>JAWNLJ010000442.1:1346666-2693333 GCA_035042365.1 Drosophila dives
TATATATATGCATATACTTTCAGGTCTGCAAGCTTGCAAAATTTTAAGCCCGCATCAGGCAGGCAGGCCGAATAACAAATATTTTCACACATGTCAAACAGAAATATTCGTTGTCATGGCTAAAGGAAAATTGATAATAATCTGCCATATAGCGCAAAACAAACAACATACAACATTCAACACACAAGCCACAGCGATGCAGTTGAGCACGACAGCAACAGCAACAGCAACAGCAACAACAGCAACAACAAGAACAACAACGACGACAAAGCGACAAATGTCGCCATAGATGGCGGGGGGGAGTTTTATATGGGGGTAGTGGGGGTGTAGGGGGTATGCAGGAAGCGGCCCAAACTTGATCGTGCTGCAAGAAATATGGCAGAAAATCGTGCAATAGAAAACTGAAGCAAAAATCCAAGCAGCAAACATTTGCCACATGCAACAGTCACAGCAAAAGCAACAAAACGCAGCTTCCTTGAAAGGTGTGTTTTTGAACAATTAATTTTGCTTTTTCGGCAGACTAGACTAGAGTAGAGTCAAGTCAAGTAAAGCCAAGTTTAGAGTCCCCAGTCGAGGCTTATGTATGGATTTGTCGTACCAAATCGTTGAGCCACAGAATGCGGGCCAATGACCAGAGAAGCAACTGCAAATGGCAACAGCAGAAGAAGATCTGTGAGCCAATAGACTTTAAGCAATGCAGCCAAATGCAGCCAAAGATGTGGCTGATGTCAGTTTATTTATGGCTGACAAAGAACACAATAATGATCTTGATAATGTACTTAATGATGGTGATAATGACAAGCTGGCAATGACCATTTAAGTGTGTGTTGATTCTAAGCGCACACTTTGGAAAGTTGCATTGCGAATTTCCAGGGAACAGAAAGCAATTTGATGCCGCCAATAAAATGTATTTAAAGGCAATTGATTGTTGTCGACGCTTCTGCAGACATGCGCTTCTAATGGCAAAAAAAAAATAGAAGTAGGCCTTAGAGCCACATCTTAGATATGGCAGACAGACCCCACCAGTCGCAGGCACACACTCAAGCACACACACACACACGCACACACACAGTTACACGCTTATGTGTAGCCCACAACTGACATCTAGTGGCACTTGAGCTAAAACTTGCAGCTTGAAGTGCATTTTGGAATGTTACACACACACTTTCACACACTTGACACACACGACTGTCCTACACTCAAAAAAAATATGAACAATCAACCTTAGATACAAATCGAACAGTAAAATAATTGATTATTTTAAATGTTGTGCAGATTCTTTTTAATTCTATCTTGCTTTTGAGAAAATAATTATGACTTTTACATCAATCGAAATTATTTTATCAGTAGAAACATTTCAAAATTATCTTCTGAAAAGCAAAAATCTTAATTCTAATTTTCTATACAATTTAAATTTTTAATATATATCAACATTCACATTCATACACTAACTTATAAAAAGTAAAACCCCTAAAACAAAGCTCGCTTTATGTCGATTTTCCAAAATAAATATCATGTTTTTTTTCTTAGTGTACAGCGAGAAAAAGATCTATATGAGTTGCAGGGCACTTGAGCATGGAAAACTCTTCAAGATGCAACTTCGACTCGATTTATTTTTTTTGTTTTCTGATTTTTTTTGGCAGTTTGAGCTCAAGGTAATGTAAATTTTGTTATGTTGTTAATAAAACAAGTGGTTTTCACACACAGCTTGATAAATGAACAGAGCCAAATGCACACCAAATCGAACCCGAAAAACTGAAATGTGTTGCATTCAGTTTAAGTGGTAATGGCGCAACTTTCACAAAAAAAAAATAGAGGAAAAAAAAACACAAAAGTCCATTATAAAAAACTTTCTAGGCCTAATGAAACTGAACTAATTAATGATGCTGCAAATGCGTAGCGAATTATCTAACGTGAAAAAGTACCACAATCTCTGTCTGTGTGTGTGTGTGTGTGCAACATGTGGCAGAGAGCTAGCGATACGTTGACATTAGTACCATGTTGCAGTCCCAATTTTTAATTGGTAGCACCACTTATGTGGTGCACTGGGTCAGCTTTGTGTTTCTTCTTTTCTATTTTTTTTTTGGGCGTGTTTCTTTTTCATTCCCCTTGCCATATTGGTTTTAAGCCAGTGCCAGACTGGAAATGGAAACACCCACACAAAATACAACAACACACACACACACACACAGAACGCACAACAACAATGAAAAGTACAGCACACTTGTCAGGCTTGCAAATGTTTGAACATATGTAAATTAAACCCACTGCAGTTGCACTTTGGACATTGCTTTTAATTACATAAAAAAAAAAAAAAAACAGATACAAAACAAAAAAAAAACGCTACATAATAAATTTAAAGAACGAGTCCACACATAATTTGTAAACACTGCGAAAACAACAACAACAACAACAACAGTCGTTAAAAGTGAACGGAACAGCTGGAAAATATAACGAGTCTGAGTGCGAATATTCATTCGTACTTTGAGGCATGACAACACAGTGTGGCCACCAATAATGTGGCACATGCCACGAATTATGTTAGCGCAGTAAATTATTTTCAATATGATTGCTCAGCAAAGCATTGATTACTGAAACCAGCTTCAGGTTTTTTTTATTGGCCTGTGGCAAATAACTCAACTCAAATTTCCCCTGACCCATCTGCCAATTTTGTGAACTGATTTGCAAAGCAGAAAAAAATATTTCAGATTAGTGAATTGTGAAAATGTTTTAAGCTCGCAGGACATGGCAACTCTAAGCCCAACGAAGATTCTATTATTCCTGCAAGAATTACGGCTGCTGGGAGAGCTTTAGACTCAGATTATAATAACCAACTATTTTATTTCCTATTATTTATTCCAGTTTTAAGAATAGCCTGTTTCGAATGTGAATTATTTTTAACTTATAATTTAAAAGCCCGCCGATTGAGGCTTGTCTACTTTGCAATTATAATCTTATTTTTGTAAATTTAACGACTTATTTCCTAATTATTTAAAATACCGAATAACATAAGGAATTGCAGCCAATTGAGAGTTTGACAAGTTTTTGAACCAAAATACTGTAATGGGAATGTATATAAATGTTCAATAATATGCCGCACTCTGAAATATATTTATTATTTATTTATTATTTATTTATCATTTATTTATCATTTATTTATTATTTATTTATCATTTATTTATCATTTATTTATCATTTATTTATTATTTATTTATCATTTATTTATTATTTATTTATTATTTATTTATTATTTATTTATTATTTATTTATCATTTATTTATCATTTATTTATCATTTATTTATTATTTATTTATTATTTATTTATTATTTATTATTTATTTATTATTTAATTATTATTTAATTATTATTTAATTATTATTTATTTATTATTTATTTATTATTTGGTTTTTTTAAACCACTGTGCACAAGCCTCTCAATTCTATTCACCCGAACAGAACGGAAATGGCCGGGAATTGTGGCAATAATAATAATTACGATGCGGCGGACCAAACCTACTAAAAATAACAATTACAATTTTTATTTCAATTTGGAAATTGCTTGATTTTCACCTTTATTTATTGTGCTGCGTTGCTTAGCTTTAAATGAGTAAACCGCTGAAATCAAGACAATTATCAGCGTTGGGGTTTTGGTTTTAAATTTAAATTTTCCTATTTTTTTTTGTGTATGGGGGTGGCAACAACTACAAGGTGGGCGATGTATCAAGTGTCACTCAATGACATTTTCGAAATTAGACATAATAATACATTTTCATTTTCTCAAATGGAACATTTTTATTTCGTTTCAAACAACGAAAAGCGCAAGCAAAAATTATGAAATTTCCGGCGGCAATTGGGTGACGGCAGAGACAAGCAAAAGATTCGTGGGCCGTTGATAAGCTGACGGGGTCCAGGAAACCTGCACCGATCTCTGTCAGCACACACCAACTGCTGGCTAACAATTTGTACACTCGGCAGCCATAAAAATTATTTACAGTAAAAAAGTTATTAAAAAGTTAAAAACATGTGCCGACGGTGACATCTGTGAACCCACTCAATACTTGAAGTTGTCTAATGATTAAAATGCTCAATTATTCGTAAGAAATAATTAATATTTTCTTGTTAGACAAATAAATTAGTAATCAATTTTAATTGCAATACTTATAAAAAAAATTACAGGGCGTCTTTTAGTGTAGCAGCAGTTTTATTTAGAGTCTGCTTAGTTATTGTTTCCGGCCGAAAAAAGCAACCACTGTCCCCCTCTCTCTCTCTCTCTCTGTGAGCCTAGTTTTATGGCTCACTCTCTCTCCCAATTCGATGGAGGTTTATGGGCACTTGGTTTGAACCACTGAATTGACATGTCTGACACATGTTTTGGCTTTGGTTTTCGGCTATTGCTTTGGCTTTGGTTTTGGCTCCGGAAGGGGCAAGTTAATTTAAATATAATTTTGGTACTCGCCTCATAAAATGTTCAGACTGCGTTTAATGCATGTTTTAAGCTTCCTAATAAATGTAAAATGTTGTTGCAAATGACCTTTTGTTTACCTGTAAAGACAAAGAACAGAGAGAAAAAAAACACAAATTAGTCAAGTGTTATTATATAAAAAATAATGGAAATGTTAAAAGTTAAACGATTTTGACTTGAAATTGAAAAAAATAAGAACAAAAAAATAATCGAGGCAATTTTAAAAAGCTGACACCCACGACCAACAAGTTATCCCCAGTTATTTAATTGAGTTCAACAAGTTGAGAAAATAATCAAAATCAATTGAACAATTTTTCATTTTGGGGTCAAGCGGTAAATGGCGAATGATTTTATTGTTTTTGTTTGCTGACGATGTCAAAATTACATTTTGCAAATATTGCGAAAAATCTTAAAAAGTGTTTTGTGTTGCAATTGTTGTTGCTGGTATTTCATAGCCAGTTGTTATGGCAATCACCAATTTAGCGCAATTCATTCATAAAAATTTGTTGTTTCATGCGGCGCTTGAATTTCGTATTGAAATTATTATTAAACGTGCTCAAAATGCTCAATCAAAAACGCATTACATGAATTTCGATTTTTCATTTAACATAGAAAAAAAATAAATAAACAAACCAATAATATTTAATGTTTAGGCACAACTTGCGCAATGCTCCATTGCCGTACATAGTTGTAAAAGGGAATGAATGTTTGTGAGTGTGTTTGTCAATTGAGGCGCACATTGCGTGACATAATAATTTTAATTACATTCCATTTTAGAGTGAACTTGAACCAGGGTTCAGTAGACGCTTCATTGTCGGAACTCTGAAAGCTGATAGCTGCTCGTTGCCCGGACGCACAATAATTGTGTAAAGTTGCTCGTAAATAATCAATAAAATGAAACAATCGGCACATTTTATTTCACACAGCAGCTAAAATTTCAAATTGCAACAGTTTTCTCAGTTTTTCCTAGCAACTTCAAAAAGCGCCGCACTTTAGCCAGTTGGGCATGGAAAACAAAGACATTTTATTATTTATAATGTGTGGGAAATATAAGTTATAGTTTTCAGAAATTCGCTCTTTAGTTTAATAAAAGTGTACAAAAAAAAAATATTATTAGCTATTCATTTATGCATTTATGAGAGCAAAGATTAAACTGTGAAAAAATCCCTTTAAAAATATAAGAAAAAATGTTTTCTTTTGTATAAATATTATTTGACGAGCACATAGAAAAATATTTTAATCATAAGACTAAGCAAATGACTCAACAATAGATTGGTATAGCCAATGATTCAACAACTCTCTAGCATTAAACATATGCAAATGACTTATAATATAATTTTTACTTTGTTGGAATAACAATGTAACAATATAAATTATAATGGCAATCAGCACCAAAGGGTTGTTAAATATTCCACTTGTTAAATGCGCACATTTCTATGCTTTTGGCATATTAAAAACTTTAAGTTTTTCTTAAAGAGCTCTTCAAAAGTTTTATAAGTTCGTTGCTCTGGCTCATTTTGGGAACTTTGAATGATTTTACTGCCCACAATAGCCACAGAACTAAACACTGATAGGCTATATAATTATATAATAATCACTATATAGAGTATATAAAATAATTTGCTGTTAGTCATCATCATCCGCATTGCGAAACCAGTTTACAAAGCCATTTATTTTTGCATGCCAATGATTTTTACTATTTGAATATTCAGTAGTATTTTGCATACAACTTAACTAAACAATAACTCAGCTAATTGCATAGAACAAAAACATTAATAATAGCCATAAAATGCCTTAGCAGAAGCCCCTTTGAAAAGTAGATGATATCATGGCAAATTGTAGAACAACTGTTGCAATTCACAATAAGTATTCCAAAGTTTCTATAGTTTTGCGTAATGCTCTAAATTCCTTTGCCGACAAACACACTCATTAATTAATGGACAAACACAAACACACACGCACACACACACACAGCGCAATATAAATAATGTGTATAAATATATTAAAAGCCGCAGCGAATATATTACAAAACTAGCCAAAATTTATGAGAGGAAATGAGCAGAAAATGCTCAACGTTCAATGTCAAATGGCGCGAATGCGTTTGTTTATCAAATTGAATTTTTTATAGCAAGCTCTCAATTCTCCACTTGAGCAAGCAGCAGGTGCACTGAGAGAAAATCGAAATAGCATTGAAACAAGAAGTGTTTTTTGCTAGCTAAAAGACTCAGGTGGGCAAAGTGAAACTAAAACCAAATTGAACATTTATTCTTAGAACCACTTCAAGAAAGCGTTAATAATTGTCCAAATTGAACATCGAAATCGAATACCATAAAGAATTTTGGAATCAATTTATATGGTTTAATTTATTGATCTGCGTTTGGCAAATTCTAGACACGAGTTTAGCTAAGTGTAATATTGAGCAAGTTGTAGTTTTGGGGCGTGTAAATTGCTGCCATCGAATGTGGCAGCCAATCGGCGCGAAGTCGAGGCCTTTAATTAAGTAAGAGGCGGGAAGGCAGTCGAGGCATTTAACGGTGATTCTAAAGCAAACATAAATTGTGGGATATTTATAAGAGATACAAGTCAAGATCGCGCGATTAGCCAGCAAGCAGACGCAATTACCGCCAGTTGCAAGTTGCAGTTGCAGTTGCAACAGCAATCATCAGCCATCAGAGCTGACCAAATTGAATTGTTGCCCCAACAACTTACTGAACATGGCTAAAACAAGAAGAACAAGCGGTTTTACACATACTGATGATACATTCGAGTTAAACTTAATACGTTGACTAACTGGCAGCTGTTGCCATTTATTCATCGCTATTAATATAAATTTGATAATTTATCAAAACAAAAAAAAAAATACTGAAGCAAAAAAGAACCATCATTTAATAAAAAAGACAAACAACAAATCAGCAAACGAACTCTCAGAAATTAATTATGCTAATTTTGTTTAAGATTTTGCATATTTTTTAAATTAGTTTGCAGAACAATCAACTGCTGGAGAAATAAAATATGGCTTAAGGTTATTTACATTTTAACAAATTTGTTTAACTACTTGTGTTCAAAAGCAATAAATTTTTGAATTAATAACACTCCCATCTTTAATTTGAGCTTAGATTTCGAAAAATGTACAATCTAAATTTACAGTGTAGCGAATTTTAACTGCCAAACTTAACTGCTGATAATTCAAGTTGCATTGTTTGATTATCTTTTGCCTTATGGGCTCTTTTCTAAAGCAAAGATTGCAAACATTTTTTTTATCTTTTATTTTTGCACATTCCAGAATCTGAATATGAGTATGAATATGAGTTTGAGTTTGAGTATGAGTGTGAGTGTGAGTGTGAGTATGAAAGAAGATTTTTTAAAGTTTTAAAATGTTTACTATATAATAAATAGATATTTAAAAATGATTTAATTTTATATGATTCAGACTTAGACTCATATTCACACTCAAAAGAGCAACACACATACAACGTACACACATATGCTTGTACGTGTGTGTGTGTCTGTGTGTGTGTATGCATATTTATTTAGCGCACTGTACGCATTCGACTGCCAAAAGCGTTTTTCATGCACCAATTTTGAACCTGGCCGAACCAACCTGCAAACTACCTCCTCCCTCCCAACCATTCTCTCCTCTCTCTCAGTTTGTCCCATGGCTTTTAAGCAATTTTACGTGCATGTTGCTGAGTTCAGCTAACAACAATAATAATCATCTTACGTATGCACATTTTATTGTTAGCATTTGTTTGTTTACTTAAAATAAGTAAAAGCAGCGCCGCGGTTATTTAATAAGAATTTTTTTTTGCTTTTTGTTGTTTGTGTTGCAGATTTGATTACAAAATGTTTGTTGTGGTTTTTTTTAAATGCTCGACAATCCGCAAGCAATTTCAAATTAATTGAATTAACTTGTTGATTGAGGCGTTGAAAATGCATTTTCATTGCGAGGCGCACACGCGCCTCATTTTCCCAAGTGGTTTTTCCCGTTGCTTTGCGCTTATATGTGGTAATGAGTATGTGTGTTAAGTGTGTGTGTGTGTTGAAGAAGTTTCAATCAAGCAGCGGAAATGGTCAGTCACAAACGTTTGTCACACCAAATACTTGTGGGCCTGGTCAAAAGCAACCATCACGTAAAGCAGCTCACAAAACTTCCGCCGAGCGCAGAGCACCCCGAAAACAAGTCTAAACGATTTTCGCATGAAACCGCGTCAAGAATCTAGCCAAACTTGGCCTATGCCCTTGTCCAAGCTGCTGGCTTTATCATTTCGTAAATATCGCTTGGACACAGGATGAATGCTGCCCATGGCTTGGACCATCAAGTTGAATAGACTATAAAGTTGTACGGGTTGCCGTTTTCACAAGCATACAAATAAAAAAATAAAAACATATTTTTTTATTTACTTAACTTAAATCACAAATAACGTTGTCATAAATTATTATGTTGTTCATATATTTATTGGAGATGTAGTAAATAATATTACCCAATAAAAAATTTTCAAATATCAAATATTTATTATATAGTAAACTTTTTAAAGCTTTGTTATTTGAAACTGAATGTAAATTTTACAAATTGTTGCCACAAAATACAACGTTTAATTTTACAGTTATTTTAATGTGCGTTTAAATATGGATATAACAGTTTGCAAATTTTTACTTTTTTATTATACTTAAATTTATATACTCCTATAATCAGTAAAAAAATTACAGGATAACTTCAGGCCGCGCACTTCGATTTATTTATGACTTTTGCCGATAAAGTCGCATTTGCTTAAGTTAGAAATAAATTCTTGTTGGCCACAAAAAAAAAACGAAAGAAAAAAATTCTACAACAGTGAGAACCAGTTTCGAAAAACTTGTTTTGGCCAAAAAACACTGAGCTTAGCAGAAGCAAGCAGAAAAAAAAAGAGTCAAGTTGGGGCTATTAAAGCGCCGCCAACTTGCAGCTGTCTGCAAGCCATATGAAGCCATAAAGAAATTGTCCAAAAAAACAAAGAAACAAGCTGAAAAAAATATACAAGCGAAAAAAACAGTACCAAAAGAACAACAACAAAAAAAAGCATTTTGCCAGTCTGCAAAATGTTTACGGTGCACATTTCTTTAATGAATTTTTATGCGGAGCGTCCGCGCTTTCCAAATTAGTTGCGAGTTCATGTTAAATTAATTTCGTAAAAATTGCAGTCACCCCACTGCAACTGCTGCTGCTGTGGCAGTTGCAACATGTTGTGTTGCACAGGGAACAACAAACACAACGTAATTGTGACTCTTGAACTGGCAGCAAGTACCGCAAGCTGCTGCCGCACAACTGCTGAGATCAGCCGAACCGATAAAGCCGAGGAGCAACAGCAGCAGCCACAGTTGCCACCGCCAACTCCTTCAGAACAATGCAGCTCGCCTGTTGTTGCACCAAAGATCAATGACACCATGATGACGCTTTGGGTGGATACTGTCCACCCGACGGTCTGACTGCCTCCCTATCTGACTGTCCGTCCCTCTGCCCGTCTGTCCCGATTCTTCTAAGACGCTGTCACTGTGCGGCCCAAAAGAAAACTGCTTGGCTCTGGTCGCTGTGTTAAGGTCTCGGACTTGGGCCTCTACTTGGTCAGAGTCTACACTCAGAAAAAGATATATTACCTAAAATTACTAATCTTGCTTTCCGACGAAAAATGTTTTCCTATTCTTTTATTTTATATTAATAAAAAAAAGAATTTTAAATTTTGATATTGATATTGATTTTTGAGTTTAAGAACTTTTTCTTAAGCATTTATAAAAATGTTTTGTAGATATCACATTCATATGATATTATTAAATGCTATTACAATTTAGAGAATATTTGGGAATTTTTAGGACAGTTTTTCTCAATACCATGAATCCATTTCAATATAAAAAATGTATAGCCGATCGTTAAGATCACAAAAAATTACGCAGATTTGGTATACAAAAACGTATTCGATCTGCCTCAAGTAATATTTATTATAGCATAAATAATTCTTAAAAAGTCTGTGATTTTTGGCAATTTATTTCAAAGAAGAGCATAATTTTTTGCTGTGTGTATTATGTATTGGTGGTGTCGTGAGTGGCAGCCACTGACTAACTGCGCGAAACTAACTGACAAACTGACTAACTGCCTGACTGACAGACTGACTAAAAACTGAAGAACTCAGCGCTTCTAACACAGAACAAAATGCAGCGCTTGTTGTCTGTCTATCTAACCATTTGTCTGTCTGTCTGTCTGTCTGTCTGTCTGCCTCTGTCTGTTTGGTGTCTTTTTGTTTCTCGCAATTTTTCTATTTTTTTTTTTTGTATTTTGTTTTTGTTCATCTGCGAGTTTTGTCTGCTGTTTTGTAAAAGTCGTGACACTGAACAAATGTCAGCACTTGCGGGCGTGCGGCATTTTGCTGCAGCAGCAACATCAGCAGAGGCAGCAACAAAAACAGCAACAACAGCAGCGCGGCTTTGACTTTGAGCTCGAGGCCGGGCCAAGCTAGCGCAGGCAACCAATCAATTAACTTGGCCGACTTGGCAACAACACCCAGCGAAATTTGATATGCCTATGAGTGTGGTTAATGTGATTTATGCTACCCTCGCTCTCTGCCTCCGCAAGTAGCTTGTCAAAGGCAGCCGACACAGCCCTTAAGCTTCAGTTGTTGGCCAAAACTCATCTCGAAGTGCGCAACAGGTAAATTTTGTGTCAGCTAACGGCTCATACTATTGGCCACATTAGACACTATTTCAATTTCTTTATATAATTGACAATAAAAATTGGTAACAACCAAAATCGTCTTTTTTTATTATTATTCGCTATGAAAATATCTCTACTTTAACCATAAATATTTTTATGTGTCACTCGATAAATGAAATCATTGCTTTTACACTAACTAATTCAATTAATGAAAACCTGATTTTTTTTATGTTGTAAACATGTTTTCACATTTTATTGTCTGGTCTTAGATCTATGGAAGCCCTGAAGATGAACAACACCTGTGCCGAAGTGAGACATTTGCATTAAGGCTGACCCCAAAGAGCTGACAGCCAGCCACTAAGTGAATTGTGAATAGTTAAGCCAAGAGTCAATGCTCTGGCACGCCCACAATCTACGCACATGGTCAACATCAGCCAGTTGAGATGGCCCAGTGTGGCATGCCGCTATATTTAGATCAAATTATACACATAAAGATACAGATACAAGAGATATAGCGATAAATATTGAACGGTCACTTTGGCCATGGCCAGCACAACAGTCATAAGCAAATGAATGTCAAATCAACTAAACTCAACCAAATAAACTCATAAAACAGAAAATTTACACTTAGAGAAAAAGTTTATTTAAGCAAAACTTTTAAAAGCCCATAACTTTTTCAAAATTGAACCGATTTACAAAAATTACAGTTTGTACTCTTAATTAATACTACATTTAATGAGGAAAACGCGAATCTGGCTCAAAATTAATGTTAAAAAAATAGTTTTAAAAATATGCTTCTAGGCACAGTTCAAAAACTTCCCAGATCCAATTGATTGATTCACTTAAGCATGATAAATAATAAATACTATTAGCAAAATACGCAATGGGTTAGGTTAGACAATTGATTGATTGTCTTTTTTTTTATACATATTAACTATTTTTCTTAAAGTGTACTCCAAAAAAAAACAGAAGTAATAACAAAGTGTCGCTGGTAAAAGATCAGTTGTGCTTCTTCTTTTTTTTGGCTGACGAACGATCAATCAACTGCGCACACGATCGTTATGGCCCATGCGGTTAGCCATGTCTTTAAACTACTTTCCCGAAGCGCGAAATGAGTTTTCGTTTTGGCCTTTTGTGTGTAGACATGTGTGTGTGTGTTAAACTTCAACCACAGGAATGTCGGCAAATTTTGTAATTATGCCTAAGTACAGAGCAGAGCAAAAAAATTGACAAAGACTTTGCAATTCCCACAAAATAAACCCGAAACAAAAAAAAAAAGGCGGACAGTGCTTAACCCCAAAGAAAAAAGTCTAAAGAGAAATTGCTGTTTGTTCGATTCTGCCTAAAAATAGATCATCCGGTATCATTATCATGCCATGTGAAAGATTTATGCTTCGGACTTGGTAAATGGAACTTGTTCATTCGCACTTTACCTTGTGACAAATCTTAAGAGCAAACGGTAAATGCGCAAGCAGATCTCGAGTCGAGAAAGCTCCCATGGATAGCCATGACTGAACGTTGTACGTTTTCCTACACACACAACTACACACACACACACAGCACACACACACACGCACATTAAATGTGATACACGAATTTCATTGGAAATCTTTAGTGTACAACTTTAAGGGGTGATCGGCCGTGTCGAACTTTGACGAGCACCGTGCGGTTGTCGACAAGCAAAGCGAGAGACATGCAACCTTTAGACACAAAGATACACACACATGCATATCTGTGCAACATGCGGCATAATAAAATCACAGCTAAGACCTGTGTCTATAGCGACCATTACTCTAACGAGAAAGAAGAGAAAAAGAGGGTGGTTCAATAAGTATGCAATCAAAAACGGCACCTAAATTGAGACTCTTATAAAGTAAAGCTATATTTATCATGGGAACTATTAGTAGAACAATTGATCTCGTGGAATTCTTAAATGAATTGCCCATGGAAGAGGAATTCCATCTGCAAGCAGCAAACAGGAAATGGAAATCACCTGCAACGATTCGTTTACGATCTGGCCATGGGTGTTGATAAAAAAAAAGCGCCCAGAGCAACAAATACAAGATTAACAACGTAAACAACTCTGCAGTGACCCCAGCGCCATTACACATCCAACCAGACTGTCCGTCGGACTGTCCCTCATGTTGACTTCTGCAGAAGTTGCTTTGACGAGCAAGAAGTGGAATCCATCCATCATTTTCTCTGTCGCTGTCCAGCGCTTGGTAGGAGAAGGCCATCATTTTTGGGGTCTTCAATTGTCAAAGACGTATCAGAGAACCAGAAAACTGACTTTGTTCATCCAAGCATGGAGCACAGTGCCTGCAAATTAGTTATGCACATATACTGTTGGAGATGCAGAGGAGCAGAAAGGGAGTCAAGTCTGTGTGTGGCAACAAAAGGAGCCAAAATATGACACCGAAAAATGTTAATTTATTAAATTACTACGAAATTACTAATTCATTTATTGTGGGGCGCGACTAACAATATCAATAAAAATAAATAAAAACTTAAGTTTCAATTTTTAACATAAATTTAATTTTGATTATTTCACTTATTAGCTTTAACTGCACTAACATTCTAAATACTTTTCGAATAACCCTCGTTGCTGGCGCGCCTTGCTTTCTTTTTATGTTTTTGAGTTCTAGAAGACTTTTCACTGCATGTCTCAATTTCCGTGTGTGTGTCTGTGTGTGTTTGTGTTGCTGTGGCTAATTAGCTTGTAAGTTGAATGTGAACACATTTTGTCGAAAATGAAATGTTCATTTTAACACTTTTGTTTGGTTTTTAGATATGCCTATTGGGGAATGGGCAGATCCAAAGATCAGCAGAAACGGCACGCATTTAAATTCATTCGGGTGAAAAAAGTCAATTCAAATTGTGCTTTTGGTGAAAGTTTTTTGTTTGCTTTTAAGATATTTCGATTTTTAGAATATGCGCAAAAGAATTTCAAAGTGTGCGTTAATTGTGGACTTCAACTGATTGTCTGTCTGTTCATTTGTCTACCAGTCTGTCTGCCTGTCCAGCTGCCAGTTGCCATCTCCATTTCAAGCCCTTTGGCAGATAAATATATATAAATATATATATATAGAAATAATTTGTGTCTGCAGCATTAGCTAATTGACAGCTGATCGCTGAGGCAAGAGCCAAAAATATGTGCATAAATTAGACAATATTTCATAAATCACATTTGATTATGGGGCAGCTGTCACAAGACAAGTGGTCAAAAACAACAACAACAAAAATGGTCATTTCAAAAAGTGATTGGAGTTTTTTTTTTCTCAATCGGTTCGTTCACCTGTCCGCCGTATGCAAAGTTGGGGTGTCTGCGTGTGCCGTTAGAAAATATAACGATAACGGTATCTTTTCGAGACCTGCTGTGAAAAACGTGCATAAATTGAGTATCCCAAAAGCCATAAACGAAATGTAACAAAAGAGCGTATAAAAAAATATACACCCCCTACCACCTTGGAGCAAATTAAATTTATTTTATATATATGCGTATTCTAAAGTCCATATTGGAAATCAATTGAGTCTCGTCCGCCACTCGAAAGGTGATAATTTCCAATCGATTTATGATGATAATCTCAAGTTTACAAGAGGGCGCAAGATTAACATATTGTTATATATTTGTTGTGTGGGCCGATCGATGTAGTTTAGAACCCTGAAAATAATCTGACTAATGCGTTTAGTTAATGTCGTAAAATAGACTTTATAAAATAGACGGACAATTTTAAACACTGAGATAAAATAGAGTAGAAGACGAATATATATATATAGATATTCTTGTTTGAAGAAACTTTTTTATTATCACTAAGTTTAAAAATATAAAGTTCCTTAAGTCTTATTTTAGATACTTTCTAAAGGCAACTCAAAAATACAACTTAAAATGATGGAATCAAGCACTTGAGTTTGTTAAATAAGATCTAGAAATTAATTCACTTATTTTAAGCACAAAATTAATTCCATACATCATATTTCTATACGTGTTTAAGGCAATGAAATAATTCTTCAGTGTGTTCTTTTAACTTTAACGAGGCCTCTATTTTAAAGGCATACTTATTTATGGCAAACCTGAATTCTTTGACATTTCAATAAATCTCGTCAGATTTCAATTACCACAGACATTTTTCCACCAATTTGCTGGCTATAAAAAAAACATTTTATAGCTGCACTTGATGCCTTGATGACTTGACAATTTGATGACTCTGTCCGCAACTAAAAAAAACGATTTGGCTAACTAATTTTAATGCCGCTGTCGCCACTGGGAGCCCCATCAAGCACCAAAAAGACCAACATGTAAATGGTAATCCCGCCAAGACAGTCAAAAAAATGTCGCGACAATGTTGAAAACTTTTATTTAAGGCGCCAGCATAAGTCGAAAAGATACAAAACCAAATATAAAACTCACAAAAATAATATTGGGAAATATCTTTAAAACGGCTGCCATTTAATTGAAAAAGACATTTTTTTTTAGTAAAAGCCTGGTCAACTTTTATAGCCAAATATTTTGGGAAATTATAATGCTGAGCACTAAAAAAAAATAAAGCCAATCAAAATATTGCGACAGGCGCAATGAAAAGCTTTGGCTATTTTGTCTTGTAAGCGGCTTACTTAGTTCACACATGTTTACAATATTTCCATGTAAATAAATATATATATAGATATATATAAAACGATTGCCAAAGTTTCTGTTGTAATTCCGGTAGCTGGCCAACGAGCTGGCCAAAAGACTAATGCGTCGCCAACGGCTCTTCTTGCCAACAGCGATGCCTAATGATGATAAGCAGCAGACGCATTATGTGGCATTAATAATTGTGAATCACACGACTAAAGAATTCCCTGTAAGTTAGATAAGCCTATGGAACAACAAATAAGCTTGGTAAATGCATAAAAAACATATAATAATATAGGCTGATATCTTTTGATATTATATCAATAATAAAAAAAAAAGAGAAGAAATTTCCAAGCGTGATCAACTGTACGAAGAGCAGTATAAGCTCCACAGGATTAGATAAGATTATATATGTATTTAATGCAAATGTTGGACTAATTTACATAAAAAGAAAATAAATTAAAATATGTATTTTTCATCCATTAATTTGTTTTATTTATTTTGTCTATTTTTAGACTAGATAAATAAATATTGTAGTGCCAGTTGCACATACCCCTTTGCAACATGCACTTGCTGGGTAACGTTTGGAGTGTGTGCCGTGATGAGCAAACAGAGAAGATGCTTGTCTGGGTACACCCCCTGGGCGGCTGTGGGGCCAGAGCGAAACTGCCAATTTTCATGAAATTGCCATAAATTAGCAGTGGCGAACTGAGTATTCAAGTATTAGACAACAAGGTGAGATGCAAACAACAACATTAGCAACAACAACAACAACAACAGCAGGAAAAAAAAACATTAACAATACTAATATAATATGGACAAATGCCAATTTGTTGCAGTTGCTGTTGCTGCTGTTGTTGATGTTGCTGTTGTTGCTGCTGCTGCTGCTGTTGCTGCTGCTGCTGCTGTTGGCAAAATTTGCGTAATTTGTAATGCTGCTTAGCTGAAAGCTGACGCATTTACTGAATGATTGAATGACTGACGATTTGATGGAGTGCCGCAAGCCCAAGAGTAACATTTAATTTTATGCACTTCTCGGTGAGTGTGTTAGTATGTGTGTGTGTGTGTGTGTGTGTGCGTGTGCTATAATTGACTGTTTATTGGCTATATTGTCGTCATCATCGCAGTTGTCGGCATTAGCCTTTTGATCATTTAATCGATTTAAAAGGGAGGAATGAGGGGTGGCCTTAAAGTCAGGTTAATATTTCGCACCGCTGCGCATTTTGTCATATATCACCATGAGGGGAGCAGACTTGTAAGACTTGGTGCCCCAAAGGTGTTGCCGTGACAAATTGTGCAGCGCGGAAGCAATTTTCGTAAATCAAAAGAAATAAGCATTTTGAAAACTCAACTGCTGCCAAACGGTTTCTTTTTGGCGGCGTGTAATTGCGGCTTTGACTTTGATTTCCGCATGGGCGCTAACTGATGGCGCCCAAAGTGCTGACATGCAAAATTGTGAGGAGTGCCCCCAAGGGGCATACAACCACAAACAGCAGCAGGGGGAGTGGCGTAGTGGTGGCGGGCCTCAAACTGCAACTCAAATGAAATAGGTAAATTCATATGAATTAAGTTTGTTTAAAATCAAGTGCGGAAGAGGAAATCTCTATAATTGAGAATTTTTCAAAAGCAATAATTGGAATTTGTGTTGAATAATTGATAAAAATAATAATATCTCTAAAACAAGTAAGGATGCTTCATAAAAAAATAATTTAAAATAATTACTTAAATTATAAAAAAAAAATAGATAAATGATTTTTTCTGTGAGTCTTAACCGATCTTTATAAAATTTAAAAGCTTAGCGGGGAGAAGTCAATGCATAGAAATATTTTATTAGTTTATTAGTTTTAATTTAATTTCATGTTCAACATTTTTTTAAATTAAGCAATTCTAGTTAGTTGCAAGCATTTAAATTTTGTGAACCAATTCTATATTCCTTTTTAAATTATCGATTCATTTTCATGAATATTTTTATGTTAATAAGAGCAAAACAGATGCCAAAAATGTAAAAATAACAATAACAAAAAAAATAGCCTAAAAAGAAAGCCAAATTTCTAGGTCAGTGTATAAAACACACAAAAGACGCTGCTGTTGATTTTTTTTTTTGAAGTTGTTGTTGTTTTTGTGGTTGTTCTTTATTGGAAAAGGTAAGAAAGAAATAAAACAAAAAGTTTATTTATGCAATGTGCCCCAAAAATGAACCCAGAGCCGCATGTTGCGGTTTGTGCGCCTGAAGTTCAAATGTCAGCCAAACCCCCAATAAATACACACACACACGAGTGAAAGAGAGAGGAGGGGGCGGATAGTGCGAGTGAGATGGCAAGAACATAACTCAAAACATGAAATGAAACATCTGCGCGTGTGTTTATGGCTGCTGTTGCAGCAGCTCGACTCTGATTTCTATTTCAATTAGAGACGCTGCATGTGGAACGCCAGTCGGTGCGTCAGTGCGTCCGTTTGTCAGTTCGTCAATCCGTCTGTCATCCAGAGTCAGAACTATATAATGAGCTAACAATAATGCTCTTCATTTTTTTTTTCTATCTTGTAATTTATTATGCAGACGCTGCCTGCACATGAGCTTTATCTACGATCAACATCTGCATCTGCATCTCCATCTGCATCTGCATCTTGTTGCATGTATCTTATATCTTTCAACGCCCGCATCGCTTGTCAAGCGAACAAGTTTCAAAAATGCATCTGAAAACTGCGCAGCATTTCTGAATTTATTACCCGTTCTTTAATTTATGCTGTGCGCTTAAAAGCACAGCATAATCAAATTAAATATTGAGCAATCTTAAACATACTCATTTTCTCAAATAGAGTATTCTCGGCACTCGCCCACGCAGTCGTTAGTTCTTTGGAATTTTGTTGACATGGCTACAATAAAAATGTAGATATTTTTTTTCCCGTCTACCCTTTCAGTGGTTATTATGGCTATAACACATTAATGAAGACGTTGCTCAGCTTAAATGGCATTTGCTTGAAGCTTTGATTTTTTTGAACCGTTTTGCTGTAGTCATCAAAGTCATATCATGTCTATATAGATAAATTCAGACCACTAAAAGCGAGTCGATATTTAAAAATCTTCGTTCTCTCAGTGTATATAAACTTTGACAGACTCCTAAAAGCAATTCATTCTTTCTTGTTTTTTTTTATTTGTTTTTTTTTTATTTGTTGCCTACAATGCGTGGTTATATCTTGTATCTTTATCTGGATTTTGTTGTTTAACATTCACTTTTTTTCTTCTGCCACTTTCTTTCTACTTAGCTGAAAGTTTGTTTGTCTTAACGTATTCGCTGTGTGGGTGACAAGAGGCAAAGTCTGACACAGGTGGGCGGGGGGGCATGCGTTGCAACAAGATGGTAAATCGAGGAAACAGCCGTTAGTTTGCTATTCAAAAATGTAAATACATCAGGCAGACACCTGTTTACGGGGTTTACCTTAATCTCGCTGTGCATATGGATGGAGGGCCTCGGGGGCACATTGCAACGTAGGTGGTTCGTTGTTGGTGTAGCCTCAAATTGTTGCACTTGCCATACAGGCACTGTCTGCCATTGTCCGTGTGGCAGGTAGTTAGTTTGTTGCTTGTGCTCAACCGAAGCTAACCAAAAATGACAATGCTCAATGCGCCGTTGTTGTTCGCTTGATAAAAATCTACAAAATTTACCCATAGAAAGTTTAATTTGAATTCAATAAGACGATGGATCCATTGCACAGTGGTTTAACTTAACATTGATGTGAGCAATTGATAAAAATTAAATGTTCAATGTTTAATGTCTTAACAGAAGGTATCAATATAAAACTATTAAGTAAAAATGCTTTACTCTATTATTGCTTAACAAATATTGATGAATAATAATTAGTCAAAGTATAAATGCATTTACTCATGTATTTATAATATATTCTGGAATATATATAGCTCATATATACCTCATTCTGTGTCCTGAATACTTTTGCACCACATCATTACACATTTTAAACATTTTCAACTATTAAAAATATTTAGGAAAGTTAATTTTAACCAAGAGAACAAAATAATAATAATGTAATTCCTATATGTAAACAATTATTGCAGAGCTCAAATGTAGCACAAGAAATTAGCAACATTTTAAAAAGCAAAACTCATTAGATCTTATCAATATTAAGTTACTTTTGCAGTCTATGTTTTTTATTTTCAACAGCTGAGAAACATGCAGAAAACAACAAATAAAATGTATACAAATCGATGTATATATTTATATATATATATATTTATATATACACACACACACACATCTATATATATATATGTAAATGTATTTGTAGAATGCTTGTCTTGCACAATTTTCAGGCGATGTAAAATTGAAAACAAATAAATAGCCTCAACAAACGGCTGCTAAAATAAACAAGGCAACAGCAAAGCCAAGCTAAGCCAAGCAAATCTTCGGCACTGGAATTCAACTTGGCAGAAAATAAAAGAACACAACAACAAAAGTGTAAAGGAGTCTTTATGGAAAATGGGCTAAGGCAACGGAAAACCGTTGTTCTTTTTCTAGTTATTTTCTTTGACTTTTTCGCATAAGGTGTAAAATCACAAAGCAGCATGAGTTGAACCTAAAAACTACCTGTAGGATACGTAAATACCTACACTAGCAGAAAATATGTGGTAATTACAATTGAGATAGATTTTATGCTTAAAAATGTAAGCATATAATTTAAGCAGAACAGCTGTATTTACAAACATTAGAATTTTAATTTTGATTTTCAAGTTCAGAGAAAAAGAAGATATTTCCTTTTAGGAGTTACATTTTCGTCAAGTGTTTATTGCACAAGTGCATGCAGCAAGGTGCAGGCTGGATGTTGGCATGGTGCAGACGGGATGTGGCATGGATGCTGCTGCTGCATGTGGTCATGTGGCGTGCCGAATCGGCAGGCATGAAATGTGGAAAAACGCCATGAAATGGGCTTTCGTCAAATTAGCGTGCTAGCGTTAACGATGAACGCATCTGTTTCAATGTCTGTGTGTGTGTGTGTGTGTGTGGAGGTGTGCGTGTGTTTGTGGAGGTGTGCGTGTGTGTGTGAATTAGTGTTAGCTGCTTATTTAAGGTTGCACTGTGGGATATTTCGCACTTTGCACTGGCAGCTCAATGCTGTTCTCAATTTGCTACCTGAACCGTCTGACACGTCAAACTGAGCGACTAACTGACTGACGACCAGACGAATTGACGCAATGACTAACTGACAAACTAACAGACGTGCCAACTTGATTTATTTAACCATCTTGCTGCAGCTGTGCGCTGTGGTTCTTTATGCCCATTACAAATTGGAAAAAGGGTATAATGAAATGGTGCAAAAGTATGTCAGAGGACTTGATAAAGTAAAAATATATATATATATATATATAGATTCCTATTGAAAAGTAACAAACGAGTCAATTATTCGATGCAATTCTGTCTGTTCATCTATGAAAACTAAAGACTTCCAATTTTGAATAGAATTTCTCGCATAAAATAATCAGGTCAAATTTATTTATTATTATATAAATTGCCAACGTTTTGCGAATATCGATGCAAATAAAGATATAGACTTCCATGTCATATACATGAAAGTATCCTGACATATTATTGATCAACTGTTAAAATATAATTTAGATCGGATAAGAAAAGAGTATGCAATCATAAAGGTTAAAGTGAAAACTAATCGAATATAAAGAATATCTTAACGAAAATTCAAAACTAATGGCTTGAAAATTCCTTAATGGAGTAAGTTGGCCCAAAATGTGTTGCAGGCACTATGAAATATACGAGCCAAGTATGAACTAACCCAATGCCTGGTTACAGGTTATCTTCTAGTCGTGCACTCTTTTGCTAACTTGTTTTTATCTGGATTTGCATTTGCATGCCCGATGCAAGTGCTGCAAAACCTTGGCTCTTATCTAACTTAAACAGCGCTCGTCTCTGACTTTGGCACTTAATCCACACACACACATAATACACACACACATACACAGCAGAACAATCTCACACTGGGAGACAACGAGTGCCGTATAAATGTATAAACTGAGCGTCATAAATACTCCCGTCGTTTAGTTTTTACGATTGTCGGCTGGCTTTGTTAGCTATAGATACACACACACACATATACATACCCAAACACACACACACATACATACACATACACACACATATACACACACAGCCCGACACATCCTAAGCTACAAGTTCCAAGTATCTTTCAACATATCTAAATGCAAATACACAGACAAAAAATAAACAGTCGCTTTTTAATTTATGTATTTCCATCAAATTTTAAGTCGAGAATAAAATTCTAATAATATTTTTAAAACGCTTTGCTTGGAGTATATTCTTTTCTTTCTGTGTATAAGTTAAATGCCCGCTGAAGAGTTGAAGTGCCAACCAGAGACCAGAGACTCAGAGCTATGAGCTGAGAGCTGTGCCGACAACAGCCTCCTGCTAAGATCTGCGAGGCGAGACTCCTGCGTACTGTACCCCGACAACAACAACAACAACAACAACAACAACAACAACTACAACAACAACAGCCACCAATGAATGCCAAATACCAAAAACAGGTCCCCGCCAGGGCCAAAGTTTGCGTGCCTTGCAGACATTTTTATGGTTTCTGCTCCCCACCCAAAAAAAAATATAATACATATATACATATATATATATATAAAAGAAGTACCAAAGAGAGCATTTATGAGCTCAGGTAGACGGCCTAAAAATTGAGTCTGCATTTTGGCCAGAACTCCAGCTAACTTTATCTCTAACACACACACACACACATATATTGCAGTTGAAAGCGCTTTAAATATGCTTTTAGAACCATTTCAATGATTTATTTTTTTATGGCCAAATAACATTTAATGGCTAATTATAAATTTGTGCGCAACCGAAACATTGAAGTGCTAAAGGATTTTAAGCTAACATGATTTTAAACATTTTTGCTAACAAGAACGATTTTTTTTTAGAAATTATACTTGGAGAAAGATAAGTTTGAGACGTAACTGGAATATACAATTTACCCGGACGTAGGCAAAAAAGTTAAAAAAAAAAATGCTCTTTACTATTGCGTTATTTGATTTAGAAAACGGAGCTAAGACTTTCAAACAGGATCTCCATAATAACAAAGATATCTAAGACTATCGAAATCTTGTAATATCTATCCGAAAGTGTTGCTTAGTCATCAGGTAATCGGGTAATCAATTGCTTGTGCCACATTTCCGAAAGCCCCAAATTTACGTCTGTAAGCCGCCCCAAAGAAACAAACACAAAGAGCTGCAGAGTCAGAGTACTTTTATAAGAGATACCAATTTAGTGCAATGGTCTAAGAGAGGGTGAGAGGAAGGGAGAGAGGCGGGGGCGATTGAGAGTGAGAGCGAGCGATGACGAAATGACTTTCATTTTCATGCTCATAATCGTGGCTCACAAAATGGTTGTCATAAAAAGAGATGCAAGCTAAGCCGCTTAAATGACATTTAAATAAATAAAGAACTGGCCACAAGACAAATGAGGAAAGGTAAAAGCTAAAAACAACAAAATTGAGTACAAAAAGACGGGCCCTTTCACTCGATCCGCGAAGGCAGACACAGGAAGTTCGCACTTTAGTTTCAGACTACCAAAAAAGAGAGAGAGAGAGAGGATAGTAAGAGACAGAGAGAGAGGGAGAAACAATCAGAGACAAGAGCACACGTCTGGCAGTGATTACGCTATAATCTCGTTATAATGAGGCAAACAGAATATATATATATAATAAAAATATATATATATATATATATATATATATATATCCAGCGGATGTGCCGAGCGTGCTCGGAGTGGAGACTGGAAAGCGTTAAGCTGCGGTTGACATCCTGAATGCCCCAGCTGGGCAGCAATTGCTCAAGTGGAGGTGCACAGATTGAGTTACCCTAAGAGACAACCACGGTACACAGCAAGAAAAACAAATAAAAAAACATATAAAAACCAAAAATAATATGGTTTATTTTTGAGTTCAAATGAAGTCTTATTTAAGATAAATTTCTATAATTTAGACCAACAGATTTAAAACAAGCAATAAAGTCAAATAACTAAAATGAACTAAGAAGTGCTTATTGCAATTAAATACTTTTTGTAAAATCGTATTTGAAATGAAGATCTAAAATATGTATGCCAAACTCACAGTTTGTGGTCTTTTTGGTCAATTAAGAGGCTATTTTTCTCGCTGTGCAGGCCACAATATCCATGGGAAGGAGGAAGGCTGGAAACAAAAGACGAAAGACACAAAAAACCAAAAAGAAGAGCAGACAACAAATGCACTTGTTGGGAGCAGTTTTTGAAATATGAAACCGAGCAGCCGCCACGCCGAGGCGCAGGTCATAAACAACCCAAAAGACAAGCGGACACAAGGCGGCCAAAGTGTTGCAAGATAAGGTTAGATAAGCGCCGCCCCAGTACCTGAAGCGGATGGATTTTTGAATGGCACCAAGATGGAAACGGAGATGGAGTTGAAGTTTGAGTTTAAATTGAAGTTCGGCTTCGACTGCGGCAAATTCTCAAAGCAGACGGCGAGGAATAACCCGAAAATGAACTGAAATTGATAAGCGGCACTCATGGATTGGAAGGAGTTTGAAAAGCCGTCAAGGTGTAATAGATACACATGTATGTGCCAGTGTGTGTGTGTACATGTGCACTTCCATATTTACATATTCTCAAGATAGAAATGTACATAAGCATTAAGAAATAGTTGACAACAAAAAGACAAAAAAAAGCTGTCAGACAATAATAAAAAGTGCATTCGATTGTGGTAAATTATAAAAAGGGGAAATATGAACAAAAAATAATAAAAAGAAGCGATTTTGAATATATACAACATCAAATTCAAAACATGTTTATTTAGTTATTTACACAGAATATTACAATGAACATTCTCAATACAAGAATTTTGAATGAGGAGTATTTTTCAACTGTAAAAGCTATAATAAATAAAACCCTGGAGAACACCGTTAGAATTCATAAAACGCAACACCGATCAAAATAATTGTTTTCTATAACACCTTCTATATTCTCTTTGATTCTATTGCGATCAAGTTAATATAGTAAAATAATATATTAATAAATATTTCATATTATTCATATTTCATATTTCAATCGACTGCATTAACAACATATTTAATAATGGAATAACTTTTGAGGCATATTGAAACTCACCTGAATTTAGCTGAACACCCGGCAGAATAACCGACGATTCCGCTTTAAATCCGAGCATATTATCCGCATCGGAATTTGATATTCCTGCTGCTGTTGCAACTCCAATGCTGCCTGTTGATAGCTTCTCGGCGCCCATGTCGAGAGTTGTGGCTGCATCAAGTTCCATCTCGAGAGAGTTGCCCTTGGAGAGGCCTGCACTGCGATATTCCTTGGCAAAGGGCGTGGCACCCAATGCCGCCCCCAAGACCATTGAAAGGATTCCGATTTGTCGGCAGATGTTGCACAACATTTTTTCACATTCGGTGGCTTTGCTCGTCTCGAATACAACACATACAACTGCTGTTTTGAATTATTTAAAAGAGTGCCTCAATTAATATGCCACAACGACGACGACGACAACGACGATAGCAAAACTAACAAATTGCAACCTATTTCACATCAAATTAGTTCAATTCTTGACCGCGAGTCGAGACTTGTAAAAAATTGCCGTCAAATTTTAATTACGTGTCGGCTTTTTGCTGCCTTTGCCAGTTATAAAAAAATTATGTCACCAATTAGCAAGACTTTCAAATTGTTGTTTTTTTCTTTATTTTTTTACTTTACGCGAATTTTGTTTTGTTTTATTTTTTTTAAACACTGCAAAGATAAGAAAGGGAAAGCGCATGTTTAGTAAGATTAAATAAGATTTTTGGAGATTGTAAGTTTGTGTTCAATCAAGTTAACGGAAAGAATTTATTTTCACGCTTGAAGCAATCAATTTCTCTGGTATTTAACCATTTAAAAACTACAATCAAACAAAATAAAAATAGCTCGAAATTAATAATTGCCACATCCAATGCCTTAATCACTAAATCGAAAAAAAAACTACTTTGTGGGAAAATCTAGAAATTAATTTTAATTTCGTTCCACAGTCTATTTTATAAGTATATATTATTTAAAATTTATTTACATTGCTTATGATTAAGTGACCTTTTCATACATAAATATGGTATTTTATATTCAAATTCATTTCTTTTCTTTTACACACTGTTAAAAACTTTTAAGCGAAGATGACTAAGCAAAATTTCAAGTCACGAAGCATGGCAAATAAATGGGTTAACCGAAATTCTTCCACATATTTGCAACAGCTGCTGTCTGTCGCAGAGATTAAAACCGAAAATCAATCAAAAATTCACATGTTAAAGCGACGTACAAATTTATGTGTTTTTGTTAATTTTCAGTACGATTTCCCATAAGCTGTTGGGCATGCGCGGCGGAAATACGCACAAATTTCCACAATGGAAAAGCGCGTAATAAATGAATAACAACGGTAAACAAATTGCCTGTCAAAACTACCTGGACCCACAAAAACGCCCGCAAAACGCCCAAACAGGGCGAAAGCAAATTTACGCACACACGCGCACACACATGGGAATAAATTAAAACGAATTCAAACTGTCAATGATGCGTCCACATATGTAATGCGCCGTTAGCGCCGCTCATAAATGTCAATGTAAAATTTTGCTGCTGTTGTTGTTGCTACTGCTGCCGGCACACATGTTGCGATCGCACTGTCTCTCTCTTTCTGTCGCTGTCTCACTTGCTATGCAGTCTGTCACTTTTTTTGTTGGGAATATATACGATTGGATGCGACTGGAAGCGATCAATACGCTTAGGCATGTATATATGTGTGTGTGTGTGTTTGGGAATCAAACACAAAACTCGTTTTGTCAAAATATTTTGCATTGAACAACAACGAAAAGTTAATGCAAACAAATAAGCAACGGTTTTAATATCCGGGCAGCAAAAAGAACAATAAAAGCAAGCACGCAAAATTGATCCCAATGTTTGTTGTTTATTTGCAGCACATAACACAAAATTAATTTTTGCAATTTATACCTTATATGCAACTATTAGACACTTGTATTTTTAACATTGATATCCATTTTTCATATTGGGTAAACATACACAAAACACATGAAACAAATTTTTGCTGTAAATTCTCGACAAATTTGCGTGTATTTAACGGTAACGGTAAAATCGAAAAAACGCAGCGCAATTCCGCTTAACCGACCGAACGCCTCGACAACGATCTTCACAATAACAATCCACAAATGTTGCACAACAATGTGCCCAGTCGCACACAGTGCGTAGCTTGGCAACATGCTTAAACTCGCACTCGGTAAGTATCGTTGGGTTGCTTATGCTTCTTATCGATTAGTTGTCTGCTCGAATGGTAAGTTTCTCGTGTTGAATATGAGGTGAGTTAGGTACACGTTACTTTTTAAACTATCTTAAATCAGATAGGCCGAATAATTAAAAAAAAATGTACAAGTTCTTGGGTATTTTATTTATTAAGTTTTTCAAGTTTAAAACGATAAAAATACATAGAAAATTAGGATAAAGATGTTCAACAAATTTCTCAACTATCTTCTATTAAATGATTCGACTTCTAAGTTTTAATCATTTAAGCTGAGAAAACAAAACATTTATCAAATTTATAAAGTTTACTGTTCAAATAGAATATACATTTCACAAGAACGACTGTAAAATCTAAATGGCAATGAAAACTGGTAAATATTTAATCATATTCACATTAATAAAATAAACAACTTAAAAATTCAAACTGTAAAAAGTAAAGAAAATTAAACTAACAATTAACCATCCATTTGACGGCGATGTTGCATTTGAAGCTCAAAGCGTCGATTTGAGCGCACGCCGCGTATCATATCGCTGCGCTTCTCCTTTGGGGCGCCACGCCCACCCTTGAACATCTCCATGTGCCGCTGGCGACGTGCCTCAGGTTTATTACGATCTTGCAACGGCTCCGCGGCAGGTTTACTCAACGTAGTAGAAGTAGATTTTAAATTATTTGGAGCAGAAGTGGAAAAGTTAAATACTGCTCGCGTTGTTGTTGCTTTTTTAACTGGTGTTTTTGTTGCAGTGGTTTTTGTTGCAGTGGTTTTTGTTGCATTTGTTGTTACAGTTGCAGTTGCAGCTGCAGTGTTTGATTTAGTAATTGTTGCAACAATTTTTCGTGGCGTTGGCAGCCGTTTCTGTCGCTCCAATTCAGCTGGCGTCAGCGGCGACAAATAAATGCTTGGTAAATCAATCTTCTTTAGAGCTCGCGGCCGAGAAACTTCCTCATTTTTTTTGGGCAACTTTTTGGTTGCTGACGGAAGCGTTTGTTGCTGCAGTTCGCGATGTTGTTGTTGCTGTTGTTGTTTGAGTGCTGAGTTTGTTAACAGTTTGGCACGCAACGCTTTGCGCTCGATGTGATCGACCAGATTCTCCATTTGGCCAAAATGCTTTTGATGTATGGCCGCAAAATCAGGTAGCTTTGTGCGTGTCCTCAACTTGCCACACGGTGTGGCAACTCTGTTATTAGCCGCAGCAGCAGCAGGTGGAGGATATGGTTCTGGAACGATAAACAACATATTAAAGATCAAGCTGCAAATTAGTTATATCAAATGCAGCTTACTCGGCCTAGGTATGCGGCTTATGTAAGATGGTTTCTCATCCAAGGATATCGAACATTTGCGACGCTGTGTAACATCTGAATAATAGAAATAAATATACACATATATATATATATATATATAGATATATCAGTTAAGAGGGGGTCAGTTTAAAGTACGCACTGCTTTTGGTCACAGGTGGATCCCAGCGTTTGTCGATGTCTTCGACGCAAGCCACCTCAATGGGACTGTAGAAAGAGACGCTCTTTTGCTTGTTATCGCTTCTCAGCCCCGATACTGATTTGGAACGCCTGCGTGGATGACACTGCTCATTTAGCGGTGTCAATGGACGATTGATTGTGGGCAATTCATTGAATTGAAAAGTGGGATGGATTTTTTGCTTGAAGGGTGTAGGGAAACGATATTTTTCGGGTTTGTTTTCAATATTGTTGTCATCAACTTGATCTGCAATGTGGCCAACATTCTTCATTTGATCCGCATCAAAAGTAGTGTTTAACATGTTTTCTTCATCATCTGGGAGCATTACAAGTGGCAGCATTTCGATATCTTCATCACTATCCTCATCCGCATGATTGTCCTCTTTGAGCTGCTCGTCCGGCGTCAGCGGGCACAGGCCAAGTTCATCCATATCATCAGTGCTCAGTTTTGCTGGATCAAAGGTTAGATTTGATTTAGCTGAACTCTCGTCGGATTTTATGTGCTTAGAAGCGTTTTTAACTACTGCCAGTTCGACATTTGATTTTATCGCCTTCTTGTTGGAATCTGTGTGCCCAGCAACGTCCTCAACTAGTTCTAGCGACACATTTAATTTAGCTGGTTTAGAATTTTCCAGCTCAGTTTCAAAACTAGAAGCGTTTTTAACTACTGCCAGCTCCTCAATTGATTTTATCGCCTCCGTGTTGGAATTTGAGTGCCCAGCAACGTCTTCGACTGGTTCTAGAGACACATTTAACTTAGCTGGTTCCAAGATAAGTATAGAATCTTCCAGCTCAGTTTCAAGCGCAGCTGTCAAAATTATAATTGTCTTAAAAATCTACTCATTTAATATATTTCAGTGTTAATTTTACCTGCCAGTTGTGATTCAGCTTCCTCTAGAATGTGATTTGTGGATGCTTCAACAGCATCCAGCTCCACATTTGAAATCGGAACATCTTTCAGTTCCACATTTGAAACCGGAATATCGTCCAGCTCCACATTTAAAAGAGGAACATTTTCCAGCTCCATCTTTGAAACAGAAACATTTTTCAGTTCCTCATTTAAAACTGGAAAATCTTCCAGTTCCAGTTTCGATTTAGTTTCCTCTACAACTGGATTTTCAACTTCCATAGCTTCTGGATTAAGATTTAATTTAGCGACCTTTACGACGAAAGTTTTGGTCTTTACAGATTTTCGCTTCCTATTTGATTTAGCTGCCTCCGATATAGGATTAGAGTCCTCTGACTCTGCTGATGTTAATTTATATATATTTATATATTAAAAATATATTAGCTGAACCGTTGTTAACTTTACCTGTCAAATCAATGATGGGAATTGTGGATGCTTCAACAACATCCAGCTTTAATGAAGCAACTTCAAACTCCATAGTTAAATTCAAATTATATTTATGATTGTCATCAATTTCATCATTCAATTTTGTTATTTTTTTTGGGTCATCAATACCAGTTTCCTTGAGTTCAGCTGCCACATCCAGCGGTTGCTCCACTTCAGCTCCTGCTACTACTTCCAATTGAAGCTCCGTCAACTGCTGCTCCTTTTCTTCTTTTCCTACCTTTTTTAAGTGCTCATTGTCTTCTGCTCCTGCTGCTTCTTCCTCTATTTCGTTTTGCAATTTAACTCGTTTGGTGGACTTGCGAGTGCGATGTCGCTTCTCGGAATGACGACCCACCTCGGCTGCCGACCACTTGACCGTCTCCCCTGCCACCTCTTCTTGCTTCTTGGATTTTCTGGGCTTTTTCTCCTTGCTGGCGGATCTCCTTTCGATGATGTCCTCATAGTCCAAGGGCGGACGCACGCTCTTCCGGGCACTGCGACGCGGCGTCTCACTTTGAATACGTTTAGCTGTTTTTGGCGTTGCTGGTGTTGCAACAGAAACTTCATCGAGGGGAAACTCACTTTTATCCTCCATTTTCTGCCTTAGTCGCACAGAGTTGCGCATTTTTTTAGCCACAGGCGTCTTTGTTGCCTCTCCAATCTCCATTTCTGTTTGTAAGTTACATAAATATCAATTGGCTTCTCTAATTAGCAATTTTTAAATAAGCACTTGCCTGCATTCGATGCCATGTTTAACGTAAATTATTTTGCACAAATTATTTCTCTGGCGTCTTTTCTGGTCCTCTTCTTCGTTGCGTTCAAAATACGAATGTGAATCCACAATGTTAGTTAACATGCGTCATTCGCGCTTAAAGAATTGTAAGTATCGATCTGTTAAGAGCAACGTTAGTGTTATGTGGGAGGTATCGATATGTATACAATCGATTGCTTGCTTTTCAATGTGAATAAAGCCTTTTTGGTACATTTTTTAAAGTCAAACGTTTGTGATATATTTATATGAATATGTAAAAACTTACAAACATTTAAAATTGAAAAGATAAAAAAAAGGACAACTTAACAAAGTGCTGTAGTAATTTTACATTCGCGATCGACAATGTTAAGTACTTGCTTACTCAAGTATCGATAGATAAATCAATCGGTCGTTTTCTTTTTGAAAGAACCATATAAATTTTATTAAAATATTGGTTGAAAAATACTATTTAGCTGCTGACACATTTACAAAATAATGACAGTTTTATGATGGCATCAACGACTAGCACGTCAAATAATAATACATGAAATGAACAATAAAATGGCGTTAATGTTATAAATGACCTCATAAGGCATTTTGTGGCACACGATTTCTTATAACTCCTCAGTAAAGTTAACCGGTGTATTCTGCCTGCTCAGGGCTAGTTGATAGGCCACCTCAAAGGCTTGACCCAGAGTCAGTATGATTTCGTTGGCCAACTCCTGCAATGTAAAACAAATAAAGTTAACTACAACTTCACTTTAAAGGCAACATATTGAAAAACAAACCAAATTGTCAACCATAAAGACATGGCAGTAATAAAGATCCTGCTCTTTGGTTATATAAGCGAAATAACGCATATCCTCCGCGTCCTGACAGACACAATTAATGTTCTCGATGTCATGCGAGCAGATGGCAGTCTGAAAAGTTAAAATAGGTATAAATAATAGGTATAATAATAGACTAGGATTGAAGCACATTTTATGATTACCAACCTTTGTATCATGATCTATAAACTTGACGCCCAGGCAGGAGGCAGAAATGTCCACTTTGAGACGCGTCTGCAGATTGGCCGCCTTCAAATACTTTGTGGATGTGGTGCAGTTCTCGAGCAGACTAATGTCACTTACACTCGACATAGGCTTACAGTTCTCATCGATCTTTAGCTTCTGTATAGATTTGCGGGTAGAAATTGTGCCTTGCAGTTGCCGGATGACAGTCGAGCCCAGATACTGAAATATATATATATTATCAATATATATTCTCAATTTAATGTCGGCATTAAGTTCGATCTTACAAAAACTGAGTAGCGTATTTCACCGTAGACAAGCGTATATGGCGAATGGCACCAATGCGAAGCTAGACTCTCCTCGGCTTTGCCCAAAAGCAGCTCGACAGGATTGCGTATGTGCAGCGATTGTCTCGGTTCAACGACCGGGCCACGTTGTGGCTCCTCCTGCTCCTGTTGTTCCTCCTGCTGCTGCAGCTGCTGTTCCTCCTCTTCGTGTTCCTCCAGTTCATGTTCCACTGTGGACACTTCATTTCCAATATTCTCGAATATCGTATCGATCTCAGCCCAGACACGCGATGCACTAAAATCTTCGCCAGTTGTGGAAAAGCGCTGCTTGGACAGACTTCTGCGTTGATTGTTCAACGCATTCGCGGATCTCACCATGCTGGGCGATCGTAAATTCTCTCTGGCCACAGATGCGCCACGTCCGCCATCCACCGTATCCTGGGCCAAGTTCAGTGTTGATCCCTTGAAGAGACCTGCAAAGGGTATATCGCCCACATATTCCTCCACCTGATCGGATGAGAATGAATTCGTCGACTCCTCAAGAGTTCGTGGCGACACCGGCTGCATGAAATTTAAGATAATCGCCTCTGCCTCGTTGACAGTGGGTGGAGGATAATCCGGCGTCGGCGAGTGTTGCAATATTTGCAGGTTTTTGTTACTATTATTGTTGTTGTTATTGTTGTTATCAATGTTTTTCGCGGACAACAGATTAGCATAGTCAGAGTTCATGCGCCGGCGTGGAGCTGGAATTGGAGACTGTGACGATGGATCTGGCAGTATCATTTCCTCATACCGAGCAACTAACTGACGAGGCGCCGAGGCAGCTGTGAGAAGAAGCAAATAATCATTAAATATGCCCTGACTCTTTGGCGTGCCTACTTACAACTACAACTATTGGTGGTGCTCTGCTCCCCGCTGCTGGAGCCTGTTGTTTTGAGCAGATTGATGTACTCGTAGGAGCGCGAGGCTATTGAACCATTTGAAAAGTTATTGCTATCCTTGAGTAGGGCACTCTGGTAGGGCTGCTTGTAGACGGGCTTGTAGCTGATCCACGGTTGATCCACACGTGGCTCCAGAGTGTGCACATCATTGAAAGACTTTTGTGGACGGACCGGTTTCATGTCCAAATAATTCGCTGGCGGCCGCGTGTGATTATCCAGTGAGCTTAAAGAGTGCGAAAGTCCATTGGTTTGGGCTTGCTTGCTACAGATTCGTAGTTGCAGTTGCAGTTCAAGTTGCAGTTAGTTCAAGTTGGATTAGGTTATGTGGAGAGAGAGAAAGATATCAAATAATGGCCAAACCCGTTTTATGAAGGCGCTTCCAACGAACCGACCAACCAATTCCAATCGATGAGTGCTGAATGTGAGTATGGAGTTGTGCTGGGTGCTTGGTGCTGGATGCAGGTTGTGTATGAATGCGGGTGGTGCAATTGGTGCGTGATATTGGATGATATTGTTGTGTGTGTGTTGGTGGCTTAGCTTTGGCTTTGGCCTATGCATTCCGGCATGGGTAGCATGATCTGAACAAGCACAAAGACAAATTAGTGGTTTCTTTAATTCATGTTGGTTAATTAAGGTCACAATTAAGAGACAAATAACAAGTAACAAATAACAAATAATAATATTAATAATAATAATAAGAGCAGCAAAAAGAGCATGTCTTGTGTATGTGTTGGGTGGGCGTGTCACATTGTTAGTCTTATCTTACTTCCTCAGCTTGGTTGGATCATTGAACTTGCTGGTGTTGTGACGCTGTGCGTTCTTTTCAAAAAGTCGCCGGGGCAGCGATTGAGCATTGTTATCCAAAACCAGATTATAGCTGCTGCTATTGTTGCTGTGGCTGCTTTGGCTGCTTTGATTAACCAGCTGCGTTTGGTTTGAGAGCAACAGCTGCGACTCGGCCAAATTTGTAAATTCTGAAAAAGCGGATAGTTAATGTGGGCGTTCGAATATTTGGTTTGCTACAATTAAGTGTAATAAATAAATTAATCGTTTTACAGTAATCGCTCGCTAATACGAATTTTGAGTTGTTAGCAGTGCCTATAACATATTCTTAGTATCCAATCTTTTAATGGATGAATTTATTAATATTAATAATTGAAATAATTAATATTAATATTAAAAATTGAAATGTAAGATAATAAATTCATAAGTTTCTCATTTTTTTAAACAAATAATTAATTGTTTTTGTAATTTTTGGTATAGACAAGAAATCACACTTCTTCTAAGGCACTAATACAAATTGATCATAATAATTTGATTAGTGTTCGCTCGCTAATTGAAACTTTTAGACACTAATTTGATTGCCATGAATCAACAGTTTCTGTTTTTAAAAATATGTTTCTTACTATCTAAATTTTAAAGTAATTTTAATCATGTGTAGAGTTAAAAAAAGAAAAATAAAATAAATGCATTAGAAATGTTGTATGTTAAAATTTTAAATTTTTGAGGTGTATTAAGTTAATTGCATTTCAAATGTTACATATTAAAATCATTACTCATTCACAATAAAAATAAAATTCCTATATTTTAATATCACAATCACATAATTTAAATAAAATTTTATATTTACAATATCGTGTTTATTTGTGGTTATTTAGAGTGAATATTAGCAGGTGACCACTGTATTAATCACGGTACTTGATAGAAAACTACGAACCGTTGATGACGGCAACAATTTTGTCGGAGACATTGGGCGGATAATCGGCAAGTATATCGATTGCGGTGCGTCCGTTGCCATTTGTGGCATGTATATCGATGCCCGCCTTGAGTAGTACAACAACCACAGATATCTTGCCACACAACGAGGCCTCATGCAATGCGCTGCCCGCGTGGGTGAGTATGTTGACGTCAACGCCGGCCGCCAGAAGAGTTTCAACGACTTTCTTGTGGCCATTGCGACTGGCCAAGTGAAGGCATGTGTGCGTGAAGATCAGCTTTGTGGGCTTTGTATATGTATTGGCGTAATCCGGCCCATCGTACGAGCTCTCATCCTCCACAAACGGGCGATACTGTGTTATCAGACCGGGAGCGAAATTCAGCAGCGTTTGCACCACCTGCAGCCGGCCAAATTGTGCCGCCAAATCCAATGCTGTCTGGAAGCTATTGTTGCGTATGGTGGGGTTAGAGCCATGCGATAGGAGTATGCCAACGACACTATTATGTCCATGTTGCGCGCTCGAATGCAACGGTGTCTCATTTTCGATGGTCTGCGCATTGGGGTTCGCCTCCATGTTAAAGAGTAGCATTTTCACAATATCTTCATGACCGGCCCACGAGGCCAAGAAGAGCGGCGTCGATCCGCGTATATCCGGCACATCCACTTGGACTTTGTGTGCGAGGATCAGGCTCACAATGTTGCTGTGTCCGTTGAGGCAGGCGTGATGCAGACAGGTGTATCCATTGGCATCCTGAAAATTAATATTCACACTGCGAAAACTAAAAGTGGCAATTTTAAATTTAATCTATGGAAATGGAATTCTATGATCACGCTTACCTGGACCATGGTCCATGTCGCGTCTTCAGCATTTTGCCAAAGGCTTCGATGTCGCCATTGCGCGCCGCCTCCAGTAAATGATGTTCCTTGCCCATTTGTGTGCTACTTTTAAGAAGAAATCAAGAAAATTAACATTAGTTAATTAAATACAAATCTCGATATAACAACATTTTAAAAATTGTGACTGTTTAGCGAGAATTTACTGTACTATATAAATTAAAGCGTGGACGCACTGATATAAACAATTTGCAATGTGTTATGAAAGCGTTACAAATTCTTATTGAGAAGATAAATAAAAATATGTACGAAGTGTTTCACATTCCGATTGGACATGATACGAAATTTTGAGTCAGCGATTTATTGTTTCTATTTACCCCTATTTAAGGACCGCAAAACTTCGCGACTAAAATAAAAACAATGAGATCATGCACACGCCCCACCCCAACCCGGCGCAACACACATATATACACGCACACACACCACCCCCACACACACACGCAGATTCACGCACACGCAGCCGAATAAGTTAAAGCGAGTCGTTCCTCATCATCAGGTTGCCAATCAGCTGTTTTCTTGTCCCACTGTAAACGCAGCAACAGTAAACGCTTTAGTTCACGCACACACACAAAACCACACATTCCGATTGTGCACACACTCAACACATACAAATGCCAAGAATGTTTGTTTTTGGAGACGTGTTTTATTTAGGGCCTAGTCTTCCAAGGTCATCGCACGGCATTGCCACCCAATTTCACAACCGAAAATAGTTCAACTTCTCCATCAAATGTTTTATGCACTTACCGACTTTTGCACCAAATAACATTTAATAAAGCACTTCTCTATTAATCACTTAACTTATCCATATGTTAGCAGCAGGCGACTTGTGTTGCACATTTTTTATCAATTCTCCTGTTTTCTGTGTTCAAATTAATTCAGAACTATTTACTGTACGTGGAAGTGTTTAACGACTGCCCATCATTATTAACAGGAGTCTACACAATCTACACAATCAACAACGAAATCGAATGGAGGTGGACCGATCTTAACATTTCCTGTTAAACTTTACGATTATGGAAAGTAAGAGATTACTTAGATTTCAACTAGAACTCTGTTAAGCAAATGCGTCACAATAGACAACAGCGGTTAGTCAGATAAATGTGTGATAACGAGATTTACCTAAAAGTTCTTTAAATTTGTAACTTTTTATATGAATCATAAGAAGCACTTAAGGCAACATGTGTGATAGTGGTTTTTGAACTAAAATTCTATATTCTAATTTTGCATTGTGAACAGCAATAACATGTTGTTTTTTGCTGTATGCTCACTATTGCGTTCTGTTAAGGCAGATTGTATCAATAGCTATATCGATACTTTTATATAGCTGTGATAAATCGATGTTTTTGCTTCAGACGCTCGATGCACAAATTTCATTTGGTTGATTTTTATTAAATTTGAATTATACAATTATGGAACAAACTAGTCCCCTGAAGCCCAAGCAAAAAGACAAAACCGAAGGTGAGTGGCAGCTAAAATCACCTAACTTGAATAAGTAGCAAAAACACGAGGCTGTTGCGTGTAAAAATTTACCGGCACAACAGTCTAGTCCAAAGAGCTCCACACTCACCCCGGTTGTGTGTGTGCGTGTATTGTGGCTGTGTGTGCGCGCACGTTCGTACGTGTGTGAGTGGTGTGTGCGTCAGGCAAAGTTGCGCGGACATAGATTAAAATTTAAGGTATGCCCTCCCTTATTTTAAATGCTTAATGCCATGTCATTCATTGTCTTGCCCTTCCAGATGAAGCCGAGATGAACTCGACTCAAAGCGAGGAAGGACCACAAAAGAAATTGCCACGACTCAGCGGCAAGCAGGATTCAGTGGAAAGCAGCGAGGAATTAAGCTTGAATCAGGCTTATCTACAAAAGGATGTGACGCAATGGCTGCAAACAGCGTGGATTGAACAAGCATCATCCACAAAAGAAGATAAAACTGGTGCACAAATATATGGGGAACCATTTCAAATATGTTTGCTACCCGAACTGCTAGCCGAGGGCAGCACGCGTTCCCTGGTGCACGAGATGATCAATAAGGTGCATTGGTCACGAAAGCAAATGGATCTCTATGAGTTCTATCAGAGTACCGATCTTTCCAATATGCTGGACTGCCGCCTGCTTGCCAATTTCCTACAATTGCTGCGCAAACAGGTGCGTCCCTGGCTGGAGGAGGTGACAAATCTGAAGCTTGACTATGTATCCGCCTCGTGCAGCATGTACACGTGCGGCGATTACCTCCTGGTGCACGACGATCTGCTCAAGGATCGCCAGATTGCATTTGTCTATTACATGTCGCCGTGGAATGGTGTTGAGGAGTGGAACGAGGAGCAGGGCGGCTGCCTGGAGATCTTTGCCAGCGATGATCAGTGCTTTCCCCAATTTCCCGTGCATCGTAAAATACCACCGAAAAACAATCAGTTTGCATTCTTTAAAGTGGGCTCACGTTCCTTTCATCAGGTGGGCGAGGTGACGACCTACGATTATCCACGGTTGACCATCAATGGTTGGTTCCATGGCGCCACCAATGAGGCCTTCGTTGGCGGGGACTCGTCGCGCGCCTTTCCACGCCTCACCTACCTGCAGCCGGACATTAACAATAGGCCCACGTTGGGTTTCCTACTCAACGATGTCTACCTGAAGGCGGCGACCCGTCGCAGCATCCAGAAACGTATCGAGGAGAACTCTGAGATTTGTCTCTATGAGTTCTTCAAGCGTGAAAAATACGAATTGGCCCGTGCACAATTGTTGAATGATGCGACGCTGACATGGCGACGACAAGGACCCGCCAATGCGCACAACTACGAGCTAATGGATCTGAGCACTGCAAAAGGCACAGTGGAGGAACTGCTTCAGCTATTTCGCAGCAATGCCATGTTCCAGCTTTTGCGCGATTTTACCGATCTGGATTTGTATGGCGTCGATGCAATAACGCCCACATGCAGCGTTGAACTCCAACGCTGGTCGCATGGCAATTACACTGTGCTGGGCGATGGTTTGGTCAGCGAGGAGAATACCCTTGATTTGGTCTACTATCTAAACGCAGCGGAGGGTGCAGCAGTGATTACATATCTCTCACCTGAAGTTGAGCAGCGCACAACGAATCATCAAAATGGACTCAGCGATCAGAGCACCGAGGATGCGAACGAAGATCCTGACCAAGAGGACGATGAGACATGCCAGGATGATTCGGTGTTGCTAACGATATCGCCAGTGGATAATGCGCTGAATATTGTTTATCGATGCGAGGGCACCACCAAGTTCACCAAATACGTGTCGCGCAACACGCCGCTGGACAAGGGACCCGTTTTCGTCATTTCGTGCAGCTACAAGGAATAGGAAATAAGGACATTAACAGATTTCTTCATATGCCGCCGCACACACGTACAAGCCACACTATTTTTTTGTTTGTTAGACTGGCCAAAATGCACAAGAAACAAAACCTGTGTAAAAAGATTTGCATTATACACGTTTGTTTTAATGTTAATTGTATACAACAAAAAAAAAAAAATAGAATAACAAAATTAAATTAACTCTTTCAAATGCCCAATAAAGTGATGTAAAAAGAAAACAAAAACTGTGCTAATTTGAATCTTAAATTTTCTTCGATTCTGTATAAATTTATATATTAGCAACGCACGTATAACAATTGATTTAATTTTGTACTTTTCCATTTCCCTCTTTACAGATAAATATCGCATTACAGCAACGATTGCGTTCATTGTGGTCATCGTTGGGATCGGCGTGCCCATGTGGTGGAAAACCACAACTGTCTATCGGTTAGTGAGCAAACCCTTAAAGCAACTTTTATACAGATTTCTAATGCCTTTTCTACACAGCTTCAATTTGCCTTCGTCAGACATTCAGCGTTTGAGTGAGCAGCCCATCAAAACTGCTGTCCAGATTGCCATTTACACACAGGATACAAATCGCGGACAACTCCTCATTTCGGAACTGGAGAGCGCATTTGCTGAGAGCGGTAAATGCACAGCGTGTTGATCACTCAGCAATATCTAATATCTTCTCTTAATTTAGTTATCTGGAACTTGGAGTTCAAGCTGCTGTTGCCGTTTGCCAAGGCGACTGAGGTGCATACGCCTGCTGCACTAGAGAAGCTGCTGCTTCTGGCGCACCCCCAAAGCGTCGGCGATTTTCTGTTAATTGAATGGGCGAAACTGGAGGATGAATTGTTGCTAACAACGGAACGATCGGCGCTAATGCGTAGAGATGTCAGTGAGTAGATAGCCAATAATTATTTGTAAAGAGAATATTTAATATATTGTTAAGGGTTACTCTGAACTCTACTTAGTAGCTACTAATACCATTGCTCTCTTTTTTTGTAGCTTCCACTAAAATAGCACAGCTGCTGCACTCAAAGATTCTGCAAACGTATCGCATCAATCAGATACTGAGCACAGATGAGCGACTGGGCACCAAATCGGAGGCACCACAGCCCGCTTACGATGTCGTCATATCTGTACTAAATCCCAAGCCAAGACTCACGTTTGCCCAGTGGAATGTTGCTTTGGCTGCACAGAGTACGTCTAAGATTAATTTATATACATAAATATTATATTTGCTTATAATATATTTGAATTGCAGCTTATATTGAGCCATTCTTGGCACAGATCTCCGATATATCCAACTATACGGTGCGCACTCAGTGGAAATATCGTGTCTCGATTGAGGCGGACCAAAAGCAGGTGCGCGATTCAAGCAAACTGGGTCGACATTATGCACTGCAGGAGTCATCGCTGCCACATTTGCTCACATCGATTGCCCAAAATCTGAGTGGCAGCATTACGGATAAGCCTGTTATCAATCTAGTCGTCTATTTACCGCCCTGCACTACGGCACCGCTGCACATCTACAATAGCAAGCATGAGATGCTTACTAAGGACGGTGTTGATGCCTTCATCTCGCCACCTTGGGGCGGTTTCATCATTGCCAATCCACCAGAGCATGTGTGTCTGGCTCATTTGAATAATGAACCGCCAGTGGAATATTATGTAAACACTAATGACAATATGCAGGTGATGCTGGATCAGTTGCACAAGCTGCTGGACATTAGCAGTGAGGTGCAAGTAGCTGGCGTCAAAACGGTGGACATCGAGCAACTTGCCCCAAGACGCTGGGAATACGAAGCGTATATGCGACGCAGCGCCATACGCCACATTGCCACGGCCAGCAACACGCTGCAGAGCCTCATCAAGCTGCTGGGTAACATCAATTATATTCAATTAATAACTCGTGCCCTAATACGCTACCCATAATTAATTACCAGATCAAATCAGCTACATTGTGATCGACGATAAAGTGGGCGCTGCCATTACCAATTCCTATGTGGACATAATGGCTGCCAAGGTCGCGCTGCTCGAGCATCGTCTCGTGGACGCTTCGGCGCTGGCCAAGCGTGCTTTTGTGGCCTCGGAACGCGGCTTCTTTGATGCTAGCCTATTGGCCCAACTCTATTTTCCCGATGAACAGAAGTATGCCATATACATTCCACTCTTCCTGCCCGTCATGGTGCCCGTGTTGAGCTCTTTTAATATGCTGCGCAAATTGTTAAACGGTAGGCGGAAGGAGAAACAGCAGTAAACGAAACGAGGCGAAACGAAATAATACAAAACTTTTAATTAAACCATTAAGAAGATTCTTTAAACTTGAAGGCTACTCATTTATTTCCATTTTTAACACCTAATTGTGTGTCATTTGTTGTTTAATTTATTGAGCATAGACTGTAGGCACCAGCGCAGACGATGTAGGTGATCAATATTCGTAGCCACATCTTTGCAGTTGGTCTTTGGATAGATTCCGTTTGGCGATATTTTTGTTGGGGCTGTTTACAGGTAAATTTGTCTAAATGCCAAAATTTTGATTACTAAATCGAAACGCTTGAGAAGATTGTAGATATGTATTTGTATCTTGACGCAAAAATGTTTTGATGACTTATTGTTGGTAAGTGCGATATTAGCGCTGCACGCCAATTTTGATGTCAGGGCTGAAAGATGGCACGCATCCCTCCCCTCGGGCTACAATCTGCACAGCGTGTGAACATGCCCCATAGGTCAGAGGCGGGACCGAAGCGGGCAACTGCTGTTGCTGCTGCTGCTGATGAGAGTGTCAAAACAGGCAACAAAGCATTGCCAATTTTATAATATTTTATTTTTTGCCAACAAAAATGTTAAATACACTTTCGCAGACAGTTAACTGTTAAACAATGAGCAAGCATTGCTTGTTTTGCCGACAATTAAATACATTGACAGATAACAATCGTTTTTTTCTTAATCTGTTATTTAAAGGTTAATCTATAGATAAAAAAAACTTATAGATACTTTGATTATACAACTACAAATTTAACTTATTTGTTAGATTTGAAATTTAATTTTATATGTATTACTGTTTTTGCAAATCTATTTTCAATAGCATCGACCTGCCAAAGCTCCAAAAATAGTGATATTTTTTACTTATTTTCCATTTTATTTCGTACATTTTCGGCACATGACTCGATTGAATTTAAAATATAGCAATTCAAATAACTGAATGATTTGCGTTTTTTTTCCGGTAATACATTTTTTGTTGACAGTCTTCAGATTTTTAACAAGATTCCGAACAGTACAAAATTGAATTTGTTGAGTTATGGGAAAAGATACTTACAATTAATTATTACTTAAAATTAGCTGCACATTAAACTAAATAAACGGAGAAGAAATAAATTCAATAAATTATTTTCCCTTGCTATTATCGGTCTAAACCTTTTTGATTTTTGTGAAGAATAAATATATAAACACATCCGTATTTGCCAAGAAAAAATTATAGCTAAAGTACTCATCATTTTTAGATGATGAATACAATAAATTTATGAGGATATCCTGTTTTGGTAAGAGCATTTAAATTGCATGCGAATGCAAAATGCAAAAAAATATAAAACAAAAACAACACCAAAGCTGAGCTGCTGCTGTCGAGACTCGTTAAACATTGAATTGGATTTAGGTAGGGGATGACAGGGCGGGTTTGTGGACGAAACGAGCCGCATCGGCGGCAAAACTATGGACATTAAAAACTTAAAAGTTAATTTTTAATTGCGCATGGCTCGTTGGCTCTGCAGACGGATGGGCCAAAAAAAAAAAAATAACCATACAAAACCAACAACGCACGAAGCGAGTGAATGAGTCTCTCTGAATACATACGAAAATATGTATGTGTATTCAACAAGTATTTGTCTCTTATTCAAAGGTTAAATATTATTTTAATGAGCTCAGCTCATTGCCTGCAACGAGAGGCAGCAGCAGCAGCAGCAGAAAAAAACCTTTTCTCCAATGTACGATCGCTAAAAAGGTCAACAATGTGACTTTTAACCAACGCCAAATGCCGCCAGCTTGCCAAGTGGCTTTGTGTCACGGCTTTCAAAGACTTTCTGTCCCTGTGCACCAAGGCGGCCTATCATACATATGGTCGAAAATTTTGGATCCAATACACTCGGAAAAAATATGGCTTTAAATGAGTTAGAATTGATATCGATTTGCTTTTAAATAATAATAAAGTTTCTTGATTTTCAATTGGATAAAAATTACACAAATTGAAATTGAGGTACTCGGGTATTTTCTAACATTTTGTCAAATATTTCTAATTAGTTCTTAAATTAATTATACTGATTTTTAAATTCTCATTTTCACCTGTACTAAAAACAATTGCTAAAACTTCATATTGAATTAAATAATTTAAAATCTAAAATTATTGGCTAAAGATTCGTTATTTGGTACTTTTCGTTTTTTTTCTGTTTTCGAGTTCCTCAGACATTTTCTCAAAGTGTAGCTTGCTATCAGACACGCCTGCAATTGCGCCGACCGAAGGGCCTGGGTCGACATGCATTTCCGGGGACGATTGAATCAAATTACATGCGCCCAAAAATTGTTATTGCTTTGACTGGCCAGCAACACCACAAAAAAAAAAACATAAGCACAAAAAAAAATAGTTTTCCCACACGCAGAGCTGATCTTTAGCTGAAACTAAAACCGCACGCACGTAAAAAATCAATTCAGTTTTGTTGATCTGCGTTTAAAACTTTTTATTTTGTTTGGCAGTCAAAGTTGAAGTATTGTTGTTGATGTTGATATTGTTTTTGTTGTTGTTATTGTTGTTGGTGCAGTTAGAGTTAGCTTTAAGCTGAAGGCTAACACAATAACGAAACTAATTTTGATGCGGTTGTTAACTATTTCCAAATATTTCAAAAGAAAAATGAGCAACAGATTTGTGGAAAAATATTTTTGGATGGGGCAGTTGATGAAGATGTTGCACTATTGTCTATTGATGGACACTTAAATGCAATTGCCGCAACAATGGCAACAACAAGGCGTATAATTAATAATTGATTGTATTTTATACACAAAATAATCAATGACAAGGCACAGTTTTTATGCCCAGCAGCAGCAGCAGCAGCTGCAAAAGAATTGAAGAATTTTCTATGTTTGGTTTGAAAATGGCACAAAGTACAAGGAGTACCAGGTGTGCCCAATAAGTTGGCTTATATGGCAGCCAGCCAACCAGCCAGACAGGCACGTAAAAGTCGTATTGCAAAATTGCATTGCTGTGGCTGCTGCTGCTGCTGCTGCTGCGGCTGCTGCTGCAATTGTAATCACTATTGACCATAAGTGCAATTGAAGTTGTTGTTGCAGACGGTTTATAGGTTTTTGCTGCATTCCTATCGTTCAGCGTTAAGTGAAATTAATAAAAATTGCAATCAACTTCAAACTGAATGCTACACCAAAAACGTCAACGCGTCTGCGCAATGCACATAATTTGTTTAATTAATTACAGTCAACACTTTTTCATTGCCCGACTATTGGCCAATAGTCGATGTGATTTTTCACATCAAAAAACTGTAACAAAACTGTAACAGCATTGAGAGCCAAACGCTTTTTGGACGCTTTCGAAAGATGTTGCTTCGGATGCTGTTACCAGTTGCCAGTTGCTAGTTACCAGTTGCTGCTGCAGATGTTGCTGCTACCCGTTAACAACATTCTCAGCATGCGCCAAGGCCATCATCATTTTCTGTGTGCATATATGTTGTCTGAGAGTCTGCGACTGTAGACCATCCGAGAATTGTTGTTGCAACTGGAAGTTCAACACTATTGACAACCCGCCGAACATTTACAGCTGAACAGGCAAACTTTTGTGAGCGGCAAACAGCAACTTTTGTATTTTTTATTTAGCATGCAACGCTTTGCATTCGAATTTGTTCTCGAAATCGTGGTGAGCTGCGTGCTCACAGAACTGCAGACTCAAGCTGTGAGATAACTAAAAAAATAATTATATTTTTTATAGTTTCCATATTGGTTAAGATTGGCTTTTTATAAGGTTAATTAGAAATTTATTTTTTTAAGATATCTACGAATTATAGAAACTAAATTAACATACATTCATGGCAATCTTATATGTATTTAAGAAAATTTTTTTACCAAAAATTATTTGTACATTTTTGATATACTGACATTAGCGCATTCAGGATAAATCGGATAACTATCCGACGTATATGCTATCTTCAAAAGTTTGCAGAAGATGTCTGCTTGTTATCGAAAGCACAATTTAAACAACAAATAAAATTATGTAGTTATTTAAAATTTATTTATGTACCGGAAAATTTTTTATTGACAAATCTTTAAGTAAAATTATAATAATTTTATAACATTTTGCATTAGATTATTGCCAAATTTTTGTAAATTAAGCTTAAGGCCAAATGAAGGTCTAACAAGGTACATAAAAAATATTTGCATAGATCACTCGTTGATAATGAATGAACAAAGCATTTCGTGCGACAAACAAAAAATTATTCAGTATCAAAAATTATTGTCGCTTTAACTTGAGCAATTAAACTATTTGCTTAACGAATGCCAACCAACAGGCCAATAAAAGGTAAGCGAATAGCACTGCAAAAAAAAAACCTAAAAATTTTGTTGTTTTATATATAAATATTTTTAGGTTGAGTGGCAGCCAGAGAGTTGAGGGCTTGGATGCTGCTGGAAAAGTGTCGATGTTGAGAAGCGGTTTATGAGCGTGCTCAAGGACGCTTATAAAACAAATAAAGCGAAATGTATTAAAAAAAATATATATATAACTTACCCACTATTTGACATAAATGCCAATTTAAATGCTGCAAAACGCATAAATCAACAAACGAGAGTTGTTGCTGCTGCTGGTATTGTTGTTGTTGTTGTTATTGTTGTCGTCGTTGTCGTTGTTGTCGTGTTTTAAGCAAAACAAACGATCAGCAAGTGGCGCACCTTAAAATCGTTTTTACTGGCAAAAATGTGCTTTATGCTGAGCCGCCAGCAGCAAACGGCAACAGCAATTGAAGAAGACACCAGCAACTGCAACAGCGACAAGCACAGAGTTCAGCTCAAGTCAACAATCTACTAATCCATGGGCCTAGACAGGATCTTAGCTAGGGGATGATGGCTCGAGCAACACATCAATTGTAAACTACCACATCAAAACTTAAAGGATATAAAACAATTGTCCAACCGCAATCATTATTTATTTTTATTTGCTTACTTTTTTGTACACTTTAACAATATATAGAAAATATATGAAATTGAAAGTTCTTTAATAATTTACATTTTCTAGTGTAATTCCTCTCTCTGTCTCTTGCACCTCCCCTCTGACTACACCCATGAACCCCCTAACAGGCACAAAGTTCAGCTAAAGACGAACTAGTGACAAAAGTTGCCAGCGTCGCTGCAAATGGCATCAAATTGAATTAGCATAAAGAGGGAAAAAGTTGCCTTAATAAATGCGCATAATTTGCGCTTAATAGCAAATGCAACATAACCACATCCTGGTCAGCTGGCATTTAGATAGAAACTGGATGCTGCTGCTATAGGAAATGACAGTCGGTCGGCGTCTTTGGTGGCTCACAGAAGCAGCAGCCAGCAGCATGAACAATGTGCTGGCCAAAAAGACTTGGCTGAAAGCTCATTAACATGATTACAATGAATAATTCCACACAACACTGTTGCGAATAATTACGAAAAAAAAGAAGAAAAATAATGCATTTGTATGGGCAAACGCAATTAGTCACAGATACTCCAACAACAACAACAACAACAACAGCCACTTGTTGCTGCTGGGGTGTTAGCGCAGCATCTGCAACTTGCAGCGCCGGATTCTTGGCGAAATCAGCGTCTAAAGTTGATGTTGCTGTTGCTGCTGTTGTTGTTGTTGTTGTTTTGTTGGCTTTGCCGTTTGCCATTCCCATAATTTGCAAATATTTTTATTTATTTTGTGCTGTGTTCGCCTCAACTATACATGCCCAACTGGAATATCTCTGTGGCATAGCAACTGCCTTCACGTCTATAACATTTTCTCACGTTTCGTCTTGAAAGATTTCGGCACAAGTTGCGCCTCTTGGTGTGACTATATACACAATATACTCGTATATATATATGTGTATATTTATATCTATGGCGGGGGTGAGCCTAATGCACATTTTATGCAAATTCAGACTGCAGTTGCAGTTGTATGTATATCGCCTTTATTGGTTTTGCTTTTATTTAACATTTGTCGGTTTATGAGCGCAAATTAATCTGACATAGTCAGGAGTCTATCAGCAAGTTCGTTGCCTAAGTCTTTCGTTTAAAATAAAAACTGCTAAAAATGGAAGCGTAAAATTATGCAAATGTTTGTAAAAAATAATTAAAAGCAACTACAATAAAAGTTATATATACAAATAGGCAAAAACAAGTTTCTTATAATATTGAATATAAATTCTCGCATACAAATTTAGCTTAAGCTAATTTTATATTTTTCACTTCGTTAAATTCTCTTCTTCGTCTCCATTTTTTTACTTCCCATTTTGAATATTTAGTCTTTGAACATCTGTGATTTTTACGACCTTTGTTAAGGACTTTCCTACAGAATCTCCACTAGTTGAGTTGCTTTCACAAAATACATTTACTTCATTTTACTATGACCTGCTCATTTTAAGATCGCGCATTAGTTTATTTTATTTGTACTTTATTTTGGCTCGTCGCAGCTGTCAAATTAGCCGACTGAGTGACTGACTAGCTGCCTGACCCAATCCTGCCTGCCGCAACTTTTGCGTTAAGTCATTTCGCAAGACTCTTTCGCACGTCGCTGTCGCTGTTGCCGTCGCATCATAAACTGTAAATTTACAGCGCAGCTGCAGTTGTCGGCATTGCCACGTGCATGCGTCCCAAATCTCAGAGCCATGCGAAATTTTGTGTGTCTCTTCTCCTCTCTCCTACTCGAGGTGTATGTCAGTGTTTGTGATTTCTTATTATGAGGTTTTCCAAGCTATTCACTTTATCAACGGGAAATCTTTGCTGCCTATGCTCATGCTTATTGCTGCACAATTACTCAATGGCCCAGACAGACACAATTCCAATTGAAATGCCCAGTTTCCAGACTCTTCAATCCCCTAACACCCTAACTGACAAACTCTGACAAACTTCCAACCAGCAAACACTCAAATGCAACAGCTGTTGCATGCAGAAAAACCTACTTAAAAAGTAAAAATTATATAAAGTGTTTAAAACAAGGAATATATAAAATATATATCTTACAATAACATAAAAATGAAAAAAAAAAATTAATTCAAAAAGGGTTTTTTTTTTTATTTTATATTTAGTTTGTTAAACGAACTAAAACATTATAAAATATGGATTTCTGTGAAATAGGCACAGCTTTGCCAAACAACTTTATTAATTACATAAAATTATTGGGGTTATATATTTAAAAAATAATTATTTCAATGAATTTTATTACTTAGTATTACTGAGAGACAAATAAAAGTTTTTAATTTTTCCCAGACAATATCAATATCTCTAAAATTTAGCTTAGCTTAGCTTAGCTCGGACAATAATATTTCCTATTTGTTGTTTAACATATGGAGATTATTTTTTGACAGACAGACTTATCAATCATAATTTACTCTATTGTTTTTGGTCCACAGTTTTCTTACTTTCGCGAATATTTCCCGTTAAAAGGTAGTTATTGTCCATTTCATACCAGCAATATTTTTTTTGAAAGTGTGTTACAGCCATCAACCCCATTCACATTCCCATTCCCATTCCCATTCCCAATTGGAATCCTCGACTCGTTAGTCGGCCTGCTGCTAAGTTTTTGGCATTTTTTGGCGCGTCTGTTGGCCTGACACCAAAATGCCTGAAGAGCTGCTCGCCAGCCTGTGGCGCTCATCTTCAGCTTAATTGAAATTTAGTTTTGCTGCTGTTGCAGCTTGCTGTTGCTGATGCAGTTGCAGTTGCAAGTTGGTGAATGTCTGTATGCATTTTTCATTGGCTTTGGCTCCCACACATTGTGCAAATGCTTTCGGCACTTTTACTGCGCTTATATAATACCAAACGAAAAATTAAATAATTTACGTGGCAAATATGTATAGGAATTCTTAATGATTTTGCTTGCACGTCGCTGTAAGGGCCTTATTGCTGTTTATCCATTGAGCCGCTTGTAGCTGCCAAAGTTGTACAGCAAAATCGTGTCCGCGTCTTTGCGGCGCATTTATCAATGTCAGAGCCAAAGTGGAGGCCATTCAAATTGATGTGTATTTAATTGAAAGCCAGGCGCTAATTAGAATTATGGCCAAGCTGCTGTGTAATGCTGACACTAAGCAAACTAAGCAAACTAACCAATGGCAAAGTCAGTTCGTGTCTGCAGTCTTTTGTTTCGATGCGCTGCTTTTGTTATTGGCGTTTTATGTTGTTTTCGAATTTATTTTCTCATTATTGGCACTGTCCAGTGGACGACACTTCCTAGTTATTTGGCCTTTCCCACGCAGTTGGCTCAAAACAGCATCGCGTGAGTCACAGCCTTTCTTTGTCGAGGATGACACAAACGTAGTCCAAACAAAATAAATTGAACATTTATTATGCTTTTCTAGGCAGCCCAAAAACGACAGACAGACAGATGGACAAACGGACGGGCGGACAAAGGCAAAACCTCTTACACAATCATTGCAGCTGTCTCTTCATGAGACGAGAAATTAGAAAAAGACAAAAATGATGGTAAAAACAATCAGGCGCAGCATTAACTACACTGCGCGAAACATGATGTAAAAAAATAAGTTTGATTTACCTGGAATTAAGTTGTGTGTAAAATTCCTCGATCAATATATATTTAATAAAAGTTGCAACTATACATTTTTTTATAGTTTTTCCAGCCAAATCTTTGGTTATTGATTGCAAAAATTTTGTTGTCTTTTCTGAATCCAACAGAATATCCAACTATTTAAATTTTAAAAATATCTCGAAAATGATTGTGGGCGTGCTCTATCAAAATAACTTTTTTTTCGCTCTGTGCACTGTTAGAGACATGACTAAAATCAGGTTGCAACCATATGCCTGCAACTTGGGCCAGGTTGAAAGTCAGCGAGTCGCAGGCTCGTCTTCAGTTCGCCTTTGTGCAGGCAGTTGACATTTTTTTTTTTTTTTTTGCGATAGGTATGATTTGCCTGATCATTTTCCGGCAGCCAACCTCAACTTTGAAATGCCAAGCTGGCAGTTTTAGGGCTACGCTTTGATGGACATTAGTTGATTGTTGGCTGGCTGTTGCCTTTTGACAAACAAAAATCTAAATAGCAACGCCCAAAACAAAAAAAAAACAGCAAACAATCTGCAGATTTTTGTCTGAACTGCGGGCGTGCAAATTCCCACACTGCAACCAAAATGCCGCGCATTCCCCACACTCTGTGCCACACACTACTCACCCATATACGCGAACCGGATTGCCGACGGCAACAGCAGCAGCAGCGGCAGCAGCAACAGCAACAGCAGCAGCTACAACAGCGGCGCGACTTTTGGCCCGACACAACAGCAACAGCAACAGCAGCGACTGCGGCTGAGGCAGCAGCGACAGTAAATGACAATGCCGCCGCGCCATGACTAACTATGACATAATACCAGCGGAAGATGCAACCGACGCGACGCGCTGCTAGTCGACGCTAGTTGCAAGCACATGCATTGTACATGGTACATGTAATTGCAGGCGGATTGCGGTGGGAGTGCGGTTGGGGCTTAGTTCAACTAGCGACCTGACTTATACACTGCAAAAAATAATCAGGTACAAAAGATCAGAGCTCCAAATATCATTGCTTTTGAAAAGTGAAACTCATCTTTAAGGTTTGAGTAATAAATAAATAAAATTTTATTATAAGAAGATTTTAAAATTACGTAAAAAGTTGACAAGCATAAAAAATATCGTGGTTTTTTTACTATCAATTAAAAGCATTAAGCAGTATTACTTATTTTTAAAATGAATAATTAATGTCTGCTATTTAAAAATTAATTTTTGTCTGCTATTTCAACTAAATCATTGCTACAATTAATTTATGTGCAAAATATATAAATTTTATTAAATACTAAATATGAAGAAAAAATAATTGCTAGTAATTCGATTAATTTGCATTTTTTTGTAGAGCTGTTATTATATAATTGGCTGTTAATATTGGTATTATCGACAATGGAATTTTAACTTAACTGAACAATTTTATAGTCATTTATGGTAATTGGACACTTTAGCAAGCTTAAAGACATTTTGTGCTTAGTCTGCGACTTAATGTGCCCATTCTGAGTATAGATGCTTAAACATCAGGTGTGACTTACAAGAATTTCAAATATTCATGTCGAGGTTAATGAAACTTACAATTAATATACAAATTTTCTCTCTCTGTGCCAATATGGCGTTGGCCCTGCGGCCCTGCAGACGCTGACGTAATTGAGTGACAAACGATGCTAGCAAAAAAAAAAAACAAAAAATGGAGAAAAAAACTCCTTGTCAAAGCTGGTCAAACAATGCACACAAGTGTCACACGCTGCGTATGCGTAATGTGTAATGTGCGTTAAGCATGCGACACATGAGCACTCAAAGAAGCCGCAGATGAGATCAACAAGAGCTGAGCAGAAGATTGGATTCGGATACAAAGCCGAAGCGGCTTCTTCTAGCAGCGACTCGTGTGCCACCGACGCCGCAGCTTGTATTGTGGCTGTTGCTGTTGCTGCTGCTGCTGCTGCTGCTGCTGCTGCTTCTGCTGTTGATGAGGCCCAAGTGGTTTTTCCTTTCGCTTTCAGAAATCATTTCGCTTCGACAACGTAAACGATACAGTCGCAAAACGCGCATTATTGCGCCACTCGCTGTGCTCGTCTCGTGCGGTTCGTAACCACATCTAAATATACTTAAAGAGAGAGAGAAAAAAAAGAAAAAAAAAACAAAAACAGTGACTGTCACTGTGACTTGTGACCTGCCAGTGACTGAGTGGAGTTTTTTTTATTTGTTGCCTGCCTGTCTGCCTGTTTGCCCAGTCAAGTGAGGCAGACAGCAAAAAGACTCTTGTTGCCTGTCTTCTTCAACGTTTCGCTGCACATTCTAAATGGCTTTTCCGTAGTTTTCGCACCTTGCGAAACACATTCGTTTACGCATTTACATACCGAATATACCCACATACAAATACAAATACAAATGCGAATTCGAATATGAATACGAATACGAATACGAATATGAAGAAGAATTTCTGTTTGATTTTTGTCGGTGTTTCTTGATCGTTTTCTAGTTGAGCGCCCGCCTTCCATCCACCATGACAAACAGTTTCACCTAATGAAAATGAATCGCTCGTTGATTTTTGTGTTAATTTAGGAAAAAAAAAACATAAGAAAAAAGGCTTAAAAACCAAATTACCAAAAAAAAAAACAAACTGTGCGTTTTTGTAACACTTCGAATTATTAAAATTATATGTTGTGTTGTGTCTTGTATGTCTTACAGTGCATTCCATGTGAATATCTACTACTACTACATATATATAACTAGCAGCTTAAGCACATTGGATAACAATTTGGATACTATAAATTACATTTGCACCTCGATTTGGATTAACTACTTAAGTACAGCGCCATGTCGACTATTAATTTTCAAATGTGCGCCTTTCTTTTGGGTGAGTATATCAACGATAATTGAGAAATTTAAATAATTATACAAAAAGGAAGGGCTAATTAAAAAATTAATTCATTTTTTGTTTACTTTTTATAAATTAAATGGGAGACATATATTGAGAAAATGAAAAAAAGTCAATAAGAAAATATCAGCAATGTAATTTATTTGTATATATCGAAATGAGTAAAATATAAATATTTTTAACAAAGCTGAAAAAGAATTTTTTAAAAATGTATTTCTTAATATTGGCAAAAACTTTTAATTTATTATAAGCATGCAAATGAATTGAAGAGAAATTTTTTATAAGATAATCCCAAGACTAATGGACATATCTGTATAATTGCTAGAATACGATAAATCAAAGAAAAAAATAAATAAAATATACTTGAGTTTTAAAACATTATCTAAAATTGAATTCGATTATAAATGAGTAAGTGGTATATATACAGAAATATATGTATTAATTTAGGCTAGAATTTGACAAGATAAATATTTAGCTATAAGGAAATGAAATAATTAATATAATAATCATTAGCTAGATTCAATTGCAAACATTTTTATTTCTGCAAATATTCTTCCTCGAAACTAAAAGACCAATTTTGAATTCATGGTTTCCAAATGATAAATATCATTAGGCACTTTATCGCTTTGGTCACGCATCTTACTGACCTTCCTTATTTTCAATAATTACGATTTTTAGCAGACATATGTACTGAGCTCATCTCCGATATCTAATTCGCAAGATCATTAGCTGACGGAGGCTGCTTAAATATATATTATTATTATATATAATTATGTATTGTATATTGACCGAAGGTCTAAACAACAAGCCAAGTTTCTACAAATATTGTACAACTCCAAATTCGAAATAAATGCAATTAGTGAATTTTAACCAAAAAAACAAGGGTCTGAACAATTTATTTTACTAATATATTGGGTCGAGCTTGAAAATAATAATTATATGCGCATGAACAAATTTGTTGTAAACCATCTCTTCAATGGTCATTAAGATGCCCAGATGACGACGCCCCACGGAAGCTCGACTCCATGTCGTGCGAATCACTTGACTGGGATTCAAATTGGGGGATTGAATAAGAGGCAATAAACAATAGAAAAAATGGTTGAAGATTCAACCGCAATCGGGGCATCATCTGCATCATCTGCCTAGTCATAGTTCACACAGGTTTAAACAAAGCGAACAGAAATTTGAAATTTGAAATTTGTTGGGAAAAGTGGGAATTGAAAATGAAATTCATTTAAATTTAATGCGAATCTTTAAAAAGCGACGAGTCTTTGCATTTCTTTAACTCTTTGGTTTTTTGTGTCTTCTATTCGAACGATGATGAATGAGGCACAACGATTGCATAATATTAGCCAACGGATTTTGGTTGCAATTTGTGCTTTGGACCAAGCCAAGGCGATTGTAAGCATTGGTTCTGCAATTGCCAAATTGCAATTGCCTTAATTGCAGCAAGCATTTGCATCTTCCGCTACGAGTTTTGTAAGAACAGTAACCACAATAAAAAAAATAGAAAAAAAGCCAAAAAAAAAAAAACACTGAGCATTAGACTTGGCTATAAGTCATACATAGGGGCGTCATGGTAATTAGGCTTTTTGTGCCATTAACGACACGAGTTGTAGTGGTTTTTAGTGTCAGTTGTGCACACCAATTGCTTCGTAATCCATAAGGCTTTGATTGACAAGGCACATTAATTGATTTTGGACCCTCATATGGAGTCGTACATACGTGTACATATTTTTTATACATTTATACAATTATTGGCCAATTTGACAGTTGAATTTGACATAAGTGAACAAAAATCGCTGTGGGAATTTTGCGGACTATAAAAGTTAATTATGTCTGTTTTGTATCAAAAACCCATCAATTGTCAAAATAAAAAAAAAAATCACACAATCGCAGAACTTAACTAGAGATAACCTTCAGTCGGCTCGAAGTATTCAATCACAACACACTCAACACACACACGCACACGCACACACACATAAATCATGTACGTCTCGTCTTGAGTGTTGTAAGCGAAAGTGTTGCGAGCCACATTATGATGAAGGTCAGCGGGGCAGCTGGCCCCTGCTTGGAGTCCATCAACTGCACCACTTGAGACCAAACAATATTTAACGATTTTACTCACTCACTCACGATTTCATCTTCTATTGGAAACATTACAGCCACAACGACGGCCATACTTTATGGGCAGGCACAGCTGCTGGATGAGGATGATGATGTCTTTGGCCAGCCATGGCCAACGTATAGTCTGCAGAATATGCCCAAGACGCAGTTCACGTGCCGTGACAAGATCCTTGGTGGCTACTATGCCGATCCCGAGACCCAGTGTCAAATGTTTCATGTTTGCGTGAAGCTGCCAGGAATTGGGGTAAGTGTTGAAATGCAACTGTTGAAAGACAACAACAATAACAACAAGAATAAGGATTAGGATTAGGATTAGGATTAGGGTTAGGGCATTAGATAATTATTCTGATATTTTCTAGAGTATATAGAAATTTTGGTTTGAGGTACATCATTGTATTTAATGGACTAAGTACTCCAAATTGTCTTCTAAATAATAGATAATTATTTAAATTTTCTCGATTAGTGAAATTTAATTTTAATTTTAATTTTAACATCATTGTATTTAATGGACTAAGTACTCCAAATTGTCTTCTAAATAACAGATAATTATTTAAATTTTCTTGATTTTAGTGGAATTTAATTTTAATTTAATCGCTAAAAATAAACTTCAAATTTGTAGACCTGAATTATATCTTTAATCCATAATTGCAAACTACTTTTAATTGCCATTAAATTGTCAATCATTATTACAGAAAACCATTAATTTATTTAATAAGAAACATTTTCTTTAATCCCACAACAATGACTCGAACAATATTTTTTACTTATTGCCAAGTCATAATTTTGATAATAATATGTTACAATAAATTTACAAGTGGATAAACGAAAACTTTTGGACTTTGGGGCATCTTCAATTGGAGATCTCTCTTTTACATAACTGTTGGCTCGCTTTCATCATTATTATTACATTAAGCATTTAACTGGGCTCATAAATGTAAGTGCCTCTTAACTTGGCTTATAAGTGCCTATCATGGCCAGCAGCTAAAAGTTCAGCACTTCGGATTCAACTGCTGCAGTTGATTCTTCGTCAAGATGCTTAGATAAAACCACTTCCCAACTATATTTATCAGATTTTTAATATATGCACGCGTGTCCAAAAATCGTGCGTTTTGTAAAAGTCATAGAAAATTTTGTCTTTAACAAAACGCAAGACTTTTTTTTTCGAATCTTGTTGTAGTTGTTTAGTTGGCTCAGTGCAATCTGCTTGCGTTTGGTTGCCGCTGTCAGCTAAATGGCAAAAGTTGCACAGCACAGCGCAGAATGAGGGGGGCAAGGAGGTATGTGTGATGAGACTTCGTGACTGCCAGCCAAGTTGCCAGGTTGCCAAGTTGCCAGCCGGTTGCAGTTAAGGCCAAAAGAGGAAGATAAAGAAGAAGAAGAAGCAGTGCCACAGTTGCTTGACTTGCAACGCTGACCTTTAAGCGAAGTGTGTTGAGTTAAGCGATTCCAATTTTTTTTTTTTTTTTAGTTTTTTTGTGGACTTTTCTTAATTGCCAATGAAGTTAGTCTGATTTGACTTTGCTGCTCTCCACTTCATTGTAAATGGTTTCAAACATTTGCAGTAGTTGCATTTCGCGCTCGTTTTCGTGCAACTGCAACGCACTGCGCTGCTGCTGCCACAGGCTCTTGAACATTTCCAAAAAAAGCAAAAGTTTCTTTTGGTAGCCTATTCGCTGCCAGTGCAGCTTCTTGTTGGCCTTGAGGATCAGCTCATGTTGTTGCGACAACATTTCATTCTGCTGCTCCAGTTGGTTGACATGTTGACTGAAATAGTTTTGCAGTTGAATAATTATCTGTTGCAAATGCAACAACTCTTCCAAGATAAATGTGGCATCCTCTTTAATCTCTGCCAGTTCCTCGAACATGTTCTTTTCCTGCACCAGTTGGGAGCAACAGCTATTTATCTCTGGATTTAAGCTTAATATATTTTTATTAGGCATCTCAGATCTTCTATGCGCCTTCCACAAATTGTTGCATTCGAAATTTATTGCCTCTCTCAGTGGCACATCCGGCAATGTGGCAATATTGAATATTACTGTTCCATCAGCGCCCAGTAAATCATTTAAGTTATTTTCTAATCCAATCGACAGCACAGCGAAAAGCTTTAGTATGGAACCCATTGGGGTATTGAGATCTGGCATCTCCTGGGGATGAATGTCCTTGATTTGGAAGAGCTGCAATTTGCCCAGCAGATGCATTGAACGTTCCAGATTCGTTTGCTGCACACATATGGTGAACAGAATATGTGAATTCTTATTGCAGGTTGTTTTCGCACGGGCGGCAGAGTTCTCCGGGGATTCACATTCGCACTTAGAAATGATCTTTTCCATGTACTTATAGACATCCTCGGTAGAGGCTGCAAAGTGTACGCGGTGCTCAAGAGAATATTCATGAGGATTGTCGCCTTCAAAATTTTCCTGCTCCTGAACATATTCATCCTGTTCGGCATAGAGCTGCCTGTGCTTAATGGATATATAAATCTCCATTTTGGCCTGCATAGTATAAACATGACTGAATAGTTCGCTTAGAATGCGATCAAAAATATCGTGCTGACCATCCTTGGCAGCGGTGCCATATCTGAAAATCGTGCTGGTCTTTCCCCTGAGCACATCATTCAATGCTCTGGAGACGGCTTCCTCACACAAAGCTGTCTGCTGCCGACTGAGCGCCGTCAATTTGCGAAAGAAATACATTTTGTACTATTAAAAAGGAATTGGCATTGATCGGGCATCGCATTGCAAACAGTTGGCAAGAACCTGTCTTACCATGTTAAACGAAAGTCACAGTGTGGTACGAGTTTTGGCCGGTAATCGAACTGAATTATAAATATACATAAACACAAAGATTTAGAGTTGTCAATTAGCCTACTGTTGTACATAAAAATATATATGTATATATATATATATATATGGACGATCTTCTGTGTGTCAGTTGCAACGCCGACCAAGATCGAGAACGTTCACTTCAATTAACGGCAAAAAGTGTGCAGCATCACCTGGCTGCCTGTCTGTGCCTGCTGCCTTCTCGCAGCCGGATACCAGTGGAAAATGCCAAATACCAAAAGTGCCACAAACAACAAAACGACACAAGCAAAATGGCAAAGGTTGCTAGCCAACTTTTGTTGCCTTGTTAAAGTCGAAAAGCCTTGCCGAGGCTATTGTAAAGTTTGTCACGATATATTCCCAGATACATCTATTTGAGATAGTCAACTCTGCATGCATATCATACTCGCATCAATATCTTTTTAGACAAAACTATGAATTAAACAAATTATACTTGCATTACAATTCTCAAATGCTCCGAGTAATCTCACAAAATGAGTAATTGAGTTTTATAATGCAAGCATAATTTATTATATTCATAAACAACATTATTTAGCTCAGTGTGGAGATAATCATAGTAATTGTCTTAGAACACGTTTTACGAAAATATACAATAAAGTATGTAATTAATTTTGTTATATGTATTATTTATATATATATATATATATATATATATATATGCATTTCAGTAAATCAGAAAAGAATACAATAAAGTATGTAATTCATTTTTATATGTATTATTTATATATATATGCATTTAAGTAAATCAGTAAAAAAAATAAAGTATGTAATTAATTTTTTTATATGTATTATTTATAAATAAATGTAAAATATATGTAATTCAGTAAATCAGTAAAATAAAAATAAAGTATGTAATTAATTTTTTTTTATGTATTATTTATTTAAATATGCATTTCAGTAATTCACTTTTTTATGAGTTGCATTTAAATGTTAATTTTTTATAAGTGCATAAACAAGTTTTCAAATTGTTCTTTAATTAAATAAAAAAAATTGTATATGTTGCCCTTTTAAATCGAGAATTAACTGACCTATTTATTTGCATATTTATGTATAATAAAAAAAAGAGTTTACTTATAAGGCGGATTACAAGCAGGTTTATATATATTTAATATATATTGTTCTGATACAATTATTAAATTATATAAGACAGAAAAAGTATTTTAGCAGGAATGTAATATATATATATATATATATACATATTACATTGCGCTAATCAGATGCTGATCAATTTCAAGTTAGATTTGTGTTTTAATTATTATATTACATTTATTTATATTTTTATTACTCAATTCGTGCTGTTGTTATTGTTGTTGCCATTTTATCATTTACAAAGAAACTTAGAAGAAAATTGCTTAAATTTCTAATTTTGCCTTATTTAACATTGAATTTTGCATGTTTGATCTGCTTTTGCTGTTTATGCTGTTTATGCCGTTTGTCTGTTTGCGCAGCTCTCACATCGAAGAGTTAATTCGTTTGTCCAACAGGTGCAGGACTATCGCTTCCTCTGCCCAAATACAACGGCCTTCGATCAAGACCTCCAGATCTGCGCCAACTGGGTGGACGTTGACTGTGACAAGGCCACCGCCTACTATGACAACAACAATCTGAATGATCTTTATCGCGTTGCGGATGACAGCAAAAACGCCAACGAGGAGGAGTCCACATTTCATTTGCAGCGTGCCGAAAGTGGTCAGCTAAATACATAATGTGCCTCAATTATAACATTATGTTTTTCCTTCCTCTTTTTAATTTGCATCTTTTAACATAACGCATAAATTTTGACCCAATTTGCAGGTGATGTGCGTCGCTCAAAGGAGAATCGCAACGATCAAAAACCGCGCCAAAGACATAATTATGCGCAGACCAGTTCGGACAACACGCAAACATCCAAGTCCAGACCAATCACTAGCTATTATACGCCCACGACAAGTAGCACCACCAGTCGACCCACTACAACAACAACAACAACCACAACCGAACGCAACTATTACAGCGCTTACAACAACAACAACAAAGACAACAACGATGATTCAAAACGTAAGCCACAAAAATTAAACAAACAAATGTTGCTCTAATCAAAAGTTGACAGACTTGAAAATACCCTGTACTTAGTTTAAAAAATATTCATAGCTTTTGTGAAGCGATTTATTTCTTAATCCAACTCCAATTTTAATTTTTTTATTTTTAGTTTAGATGAGAATTTGCTTAAAAGCTTAAATATGCCAAGAAATTAATTTAAAAAATTTTACAAACTTAAATTCTACCCTTTTTTTTTAAGTGAATATGGGCAGTGGTCAAATAGTTTAAGTACTTAAAATAATCAAGTTTAAGTAACATCTTAGCACATTTTGAGTATATTTCTATAAAAAAAACAGCCCTAATTAATTTATTCAGAATCAGAATATATTTCAAAATTAGATATAATCTTTCTTTAAAAACAAATATTGCTGAACGTTTGTGACACTTGTTAAAAATCTTGGCAACAATGTTTAGTAATAAATTTATATTTTATATATTATTTTTTTTTTTTTTTTGATTAAGAAGAAAATGTGAGAAATGTTTGGCTTTGCCAAAGTTGCACAATTTCTTGATAACATTTATTATACATATATAGGGTATATAACAATGGGACTTTTAAATTTATTACACAAATTAATCACGCGCTTGTCTACAATCTTTATTTATTTTGTTTTTTTTTCTTCATTTTTTGCATAACCACAGAAGACATCGATGATATCTTTAAGGGTTCCCACAGTTCGCATTTCTTTGCCAATCGCCATGGTGGCCGCGAATTTGATGAGGAGCCCGCGGCGCGTCCCCGACCCAATGATTTCAATGAATACAATCGCAAGACAACGGAGGCAGCTGGCAAAACGCGTGCCACACCCACCAGGTCTCAGCGGATCACCAGTTCCAGCTCGACAGGAACAACTGCAACAACTACAATTGCACCCTCCACTAAGTCCCTGAAGAAGATCACCCTGCATGCCTCGTATAATACGGATTTTCAGGTCCACAAATCGAACACGCCCAGCACAACTTCTGTGCCCACAACTCCTCGTCTGGGCAGCGGCATCACCAGTCGCTTCAGCTTCGGACAGAATGACTATCAAACCCAGGAGCGCATACAGCCAACCACATATAATCCAAATGGTTATCGCATCAAGAGCACCGAGGGTAAAAATGCCCAGGACTTTGATAAGGAGACGACCAGACGAAACAAGCCCACAGTGCCGGCAAGGAAGCAAAAGCTTGGCCCACAGGAATCCAACTACGTCAATCACAATGAGTTCGTTGAGTTGCCCAAGGCGAAGCTACAACAACCTCAGCCCTTCCAGGCGACGCAGCAAACGTCCAGAAGACCCGCCCCAGCACAGTTGGAGCCACAATATCAGCGACCCCGAGCACAGGATCTATCACGTGTGGGCGGCCAGGAGCCATCGCCATTTAAAGCATCCGCCAAGCCACGTACTTTCACCAGCCGCGGAAGCATAACCTACAAGGCAACGACTCAGCATTATGCAGATGATGAGTTCTATTATCCAACGACTACAAGCACAGCTACTCCCAGCTATGGCATCTCCAAGAGGACCACCCAAGCTGGTAGGGATTTATTTACACCCACCACCTTCAAGCCGACAACATACAAGAAACCCTACGAGCCAAGCTACTACCAGGCACAACAGACCCAGCGTCCCAGCCAAAAGCAGCAGACTCCAAGTGTGAGTCTAAGGAAGTCAAGTGCCGTAACCTCTGCTTTGCCCACCACAGTTAATCCCTATTCCAATGTGGATGAGAATGATGGTCAATATCATCCGGAGCTGTATGAGAATGATTTTCCCCGCAATCGCCTAAAGATTCTGCGCAACAGATCTGGCATCAACTCTGCGTTGTCAACGACGACAACAGCTTCACCGGTGTCCAGTCGACAGCCACATGGCTTTCAGCAGGCTCACAGTCATCTGAAGAGTCAACAGCAGTCAGCGTATCAAAAGGAGCGCGAACAGGAACAGGATCTAAGCGATGAGGATGAACTCTTTAAGACGGCGCAGTCTCTGAATTTTGGTGCTGCCAGCATTAATAAACTACGCGCTGATATTTACAAGGCGGAGAAGAACTCTCAGCAATATAATTCCCAGTATAGTCCACAAGTGGCACCATCTAGTCCGAGGACGACCAATAGACCAACCACAACAACAACAACGCCTTATCCAACTAGCACCACAACAACAACAACAACCACAACAACAAGACGTCCTACAACAACAACAACAGCAACATCGACCACCAATGGCTCCTCGGCGGTGCCAAAGAAATCAAAAAGCAAAAAGGATCAACAGGACAAGAAAAGCAAGTCCAAACGACCGCAACATGCTGACGAGGATACCAGCTATGACTACGCCTACTATGACACGGACTGAGGCTCTCTCAGTTCCCAAACTACCCAACTTAACCACAAATACAAATTTAAATATCCTTCATCAGTTCATAGCATAAAAAACATAAACTAACAAAACTTTTTCTGCTCTAAGGAAAATAATCTTTCCGATTCCACTTTAGTTATCGTTCATTGAATAATCCCAATCATTGCATTGTATACACAAATTACACTATTCTATATGCCCACTATTCAGCAGCAACTATATACATAGGTGCCACAGTATTTTATACATACATGTAAACTATAAAAATACTACATCCCGCATTAATCAACCGTCTTCGTCTTAAAAGGCAAAACTCTTTGTTGCCTGATGACAACTCGCGTACATATTCATTCAATCAGATGCGTTCTAATGAATTTCCAATGCGTGTATCTAGTTATTTAAATAAATCAAACATATTTTTAGTCGTTAGACAATTGTTAAACTGAAATGAAAAAAATCTAAAGAGAATGTAAAAATTTAAATCATTTGGAACTGCAGCTGGCTAAATTTGCAAATGTATTTTCTATTCAAGAATTTCATATTTGTAAGGTTTATTCGAATGTATTCATTACGAAATTTATTTTAATTATAAGATTTCTTGTAAATAAAATTATAAATAATAATGGTTCTTGAGTTTTTGTCAGCCAAAGGAAGCAAACGATTTTAAAAGACCGCCATAGTACTCAGTACTCAACGTCTGGCTATCGATGCCACCCTCCCAAACTTATCGATGCTTACTTCGAATTATGAATTGCTTGCCAAGCCTCACTTATCGATGCTTATTTCGATACCAATGCTAGCCAACACAACTCGTTTAAGCCGTAATTTAAATATCGTTTATAGTGCTATCGTTTATTAAATATATTTTAAAGTATACTAATACAAATTAAGTAAATTTGTGCATTACAAAATAAAGGCGTGGCGCTCAGTCTTTAAATTTCTGACGTACGCAACGAGGCATTGGGAACAAATAGAGCAGCATATTGAAGGCGGCCAAGCCAACGGCAAAAGCGCAAGATGCAGCCACATCAATAGTTTCCTATAGGGCAAAGAGATTATATCTACGTATTAATAAACTATCTTTCCTTCGGATATGTAGTTAACTCACATCTGGATCTGGCAGACCCAAGCGTTCGTGCATAAAGTCCGCCGGCTTTGGGCAAATAACGGAGGCAGTAGGCGTGCAGTTCAGCTTGCGGGTCTGAAAAGCGATGCTGTGCAGCAGCGAGGAGGCGTAGCGTGTGTGAGTGCCCTTGGTGTTGTCCTGCAGCCAGGGCTGTAAGCCCTTGAATGAGCTAAGATACATGTTAAACTCAAATCGAAATGCTGTTTAAAATATCGCAGTCCTTTAGCTTACCGTACTGTGCCGCTGGCCAAGGCAATGCTTATGACCAGGACATAAGTCACTGCAATGGCTGCATTGAAGGGCACTTTAACCACCAGCAGAAAGGAGATGCTCAGCTGTTCGGCCAGGACATAGCTGGACCAAAGAGCCACAAATAGATAAGCAAAAACGGTGCCATTATTGTACTTAGTGTCCAGTAATAAACTGCAAAAGAAAATTTTGTTAGTGGTATCTTAAATCAGGTTTTATTAAGAATCACTTACGGGTAGACAACACAGCTGGCAAGGACTGCAGACACAGCTGAGAAGGGTATGGAGACGGAGTTGTAGGCAACGAGTAGCGTGGTGCCCGAGTAGAGACCCTCTGGTGTGTCCTGCGAGAATTTTTTCCGCCAAATGGGAACTACAGAAAAATACATTTTAAATTAGAACCAAAAGTTTGGCGATGATTACACAATACAAATAGAAGCTTTCTACTTCGGAACTAAGTGCGCAGACAGAAAGATTAGGTTTAAGGCTTACATAGAGATATGGTAGTCAATATACCACAGCCGTAGGATAGTCCAAGTATATTCAATATCATGCCATTTCGAGTAAAAAATCCACTAGCATCATCCTAAAATAAACAAACGTGAGTGTTAAAGAAAGATTAAGTAGTAGAATTAAGAGTAACTTACTCCCACATTTGTGTAGAAAGCCCACATAATGCTCATAGCTATGGGAAGAAGCAGCAATCGCAGGAAGAGCGTCTTCATGCCCACAACTCCACAGGAGAATGTCGATGCCAATAGTTTTCTAAAAATAAAATCCATAAATCAGCAACTAGATATTAAATGAAGATTTTCTGGGTTCACTTACAAGTACAGCATGACCCAAACTTTGAGTTCACCCGGCTTGCCATAAGCTAAGGGCACCTTCCCGGAGCCCATATTATTCAGCGGTGCATCGGAGATGGGAGTTTCCCTCGAAAAGCGTTCGACAAGCGCCTCGATCTGCTGACTGGACTCAAGGAATCGATCACGACTGCGCCGATCTACAGTCGACAAGCACAAATAATACATTAAGGGATTCTCCAGCTGCGGACAAGGGAAGCCAATTGCATGAAAGTATTCTAACATGGCACGAGTTCCGCCCGAGTAGACAACTCCGCCCAAGCAAAGAAACAGGGCACGATCCAAAAATGGAAACACATCGGAGCGTGGCTTCTCCAACGAGAGCAAGATGCCACAGCCCGTCTTCTTGGCCGTATTGGAGAGTATCGAGATGAGCAAATAGGCGCTTAATGGATCTAAGCCTTGTGTGGGCTCATCCAGAAGAAGCATGACTGCAAAAAAGAATATAAAAATTGTATATTATAGAAACAAAATGATAGATGTTTTTTCGGCTCAGTAGCTTACCCGGATCTCTAACCAGCTGTATACCAATGGCTAAACGTCTGGCTTCGCTGATATTCAGATACTCTACACGCTTGTGGGCCACTTGTGAGAGGGCCAAATCAGCCAGAACTTGACGCACCTTGGAACTTTTCAGATAACCACCAAGCTAAAATTATAGTAAGCTATACTTAATGATCCAACTTTTTTGGAATGATTGGATTCCACCCATTCCAGAAATTTTAACAAAAACTCACAATAGTGGGCGTGTAGTGGAGAGTTTGAGCCACTGTCAAGCCAGGGACAAAGGTGCACGATTGTGTCACGTAGCCACAGCGTTGCTGGAAGAGCGCCTTACTCAGCGGTGAACCGTTGAGAAGCACCTGGCCACGAGTGGCGCCATCAGCACGCCTCGCAATCACATCTAGCAAAGCGCGCTTGCCACTGCCTAGAAATGAGAAGTGTTTAAAGATTATAGGGATAAATATGTGCGTTAAGCTGCTTACCCTTGGAACCCAGTATGGCCATCACCTCGCCACTGTGCACGGTCAGATTGACGCCTTTGAGCACCAAAGCAGAGTTGCCGGCACCATTAAAACAACCACCACCGTCCACCTGTAAAAAGAAAGAGAGAAAGAGCGTGAAAGAGAGTGGTCAAAATAAAAGAGCGCTTGGCGTGTCCAGTGCACTTGCCTCTGTGGTGTGGAATATGTTGTGAGCTTCCAGTACGTAATCGCTGCCGATCATTTTCATAGCCGAAAATCAGTCGCTCTCTACAAGTGGAACTATAACAACAACAGTTTGTTTGTTGTGTTCTTCTGCTCTATGCTTCACACGCTGTACGCCGTTCAAAGAGCAGCTTAAAGAATTTGCTGCGACTGGAAAGGTGAGTTGAGTTGTGAGTGAAGAGAGACACACAGAGAGAGAAAGGGAATACGATTTGTGAAATTTTATATTTCATTGTTAAGCGCACAAGGAATTAATATTATTGAAATATATATATAAAATATTTAGATTAACTAATTTAAATGAACATATTGTTTATTATTTCGTATATCTTTAACACACCAAAAAACAAATTCAGCTCAACAGCCGTTAATTATCCGTGGACACGTCTAAACCTATTGAGCGCACAATTCCAACTGATTCTTTAGTTGTTTGCTGATCGGCGCAGCGCACTCGCATTCCAATTGGCAGCCAAGCGCTGTGAGAGCGCACACTGGAATGTGGAATGTGCGCTGTTGCGCTCCATTCCAGTACGAACGGGCTAAGATGGCGTCCCCGAGGCCAAGTTCAGCTCAGTTGGGTTTGAGCAGAGCACTGAGAGAGTTGTCTTTTTGCGCGGCTGGCTGGCCACTGTTCATGTTTGTTGGCCAAAAGTGAATAGGAAAAAAAAATAAACGATAAATATTTATAAAAATATATAAATAAAGCAATACAAATAAAAAATAATTGCGCGCTTGAAGATCGAATTGAAATGTTGACGGCTTAAATAACGTTAACAAAAGCGGTAGCCAATTTTTGATTTATATTTCCCGATATTTATGGCAATGTGCAAGTGCAAAGCAAATTGTGGTCTATGAGCCTCGCTGTGTTTTTGTGTGTGTGTGAGTGTGTGTGACAAATGAGATTGCAAATAGCGGCACATCCAATAAGAAACACAAACGTGTGTGTGTGTGAACTGTGCGTGTGTGTGTGCGTGTATATTTATGGAATATGCATATTGTTCTGAAATAACAACAGCAACTTTAAGCCACATAAAATCAGAAACAAGCAACCAACTAAAAGCCTGGTAAGTACTTTTGTAAAAGATACAAAAATATCTTTTTGTCGCAGCTTTTACATTTAAGTGTTTCTCGTTTCGAGATGTCCATTCAGACAGCTAATTTAAGTTTGTACAACTGGTATTAACTGCTAATTTTATTAAACACAAAGAAGCAGCGCAGTCAAGCGACCAACACTTGCCACCTCAAAAAAAGACACACACACAGACAAAGATACACACATGTTTGTGTGCGTGTGTAAAGTATCTATACGGCTTAGTTGAGGCGTTGACGGGCGCGCTGCTCCTGCTCCAACTCCACGTTGTTGATTTCTTGGCCACTCTTCGGTCGTCGCCATTGCAGGTCAAAGATCCCACAAGCAAGTTTTATTGTTGTTGTTGTTATTGTTGTTGTCTAGCAAACGTTTGCCGTTGCGTTCATGCCTCTCATGTCTCTCGTTCTTAGCCAGACTCTATCGTTGCTTCCACCATTTCCACCACTTCCACTTCTTGTTTCTTTTTCTTTTTCTGTTTTTTTTTTGTTCGTTGCTGTTTCCATTCGGCTCAAAAGTTCTTTTGCACGCTTAGGGCGCTCTGTATCCATAGTCAACGCCAAAGCTATGCTACACTCTGAGAAGAAGTGTAGTAAGTTTAAAATAAAGGAAGCATTATTTAATCTGATTTCTGATGATAAATGATAAATGAGTACTAATAGAATTTCAAGTAATAATTTAACAATGTTATATTATTTTATTATTATTAAATATTTTTTATATTAATTACAATTAAATAGAATTGAAGAAAAAATTGAGTTCCGTCAAATTGAATTTTGGTACATAAGTTTTCTCTAGGTGACTAAAATATATGAAATATTTTTTTATATTAATTACAATTTAATAGAATTAAAAAAAAATGGAGTTCAGTCAAATTGAATTTTGGTACAAAAGTTTTCTCTAGATGACTAAAATATATAAAATATTTTTTTATATTAATTACAATTTAATAGAATTGAAGAAAAAATTGAGTTAATTCAAATTGAATTTTGGTACATAAATTTTCTCTAAGTTACTAAAATATATTAAATATCTTTTTATACTAATTACAATTTAATAAAATTAAAAAAAAAAATGTATTTCAGTCAAATTGAATTTCGGTACATAAGTTTTCTCTCTGTGACTGCCCCAACTATGCGGCTGTATCTTTATTTGTGTGTATCTTTATTTGTGTGTGCCTGTGTGTATTTTACAGATACAAGTTTCTGTTTGTTTGTTTCGCTCGCTGACTCGCCGAGTTCTTTTCTTTGGTTAGTTCTGCGTAAGCGCTTATTGTTTGTTTGCTCTGCGCAGAACAGCGTCTTTGGTATTTCCTCTTTGCTGTTGCTGTTGCTGCTGCTGCAGTTGTTGTTCTTGTTGCTGTTGCATATTTGTGGTATCTGTTTATTGAGATATTTGTATATATGCAAAGATAACATTTGACCAGCTTTGCTGTGTGGTTTTCATCCTGCTGCAACTCACAACGTCTAAAAGTTAATATTAACATTGTTATTTTCTTCGTAAGCATCAATTTTATTTGCGTTTTGCACTCATTACCAAGAATTGGGCTTTTGGCCAACGGCACCGTAAAACTTTCACATTCATTTTATGCATGTTTTTTCTTTATCACTTTCAAAAAAAATTGGCGTCGAGAAACTTTTTAGCTGGATTTCGCGGCCACTAATTTGATAAGACTTAACTGGTCAAAGTGTCAATAGTTAGCACAATTCTCAGCTTCTGACATTTGGCCGACGTAGATTCTGGGCTAGCATTTAAAAAGCTACTCACAGCTAATTACAGTGCCACAGTGATTTACTGTTAGGTTCGCCGTTTCGTTCATTGAAATACCTCTTGCTATCAGGCACCACAGATATTTCCTGTTCTTATGCTTTTTGCTTTAGTGACTTGTTATTTTCTGTTGCTCTCTACTGTTTTTTTTTTTTTTTTTTTTTGGGTTGTATTTCTTTTTACATTTTTTGTTTTGTTTCGTAAATTAGTTAACAGTATTTCTTATAGCTATTAACGGTGCTGCCGGCTGGTGATTTGTTGCCAACAAAATAATGTTAAAAGCAGGCCGCCGTCAAAAAAATCTTAGATATGTAAGATCTCCCGCTGTGCATAGTTCAAAGCAAGTATCAAGAATGCAGAACGAAAGATTCCGATCACAAACTTGCAGGAGAACAAATTTTTTTATAAATCGATTGTATTTTATAAATTATCAGTGCAGCTCAATTGGTAAATTTTTATACCTGAAATTCAATAAATAATTATTATTTGCATTGTTTCTTATAGAAAAATAAAATTAATATTAAAACGTAAATAAAAAAATTCTCAAGTTTCACTTGAATTGGAAAGACTCAATTCCAAAACGAAAGACTTAAGACACAAACTTGAAGTCAATGACAAAGTCAGAAGGCGCAGCAACAGCAGCAGCGACTTATGTCGAATAATTGATTGTCAGACATTTACTTTGTGGTGGAGTTTTGCGGCGTGCGGTGCTGTCTTTGTCTAGCCAAACATTCGACTTGTAGCCATGTAGGAAAAAAAAGGTGTGGCTACATCTCTTTGCCAGAACTTGTTTTAGTTTTTGTTCTTATTTTTATTGCCTTGCCGAAGGTATTATAATTCTTGGCCTAAAGTAATAGAAATATCTTTGATGCCATAATTTATAGCCTCAATTAAATACCTATGCCAAAGATTTTTTATTTCGCAAGGGTATATAAAATTCGGTATGCCAAAAATTGCTGGTATTTCATATTTTTCTTTTGCCACTTTGTTTTCTTCGTAATATTATTTTTAACTTTTAATGCATTGACTTTGCTTTAGTGGCTTCCATTTGCTGCTCACGTCAAGAGTCATGATTCATTGCATTTAATGGGCACCGATTGATGCGATGAAGTCAGCAACGACATTAATCCGCTGTTGAAAGCCTCTCAACATAGTAGAACCAAGTGAAAACTTAACGAACCGCTGCAAGTGAAAAAAAAAAGGAAAATGTCGGTGAAAATAATGTTATGCACATTGATAAAGTACGGAGCGGGTTAATTTGGATTTTATTGTAATTAAATTAACACATAAAAGCGGCCACAAGAACAGCTGCATAATTAGACGAAGAAAGTGCTACGAAAAGCATACATCCATCCAGATGCTACACAGACCGCGAGTTTAATGGCTTTGAAAACAAGAAGTTCATTTCACTTCAACGTCAGAGTTGAACTGCGTGTCTGGCACGAGTCTCAGAGTCTCTGACATAGAATCGAAATCAGAACTGTAGCTGTTGGCATATCAAAGACTGAAAGTATCTTATGAATGTGTGTGTGTACTGTATAATATAACTAGGCACATACTTCAACACACGCGCACACCCCAACGTGCTCTGCATTAATTGAGCCATGGATTTATGTCACTCAGCTGCGCAAAGACTTCGTGTATTTGGCTTAATCTACAATAGGTTTTGAGTTACGGCCATGCACAGTGGTTGAAGATTTTATCTCGAATAACACTTGATTTATGTCTGTTCAATTATTAATTATACGAAAAACGTAGTAATGAAAATCTTTAAACTGGTATAAAAATTATTTTATGTACACTACATTTTCTTGTATTTAACTAGTTAGAATTATGGTCGAAGGCGATGGAAGTCAGTGTTAGGAAAAGAAGTGTAATTATTACTTTGTTTAACATAAGCATAAATATATATATAAAACGTTTAACTGCATAAAATATTCTTTATTTTGATGATTGTTTTGTTATTATCAGAACCCAATTGATTATATCCTTAATTAAGTTAAGTCTCGAAAATATTTAAGAAATAATTTCGATTTATTTTAACTTTCGAGCTAAAAACAAATTAGTCTATATTTACCAATCACTTATTTGAATAAAAACATCATAATTTAGAGCAAAAAAAGAAACGGATGCGTCAAGCAGGAAACTGAATCGCAACTTAATCAATTCAAATTTAAAACAGAAATTAAACATTGTTTTAAAACAAACCAGTTTCCGATAATATTATTCGAATTGTACCGTAAGGAACAGAATACTAAGCTTTTAGGCCAATTTAAAATGTCACAATAAAAAACGAATTATTTGATATTTAATATATATTTATTAATAAAAAAGTGTGTACAATTTGGCAATATTTTATAAGGTAAATATTGATAGCAATATTCTGAACAGCTTTACTCAAAAAATATAGCTCCAAGTTCTGTACGAAAAAATAAAATGCTTAATCAATATTTTGAACTACAGCTAACTTTATATATAGACTAAATAATATGCAATTATTCAATTATGTGCTTAATAATTGGTACCTATTATGGAGCTGTTTTGCCATTTTGTGCCCACTGTATTTAGACGGCGTCATTTGATCACGTCTGTGGGTCTGGCTAGGTGGGTGCGTTAGCTGTTAGCTGTTAACTGTCTGGGGATATGTCCAACTTCGTTGGTCTCTCGCATTTTTATGCATGTGATGGCAGCGCAAAAAAAACTAAAATTGACAAAAAAAAAAAAAACATTTTGTTTGTGTTTTGATTGTCATGGAATTTGTGTCAATTTGAATGGCGCACGTGAGGCGGGGTTTGCGGCTTGTGGCGGCGATATGTGGCTGGTTTTTGATGGTCCACAGACAGAAAAACAGAAAATTTAGCATGCAAATGCGGCCCAAGCGACTTTCACAAGTTTACTATTGCAACATAGGAAAGTGTTTTAAGCGTTAATTGCCTGTAAAGATGGCCAAAAAAAAAAAAAAAAACAAACTGTAGCATGCAAAACACAGCACAGCTTGGGGGCTCGAGGCAATTAATAAAACTGACCTTGCTGCTTAGATTTTCCAACGTTGAAACATAATGAAAACTGAGTCACACGATGAAAACACCCGCAGCAAGCAAATCTGAGTGAGGGCTATGCAGCCATGACGAGTATTTGTTGACGGCATGACATTAACTTGGCTTTTTGGGGTCACAGCTGGAGCGGCGAATTGGCGATGTCAGCACAAACCGAAGCTCAAAGCGCATTCTTCTACTGCTCGCATTTCTGTATATTGCTGTCGTTATGGTTTTGTAGTTTTTGTGAGATTGCCTAATTTAATAACAATTGGCTAAACTAATATATATAACTCTCTTGGCCCCGTTATAGTTACTTACATTAGCCAAGCTAATGCTCTGCGCATTGAGCATTTAATTCGTATTTAAATCATTATTTTATCTTGCGGAGGGTTTCATAATTATATCATTAAATATGCAATGAGAAACCACCAATTTATGCAAAACTATTTCGTTTTTACAAGAAAAAAATAATTCTAAAAAGAATATTGAATATTATGAACTAATTATTAATTATTAAAACTAATTAAGATTAACTATTTCGTCTTCTTAAAATTGGAGCATTCAGATGTCCGCTTAGAAAATTTAATTTAAAGTTTTTTTTGCTTTCACAAAGTGGAGCATATTTTGTTATCCATTTTTTAAGCTTAAATTAAACATAGGCTAATCTGTTTTAAGTAAAGTATCGAAATCATAATGAAGATTCCAAATTTCGTAAAATCTTTAAATTATATTTTAAGCTTAACACGTTTAATTTTTCGTTTAACAACACGCTAAAAATCAATAAAATGATGTACTTGATAATAATAAAAATAAGAGTTGTTAAATGAGATCTAGGCTTATAGTTCAACTACTAAATCATTCAACTTTTATTCGATCTATTTAAAATATTGTGCAATTATAGCAACCAATAGTCTTTCTCATTTTTTTGCAATGATTCAACATTAAATTAAACTCTAATGGGATCTGATTGATTGCATCAAAACTAGTTTGCTTATGAGGTGTACAACATTATCTTTAATTACTTCACATGCAATACCGCTATTGCCCATTTACCAATATAATGGCAAACATTATTGCACTCACACATACCTCTTAGCAATTTGTTAAGTTATTGGCCAAGAACTGTTAGCGGCTTACTCATAAATCGACAATATGAGCAGGGCATTCGGCTTAGAGCACAACTGTTGCTGCTGCATTTTTTCAACTTGATTCACATCGATTAAATCATACAAATCTTTACTGCTCCACTCGATAAAGATGGCTCACGAGACACAATCAAAAATTCACATTTTATGTACATTCACAAAACTGTTCATAATCAATTTTCGAGTACAGAGAGCCGCAACAACTTTCACAAAAACCTGTGAATTGTGAATCGTTTTTTATATTATGTTTTTGCCAGCTTGCTACGATTTTTCGTTGACTGACTGACTGACTGACTGACTGCCGCTTATCTCAGCTGCCAGCTGCTTGATGCTGTGTATCTATGAAATACGACAAATTTGCATACTCGCTTGTCCGCTAAAAATGCCAACACATAAAATGTGCTAAAAACTCAAGCAGACAAAAACCCAACTCAAGATTCGAGTGCTCAATTAACACACATACGCACACACACACAAGAAATATATATACATATATATATGTATATGTATATATGATATATTTCGATTGCCTTTCCGCTCGAAATTTATCAACAATTTCATTTTTCTGTGTACAAGTTCAACAAACGGCTTTTTTCCCTGCCGCCTGGAATGTTGCTCACTAAAACTGGTAATCAAATTTGTGTGTGATTTGTTTATTATTATTATCAATTTGTTTTTGGGCAATACGCTTAGTATTAGTCAGACAAACACACCGATTTCCCAGCCACGCCCAGTCACATTTTTGTTTGTTTTTTGTTGTTTTTGTTGATTATTAATTGAAAATTGCAAATTGCGACTGCGACCCACTTTGGCCTGGCTGCAATTGGCATTTATCATACTGGTAAAAGTGAATTATGCCACAACAACAATAACAAAATATTTTCACTTTCCCACTGGGCCAAGAGGCCAGAGGGGCAACAATATGCCTGTCTGCCTGGGGGCCTGGACACTCTGTCAGTCAGTCAGCGACAATCGCAGAACAGCTTTTAATTTTTGGGTGGCTGCGAGTTGGCCAGCTTACCTGTTGCCCACTGCCAGTTACCTGTTACCTGTTTGCCAAGTTTCATCCGCCGGCAGCTGTACACTGAAAGAAGAGATTAAGATATCAGCACTTGAATTCCCCAAAAGAATTAAGTAAAAGAAAGTATTCGAAATAAAAGAAACAGAGGATAAAACTTGTTTAAATTGTGCCAAATATTTTCAAGGACTATGCCAAAAAGTACTTCAATGTGAAGGCTCTTATCTGATATATTCAATTTAAATCCTGATAGATTAAAAAGTAAAAAACTGATTCAAGTGGGTTTTAACATAAAGTAAAAAACTCTGTTTTCAGATGTGGCTTAAATTTTAAGCCAAATATTTGAGACTTTTGCTCTTATCCAATCGACAATTCAAATTTCAACAAATTGTTGTCTTTTTTAAAAGCTGTACTTGAAATTCGATCAAATTTAAGCTTAAGTCAAAGTCAAATTAATTTTTTTCTCTGTGTAAAGAGCGCAAGGGAAACCGGGAAGATTGGTTAACCCAGTTTAATTGGCTGTTTTTGCGTGGGAATACCCTAGACCGGGGTCCATCGACTGGCCACTCAGGTCAGTTGGCTTGTTTGTGATCTCAACAGCTTGTTTGTTTGTAATCCAATCAGCTATCCAAAAAAACACACACGTTTTGAACGATGTAAAGAAAAAAAAAAAAGCCACTTGTGGCTGACCACAAAAGACAAATTGTTATGGTCAAAACCAGCACTTTGGCGTACTCGGAACCACTTGGGCGCGCTCCATTAAATCAAATAATGTGTGTACGGGCCGGGCCAATCAGTGACCGAAAAGTGACCGTTTTCTACTCCTCGGAGTCGTCATCGTTCAGTTGTGTCTAACTGCATTTTTACATCAATGGTCATGTGACTGTGGCAAAGATACGCAACGGGTTAGCCACTTGTCAAGCTGGCGTCTCTTGGCCAACTAAATGCAGCACAAGCAACGGGAATAACGACAACTTGGCCAGCCAACGGGTCTCAGTTTCTGTCATCGTCGTCGTCCAAGTCCAAGACTGAGTTTGACTCTGAGTATTCCAGTCTATTTATCGGCAGTCTTAGCCAACTCTTTGTGTCTTAACTCAACACTCTCCTGGGCGCTAACTCGCTGCCTATTCGCATAATCATTGTGACTTGCGCTTAAGAAAAATACATTGTCAATAACCGTTTAAGCAATTAATTGTTGGCATCATGCACCGTTGACAAACGCCACATCCGCTGGCCACATTCATCATGCAAAAGCTGTTGGCCACATTGCATATGCCTTGTGATATAATTCTGGCCACATGCAATATATATAACTGTGCCAGTTTTCATCTTGGCCCCCGTCTAGACAGGCAGCTAGCCCGTTTATTTTCTGAATCGACGTTTTGGCCATAATTCTGGTTTTGTTGTTTTCGACTTTGGTATTTGCTGCAGCTGCATGCCCAACTTTTTGGTAACAACAGTCTGGCATTTTAGCTGCCACAACAGAATCAGATAAAATTGTATCTGTGTCTTGGCTATGTGTAATAGATACATGAAAACCTATAATTTCAATTCAATGCAAATCTTTGAATGCACTTAAACACATTCAGCGGAATTTGTGTGATTAATGCAACAATGAAGCTATTAAAAACTACATACAGATGCCAAAAAGCAATTAGATTAGAAGGTAAACAGCAAATACTTGGCTATAAGCTGACAGCGAATGTGCACGATAAATATTTCATTACTGATTTTACACAAAATTTATGTTTAATTTTCTTATATCCTGCTCAAAAACAACAAACAAAAAATTGTAAAACTGACATAAAATTATTATAAAACTCACATATAATTAAAAAAAATATATAGAAAAATAAAAGATGGGCTTTTATGTGATATTTTTCCTAATATATAAAGATAAATTGTTGCCAGGCTTTTGTTTAAGACATTTTAATTTTTAACTAGACTTTTGGTTAACAAACTTCGTACAAAATGCTCATTTAGCTTTATAGTCTTTTTTTTAGGTTGAGAACCAAAATTCGCGGAATAGACAAATAAAAACTTTATGGGAATCGTAAAGCATACTTTGCATATTCATTTACACAACTTTAATTTGCCAAGCATAATTGTAAAAATCTAAAATTGCATCAGCTTTTTGGGTTATTCCCATGCAGTTGATGTGCGGCAACTAAAAGTTGCATTCCACAAAAGTTGTACTTTCATTACACAAACTGAAAGCACAACTTGGCAATGAGATCTTCACTCATATAAGTATATATATATATATATACGATCAGTATATTCAACTTTATGGATTGTTTTTTTTTTTTGCGTTACGCACTTGCGTTCAGCCAGAAAGTTGAATGATCCACGCAGACAGGGGGAAAAAAATGGTGGTACTTGAAATTCGTGTTAACCAAACCATTTAAAAAGAGCATAAAAAAAAACAAGAACTAAGCAAAAAAAAAGCCCATAAATAAATGTCAAATTACTATAAATGAGTACGAAATGACTTTCTTTCAATTTACTTAAATTGATATTCATGTTTAAATTTTTGATTGGAATTTAGAATTAAAAAGAGAACATTTTATAGTTCAACTTAACTGCAAATCAGCTAAGCAAATCGTACTTGGAATAAGTTAATAAGCGAATCGAATTTATTTCAATCTCGCATTGGTATTTGTGCCATGTGCATGATGTTTTTCTCTGTGTATAGAGTAGTTCATATAGTTATTAACGACACCGACAATGTTCCCATCATGCACACACATAAATCAATTGCTTGTGTTGTGCCCCCAATACTTGCAGCATTGATTCATGTATTCATTCATTCATTCATTGAGTCAGTTATTCATTACAAAGTAACAACAAAGCGGCCGACAAAGTTTTCTTTTAAGCTTCTCGGTTTGTGGCCCTAACTATGCCTTTAGGTAGCAAAGTGGGCTGATAGGCTGGTAGTTTGGTAGTTTCAGTTGTAGCAGCCTCCTCTCCAGTTATATTTACATTATCATTGAGCGGGGAGGTATTAAAAAAAAAACATAAAAGAAATAAAACTTCCACTTTCACTCCAATGGCCAAGCAAATACTAAAATGCCGAGCGACAAACAATAATAAGAAGAGCAAAAACAACAACAATAACGACAAATGAAAAGTGTAAAGCAAAAAAAAATAACAAACTCAAACAAAAAGCAGATCGGAGAAAAAAACACATAAAAAATCTACTAACTGCTTTGAACTCTAAGAGGGGTGCCGAAGGGGGCGGAGCGGGCCATTTGGTAGTGGGTGGAAAATCGCACTTAGCAGCTATGAAACACAAATGATTTTAATTAAAGCGAATTTAACACGCAATTAAATTGCCGAGGATAAAGAAAACGACCAACAAAACAAAAAAAAAATATTTAATAATAAATAAGACACAAAACTGTTAACTGCGCTGAGTATTAAATATAAAAATGCGGTAATCAAGTGTTTTGATGAGTTTTGTCATTCACAGACTGGGAGACTCGGAATACCACTGCGGCTCCAGCTTCACTTTCAGCTTGGCTCTAATTATAAGCCAAGTTGCAAATAAAAAGTTAAGAAAACAAAATCAACTCAAATATGCTGCAGCTGGCTGACTGCCACTCACTTTCGCCAGTTTGCCACCAGTTCAAAAACAATGATTTAAAAGAAATATAACATAAAAATAAAAAAAAAAAAACTGAGCGCAATTCGTAGAACACTTGACTACATCATTTCGCACTTACTTCCACTTGTGTGTACACTGAGAGAAAAATAATTGTGTATATCTTAATAATGAGAATTTTTTTTATTGTATGTAAACTTAAAGAATTTTACGTGTTGTATTTTTCGATTTACAAAAACCGAACTCATTCTCAGTCTATGATTTTCTAAGAGCCTAATCGAATGCAACTAAGTCTAAGATATTTTTCTGAGTGTAAGCTTTGCTCGTATTTGCTTTGACTCGAGACACAAACACTCAAATTTCATAGTGCACCACTCATGGATCACTCTTCAAAAAACGGAAACGCATACGGCTCGCTGCACCAGACGAAGGTAAAAAATATCAAACAAACAACAAAAAAAATCAACAAAAAAAATGGCAACAGGTGCATTTTGTGGCAGCCGTCGACGTTTTGTTCAACGTTTCGATTGCATAATCTGTGCGGGTGCAACAGATTTGGGCGCCTTTGCGGCTCATTTGCATGCGTTTCTCGCATTAGCAATTAAAAGTGCAGCAGCCGTGTCGAAATCTAACATAAAACGATTTTTAGCTTTGTACCCTTTGTTCTGCAACCTCCAAAACAAATTTGGATTTGCCCAAGTCAAGAAAATTAAACGTGAAAAAATTGCAACAATAAAAAGAAAAATTCAACTACTTGAATTGGTTTCATTGTATTCAAGATTTGTGTACCCTGGAGTTATTAAAGGTTAAAGCACTAAGAACTTTAAATTTAAATTATCTCTACATATTGCACATATTGTATTGAGTTATAAATTTGTATAATAGAAATTATTGAGATATTCTTTAGTCAAACTAATATTGAGCTGAAACAGAAACAAATTTATTCTATTTAAATTATGAGTAGAAAACACGTGTTCTCATTTTGAATTTTTTGTCTTTTACTTTAATTTTAATAAAGTTTATATTCACAAATATTATTTTAACAGATCCAAACTAATTATAAAAAAATATTGATATAAATCACATAATTCAATTTTTTTATTCATCGCCCAAATATAATAACTACAGCTAAACGTTAGCAGAAATACAGAGTATTCCAAAGTGGGTTCCATTAACCAGAGCCAGCCTGACAATGGCTGAGTTTTGCATGTGTGTGTGTGTGTGTATGTGTGTGTGTGTGCGAATCTCTCGGTCTTTCATTAAGCTAATTTGCCGGAAATTATGACTAACAATCGCCACGCTGGCATTCTTGACCCAGTTTAACTTTAAATTAGCCACATTTTTTTTGGCAGCAGCAGCAGCACTAAATCTTTCTATCTCTTTTTCGCACTTACCAATTTGCAGATCATGGAGCTGAGCAACTTTTCCAACAATAAGAAAATGTCACGCGAGGAGCGTCGCTACTCAGTGCCGCATGGTCCAAATACGCCGCTGCCACCGGCGGCATCCGAAGATCTGCATGCCTGGTCCATCTATAGGTGAGTCCGGAAACGCATTAAACTGTGGGCGTGCCCTTGACGCATCCGCTGTGGTTGGCGACAGCTACTTATTGAGCAGCGGCTGCACCTGTTCTTTTTTCTATTTTGACAAAATTGACGCTTGATTAAACCGCAGCAGAGCGGAAGTTGAAATTACATAAATTTAATTAAACGGTACACTCGGAAAAAAAGTTTGGTTTTGAATAACTAAAATCTGTATAAAGCTATAATTATTAAAATTCAAATCTAGCTTGCCTTTAATTTAAAATCGTTTTGGTTTATTAAAATAATATTTTTCTTTTTATAATAAATTTTATTAAACGAACCAAAAAGATATTTCTTTTAAATTAGCCTAGTTTAAATAGAGACACTATTTAACTTTGGTAAATTTTTCTTTAATTGTAATCAAATTTCGTTTTTTTTATTAAAATAATATTTTATTATTAAAGTAAATTTTATTTAACAATTGAAAAGACATTTTATATTAGCCTAGTTTTAATAAAGACACTGCTCAACACTGCTAAATTTTTTTCTGAGTGTAGTCAAATTGACCACGCCCCATGACTAGCTCACCGCATCAGCTTAATGCATTAAACTCTCTTTTTTCACCCCCCTCTCTTGTTTTCCAATCTGCAGGCAAAATTTAAACTCTGACTTCACCGATTCGGCGCTGGGATCGTCAGACAAATCACCGCTGCCATATGGAAATTTCCAGCTACGAGATACCACAGTGCAATCAATCTTGAATCATCCGCGCTACGGACCCAAGTAAGCAACCAGACAAACAACAACATTAAAAGAAATATTATAAATATTAATTCCAATCGAACAAGTGTTTGTAGATAAACAAATTAACAGCATTCTTAAATGCTGACAGATCGAAAGATAAATTATAAATATGCTAATAATATTTCAGCGAAAAAAGTGTTAAATAGTTTTAAAAATAGGCCTTAATATTATAATAATATTTATGTCATCAGCTAAAATCGGACAACGTAGAGGCTTTAAGAAAATAAAGCTATACAATTAAATTTTAAACAATTATATAGTAATTAATTGATTGATTGAGCTTTGTAGCTTTGTAGTTTTTTTCTAGCAAGAGTGTAAATAATTATGATAAATATATCTATTAGCTAAATTTGAGGAATCAACTAAATTTTGTAAAGTCAAAAAAACAATTAAAATAAGTTAATTTTTAAGTAGGTATTTTTTTTTAAAGTTAGACACAGATTAAGATAGAATACATAACAATTTATTTTGGGTTAAATTTCATTAAATTAAGTCGTGTTTTAAGCATAATTAAAATCTATCAGAAAGATTGTCCAAAAAGAATAAAAAATTAACTTAACAGTTTTTTTTATATAAGATGCAAATTTAATTTTTTTTTTTTTTTATAACGGAAGAACTCAATTTGAATTTCAATCTCAATTGTCCTCCTCCTATCCAGATCACCGCTGGGCTCCAATATGTACACATATCTAAAGTTTGGACTGCCGCGCGTCTTTCCGCCCAATGCGGGCTCACAGCGCTCGCATCGACCCGGTCCGGGTCCGGGTTCGGGTCCCGGACACGGCAACTCCAGCGCTTTGGGCGGCGTTCGAGGCCGCGTGAATCGCGGTTTTCGTGATAGTTCGGGTGCACCAGCTGGCGCCGGTTCCAGTGGCTATGATAGCAGCGACAATGAGACCACCCGGAGTCGTGTGCCGCCGAATCTGCGCAAATATCGCAGCGAGTCCGATTTCCGTGCCATCAGCGGCATGGGCATGGCCATGGCGCACTCCCGTCCAGAGTCCAGAGCCCAGGGTGGAGTACCCTCGGCGGCACTGCGTCAGGCCAACAGTCGCGCCAGCATAGCTGTCGGTCAGCATCATCATCATCTCCAGCAGCAGCAGCAGCAGCAACAGCATCATCAACAACAGCAACACCAACAGCAATATATGAATGGTAAGCATTATGGACATCGTTCGCACAGCGAGGCGGATCTGCTGGGCGCCGGATTGGGCGGAGATGGTGGCGGTGGACTTGGCTATGATTATGGGGAGTCAAGGATCTATGGCAGCTCCCGGCATGGGCAATCATATGGACGAAAGCAGTCAAGCATGGGTCTGATCTATCCCAATATTCAGGTGCACTGCCTCGATGTGAGTCCATGTCTGCATGGCGTGTCACTTCAAGCGAAGGCTGGCGATTTGTTTGCCATTATGGCCACATCGCAGAGGGAGGGTAGTGCTCTGGCTGAGTGCCTCGCGGGTCTGCGAGAGCGTCTGGGCGGTGAGATCCTCATCAATGGCCAGCATGTGAATCGTCGCGGACTGCGGGAGCTGTGCAGCTATGTGCCGGCATTAGATGTGTCCTCGCTTGATCCGCGCATGAGTGTGCAGTGCACATTGAATTTCCATGCCGCGTTGCGTGGTCCATTGGATCGCAGTGATCTTAAGGAGCGCATGGATGTGCTCATTGAGGATCTGGGCTTGAATACGGTGCGTGCATCCAATGTGTCCACGTTGACGCACTCGGAGAAGCAACGTTTGAGTGTCGCCTGCCAGCTGTTGGCTCAATCTTCGCTGCTTATCCTCGACCAGGTCACTAGCAATATGGACATATTTGACACGTTCTTCCTGGTGGAGTATTTGCGTCAATGGTGCAGCGGTGGTCGCATTGTCATAATGACCCTGCAGCCACCCACCTTTGAGATACTTTCCATGTGCTCCGGCGTATTATTGCTGTCCGGCGGACGCACTGTATTCTCCGGCAGTCGAGCCGATCTGCCGCGACACATGGGCGAATTGGGTTATCCGTGTCCGCCATTCAAGAATCCAGCGGACTATTATCGTAAGTGCAAAAAATTAAATAGAAATTAATTAAATTCAAATCTTAAATTGAGTGTTGAATTTTCCATAGTGGATCTGGTCACCTTGGACGATCTGTCGGCAGCCGCCATGCTCGAGTCCTCGGCACGCATTGAATCGCTGGCGAATGCCTGGGATCAAATCAACTCGGAGCCGCCACTTGCTGCTCCGCCCGCCTCCCTACCCAATTTTACACTGAAGGCGGGCTTCTTTGGCCAGGCGAAGGCGTTGGTCAAACGCTTTGCGGGCTACAAGCAGCCCGGATCGTTGCTCACCTGGATTAGCAAGCTAATTGCTGCCGCTGTGCTTTCGCTGTGCATTGGCTGCATCTTTTGGGATGTGCCTGCTTCGGATCCACAGTTGTCCTACAACGATCGCTTTGGCTATCATCATTGCGTCATGGTACTGGCCTATTGGCCACTGGTCATGCTGACCATACGCGACACCCAGGAGGATCGACGCCATGCGGAGCGAGACATACGACTGGGTCTCTATACCCGGAGTCTTTACATCATTGTGCAGGTAATTCCTAAAACCTAAACTTAAAATAAATTAAATAAAAGTTAATTAATTTTTACACTTCGGTTTTAATAAAAATTTAAATATTTGTAAATAAATCTGAAATATTAAAGTAAATAAATGTTTACTCCTCATTTTTAATCAAAATATAAATAATTATATATAAATCTTAAATATTATTTTATACAAAATCACTAGTGATATTAAATTTATATTATTATAAATTTGGTGTTTTATGCACTGCGACCTATTAGATCTTTTGTGCTCCCTTCTGAGCTTATAGCTCCTCCATAAACTCCTGCTAGGAGTAATAATTGAATCCCAAACTTTTAACTTATTGATTTTAATATCCGTTTTTATCAGCCTTTGTTTAAAAATGTTTTCCCACAAATTATTATCTTTCTTTTTTCGAGTATCCAACAGTTTTGAAATTTATAAAAAATTTAACTTAAGGAAAACATTTTAATTTTTTTATTAATTAATTATTTATTATAATATATAAACATTATCTATCTTTATTTCTTACAGAGTCTGCTAGGCCTCTTTCCCAGTCTGTGCATTTGGCTGGCGTATTTGCTGCCGGCTCACAGCATGGCCGGATTATATACTTACTCGAATAGCAGCGATACTGGCATCTATTTATATATGGGTAAGTGGCAGATAAATAGCTATACATATATATACCTTATGTATTGCCTTAAATTTACAGGGTATATGCTGCTCTATCTAACGCTAATACAAACACTGGCGTTATTCTGTGCTCATCTGCTGCCCAGCAAGGTATCCGCAAGTCTGGTGAATGCCTTGATCAGTCTGGCATTGTCTGCCGTCGGTGGTTATCTGGTGCATCCTCGTAATCTGTCCAAGTTGTGGTCCTGGCTACAGTTGGCCTCACCGCAGCGTTGGCTGCTGCCCGTCCTGGTGCAGGATGAATACAGCGCCGAGACGCTGGCCAATTCGGCGGGTCTGCAACTGTGCCGCAACAAGCAGGTGAGTTGAAACGGAACACATTTCGTGGACATATTTTGGAATGATCTTCTACTTTTGCAGGTGCAACATCAGGAGATCATTGTGCAGCAGCCCTGCCCGCCGCCAAATGGCACTCAAGTTCTGGTCGATTATCAGCTGCTGCCGCAGCAACATGTTCTCGATCCGACGCTCAGCTATGATCAGACCACCTCGGTGGCTCTGGTTCTGGCCTCCGTGCTCATCTTCTGTCTGACATTCGTTATCTTTGTGTGCAATTGCCGGGGAGCCTGTCGCAAGCGACGCAGTCGGCGCTACTAAGCTGCAACTGCAACAGGAACTGCAACTGCAACTACAACTGCAATACTGATGCAGCATTTGATAAACAAAAAAAAAAACTGTACATTAGTTAGCAACTAATTTTTTTAATAAATAGCTTTTAGACGAGGCAGCGAACGTTTGACTAACTATGCAAAGTGACTTTTATTTTTATAATGTATTTTCCAGATTTATCACTTAACAAAACGGTTAAGTTTTATATATATATAATAAACCGTTGCACGTTATAAAAATTAAAAAAACAATGGCTAATGACAATGTTTTTTTTTTAATTATTCACGTGTCATTCTTCAAGCAATTTGGTGAATTGCAATGCTTCAATCAATTTTTTTTATATATTTTAACAAATGATTCAACAGCTAAAAAATAAATCCTAAACTGGTTTTTTCGATTATTAACTAAATTAATCTTTAATTGATTTAAGTTAAGCATTTTATGCCATTTTGGCTTATTATAATTTTGTCTTCATGTTTGAAATGCATTAAAGGAGACATATCCAAAATAGAAACAATCTGTTGAAAATATATACACAAATTTAAAAAATATATAATATTAATATTTTAAACTGGAGACTTTAGCTGAAATGTCAGCAGATTAATTCCGATCTGCAATATTTGGTTTTCATTCTGGTTTTATTATATTTATTTTTTTTATATAGTAGCTGATATTATTGTTGTGATTAAATTTAGGGAATGTTATTATGCAGGCAGTTTAAAAGTAAAATAAATTCAGGTGTTTCCAAAGTTTAAGGGTGAATTTAATGATGGAACAAACGGAGATTGGTGTGGGCCATTATAATGCCATGCTCATCACAGGCAGCAATGACGCCTGCATCATTTGTGGAGCCCGATGGACTGGCGATGTAAGAGACGCCACTCTGCAGAGGCAAAGGGTTAAAGTTAACAAATATTTTATACGGATAAAGCTGGATTTACTCACCAATCTGGCGCGATCAATATTGTCCCGGAAGGGGAAGAAGGCATCCGATCCCAGGGCAACACCACTCAACTGTTTCAGCCAGTCAAGCTTCTGTTGCTCCGTCAGCTGCTCGGGAGCCTGATCGAACCTATAGAGGATTGCAGCGTGTTAGGAATAATCCTATAAGCTCATCATTGAATCCACTTACATGCTTTTGAACTGTGTCACGGGCATATCCTTGCCCACAGTGCCATTCACATAGTTATCAATTGCATTTGAGATTTCCGCACGTTTAACGCCCGCCTTGAATTTCATACCAGCCACGTTGGGATGCTGCCTCAACCACCAGTTGTCCGCCTTCTCGCCAGCCAGGCGTGTGCAATGGATACGCGACTGTTGGCCGGCTCCAATGCCAATGACTTGACCATCACGGGCATAACAAACCGAATTACTTTGCGTATACTTCAAGGCAATGGTGGCCACAATCAGATCACGAACAGCGGATTCAGGCAACGGACTCTGCTTGCTCACCACATTGGCGAAGAGCTTGGCATCGATGATGGCATCATTGCGCTTCTGTTCCAGTGTCAGACCAAAAATGGTTTTGCGCTCAACAGCGGTGGGTTCATAACTGGGATCCATCTACAAATAGACAAAAGGCAATTTAATATAATTTATATCTGCAATATAAATTTAGATCTCTATCAATTCACCTGGAGAATGCAGTAGCTGCCATTCTTCTTTTTCTTGAGTATCTCCAAAGCCTCTGGTTCATAGCCAGCCGCAATGATGCCATCGGAAACCTCACGTGCGATAATCCTGGCCGTGGGCACATCACAAACATCGGAGAGTGCAACAAAGTCACCAAAGGAACTCATGCGATCCGCACCACGTGCTCTGGCATATGCTGTTGCCAAGGGCGTCAACTGTTCGTAGATATCATCCACCATGCAGAGCTTGGCCTGTGCGGGACTCAGTGCCACACCCACAGCAGCGCCAGCAGGTGACACATGCTTAAAACTGGTAGCCGCTGGCAACTTCAAAGCTTGCTTCAACTCTCTGACCAATTGCCAGCCATTGAGTGCATCACAGAGATTAATAAAACCAGGTGACGCATTCAGGACAGTCAGTGGCAGCTGAGCTAATTGGGTGTACAGCTGTGCCGGTTTCTGGTGGGGATTCATGCCATAACGAAGAGTTAGCTGCGACGAACCAGCGCCATATTGCTTCCGGAAGTAATCGGAGATGGCATCATCATAGCTAGCCGTATGTGTAAAAGCCTTGAGAGCCAACCCCTGTCGCGTCTCCAGTGTGGTGTCGCCATTCGCGGCAATCTCTTCCAGCACTTTGGAGTAGTCAACCGCCTCACAGATGACAGTGACGCGCTGATGATTTTTGGCAGCGGCCCGCAACAAAGTGACGCCACCAATATCAATATTCTCCACGGCATCAGCAAGGCTGACATCCGGTTTGGCAATGGTGCTGGCAAAAGGATACAAATTGCAGACGACCAACTGGATTAGATCATAATGTTGTTGCTGCATATCAGCCAGATCGCTGGTAGTGGTGCGCGACAAGATGCCCGCATGGACAGCGGGATGTAAGGTCTTGACACGACCACCCAACATTTCGGGTGCACTTGTTATATCGGAGACATCCTGCACGGTGAGTCCTGCGCCACGCAATGCGGACGCAGTGCCACCACTAGCAACTAGCTGAAAGCCAAGTGCCTTCAGCTGCTTGCCCAGCTCTAACAGGCCTGTCTTGTCCGAGACGCTGAGAAGTGCTGGAAATGGATATGGAAATAAGATATATTTTTTCAACGAATAAACAGACATATTTACCTATTTTCTTGGTTGCCATCGCTGCTGATCCTTTGAGTTCGTTTGCTGCTTTGCGTACGCTTCACTTCGAAGACTGAAATGCAAATGAAAGATGAAAAGATTTCAGTTTGTCGAACGTTGGCTGCAATTGCACAAACATGTTTTCGCTTTTTTCGCTAGGCAACGACCTCTGTGGGCTGCGGTTTCACAGAGAGCTGATAGCTCTGGTGATCCAACGCCAGCCCCCTTTATTTATTTCAGAGAAGGGTCATCTGATACGCTTGCATCAGCCAATAAATAAAAGGAGCAATCCGTTTCAATGTGCCGCACATTAAATACTCTTGCAAAACTATCGTAAACTATCCAATTATGGCTATAAAATATTGTTCACTTATTATTATTATATTTAAACAATTCTATTTATCTCTTTGGCAGCTGGCCAATATTGACTATATTTGTTGCCATTAAGAGGATGATCGGTTCATAGACTAATAATGAATCGTGAATATATATAATAACATTCATTTCTAAAAAAGCGTTGCACACTTCATGACAAATTTAAAATGCTCTCGGTAAGTGTATTGAAAGCCACAACTCAGGTTTTGTAGACGTAAATAGATTTATTACTAGATTTCGGTCTGGCTGTGTTTCTCAATTTACAGCGTCTTATCGGACACCGGCTCAACGGATGCAGTTCTTGCTGTCGTCTTTGTTGCTGCTTCTGCCTCTGCTGCTGCTTGCTTTTCCTTGCGTCGCTGCGACTCGCGTCGACGTTTGTGTTTGTTCGACTTGAGATGGAGGTTCCATTGATATTCTCCAACGAAGACTCTCTCGCAAATGGCACAAAAGTTACTCGTCTCCGCGTCAAGATCGGCGCCCGGATGCTCACGCTTGGCCATGGGCTCCAACTCACAGATTTGCTCCTGGCGATAGCTATCGATTATGCACTCGGCACGCTTATAAACGCAATCTTGCCACTTGCTCACATCACTTGTGTCCAGTTCGTAAAGATCGGGCACTTGTCGATCCTTGCTCGCGAGGAAACGATTGTTGATCCATTTCAACTGCTTTTTGGAATAGCGACGCGTCACAAGCTTCAGTTCATCACAACAACTGCCTAGCAGTTTTAGGCTGTCAGCCAACTGCCCCGATTCACTGCTCTCGAGGATTTGCAGCTGCTCCTTGCTGGGCAACTGGTACTTGTTGGCGTTCAGATACGCCTCCACACTAGCATCCTGCTGATCGTCAAATTTTGTCAGATACGGCACAAACTCCTTGTAGCCAATGGTCTGGAGTACACCCTTTGTGAATGCTTGCTGCGTGGCTGACGCATAGGATTTGTGAAATTGACGCAACTCCTTTAGCAGTCCTTGCTGCAGCATCCCATCCACGCGCTTGTCAAGTCGCTCATCGAGCACATTCTGCCGGCAGCGCAGCCAGAGCAGGATGGTATGTGGATAGCGGAGTGGACCACCCAAGCGATTGCCACCTGGCTGCTGGCGCTGCTCCGCCAACTTGGTTGTAAGCGTTTGCCCCGTGCTCTGAAAGACTTCAATGGCTCGTTCAATTTTACGGCGGTTATTTGGATGAATGCGATTCGCACTACTCGGATCGATTTGGCTTAAATGCTGATGCAGCTCAGCTGTGCTCACTTCGGGTGCTGAGGGTATTTCATCTGTGGTCTGCTCATCAGTGGTGTTTACCAGTATATCCCAGAGCAGGGATTCGATGTAGTAATTGGTGCCGCCAACAACAATTGGTGGCTTCGATTTGGCCAACAGTTGTTCAACAATTGGCAACGCTGCATTCCGAAAGTGAGTGACAGTGAAAGGCTCCGCCGGCGTTGCCACATCCAGCAGATGATGCCGCGCTCTTGATTGCTCCTCTTTGGTCGCCTTTGCTGTGGCAATATCCAAATTTGTATAAACTTGCATGGAATCTGCGCTAATTATCTCGCCGCCAAAGCGTTCGGCTAGCTCCAGTGATAGTTTCGTTTTACCCGTGCCAGTTGAGCCCAATATCACTATTAATGGCACCTTACGCAACATTTTTTTATTTTATTTAATTTAATTTCACATCCAATTTATCCGCAAGTGTTTAGGGAAATTTACAGCGCATAGAGTAAGAGAGACGGAGAGCGATTGCTCTCACGCTTATGCGCACGTGTACTGAAACAACTTGTTGATCCTTAATAATAATGTACACAAATACGTAAAGTAAATGTACGAAATAAAAGCAGGAATGAATTTAAGCTCGTGTTTCATTATAATTATGTACCTAAGCCCAATTAACTTGTATTTAAATATTAACAATAAACTTACTTTATGCGCGGAAATGATCAAAGTGTCAATATTTATATCGATACTTATTAGTAGAAACTATCGATGGCTTAGTCGGCACTTATGAGCACTGCATTGTGGAGCAAAAGCTAATAATTAATATCACAACAATTAAAGAAATTCTTATTCCATGTGTTCTTATTAAAATTTAACTTGAAAAACAGCAGGCAGACCGAAAGTAATAACTAATATGTTGCTACAAAGTAAACTTTTGTTCTCAACATCAATCAAACTAGCCCATAGTACGGCACTCAAAAAGCTTTGAAAGCTTCAGCAATTGCCGGCACAGCATTGTGTTCAGTGCGCACATTCTGTTTGTAATATTCAGACAGAGTAGTTGTGTCGCTGCTCCGTTTTAAAATTTAAATAAATATTGGTAATCCAAAGTCAACAAGTGATTTAATTAAAGTTCCAAAAAAAATGGCTGGCACCAAGTTCTTGACTCTCAATAATGGCGAGAAGATGCCCGTTATCGGCATTGGCACCTGGCAGGTAATTAACTCTTCTGCGATATATAATTAAAAAATGCTATTCATGATTAAAATAGAAATAATGAAAATCATGTAGACAAAAAAAACTACGAATATGTCACGTCACTTCTTACGTTTTTAATAAGTGTTTAACAGTTCAAATATGAATTTTTTTTTAATATTTTTTGATTTTAATAACGGGTGAACAGGTTTTCGTGCTTGGTAAATAAATCTATCTTTGTGGGGCACAAGTAAAAAGATTCGGCTTTCTCCAAATACAGACAAAAGACTGCATTGTGTGTAATTTAAGCTGCATCCACATCAGAGACACAACTGTAACTTAATATCTATATGTATATATAGTATCGAAAATAATAGCATAACCTCAGACAATTTTTCTTAGGACTCAAAAACAATTAGTTTTGTCATCTTTATTAATAGTCATTGTTGATTTATTTTTTAGTACTGAAATTCTTGGCAATAAATAACTATATCTATTTTTTAAATTTGCAAAAAACGTGCAAAAAGTTGCGAAAAAAAATACTTTCGCCACTTGTGTGAAACACGCATAAAGTGTAGTCAACACGATGAGACGACGTTTAGAATCGAACCATTGTCCGACGCGAAGTTCAAATTATATAGACTACATTTAGTGTAGACCTATATCATCAGAGTCGACCGTTAGTTTCGAACTCTGAAGCCGACGCGAAGCTCAAATTATATAGACTACATTAAGTGTAGACCTATATCATCAGAGTCGACGGTTAGTTTCGAACTCTGAAACCGACGCGAAGTTTAAATTATATAGACTACATTTAGTGAAGACCCATATCTTTAGAGTCGACGATTAGTTTCGAACTCTGAATCTGGCTCAAAGGACCAAAAAATGTGTGATACATAACACGATGAGACGACGTTTAGAATCGAACTGTTTGCTCTGTTGAGCATTTCTTGATTTTATACAAAAATCTTCAACCTAAGTACATATGAAACCGTTTGTAAGGCGACTTCATGCTATTTTTATTTATCTTAACGGAGTCGCTTGTAAGGCGACTCCATGTGATGATTATTCCTAAACTAGCTGAGCTTTGCAGCGTTTGTAGGGCGACTCCATGTGAGGTTTATTCTTCTAAGAATGCGATGTTTTTCCATCTGAAAATAGCTGAGCTCTAACTGCAGCCATTTGAAAGTCGTCAATAAAAATAAGCTGAGCTTTGCAGCTTCTCATGCTCGTACTTGCACAGCCCTTTTTTTAGAGAATGTTAATTTATTTCAAATTTGTTCCTAACTTTATTTTTTTCTTCATAAATTTAATTTTTATATAAAACTTAGGTTAATTTACATAAATTGAAAAAAAATAAATTGTTTTGGTCATTTAATTGAAATAATGTGTTGTGTAAATGGTGCTATTATTATTAACAGAATTGTAAATTTCATAATAAATAAACCGCAATCTCAACGTTTAATAGGCTTCGGATGAGGAAATCGAAACGGCAGTAGATCTGGCCTTAGAGGCGGGCTATCGCCACATTGACACGGCTCCCGTCTATAATAATGAGAAGGCAATTGGTCGTGTTCTAAAACGCTGGCTGGACGCTGGCAAGGTTAAACGGGAGGATTTGTACATTGTGACCAAATTGCCACCCATTGGTAAGATCTTATTTATTATTTATTAAAATAAATTTGGGGAATTTATTACATTCTAAACAGTTGGTTGTTCCCGTGGAAAACCTTTTAACATTCAAGTTCCTAAGGGAAGCACATAATTAAAATTTAAAATTAACTTTGATAGCCAATCGCCCGCACGAAGTGGAGCCCCAAATTAGGTCATCGCTGTCGGACTTACAGCTGGACTATGTGGACATGTATTTAATTCACACGCCATTCACTCTTCTAATCAATGAGGATGGGAGTTTTAAGTTTGACGACGAAGGTTGCGTTGTGGTCGACAAGTCGACAAATCATATCACCACCTGGGCAGCAATGGAGAAACTTGTGGAAAAAGGCCTGGCCAAATCCATTGGTGTTTCCAACTTTAGCAAGGAACAAGTGGAGCGCCTCTTGGGCAACTGTAAAATTCGTCCGGCCAACAATCAGATCGAACATCATGTTTATCTACAGCAGCGTGATCTGGTGGACTATTGCAAGGCGGAAAATGTGGCAATTACGGCGTATTCGCCACTTGGCTCCAAGGGCATTGCTAAGATGAATGAGGCTGCCGGTCTGGTCCGTGAGCTGCCCGATCTGATGGATATAGCGGAGGTTAAGGAAATTGCCACGGCTCATGGCAAGACGCCAGCCCAAGTGCTGCTCCGCTGGATCATCGACAATGGCGTGGTGGCCATTCCAAAGAGCACAAATGCCGTTCGCCTCAAGCAGAATCTGGACGTCTTTGACTTTGAGCTGAGCGCCGAAGAGGTGGAGAAACTCTCCGGAATGGACAAGAACATTCGCATTTGTGACTTTTCATTTTTCCGCGGGTAAGCAATCGAGTAACATCATTAAAAATAATAGCATTCACAGCTAAATCCTCATTATTTGCAGTGTCGAACAGCATCCAGAATTCACCTTCAAGAATCAATTCACCGACTAAGTGCAATCAGTTGTACTCTGTGCATTAAAAATATTATATAAACTTCCTATATTTAAATTATTACAAATATTTTATAACACTTAGAAGCGAACCGTTGTTATTACAAAAATATTCCATCATATTTTGCAGTATCGAAGCTGTTTCAATTAAACAATAATCTTTAAATACTTTAAATTATGATTTGTATGCAATAAAAAAGAGAAACTCAAGAATTTGTACTGGTTTTCAGTGTATCCAACGGCTGCAGCATTCTGGTTATAATTTTCATTACAACCGGTTTTCCTTGACGTTTTCCATTAGAACTGGGCGTGGCTTCTGCCAGAGCAACAACCTTTTCGGTATTTTCCCTTTCGGTTCGATTATCGTTTGAATTTTCGCTTCGTATTTTTGTGGCAAATATATTCACACTGAAATTAGAATTTTTGATATTAGCTGTTCTCGAATAGAGATTATTATTATTGTTAGTATTGGCATTTATATTTGCAAAGTTTCTTTGTGTTTAATATAAGCTTAAACAAATCACACTTGTTTAGCGAGCAGAAAAATGAGTTATGCACTTTGTACTTAAGATCTCTTTTTACAAAAATAAAATTCTATAACTAGTAAGCGAACTTTTTTATACCCTCGATACAATTTACAATCTTTTAAATGCTTCCTATTTGAAATTATATTAAAGACTAGTAAGGAATAATTATTCTTCTCTGACGGACTTTATAAACTTATTAATATATTGTAATTACTTTTGAAATAAAGATTGTCGAGGGTATAGAAGTCAAATTAAGTATTAGTAAAATCAATTAGCTTAAACACACATCTTTTGTAGACGGAATAAATGATTTACACAATTTTAAAATTTAGTTCAAGGATAAACGAAAAAAATGAGTTAACAAATCTACGAAACAAACATTAAAACATTATATATATCTATATATAAACTGGAAAAAGTTTCTTAGCATTGCTAAAGTGACATTCATAAGTAGATACAATCAGCTCAGTAATTTGGCCTTAAGGATTGTTAGATTTTCAATTCGAGCATTAGGAGAAATTCGATGTTGTTGTTATGGTTTTTGTTTTTGGCCATTCCATCAACGACATGCAGCAGATCCCACTCACGTGGTGCGCGTTTCTTCATCCGAGCTACGTCTGGAAAATATCAAAATTTGTTTTAAACACTTAATCACACTTAAATATAAAAAGCTATTAGTTAACAAAAAGATTAATTATAAAAAAAATTAAACTAAAAATATATAATTTTAAATTTTTAAAGTTATCCGTGCAATAGAGAAAAGTTCAAACATACATAAAAAAAAAGACTTACTCATAGTCTTCAGCCGCAGGTTTTTTTTTTATAAAAAACATAATATTTATAACTTGCATGCAAAATGAAAAATCACTACGGCTAGGGGAGTAGAAACTCCAAACGTACCTGGGCTCCTCCTGATTGTTGCGCATGGCCAAGGTGGCAACCTCGAAGAGGCCGATGAAGAAACAGAGCATAAGTGGCCCAAATATGGCACCCTGCCACCCAATCCAATACATGCCGCCAGCGATGGCTAGACCATTGAGATATGGATGTCCGCCACTACAAAAAACATATATAATTTCAACAAATAGTTCATCATTGAATCTAAACCAACTTACCCCTTTAGATCGGCATAGATGGCCGTCTCAAAGGACGATGGCACAAAGAATTGTAAGAGGAAGAGTATTAGACCCGCATAGAAACGATCCTGTGCTAGCCACAGCTCGAGGAAGGCTGGTACCGCACACCAATAGCTGCCCAGAAATGGAGCCGCTGCAAGCAGAGCAGCCAATGCGGAGGGCAGGAAGACAATACGTGCTCCGAACACCGTGTGCACCAGCCACGTGAAGAGGCCAGTAAACGTAGAGCACTTAAACATGGAGACGAGCACCACCGTAATAGAATTCTCCAAGGCATCAGCTACTTTGACGCCAGACGCGGAGTAACCCATATATTTGGTTATCTGCATTGGCGCATATTTCTCCTGGCTAGCAGTGAGCAGATAGAACAAAGCAGTGAAGAACACGATCTAAATGGGGTAAACAGATGAGATTTAATTTACTATGTATGTTGTTATTTACTGGATTGAATTGATTTGGCGTGTGCCAACTCGCACCAATGGTTGATCCTCAACAAAATTTTATATATACCATAATGGTCTCAAAATAAGTAAGCACCGCAATATCTATATTGTCAATCAAACAAATTTATCCATATGGAAATTTATGTAAAATAATTAAGATCTTACCATATCCAAAATAAACTCAACGCACGCCTGTCCGCCCGACAGCAGCAATGAGAGAATTTCTCCTGTAACGCCCATGATGACGGAGATATTGGTGCGTATGATGTGCCAAAGGGATTCGGCTACTTCGAGGATTGTCTGCGTATTGCTCTGCGCCCAGCCAATGATGCCCTGTTTTGCCACTAAAACTAGCTCTTTAAAATGTCCTTGGTTAAAATAAAATCGTTCGTTAGCACAAGCAAATGCAATGAGTTATTTCTTTGACGCATACGAAAATCAAACAGGATGTGGGATTAGGCAAAACCAAAAAAAAGAAAAAAATCAATATGCCAGTTAGAAGCTCAAAAAGAGCTAAACTCAAATTAAAAAATAACTCAAAACATACAACAACGAAAAAACACATTGGACAAATGAAACAAAAAATTTCAAATTATAAAAACCAAAATTGGAGTCAAAACTTACCTGGATTATCGACAATTTCGCCAAAGGTGCTCTTCAGGGCATCCGTGGGCACACGTGGACCATATGAGGTGCCCGCCTTGTTAAAATCAATCCAATACTGGATGAGCCTATCCCAGACATCGAGAATTTGCTCCTTCAGCTTGGTCGCATGCACTTTGTCCGCATCCACGAGCCAATCATCAATGTAGGTCCCAATCTTACGTCGTCCATAATGGTGCGCATTATCGAGCGCATCATCAATGGACGCTTGTATATTGGCGGGCAAAATATCAATTAGCTCAGGACGATCGGTAATTGTCTTGTTAATTAGATCTTTGCCCAGATACGCGACCTCGATTGTCTCTGAATAGATGTTGACACAAAAGAAAACACTCAGAAAGACAATAATTAACAGCATGAGTATAATCATTAGAATGGACGTCACCGATCCCACAGATGACTTCAGCGAATCTCGCACAATACTGTTGATCTTGTAGTTCAGCTCAAGAACGCCAGGCAGGCACAGCGGCAACACAGCCGAATGATGTTCCAAAGCCCAAGACTGCAAAATTATAAATACTAATAAATATGGAGTCACTGATAAGGAAATGTTTAAATATAACGATTATGGACATAATTATCAGTCTCACAACAAAGTCTCAGATGATAAGCAGACTTACTCTCAGTCCCTGATATCCATCGTTAATTTTGCAGCAAACAAACTGAGTAATTCCAGTATAGCTGCCGGCTTTGTAGAGTAAATGGAGCAACACTGGCACCGCTGCCAATATGAACATCCAAATGTTGCGATACAGAAATGTGGCCAGGCAGGCATAGAACAACAGCTTGAAGTAGGTATCGCTCTGGTGACCTTCCGCCTCCTCGGCCGGCTTGGCGTCGAATGTGTCCTCGGAACCGATGGTGTCACTCACCGAGATGTCCTCTACGTCCGATTGAAGTCCGCTTGGATCGCAACCACCTCTGCGACAGATGCTCAGATTACTCAGCGATTTCTCAAAATCATTCCTGTCGAACAACTTGTACAGACGATCCATATAGGAGCTCGTGTCATGGTCATCGCTCGTCTGCAGATGATATGCCGTCGAGACAAAAACGTATCCCATGACCAGCAGAAATACGGGTACCTGAAGAGCGCCCAGAAAGCTGCATAAAAAGCCAGCAATAGCTATCCACATAGTTTGACCAGCTACAACGAAATGCGAGCTATTCTCCGGTTTCCAGAAAAAGTGCACCGATGACAAGTAGATGACAATTAAAAGGATGAGCTGTAGGGGAAATAAGCTAGAGTCCTCACACCGTTCTTTAATATAATTAACACACTTACCATATAGACATTGAGAAACCCGATGATGTGCACAAACAATCCATGCGAAAATGTCAACCAGGACCAGATTGCAAAAAGGAATCCCTTTGGCGCATATAAAACAAGCAGCTTTATGCAAACAGCGACGCCGCAACCTGCAAGGAGAAGTTGCCAATGCTGGCAGAGCCAATTGATGAGCATGCGGCCACAGTGCTCGGTGGCCTCCAAAGGACCCAAACAAATCGCGACAAGCACATTTGAGTCGCGCTCTTCCAATCGCTGAAACCAGTTGTTTAACAGTTCGGCCAGCTTGCGCTTGAAGGGATACAAAACAGCGCCCATGAGAAAGGCCCAGAGCAGTGGACGCACAAAAGGTCCCAGGATAAAACAAACTGCGACAAAAGCAGCAACTCCCGCTGCAATCAAAAGGTTGTACATCGCAGCGCGAATGCTCTCATGATTCTGGCTGCGCATTCTTAGTAAGCGGTTTAGAACGCTATCAAAGGAGCGATCTCGCCGTATGGGAATGGAATCCGAGCGGTTCATGATGATCTGGGAATCTGCAACGAATTGCAACAAATTAGTCTAAGTCGTTGGCCATGTGTTTCTGGCACGCCCGTATTTTTTATGGAAGTATTTTTAGCAAAATGACTAAACTCACAAGTATTATTGTTTTAATCTCAAATTGAGGCAATGACAGGTTCTTTGCATCATAAGGGTATGTTTGTGTGTATATTTCCTCGGTTAAGGGCTGAGGTTAGTAGCGGTTTTATAATTTTATAGAATCATTGACGATAATTCACTTCAACTTGGCACCTAAACAATATACAGACTTGTTTATTTCTATGGGCAAATGACGTCAGCGGCGTTGATCGTTCTACAACACTTACAAAATATTTGAATAACGAGTCAAAGGCAACAAAAAATTCAAGATGCTTAATGGAACTATTAAACAATACGAACTTTTTATTTAGGCATCTTATCAAACTATTCACATAATATTCTTCTCAATGAAGTCTATAAGCAAATACCTCTTGTTGCTTGTTTGTATACTCAAATGACGTCAGCTGTTCACGCATTGTTGTTGTCTACTCGAAAAGATATCGTTTTACAACACACACAAACATTCGAACAAGACGCCAAAACGAAGAAAAATAATCGCTATGAGCAGTGAGTTCAAATAAATAAGATAAATTAATAGAAAATAATATTTTTAAGTAGAATTAACTATTCAGCAGGTGCACACTTTGCGAAAAGCTCAGGGAGAATTGAATCACTTTAAGGCCAGTTACTTGAAATTCTACCCAAAATTAGCCAAGCATGCTTACACTGCCGAGCTAAATAATTTGGTGAGTAAATGTATTTTTGTTTTATAAACAAGCATATTTAAATGAAATGCTATGTTATATATATTTCAAGATACGCGGTGATTTCAGCCGAGAGGAGGTTCAGCTGAATATACCCAAATTGCCCGCACAGAATGCACAACAAGAGGAATACACACCGATGTTACAGGTAAACATAAATATTTATTAACAGTCTTTGGTTTTTTTTGTTGTATTTGACTAATATTGACTATTTAATATAGGTGGATAGAATGATCGAGCTTTATGACGCAACAGTTGAGGGGTCCTCTCTTTTGTGAGCGGGCTGTGATCTATTTGAATTATTATTAAGCCAATAGCCATGTAAAATGCTTTGAATATGCTGCAAACACTCAAAGCTGGGCGAAAGAGACTGCAAAGGATAAAAAAACGCATGTCAACACTCGTGAAAGGAAAGTTCACAACACTTACATAAAACATTGGGATTATGGGCCGCTCCTTGAACAAGCTGCCCTTGGTGCGCAATATGAGCATGTATTTTATATCCAACTACGAATAGATATATTTTAATAAATCTTTGAAATATGTTTGCATCACTCAAACGTACATTTTCAATGACTTCATTGAGAACCATGTCATGCAAATGACCCCGTTGCACACAAAGCACTGATTGCCGGCCAAAAGTGCGAATTGTTTCCGTCTGGAGCGCCATGTCCCAACTGTAAAATAATCGCTCCGAGTGCACCAGGCGAAGAGTGTTGCGAAATATCAATAGAGCTACAGCTAAGCACAACAGTGCTGGATATATAATTTGAGCTTGTCTCAGGTTAATGGATCCTTCGCTCAACCTCACAATAAAGGCAAAATAAACAATCGCCAAGGCAATTATAAATATAAAACGTTTAAGTTGCGTTCGACACTGTTTGCCGTGCAATCGATTTAATAGCTGTATGCGGACAACGTCATCGCCGTATTTCTGTATGGTCAGCTCCAAATCCTCCTCTTGGTTGCCATTGTATTTGGCTGATATGCTGAAATATCTGTGCTTTGTCGGTTCCATTTTCAGTTTGTTTTTAAACTGAACAAGTAAATAAAATTGACTAGTAGGAGAAGCCCAAACCACTAACTGCAGTCATTTTACAGCACTGTTCCACGAATTGCTCATACTTTTGTTTACATTTTTGTGCATCGATAGATTTAAACACATCGATTACACTGTATCGATGTATACTAAAAACAATATGGCGTCGCAATAGCACAAAAATCGTCGTCGTCTCGGTAGGAACAGCGTCCGTTCCGCGAAAAAAATTTGTAAAATTACAGTTCAACCGCAAAATATGTGGTAAATAAGTTGTTGGAAACAGTAAATATGCGAAAGCGCAAATTATATATACTCTGAACGATTGTGTAAAGGCGCAGCCAAACAGCATAAACAAGGAATTGCAACGTGAGTGCATACACAATTTTTTTCCGTCAAGATTCAATATTACCCCTCGCGCTTTCGCTTACACCGCTCCAGCCCTCTTGCGGCTTCTCTGTATCTGAACGTTTGCGTATTTGTGTGTGTGAGTTTTAAGGTGTACATATGTATTTTCGTGTGAAACTATACCTTGTATTCTGATGGACTTCTTAATTCTTAATTCGTATTATTATTGATTTGTGAAGATATACGACTAATTTGTAAATTTGCTGGATGTAATTTGTTTTCATTTATGTGAAGTGAAACTTGTATTTTATGCAACAAACGATTGTCGAGTTGAGTTTTTGGTTCTTCTATTTTGTAGTGTGTTGAATTTGGAGGATTGCCGCTGTTACATGTGGTGGATTTTGCGCTCTTTCAGATTGTGAATGTGTGTGTGTGCGTGACGAGCTCTATGTCGATTGCGTGGTGTGTGTTGTGTGTACCCGTTGTTTTTATAAATTTTTCTGTGTGCCACTAATTTGATTGAAATCGTAAAAAATAGCAAATAAAATAGTGTTAACGCAAATCAGAACGATTTCTTCATAAATAATGCATGGGTCATTTCATTTTTGAACGAGACTTCGTTTGGTTGAGTTTAGTGTCGACGGTAATTTTCTTTTGACATGCTCTTTGTGAGATATACGCTGCAATTTCTTGCAATTCTGTTTTGTGCTTGTCATTCGCAATAATTTAGTGAATGAACACAAAAGAGACGTCCGAAAAACGATGTACTCACTAAATGGCTGCTATGTGTGTGTGAAAATTGAATGTCAAAAACGAATTTTTTTTCCGCATTCAAGTTTTTTCAAATATGTTTTGTATTTGCATGCAATTTACTTTTTGCCCACCCCAATAAATGTGCATGCAAAACCCACGCACACAAACATATACAGATGAACAAATATATGCCAGCGCGCGTATTCCTTTTTCGTTCTCGTTTTCATCCAGCTTTTTGCGGACCATTCATTGTTAGTGAAATACACACACATTCATAAAACACACAACTTCCACTTAAATTCAATGACACAAACATCCTCATACGTGCAATCTCACATACACAACGCTCGCACACATAAATTCAGAAGCATAGCGTATTGTCATTGTCCTGTGTATATGCTTTTGGTGGGCTTAAGCATATTTTCCTTTTTCTTATTTTTATACAGCGACAGTCGGTAGCGCCTCCAGCCCCGCCCCTTTTTTTTTGGTGTCAAATACAGACAGCGTAAATATTTTTTATTCGGTTTTTATTGCGAGTGTCATTTTTCTTTAACAGCACTCTCCCGCTCCCAATTTCAATATGACAATGAGCAGCGTTGTCAAACGGCAGACTTGACTTAATTTTTAACTTTGTTGCTGGGCGACAGAAAGTGTTTTTTTCAAGTAATTGCCTTTTTCGCCAAACAATTTTTGACCAATTTAAACTTTGATGTTCTTTAGTGATCTTAGATGCGCATATTTTTAGCTTTCCATTTATTTTTAAAACTTTCATTGAGTCGACATTGCGTAAATGAGTTTTTCAATGGCAGCATTTGTTTTTAATTTGTGTTTTTGTTTTGATACGCGTTCGCTGGTAATGGCGCCCTCTTTGTAAAATCTTTTGCAGATTACCGCCTTATCAGAGTTTGAATTCGCTGAAATTTTTCCCTGAATTAATATGTGTATATGTGTGTCTGTGCAACACTATTATTATTTCTTAGACATTTATTTTTGTCAATCTTAATAGAAAACATATTTTAATATGTAAGTATACAAATGCATACACTACCAAATAGAAACAAGCGTGAATATTTAAACAGCCTTGGCGCCACAGGAAACTTTTTTAGGGAACTGGCCAACGATGAAATTCCACAATTTCCTTCTCCATCGATGACGTAGACCTTGTCGCTGTATTTTTTGTTCAGTTCTGTTTAAACACACTTTTGTTTTTTTACACTTGCTCATTGATTTTTGCTGTATAATGCGTACGTTTTACGCTGTAGCAACAGTGTTTGTATGTATATATAGTATATGTATATATTTGTGTGTTTAGTATGTCTGTATGCTTATGTGAGATTGATAATCTAATCTTGTCTCCGCAAATTTGGGCCCGCTAACCGGCAGTCTCCATCCCCCACCCACAAAACGCTGCATACATACATATTAAAATGTACTTGCACTCCCTCGTGTACACGGCTCGCTCTCGCTCGTTCGTTCTGACCACTTCGCTCACTATGTTTGTTTTTGTCGCGCGCGTGTTTGTGCATGTCGTCGTTGTGGGTCGCTTTGGCGAAAGCACGATAATAGTTTGCGAATATGTAGACATCAACGGCATCACAAAAATATCTCACACCCCCACACACATGCAAAAACAAACGATAGTGCATCAGAAATTTGAAATAGTATTTTTATTTTCTACGACTGTTTGTAAACATGAATTTTTTGTTTTGGCGAGTATCTTGTGTTGTGTATTCATACATAAATGCTGCCAATATCGAAATGTAGCTTTCACATTTTCATTCATGTTGCTATTTTGCCTCTTCTGTTTTGATACGCATTTACTGTTATCGTCTTGTATGTGTGTGTGTGGAAAATTGTTTATGTATGGAAATTACTCATGATCGAAAGACTGCACAGTGTTGTAAAACAATGGAAGAAAAATGTACTCAAAGCAGATATCGATATTTTCAGTTACTTAAATTGATCGAGAATGTAAACAACATTTTTTGCACGGTTCTAATTAGTGAAAGTAAATAAGAAATATGTTTAACATTTTTATTTTCATATGAAATTATTTTTAGTTTTGTGCGTAGGCCTCAAATCATCGCCCAAAATATTAACATGGATAAACAAGAGTTATAGTCGAATGCTTTGAATTTCAAATTCAATATTCTAATTTAATTTTTAGTCTATAGAAGACTAGTAGACCACAAGCGCGGCTACAAGCCAAACAATAAAAACGACAAATAGCACATATATAAACAACTTGAGACTTTTGTGCAACAACCAAATAAAAAGAATAACTATAAAAAAAAAATAAAAACAACTACAACAAGAAGAGGACAACAAAGTTAAAGCCAAACGATGACGACTGACACCCGCCGACGTGTTAAATTGTACGCTTTGAATGCGGAACGGCAATGGGATGACCGTGGCACTGGCCATGTCTCCTCCACATATGTGGAGCGCCTCAAGGGCACCTCGCTACTGGTGCGCGCCGAGTCTGATGGCTCCTTATTGTTGGAGAGCAAGATACAGCCGGATACCGCCTATCAGAAGCAACAGGATACGCTGATTGTCTGGTCGGAGGGCGATAATTTTGATTTGGCGCTCAGTTTTCAGGAGAAGGCCGGTTGCGACGAGATATGGGAGAAAATATGTCAGGTTAGTATCAATTAACTTCTTTAATTTATGAAACGTCCTTATATCCATATTGCCGTCTTCAGGTGCAGGGCAAAGATCCATCGGTGGAGATTACACAGGACATTGTGGAGGAATCTGAGGATGAACGTTTCGAGGATATGTCGGACACAGCACCGCCCATTGAGTTGCCACCGTGTGAACTCTCCCGGCTCGAGGATATTTCGGAGACAATACAAAGCTGTTTGTCGACGCCGTTGCGCAAGGAGAAATTATCCATGGCTCTGGAATCGGAGAACTACATCAAGAAGTTATTGAATCTGTTTCATGTGTGTGAGGATCTCGATAACACAGAGGGATTGCATCATTTATTCGAGATATTTAAGAATATTTTCTTGCTTAATAAGAATGCACTATTCGAGATCATGTTTGCCGACGATACCATTTTCGATGTGGTTGGTTGCCTCGAATACGATCCGAGTGTGGCGCAGCCAAAGAAGCATAGACAGTATCTGAAGCAGTGGGCAAAGTTTCGTGAAGCGGTCCCCATCACGAATCTAGATCTATTGGCAAAAATCCATCAAACCTTTCGGGTGCAGTACATACAGGATATTATATTGCCAACGCCATCGGTATTTGTCGAGGATAATATGTTAAACACGCTGTCGAGTTTTATATTCTTCAACAAAGTTGAGATTGTTACGCTCATCCAGGAGGATGAGCGATTTTTGGTTGATGTTTTCACCTTGCTCACCGATCTCTCAACCACCGATGCCAAGCGACGCGATATTGTCCTCTTTCTGAAGGAGTTTTGCAATTTTGCACAGAATCTGCAGCCGCAGGGTAAGGACTCTTTCTACAAGACGCTCACGTGCCTGGGCATATTGCAGGCCTTGGAGCTGACACTGGTCATGAACGACAGCAAGACCAAGTCGGCCTCCATTGATATACTCACGGCAATTGTGGAGTTCTCGCCGCTTGTCGTCCGCAACTATACCCTGAATCAAGCCAATCGACCAGAGGGCGTAAGTTGAAATACCGTATAATTTTTGTTTGCAAATTGCTGATTTGGATTTTGATTTGTTTTCAATTAGGATCGCATGTTGCTAAACATTTCCATCGAACAAATGTTGACCGATTCGGAACCAGAGCTGGGCATTGCGGTGCAGTTGATGGGAATCGTTAAGATCTTGTTAGAGCCGGAAAATATGCTGACTGAGAAGGGCGACTTTCTTAATTTCTTTTACAAGCACAGCGTCCAAACGCTAGTTGGTAAGTTTCGCATTTCAACTGAACAACTGTTAATTATAATTGTCCAGAATCTATAATTTAAAAGGCTTTTTATAATATGATACACTAAAATGAATTACATCATTTATTTTTTTCAACAGCGCCTTTGATGCTCAATACAATGGGCGATCGTCCTCTAAACGAGGATTATCAGACTGCACAGTTGCTTGGCATTGTGTTGGACATTTTGTCATTTTGCGTCGAACACCATAGCTATCATATTAAAAATTTCTTGTTGCAAAAAGATCTCCTCAAACGTATCCTGGTGCTGATGAAGAGCACACACACGTTCCTTGTACTCGGTGCCCTGCGCCTGCTTCGCAAGATAATTGCACTCAAAGATGAGTTTTACAACAGGTGAGTAGTAATTGAGAACTTAATAAATATATCTTATTAATAATATAAAATTTTTAGACACATTGTCAAGTGTAATCTATTTGCTCCCGTTGTGGATGCCTTTATTCGTAACAATGGTCGCTATAATCTGCTCGAATCGGCCATTTTGGAATTATTCGAGTTTATAAAACTCGAGGATATACGCACATTGTGCGTATACTTTGTGGAAAACTTTAGCAAGATATTTGATGAAATCGAATATGTGCAAACATTTAAATATCTTAAAAACCGTTACGATCAATACCAGGATCGGGTCAAGGATCGCGATAAGTTGGAAAATCGCACCGATGGGTAAAGCTCTCAAGAAATGCAATTCATTGCAATGCATTTATAATTCTTTGATATTTTTTTAACCTATTAGAACTCTGCCGAGGATACGTAGTGGTGGACGATTTTGTCGCGATCAACGTCAAATGGAGGAGGAGGAGGAGATGTGGTTTAATGAGGAAGATGACTTTTCCGAGGAAATTGATAGCTACAACAATGTCATAAAAAGTAAGAAAAATAGTAGGCAAAAATAAACCTGATAAGGAGATCTGGAGTACAGATGTAACATTATCTGAATCAAATATTGGAGAGAGATGACTTACATAATTGTATACGTCCGATTGTTTTTACTTCTGTAAATTATCATATTTTATGTGGCACGCTCTCTTCTTCTAGCCGTCAGCGATAAAAATGGCCCGCAAACACCGAACCAGTCGCCGCAGCAGAAATCGCCGCCGCACAGCACATCCCCGCACGGTGGTGGACTGTTGGGTAATTTAAATGCTACGAGTGCAACTGCCACCTCATCAGCTGCCGCACCGGTGGGAAGTGGCAGCAGCAGTCCCGAGCCGTCATCGTCGTCGACGTCTGCAGCAGCAGCCGCAGCTGCAGCCGCAAGCAGCATTGATGAGCAGACACAGGCAGCAGTGCAGCTGGCAGCAGCTGCAAATATTGCACTGCAACAACAACAGCAGCAGCAGCATTCATTCCAGCAACAGCAGACGTTGTCCCTGAATAGCACACTTGTTGCAGCAGCAGCTGCTGTTGCCGTCGCCTCCACATCGAATGCGGCGGCTGCTGCGGCGCAACTGGAAAGCCAACAACAACAACTGCAGCAGCAGCAACAACAGTCGCAACAGCCCGAGATTGCAGAGCTGCAGCAGCAGCTGAGCGCGGTGGTGATGCCACAGACACAGGAGCTTATGCTATCGGCCACAACAAGCTCATTATTGTCGTCATCGTCGTCATCGTCTTCGTCTTTGTCATCACCAACGGCGTCACCTACATCGGCAATTGATGTTGCGTCAACGTCCTCATCATCAGCATCATCACCATCGCCATCAGCAGCAACATCATCGCCAACAGCCGCTGCTGCACTCTGCGATTCGGCGACAGTGGCCGCTGTGGCAGCATCTCAATTTCTAACAACGATTGCAACCATGGCTGCCTCGGTGACGGCGGCAGCTAACACGCCCAACAACATCTTGACGTCACCGACTGCTGCTGCCGTTGCTGGAGTTGGTTTGCCTGTGCCCGGAAACTGTGTCGACAGCGAGAGTCAGACACCGTCATCCGCCACAGATGACAGTGATGCGCTCAAAATCGATGCTGATGACGATGGAGAAAAGTTGGGGGCGACCAGCGCAGATGCGTCAACAGGCAGTGATGCGGATAAGGCGACCAAAAAGGTGAGCGATACAATAACGAAATAATCTTAAATATGTTACTAACAATTGTGCGACCGTCTGCTTAGCTGGGACTGGTCGACTATGAGAGCGATTCCGGAGAGGATGATTATGAGGAGGATGAGGACTTGGATGGGCCCCAAGCACAAAAGCGCGCGCGTATCGCTTAGAAAGGAGGAGCAGTTCTTAGCAAACAGCGGCGACATCAATTATAAGATAGAGTACACCCACACATAGACACACACACACCCACACACACACCTACACACACAATCAATCACTCACCAACGAATGTAAGGGTTGAAAAAAGTGGGCGCGACAGCTGGGCAGCACCAACAACTACAACAAGATCAACAAAAACAATTTATAAACTCGGCAGACAGCGGTACGATATAAGATCGAACAAAATAACAAAAAAGGATAATTAAAATAGAGTTCGGGAGTTTGCTTGCAAGCAATCAATGTAAGAACAAGCAAAAATCATAAAATTAATTTTAGTCTAAACCATTTATTTTAAAGAAAACAGAAAAAAAACAAAACAAAACAGAAACCTAAAAAGTAAAAACAAGAAATTATAAAATCTTACTTTACTAAATTAAAACAAGAAAAAAATAATATATATGTATAAATATATATATATGTTAAAATGAATATAGCTTAAAGGGTATAATTATTATATGTGCACACAAAACGTAAACAAAAACAAAAAAACAACAACAAAAACCAATTGATCAACAACAAGAAAAAGAAAGAAAAATTCATTTTTATTGCCGTTGCAAAAAAGTGTGCGTTGTGTTTTATGTGCTTAAAAAACATAAGCAAGAAACCAAAATAAATCTATATATATATATATGTATTAATATATATATATTAATATATATATATATATATATAACAAAGTAAAACTAAAAAAATACCAATAGCAGAAATACATAAAAGTTAATAAGTGTCTAGAATCGTTAAGCGGGTGCTTGAGTTGTGTGTGCCAAGAACGCTCGCTCGTCAAGCTCACAGAGAGATTTACGAACCGCCCTTGGAGACGAAAAAAAAAACAAGACTTGTCTAGTTGGCTATCGTGTAGATGGTGTTGTGTGAGAAAAGAGTATTAAACATTCACTTTGTGCAATATCCATTTATTGTTGTGGGTATTTTCAAAGGCAATTGTTTATAATTTCTGGCTGTCAAAAACCAATGCGGAAAAAAATTGTTTATTTACACAAATTTAGTATACAAAAATTCTCATTCGACACGTTTATATGCGTGCACCAAATTAACCGACTTAATTGTAATATAATATTTATATATTAATATTTATAGATTATTGTAAATTATTGTAAACTTTATATAACTTTCGATCAAACTTTACAAACTTTAGTTTTGTATTTCAACAGCTTTTGCCCAGAATATTGAGCAAAACTTTGCAGTGAATACGAGTCTTAAACTTTCTCAATTTTCATAAAATATTTAGGATTATAATTGCCTATTAATATGCCCACAACTATATATATATAGCATAGCCAACTAAACACATTTGTTGTTTTGTGCATTCACAATTTTTAGCCATATGTAAAATTCACTTTACATAAAAGAAATAATAAACCTTGTATATAATTTAGCGTTATCCCTTATATCGAATTACAATACATGCTACTTATAAAATATACCATTTTGGATAATAGTTTTGGGGAACTGCGACAATTTGTAAAATTGCTAAAGGGGGACATTATTTCTAGACAAAAAACACTTGGACAACAGATTTAAGCAGCAAACTGTTTAATTTGTTTAGCAATTAAATGCTGCAAATACATTTGCATTCAACATAGATACACACACACACACAAGTACATATAAATAAGTATATATATATATATATATATACAGACACATCAAGATTACTACTAATAATGATAATTAACACAGAAATAGCAAGTAAATGGGTTAAAATAGAAAAACAATACGCAAAAACAAAAAAGAGATACAAGAAAAGTCTTCATTGCGTTTTCCATGTATAAGTTTTTTTTTGTTTAGTTTAAAATACTTCTTAATATGAATGTAGTTAATGGACATTTCCACACACACACACACAAAAGCAAAAGAAAAAAGAAAAACGAGCAGCAACAAGAAATACAAAAATAATAATAACCGAAAACCACAATAAAGTTATTTGTTGAAAAACGTAATTTTTTTTTGCCATTGTGAATGTGAGCAACAACTTTTCAAATATTTATTTTAGTTAAGTTTAGTTTCACATTTGAAAGCAACTGACACAAACACAACCCCCAAAGCGATGAGTGTATGTGTGCGTGTGTGTGTGTGTGTTGTGTTGTGTTGTGTGGCAAAAAAAAAGAGCACACACATAGACTTAAAATATACTTATTACATAAAAATATATATCCTTCCATGTTGTTGTTTTTGTGTGATTAACTTGAACTGCAACAATAAAAACAAAATAATAAACATATTGCATAATACAAGATAAAATAACAAGCAACTAGTTTGTGCATAGTATTTATATGTAAACAATGTGTATTGTATTGATATGCTGTCTAACCCCCTTAATCCTAACACACACACACAACTAAACACACACATTTATACATTCACACTTACATACATACGATACCTAACGTATACATAAATACATACATACATATATAATTTGAAAACATCTATATTATGATTCGAGTAAATTAAATCATAGTTTTTAATAGTTTTTAAACAACAACAGAAACAACAAACAAAAAAAAAACTACATAAATGGCAAAACTTTTAATGAGTATTATTGAAATGTTGGGGAGGTTTTATTTTATTTGGTTACCATGACAACCGCTTCAAGGACCAAACATTCCAGACAAATGAAAATCTGACGACATTTAACGCTTGCATTCGAACAAGGTTTTTGTCAATCAATTGAAAATGGCTGCTGAAGATTCGTGGGTCTTTGATTCCCTTGTGTGCTTTCTGCATGGACCAGTTTGGAATGCACCACTTCAAACTTTTATCGAGCATAAGTCCTTGGGTAGGAGTGAAACACATAAATCCACGTAATATTTTGTTGCTTATGCATTTTTGTTGCGGCAGTCTTCGATCCGAATTTGCAGCTGGATGAGAACAATGAGGATATAAGACAAATCCACGAGGAATACAAGAATTTGGTGGACTTTATGCTGGGCAGCTTTATGGAAGAGATGCACATAACACCGGAACAATTTGAGCTGGCCTGCCTGGAGGGACGCCAGCAGGGTCCGGGAGAGAATCCTTTTCAGTTTCATCAGGTGCTCTTTCAGCAGGTAAGTTGTGGCTATAATTTAATTTTAACAAAATTTGTCTGACGAGCTGTTCTTTAGATATGGGCCGCCAACGATTTGAAAATCTTTATACGCATGATGACGCAACGGAATGTAGAGCTGCAGCTGCAGGCGCTCGATCTCATCGAGAAGCATCAGTTGGCACGCAGTTCATCCGCGGAACTGGCCGAGGATAGCAAGAGCGCAACGGGCTCAGAGCAGGGGTAGATCCTTATACAAACATAACTCTTTCATATAAGTTTCACATTGAAGAGACAAATTACATTTTCTATTCCAGCGATTCTGTTGCCGAAGTGGAGCAATTGATTGCCAAAACTGTCGCGGATGAGCTAGAAAGTCCAGAGGCTGCGCTGACGCCCGAGCAGGATGCCAGCTTAGAGCTGGTCAACGATAAGTTTCAACGCTTGAATCTCTTCTTCGAGCAGGAGGACAAGGTAGATCCCAATGAAGTCGTCTCTCGGCAGGAGTACCTGCGTCAGCAGCGCGACAAGATTGTCGAGATCAAGAAACAAACGCGCGCCAAGCAGCTGCAGGATACAGTGGCACGCAGCACGCCCGGCGCACGTCCCAGTTCCGCACAGGTGGCGCAGCAGTTGCTCGAGACGCCGGAGCTAGCGATGCCGCCAGCGCCATTGGATGAGGCTGAGAATGCGGCGCTTCAACTGCGACGTACGCTAGCCAAACGCCTGCGCAACGAGGTCGTCGAGCACAATTAGAGCAGCAATTTAAAGAAGTCTTTTTTTTCATTTGCGTTTAATTATTATTACAAGCTTTCAACGAGGTGCGTGTTGTGTGTATTTACCATATTAGCTGACTAGTTTGCTCTCTGGACTGGTACACTCAGAGAAAAACGCCGTTCTAAATTAGTAACAGTTTGTGGTACACTTATTTAACAACAATCTTACAAATTGAAATTTGAATATAACCAAAAGAATTTTTTTGAAAAACTAATCTAAATCTTTTGCATTTTGTCCGGATTTTGGCAAGGTTTGTTTGTTCTCTTGTATTTTTTTTCTGAGTGTACAGGTTAAATGGTATATAAGGTACTACGCGCGTATGGCGCCCATACACACACGCACACACACACACCCATAGAGGTTTGCCTGTGTGCGTGGGCGCTACTTTAATTTGGTTAAGCTTTTTGTCACATAATCAACACAACAATAATAAATAAAATTAGCGCTTAGAACATGCGCTAAATAATAGTGGATTATATAAATTAAATGTTTTGAATATTGCTTCAAGTTGGTATGCGATCACGCAGGTACGACATTATGGCATCGGTGCCCTTCATCAACACCTGATGGCGTGGCTGGCGAAATGGATTACCCACCAGCTCCAAGTGACTGCAAGTGGAAATATATATTTATCAAATTGAATGTTCAAAACTAGAGTCAAAATTGCTTTTAGCTTACGTTATCTTTTTTAGATTGCCGAGACTGGGCGGTATAAATTCGATATCATTATTGCGCAAGTCGAGAGTGCTCAGGCGTGGCATGCCCTTTAATCCATCCACATTTAATGCCTTGATGTGATTCTCGCTGGCAATCAATATCTCCAGGCCCTGCAACTCATACAATCCCTTTGGCAAGAACTCGAATCTGACAAATTAACGAAAAAGTTAGTAATGTAATTATAATAATGATATAGCATTAGCTACCGATTGTTGGCAATGTTGAGTTCACGCAGCGTATTCAGCACTCCAAATTCATTAGGCAAGTCCCCGATCTGGTTGTTGGACAAATTTAGATATGTGATGCGAGTGAATTGTGTGATGAACGTTGGCACACTCGTGATGACATTGTGTGCCAGGACCAGCTCTGTTACCAGATTGCTCATATGCTGCAAACTAAAAGGAACGAAATGGTTGTAGTTGGTTTAGAAACTATTAAATAATACTTCATTATTATAATTACCCCTGGGGCAGTGATCCTAGCTGATTGCGAGCAAAGTCCACCACATGCACATTCTCCGAGCTGGCCAGCTGAAAGACATGCTCCGGCACATCGGTCAGGTTCTCCAAATTGACAGCCAATGTGCGTGTATGCCGAAGTTTGTATCTGTGTAAGATAAACAAATAAATAGACAAAATAAGATGCATAAAAATAAAAGAATCATTTGTAAAATTATTGCAGCATGGAACTTGATGATACACTACACCCAATCTGGTTGCTGAAACGTTCTTTGTTGCGCTCCCCTCGTCGGCACACAGTTGGAAATGTGTGTCCCATTGAAATAGGTTTCCTGGTGATAGGGCAACTTTGAATGCTGCACATAAGAATTATCATAGTCCAATTGATAGCGCTGCTCGTAGTACTGTGGCATGTATTGTGGACATGGACTAAAGAGTGAAGCGTAGGCACCGTATTGCTGTTGCATAAACTGTTGATAATGACACTGACATTGACAGTGGCATGAATGCATAAATGATCCTTGTTGCTGATAGCTGATGCGGCATTGAATCATCGTTGCTGAATGGAAATAAATACTTTTCGCCCCTACTCACCTGTCTGTCATGTTGTTGGGCAGATTATTCATTGCTCCATGGCTGCCTGTTGAGGATCTGCTGCTACATGGAACTTCCTCATCCGCTCCACCCTCCTCCCTGACCTTGGCCTGAGCACGATCGTGCAACGTTTTTAAAATGCGTGCCGTGCCGCATTGCAAAATATCGCGTCGAATTGTCTTAATTGGATTTCCGTCCACTTGCAGGCTTATTAAATGGGCCAACGAGGATAAGGTAAGAGGCAGCATACTGATGGAATTATTGGTAAGATCCAACCGGTTGAGATTGCGCATCTGGCAGATCTCGTCAGGCAGCTGTGTGATTTTATTGTCCCGCAGATCGAAGATTTTTAAATGCGGCAAATTTTCGCAAAGGTCCTTCGGCACGGTCTGCAACAAAAAGTTGGTTAGATTAATTTCTTTATTAAAAGCAAGGACATCTTTAACAAGTCCTTTCGGCAAGCAACTAACCTCTATAAAATTATTACTTGCATGCAGCTCATTGAGCATCTCATTTCCCTCGAAGGTGGGCAGCTCCTTGATGTCATTGTGCTGCACATACAAACACTCCAGTTTCCTCATCAGACCCATATCCTCTGGCAGGGCGATCAGATCGTTTTTCAAAAGATCCAGTTTTTGTAGAGCTTTTCGCAAAGGCAACATTTACTATGTGGTATATGGAGTCCATTTTATGAGGAGTGTTAACTTACAGCGCATATTGACAATATCGGCTGGCAGTTCCTTGATGTGGTTATTGGCCAACAAAAGCGCTGTTAGACGCACCAGAAAACCAATGCCACCTGGCACAGTGTTTATGTTATTGTTCCCAGCATCCTTGTGTAAATTGTGTTAGCAGGCATTTAATCAGTTGTTAAGTAATTAGTCAGAAGGGTCGAATTAGTTAGAGATTAAAATAAAGCATTAATTAAAGTCTTCCTATTTTCTAATATTTTAGTGAGCGACGTATTTCAAAATAGCGGATGTTTGAGTTTGTATGAAAAGTGCTTGGTTATTTTTTGGTGACAGTTAAATCTTAATAATATTTTGTATATTAATTATATTATACTTATAATTAATAGAATTTTACAAGGCAAGTGTGTAGCGATTTGCTTTGATATACTTTTATATATACATAACTCGAAGTGAGCGATTTAATTTTAACTAAAATGTAGTATTTAAATTACAATTATTAATTTTTTTATAAAAGCGCATTAAGTTAGAATTATTACCAAATTAAAATCAACTTAGGACTCGTTCCAAATGTTCACTGTATTTAGAATAAACAAGTTTTCTAGAGTAATGATTATTTTTTTTTTTTAATTTCAAATTTGGCAATTATAAATTTGTTTTTTTATTTTGTACATTTTTTTTATTTGTACAAATATTTGCATCACCATAACCATTAAGATAGAAATTTGTTAAATTACTTACCAGGAATTCCAGCATATGCAAATTGCTAATATCCGGATTGAGTTCGGTGAATTCATTGTGCGAGATATTTAAATGCCGCAGCTCTGGCAAACTGTAGAACTCGGCTGGCAATTCACTTAGCTTATTGTGGCTAAGATTCAATCGAACCAGTTTCTCCAGCTTGCCAATCTCTGGCGGCAGTGAGACTAAAGCATTGTCATGCAGATGGAGCACGGTGAGTGTCAGCAGATTCTCAATTTTTGGTGATATGTGCGTCAGAGAATTCGAGCTCAAGTCCAGATTATTAATGGGCATTTGATTCCACCAGGCATCCTCCTCGTTGATGGACAATTTTACCAAGTCGGCTCTTTTGCTATCAGCATCCGCCTCATTTATATCGTACAAGCGTTCGGGAACTGCAATCAAAAGGAGAATTGGCATTAGATGAGGATTGTGTTGTTCGCTCAGCATCAACTACTGGGATCTTGGGTGGGCTGCGCTGCTGGTTCGTCGTCCAGTTCGATCTCATCATCGGGATCCTCGCTTTCCAGTTCGTCGCCGGATGATGCCATTTGGAATTCACGGATTTGATAGTAGCGTCGCTGTCGCCGATGCGGACCACACATGCAAAACGATGTGAGCTGCTTCTTGCGCGTTTGCCTGGAGGACGCAATCTTGAAGGATGTTTCTGTTTAATCAGCGGAGCGACAACACTTCTGCGTGCTGCCAGCGCATCGCACAAACTAAATGCTAAGCGTGGCGCCAGCAACTTCTAAGTCGAGCTTGCGTCATGGGAAGTCTGTGGAGTCGATGAGGCGTGTAATTTGAACGTCGCTTTGTTTGGTCCGTTCAGGGCCAAGTTCGAGATCGAGAGCGATTGTAATCGTCATCTACATATAGAGAAACCACAAGGCACTGCTGTCCATGTAGCCGATGTCACATTCCCCATTGAACAACTTTTGTTCGTTTACTACCGGTTTTATCATAGATTTCCAACGCTGCATTTGCTCCGCCGTAACGACTTTATCATAGATAATCACAGTTAGAGATGGGAACGGGAAAGACAATGTGAAAGACGATTTCGTTCACTTTCCTTCAGATGTATGCACATCCCGTTCACATCGCTACAATTCATATCATGTATACTCACCACGTGCCATTCCCTTGTTGGTCAAATTCAGGGTTCCTGTTTTGCGGGCCAGCTTCCACAGATTGTTGGTCAACAGCGAATCATCCTCGTGCTTTGAGCGCTCATGGAATACAGGCTGAAGCGAGTATTTCTGTCGCGGCGTTGGTCCTTGGCGTAACCTTGCCGAACCCCGGGGAATTTTGCTGGAGCCACGCTCATTCATCTCTCAGGGACGACGATATCCGTACTGCGTATAGAAGCAGTTAACAAAATCAGATTTGAAGTCACCACTGCAGTCCGCAGAGCATACACATTAATTATATTCAATTTGGGTGGGGTTTGCAAAAATTTAATGGTCACTGTCGTTTTGGCTGTTGCTGGCAAGTCGGACAACAATTCAATAATAAATACATATATATTTATTTTGTTTTATTTTCGGCGTAGTTTTGCGTTTGTTTTGTTGTATGTCAACAACAGCTGATGTGTGCGTGAGGTGTTGTCCAACACTTTCATGCAAAGGTGCGCTATGCGTTTTTCAACACCTCAAAACAAACGTCTAATTGAACAAAATGTAATCTAATCAAAACAAATGTAACAAATCATTTTAAATTGCATATTAATATAGACTTCCTCATATTTCTTTAATTTAGTTTTAATTAAAAATTATTGGCTATAGCAAAAGATTAGCTTTAAATTATTTCCTATTCAACAACTATAACTATTCCGGCAAAAAGTTCTTTGCCGTCGTTTACCAATTTTCATCGAAAATCATCTTGCAGCTGGTCAACTTTTCAATAATTAAAAACAATTTAAATTCAAACTTAAGATGCTTAAACTGGGGCAATGCTCGAAATGATGCACCTGACAAGTGCTGATAAATTTAAATTGTTAGATGTAGACTTAGCTTGCGGCTGGCCACAATTAATACGATCATGAACTTAAGTCCAATGCAAATGTGTACATGAAACACGTGACGTATGCGCAATTTGTGTGGTTCACTTTATCCGTGGGAGAATGACACGCCTTAATTATTATGCATGCAAAAAGATAAGCAAATTCTTTGATTTCAAAGTTTCAAAGCTTACAAAATTATATACCAACATTTAGGTAACAAATTCTAGAAATTTTTTCCACTGTATTTAAAAGAACTCACACTGTTCCCTTCAGTTCACTAATTATTGTGCACCTATTTATACCTAAGAAACACGTCACACTAGATTTTTTTTTTGTATATCTTGTAAAGTTCGTTACTAAAGCAAAGTCTTAAAAAAAATTTGTTTAATTCATTAGAACTATTCTGTATCGTAAATCGTATAAGAATTTAACTTAAATGTCGTCAATAATTTAATATTCTGTTTTAAAAAAACATTGCCCATAAATTGAATAAAAAATGTGGTATATGCTACAGAAACATTTATGTGAACGTTTTTTGTTCAGTGTAGCTTGTAGGCAGAGAAGAGTTGTATTATTTACTTCAACATTGTGTTGAGATCCGTTTAACTTGCTATTGTTGTACCTTGTTTTGTGGCTTCTGCAAGAGATATGAAACACACAAAAAAAAAAAACAAAGACTGACGCTTTACTTGGCAGCAAGGTCAGTCATCAAAAGTCAGTCAGAGGTGTGTATTAAGTTTCCCCTATTCGCGTTAAGCCTATGCAAAAATGTTAGTTATAGTATTTTGCTCAATTGTCGCCGAAGCGGCAAAAATGCAATGTGCCACACATTTGTATGTTTCTATTCGTCACCGAAGGGTATTATAAATTGTTTGTGTTATGTGTAACAAGTAAACTCTGCCGGCATCAAGAGTATTTTATTCTTAATCAGCATTAAGATCGGTCTATCTAACTAAATAATAGAGGAAACTTTTATAAAGTTGCGATTAAATAAATTATGTTTGGTACTATCGGAAAACGTGAGAAAATTGTTCGGATATAAATCTACTTTGTATAGTTGTCAATGGAATAAACCGCTGAGATATAAGGCTTGGCATTGGTTATTTATCATCTAATTATGAAATTTATATAGTTGTGACTAGGTGGAGTCTCTTTCGCCAGGGTATTTAAATATCAACCTGCCGAAAAGAGGGGAAAGTTCTTGTTTCTATTTCGACTTTGTGCTTTGTTCTACGTTGAGGCTTATACACGACCAACACACGACTCTAGCGGCGTCGACTGTCAATTGAAATTATGAATAATACAGGGGCAAATCGGCTACTCGGAGGGTAAGTTACCCACGGTCCCTATGGGGCCACCCTCGTGGCAAGAGAACGCTCTGCATTTAGTTGACGAGCTGCGATTGAATTGGCTAACTTGCCAGTTGTCATTTGGATTTCTAGCCGGTCGCTTCAGTTTCGTAGCATTTACTATCAAGGCATAAAATTACCTGTGATATCCAGTTTTATTTAATTTTTATTTTTTGGTTATCTTTCTCTTTCCTTGCCACTCTTGTGTTCCCGCAACAAACTGTTGCAATGTCAGCAAGCGTTTTTAAAAATTTTCTACGTGACTTTTTTGCGGTTAGTTCTACACTAATAAATGTGATTTTTTTTTTTACAAAATTTGAAAGTAATTTTCCGAAAGAAATGTGCCTAAAAATGTTAATAATTTGAATTTTAAACACAGTCGTACTTTTTTAACTAAAGAATGAGAAAGTAGAATAACTAAAACAAAAGCCAAAAGTGATTAAAAATCGATTTACTCAAAATGTGCAACCTTTGAACTTTCAGTAAAAAAATTTAAAACATAAAGGACATTTTGCAAATAATTCGATAAACGAAAGTTCAATTTAGAGACAAGTTTGATGGGTGTGGAAAATGTTTTGCCTTGTGCCACCTGGTCAAGTTCGATGGGAAAATTAGCAGCTGATGAAATACATGGAATGCGGCAAACAGTGGATTTGGTAGTGGATAATCCACATTAAGCCATGACTTAAAATCAGCTAATTTGTTTTGCACACAATGCCAATCAATAGTCTCTTCGTCGTAGGTCAAGTACGATGAGCAGCGGGCTGATCCGGAGGCAACACGTCTGGATGGCAGTGCTGGCTATTATCCCAATTGTGCCTCGGATGTCTGGTTGCGTTCCTGCGAACGTGAGATTGTCGATCCCATTGAGGGTCACTTGAGTGGACATATACCCGCCTGGCTGAATGGCAGTCTGTTGCGCAATGGTCCTGGCAGCTGGAAAGTGGGCGACATGAGCTTCAATCATCTCTTCGACTGTTCGGCTTTGGTGCATCGCTTTGCCATTAAGAATGGACGAGTCACCTATCAGAATCGGTTTGTGGACACGCAGACGCTGCAAAAGAATCGCTCGGCTCAACGGATTGTGGTCACGGAATTTGGCACAGCTGCAGTGCCGGATCCATGTCACTCGATCTTTGACAAGTTTAGTGCAATCTTTAAGCCGGAAAGTGGCAGCGATAATTCCATGATATCTATTTATCCGTTTGGTGATCAATATTATACGTTCTGTGAAACGCCATTTATGCACAGGTGCGTATACTTAATATTTATATTATTATTTAAAATTATTGTTAGAATTCTGAAAGTTTTTTTTATCAATAATGTTTTTCTGAAAATATCTTTGCAAAACTTAATTTATTCTATATTGTATCCACAAGAGACTAAAAGGAATTGAAGGAACTTGAAATAATTATTAAAAAATATATTTAAGATGGCCTTTATAGGACTATTATAAAATGTATTTATTAGACTTGAGAACAAAAAACTGAATATTTTTTAAAGTATTTTTAAATTCCAAAATTATAATTTTTTTGTTGAAAATTCGCACAAAATTGTGTGTCATCAAATGAGTTGTAAAATATCTTTCCAAAAATGTCATACCGAAAATAATATTTAATTCAAAATTTCTTTTAACTAAACTAATTAATCTTTGATTGCAGGATTAATCCGTGCACTTTAGCCACTGAGGGTCGCATTTGCACCACGGACTTTGTGGGCATTATTAATCACACATCGCATCCACATGTGTTGCCCAGCGGCACCGTCTACAATCTGGGCACGACCATCACAAAATCTGGACCGGCTTACACGATTATTTGCTTTCCCCATGGCCAGAACATGTTCGAGGATGCACATGTGGTTGCCACATTGCCCTGTCGCTGGAAGCTGCATCCTGGCTATATGCACACTTTTGGGTTAACTGAGAATTATTTTGTGATTGTGGAGCAGCCGTTGTCAGTGTCCCTGACGGACTACGTCAAAGCGCAGTTGAACAATCAGCATTTATCTGCCTGCCTAAAGTGGTACGAGGACAGACCCACACTTTTCCATCTCATCGAGCGGGGGAGCGGGAAACTGGTGCAGACCTACGAATCGGAGGCGTTTTTCTATCTACACGTAATTAATGCTTACGAGCAGGATGGTCATGTCGTGGTTGATATATGCTGCTACAAGAATCCCGAGATGATCAATTGCATGTATATGGAGGCCATAGCAAATATGCAAACAAATCCCAATTATGCCACACTCTTTCGCGGTCGTCCTCTACGTTTTGTCCTGCCACTCGGTGCAGGAGTTGTGGCTCCTAACAAGCATCGGCTGGTAAAATCCTTTTCCCTAGTGGGTCTAACGGCACCACCACCCACCCGCCTCAAGCACTCCGCCTCACAGTACATGGACATCACCTATATGCCCACAAATGGCAAGCTGGAGAGTCCACAGGAGGCACGCTTCAATGAAGATGCTGGTGTCAATCTGATCACTTTGGATCACTGCAAGGCCGAAGCATATCAGAATGAGAGTGGAATATTCCTGCGACCCGAAATGCTCTGCGATTGGGGATGCGAGACGCCAAGGATATACTATGAGCGTTATATGGGCAAAAAATATCGCTACTTTTATGCCATCAGCTCCGATGTGGATGCACTTAATCCGGGAACGGTAAGCATAAGAATCTCTCTAAGAATCTCTTCGCTGGCTAATCATTAATTCTTCGCTTCACAGATTATCAAAGTGGATGTTGAGACTAAGACGAGCAAGACGTGGTGCGAGGAGAACATCTATCCCAGTGAACCAATCTTTGTGCCCTCACCACAACCACAAAGCGAAGACGATGGCGTCATATTGGCCTCCATGGTAGTTGGAGGACTGAACGACCGCTATGTGGGCTTAATTGTACTCTGTGCCAAGAGCATGACGGAGCTGGGCAGATGTGATTTTCATACGAATGGACCTGTGCCCAAGTGTCTGCATGGCTGGTTTGCGCCAAATACTGTTTAGGACTACAAATATAAAAGTAGCTGTTATTATTTAGTTTTAGTTTTCTCTTTGTATTAGGTTAAGATCTAGTTGTAGTTTAATCTTATTTTCTAATTGAACTTGGGATTTAAGATGTTTGCAATAAACTCTTGCCACTTTCGCTGGAAAACTCGATTGATTTTGCGCCTCTCCAGCGATGTCAGCACCGAATACTTGATGGAGTTCAATGCCAGCTGCTTCAGGAAGCGCAAATCGGCCTCCACCGGAGCCATGGCCATAAAGGCATAGTAGAAATCATAGCTTAGACCCTTTGCACCCCAAACTCCAGGATCATCCGCAGAGATCACAATGGGAAAGTTCTCGGCAATTAGAAAAGACGCGGGATGATTTCTCAAATCCCAGATGAAACCCAAAACCTGATTTGACAACGGATTCACTTCGATGGCAATATTACGTTTCTTAATCGTCGCCCACAATTGTGGATGTTTGGGTAAAGCGAAACCATGTCCAATCCGCTTGGTGTTCAACAGTATGGCATCCATCATATTCCAATCCGCGCGACCATACCAATCTTAAAGATTTTGTTGTTAGAGATCATTTGATATGTTATATAAAAAAGTGACTTACTTGTCTCGCCCGCATGGAAGAAATAGTTGGCAGTGCTGGGCAGATCGGAGAGTTCATTCACATACTTTTTCAACATATCTCCGGTATCCTCCTGGCCTATCATATCGAAGCCTATGATAAAGTTGGGTTTGGCAGAGCTGTGGAAGTATGATAAGGAATGAGCAGATTTAAATTGTTTTAATTGTTAAAAAAATGAAATTAAATCAATATAAATATTTAAGCTTAAATGTAAAACTTTAACCAGAAGTTGGCAGGCAAAAATAGGCATGCATAACAAAAAAAATTATTACTCTTTTTCAGACAAAAAAAAATATTGAAAAAATCATATAAAAAATATATAATTAAAAATTAAAAAAACTCAATTATTGCTTACTGAAGCTGTTTGAAAGTGCGAATATTTTCGGCCATTTTCTCCTCCGTTGCCCGATTGCGCTTAGCATAGATGACCTTGAGGCCCACAAAGTCCTGGTGCTTGGCCTTGAACTCCTCCACAATCCGCTCCAGCTGATTGGCCACATCCAGTGAGCTATAAGTGCGATTATTGTCATCATAAAGCTGTGCATAGAAAGTGGTTTTATCAAATTTAATTCTCAGTAATTTTCCATTGCCTACTTACAGGCGAGAGCGAAGCTCTAATCTCGGCATAGATAATGTTATCCTCGCAGAGCTCCTCCAGCAGACGCTTGTGAAAGGCACAGTAGGTGGGCTGATATTTGTACAAGCGATCCACAGTTGTGAAAATATTTTCGAATCGATCCCAAATCTTTTTTTTGTTCGGCAAGAGAGCTGCAAGTTTTTAAGAAATTTGCTATAAAAATAAAAATATGTGGAGTAAAATTCATATTGCTCTCCTGTTTGTAAGCTGCATCGGAACGAAACGCCGATTTTATATAAGTTGTTTTTTATTAGTAGAATTAATGCATAAACCTTAAAAACATCTCTAGAGACAAATTTCTTTTTAGTGAAAGATTAAAGCTAACAGCCTAATAAATTGGGAAAATGCCTCCTTTTGGCCGATTTCTTTTCAACTTGAATATTATCATATTTATTTTTTTATAACTGAACAAAAAAAGTTTGTAAATAACTTATAATTTCTTCATTAAAACTAATATTTTAGAGCGCTTATGCAAATTCATTCAAAATTATTAAATTATTAATTTTTAAAATTAATTAAAGTTATATGTAGTAATTCTGGTAAATAGATATATTACGAAAAATTACTATGAATAATTATAGTTGTATATAGTATTTCTGATAAATTGAGAAACAATTACTTACATTCCGGATGATTGCTTTGCATATTGATGTGCTTCTCCAGCTGCCTCTCATATTGCTGACGATCCTCGGCGTTGATACGCTCCGTGCACACATTCTGCTCTTCACTGTGGCATTTGGAGCTGGCCGTGTCGTAGGTGAATATCAGTAATCCGTTAATATCACGACAAGTATACAGATTATTAGTCGTGGTGAGATTCGATATAATCCACTTGGAGCTGACCATGGCAGTGTTATGGCCATGCAGAAATGCGCCTTTGGGCATCTTTTGTATAATTCTGAACACTTCGCTCTGTCGCACAAATTGTTTGCCCTGAAAGAAGTGCATGGCTGGCGCATATTTCTCCGGATGTTTGATACCCTCCGCAATCTCCGCACGCTTGGCATTCATCAGAACACTGTTGGCTTTCTCCTCATCCGCCGTAAGCCACAAACTGCCACCCAATGAGGCCATTTGTTCGGCTCTCATGATTCGCTCGCGAAGCGTTTCATAAGCTGAAAAACGAATTTTCACTAATTAATGCGAATATCAAATAGAACCGGATTTTCATTTGTTTATCCTTGCAGAAGGTATTCATTTTGTTGGGAATTAACAGTTGCCAAGTGTATTATCAGTCAAAAAATTTGGTCTTGTTTGCACAACGTTTTTTTTTTTGTTTACCAACATTTTCGGACTAAACTCAGATTAAAGGGTATTGCGTAATGTCCGGTTTATGAAACATATTACGAAATTTAAATATCAGCACTGCACGCCCTTAAAAAAGCTGTTTTTTTTTTTTAGATTAGTTAGGAACCTACGTAAATCTACGCTTTGTATACGACCCACTAGGCACAGCCAAAGACACAAAAATTTCAGCAGCATTACGCCGTTAAAAACAAATATAAAAAATATTTCGTTATGTTTTTTATATATATAAAAATATATATATAATATATATAAGATGATGCGCGTCGTTTGCCGTTCACTTGCTCACTGATAAAGCCGCTGGCAAATTGCGCCTATCAACACTTTGGTTTGGTATTCTCCAAAAAGTCTCCATGATTGTGGCTGCTCTCGGCGCTCTGGGCGAGATCAGCACCAGCTGTGACCAGAGTTCAATGTCAGAGATTTGTGCAAATTGTGCATACTGACCGACGGGGGCGCGAAAAATAATATATAACATATAAGGCTTGAGCCCTGCATAAATCGCGCATATTACACTTTTCTGTACCCTGTAATTTTACATTTGTATATTTCGAAATTAAGATGCCTGATTTTGCTGAAGTTTTGTGAATTTATGATATTGAAAAGTATACTTAGGATTAAAAATATTATAATTTATTTAAAATTGTATTTCAGTTATCTGAATACAAAAATAATTTCTCGACAAATTAAATCATAAATTTATTTTCTTATCACGCTTCTTATGTTTTTGCCATATATAGGTCATTTGGGAATCATGTCAGCCGGATTTATATTAAATTACAAACTATATATGCAGCATATGGCTACATTTATAAAAATATGTTATTAGCATTGTTTTGTATATTTTTAGTGAACAATTTTTGTTCGCTACATATTGCTTACTAACCTAAATTGTTTTGGGGACACTTAAAATTGATACTTGGCATTGAGTGGTAAATGTACAAATTTGCCACATTTCAAAAGGGGGCTGCACAACGCAAAATCTGTGCGAAATGGTGAGAAAAAAAAGTAGGTGGGTGGCAGGGAGGTAGAGAGAGATGGGGGTGCAATGTGACGAATTAGATTATCATTGTCAAGAGAACAACGTTGGAAAAGTAATAAAACAATACATATAATATAATATATAATGTGTAAATACAACATTGAACCAAACAAAATATTATATGTAGATACATTTCATTTGTATCGGGATGAAGCTTAGAAGAATAAGCTAAAAGATACTTTAATTTTTCAACATGAATCTGAAGTTAAAGCTAATTTTCATATTGTTCAAGAACAAGCAAACATCGCATTATGCAAGGCTGTTAATTGTAATTTTCCAAAAATGGTTATCTTAAATGACATTGCGAAAAACTGTATAAAATAACAAATTATATCTTATAAATACCGAATATTACTTGGTTTCAAGTGGGTGACAATTGATGTCTCCAATTACCGTTAAGTATATGTACCACGCCCAGCCCCCCTCAAGCTATCACGGAGCTCAACCATCAAGCGTTTGACTGGGAAATAGCTCATTTCGTATGCGATTAGAAACCAGCTAAGCGCATCCGTAAACGTCGGTGACAATTTGCCAAGTTCTTTAGAAATATAGCTCAACCCACTGATACGCTGTAAGCTGTGCTAATATAATTTTCTAAAGAAAGCTAATAAAATTTGCTAAGGCAAATGACTAATTAAAAACAGTTTTACGACCTTTAAGATTTAGATTTTAGATTAGCACGGTCTGACATTTTTCTCATTTGATTATTCTCAGTTGTTAAACTGTTAAAATTGTATAATATTTTTTTTTTTATTTAACTACCTCACTACATCTATAAGTAGGGTATACAAATTAAAAAATAGCACTGGGCGCGTGTCTATGTTTTATTTATTGCCAGTTTTTGAATCACTTGATATGCACAGCCATTCCTCCTCCAGTCAAAAAACCCAACGCAATGTGCGATAGTAGAACAAGTTTAGCAAGAAAAAAAAAATAATTTAATAAACAAACAGAATGAATAAAAATTAATCGTGAATAATGCTTAACTAATTTGAAAAAAAAAATTACATTTTGTTACAGTGAATTGATAAAGAGACGACATTTTGCACAGTTCTCGATGAGCGCTGCTGGCGTTCGGACCAAAATACTAATACAATACCAAAATTGTAATAGGCTGAAATCAGCTAAAAGGAATTATACGTCAGGTGTCAACGTGTCAATTGGGCGAAAGTCAATATTTGTGCAGGCGGCTCGTTAACGGAGCCAAAAATAAATCGCAAATAGGGCCAACACATAATTTATTAACTTCATTTGTCAAAATGAATTGTGTGTTGCCGCTTGTGGGACTATTCCTGGTCAGTCCATTGTACGCCCAACAGAATTCCGCATTAAGTAAGACTTTAATTAAGACTTTAATAACAATTCAAAACGAAGTCAGAGAAAACAAAACTTTGTATATTTTATACACTTAATGACAAGTTTATAACAGGTTTTGAAAAAAAAGCAGAATATCTTACAATATAATTCTGTTTTCAAGGCTATGAGAAAGCACGGCAGGCGGTGCTCAATGCCGAGGAGCAGCTTATGACTGGTGGCCGCACTGAGCTCAGCGATCGGGAGTCCAAAGTGGACGATCTTTTCATGCAGTATAAGTTGGGCGAGTTGGCGCAAGGATTTCGCAATGCCGAACAAAATGCTGCCGCAATGCATTTCTTCAAAGCGAAATCTTTAATCGATCGCAGTGCAATCTTTAAGTTCATCCAACAGATGCCCAAGGGGGCGCTGCTCCATGTGCACAACACAGCGGCTGTGAGTTCCAAGTGGGTGGTGCAGAATATGTCCTATATGTCAGGATTATTGCGCTGCACGAATGCCGAGGGGCACAGCATATTGACTTTTCGGCGAGCTTTCAAGGATCATAAATGCACATCCCAGTATGTCTATGTGGCAGATGAGAGACGCAACTCCATAGATCCGGCGATTTATGATGAGAATTTTGAGAGACTCATTAATTTATATACGCCGATGCCGGAGTGTAAGTAGCAAGAAAACACTCATCCAAATCCACAATCCAAATTCAAGTATAGCCTGAAAAAATTTATAAATTATTCAACATTATTCAACTTCTAATAACTTAAATTCTTGATTCAATATGAATCTGATATATTTTATAAATATATTAGACCTCTTTCCAGATTGCAAATGTCTTAAAAATGATAATAGTCCAGCAAACTTATCCAAAAATTACATAAATTTTGTTCTCTAAACTTTGGTTTTAGACTTTTGAATTTTCTTCTCCATATTTTTCTGAGTGTCGAGTTTCAAATAATCTGAAATTAACCAACATAATTTTTCCCTCTACAGTGGAGTATCCAACAATAACAGCTGTATGGAATAAATTTCAGGGCATGTTTGATACCATAAAAGATGCTATTTATTATCTGCCCGCTTTTCGGGCTTATCATTGGCAGCTGCTGGAGGAGCTCTTTAATGATAATGTGATGTATGTAGAGCTGCGCATGAGTTTCAGGGAGGTGAGTTGAGCAAATGTCCTGATAAAAGTGCTGCTTGATTTAAATATCTAATTATTGCATCCACAGTTGTACGATGCCAGCGGACGCACTTTTCCCAAGGAGCAAACGATGAAAGAGCTGGCATTATTGAATGAGAAATTTGTGAGACTGCATCCAAACTTTGTGGGCATAAAGGTCATCTATACGGCGTGGCGTGGCTCAGATAAGCAACAATTAAAGGAGAGAATAAAGGAATTCAAATTTATACAGTAAGCTCTAAAATTATTTGTTTGCCGATTTATATTTTAAGCCAATTTAAATCCTTGTCATAGACAACAATTTCCGCAATTTATTATTGGCTTTGATCTGGCGGGCCAAGAGGACAAAGGTAAACCCCTCTACCAACACCTGGAAGTATTAAAGGATCTGCTGCCGAGCACTCGGTTATTTCTGCATGCAGGAGAAACAAGTAAGTAAATTGATAAGAACAAGAAGAATAAATTATGTAATCCCTTATACAATTTACAGATTGGTTTAGCGCTTCAACGGACATGAATTTGTTAGATGCTTTGCTGCTTAATACCACAAGGATCGGGCATGCTTTCGCCTTGGTCAAGCATCCCATTCTGATGAATGCAGTGAAAACTCGAGATATAGCCGTGGAATTGAATCCAATCTCGAATCAGGTGCTGCATCTGGTTTGGGATATGCGTAATCATCCGGGTGCACAGTATTTGGCACTGGATGTTCCCGTCGTCATCTGCAATGATGATCCGGGCTTCTGGAATGCCAAGGGATTGTCCTATGACTTTTATTATACCATAATGGGCATAGCTCCCAACAATGCCGGCCTTCGTGTGCTCAAAACACTAGTTTTCAATTCGTTGCGCTACTCGGCGCTAACTGAGAAGGAGCAGACGAAGGCCTTTCAGATACTGGAGTACAGTTGGACACGTTTTATGGATAAAGTGCTACAAGGAAAAGTGTTTTAAAAATAGTGTTTTATGTAAATGGAATCAATGTTTTATAGATTATGGTTTTTTGTTTTATTGTAAACAACAATTTGCCCTTAGGACAGCCTCTAAATCTGCATTACAAATTAGATATAAAAATAAAAAAATTACTAAAAAGTAAAACAGAGTTTAAAGGTGGGACAGCATAAAGCTATTTACATTTAAATTGGGTGGAATTGATATACACCGAATTCAGCGATTTTTAAAATCTTACATGAACATATAATAATAATACTTGTACTAATTTACAAATTAAATTTAATTTCTAAGCTGCTGCACAAAACGCTCGCAGCTCTCCAGAATCTGTGTGTACACCGCATGAAAGCTGCCCATGCCTCGACTCTGTGAGTATAAAGAAATAAGTAGATTAAATTTAACAGAAACAATAATCAAATCTCAAAGAAATTACAAAATATGGATCTGGAATAATCTCATCTTCTTTGCGATTCAAATAGCTGCCCAAAAGTTGAATTCGACATTTTGCTGGTGGCTCCAATTGGGATGCCAATTGCTGCAGCTCTTGCATATTGCTATCGTCCATGCCGAAGATGTAGTCAAAGTCATAAAAATCCTGAGCGGTTATCTGAAAGATTGAGCATAGCATAAGATAAAGATGCACAAAATTCAAATTATTTATATATGTATATATACCGCTCGACTGATGTGCCCAGTTTTAAGGCCATGCTGCTTCAACAAGTCTTGGGCGCGACCTTGGGGCAGGCAGCCCACATTCCAATCTCGCAGCCCGGCGCTATCTGTCTCCCAATCGGTTAGCTGATTTTTAAGAATCAGCTGATTCAAAACCGCTTCCGCCATGGGTGACCGACAGGTGTTGCCTATCATAGAAATAAATGTTGCAATTAGTAATTTTATTATTTCATACTTTTTTTTTAAATATTATTTAGGTTCACTTACCCAAGCATACAAATAGAACTTTCATATTATCAAAAAAATCGTTAAGAATGAACAACGAAATGTGGCCGACTAAATTTCACAACAGAAAACCCGCCACGAATCGGAAGTGAGAGAGTGACTCAAGACAGTGGTCGCTCGCGAAAGTAAACACCGTGGTTAGATACGAAAAATTTAAATTTCTGTAAGCACAATTTGTACGCCAAAAATTAGATATAATTTAAGTAAATCAAGTTTATTAGTTATATTATCCAAGTAATTAACTTTCATGGGGTTATTTTACGAGAAACTACTGTAAGAAAATAAACTTGACACATAATCGATCGCTTACACTTTAACTTGTTTATTAACGGTTCAACAATGTGCGAGATACAACAACACTAATTTACCTATTATAATTATTTTTGTAATCGCTGCTCTGCAAACGCCTTACAGGCAACAACACATTGTTGATAGGCCACCTCAAAGCCCTCAGCACCACGTTGCTATAAGTAAAATATTACTGTATTAACAAAGAAAAAACAAACAGTTTAACAACACTTACATAGTAGGGATCCTCAATGATGCGTTTCTCTTTGCTCAGGCCAAAATCGCCGAGCAGAAGCAGCTCCGCTTTGGAGCCCTTTGGCGCCAGACGCCGCAGTTCGCTCATATTTTCATCGTCCATGCCAAAAATGTAGTCAAACTCATTGAAATCCTCTTTTGTTATCTGGCGGACAATGTGGGTGTTCTTCAGATCATGTTTCTCCAGTGTGCTCAAAGCACGTGGATCTGCCCGATTCCCAACATGCCAGGCGCCAATAGCGGCGCTGTCCACCACAACAGATTTCAGATTCAGCTTGTCCAAAACATCAGCCATGACAGTCTCAGCTATGGGCGACCGGCAAATGTTGCCTGTGTAGGTGGGGAAAATCAATTAAATCAAATAACTATTTGAGAGATTTTACTTATTTATAATTTATTACCCAAACAGATCATTAATATTTTTTGTACCATGTTTTTAAAACAAACTTCCACGTCTAATTTTAATTTTGTGCGTCTTGCTACAATTTCTGCGGTAATTTCCCAACACTGCTAGAAGCGAGTTGGCAGCATTAGACACAAACAGCTGTTCGTTAACCCTGCACTGGTGCCAGTAAGTTGAATTCTAACTTATAATTTCACCAGAGCGCGCTTGATTTAAAAAATTAGCACAGGCAAAAGTGCACTGCTTGAATATCTTCTCAAAGGGCGCCTCACCCATTAACTGCAATTGTAAATAATCAAAAAAATATGGATGGTGATTAACTGTTTAATTTACTTACGTAATAGGGATCATCAATGATGCGTTCACTGGGTTTCAAGCCAAACAAAAAGTCACCCAGCAGCAACAATTTGGCCTTACCATAATGCGGCTCCAACAGACGCAGCGATGCCATAATGCTGTGATCCATGCCAAATATATAATCAAATTTTTGAAAATCATCCTCCACAAGACGCCTCGTGCAACGGTTATACTCAATCTTGTGCTTGCCGAGAACACTCAGCACTCGAGCATCTGGAGGTGCGCCCAAATGCCACGCCTCTATTGCCGCACTATCCACATGCCACTCGTTTTGCAGACCATTGTGGTCAATTGTCGCACGCATCACAGCCTCCGCAATGGGTGACCGACAGCTGTTGTCTAAAGGATGTTTGTTTTATTTGTTTTTTATGGAAAATATTTTAATATTATTTATTTTTACCCAGGCAAACCATCAGGATGTATTTTGGCTTCTGCAACTTTTTATTCATTCCGCTCTAAAATAATTGTTTCCTTTTTTGCCACAGTTTTTGTATGTGGAAAAGTTTACAGCTTATGAAATTGTGTAAATTTATAAATAAAAATTGTTTGTATTTGTTTACAAAATGCAAAATGATTGCTAGTTGGCTGACAGACTGATTGGAAAATTTGTTTATGTTGAACAAATGTAAATTTTATTTACATTCTGTACTGACAATTTGCATATTTTTAATTAATTTAAATGTAATCATTTATTCTGCCAATTCTACAATTATAGACAACCACAAAAAATTTAATTTTTTCTACGACATTTTTGGGCATTATATAAACATTTTTTTTTAATACAAATTAAATTTATTTTAAATGCACTGTTTAAAGTCTGCATTGATTCCCAGATAATTATATCCGCTCTTCAGACACATCTCAAAAAACACGAGTTGGACTTGAGTAAACATTCTAGATTCGTTCTAAGCTAGAGTTCACTTCGAGCCCTTCCTGCCCAGATACAAAGTGTTTTTCTTTACATGATTACTGGAGAGGTGTGAATCCAAACAGCCCGTTTCTATATTTATATATCGATTGTGAAGTGGCTCTGATTTCGAGAGTTAACACAATTCTCTCGTTTCCGGGCTTGCGAGTAATTTTAAAATGTTGCAGAACCAGTTTTAACTATTAACATCTAATTAAAGTAAACTACAGCAAGAGATCCATTTCCCATTTCGCATTTCCCACTTACCATTCCAATTTTCCTTTTTAACATTTTCCATTTCCAGTGCCAAAGTTTTGCATGCAAAGTGAGGTGATGAGCGCAGGATACCCATGAATATGCATGAGACTGCAGATTGCGAGGACCTCGGCACTTTTTGTTAATGACTTTTATAAAAGTATCCCCGCAACCCGCTCTGGCTCTGGCTTCCCCTTGAGTGAGCAGGCGGTCAAAGTGCAGTTTGGCGTTTAAAGCTGCTGTTTGCCGCTCAGGTTGAGAGTTCGTCTGCCACAAAGAGGGGCGCCCACAGCTGCTTGTTGCCACGGCAGCCTTCTGTTGCAAGTACAAACTAAGTTTTATGCAAATTTCACATAACAACAAGATAAACAAAAACCAGACATACATCAACTTTTGCCAAGTTTTGAGCTTCATGGTGTGCTTTAGATCCAGCACCCATTCAAATTGGCTTCAACCCACTTTATACAGTTGTTCAAATGAAAACATCGACTGACTAATAAACATATTGACTTATTAATTGTTCGTATTTACGTCTGCCGATTTAGAAGTTAAAAACATTAGTTATTTTAGACAATTTAATTTTGGCATGTATACAAAAAAATTCAATGTGGATTTTAGAAGATCAAACTTGATTTTACACAAAAGCAGCTTATCTTATTATTCAACAACTAAAATTTTCTAAAAGTAAAATTTGTTGCTTCTTTAGTTAGTATTAATTTTTTTTTTTAAATTTAGTCAGAAGACTTAGAATTTTCAGTATGTTTTTAAATGTATACACAGAATTCCTACATTAGCATTTGTTGTTTATTTTCAGATTTCAGATGGCTTTCATCCATTGAAATAAATTAATTTTTATTTACAATTTTACAGTATTTTTTCTAGAAGTAGGGACATTGCAATTATATCTTAAACAAAGAATATTAATAGAAAAATGTTCAAAAAATTAAAAACTACTCCGTTATTTTTATTTTGTTTATTGTTTGAACAGAAATTTTTTCTGGATTAACTTTTATGGGATAATTTGTTAAATATCGATGACATTTATTATTCTGAAACGTTTTTTCAATATTTATAAATGTTTATTTTTTAAGTTGAACACATCCCGATAAAAGTGTAAGTTGTAAATGATTAAAATACTGCAAAGATATCAAAAAAATCATATATAAATCAAATTTACATATGCCAAGCCAATTGAAAGCTGAGGTATATTCAAGTTGTGCTAATCTTCACTGGAATCACTTTTACTTAAAGTAGTTGTTGCTCTTCCTTTTTGTTGGGGGGCGTTTGCTGGAGATGTTGAAGCAGTTGGAGAAGGTTCAACGAGAGGCATCAAAGTGAGCTTGTCTTACTGCAGACAACAAAAATAAAACGCGGTTCCTCGTCTACTCGTCAGACTGACAGAAAGACAGACAGACAGAAAGGCGAACGGGCGGACGGGCGGACAGGCGGACGTCTATGCAAATTTTGTTGGCACTGGCAGGCGGCGGCAGTTGCTGCAGTGCGTCCTCAACTGCCAATTGACAATTGTTCAAAAAATGCAAATGGAAAATGCAGAGACACAAGCAACCGCAACAACAACAACAGCAACAGCAAAAACAACAACATACAGTAATAACTCATGCATATGCGCTGAGCGGTAATGTTAAAGGCGTTGACATTGCCATTGCAATGACAGCGCGAGGATGTCTGCATTTTAGATAAGATACATATAAAGATAAAGCCAAAGGCAGCTGTGCATTCATTACCAACAGTCAGTGCAAATACGAGTGTACCAACAGCAATATGAACAAATGAGGCAGAAAGCAAACAAAAACAAGAACAACAACAACAACAACAATTGATAAAAGCGACAACATTCTGACTTGACAGTTATGGCCAAATGGGCAAAATGTTCTATAAAATATGACCGGTAACAGATGAGCAGCCATTTTGCAAATGGGCAACAGATATAGATATACGTATATATATAAAGATATATATATATATACTAACTGTCAGTCAGTCGTTTTTTCTAATATCTGACTAGCTGTACAAATGTCTGCAGCGCTGCTATCTCCACACTGGCAGCTTCATCAAATATTTAGCATCAGACATTTGTACATATTGTAAAATGTAAATACGAAACGAACGTCGAAGTGGTGAGAACATATCTACATATATGTATGTGTGTATCTGTGTGTGCATAGAGATACTATATGTGTGTAAGTGTGTGTAAATAGAAACTACCCTCTTTCTACGCTGCTGCTGCCGCTGGTACCACTTGGGGAGGGGGTGTGGGTGTTTGCAGCAGTGCCAATGACCAAGAACAACAACAGCGAAGCCAAAAGCAGACGCAGCAGCAAAACCAAAAACAAAAGCAAAAGTAAAAGCATCGCCAGCCAAAAAGCCGGCAACAACAAACGCAGCAGCAACAATGCCAGCAGAGATGCCAGCAAAAATTTGGATGCATCTCTGTTCAGGTGCGATGCGAACTAGTTGAGGGTTTAATAAGAAATGCAGCTTGCAAGTTTAATACAGATTAAAATAAATATATATTTATTATAATGTATAATCTTTTTTACTTTGAAAGATCAAATTTCAAAAATTCTACATTTATCTACTTGTTACATAAAAAAAAACCATATAAAATATATTATAGGAGATATATCATAAAAAAACACATATAATATTAAAAAAATATATTTATTTTATAATAATTAATGTGTTTTATAATATATCGCAGAAAAGGAAGTTCTGGTAAAAAATGTATACTTTATTTATTTGATGGCACATACTTAGTTGAAAATACTAAGAATAATATATATATAGTATGCATAACATTTTGTTAAAAAATTCACGCTGTTATTTTTATTTAGTATAGTTGTATTTATTTAGAAAATAACGGAGAATTATAATAATGAAAACTTTTCATTTATATTATAAGTCAGTGCATAATAATGAGAGCTTTAAATTTCTATTATCGGTAACTTCATAATCATTAACTAACTTGTTTTCATATATAACATTTTCCATGAAGCCTTTATTAGTCGCATTTGGGCATTGATACACTTTTAGGGCGCGCTTGGCGTAAAATAAGGCAATAACTTTATGACATATAATAAAAAAAATATATAAATACAATAGAAGACAGCTACATGTGCATATAAAATATCACATTGCATTCAATAACAATCTCATTGCTAGCATATTCACTTGAAAGAGATCATAAAAAAAACACACACACACTGTTTGGGCGCAACAACATAACAAGTCCGCTCCTGTGTGTGTGCCTGCTTGCTAGCGCCGAGTGCATGTGTCTGCGTGCATTTATCTCGTTTCGACTTGTTATGTTGCTTGACTGTTTGTCGACAGCGACGCCAGCGGCGACAGCGACCGAGAGTCAACGGCAGCGGCAGCGACAGCGACAGCAACGTTTCAGAAACTTGTTTTCAACGTAGTTGGGTTTAGTTTACTTTGAGACGGCAACGCAGGTGGACGTGCGAGACGCACGACTAACGATAGAAAACGAACGTAAAACGGGCGCGTCAAGAATCGAGAAACGTAGCGCGGCATTTTAAAAATATATGCAAACAAACAAACACACGCACACCAATACCAACTACAGCAACAACAACAACAACAACAAGTGAAGCGACCGCTTGCGTTTGGTTTTCATGACGCTTCGGTAACGCGTCAGGTAGTTTTTACGAAATAAATATTATCGTTTATTATTGTTACGATTGTTGTTGTGCTTCTGAGTTCAACTTTTTTTTCGTGCGTTCTGCTCAAAAGTCCAAGCGAGCGTGTAAATATTTGTTAACAACTACAAAACACATAAACAAAAACAACAACAACAACACGAGTAGAAAGTGCAGCTTCCCAAATAGAAGCGATTAACGGATACGTGTTTCTACTTTTTTTTCGGATTACTCATCTTCGGACAGGAGCAACGAACCAAAAGCGGCGACATTTTCACTGTCGCCTGTGCGCCACAACGGATCAGCCACCTCTCTCTCTCTCTCTCTCTAACTATCTTTCTCCCACTCTCCACACGAAATCGAAAACCAGTATCTGTAGCCAATGTATCTGTAAAAATAATAAAATAAAAAAAAACACCAGCGCATATTGGAATTTACTTAACACAGCAGCGATCTGTCAATTGGAATTGGAATTGTACTTGCTGTTAACTGGGCACATTTCTTTTGGCTTTAGGTAAGTACGAAAAACAGGCTGCGGCGCCTTTTTCCTAGAATTATAACACATGGGTTTTTTCAACCCTCCATCGTCTAATGATGTAGCTGACCCTTGCTGCTGCACAAGTCTGCTACCTGTTTTCCAAAAAAAAAAAAAAAAATTCTCTGCTGACCCTTCCGAGGCACTGATTTCACCGCATATATCGAAATGCTATTTTTAAACTACAAATACAACTCCAACTCCAGCTACAAACTCCCAATTCCAAACATACTCGGATCGCCCAGTCTCAGATCGCAGTCCTCGGCTTACGCTTGTGCGTTTTTCTTAGCCACAGACAAGACTCTTGTCTTGGAGCCGGTTTTTACCTTGGCCAACAACAACATCAATTCAATTTCTACTGGCTGAGTGAGTTTTGAGCTGTGATGAAGAACCTCAGCAGTCGCCACATCATTGGAGGCATCGACGACGACGACTTCTGCCTCAGACTGAGACTCAGGCTTCATCTTCAGCTTCAGCTTCTTTGCGTCGCATCTTTTCAAGCAGGTTTCTTGTATTCTGTTGTTGTTGTTGTTGCTGTTTTCTTCTGCTTTTCGTTTTCGTTTTATGCTACTTAAAATATTTTGTGGCCAAGATTTATTTTTTTTTGTGCTGATTTCTTAGTGTCTTCTTGTTTATATACCCTTGCTGGCTGCTTTATAAATATGTCAGGAAAAGTGTAACGCTTTAAGGCAAAGATAACAATAAAATATTTATTTAATTTTATTGAAGTATGCAAAATAAGTAAAAGTAAAAGAGTGAAAAGTTTAGAAATTCCCTTTAAAATTATTTAAATTAAATTCCAATCCCATAAAAAGATTTTTTTGACAAGTGTATTCAAAGTTCGTCAGCTGCTTAGCTAACTGTACATTCTTGTTTTTTATACGTAAACTATTCGATTTTTTTGTTGGACTTTTTGGCCAAGTAGGTGCATGGCCTTATTTACCCAGTTTTTAAAACGGCTATTGGCGATTTGGTTTTTGTGCTGATTCATAATTTTGTTTGGAATATTTTAGTTAAATATGCCAAACATATACGATCGGGTTTCGAGCGGAGTTTCGGCACTCCCATAACAAAATATATAAATAAAGTAAAATAAAATAAAAGAAGGTAGAAACTGTAGCTAAAAATGTTCATTACCAGCATTTGAGTCACTGGTGAACAATGTGGCCAGCGACGCTTGGCAGGCATGACCGGATTATGGCCGGAACAAAACAATGCAAAACATAAAATGCAAAACTTGTTGCTAAACAACAAAATAAACAACAGCAGCCACTAACGAACAAATAAAATGCTTTTAAAAAAAGAGTCGTTTGTCTGCCATGTGCCTGACCAGGTGGGGCCAGCATTTCGTTGTTGTGATTGTTGTTGTTGTTGTTGTTGTTGTTCCTGTTGCTGGTCGAGTCAATAAAGCCGCTTACAGCCAAGGCAAAAATGTTAGCACAACACTTGGAGCAACTGTGTCAGCAGTCCGCAGTCGCTGAGTATTTAGCACACGGCTTTAAGATTAACCCAGTCTTGACCGTATTCCCTCAAAGAAGATGCCGCCCAAAGTCGCCGTCTTTCGTTGGCTGGCAGCGATTAAGTCTAATTAAAGCTGACAGTTGTACGCATAAAATACTAGAATATAACCTAATCATGTGCGAAAAGTGAGCAAAAAGAGTGAGAGAGAGGGAAAAAGAGAGAGACATGAGAAGGGCAGCGCCTAATTAAAGCAGTGCAATTTTATCTGTCAGCTGCGTGGCCAATTAAAGCCAAAAATAGGAACAAGTTGGAGTAATCTAGTCGAGGACGAATAGATACCCAGCACCAGCATACAATCTTTAAATATTAATTACATTAATAATGTAGAAATAAGGAAATAACTTTAAATATAATTAAATATTAAATATAATATAAATATAACCAAATAATGATCATTATAAGCAATACTACAGTTTCCAAGCACACAAGCTCAGTATCGATAAATATCGATATTTATAATTGACAGCGTTATCGGCGAATTCTACTCAGACTCAGTCGAAGAACGCACAGATAGAAATCGCCTCTTCTCATGATTCTGATTTTCTCATTTTATAAGATCTTTCCTCGACTCCCTTGTTGCATAAATTCGCATAGCTTCATTATACCCATTATTTATTACCCACTCCTTTAATGGGCACACTTTTGACACTTTCGCCTGGAGGCAGCTGTGAAATTAACTCCAGGCACAATTACTTTTTTTTTTGTGGCAAGCACTCGCTGAATTTATTCGCATGCTTCAATGTTGACCGTTGTATGTATTAATTTAGACAGAGAGAAAGACAGAAAGAGAGGAAGAGGAAGTGGAAGTGGAAGAGGAAGAGGGATAGGCAGAGTGCTGTGGGAATGTTGAGATCTATGTTAGACCTCCTCTTGGCTGCGACGCACACATCGAGATACTTTCCGCTTGAATTCCGCATAATTTTCGCGAAACTCCTTGGCCGCATCCACATTGGCCGCCGACTCATCATTGGGATCGGCCAGCAGTGAGATTACTGACAGCATTATGGTCTCCACAGTGTGCACCGGCAGCCAGCGCTCCTCGGCCTTCTCATAGCCATATCTATCATCGCCGGGCTCATGGAGTATCGAGATGCAAACATTGCCATTCTTCGCAACATTGGGATGCCAGATTTCCGTAACGAATTTCATGTGTGGCGGTCGCAGCGGGTACTCCTTGGGAAAAGTGAGATGTGCCTTAAAAAAGCCGCCCTCGTACATGGTATCCGGTGGCCCAATAATGAGCACTTCCCATCTGAAGATGTCCTCATCGTTGATCAATCCGGCAGAGAAACCATCGACAGGATTGCGATGCATTTCAGCCAGTTGACGCTTCAGCAACAGCGATGCTTTCAATTCAGACATCTTTCTGGGCTCTTAAGATAAACGATAAAAGTTATTAATAATAGCCGATTTACCTCTGTTACTTACTGAAATTTTGGCTAAAATTTATCTATTTTTTTATTTTAAATTTGTATGCCCTTTTACAGTGCTGAACGATACGGCCAAGAAGCATCGACAGTTCTCTCTTAATTTTTGATAATATTGATTAAATATTCAATTCCTGACAGTTCTAGCACGGGAAACTAAGAGTTAAAAGTAGCCTGTTAATAATAAAAACTATATTTTTTTTCGCTTTTCAATTTTGTTGAAGATTAAGTAAAATATTAAGAAAACAGAGGATAGTAAATGGATACAAAAATTATTAAAAAAAAAAATATTTTCTTTCGCTTTTTCAATTTTATTGAAAATTAAGTAAAATATTAAGAAAACAAAGGATAGTAAATGAATATGAAAATTAATAAAAAAAAACAATATTTTCTTTCGCTTTTTTAATTTTATTGAAAATTAAGTGAAATATTAAGAAAACAAAGGATAGTAAATGGATATAATAATAACTTTCTTAAAGATAATAATTCCTTAACATTTTCTATGATGGTATTTTTAAATGCTTAAGAAAAGTTCAATATTTTTGTATTTTTTATATATTGAAAATATTTTTTGTAATTGTATTACATTAATTTATTTAATTTATTATTTTAATATTTTACTAAATTTTTTTCAAACATAATAATATTGTTTTTATAAACAAGAAAATTCGTTCTGTTATTAAAAGGTTAAGATAACTTTTAAATCTTATTTCTTAAATATTAACAACACTCTAAAATAAACACAAATTAAACGTGTGTGGCAAATAAGTTGACTTTTTTGCTTAAAGTGTAATTATTAATCTTTTTTAGCATGCCAATTAAATGCTTGAGTTGAAGTCGCTTTTGTTGAATGAATTTCAGCTTAAAAATTCTTTTGAAATGCCTCTTAACTGCTTCAGCCATTAGTCATATATTAGTAGTTAGGCCATTTTGTTGGTCTAGACCAAAAACCACAAGATTGCCATTCCTAAGCAGCACACACTCAGTGAGTGTGTGTGTGAATATGAATTATGAATGCTGCCGCAAATTGTTGCAACTGCATTTATGTGCTGTTGTTGCCTTTTGGGCTTTTGTAATTGTGCGCAATTGTTGGCACAGACTTTCAGTCCGACTACTCATGCAGCTCATATGCCACATTTGTATCTCGTTCTCATGCTTTTCACACAATTTGCGGCTTTTTCTATTCTTTTTTTTGGTTTGTTTTCAGTTTTGCCAATTGCATTTTGAATTTTCTGCTTGCAGTTGGAAATTGGCAACCCTATCCCCTCAGCTACCCCCCCCTTATGTATAATTTTGCATGACTATCGCTAACTGAAATTATGTTGCCGCAAATGTGTGAATTGTTTAATGTGTTGTTAGCCAGTTTTGCCAGTCGGGCCCATTTCCATGCCATTTGCCCGTTGCCGGTTTTTCAAGTTTTTCATGTTGCAAATTTTCACCAAAAATTCCATGAAGCTTGCATGTGTGTGTGCTGTGTGTGTGTGTGTGTGCAGTTTTAATAATATTTACCTGCCAACAACAATCAACAACAACATGTTCAAAATCCCGTGGAGAGAGTCGACCCCACAGCAGCCAGAACAACATGATACTACTGAGAGCTTAGAGAACTATCTAAATCTAAGAACTAATAGGCGCACATGTATCTTTAAGATACTTTTGCAACGGCACCCGTTAAACATGTTTGGCCACAACATAAGACTGGCAGCTGCTGTTGCAGTTGTTGTTGTTGTTGCCGTTGCAGTTGTTGTTGCTGTCACTGATCTGACGACCCGTGGCATGCCCATTTAAGTGCCACATGTTCGGCACAAGCCACCAACAAATTATATACAATGTGCTGCAAGCAACACGCTGCACAGAGAACTCAAATTTCCATTTCGTTATAATGTCGTGCGACCAACAAAAAAAATGGAAGTGTTGATAAAAACGGCATTAAGTTAAATTGATTTTCATATAATCAACTTTAATGCGCCCACACACATTAATATATACACTCAGAGAAAAAGAGATTTGATATTTAAATCCGACTTTTTTTATTTTAATATTTTATACCGAGAAATTTATTAATATTTCAAGAAATGGTTTTTACAAAATTTGAAATTTGTTAATGAAAAACTTTTATTTTAATATTTTATACAAGAGAAATTTATAAATATTTCAAGAAATGGTTTTTCCAAATTTGAAAATTTGTTAATGTAAAACTGTTTCAGAATAATATTTAAAATACAATCTTACTTGGAATATAATATTTAGATCATGTAGCATGTACTCAAGCTGATAAAAAAATTCCTATAACTTCTAAAAATACAAGAAGTTACACTGAAATCAATTAAAAACTATCAACTTTAAAATCTTACATTTATTTGACGTACTAAACGGCTTGCTAAAAACTTTTAATATTATTTGAAATACTTTAACGGTTGAATTAATTTTTTTTATTTATTAAAGTTCATAGTCTGAGCACTTAAACTTTAGAACTTATACGTTTTACACTTACTTATTTCACAAAATTATTTCTAATAATTATTTTCTACTTGACTCAAGTATTTTTTCGCTTATCAAAAATTATCGTTTCAAATCAATAATAATTTTTATTAATTATTTTACACATAGTAAAAAACTCTAAGTGTAAAACTCTCAGTGTACTCCATTGACAGTTAGTCCCAGGCATCTTTGCTCATCCGTTTGTTGTATTTGTTGTTTTTTTTTCTGTTAGTTTTGGTGGGCGTGGACTCGCATGCGACAATTGCATTTCCGGCGTATCACGCGATTTTGGTCTACCGTTCGGTCGCTGAGGCACTGAAGCTTTAAGGCCCACGCTCTTGAACTCTATTAACTGTCTGTCTGCCTGCCTACCTCACTGCTCTGGCGTTGAACTTAGTTCGGACTGCTATTTTTTATTTTTTTTTTGTGAGCAGGTGCATCGTTCAATCGTCGCCGTTGGGTGCCCCACGCTGCTGCGTGCCGCAAATTGCTTGCTCATGTTCCCGACTTATCCAGCTGCCAGCTGTCGTTTGTCGATCAATTGGAATTGATTGTGCTCTCTTTTTCAACCACTGTCTCTCAGTCTCGCCCTCGCCCTCTCTCTCTCTTTGTTCTCTCATTGGTGGTTAGTTTGAAAACTGTCTGGCTGCTGGCAGGAACCTACCTGTTTCGATCAGAACTTATGTAATTTAATTTTTGAAAAAAAATAATAACACCATAGTAACAGCTGTGTTTAATTTGCTGCTTATAAAAAATACCAACCATTATAAATCATTTTTATTGCCTTGCTTTTTCCTTAAGTAAACACATCAAAACTAAATTTGCACATTAAAAAAACAAATGTTACATGCAACATTTTTTTTAATATTTTCCAACCACGTCTGAAATATTATTAATAACATTTGTCTTTATTTTCTCTCATTATCTTTGGGCACTTTTTTTAAATGTGACTTGACAAAATTTGATTTGTTTTTCCATCCTAATGAAACGAATGACCATCATTATAGTTTTCAGCTGTAAATTGCTTGTAATGTTTGTTAATTTAACTAGTTAAGAGTAGTATGGAAGGGCTGTGTGAAAAGCTAACTGGTAAAAGCCGACATTACATTATTTTGGTAAGAAGTACTCGAATTTTGTAGACGTTCTCTTTGCGCTTCTTAAGCGAGTGACCAACAAAATTTTAATGTTTATTTTTCAGTTCTGCAGAGAAAATCGCATTGCAAAGTTTTTCATTATTTATTGTGTTTTCTTTTGGCAGCTGCTGACCAACTTTCATAACGAAAAAGCGCTTGAAACTCAAAATGCGAAAAGAAATGCGAGCTTACAGTGAAAAACCGGGGGAAAAAAATATATATTTCTGCAAGTTGCACATAATAAAATAGAACGTTAAAATGAAAATGTGCAACACAAAACCTTGCTCCGCGTGCAGCGCATTTGAAATGTGTTTTATGCGTTTTGCCCTGTTTTATAATTGAGTTGGTGGCCAAGACGGTTGCTGTGTGGTTGGGCGAGGGAGAGTAGCGCACTACTCCACAGTCCAGGTGGGGGCAGACGCCAAGTGCCCAAGTTGAGGCTCTGGATTTGGAGTTCTAGTTGGAGCAGGAGTTTCAGTTCCGCTGATGTGCACTCATGTGCACTGAATGCGAAAAAAGTGTATTCAGCGCTGAAATGCGATATTACTTTATATATATATATATATAGTTTTTTTTCGATATGACCTGTATCATAAAAAAACCCAGTGAGCTGGGGTATCTTAGCTGTGCGCAAATAGACGCATTTCAATAGTTGTGAAAGTTTTTAGCAGTTGGGAAATATGATATTTTTTGCCTTCCCCAACTGTATCAATTGAAACTAGCCAATATTATACAATATTCAAGGCAAAGCGCGCTTTTTGAAAAGTAAATTTATACAAATGATTACGCAATACACACAATTTGCACACAATTTTAATACACTTTATTATCTAAGCAAACTTTAATTTGAACTAAAGTTTTTTTAATTATTTTTTTTTTAATTGCGTTAATTATGTTCATTTAATTATTTAATTGCATATGTTGAAATTAGTTAAACATTTTGTTGAATAAAATACGAGTTATTCTGGTAAATACTTTTCAAAGCCCTTTAAACTAAACAACATTTTAATCAAAAGCAAAACATATTTTTTTAACTTTAAAAATGTATTTAGAATCAGCTAAGCAAATCCAACATTATTTGTATATGATGGGTATTTCATAGTTGGTCAGCTTAAATAAATAAATATTTTTTCCAACGAATTGTAATTATTATTTTGATAACAAACATAATAAAACAGTTGGTTGTGCTTACCTTTTTGGCCAGCAGCAATGTGCAACGAGCATTGAAATTCAGTTGCAGTAAAAAAAAAAAACAAGACTTTGAAAGATCTGCAGAACTGGTGCACACAGACAAAGTCCCCCAGTTGCCGTCGGCCTCATCATGGTTATTATGGCCGTCGGTGTGGGTCCTTAATGCACGTTTCCGTCAACTGTGCTCCAGTTCAGTTTTGTGCTCTTTCCCTTTTCCCTTTTCGTTTTTTTTTTCTCATTTTTTTTATTTCCAACTGGGCCGCGTTTATAAACTCATTTGGCTTTTCACGCGTGAGGCTTTAAAGTAATTTCTTGGCTCGAAGCTTGGGTCAGTTAATAACTCAATTTGTCCTTTAGCGGGTTCTGTTTTCTGCTTTACGTAATTGATGTTACAGCATTCTCGAGTATTTCGTAATAGTGGCTGTAAGCAGTAAGCCACCTTGGAAGCTAGCCAAATGTGCCGTTAGACATCGTGCTTAGAGTTCATTTACTTTTCGACGAAGAAAACTCTATGGAAAAATAAAAACCCCCTAAAGAACCAAACGGAAAAATGAGCAAAAGCCCAACAAATGCCATTTGTAGTTGTTTATTTTTTATTGTTAATTTCTTGTTTTTTTATTTTTTATTATTTCTTTTCATGGGATTTCTTTGTTTGTCTGTTTTTGTTTTCATATTTTGCCAGACCATTTCATTTAAAAAAAAAAAAACGCTTCGTCTGACGTTTTTTTTTTTGTTTGTCTTCTGCTTTTCTTTCGGGCGGGCTTGAAAAATCCAAGCTTGGCCCAAAAAGCGCTTATTAAATTTAATGACACCACGTTTGCTTGCGAAAAGCGTTTCGACTCCACTATTTTGTTATGCTCTTTTTTTTTTTGTTTTTTTCCTTTACGAACTTTTTGTTGAACCTTAACTTATAGCTGATTTTTTAATGTCGGTTTTTTATTCGGCTCTTATAGTGGGCCGCGGCGCATTGGGAGCATTGAGGCCATAATGGCACAGTCTTTACATTTAATTACGTGGCATGGCCCTCTAAATGAACGCATAATTCATGAAATTGTTGCACAGCTTCAATTGCAATTGCTACCAGTTTTTTTTTTGTTTTATTTTTTTATGATTATTTTTTAATAGAATTAAATGAAACCCCTTTTATTGTGCGAGGAAATTGGTTTTTATGTGCCTCACTTATGTTCAAGTTTTTTTTTTCACTTAAAAAATAGTTGTTCAGGAAAGATTTTCAACATTATCTTTAATGAAGCAAAACTAAAGCTTAGTAAAGGTTTAAGCCAAAAGTCAGGTTTAAGAACTGATCAACTTGAAAGGTGAAACGTTGGCTTGAACCGTAAACTGAGCCAACAACCATTTTCGTTGTGCTTTCAGCCTTGATTTAAAAAGATAACAAACAAACAGTTAATTATCTAGCCAATTAGTTTATATAAAGTATTTCCATGCGGCAGCTGCTATTTTCCGTTTCATTTATGTCCATGACAAAGTGTCGCTGTTTGTATAAAATTGGGTTTTCATAATTATGGACTACAATTTATTGTGGCCAGTTAACACAGGCAGTGAAAGTAATTTAAAAATTTAAATTAATGCTTTCATCAACAATCAGCTTGGGTGGGGAGAAAAGGGCCCGTTGGGCATTTATACCCCTCTGGTTGGTTATGTGTTGGCAATTTGCAATTTCCCTGCAGAAAAGCACAAATAAAAAGCAAAAACGTAGACGAAGTGGAGAGAAGCGGAGAGAAGCCCCATCAGAGACACGGCTGAGTTGGTTATTATTCAACTGGTTTCTTAGTATGCCAAAGATGCATTACACTCGACTCCCTGGCGTTGGTGGGTTGAGGTTTCTGAATTTTTATTGCCCGCTCTCGCTGAACTTCAAGCAACCAAACAAAACAAAACAAACCGAAAAAAAGTGAAATTCACTTTCAGTGTACAAAGTTAATGATCTAAAAAACACATAGCCAGGGAGCAGGGTAGAGCAGGGGCAGAGCAGAGGCGAGCAGATCAGCACCAGCAAAATACACCCAACAGGAAGCAACATTTGGTAATATTAGCACTGTCCAAAAAAAAATAAATAAAAAAAATATGCTAATTTTTTCTTCTGGTTTCCCAGCAGCGTCAACTTTATGATATGAATTCATTTCACGGAAGGGGGTTTTCTAGCTGCACACTTGGACAGTAAGTTGGAATTGCTGTCAAGATTTGTTTGCGTGCCCACAAATTGTTGACTTTTATTCACACAATTACAGACAGTCACTATTTGCATTTGTTACACAGTTACACAGTAAAAAAAATAAAATTATAAAAATAATAAAGAAAACTAAGGTTTCACATAGAGAAAATTACTTAATTTAACAAGATTGTCTATAATTTTGTAGCATCTGTTTAGAAGTGAGATGAAGTCGCTTTCAATAATAATAAAATTTAAGATTTTCAAGCTTGAATCAGAAAGGCTAAAGAAGACTTAAAAAAGTATCAATAATAATTTCTATAAATCGAAATTAAAGTTTTTAAAATAAGTTAGCTGAAAATGTTATAGAAAATATAAAAATAAAATCTTTTACGAATTTTATTTGAAGTGTATAGAAGCACTTAGCTTAAATTAAGAAATAGTATCCCTCATTGAGTACCACTCTTTTTTTTTTTGCTGTGTACCTTTCATTAACCTTTCCTTACAAGGGCAGTCAACCATTTCGAGCGTCCACCTGTTAACAATTAAGAGTTTCGAGCCCTTCGAGCGGTTGAGTGCAGCTCCTACAGTTCCTAGAGAGCCCCATTCTCTCCCTTTGCATCTTGGACTAATTAAGTTACTTTTGACAAATGCCCATTCGGCACACAAAGCGCCGTCTCAGTTTTGTCTTTTCAATTAGCATTTTAATATATTAAACATAAAGTGGACAACGCTGTAGATCGTTTGACCATAAATTATTCAAAACTCGACTTTGTTGCTTTCATTTGTCTCTGTATTTGTTAAGCGATTGTGACGCAGCTGAGACGGCTGAGACGGCTGAGACGATGGCTAACACTGAAACTGAGGCCTCAACGGTCTCGTAAGCCCTGTGGGAATGCCTCGTCTCGTCTCGAAGAAGTCATAAAAATAACAGTTGAGCGGAAATCAACATTGATACAAAGCGCTTTACCAGGCGCCCATTCGAGTGGAGCATCCGAGTGGTAAACATTGACTTGGTTTTTTTTTTTTCATTTTGAAATCTTGTGATGTAGATGAGATGAGATGAGATGGTTCCGATGAGATTTGATCTGCAATTGAGCCTACTCACTGTCAGGTGCATTTACCAAAAGCTGATTATGTTGCCCCACATAGCCCCAGCCAATAGATGACTGTGCGGAATTGGGCTAATATCAGATTTGGTACAAATATGCACAGTTAACTGTTGGTATGTCTAATACTGATTAAGTCTTATAAATTCTGACAACAATGTTGGTATTAAGGTGTGTTGCAATATATTTGTAGATATGACCTACTCTATATGACATTTTTGACTTATTCTTCTGTCTAAAGTTGGAGCACTTGCCATATAAAAAAGTTTTAATTTTATGTGTCAATTTTTGTAACAATTTTTAGAATCGAGAGATCTTGGCTGGGTTAGCAACTAAATAATTCACTGAGTTCTTAAAAGAAATTTTTTTAATTTGCTCTTATTATTTTTTTTTTTTTTTTTAGTAAATTTTACTGTATGAAATTTATTATTAATGCTTCACATTTTAGTATTTAAATATATAAATATAAATTTATCTTTGCATTTTGTAACGATTTTAATCGATGGCAGTTATCATGAAAATTAAATTATATTAAATAAACTGGATCCGTCCACTAAAATTTATATTAAATATGTTATTCATGTAGCTTCTAAAGTCTCTGAGATTGAAAATGACTAAAAACAATCGGCTAATTTATTCTGATCAAGATTATATACGCTTTATATTGCCCCAGATGCTTTATTCTGCCTTCCTATATATTTTTCAGCTCCTCATTATATATTGATTCCCATGATTGGATTCAATGGATTCAGGTTAAAAACAAGTATTGATTTGATTATTAAATGCATCTACGTAGACGTATTTATCTCTTCATCCGTCTTTGTGTTAAAGCCCGGCTACATAGAGCAAGTTGCTCTCACTTTAATTAATATTATCTGAAGGCAGCTTCCTTCGCTTGTGTCTCTATCGATTTTTATCATTTTAACCTGCATTTCCTGCCCTCAGGGGCAGTACGTTCCATTTCGCTACTCTCGGCTAGTGGCACGCAGTACGCGCAGCTTGCTACTTGCTACTTGCAACTTGCAACTTGTTGAAACGAGAGTAAAAATGTGCCAATTTTGTACATGGTGTAAATGCAATTTATATATGTGTGTGTGTGTGTGTGTGTGCAACTAAAGAACGAGAAAACAAGGCAAGGGACACGGCCACTTTATCACGCAGCGTTGGCCAAGCGTGATCCGACTTGGTTTCCATGCGTGTCTTCTTCTTCTTCTTCTTATTTTCATGCTGTTGCTTGTTGGCAATATTATTATTATTATTATTGTTGTATTTGCTGTTCTTCTCCTTGCGAATGCAACTAAGCGGCAACAGTCGGCGGCAACATGCAGCACCCCAATCCAGCTCACCCCCCGGTTAGCAGTCGCGACAGCATTCTGTAGTCTATTGTTCTCAGGCAGCGCGTGCTTGTGCCAGATTAATGCACCGAGTACCAGACTGGATGAGACGCATACACTTCAAGAAAATTTGTGCGCTAACTATTTGTACAGTTTTAATAGATTATTTATTAATAATGCTTAAAGAGTGCAAATTAAAGCAAAATATTCATGGTTTGAATTAAAATTCTTGGTTTAAGCTGAGTTGATTTTATTATATAAAAAATATATTTAATATTCCAAACAAGCACACCTTAAAGTTACCAAAAATGTACACTTTTAAAAAATATTCTTGGTATGAACAAAAATGCTTGGCTTAAATTGCGATGATTTCAATATATATTTTAGGAATTGCTTAAGATAAAATATAAATTTCTTATTCCAATTAAACATAGCTTTCATATAAAAATTATTCAGTCAATAGATAAAATTCTTGAATTAAGCTAAGCTGATTTCAATATACCTTTTAAAAATTGCTTTAGCTAAAAAATAAATTTCGTATTCCAATTAAACACAGATTTAAGTAAACAAATATTTGGAATTACACAAAATATTTATAATATGAATTAAAATTCCTGGCTTAAGCTAGCTGATTTCAATATTTCTTTTAGAAATTGCTCAAGTTAAAAAATAAATTTCATATTTCAATTAAATACAGCTTTCAATTGCCAAATATTTGCACGTATAAAAATTATTCAGGGAAGAATTGAAATTCTTGGTTTAAGCTGAAATGATTTCAATATATCTTCTAGAAATTTCTTAAGTTACAAAATAAATTTCATATTCCAATTTAAGGCAGTTTTTAGTTGCCAAATACTTGAACTTATAAAGTTTATTAAGAGAATAATTTAAATTCTTTATTTAAACTGAGACGATTTCGATATATCTTTTAAAAATTGCTTAAGCTATAAATAAATTACGTGGTTTAGCTTTAAGTTGCCAAATATTTGCATCTTTACAATATAGATGATTTCATTATATTTTTTTTTTAGAAATTTCTTAAGATAAAAATCGTATTCCAACTAGTCGAAACTATTTTTCTTTATTCCAAACGTAAAATCAATTTGATATAAAAAAAAACATTCTTCATGAGCAACTATTTATTCTCTGGTCTATTTCGACAAATTGTCCATTATTTATTTCTTTAAGTGTATAAAAGGGGAAAATGGAAGCAACTACAGCTGCAGCTATAGCTGTACTGCGCCGGAGGTTTCGATTTCAATTTGAGGCGGATGCTCGGTTTAATTGCGAGCGTGCTCATTTGTAATTCATAGAAGCAGCGTGTTGCCAGCGTCTTGGGTTGCCCAGCAAAGTGTTGTTGAACTTGGAGGTCAAACGAGATGAAAATCAATCGCAGTTGCCCAAATGGAAATTGAAAGGCAATCGCCTTGTTAACAGTTCACTGGCCGCCAAGCAGCCAATTGCACTTGACACTGCAACTGCAACTGCAACTGGCACTGCCACTGCAACGTCAGCTGCACAAACTGGCTCGATTACTTATTATTGAATAGTTGAGACACTATGTGCCACAGCACACACTTTCACTGTTGCAGCTGGAAGCTGTAAGCCCGAAGCTGTGGCATCTGAAAGCTGGCCAAGTTGCGTTGGTCAACACGTCCTCTGCTTGGTCGAAAGCGTGTAGCCAAAGTTTAATTGAATCTGCTCGTTGGGCAAATACAATACGCGAACAATTCACGTTCATAAATATTAGCAGTGGTCGCAGTTTATAATTGGCAACATACAATTGGCTTTCAACTTTCAAAACATGGCCATTTCTTTGGGCCATTTGAAAGTTATTGGCCAACTGTGTTGACTTGCCTAATATAATTTAAGTTTTGATAACTTTGTTCAATCGGCAACTGCTACATTTAAATATAGCATTCGAATAATTAAAATTACACAACTTTGATTTATAGATGCTACAGTAATTTGTGTGTGTATATATATATATATATATAGTATATAGTATCGTATTCTAGCCGATAAATGCACGGATCTGTCTTCCTAAATTCATTATTTGCTTATTTTATAATCAACTAAAAATCAGGCTTAAATTAATTAAAAGCCCGCATTCCTTCACATATTATATATGCAATTACATCATACCCCATTTGCAACTTTCAATATTTTTAGGGTATGCAAGTTTTGCCCAGCAAGCTTAACTTATTCTGTGTGGCTGCAGTTTGAGGCCAAAAACTTTGAGCTGACTTCACTTAGCCGCGTCAAAATCAATACGAAACGCACCTCAAAAACTACGCACAACTTGGGGCTGGGGCGTGGCTGTCATTTTGACATTTTGGGGCGTGTCATGCTGCAGCCAGTAAATTTTTTTTGTTGCTTTCTGGCTGTAACGGCCAATTTGTGACAACAAATTGGGTCAACATAATATGTACAATTATTTGTTTTTGTTGCTTTCATTGTTGTGACTGAAACTGCAGCAAGAGTCAGCAACGACACCTCCCTCGCCACCCCGCTGCCCGCCCAGCCAACCAACCAGGTCGACAACATTGATTTTGGGCTTTAAGCGAGTGAAAATAAAACTCGTTTGCGGGCGCCTGATGTAACTGAGATTTGGGTGCTGCTTGCAACAGAGTTTACAACGAGTTTAGCCGCATAAAAAAAATCAAATAAAACCCTTGAGCACACATGGGAATGCCACACACTGTGTATGTGTGTGTGTGTGTGTCGCACATGTGTGCGCTGCGACTTTCCATTTGCACAGATTTTCATTTCCACATTTCACATTGGGCGATTTCAATATGTAAACGGATAAAATTTCGTCTCGTCTCGTTTTGCGTATCCCAAATGGGATTTGAGCTTATAAATATTGACTGCCATTGACTCCCCACAAACTTCCATCCAACACTTTCTAGCCCCCCCCATACACTGAGAAAACACACACGTCTCGGCTCATTGCACTCTTCACATTTATTTTTATGTTTAAAACTGGAATTAAATAAATTCATCTCAGTTTCAGGTGCGAACAAAAAGTATTAACTTTTATGTGCAGCAGCTGGTAAAAGTAATTGGAGAGTTGCCAATTTGTTAAAACAGAGCAAATTTTGTTTTTTAGTTTTATTATTTGTAATAATAGTTTAAACACATTTTTTTTAACGAATTTTATTAATGGAAATCCATTTTCCAAAACATTCTTTTGCTAGGCATTTTTCAAATTAATCTGCTCAACTTTCTTTAAACAATATTTTATTTTCTTAAAACGTTCTCTTCATAACTGCCTTTTCTCTCAGTGTATGCTTTGTATGCCCTCTACAAATAATACTTTTTCTATACATTTACGCATAGCAGTTTTATTTTATTTTATTTTTTTTTTGGGGCTTCCATGACAAATCGTTGCTGCAGTTGCAGAAGCAGAAGTTTGATCGATTCGCTGCAGTTCTCAAATGCCCCTTGCAGCTTTCAACAAATTGTAACAGTTGCGGTTGGTTTGCCTATGTTCCCCGCCCCTCACATGCACCACCCCTTTGGGGTTGGTTTTTTGTGTTTGTTGCTTCACTGGGCAAACATAATGCCCATTTTTGGGGGGCAGGGCGCATCGCTTGGTTAAATGTCGGAAATTCTTTTTGTCTGTTGTTGGACGGTCTCCGCAGGGGGAAAGGGGTTAAATGTCGCTTGTCGCTTTAAGTTATTAAGTTGTTTGTTAAATTCATTTAGTCATCGACGAACTCGCTGCGCATCATTCTAGAAATCTAAAAATTCGAGTGCCCCAAATTTTTGTAATATTTCAAAATTTTGTGTTTCTGCTTATCAGCTTTGGCACAGTTTTTCATTTATTCTAGGCGCATGTTGATAAGTCAATGTGCATGTTGCAAGCACCAAAAATGATGACAGGAATTTGCCTCAGATTGCTAAACATGCAGTCAAACAACTGTTGCTGTTGTTGTTGTTGTTGTTACGCTGGGCAATTTACTGCCAAATTGCCGCCAACTCTCGGAGGCGCCGCAGTTGCAAACTGATGCTAAGCATTTCGTGTTGCAGTCTCCAGCAATGTCGGCATCGCATGACAAATGACTGCCACAGACAAGTGGCAGCAACTTTAGATGCCCTCTCAACTCCGCTAATCTGTTGTTTTTTTCTCGTTTTTTTTTGTCTCTTTTTCTGATTTTGCTTTTACTTTTCAAGTAGCTATTTTGCTCAACTATTTAGCAATGCAATTTTTAGAGGGTATTTTGGTGCTGTGGAATAATTAGATATAGTTTATATAATTACTTTTATTTTTTATTGGCATCAAAAGGGAATGTTATTTAAGAATTTAAGCTTTTATTAGAAACGAGCTTATACAGAATTTCGACAGCTATTTTCACATCTATAAAAATAATTATAATATATTTTCCAGGTATATTTTTATTTTTAATTTATAGAGCATCTTTTGGCCATGCACTCTTTACAACAGCTGCTCAGCTGGCTCAGATTGCAGCTGTGCAAAATTTAAAGTTTAAGTGTCGTAATTTTTGGTACTTATTTTTTGCTATTTTTGTGATTTGTGCCGTTGATTTGTCGCTGGCATTTGGTGAGCTTCATTTGTTTGAGTGTAATGCGACTTTCTCGCATTTGTGTTGTTGGGCAAGGGGAAATGGTTTCAGAAAAATGCTGATTACAAGCAATAAGTTGTGATTTTTTCTCATTTTTTTTTTTGTTCCTCTTACCAAGTTGCTGCTGTCGACATTAATGTAATTCAAAGCCCTGACAAAATGTGCTGGTCAATCATTAAATTGCTTAATAAAGCGTGGCGCATGGAAATAACGGAAAAACGCTTGATGTGGCTTAGCCTTAAGTTAGCAGGTATCATGCCACTCCACTCCCCTCACCCTCCCCCTGCTGCACTAAGCAGCTTAGTTGCGACACTTGAGCTGAGCTGGCTGGCTGCACGATTTGTGCGACGATCATTAAAATCGATCAGCGGATCGAATCCAGCGTCGGTGCAGGTGCCCAGCTCCATAGATTGTGCAAGAGTCTCAGTCTCAAAACCCGTATAGTCAACTAAAAGAGCGCAAAAAAAAAAAATTAAAAACATTGAAAACACGAAACATTTTGCTAGATTGTTGCCACATTACGTATGCGCCACGTTGTCGCCATAAAAATATAAAAAAAAATATCTAATAAAAATGTCATTGAAATGGAAAGCTAACAATTTAATAGCACACAGCATGCGACACATTCACAGAAATTCTAAGCACAGCAGTGCATAAAAAAAATAACAAACTAGAAAACAAAAAACAACCTAATTGCAAATGCAAAAAAAATTCGAAACCAACAGCAACAACAATAACAGTAAAAACAACAACAACAGCAACAAAATATGCTGCTGTTCATTTGGCTGCCAAGTTTGCCGGCATTTTGAGAGTGTTACGCGACTTTGAGCGCTCTAATTGTGCGCTTGTTTGGCTTATATACATGCATAAACTGCTATGTATACACAACAGCTACAACAACAACAACAACAACAACAGCAGCCACACAGATAACAACAACAAAGCGACATGCAACATCGCCCAGGCGTTGAACGTTTAGCAGCGCTGAAAACACAAAAAAAAACTTATGAAAAAATGATTTAAGTCATGTCGAAATTTCAATACACTTTTAAATTTACAATGTAGTTTTTTTCCTGTTGAAATAATTTCGTTTAAAATATTTTAGTTTTTTGTTCTAAAAAATTTAATATTTATTATTATTTACACTCATTTGTTTTCAGTTATTTTTTTAGTAATTAAATTTTGGTTGTGGTTGTTTTGCCACAGCAACTTGAGATTTAGATTTCTGTTTTCTGATTTATGATCCAAAAATATGTATTATTCTATCGATATATATATATTCATTTTTTATATGTTAGATATTCGTGTTTATTCATCTTTTATATGTATTCGAATCAATTGCTTAATATAATTTCCATTAATTTTGTGATTATTTAAAAAAGGTACAAAAAAATTCTCATCAAAAAATCCAATTTATTCCTATATATAAAGAAAGAGCTTTATATATATAAACTTAAATTATTATTTGACACAGTTGCCTTTATATAATATTTATCAGCAATCGTTTTTATGCATGTGGTTCAAGTTTCATTGACAAATTTGTTTTTTAATAGCTATTTACAAAAATGGACATGATCTATATTTATCTGTGTAAATATATAAATTTTGTGAATTCATACAACACACATAATTAAACAGTCAACTGGCAATTAAGACATTTCCTCTCCTATTAATGACAAACCAAACAATGCAGTTTATATACTATATTTAACTAGAGTAGCAAACAATAGCAGACAAAATGAAAAATGAAAAAAATAGTAAAAAAAAACAACAAAAAATTGTAATGTTTGCTATTAAGTGGTGTGGAAATGCGTAGGAAATTATGATATAATCATATGCAGAGAATGGGCGAGTTAAATACATATATATATAGAAATACATATATAAAATGCATGGAGCCGTTTTCAAGATCAAGTTCAAGTTTAGTGGCATGCAATGATTTATGCCACATTATGATAGTTGACTTTTGGTTGCAGGTAGCACGACGACAATTGCATTTGATGGGAAACTTGGTATTGGCATTTTCACAAAATGTGCCCTCAGCTTCAGGTTAAATGGCAGGCAGAGGCACAAAAAAAAAGAAGAAGAAGTAGAAAAAACCTTGATGTGATTGGCAATTTGCCAAAGAGGAGCACAAATGGCAAAAAGTGTCTAGAGGCGAAAAATCACCTTTTGACCCACTTTCAGAGACAGCCAACTCGCTGTCTTCGTGTGATTGTGCATAATGTGAAAATAATGTTGCCTTTGATTGATGCCCATCGCTGAAGACGACACAATTCCCAACCGCAACAAGCGACAAATCAATCGTGTTGATTGTGTCTCTCAAATGCAAATGCACTGAGAGAAAAGTCACCAGTGATAAATGTATTACAAAAAAAAAAAAACTGCTTAACTTTTGCCAAAGAATTTTGTTTTCTAGTTTGAGTTGAGTAAAATTTTGAGAATTCTTTACTTAAAACTCAACATTTTTTCGCTGAGTGTATGTTGCAGTGCTTGTTGCTTGTGGCAAACGGAAGTCAAGCGCAATTTGTGAACGCAAATCGAACAATTTACGTTTTACGGTTTTACTGCCAACGGGCCTAATGTCAGCAGTTTTATACAGCCGGCAGTTGAGACCGGCAAAACAAAATGTCAAATGCGAATACCGTTTGCGGTTTGCTGGCGTTTCTCACTGCCGGAACGTGATTTCTGCATTAAGCCAGAGCTTTAAATGAGTTTACTCCAATGGAAGCTGGAAGCGGCAGCTTTAAGTGTGTCAGTCGTTGGCAAAGGCTAAAAAAATGCTGGCTGGTTTCTATTGGGGGGGGGGGGGGGGGGGTGGGTTGTGTTTGTTTATGTGGCACATAAGGCACTGAGCCATATTTTACGCATAGTTAAACACAAGTGCAAAGCATCGCATAAACACATACAAACATGCACGCACACACACCCCCTCACACACACCCCCTCACACACACCCCCTCACACACACCCCCTCACACACCCCCTCACACAGCTACCTCTTGTACTTAATTATGCATTAGGCTGACTGCATTGACAACGCCGCAAACTATGCAAAGTTCAACGAACTCCTCATTTGATGAAGGATGTGCTTGGTGTGTAAAGTTTTAGGGCTTGTCCACACCTTAGCCGCCGGCAGACAGGCGGACATCTTCATTAGGGCCACAACGACAATCAATTGCCACCTGAAAACGACGTGGCCACGTGGCCAAACCAACCAGCCAACAGACTCAGCAGCAGGCGGCATGCATCGGCCATGTAATTGGCGTTCAACCTGAATGTGGCGCGTCAATGGTGCATGAAGCACAACTGTGGGCCAAATCGATTACTTTTTAGCCATAACACATTGGCAAATCTATAGTTCAAGTTAATGTAAAAAATTATGCAGTCATCGTCTACTAATTTAAACATTTCGTTTAATCATTTGCTGATTTGTAATCAGATTTTTTTTTATATATTTAGCGTTTAATTTTTAATGCATTTTAAGCTGTGCAAATGTAGACACTTTAAATAAATTGATGGCAAGTTGTTAAGCGAAGTACTTACATTTTTAAGTATAGCTGTAACTGTTATTTAATTGGTAGATAAAAAGAAATTGTTGATTACAAGATAATTAAATTGTTAATTGATTGGTTAATTTGCTAGAGAAGTGAGGCAGTGAATGGTCTTCTAGGAGGAGTGGTAAATAAAGGGATTTAACTCTGGTTGAATTCAGTGGAAACTTCTTTTAAATTTTTAATTAATATGCTAAATTTTTTGGGGAAGTCAGCTGCAGAAATGTTGCACTACAAAATATTAATGTCAATTTATAATTATAAGAATTTTAAGCTTGCAACATATTTAATCAATTCAAAGCTAAGCTCTTTAAAAATTATATAAATATATAAATATATAAATATAAATAATAATATAAATCATATATATTATAAATATTGAGCTGAAATATCAATTTATTTTGATAACAAATTTATTTTGTGTATTTGAGCCTTCTGCAATTTTTGGTATTTCTTTAAATTAATTGAGAAATTTTTTAAGACCTCTAATATTTCCTTCAAAAACATTATTTCTTTTTTATAGTTAAAAAAAAAATGCACAACATTAATAAGAAATTAGAAAATGAAAAAAAATATCTTGATACAAATTTTAATTTTTTTTCTGACAAGATTTTTAAGCACATTTTTTGCCAAAAAAATAGCCCGATAAGCACATTGTGCCACGCGTGGTGGAAAGGGGCAAGCGGATGCACTTGAGTACACCAGCGCTGGTGGCAAAGCAGGGATAAATGAGGAAGGGGGGTGGGGCATGTGGGGAGGCAGTAGGGCAGCAATTGATGTGCCTAACCCACGCATGTGGCCACTCTTTGTGGCATACAATTGAATTTATAGCCCAGGCTTGCAGCGCTTGTTGTTGCTATAATGAATCAATGTGTGTGTGTTTGAGTGTGTGTGTGTGTATGTATGTGTGTGTGCAAGCTGTTTGCCAAATTTATATTGCCTACATTTGCGGGCAGGCGAACTGAGCTGCTTGCAATTGATTTTGTTTTGGTTTTGAGTTGTTGTTGTTGTTGTTGTTGCTCTGCTGCTGCCCGCATAAAGCTTGCAACAAGCATAACAACATACAGATTGTCTCTCGAGACTGCATGCTTCGTTGCACACACACAGAGAGTGGAGGAAGAGACTGAAGTATGAAAGTATCCTGGGCATCGCACGAGCGCCTTGTTTATTGAATTTGGTTGCCTTTATGCAACTCTGCCGCTGCCACTGCCACTGCGACTGCGACTGCCACTTCCACTTCCACTGCCGTTTGACTGCAATTGAGGATGTAATTTTTGCATGTCTCCGGCATTAAATTTGCGCCTCGTTACGGCCACTGTTGGCCTGGCTTGTGGCAATTAGGGCTATGACATTCCGCTCTAAATCTCCTGCACACTTTTGCTAATTGTTTTCAATTGCAAAATGAGAGAGAAATGTGTAAAAAGTAATTGCACTTTGATGGGGCACATGCCTCCAGGCTAATTACCTATTACAGCCCATTTGCAAAAATCTATTCAATTGCAAAATTATTTTCACATTTTTGCCAAATTACTTGATTGGCTTTTGGGCTGATTATGGTCATTTTTGCATGTGTTCTAATCGGCGAAATTCACTTTATTTTGTGCCACAACAATTTCAACTAACTTGTTCTCGTTTTGTATATTAAACTTAAGTTTATTTAACTGATAATCTTTTTCAAGTTATTTTTTTTAAGTTGGCCCTAACTAATTGATTAATCTTTTGAGCTGTGCACTTCACAGATGCATCTCGCTTGGCTCACTTTCAGTTCCAGGTTTGCCTGATTTTTCGTGGAAAAATGGGAAAAGTTTGTTACACATTTCCACCATTTCCATTTCTCCGTACTGGCCACATAAATCCCACTTCACTTGACCTGCATGTTAACTTTATCATACACGTTTTGCGGCAGTTAAACAAAGCTGTATCTAAAAGTTGACCAACCAACCACAGCCAATTCAGCGTGTGTTGCAAGTAAATGCATTTCCATGGAAACGTTTGCCTCAGTTTTCACTGTGTGTGTGTGTTGCATATGGAATCGAATGCAAAGCAATTCCGCACCCAATTCAAAATACAAATGTTAAACGAATACGTTTCGACTTGGACTTGGTAGTATTTGAAACGCGTATTTTGTCGTTTCTGCCATTTGGTTGCACGTGACTTGTGTGACCAAAATTGCTTCATTCGACGCAGCCCCTTTGGCCCTGCCGCCACACAGGGGAGGTGCATGCCGTGCTGTGGCATTGTTTTGTGTGTAAGTGGAAGCCAAGCTGGGGTTTCAGCCTTTTTGCCTTTTGCCCATATTCGTGGTGTTTGCAGCACGATGTTTTAGTTGTTGTTGTTGTTGTTGTATTTGTTGTTGTTTGTTTGTTTGTTGTTATAGGCTTTTAATTGACATACGCACGATTCCTCAGCGGAGTTCTTTCAATGTTTTTTACCCCAGCTGCATACCAATGACGCTCTCCGCCACTCACTTGGTCTAATCTCCCTCTCTCCCTTCTCTTTTCCAGCTATGCTAATGATGAGTGACCAGCAGCAGCAGCAGCAGCAGCCACGCAGCGCCTAAAATTTATTGACCATATATTGATACCCAGATATATATAAATATATTGGCCCCAAAAGGTGAGTTGACTTGACTTATTGCCCTGCTAACTTTAGATAATTGCTCTCGCATGAGCAACAAATGATAATTAGACAGAAAAAGCGCGTGATTTTCGATTATAGATATTAACACAGATTTTATGCCTTTTTACCTTTTTTTATTATTGTTCGATTAACTGCTTAAAACTGCTGAGTTAAGCTCTATTTTACTCCACATATATATTTAGTAATAGTTATTAATTCTTTAAAATTAATACATAAAAAGCATTTGCTATTAGAAATGCCATTTTATCTATTCAGAAAGTTGTTGCGCATAAAAAACTTGACTTTAAGCCAGCCATTTGGTTTTTGTGCTGTGTGCAAACTCTCAAAGCCATTTTCATTAGCTAAACATTGGTCGGAAAACATCAATTGGATTGCAGTGCTGAGCTTTGCCCCGAGGTGGCCAACAACAACAACAACAACAGCAACTCACACAACAACAATATTATCATCATTGTTTATGGAGGTAAATGTGTATGTGTTGTGCAGTTGTTATGCTGCCGGTGTTTTTGCTAGCTTCTTGGGTTAAATTAGAAATAAAAGCTCTTTTTCTTAATGCATAACACACACACATACACACACAAATAAACAGCTAAACTTAAAGCTTTATTTGAGTGCAAAGTTCGAGTTAAAATTTGCAAACGCTTCGTATGCGCTATATTTACTGTTAACAGCAACTGTTTTGACAACCCGCGCAGCTTTCAAGAGCTTTCACTCAAATGAGCTTTTGCTCAGTTTTGTGCTCCTGCTTTGGCGAGTGTCCTTTTTTTGCCGAGCACTGAAACGAAACGCAACGCAACGAAGCGATTTTTCCTGCAGTCTCCTCACGAATCTCGCCAGCAGCGGCTGCCCAGAAACCGAACAGCGGACGGTTGGCAACGCGCGTGTTTTTGGTTGGCAACTCACAAAAAAAAAAAATAACAGAAAAAAAAACAAGAAAATATTTCATGAAAAAAGACAAATAGAAAATAACGGGCAGGCAGGCAAAGTTAGTGTGGCCATTTTTGGGGGGTGTACCACAACGCGTAGTATAAAACCAATAAGAATATAAATTAGAAATATTTCTGCGTTTCTATGTGTATGTGTGTGTGTGTGTGCTGTGTTATGTAAAGCTTGCAGCAGTATTCGCATTTATATCGAGATTAACAAAAAAAAAAAAAAAATAATAAAATGGAATGAATAAAAACCGAAAGCACAAAAATCCCCACGTCGCGCCCTGTGAGAGTGAAAATATATTCCTGTGTGAGACGAGACGCTGCCTCGTTGTTATCGTTCCCTGCTGCTGTTGTGGTTCTTCTTGTTGTTGTTGTTGTTGTTGTTGTTCCTGCTGCTACTGTTCTTGTTGTTGTTGTTGTTGTCGCTTTTTGCTGATTGCGCACACGTATATTATGTAAATTATTATGTGCCAGGCAACCAACGAGGCAGGCAACGAGCCAAGACTTCGTCGCATTTTACCGAACACTGCCCCAAAGTCCATGTCCAAATTCCACGTTCGCCCAGCCAGCCAGCCAACTATTCCATATTCACGTCCAACATTCACGGCTTTATGTCGTCATCGTTCAGTGGCCACAATATCAAAAGTTTAGCGCCTATCAAGCGCCCAGAATTCACATCTGTCTAGATGCCCTCTACACACAGCTCCACTACTCTACTCCATCCCTTTGGATGATGTCCTTGTACACTTTGCGAATATATTTTGAACTTTAAACACAGGCAAAGTTGGCTAAAAGCCCCCTCGGAGTGTTAATAAAAGAGGGTTTCTGGCTGTAGTGAAATTGCTTCAGTTAAATATTTAATGCGCTTCAAGTTGAGCACAATTTTTTTTACACGAATATCAATAATTTATTATTTATTTTATTTATATATATTATATATAATTTATTATACAATATTCGTTGTACAAAAATTCTTTATTCAGCCCAAACTAATGTCGATTTATGATATTTCTTAAACTAAATGCAAATTTTTAAAATTTATTTAAAATGGTTAATTCAAAAATTGTTGTTAATACTTGATTAATTATTAATTGTACATTTCATTTGTGCTTTAAAAGAGAACTTCGCTCCAATAATTTTTCCGAGTGTAGGTCGTCAAATTTCATGTGTTGGCCTTCTTTTTGTGTTGCTTTTGGCCCACACGTCTCTTGGCGTTTATTTTTGGCTGGGATACGCGAAAGACGCGTTTCGTTTCTTATCTGTGTACACCTGAGTCTCTTGAGTGGGTGTGTGTGGGTGTGCGTGTGTGCTTGAACAAAGCAGAGTGTGCCGCACAAACAACACAAGGACTGACTGACTGACTGCCAACTAAATTGTTAGTAACTTTTGTCTCCTTTCCCCTTTTCCCCTTTCTAACTGTGTCTGTTGTTTTGTGCCGCCATCTTTGGACGCTTTTAAAGCAATTTATTATGCCTAGCAGCACATTTACACACCCACAACACACACACACACACACACATATACGCATGCCTCGCATCTAATGAATAATGTTATTCAAAACAGTATCTACAACATTTGCATATCCAGTGAAGTCGACAACAGTCAACGACCAAGCATATTTTATCCTGACATTTCGTCCTGCTTTAACTGACTTTGCATTCAGTTAATTCCCTTGAGTATATTAGATACATTTCTGTTCATTGACCGAAAATTCATGGCAATTCAATTTCAGCCACAATATTGATTAATTGTTACATCTCCAGGCCCTTTTAATTGGATGTGCAGACAATTAATTGGTTTAACTATTGCCGTTTATTGACTTTAGTTCATTGTGAATCGAATTTTGCATAATTTTGGTTTTCATATGTGGCAAGTTTTATGCCCCAACGCTTAAAGGCTTTGACAAATCTTTTAAGCCAAACCGACTAGTTTGAATAACTTAATCTTTGACTTAAACTTAACTGCTAAACTTGCATTTAATAATCCCAAATTTGGTGTGTCCAAAATGAACAGCAGCATTTTAAAACTATTGCAGAGGATTTCAATAGAAATTCAATTTATAAAGTTTTCAAATAAATATTTTATCATGGAAAGTCGCATGCAGATATTTAATGCGCTTAAATTGTGAAAAAAAAATATTTAAAGAATTTATTTTAAATACTTTTTGATAAGAAAATGTCGACAAATACAAATAGTTTGTGCATTTAAAAGATTTATTTAAATATATTTTATTAAACAACATTTTGCTTAAATTAGCCACTATAAAGTAGATAATATTTAAATTAGACTTAAAAAATAGTTAAATTTTGATTGTTTTGATTATTGCTTAATCATTAAACCCAGCTTAAAGTTTTACTTTAGTCATTTATTAAATTTTTGTCTCTGTGTAGCAAATGTTTATTAACTGAAATTTGCTAAAATTGCACAATTTTATTGTTTGCCATTTGATGGGTTATCTATTAGACAAATAACTACCTGAACTTTCGCTCTGCTTTAGTTGCAGCTGTTCATGCCACACACATGATAGCTTTTGCCACATAAATCACGTACACATGCATTATAATGTAATTTCCCGAAATGTTTTTTGCCAGCGTTTTTCCATTTGACGTCACGTCAATTTCATTCATTTCAATTCTAATTTTCATAATTTCATAATGGCCTTGCCTAATTTTAGGCAACCGCCAAATAGTCGCCAAGCCACAGCATAGCATCTATCTAGTACAACCCCCCTTCCCCTCCACTCCTTCCACACACGTTGCAACGAGAGAGTCGCAGCAATTTGCATTTGCATTGAAGGCTGCCATTTGATTCAGCTGCTTCAGTTGCATGTAAAATAAGATTTAGTGCATGTGTGGCAAGTGAATTACACTTGAGTACTTGCAACATTTGTGCTCGTTGACTTGATCATTATTTTGTGCATTTTCTCATTTTCTTGTAGTACACGTTTTGCTTTTTTTTGTGGCATCTTCGCATCTATTCGCAATTAAAAGATCAGAGAACACTTGAATCAGCATCAGGTAATTGCAAATTGCAAGTCGTCAGCTCTACGTATAATTACAAAACTCATTAGGTGTCATTGTCACGCTTGTGCAACTGCTGCTGTTGCATTTACGTTTGCTGCCACATCTTCGACGACTGCCAGTGTTGCGGGCAAAAAGTTTTCGCTTAAACTGTTTGGTTTTCTGCACTGTTTGCCAAACTCAGCATGAGAGGCAGCAACCTTAACCTCAACCCTAACTGTAACCTGGCAGCAACTCCAACAAGAACACACACACAACACACAACACACACACACACACACACACACACACAAACCTGTAAGCCCAAAGTCAAGCAGTCAAAGTGCATTTCATTAGGCATTTATAGGCATTATTATGACATTGGCCATGTGGCGTATGTGTAATATTTCAACCAAAACCAACTTGCAAATACAAAATGTACACTGCAACAGCAGAAAGAGCATGTTGTTGTTCTTGCTTCAATTATATTTTTTCTTGTGAATGACTGATGAATTTTTACTTAAGAACTTTTCTTTGAAACTTTGTGTAACAATGTAATTTTATGCAGGCTATAAATAAATAAATAATCATTGGGTTTATTTCGAGTGTAGGCTTTAAGCTTAAGCTGGCCTTAAGTAAATTTTCCAAAGAACAACAAAAGTCGCCGGCTTGTGGGGCAAGGGTCAAACAAACAAAGGATTCTGGGTCAAAAATTGTAAAATACTCAAATTTATGACGGGTTACAAAATGCTGTTAGCATTGTGTGTGTGAGTGTGTTTATGTGTGTGTGTGTGTTGTGTGTGTCTAGGCTGTGTGTGTGTTATTTAGTTTTATGTGCAGCATAATCAATAACAATTTACATTTATACACAATTCATAGAGGAAAGCAACTCAAACTGAAGTTAAAAGTTGCTCCTTGAGGCACACATACACTCAGACAATCACACACACACTCGCCACATAACAAAAGAAAACCTAAATCCAAATACATATATATATTTATATATATATACATATATATCAAATGCCGAATGAATTCGTCCAGCATGGCAAGTGCAAAGAAATGGAATAATAGAAAATGGAACAAAACAAAATATCACATAAAAATAACGGTATATCGCAGATGTTGTTTTGGGGCTCGCGTGGGTGGTTCAAACAGTTTCTGGCATAGCTGCTATAACTTCAAATAAAGAAAACTTAACAGTTTTAAATTCTTATACGATTTGTGCAGCACTTTACGTATAAATTCCAAAGATCCTTTCGGATCCAGCTCAATTATAATTCATTTTAAGCGTTTTATTTACTTTGCACAAAAGGATTTTTCTCTTAGTTCATTCATCCTTCAGCCTTTTGTTCGTTCACAATTTTTAATTCAATTCTCTGTCGCAACTCTCGCAGCAGTGTTTCGGACAAGCTGTCCAGGAAAATGCAAAACAAATATACCATAAACAAAAGCTTGTAGCACACAAAAAGACTGACACACACACAAGCACACACACACACACACGCACACACAAACTGTCACACACACACAGCAGACTTTAGCGACAACTATTAGAGAAAAATATTTGTGACCGCCTTTTGTTTCCACGTGAAGAGCACAAAAACGTCGCAAGGCGAGAACTGAAGAGTGCCACAGAGCAAGTGTAGGAGAAAGGGCTGGATGGAGAAGGGGTGGAGAGAGAGGGAGTGCCAACTGCGAGCCATAAACATGGCACACATCCTGCAGGCACACGGCGGACCCGAGTGGCTTTTGTGCTGCCAAAAACGGAAATGGGTAACAGAAGCAAAAGCTAAAGCCGTAGTTCTCTAACCCCAGCTGTGTGGCTGCGTGTGTGTGTGTGTAGTGTGTGTGAAAGATGATGAGTGTGTGTGTAGTGTGTGTGAGAGATGATGTGTGTGTGTGTTAGAGTGTGTGTTTTTGCGTGCAAAGTATTTAAATTGGTATGCAACATGAATGACAGCCGCCGTCGCTCATGTTTCTATGATAAAGTCCTGGCTTTCGTGTGTGTATGTGTGTGTGTGTGTGTGTGTGTGTGTGTGTGTGTGTGTAGGTGTCCTTGCACTGCCTCGTGCCCTTTCGGTGGCTGTGCCTTGATTTGAATTTTCCACTTTTGACGGCTGCAAATGTATGTGAGGCATTAGCGCATGCCTAGGCAGCATCAGCAGCAGTCAGGAGCAGCTACACTCAAAAAAATAATGCAATTTTGTATAATAACTCAAGTGACAAAGGGTTCAAAATAAAACTAAAATACCGAAATTTAAAAAAAAAAATTTTTCTTTTATCAGAAACTTTAGTTTTAGTAAGGTTTTTGCTTTAAATAGATGATAGATTTTTAAGCAAACAAATCTTATTTTTATGATATTTTTAATCGACTTAATTTAAATGATATATTTAGTTTTTCTTTGATCTTAGTAAACTTTATCTGGAGTTAGTTTTTTTCTTTAAATATATAATAGATTTTAGAAAAAGAAAATTATTTATATCAGATTATTTACAATCGATTTCTTCGATCTTAGTAAACTTTATCGGACGTGAAATTTTTTCGCTTAAATAGAAACAACGAAATTCATAATTTTCAAATTATTTATAATCGATTTAATTTAAATGAGATATTTAGTTTTTCTCAAAGAAAATAAAGAGCTGAAGTTTTTGAGATAAGCACTGAAAATTTATACACTAATTTAAAATATGAAAATGCTTATAAAAAGTTTGATACATTTGATTGATTCTTATATAAAGAAATTATTATATAAGAAAATTCATATTGCTATGCTTTTATTATGATTTTTATAAGGCATTTCTCTAAGTGCATTTGCAGCTGTGGGCCACATGTTAACGTCATGTTTTTCGGGATGAGGTAATTTCGTCTTTCAACTTTGAGTTTTGATGCCGCTGCAATGACTTATTTGGCTTCCATGCAGCCGCTCAACTTTTTGCCATCAGCCTGTTTGCTTAATTTACCTGCCCAGGTGTGCGTGTGTGTGTGCGTGTGTGTGTTGTGTGTGAGTTGTGTGTGTGCCACGCAGGCTGTGCTTCTGTGTGCATTCGATAATCACCTAGACTGCAGTTGACTTGGGCTTAATAGCCACCCAACAGCTGCCACAATTGCTTCCCCTGTCGCTTGTCAATTTCGCATGCAGACAGGACATGCTCAAAAGGATGCGCCAACTAGGCACAAACGCTACTACAACATGCATGGCATCCACTACTACTACTACTACGTGAGGCCAATCAGGCCGATTTCTACTAGGCAATAAACAATGGCAAAAAGTGAAAGCAACAAAAATCTTCATCGTCAAGTGTCATTCTGGGCGGAAGTTGGCATCCACTTAAACAGCACACACACTCACACACACACACACACACAGTCTCTCACAACAGCTGTCTATTAGTGTGCGTGTGTTTTTCTATCCTCTATCTGAGGCACTGAGGCCCTGCCACTCACAATGAATATTTATGCTGGTTGTTGTTGGCCTCATGTTATGTTTTGTATGCTGCAAAACTGGCAGCTCTATGAACCGAGTATTTTTTGAGAGCAGCCAGCTCACCCCCCCCACTAAGCCATGCTTAACCCCGCACCCCTCTTGCACCGAGCAATGTTTGTTTGCTGGCTGCGAATTGAAGTGCACTGTCAGCCAAATCAAGTGTGCAACTTTGAATTGTTGCCAGAGAGTGTTCGACCCTGAGAAACCTTCAAAAAAATTCGGTTTTTTAATATCATATTTTCTTGCTCAGCATTTTTTTGTTCTGATTTTTGCCATCATAAAAAGGACTAAAGAGGATTTAGTAAAGATTTAAAACGGGCCGTCAGCTTTGGGATATTTTAACTTTAAAATTTATAAAATTCTGTTTCGAATCTGGATTTATTTTGTGCCTCAAATAATTAAAAATTCTTACAGAACTTTTCATTAAATCACAACTATTTTATTGGCCTGAATTGCTCTTATTTTGCTTGTTTTTACATAAGTTAAACAGTGGAATATAATTTTTAAAAATCATTTTGATATGTGCTTAACTGCTTTGGACTCCAATAACTAGCTTTAGACCAGGCCAATAGTCAGAGCTAATTTTGAAACGTTTGCAAAGTGTGCTCTATGAAGTTGTCTATTTGGAGTAATGCATGATACGTAGTGGGTAAATAGACACTAATTAGTAATCTGAGTAAGCTGTTTTGACCAGCATTGGTTTTGGCCAATTGCTGATTTATGTCTGGCTTGCATGAGAAATTATGTTGTTGTTGTTGTGGTTGCGGCTGTTGCTCGATTTCAATTTTATCGATTGTCCACGAAAACAGATTGCCATCCACTCTCATTATTTGCACACACAACACACACACTCAAACACACACACACACTTAGAGCATCAGTTTTGATTGAGATGCTTTTAATTACATTCAATTGTTTGCTATTGGAAATTTATGACGCTTTTCATGTTTCAAGCGAGTGCACAAATAATATAAATGTAAATATAATATGTAAATATAAATGTGAATATAAATGTGAATTCATGTGTTATACTTACAAAACAGATGATGATGATGATGGTGTGCCAAAATGTGTTGCAATCCTGAATGAATGAAGTGTCCTTGCAAATTGTTGGCCATTTGCTAGCACAAATATTATGCAACACTTTTCGCCCCAATAAGTATGCCAGTAAATCCCCAAAGGGCAACTTACACATAAAAAAAAGACACACACTCACACACACACACACACAGTACTCGCCCGTTGACAACTCATCAAAGCGTCTGTCAGCCCTTTGGGGCAAGGTCATGTGCCAATAGCCCAGAGGCGCTCAAGAAATGATAAATAAAAAAAAGTAAAAGGTTTTTTTCTGCTACTTCTTATCTGCTAACACACAGCGCTTCACATTGTAGTTGGTTGTGTGTGTGTGCTTGTGTGTGTGTATTTTTCACAGCAAGTTTGTCAACATTTCCATGGCTCGCTTTTGCTTGTGTGTGTGTTTTTTGTATTAGCGTCTCGAAAGTATTTGCTGCCTTTTGCCTTTGGCTGCCACTTCTTATTATTGATTTTTCTCTCCTTTTTTTGTATCTTTCGTTAACTTTGTTGCTTTGTTTCATTTGTTGTTGTTTTTCTTTTTGTGCAACTTCCGTTTCAACTTGAAATCTGCTGCCAGATAAGTATTTATAATTGCACTTAACGTTTCACGAGTGCCCCCAGAGAGAGAGAGGGAGAACAGCCGAGAGCGAGCCAGAAATTTTTGCAGGCGCACCTCTTTTGGCCACGTCTGGGGTGTATCCTTCACAGTAATAATTAAGTTGCCCCAATGGCCGGCTGGACAGTTGAGTCGCTGGCCTACTTGAGCTTGCAACACGCTTTCAAGTGAATTGGCTCGTTGAGTGGCTGTTGCCTCCATGGCCATCGTTGGATCGTTGTGGCTCATTGCTGTGGCTGCGGCTCCGGCTGCTCCATCTGTGGCTATCCCCACTTCCATTTGCTCTTATTAGTCGAGTGACACTCGACTGCCAAACGATAATGACGTCATTGCGGCTTACAAATGCCATTGGCGATTACAATGATTGTTGCATGTGCAGCAGCAATTAATACGCGATTTAAGAGCCAAGTCATATGCCACACAGTTAAGCATAAACTGCTTGCCACATCAGCTTAAGAGAAACTAACAATTTGACTTTAAGTATTGGCTTAAAATTGGTTTTGTCATATTTCAAATTACTCTCATTAATAAAGTAAAGTCAAACAAAGAAGAAATCGATTTATTTGATTAAGTATACCTAATTAAATGGCCAGCATAGTACATAATTTGTATACACTTGCAAGATTGTCCATTTTTAGAACCACATTTGTGCCTCAGTCTGTGATTGTGTTAGCTTTTTCTGCTCTGCATTCTATTTATGGCTAAGATAATTGTTGCGTATGCGCAGTAATTAACATGATACATGTTGAACGCCACAATTTGCGGCACACAAAGCTCGCAAATGCCAATTGAGCTGGAATAGCAAAATGTCTAATTTTTTTTTGAACCAGCAACACTCCCCTCATTTGGCCCTTTAGCGTGCATTGGCATTTGACAGCATTTGCATAGCTGAACTAACCAAATGCAAATTTGCCAGAAGAACTCGTCTAAATGGCAACAAAATGTAAACAACTCAAAAACCAAATGCACAGAGTGGATCCTTAATTCGTGCCACATTGCAACATGTTGGGTAAATAAGAATATTATCACATGAGATGAGTGGAGCCCAGCTCATTGAAAGTGTAATTGGCATATATCCCACTTATATACAAATATTTATATATATATATATATATATATATGTTATATAGTCGCAATCAGTGCGATTTATATGCACATAATTTAACGAAGAGGCAATCGCATTTTCTTATGCAGCAGCAACATCGTTTTGTGGCATGCATAAAAAAAATACGCTTGGGGTTATTTTTCATGCTCAAATTTGTATGACGTTCATCACACACAAAAGCGGCACACAATTGCTGTGTGGCAGCAACACACACACACACAGTATACCACAATACGGAAAGTCCAGACTGAGTGGCAGCCAAGTCCTGCGCCTGACGATTTCCCCAGTTTGTTGATAAATCGTCATCGATTTTTTATACCCAGCACTCATTAAATGTTCAAGAATGGATTGATTAATGTTGTGCTAGGCAAAAGAATGGCGGATTTTACTTTGTATATATATATTTTTGTTCAGTTTTAGTGGGTGTATATATCCACATTTCTATATATCTCTATATATATATATATTACATCAAACTTTATCTATTTAATGAGTATCTGTTACTCTTGCGCAACTGCCAAATTTCAGCTACTGTTTTTATTACTTTTCTGGCTGTTTATTACTGTTTTCTGTTTTCCTGCCAATATTTTATTTGTGCGTTTGCTTTTGGCCACATCTTTCAGCGAAGGACTGCGCCAGTTGGAAAATTCTGCCTCTGAAGCGTTAATTGAAAGCCATACAAATTGTGGGACCAGCTCGAAGGCAATTATAAAATGGCTTGCGTTGGCTACTTGCCGGGCCAACTGGCTGACTAGCTGACTGGCTGACTGGTTGGCCAACTGGCTGGCTGACTGGCTGGCTGACTGGCTGGTTGGTTGGTCGGTCACAGACTGCTTGTCCAGCAATCTGGGCTGGTTAGTTGGCTAGCCCGGTTTGCTGTTGATTGTAGCGTAAAATGGCCACGCCGAAGGCTGCTAATGCCATGATTTAACATTTGTCGGCACAGCAGGGCCACCCAGTCTAACACACAAACACACACACACACACACACACACATACACACACATACTGTGCTTGTGTTTAAATCCCGGATCAATTGTTTATTTATTGCGCAACATTTTCAACAGGATTTTGCTTTTAATGCACGAACGTCGACATTTGTGCCAAGTTGTATTGTGCTGTCAGACGCTCTTAACTTGGCTCTTACGCCAACGGTAGCACCCCCATCCATGTGGCAAGTGGGTGCACCCCGCCATCCCGCCCCCCAAAAGTATGCAATGTTCATGTGCATTTTGTTAAAATCGATTTCGAGCAACATGAATTAAATGATATTTGCAGTTTTAATTCATTTTCCAATTGGATTTGAACGTCATTTATTTTATTTATGACACAGCAGCAGCCACACAGAAAGAGCCACGTATGAAAATTTCATTTCAAATAATTGGATGGCTCTGGTCAATTGCATTAAATGCATTTTCCCATTCAATTGGTTATCGGCAGCGGCTCATCTGACAGCTTCACGTCTGTCTGCAGCAGATTTCACTTGTACATATATATATTTAATTTGAGTATATATATATTTAATTTCAGTTTCTGCGTTGGCTCCACAATTGAAGCAGAAATCGTCTGGTTTAATTGCGGTTTTGTCTGTCAAGTCAAGTTTGTCAACTTGGCCTGGCGCCAAGTCAGAAATCATTTTCAGTTGGCTCTGATAATCGAATTCTCAAAGAAGAGCCGAAAATTTATATAGAATAATACAAATATTTAATTTAAATAAAGTTTGGAAAAGTAAAAAATATGTTGATACATTTAAATAAGATTTTGTCGAATTTAAAATTTTATTTAACTTAATTTTTATCTTTAGCTCGATCAGAATATAAATGAATTTTATTTTTTTCTAACAAAATCGAATTGAATATTTTTTATGAGTATCAATTTTATCTCTATCAATTAGTATAAATTTTATCTCTAATAGTTCGAAGTCGATTTTTTTGTGGCACTAAGTTTTTACGCTGAAAACATTCCACCATATTTGTAAATTGAATAAAGCTCACAATTCTTTCACTTATAAAAAAAATTTTTTATTGTAAAACAAAGCCACTTTATTAAAAAAAAATACCTTCACCATATTTTTTAATTGCTCAACTCGTTTCAATAACTTTTGCATAGAAAAATGAAAATGCTTTGCAACTGGTATGCAAAATAAATATTGCTAAATTCCTTAAATATTTGTTTGGCAAATTATTGGGAAAATTGCATTCCAATCATGCCAAATTTTGTGTGGAAATTCTGTTATTATTATTAATTTTTGTATACGTTAGGAAATTATCGTAGGCTTTTCACAATTCTCTATTTGTGCATAAATTGCTTGAAATATTATAGCAAACATTTTAGATCGATAAACAAAATGGAAAATGGAAATTTTAGGCATGAAGAAGTTTGCATTCGCTAGAAACATTTTTCAAAAAATTAAATATATAATTATCTGTGCAACAGAAAGGGTTTTTTTTTTACCCACAACTTAAGATTTATCTTTAATCGATTTTCCAATTGAAACTTTTTGATATATGATGACTATCTTAATATATTTTGTGAGTTTGTTCTGGTAATTTTGGTAACGAAAAAGATTTGAATGTGGAAAAAGTTTTTACCTATGTTTGCTTTAAAGAATATTGGTCCGATTCGAAGAGTCGAAAGCCAAAATACGAATATATATATATCTAGGGTATTAATAGAGTTCACTCAGCGATAGTTTTTCTCTGCGTCTAATGAAATAATTGGGAATGCCTGCAATTGCAATTTTCAATTTGCATCTCTCTGTTTTTTTTTTTTTTTAATTTGGGTTTGTTGACGTTGTCGCCCACTGACCAAAATTGAGAGGCATAAATCTGCGGGTGTCCCCAATAAAAATAGACACATTTTCACACAGTTTTTCAACTGCAGCAAACTGGGCGAGCGGAATATTTTTTCTCGCTTTTCTCTGTGCATCTCTCTGGCGATGGGGCAGATAAACCGAGCATATCACGAATAAAAAAAAAAAAAAAAAACAAACACAAAAAGAATGAACTGAACAACAAAAGAGACTCTTGCCACATTTCATTTTGAAAATGAGTTTGAAACGCGTAATTGAGTTTTCGCATCCAATCAAAAAATAATGAAAGTCTAGTGGAGAAAAGGAAAAAGAGATTCGAAAGAGAAAAAAAACACACATTGAATTATTGATAAGGTCAATTAAATTATAAATTAATTAAGGTGAGCGCGTGAAAGGCGAGAAGCGAAAGCGAAAACATGTTTGGCTGCATCTATCAGCTGTGGGACTGGTAAGTAGATAAAAGCCGTGATAAACCTACCCATGCATAATTATGCAATTCATATGCAATTTTCCGCGTCTGTGCCACTGTGCGACCTGACCACCGATGGTAGGTAGGCCTTCCAGCTGCACTCAACCAATTAACGTCAATTACGGGCTCAGCCAGTTGCATCCCCAGTTGCGGGCTTCAATGAAATTGGCGCGGATTTAGCGCTGCTCTTTGCTCACCCATATTGGAAAAGCCCCCACCCCCACCCCCACCCCTTCCCCATCCTGCAACATCGACATCGCGCAGAGCTTTACCGCTTGTCCACGCAATTGAATTAATCTCGCAAACCTTTGCTAATTGAAATGACATCGTTCGAGATCTGAAAAATTGTGCCATTTTTACAAACAGTTTTTTAAGATATTTGTTTTCCAAGTTCGCATAAAAATTCAATTAATTTTCCGATTCAAGCCCCCAAATCGATTTGTCTTTGTCAGGCGCCAATTTATTTTTTTCCTTTTTTCTATCTACTTTTTATTTAATCTCAATTTTACAATCAAAATTTAATATTTCTGTTAAAACAAAAAATTAATAAATTTCTTTTAATTTGGTTTTAGGTTGGAAGCGCCACCGCTGTTCACTGCCGGCACCATGGACGCCAAGAAGCTGCAACAGTTGCAAGCGGCAACTGCACAGCAGCAAAAGAAGCTGCCACTCGCCTACCAGACGAATCTAATTGATTATCGGACGGCGACACATTCACCAGCCGGATATCATCTGCAGTCGCAGGCGCTGTACCAGCAATCGCCGACGGCGACCTCGTCGAGCGGCGGGGGTCCGCTGTCACCCATCGATATGCAGCCGCAGGCGAAGCTTGGCCTGCTCAAGCACAATCATGGCGGCAACTCGAGCAGTTCGCATAGTTCACCCTATCACCAGTCGTACTCCAGCGGGGGAGGCGAGCAAATCTATCAGTCGCCGACGGAGCGCACTTATCTGGCGGCAGCTGGACGACTGCAGGCGAGCAATGCGACGGCGGGACAACATCCCATATCGGCGCTGCAGGCGCAATATCAACAGTTGCAACAGGCCAAGATGCAGGCACAGTTGGTGACGCAAAGCGAGGCGCAGCAGCAGCAGCAGCGAACGTTTGCCATGCGACAGGCAATGAATCCACCCACAGCCCATTATCACATGAGTCAATCTTCGAGCATGGTGTCCAACATGACGTTGCAGCAACAGCAAATGCAACAGCAACAACAACAGCAGCAGCAGCAGCAGCAGCAGCAGCAGCAGCAGCAGCAGAGAGCTCCTCCTTCGACTCTTAATCTTGGCAATCAATATCAGGCTGCCTCGGGTCCTTTGAAATTGCAGCAACAGCAACAGCAACAACAGATGCCCAAACACTATCAGGAGCAACTTTATGCCCAGCAGCAACAACAGTTGCAGCTGCAGTTGCAACATCAACAACAACAGCAACAGTTGCAGCAACAATTGCAGCAACAATTGCAGCAACAACAGCAGCAGCAACAGCAACAACAGCAACGTCATAAGCCAGAGCTGCAAACGCCCGGCAGCGAACATGGACCCGTCTACATCCAACAGAATCATCCTGGACATGTGGTCAATCAGGCATGTCAAACACAAATCTCAACTGTGAAGCCGAAACCCACTCTCAGCTCGGAGGAGTCCTCGTCCGCCTCCACGCGCAGTCCAACTCATGCTCCACTGGATCGCAAGAAGAGCATTGGCTCGGGGCAGGCACTCAAGTCTCCGATTACGAAGCGACCACCGACGACTCCGGTCACCCTTTCCGGCTGGCTGCACAAACAGGGCTCGGATGGGCTGAAAGTGTGGCGCAAGCGTTGGTTCGTCCTCGCCGAATACTGCCTGTACTATTACAAGGGACCCGAGGAGGAGAAGCTATTGGGTTCGGTGTTGTTGCCCTCGTATCGGGTGTCCGCCTGCCTGCCCGAGGATAAAATCTATCGCAAGTTTGCCTTCAAGTGCGAACATCAAAATATGCGCACCTATTGGCTGGCTGCCGACAGTGCCGATGCCATGATGCAGTGGGTCCGTGCTCTGGCTGCCGCCAGCATGATGCAGGCACCCAGCAGTGGTGAATCGGAGCCCAGTGTTAACTCGTCGCTGAATCACAGCGGAGAAAACTCCGATTCGGGCATACACACATTGCAATCTCAACCAGGCAAGGGTCAACTGACGCCTGCTTCGGATAATCCCGGTGGTGGCGCACAGCCACTGTATGCGAATGCACCACCCAAGCCGCGTAGGATTAACGATGGCGGCTACTCCTCACCGTCACCCGAGCACAATGAACAGCAGCCAGTGCCACCTAGTCGTCGCACCGGGGGCATGCTCTCCCCCACACAGCAGCTCTACCAGCAACGATCTCAACAGCAGCCGCAGCAGCATCATGCCATCTACGATACACGAACGGGTCATGTATCGACGGCGTTGCAGTTGCAGCAGGCACAGCAGCAATACTCCCTGGATCATCTGGAGGCACAGTTTCAACAACAACACCTGGACATGGAGGAGCAGATAGCTCGCCTGCAGCAACAGCGCGCAGTGGAGGAGATCTACGGAGAACGGGATCTCTACATGGCTAAGATGATGCAGCGTGGTGGCGTCTATCCTAACCAGCAGCAGCTGCAAGCGGAGCGACGCACACCGGATGCCTATGGTCGCTCCAAGCAGCAGCGAATGTTTGCCGCCGCCGCAGCTGCAGACTACGAGGATATTTACAACATGTCGCAGCTGGCAGGAGGCGGTGGCGCCATCTCCGCACATGAGGCGCTGCTCCAAGAGGCAGCCAGCTATCGGCGGCCACTCAGCCCGCCCAGCTACGATGGCAGCAAGCATGTGCCAGCAATGCCACAGCGATACACGCCCAACCATATGGAGGTAAGTCATAGCTGGACATGGGGAGGAGTAGGAATTTCAGTTTTAAAGATTACCCAAATATGCAAATAGCTCAGAATTTTAACTTAAACAATTCAGAATGCTGCAGTTGTTAAAAATATTCTAATTTTATTGCCAAATTTGGCTTTAAAAATTATTTGCAGCCAAAAATTAGCAGGTTAAATCAAGCAAAGGCACTGAAAAGTAAAAAAAAATAAAATGCAGCGCAAATTTTTATTCGCAAGCCCGAACTGATCCCCAATTGGCTGGCTAGAAACATGAGCATATACATACACACATACTAACACGCTATTGTGGGTAACGGGTTTCTTCAGAATGCACATTAAAACATTTTGACGCTCGCATCAATTGTCATGCCATCTCTTTTTCGCACAGGCGTTCGCATATTTATGCATACAAAATATGCTTGCGGTTCTTTAGAATGCATTCAAAAACAAATATTGATAATCTATTGTCATGCCATCCCTTTCTCACACATGCGTTCGCATATTTATGCATACAAAAAATGCTTACAGCTGCTGGCAGAAATGAGATAAATATCAGAATATATTTTTGAGCATAACTTTGGTTTTTCTTATTAGATTTTGATTAAATTTAGACAGTTGATCATATTGCATATTATTTGTTCATTAAAAGATTCTGCCTTGGGGCCTTTGTGTCTTTCGTTGCTATCGAAAATCGTAATTTATCGATAGTCGCGAAACGAAGGCATAATATATAACAAACTTGTTCTGCGCCTGATATACGAGAGACTATATATTAAATTTCAAGTCTCCAGCTTTTATAATCACTGAGATCCGCGTGTTCACACAGATGGACATGGTTATGTCGACTCGTCTGTTGATCAAGAAAATATATACTTTAAGATGTCGGAGACGCTTCCTTCTACCTGTTACATACATTTGCACATAACAATTCTACAGTTTTTTTTTCCCCCATTATCTATGGCTTCAGGGTATAATTAAGATTTACAATCTTAAAATCAAAAACTAGCTATTATATAAAGGCATAAGTTTGTATAAGAAGAAGAGGAAAAACTTTGCCACTTTGGCAACTGTAGATCACTGTAGAAAATTATTGCAATATATTCCAGGTTTTTTATGCACTTGTTATGATTACTTTTGTTTCCTAAAAGTCGCGTAGTTTTCTTATTTCTATGGAAATAACTCTTACATAACGTGAAAACAGCTTGAGTTGAGTTTAGTGCGTTTCACAGTTCGCTGCACTTCATCCTTTTGGCTGTCTGGGTGCAAAGGTTAGGATAAAAAATCATCTCATGTCATTGCGCCACTTGATGCGCTCGCAAACTGAAACTTGGTCGAATAAAAGGCAAAAACTTGAACGTTACCGCGGTGGGTAAATGTGGGCCAGAACCCATTACGACCTAAACGAGAACAGGCAACAGCAACTGCCCTACTAAAAAGTTTACCTCAGCACGTAGCCAAAAGCTTTTCACTTGGCCGACACTTAGCTCCACAGAGGAGCACAATGAATTCTACATCAAGTTTGAGCTATGCAGAAATATAAAAGATTTATATTTAAAGAATATGTTGCACTAAGTCACAACTATAATTTAGATTTGTTGCGTACTTCCGGATTTTACAACCTTAAGAAATATATTTAATACATTTAGAGATGTTCAAAAATATCACTTTGAATTTTCGCATCCCATTTGCATATCCGTTTTTTCTGTAAGATTAGTGGATAGCATAGGAATCTTTTATAATGTTGAAACACGTCTTAAAGTTGCCATGTCTTAAAATAGTTCTTCCATCAATTTTATTTGCATGATGGCAAAAGTTTTGGGTTTGCATTAACTTTAAAAAAAAATGATTGATGGAAAAAATGACACACATTCAGTTGATAGATTACATAAACGATGCACATTATGGGTTTTGACAGGGGAGCAGCAAATATTCTAGGAAAGAAAAAAAATGAGCTTGGCTTCATTTGCAATCAGTTTTAAATATTATTAAAGTATATTTTTGCATAGGAATTGCAAATTACAAACTTGCTTTTTACCTTGATTAACTCTCATATTTATTCCTTTTACTAAAATGTAAATATTGAGTGAGTTAAGGAAACTAATTTAGAATGTAAATTTTAGCACACACATTTTGTATCTTAACAAAAACTTCAATTTCAGTTAGCTATGCCCAAAAGCTTTTAAGCAGCTGGAGATGAAATTTTCAAATGTGAAAGCATTAAAAATTAAACATAGTTTACATTTATTGCTTGCTTTTAGCATTTCACAGAAAATGTAAGGAAATTAAATATTATAATTCATTTAAGCAAACAAGCAAAATGAAGTTGAAATTTGACATATAAAATACGTTTATAAAATTACTTGTTAAAAATGAGGAATTGTGAGGAATTGAATGAAAAGTGTTGCATAAATTTAGATTTAGATTCTGGCATAAAAAAGCTAAAAAAAATCTACAATATTTCGAGGAATAAAAAGTGATTTTTAACTGAACTTTCATAGAGCATTTATAAAAGTACTTGTTAAAAATTAGGAATTGTGAGGAATTCAATGAAAAGTGTTGCATAAATTTAGATTTAGATTCTGGCATAAAAAAGCTAAAATAGATTATTTAAAATCTGTCATATGTCGAGGAATAATAAGCGATTTTTAACTGAACTTTCATAGAGCATTGCATTTGCGGGACTATCTCAAAAAGTGAATTTTAAAACATTTGCTGAGCTTGCAGTTCTCAAAGACTTGGGTTGCAAGTCCTTGGTCCTTGCCGCTTCTGCCGCGCCCACTAATTAGACTTTAGTGTGTCAGTGGGTTGTTGCTAAATTGCAGACATTTTGTGCTGAACTCACTTTCTGCTAACTGCCACAAATGTGCCACAGTGGCGTATGCCGCGGCTCCTAAAGTGCAACTTTATGGTGTGCTGTTGCCCCCGCGCTGCATTTGCAGCTGCAACTGTGCACGCTGCTGCAGCTGCTCTTTGTGGGTCAGCCAGGAAATGAGTCGCGTGCATGATTTATGCGCCTGGGCCCAAAGCAGCTGTGCATGCCTCGTGCCTCGCATATACCCCTATATGACATATATATATATATATATATATATATATATATATATATATGGGACACGCCAATTTGCCTGTCGGCTCGTTTAAGATGCACAACTCAAACTCGCTTTATTGGCCAACCCTAAATCCTGAGTGGCAATTTCGTTCAAAAATCTATTTTCACAAATGGTGATTAGAGTTAAATAATGCTGATTCTATAATTATTTAAACAGAACATGTGCCAATTAATTTATAGAAACATTTATTATAACTGCAACCCAAAAATTTGATAATCTAAATTTAGAAAAGTAGCAAATTTACTGATAATACAAATTGAATAAATGCAAATAGTGAAATTTACTGATAATTAAAAATTAAATTGCCAAAAATTGGGAATAAAAAGGAAATTTCACTCATTGCCGAAACCCGGGATTGAACCGGGGACATTTAGATCTTCAGTCTAACGCTCTCCCAACTGAGCTATTTCGGCGCTGTGATAGTCTTATCACTAAATATCGTATTGAAGCAGAGGTTTCTGATTAGATAAGCTCAACTGTAACTGCAACGAAATAAATATGCAACAAGAAATTAATCTATGCCACACTTTTTTCTTTGTTGTGCCACACAGCCAAATGCGGCCGATCAATTAATCAATACGATGGATTTGCGTGCTCGGACCGCGGCGGCGATTGTGCGTCCGCATTCAGCTGACTTTTTGGAGTATGAGGCACGTGCTGAGGCCGCTGCTGCTGCCGCTGCCGCCGCAATTGCACAGAGCAAGCACGAAGCAGGACGGGCACCGCGACCCAAATCTAGCTTGGACATAAATCGCACACCCGACAGTTTCTACTACTCGGAGGCCAGCTATGCGGAGAAGATGCGCAAAAGTGCTTTGTATGTGGGTGGAACTGGTGGTGGTGGTGCAGCTGCACAGCCACAGCAGGCGGGCAGTTATCGCACAGTTGCTGGTGAATTTGGCAACAACACGATTGGCTATGAGAATCCCTATGAACGTGCCTACAAGCGCCAGGAACTGCTAGCCGAGGCACAGGCACAGGGTGGTGCCGCATGCAGCATGCCGCGCATGAGCCGCTCGGCCAGTCAGGGTGCAGGTGGTGCACGTTCCGTATCCACGCACGCACAGCAACATCAACACCAACAGCAGCAGCAGCAACAGCAGCAGCAGCAGCAACAGCAGGTAGCTGGACAGGATGAGGATTTGCCGCCCTTGAATGTGCATCCGGGCTCGATATTCCCGCCCTCGATGTCCACGCAGGAGATCATTAGCAAAAATGAGCTGTTTCTGCGCTCGGCAAGCGCACGATTGCCCAAGCGTAACGGTGGCCTCGACGATGATTATTCGGCCAGCAATTCAGTGGCAACATCACCCACATCCGGTGGCGCGGCACCATCGCCGCACAATCCACAGGACGGCGAACGCAAGCGGGAGGAGTCAATGAAACGTCTGCTGGAATGGAAACAACGCATGCTACAATCGCCACTCACTCGCAAGGGTGTCCAGCAGGGTGGCAGCAATATGTCTGCAATGTCCAAGCTGGGCAGCAATCCCAACATACTGCTCGCCTCGACCGCAGTGGCCAGTGGTGCACGCTATGCACCACATGCGGGCAAATCGGGACTCGCCGTTGCAACGCCAACCAACACTGGCGCCACAAGCGCCTCCTCCTCCTCAGCGGGCGGCATACAACGCTCTCGGTCGGAAACGCATGCAAATGTCGGACCCGGCGGAGTGGTCTACAACAGCTACTCCTCGGATGATGAGGGTGAGTCCAATCTTCAGAGAATTGATTCTCATTTTATTTATGTATGAAATGCACATTTCTCTCCACCCATTTTTGCTTTGCTTTAAGTCCTTTGTGCTATCGATGCCTGTTTGTTCTTTGGGCTACCTGTCTACATATTTGCTACTGTAATGCTATCTCTCTCTTTCTATCTCTCTCTCTCTCTCTGTCTCTGTCTCTGTCTATCTTTGCTTCTTTGTATCCATCTCATGTAGCAGATTTGCCATTGTTCTGGCGTAGTTTCTACTTTTACTTTTGTTAGCTCTTTGGCTTTGCTCTCCTGTTGCAATTCTAGTGCCTTTCAGCTAACTTGAAGCTACACTCAACAAAAAAATTTAAAAAAAAAAAATGAATTCGATGAGTGCATCAATTTAAATATATGAAAAGTTTTATTCAGATTTTGAGCATACACAAAAAACTTTTAAATCTTTTTTAGCCCTAAATCTATTTATTTTATATATTTATATAACTACTTTTTTTTGAGTGTGTCTTCAGCTGGCTTTGGCCGTTTCAGTTTGAGCTTGTACTAGATTAGTTTTGTGTTTTTCGCTCCCCTCCCTTCTCCCTTCTCTCTCTCTCTCTCTCTGTACATCTCTCTTGGTTACTATAGTTATGTAAATATCTCTATTATTAAGCTGGCAAATTGCTTTGTTTAATATTGTTTCGAGCTTTAAATTTAATAGTTGTGCCATGTGATATATATATATATATATATATATATATGGAACAATTTAGTTGATGCTTTAAATCGATAGCATTAAGTAACACACTTTAAACCATATTAACTCGGCTCATAACCAATTTGCATGCCAATTTCGATGTCAAACTAAAAACAATCTGCTGTAGAATATCACAATTTTTCTCTCTCTTTTTATTTTTTTTGCATTTTTTATGTTTTAATTAATTTTTGTATTGCGCAACACACAAAACAATGGCATTATTAAAACGATAAAACCCAATTTATAAACAATACATTTAACAAAAAAAAAAAGAATAAAAAAAAACCTTCCTGCCGGGCGAACACACAATGTGAATATATCCGAAATAATTTAAATATTTAGCTATTTATTGCCAATTAAGTGAAATAAATATATGCATATTAATTAAATCTTTAGCGATGATTTTGACTGCAGGCCAAGCCTAAAAGTAGGCAACTTTTTTTTTTCTGTTATTCAAGTAAAATTTTAATTACATAAATGTTGCAGTTTCTTGCAAAAGTTTTCAACTTTTTCTTTTGTTATTTGATTTTGCTTTCAACTTTTTTGGCAGGTTTTGTCTATTATTCTCTCTTGAAATTACTTTCTCTTAAGTAGTTGGTTTAAATAGTTTGCTTTTTAAAATTTCATATCAATCATGGAAAATGGGTGCTTGGTGTTTCGTCTACTAAAAAGCCGCAGTAAAATTTCGCACTAAAAACCAAAAATAAAATAAAAAAATTACTCAAATCTCAACTTAAATTCAAATCATTGGCTCCAAAATTAAACACAAAAAAATCCCCATTTGAATGAAACACAAAAAAAAAAAAAATATTTTATTTTTCTTTCTTTTCCATTTTTGTGTATACATTTTTTTTGGTTACTGCAAATTTTTTTGTAAATGTTGTAAAATGTAAAAAAAAAACAATATATAAAACAAATAAAAAGAAAACGCACAAAGCGCAGCTGGGCCTGGGCTGGATGATAACATAAGTGTGACGGCAAGAAGGTCAACAACAACAACAACAACAACAACAGCAACAACTAGCACACAAAACACAACAACAACAACAGAAACGACAACAATAACAATAGCAGAGACAGCAACAGCAACAACAACTCCAACAAATATTAGCCTTAGTAAGAATTTCAGCAACTCAAAAACAGCAACAGCAACAGCAGAAAGGGAATTAAAGTCAACAAACATTGGCAGCAGCCAGAATTTCCAGCTAAAACCCATTCTCAAAGTGCACGAAGCCAGCAGAACACCGATTATTCAGGTGCAGCCAAAGGAAAAGCCCAAACTGAAGCTGCAACTGCAGCCGATGGCAAGGGAGAAGGATGAGGTGGAGGATGGGATGGAGAATGAGAATGAGGTTGAGGTTGAAGATGTTGAGGCTGTGCCGATTTTACCCAAAAAGTCGGCACCCAAATCGCCACAGAACGTGAACTATGTTCCCGTCTACAGCAACAAGCTGGTCAGCAACAGCAGCAACAACAGCAGCAACAACAGCAACAGCAGCAGCAGCGGCGGCGCCAGCAACTATGAAAATTTGGAATACGGCACAAAGGATGAGGAGGCGAGGGCGTCGACGATAAGCGATGCCGAGGAGACACCCATGCTGATGCAATTGAAGCTATACAAAGAGCAGCAGCATCAATTGCAGCAGCAACAGCAACAGCAGCAGCAGCAGCAGCAGCAGTTGCAGTCGGAGGAGGATTTAACGCCCACAGCGGAGGAGAAGCCATCATTGGGCGAAACAGCAGCAGCAGCAGAAGTGCCACAAAGGGATGATGATGATGATGATGATGAGCATGGGGAAGATGAGGATGAGAGCACTGCCTGTGAGGAGTATACAGATGATGACATAGATGAGGCTTTGGCACAAGACGACGACGATGAGGATGAGGATAATAATGGGAATGGGAGTGGGAATGGTAAAGAGAATGATGACAATTTGCCCAGCGACAAGGAGGTGCAACAACTGTATGTAAATGAGCCGATTACGCCCACGGATCAGCAGCTGGATGAGAGTCATTACCTGCCCATGACGCCCAAGAAGGTGGAATTGGGACTGGCGGGCACGTTGAGTCTGGTTGCTAGCCAGGAGTGCTATGCGGAGGAGGAGAATCATTATGTGGAGATGACCAAGGGGCTGAATGACGATGACTATCGTAGCAACTATGAGATAATGTGCATATCCAACAGCATCAAATTAACCAACTCGGAGCCAGTCTACATGGAGCTGGCTGGTGTCAAGGCAGCTGCTGTCGCTGCCGGTGAGGAGGCGCATTGCTCCTCGGGTCGGTCCACGCTGAAGAAGAGCAAGAAGTGCGCAAGTGATACGCTGAAGAAGAAATCCAAGAAACGCCAGGGCAAGGATATGCCAGATATACTCAAGCCAACGAAGAGCAACCTGGCCAGCGACAGTTCCGATGCGGATGACGAGAGCAGCAAGCAGCAGCTGGAGGCAAAGAGATTACGTTCCCGCACCCGGTTCAGTTTATCGGATACATTTCGACCGGCTTCATATTATCTGGGCGCCTCCACTCCGCTCAATAACTATGCGGAGAGTTCGGATAGTGAAATACTACCGCCACCGCCCATACCCGACTCTCCGCCACCCATGGAGGAGCTGAAAACGGAGGAGATATTCTCGTCGGAGCACTATGACACTGTGAAGCGACGCAGCGATGGCAAAGTGAATCTCTCCTATGAGCAATTGCCCAAGATTCATGCAAGTAACACCTCGCTCAATCTGCCCAAAACGGAGCCTAGCACCACCCTGAAGAGCAGTCGCCTCTCGCTGCCGGATCACTTTGCCAAGGTGCGCGGCACACCGGAGCAGCAGCAACGTCGAGCAGGAGCAGTTGGTGCAGGATTAGCGCTACTCCAGCAGCAGCATGCACGCACCTTATCCGACTCCAACTATAGCTGCCAGACGGACAAGAGCTCCTCTCGCACTTCCTCCTCGGATCTGGAACTGTATCGCAAGCTGCGTTGCCCCAGCAACAATTCACTGCCAAGCGAAAATGATTCTGTGGAGTTTCGTCAACGCTCCGACTCGGAACTGGAGCGCCAGCGTTCGAGACGACCATTGTCCCAGGAGTCCATTAGTGAGATTGAATCGATGAGCGAGCATTTCGAGGAGACGCTCAGCAGCCATGAACTGGATACATATTTGAGTAATTTGCAGAGCAGCGATTTGTTGCCATATCAAACACCTGCCACGCCCCAACGACACTTGCCAAATGATGTGACGCCCACGGATATGCTGCTCACCAGTGTCATCAAGCCCCCAAAGACCTTTCGGAATGCCGACAACGATGAGCAGCATTTCTATGGCAACATACATTTTCTATCCTCAACGGATTCCATCCAGCAGCTTGGCAGCTCCATTGTGGATGGTGCCACCGTTTGCCTCACCCCCCTGCATAGTCGCAACAATAGCAACATATCCACACAGTCGGCACCATATTATTATTCCGAGTTGCCAGCGGCGGCACCACCTTTAAATAATCAACGGGATATACATGCACATGGCTTGAACATCGCCCACATACATAATCCCATCGATCGGCTGCAGTTTAATATGGATGCACTGGTGAACAAGGATCAGGCCATCGACAGCAAGAATCTGTACAGCGTCAAGGCGAACATTGAGAAGCTCAGCTATTGCAGCAACAAGCTGAAGCTAAACAATATGCTGGAGCAAGTGCCTCCGCCAGAGATCAGCACCAGCAGCGCCGTCGGCATCGGCATTGGCGTCTCCGTTGACAATTCACTAAACCAAACCCATTCATATCTCACAACTAGTACTAAAAACACAAATCTCGCTCGTAAGCTGACTGGTGGTAGCCTGTTGGATGAGGTTGTTGGTGACCAGCAGCAGTTGGTCGGTGTTGGTGATGATCTCGAACTTGACAAGCGAGCTACTGGTGGAGCCACAGCGACCACAAATAACGCCAATCACCTCTCAGTTTTAGGTGGCGAGCTGCTCTGGGAGGAGGACGCATTATGGCGCGAATCCTTGCGTCGCGTCTCGCAGCGACATGCGCGCTCCTTGGACGATCTAGATAGGATTGCGATAGCCGCACCCACTTTGCCCATACCAACACCGGCGCCCATCACCACGCCCACCAGTCAGGCGACCAAAACGAAACTGAGCCGCGATGTGACCTATGTGAATGATTGCCAAAAGCCAAGACTCCTCTCAGCGGCATCCCCATCGCCGGCCAGCGATGAGCATGATGTGTATGTGCAGCTGTTGGCCAACAGTAGCTCAACACTTGGCCAGGCCCAAAGCGATGCGGATGTCTATGAGGTGTTGCGCGAGGAGACCGGCTCCAATTTATCGCACAAATCCAACGAATTGGATCGGGAGAATATACGTCAATGGGATGCCATGTCAAGTGGACTCATGAAGAGCCAGAATAACAATGAGATGCCAACTCGAGGTGCTACCACAAGTGGTCCCATGTTGCCGCTGACCAGCAATGTGCGCTCCATCATTCAGCAGCTGAATGGCAACAATGATGTCAATCCAAATCCCAATCCCAATCCCAATCCTAACAATAATCAAACCGTTCAAAAGACAAGAAACAAATAACACTCATACGCATTGTTAGCCCGACAAATGTGACAGTTATTTTTCTTGGCCCTTTTTTTTTTGTTTGTTGTTTTTGTTTTTTATGTTGTAGAAAATTTTACAAAATCGATTTTTAGCACAAATTGTTTGTCATTGTTTTTGTTGCTTGTTTTTTTGTTTCTTTTCAAAATTGTTATTTGTTATTGTTGTTGTCATAATTGTTGTGTTGTTTTGTTTCATTTAACAAAATGGTAAGCAATTTTTTTTATACATATTTCTCTATATATATACCAAAAAAAAAAAAAAAAACACTTTTTCCTGTAATTTATGTAATTTTTAATGCGCTTGTAAATATTCATATTCATATTCATTTCACTCATCAATACACCCACTCATCACACACACACACATACTCACACTCACACACACTTACACACATAACCGTTGTAAAGTTTGAAAACAAAAGCCACATTTTTGCGGGCAGCCAAAAAGAATGAGACAATTGACCAACTTCTTTAGACGCTTTTACTGTTTGTAGTGCAACTTTCTGACTGCTAAAAAAACACGTATCAAAAATTTGCCGTTAGATGAGAAGTTAATGCCGCTCCTTAACTATTTATTTAATGCTTTTTCTCTAATTATTTCGCGCACGCATTATAATTACATGTCCCCTCTCCTCAACCCAGCGAACCACTGTGTTTGCCACGCCCACAACTAAACTTGCATCTCATTTTACAGCCTCGATTTCGGTGCGCAATGTGAACAACTTGCCCAAGGGTAATCTAACTGTTAAACCGGATCCCTCAGATGCACTGCATCAGGAGACGGCATCGGCATTCGCCCACTACGATCCCTACTATGGCAATGCGAATCAAGCCAAATACGCCAAGGCCACAGTGCTCACGGATCGTGGCCAATATGAACGGTCCGCTCAAATGGCGACTTCGACGCCACAGCAACAGCAACAGTTGCAACTGCAACAGCAACAGTTGCAACAGCAACAAATGCAATTTGGTATGCGTCGCGTTGGCAGCCGAGCTGAAATTGATATGCTGGAGCGGGAGACCAGCTCACAGATAAGGGTAAGTGGGGGTCGTAATGAGAGGGGGGTAAAGATTAAACAGTTTATAAAAAAACTGTAAGCGCTGAATAAAAAAAAAATGTATTTTATTGGATTTGTAGAAAAAAAGTTAAAATATTCTCGCAGCAGTTCAAATAATATTTTCTCTTTACAATTGGATTAATATTTAATCATTTTACTCCGATTTGTAAAAATAATTTAGGGGGGAACAGTAATAAAATAATTCCGAAAATAATCCCTAAACTCAAAATCACTTTACAAATTCGTACAAAAAAATTGTTCCACTTTTTTTTATAACTTTAAACCACATTGAGGAAAAAAATGTGAATTCAAGTTTTAAAAACAACAATTTCAATTTTCAACGGATCAGCTTAATTTGATAATCCATCCACAGAAGTGGAAGCTTGATATAAATTATATAAACAACATTATTTAATAAATCGACCCAGACAAGTGGAAGTTTGTTACGCTTTGGCAGCAACAGCGCTATACATCTTGATTGATTGATTGATTTAATAACACTTTAGAATCTGGACGTATCGGCTGGCGATTTGTTGAGTCGCACCCACGAGGAGCTGGTTTTGCTGCTAATCCAATTGAGGCGACAGAGCAGCCAAACGGCCAGAGCCATCGAGCAATCCTGCAGCGATATTCACAATGTCCAGGTGCTTAACAATTGTGAACTCTTTGCAATTGGTGCTGGTTGTTGACTAAACAAATAAATAAAAATAAATTCTGGTGTTGGTTTTGTAACTAAAAAATATTTCTCTGTAATCTTAACTATAACTGTTTACCATAAGCATCTCTTCCTGCATTTTAAACTTATTCCTTTATCGTAATCCTCTCCAGAATCGCCTGCGTGGTGCTGAGGGACTGACACGGGCGGAGAGCATTCAGCGCTTGGATTATCTAAAGCAACATTTGCTGGACTTGGAGCGGCAGTATGAGAAAAGTAAGCCACTGGTCAATCTGGTGGATAACATGGTCAAGCTGGGTTCGCTGTATCGCAACGATGCCAATGGACGAGCACAGCCAGCTACGTTGGATCGATTGGAGTTCAATCAGCGTATGCAGGAGCGTCAAATGCTGCAGGAGGAGGAAAAGCAATGGGAACGATTAAGTCCCAATCAGGCAGAGTTGCAGGTAAGGAAACGGAGAGAAATAGAGAAGACAAATCTTTTGAAATAGTCAAAGGATTTGGAGCAGAAAGCGAGATTTAAGTTGGGTTTCCGTGAAACAGAAGTTCGATTTTGGCTAAGACTTATATTGACCATCTTGTAATAACTTAATATCCATTTATAATTTGTACATTTTCTGGTTTTCCTAGGCCAAGGTGCACGAGCTCTATCAGCTGGATCAGCTGCTGCAGGAGGAGTCGGGCATATTGCAGAGTTTGCAGCGGGATAAAGAGGATCTGGAGCGTGCTCTGGGTGGTTTGAGGGCGCGCATACACGACAACAATGCCACGCCCATGGCTTTGGAGGCGGCCAAGAAGCAGCAGCACATTTTGGAGCGCGAATTGTCGCGTGTCCATCAGCTGCTGGCGGAGAACTCAAAGGTAGCCCAGGTGCCTAGTAGAAGTTTTTTGCATTATTTCTGTCAGCTATGGGATAAAAATAATAATAAATAATAATATATATATATTTTTTTTGTCTGCTTTAAGCTTCGCATGTCGCTTTTGTCACTAATTGAGAAACACAACAATTATGTAACTAACTGCTTTTTTTTCTATTAGCCAATTGATTTCAGATATCTTAGAATTTTACAATGAGATTTTCAGCTCGAGATCTATTTTAGCCATGTTTTCAGTAGAGCATTTTTTTTGAAGACGATTCCAAATTTATTTATTTTTCTGGACAAGCCATTAAAAATAATATAAATTAATATAAATTTACCTAAAGCTATTAATTTAAATTCGAACTCAAAAATCAAATATTTTTCTTTCTAAAAATATTAATAAATATTTTTATAATTTCTATATAATTGCCAAAAAAAAAAAACATTTACTACAAATTAAGTATCGATTTTTGATACAAATAATTTTTAATCAAATTTTGATGAATCGTTTAAAAAGGATTTTTCGAAATATAATCGATTTTTTATGTAGGAAAAAATCATATTTCAATTCAATAGTTCAGAATGCAAAAGACTTCTACAGTCCGCCTCAAACAATTGCAACTGCTGCAATTGCTGCATGTGCCACAAATAACACAAAGAACACTTTGAACTAATTCGTCTTGTAATCCCTCACAGAAACTGGAGCAGACTGTGGCAGGCAATGCGCGCTTGGAGCAGGAGTTGTTGACACTCCGCCAGAAGGTGCAGGCAGCTCGGAGCAATGGCGTCAGCAATGATGCTTCGCAGTTTAATGGCAATCAGACAGCTGCTGTGCTCCAGTCGGAGTTGGAGCGGGTTCAGTCACTGGTTGGGGATATGCAGAGGCAGAGACATGATCTCAGCTCCGCCGTGCGTCAGTTGACAGAGAACTCGACGCGTTTGTATCAGGAGATTGGCAACAAGGAATTGAGTCCAACTAACGGCGGTGGAGGTGGCACCTCGAATGGCAGTCTAAAGAAACGCAGCAACTCCACCAGCTGGACAGAGACCGATCTGGATGCCAATATGATGCACAATGGCAGTCAACAGCATTTGAATGATTCCACTTTGAATCTGTCCACACCACTCTATGTGGACACCAATAGCTCGGCCAAGTTGGGTGACTACAATCGCTATAATGGCAGCAGCGATGCGCTGGAGATGAGTGGCGTCGATAGCGATGGTTTTCTGGACAGCAATCCCTTTGCCAATCTGAGCAATCTGGAGAAGCAGGAGATCAAAACGGTGCGGATTGTCAAGCGCGAATCGGAGCGTCGTCATCGTGATCGCAGCGAGCGTGGATTGAGCAACTCCACCCAGAATCTGGATCAGGTGCTGGAGGAGGAGCAATATGCTCAACAGCAGCAGCAACAGCAGCAGCAGTATGCTCAAAGCATGGAGGAGCCGATGACCAATGGCCATCACAGTCGTTCCAAGTCGTTGCCGCGGAACTACAGTGAACCCCCCAAGCCCAGGCACAGCAGGCATCTGAATGGCAAGCAGAATGGACACCACTTTAATGGCGTCAACGACTTCGATCGGAATAGCAATTATGAGCAACATCTGGCACCGCCACCGCCAGCACCACAAAGCAATGGCCACCACCATCACCATCATCATCAGCAGCAGCAGCGGGAGCAACGGGAGCATCTGAACCCATTGGCCAATGCATATTTTGCCAAGCAGCTGCAGCAGCAGGCACATCCTAGTCGGGACAGCGCCAGAGTGGCTCTGCGCACCAAGACAGACTCGCTGCAGAGCTTGAACAAGAGCTTGACGGACATAAGCCCAGAGCCAGTGTTCCAAAGTGTCGCTGCACGTCAGATCATCAACGAAATGTCCGCCGGCTCCGCCTCGGAGGATACTGAAAAGATTGTGGAGCGTGTCCCACCGCCGCATCACAAGCATCGACGCGCTGTGCCGCGAGAGAAGCGACGCCACTATACGGCACCCAACAATGTCAACCAGAAGGCCATGGAGAAGGTGCAGGCTGAGAATGACATGAATCGCAATGTAAGCTTTCATTTTATGATAAGATTTGGATGATACAGCGGGAAAAACCAAATGTTTTTGATAATCTTCAAAATTTAAATGTCGGAAAACGTATTTAAATATTTATATTTTTTATTTCAGAACACCAATTGGCGTGCACGAGATGATCTGGACATGGAGGTGGCGTTGCGTCCACGCATAAATGCGCCAGATGTGGTGCGCTCCGCTTTGGGTCAGGGTGAGAAGATCTCGGAGAATACCATTGATAATTTACTATTGGCGCCCAATAAAATAGTCATACCCGAGCGTTACATACCAGAAACAGTAAGTCGAATTAAACTATATAATTTTAATTAATTTTATTTATTTATTTATAATTTTCCACAATCCAACAGACGCCCGAACTGTCGCCCGAGGAGAAGAAGCGTCGCCAGGAGAAGGTTGAATCCATTAAGAAAATGCTAGCTGAGGCGCCCATAAGCAGCAATGTAAGAAGTTGACAACTATATATATATATAAAATATAGAAATCTAATATATATATAAATCGAATCTTTGCAGGAGAACGAGAATCTGCCAGCGAGCAAGATTACGGCGGAGAAGAAGCAACGCGAACATTTGTTGCAGCTCAATCAGATTTTGGCCCAACAAGTCATGCAAGTCAGCAAAATTGTTGCAGGTATGTGAAAAAAAAATGTTACCCTTATTTGAAAATATATTTGATTTAAGTTCGAATCGATGTCCAAAATATATATTTTTGTTAATTCGAATTGTATGCAAAACGCTTGCAAGTTGAGTTTTTGTTCCGTGTTTATGTTCATTACTAATAAATAATGTGCTCCAAATCGTTTTTCTGTTCACATCACACAAATATCTTTATATATATATATATATATATATGTATCTATATGTATATGTTTGTATGTCTATCTAAGAGTTTATTCAGTGTATTTAAATCATATCAGCGAGTTACATAAGACTGTGATCCCCTCATTCGAAACTGTCTCTATGCTCTTCTAATCTATATATATCTATATATTCTCTCTCAACTTTTTCTAATTTTCTAGACGATTAATGAATACATATCATATGCATAACATCTAAAAGGTGTTTTGACCTATTATTCAGTACCCCATCCGCTCATTGTCATCTCATTTGCGAGCTCATCACGAAAGGCCTTCGAAATTCATTCACACACCCAAAATCACACTTGCAAAACACACACATTTCACACACAGTTTCCACAGTCAATTGCACACTCCCAGACATATTGAACATTGAAGTCCCACATAACCCTAATCATGCATATAGCACCTGTTCCATATGTATCTTTAACTAACTCAAGGTTTAAATTATATGAAATATTATCAAATATTACGCATACGCCGTGTATTAAAGTTATTGTTAAAGATATTACAGTTCATGTTGACAATATTTGTTATATACAGTTTACTGATTGTTTGTGTCTTATATTATTACAATAAATTTACATTTTATAATTTTTTATTTTCATGTATAATTTTAATTTTAATTTATATTTTTTATTTGTTTTTTTTTGCATACTTTTAGGCAATCCCACTAGTCAAAACTAACTCAAACTTAGCTTGTCGTGTCGTTTATGTTTTTGTTAATTTATTGTTCACAATTTGTGTTATGTTTGTTTTTTTTTGGCATTTTATTCGTTCACTTTTGAATTGCAAAATGGGCCACGAAATGTTGACTAGGTTCGATATATGTTATGTAAAAAACAATTACATATGCATATGCTACACCTAAAACTACACAATAAGAACAACAGCAACTACAACAATAACAACAACAACAACAACAAGTACATACTACATACAACCACAACAACAACAAAAAAGCACAGCAAGAACTCACGCGACGTTGAGATTATCGCATGCTAAGCTCACAGAAAAAGAAAGAAAAAAAAACAATTTAAAATCAGTTCAATGCAATCACAAAATACTAAACGACAACAACAACAACAAAGCAATTGCAACAACTACAACAACAAGTACAACCAACAACAACAACAACAAGCACAAAAGTTAAACAACAGTTATACAAAATGCGTAAGTCAAGGTTTGTACACATTTATAACAATTATACTCGTAAATAATAAAATATATTTATATTTATTTATTTGACTTGTTGTTACTTTTATAATCAGCTGAATTTCGAAAAACTTTGCTTAGTTTCTTAGCTTTGAATTGGCCTAAACTAATCAGCACGCACGCGCTTGTAGAAGTAGCCTAAAATAAACACCAACAAACTAAAAACCCAACACACAAACCCAACACAAAAAAAAAAAAAATGCAGCAAACTGAACACCATATTAATTTTTTTGTATTTTTGTTAAAAAAAATGATAGCACTGAAATAAATAATTAAATGGCACCTTTGTAGTGCAATTTCTATTGGGTAAACTATAAAATAAAAAGACATTGAGTAAAAGAGAGATTAAGAAAAATAAACAATTTTAACAAACAAATTTTGACAGTCAGGGAATTTTGAGGTCTTTTTTGTATAGCTGGGCAGCTATAAGGAAAAATTACATTTATTTACTGATTTGCCATTAGTTTTTTTGAGAAGACAAAGAACTTGTATTTCTTTCAAAAAACCTTAGAAGTTAGATCAAAAAAGTAATTAAGTAACTAATTCAGGAACTATGTTACATTTTGGGGTAAAAACAGTAAAACTTAGTAAAGTTTAAAAATTTAATAAAATTCGTGTAGCTATAATTGATTGATTGATGGGTAATTAAAATGCAAATATTCGCTTGCAATAGTAATTAACGTATTCAAGCAGTAAATTTGACAGTTTAATGCGAATTTTGCCAATGCTTAATGTCTTATCAAAATTTGTGCACTTGTAAAAACTGCGTAAAAAAATAATTTAACACAAAAGTCAAAAATGCGCAGAATCGCTCTAAAGACGAGTAAGTATAAGCTCAACAATAACAACAACAAAAAAGCAACAACAAGAAAGGCAGAACAACACTAACAACATACAACAAAATAAAACCCTCTAAAAACCAATTTATATATATATATACAAAACATATATATTTATGTATTTATTCAAACTTGCAAAATGGTTTCCAAACTACGAAATTTTTTTCCTCCAACTTTTACAGCACGCTTGGGAAGGTTCTTGGCCTACACCTTTCAGCTAAGAACTCGTACTAATTACAACTTTTTTTTTCTTGTGTTTCTGTTAACCCACAGAGAAAGCCATGTCGAAGGCGGCCAATGGGACATCGGGCCAGGGCAGCGATGAGGAACGTCGCTCGGAATCGCCAAGTGAACCACTGCCGTTATACCAGCAACGCGATAATTTTTACAGTTAAGCGTTTGGCAAATAACTAACTACACCGAAAGAAGCGATTATACACTAACAAAAAAAATAATAAGCACAATAACAGCTGCATTTATCTTCGAAAATCAAACTAGAAAAACTTTGCTAACAACAATTTAATATCGAAATTTAAATCGAATATCGTATCAATTGTTAAGTGACTGATAAGCAAAAGCATTTTAAAGATATCAAAAAACAATATATTAATTAACGAATTTTTCGGAATGCGAAAAATAAAAATTAAAAAAAACTGTTAATGCTTACATACTCACGTATATACATATGCCTATATATATACATATATATTACATAAAGATGCAACACATATATAAATATATACATATATATATATATACTACATAAAGATGCAACATATCAATAAGCGTGTTAATAATCATTATAAACGATGGCAATTACATCAAATGTTAAAGCAACGTTCTCTGAAGACGTAGACGAAGAAGAAGAAGACATTGGTAGTAGGTAGAGCAGTTTATTGACTGTCGTCGCTTGGTACTATAGTCCAATCATATCGGTCTATATAGACATATACTAACTTCAATTCCAACTACGACGCATCAATACTTGTTGTATAATAAATCGTGAAAACGTTCCAGTGCTGGGCTCTTGAACAAATAAATGAATTATATCGGAAAGTTTGAGCCAACTTATTATGTATTATGTGTTGGTAACTAATAACAATAACTCTAAAGACTTTTACAAACGGACTTTTGAAGAGTAGCGCATTTTTCCCAAAAAAAAAAAAACCACAACAACAACAATATGTGAAATACAAATTTTGAAGCCAATTATTGCATTTGATACGAACAAATTTTTAAGATCACAAATCAAAAGCAACAACAACAACAACAAAAGGGCACCATAACGGTAGTTAGGAACTAACATAAAACATGAATTAAAAAAAATAGTCAATACTCAATTTTAAAAATGGGACAGCTCAAATTAGGGCATTTTCACAACCTTGGCAATATTTCAATACGTACCTATCAAAACACAACACAATTTAAATCTTAATATAATTAAATTGTATTAAAGACGGATTAAATAAAACACAAAAGAGAAGATGAAACCCTACATTTAATTAAAAGTACGTAAATGCATATATTAATTTTAGTTTACCCACGCGTTTAAATCAGATAAATAACTATAAATATAATCAATAATTTAAATGTAGGTCAATTAGCCAGGCAATTATCAAAAGCACGCAATGGAAGTAAAATTACAAAGAAAGGATTATAAATGTTTTAAAACAATGCAAAGTCAATGAAAAACTATTATACGCAAATACAATTCAATGTTAATGTCTGTATAACTTTTAAAGTTATTATAAAAAAAAAGAAAAACTCACAATTTACTACACAAATACATAAATATCGTAAAAATATATATGCATATAGTAAACACACAACGATAAATTGTTAAATATATATAAATATAAATATATATTTACATATACATAAAAAGATAAAGCAAATTGTACAAAACTATTTTAAGTTAATTTGAAGTTCGTAATTTTTAATTTTGTTACAGATTTTAAGTTTATTATTTAATGCTAAGTTCTTTAGTTCATTCATTTGCGCCAAGTTCTTGATATTCACATAAATACATATAATTTTATTTTATAATTACGATTACATTCTATTATATTATATTATATTATATTATATCATAAACAAATAATTTGTAAATTTCGCGGTGCTATATGTGAACATATGTAAATGTTGCTTAAACATGTTTTGACCTTAGTTCGAGCCAAGTCAATTGATATGCTAGTTTTGGCTTTTATCCGACTATGAATTGCACGCATATTCCCCACAAATATTGCAAAACATGATCACACAAAATATTTATTGCGTAAATACATATATATATTTAAACACCTACATATATACATATGACATTATATGAAAAATGTTTAAACGAAAGAATAAAAAAAAAACATACACACAAAATATGAAAAAAAAAACTGCGAAAGACGAGATAAATGTTATCAATAAAGAATATAGTTGAAAATTCAAATCATATCCAGCATTTTATATATATTATTTATTGCACCCGGTTACAGCTGAAGGTTATTGTTAACAACAGCGGGACGGAACAGGAAGAGTCTCAGTTTGAATGGCCATTTAACTGGGCAGCAGTTATCACAATATTTTGCGTCAATTGCCAGCTAAAATTTCAAGATCAATGTGGACTCTATTAAAAATAGAGACGAGCAGCGATGACAAACCAAGCGCCTCGCATGAATCATAATGAACCACACAAAAGGCTGACTGGCCTGGCTGGCCGGTTGAGACGTGCGCCACTGAAAAGACAACAATAACAATAATAACAACAATAACAATAATAAAAAAAACAGCAACAACGTATTTATGACAAGCCCATCGAGCAACAAGTCAGCGAAATGTAATCGACTAAAAGATACTCTTTATATATGAAATCTGATATTTTATTTAATTTTACCATCCAGGAAATATATTTACTTTAAAGGATTACTGCATTTTTTTTAATTATACGATGTCGTATTATGACAACAAATTGCCATTTTTTTTTATCAATGCTTGAATAGACATTTTGTTGTAAGTTGACCTTTAAAAATGATTTCATTTTGCACTGCATTTGTATTCACAACAGTTGCAGCTAAAGAAAAAAATTAGGTTTTTTAAAATAGTTTATCCGGTTTTGAGCATTTCCTACTTGTTTTTAGTTCATATGATTGACCCCCTGATGCCAACTAATATTTAGTTCGACTTACGAAAAGATACTGCTCAATAAACTCAGGTGTTTTCTACCTAGTAGACACGCCTTCCTCATTTACATATATATATATTTATATAAGCGTAACACACCCGATCTTTTTTTTATACATTTGATTGTTAAAGGGTATTTAGCAAAATAGAGCATAATGAGAATCACAGCGCTTTTGGCATGACAAACAGTCGCAACACACACGCTGCTAAATTTGTGTGTGTGGGCGTTCAAGCAAATTGGCTAAGCAGCCCAACGGGGATTGTGGAGGCTGGAGGAGAATGTGGCGTCAAGTTAAGCTGTGTGCAAAATGTGGAGCATTCAATAACTTTCTAAAAAGCAGCGTTATCAAATTCTTCTATTCGATTAGCATAATCGTGACCATGTTGACAGAAAAGGCTTAAAACGCATAAATTCAAAATTCAATTAAAATTATTAAATTGATTGTTAAGAACAGATTAATTTTTGACAGGTGTTATATATATTTCTATAATGTAGAAATACAGAAAATAATTTAACGTAGTTCAGTAAGAGTGAAAACAATTCACATTTCTACTCCAGCAGTTAATAAATAATACGTTAATGAATATAAATATTAAGTTACACATATACATACGCAGAATATGAGTATGTAACAAGTATGGTTAATACATATGTGACAAAAACCTGATACTACATTAAACCTGATTGGCTTATATCAATTTAAATTGTTGTTGTCTGATGATGATGCGGATAAAAACCACTCAAAGTGTGAGTTAACGATTCATATTTAAAAAATTTAAAAAAAAACCCCAGTTGACTGCATTAATTGTGCGGAATTAACTGAGTCGCGTTATAACTTAACTTCACTTGGTATTGTCTGGTCGAGGTGTGAAGTTTAGTTCCAACACTTAAATATTAAGATAATGTCCGCAGCAGGCTGCAAAACGATTGTAAGTTCACAAAGTGTTAGATATATATATATATATCTTTGTTTACCGGATGAACTCTAGTACATTTCTCACTTCTCTATCTACACTCGCATACATCAAACACACACACACACACACACACACAGTTTACGCTGCTGGCTGTGATTAGCCTGCAGGGATTGCTGCTTCTAGCTGCACCAACTTTGGAGAATGCGTTCGTATTTGTGTCCACAGCAATATAGCAGGCAATGCTAAATGCTTTAACTATTTGCAGTCATATAACTCCGGATTTACGGCTCGATGAATCAGAGCAAGTCGGCCGTTCTGCTCCACTAAGGCGCCAGCGTCGCTATCATGATGATCATTGGCACGGACACTCCAATGAAGATTCAAGCGAGGATATAAATGAGTCTAACTGGGGATATGGAGATGTAAGTGCGTATTCTCACCATCATTCACATGGACATTCCGGTAGGCATTACCATGGACACCACGGGTGGAATTCGCATCACAGAAGTCATCCACCCTTCTTTGGCAATGGCTTTGGCTTCGGCAATTGGCGGTCCCATGGCCGCGGCTATGGACACAATGGCGGCATAGATAATCCAGATATACCCACACCACTGGCTCCCTTTCCAAGTGAGCTAAAGTGCTTTGTTTTGATAAAGTTGAGATGATAAATTATTTTACTTTGCTTTTAGATAATAAGCCCGACTTGCAGCCTACGCCCGATACTGCACCATCAACAACATCAAGAACAGCAGTAACAAGCACAACACAAGGACCAACAGAAACACCTGTAACAACAACAGCAACAACAACAACAACCACAGAGGAGCCACTCTTAATTGACCAACGGTTCGCTCGCGATTAAAATAGTTTCAACGTTTAAGTTTACACTCGAAAAAATTTAATTTTTCACTGTCTACTATTAAATTTTGCAAAAAGCAAGCAATTATCAATAAACAAATAAGAATAAAAATTAACATATTTAACGTTAAAAATTATTAACATAAATTCGAAAAAAAAAAAAAATTCCTTTAATTTATAAATATAATTATTAAATTGATGTAAATATTATTTACATAAATTCGAAAAGAAAAAATAATTTCCTTTAAATCATACTCATATTTATGCAATTTTTTTGTTTATAGAAAACTTTCTACTTTTTTTTATTTAATGCCATAATTTTGTTTTGTAATTTTTTCACAATTTATACTCTGTTTTTTGGAGTGCATATTCAGTGTATTTAAGCTGCATTAAGAATGTTATCTTAGCCGAGTTATCTGTTCCATAAGTCATTTACAGGGAGACAGAGAAGAAGGCTGAGAAGGAGTCTGCAAGGAGGCTCCAAGGAGGCCATCGAGTTCCCTTTGTTCGTTTTAGTTGCACGCACTTTCGAATGCCAGGATTGAGCAACGGAAGTTGTGCTTAAAACTGGTTTTTATGCATGCTTTTAACTAGAACATAAACAATATCACTTTGATGGCGGGAACATAAAACGCGAATGCAAAACAAAAAACCAAAAAAAAAATGAGCACATAAAAAACGAAAGAAAGTCGAAAGATCTGGAATTGAGCACAGAAGCCAAAACAAAACAACAACAATAAGAAATCTGCGCGTCTCACGCACTTGGCCAGGAACAAAGAGGCGCGTTTCAAGAACCGGACCACAACGCCTCCCACCAGTATAAAAGAAACCCAGTCCGAGACTTTGACTGTCATTTGACGCCAAACGAGCGTCGCCTCCAGTTGTCGTCTGTCGTCGGTCGTTGGATTCGGCTCCAGCTCCAATTCGCTTAATCGCATCGAGAGTGCCGCGTTTGTGTCTTTTTTTTTTTAAGGCACTTCGAAATGGGTAAGCCTCGCCGTGCATATTAAGCAAGTGTAAAATACAAAACGGTTAATGAACTCAAAATGTAGTAGACTTTGGGCATACACCCAATATGCTGCATTATGGACACATAACCTTAGCAAGCCCAAAAAAGTATCAAGTGCATCCAAAATGTTTTTGGTTTACGTAATTCCTGACAATTTGTTCATGTATGCTTGTCGCATGGATGTTAAAAAACAAGTTTAAATATTGTAACCACCTTTTAAAGAACCGTTTTAAATATCAAAGGCAACGAGAGAGAATAATTCAAATTTCAACTCATTTTATCTACTGCAAAAGGGAAAAAACACAATTGGAATATTTGAATATTTATTATAATATCTGTACAAACAATTTACACACACTTATTTGTGTGACTAAAAAATACATATATTTTTATTACAAAATAATTAAAAAATAAAACATTTATTTTTGTGAAATGCCTAATTGCTTATAAATAAAAAATGCACAAAAAAATTCTTTTCCAAGCTATTAAAAATGCATATAAAATAAATATTGGAAGTATCTATGTCTAAAAATAAAATATATTAATATCGTTTTGTGATTTTTTAATAATGTTAATTGATAACATTTGTTGCAAACTATTTTTTTTTTTAAATACATCATTTTTTACCTGCATTGTTCTATTCCCAGTGCACATGTTGCTGCCATTGCTGTTGCTGCTGGGCGCTTCTACCCTAATCTTGGGCAATGAGCAGCCTGCCAGGATTGTTTGCTACTTTAGTAACTGGGCTGTTTATCGTCCGGGCATTGGACGCTATGGACTGGAAGATGTGCCCGCTGATCTGTGTACGCATCTCGTTTACTCCTTCATTGGATTGAATGACAAGAGCTGGGATGTTTTGGTCATTGATGAGGAGCTGGATGTGAGTCAGGAGGGTTTCAAAAAATTCACGCAGCTGCGCCAAACGCATCCCAAGCTCAAGCTGCAAATCGCTGTTGGCGGTTGGGCCGAGGGTGGTTCGAAGTATTCGCAAATGTCAGCGGTGCGCGAACGTCGACAGAGTTTTATACGCAGCGTGGTGCAGTTCATGAAGAAGTACGACTTTGATGGCTTCGATCTCGATTGGGAGTATCCGGGTGCCACGGATCGTGGCGGCAGCTTTGGCGACAAGGATAAATTCCTCTACTTTGTCCAAGAATTGCGTCGCGCTTTTGATCGCGAGGGACGCGGCTGGGAAATCACAATGGCGGTGCCAGTGGCCAAGTTCAGACTGCAGGAGGGCTATCATGTGCCAGAGTTGTGCGAGTGAGTAAAAAAAACCAGTTTAATACAGACTTGGACCTAGACTGAAAGTCAGTTTCGAAATGGTAATAAGATTAAAAATCAGTTCAAATCTTGATTAAAATAAATCAGTTTAAATGGTTTGAAGGTAATTTCTAGAATTGGAACTAATCTTTATTTTCCAATGTTCTAAAACTATTCAGTTAAAAGTGCAAAAATCGGCTTTATTTATGACTCATCTACAAATTTAACAAGATTTTATTTTTTAGCACACAATTTGAGTAACTTTGTTTATAAGTATGTAATTATTAATATTTTTAAAAAATAACTGATTATCAATTAACATATATATTATATAAAGACAGCTGGATGCCATACACGCGATGACCTATGACCTGCGCGGCAACTGGGCTGGTTTCGCAGATGTACATAGTCCGCTATATAAGCGCAAACATGATCAATATGCCTACGAGCGCCTCAATGTGGTAAGTGTATAGCAGAGAGAGAGAGAGAAAGAGAGCAAGAGACAATGAGAGAGAGAGGGAACGAGAGCTTACGAGTTGCTTGGCAAGCTAATTGGTATTCATATCATTTAGAATGACGGCTTGGCGCTGTGGGAGGAGATGGGTTGTCCGGCCAACAAGTTGGTGGTGGGTGTCCCATTCTATGGACGCACCTTTACGCTGAGCAGCTCCAACAAGAACTACAACATGGGCACGTACATCAACAAGGAGGCGGGTGGTGGTGCGCCAGGACCCTATACGAATGCAAGTGGTTTCTTGGCCTATTATGAGATTTGCACGGAGGTGATGGACAAATCCAAGGGCTGGACTGTCGAGTGGGATGAGGAGGGCATGGTGCCGTACACCTACAAGGACACCCAGTGGGTGGGCTACGAAAACGAGGCTTCAGTGCAGCTCAAAATGGACTTCATCAAGGAGAAGGGCTACGCGGGCGCAATGACCTGGGCAATTGACATGGATGACTTTCATGGTATGTGTGGCCAAAAGAATGGCCTAATGCAAATACTGTACAACAATATGAGGCAATACCGGGTGCCAGAGCCGACGCGTGAGACAACGCCACGGGTAAGTTGACACAGTGCCAATTGAGTGAGTGAACGCTTATTTACGAATTTGCAGCCCGAATGGGCCAGGCCACCCTCCACACCACCCAATCCCGATGAGGCAGGCAGCATCGCGCCACAGCTACCAACGACGTCGACGCGCAAACCGCAAACGACGCCAAGACCAACGTCAGCGCCATTGCCAACTGCAAGCAGCACCACCAAGAAATCCACTACAAAGGTGAGCAAATACACTCAAAAAAAAATTTATAATTATTTTTAAATTTTGCCAACCAATTTCTGTAAAGTCGTAACTTTGAATTAAATATCAGCGTTCTTATAAGTATCATTTTAAGATTTGTAAAAACGCTTTACGAAATTTAAATCAATTTTGTGCGAGTGAAAAAAAAGTGTTCAAAATTTTCCATGATTTTCTAGAAGCCCAAAAAGCCTAAGAAGACAACAACTCCAAGAACTACAACAACAACGACGACAACAACAACAACTGCTCCCGAGATTACCGACGAACCGGAGGTAATTGTCGATCCCGAGCCATCTGCCACGCCAGGAATTGCATTTGATCTCAGCGAAGTTGATTGCACCAATCGTGACTATGTGCCGCATCCGGACTGCCGCAAGGTAAGATATAAATTAAGCTTTAGGTATAAATATGAACTTTACCCTTTAACCTTTATCTTTTTAGTATTTGCGCTGCGTTCATGACAAACCTGTCGAATTTGAGTGCAAAGAGGGCACCGCTTTTCATACCATTCTCAATGTTTGCGATTGGATCGAGAATAGCGATCGGTATTATTGCACACGGATTAAGAAAAAAACGCGTGAAAATGAGGCACATTAGTTCAATGGATTTGCCATGACATTTTTTACACACATATTTTAATACCTATTTATTAATATACTATTTTTAGCATGCTCACTGAGAGTGAGTGATAATGTTTTAGCTTTCAAGTATTTATAATTTATTACTTTTGACAAATCGTAAAGTAAAATAAGATTTACTTTCGCCACACGAAAGCAATTAAAATATACAGACACATAAAACTATATTATTAATGAGCCGTCTAAAAAGAATTACAATATTATATAGAAACCATAGTCTAAAAGATGAGTTCTTTGATGATCCAACTTACCATTTAACAGAGTGATACACCCAATCAAAAAGAATAATCTTCTGAGTATCTGACAAGTCCTTTTTACCAATATTAAACACCTTTGAAATTCAGGCACTAAGCTTCAGCGAAGGGACAGTTGTCAAAGGACATCAGGAAAAGTTTTTATTTGCTTTCATTATATTTAATCTACTTTAAGACTTTATTTTTATATCGACTTTAATAAAGATTTTACTTTTAGATATGTAAAACATTAGACTTTATTTTTTTGCTAATGGGTCGGTTTAACAAGTATTATATTTTAAAATAAAGTTTCATACTTTTAGGGGCATAGAAACGAGAAAAAAAATTCAGCTTTACCAAAGGATTCTAATTTTGTCTAAATTTTTGACCATAGATGACTTGGGTAACAGTCCTTAATGAAAGTACATCCATCATGTTATATAACTGCCTGTTCACCGATCGTTACCTGTCATAGTTCTATAAAATATATATATATTCTCAAGAGTCTCAAAGCATGATGTGGCATTTGTCTGTGACCACACGCAACACACACAGCCAAGCAACCGACCAAACATCAGCTGTTCATGCAATCAAGCATATTAATGAACGGTGATAAATGCGACATGAATATTAAATATATATACATATTCATATATATATATATATTTCATATATTTTACAACTGAATGTCGATGGTACGCAGCGAGCGGGCAAAGAGCAAAAAAGCATATTGCATCAAATTAAATCATTTGTGACACGAAATAAATCGTTGAAAATTACGTATGGGGCATAGACTCGAGTACCCGACATCTTCGAGGGGTAAATATGCCAGCTAGGCAAAAACTAAATTTCTATGCTATTATTGTTGCTCTTGAATCAACCGTTCTGCGTGTATATTTAAAATGAGCAAATCTTTGGCTATAATTAAACACGAGTATTCCAAACAAAGTTCTTTGGAGAATAAGAGAATTTGAGGTTATTTAAGGATTATCCATATGATTATGAGTTATATTTACGTAGCTCTCATATTTAATTTAACCGGTTTTAAATTGTTAGTTCTTTGGAGGAAATATCATTAAATAAAATATTTTAAACATACATTTTCTAAAAATGGTTACAATATAAATTCATGCATAGATATTGATTGAAACTAAAGTCCTGTTTTATAAATAATGCCTTATCTTGAGTATACCTATATTATATATTATTGCAACATTTAGAACGCGGCACAATTTTCTCCGGCTTTTTAATTTTCCCCAAATAAAATATTGAGTTGCTCCCTCTCTGTGGCATTTGCTCTGAGAGCATCTGCAAAAAAATAACAAGAGATAAGTTTTCTCGTCGCAGTGCTTTTGACAAAATCATTTTGCTACAAAAATATCAAAATGAAATAATTTTCGCGGTCACAAGGTAAATTCATGGTATATGCATGTTGAGTTACGAATTGGTTTTGGACCGGGAGAGATCGTCTCGTATACTCGTGTACGCCACATAATATAATTTCATTACATTTCAGAACAGTTCTATCTTGCTTTTTTAGCCAATAGTCAGAAAAAATATATATAGCTTAAAATTCAAAAAACGAAACGCACACAACGTGCAAAGACGACGGGCCAAGAATAAGCAAATTATTTAGCTGACAATCGTCGAAAGGGACACTAAGGATTACCCAGCCGACGATTGTTGGTTAAAATTTTGCAGAAAAGGGCTTGCAATAAAATATTAAATAAAATTAAAAAAAAATATGTATATAAAAATCAGTTTATCGCGAAATTTTCAATTATTTTGTAATAATAAATAAACGAACTGCAAAGTGACAAAAATACGAACAAGTGCAAAATTCTAAAAACCCACAAAAAGTGTAACAAATTTGTACGGGTCTAATTAGATATTTCTAGTATTTCTATATATATATATGTTGTGCATATAGTATATAGCTAATAATTTGGCCCATGCTTATATATTTTTATATATGACAAAATAATATGTAGCATTTAAAATTTTTACCCTTTCACACGCAGTGCATTTAAACGAGCGCATATATTGTGGATATATATATGCGATTATACGAGATCAAGTGATTTATTAATTTTTTCCTAATTATAAATAATTACGGGAAAAATTCGAAAGAATAAAAGGAGAATTTATGACGTGGCTAAGGTGCTAAAATCAAACTGGGAAAACTCAAGGATAATTTGTGGATTTGATTATTATGGGGCGACTAACAATTTGGTTCCTGCTGGGACTGACGTTAATCGCCGTATCCAATAATGGTGAGTGTGTCGCAAGGATCTCTTTTTATATAAGCAGTTTAAACTTTATAAATATTCCCGTATATCTCAACGTAGCGCAAAAGCATTATGCAATTTTTATAACAAAAAGAGAGATGAGAAGAAAAAAATTAAAAGATATGTATATCTAAGCATATATTTAAAAATATTTGCTAGAGCTCAGTGCGTATGTGTGTGTGTGTGTATGTGCAAACGTCAGAGGCGACACTTTGAGAATATAACATCTTAAATTTTGGCCTAGACTCGTTGGATAATACAACTACATTGACAGCTGCACAAATACGTAGACAAATACAATTTTGTTGGTCACTTTCTTCATCTTGGTGTTATTTTTTTTTTTTTTTTTGGTTTTTTGCTTTTCACAAAATTGTGTTCGGCAGATTTTGGTCGCTCTTCGTTGTCATCGTTTGTAATATTTTTAAATTTAGAATTTTTAAGTTATTTTATGTATTGAGCAAGTATCTGTATCTGAGACTGTATTCGTAGCCTGTATCTGTTTCTGCGCAGAGCCCCGTACAACTTATATTCCTCTGTGGATTTTGTTTGGCTTGCAAAAAAAAAAGGAAAATATATTCAAACCACAGAGAAATTATGTATACAATATATATATATATATATGTGTATTTATATGTACGTTAGGATTGGTTGCAAGCAACGTAAACACAATATGCAAGCGGTCATTCAAACACACCGTATAAATAATTCTGCTTATGCGGATAGGAATGAGATGTGAAATAACTTAAATAGCTACCCATACACGAAAATAAATGCACGGAAATAAATCATGAGAATTACCTGCTGACAGCTACATTACACATTGAAAAACCATATTGTACTTTAATTATATATCTAGCTTCTGTTCATGCCCCGATATCTATAGTTATACACGATTTATCCCAGCTGTCTGCAATCGAGAAAGTAATTAGCGACGACCTTAGGCTAACACCTGTCACTCAAAGCAGAGAACAAAAAAAAACAAATGTAAAAGTAAATTTTACTTAGTTATATAGTATATATGCACTCACGTCACTAAACAGCGAGTACAACTATGGATGGAAAAGTAAAATATAGTGGGCGAGTGACCAACAAAAAATATATATATATTTATATATCCATTCACATTCGGCGACTAGAGCAAATGTGTATTTCAATTTTCATCTTTTAAAAATAAAATTCATAAATTGCCGAACATATTGCATGGTGTGCGTACATAGGTATGTGTGTCTGTGTGTGTGTGTGTGTGTGTCCAATGGTATATACAATAAATAATGTCAAGTTTGAAAAGATAAAAAGACCTCGGCGCTAACGTCAAACACGAAATAATAAAATTCTGGACTTAGCAAAAATACAAATTTTATAAATGGATTTTAAATCCTTAAAAATTCACTAAACACACATAGAGAAAAGTTATATTTAAAAAGTAATTTTCATAAATATTAATTGTCCTGTGATATATCTGAACACTACATTTTTACAGAAATTTTAAGATCTATATTTTCATAATAGATATATGCTTTAGAAATTTTGACTTAGGTGGTTTTTGTTTTTTCTCCGCATGAAAAAAACCCTTTATAAATACTATAAAAATCAAGTAACAGCAATTTTTATTGCAATAAAGCTTATCCTTGTTTTAAAAAGTATAATTAAAAATATATATGAAAAAAATATTATTTACCAATTTATTTTGCTAATGATTTCCAGTTGGGTTTGCCAATGCCGATGTCGGACCAAGCGAATCAGAATGTCGACCCTACATTGAAAAGGCAATAAATGAACTAAAAACCGGTAAGTTGGACACAAAAAAAAAGAGATATATATATAGAAGATCGTATATATGATCTAGTGATACCTGTAGATGGTGTCACGATTGGCTCTGGAGAATTGCTATCCGATCAGCCTCGTAGGGATGATGATGATGATAATGATGATGTTGATGGTGGGATTGGTGATGAAAAAGAAACTGTTGAAATTTCTGATGTGGATTCCACAGAGGACGCGAAAGGCGTCAACGACCTTGACGGCGATGGAATACCAGATGATCAGGACGACGACATAGATGGCGATGGCATACCAAATGAGAAGGACGATGACATCGATGGTGATGGCATACCGAACGATGAGGATGACGACATTGATGGCGATGGCATACCCAATGAAGATGACGACGACATCGATGGCGATGGTATCCCAAATGACAAGGACGATGATATCGATGGTGATGGTATTCCAAATGAGGAGGACGATGACATCGATGGTGATGGCGTGCCGAACGATGAGGATGACGACATCGATGGTGATGGTATTCCCAATGAAGATGACGACGACATTGACGGCGATGGTGTTCACAATGAAAAGGACGATGACATTGATGGCGATGGAATACCGAATGAAGGTAAGGATTTGACAGTGAGAAAAAAATGATTATATCAATAATTTGATTGGGATTTAATTTGGGCAGAGGACAACGATTTGGATGGCGATGGTTTGTTAAACGAAAAGGACGAGGACTTGGATGGCGATGGAAAAGCTAATCACGGTGAGTAATTAGAAATACCGTAAATATAAGCAATACAAAAAAAAACTCTCTCATGCAGAGGACGAGGATATCGATGGAGATGGTACTCTAAATCACGGTATGCTCAAATTCCCCGCATGAAATATTTGAAGCTATTTTTGATTAAATTAAATTCTATCCTTTTTAAGGAAATTTCAACATTGTTAATTCTTATGGCTTTTTTAAATATTAATTGTTGAAAACTTACTAATTTTAATATGTTCCCGATTGTAGAGGACAGCGATTTGGATGGCGATGGCTTGCCGAATGATAAGGACGAAGATTTGGATGGAGATGGCAAAGCTAATCATGGTAAGTCAATCATTGTTGCATTAGAAACACTATTTCATGTTCCATCCCAAAATTAACAGAGGATGAAGACATTGATGGAGATGGTACCCTTAACCATGGTGAGTAAAATTAAGTTAAAAAAAAAAAAATTAGAAATAGTCTAAAATATTATAATGATTCTTAAATTTCAGAGGACAGTGACATTGATGGCGATGGTGTCCATAATGATGTAGATCACGATGTCGATGGTGATGGCTTAAACAATTCCGAAGAGCCTCAGAGCATGGACATCGATGGAGATGGTGTGCCAAATGCATTGGACGACGACATCGATGGGGATAACAAGATCAACGAGAAGGACGAGGATATGGATGGCGATGGCATCTTGAATGTGCATGATAACGACATGGATGGCGATGGTATACCCAATGTCCATGATGATAGTCACGAACTTGACATTGACGAAGAAGAGGTGAAGAAACGCAGCAAGCGTGAGGTGGACGCTGCTCCTGTTGTACAAGTTGAGGAGCCTGCAAGTCCAGCTGAGGAATTCCCCGCTGAGGAGGAAGCTTCCAAGGAGGTGGAAACTGCTGAGGCTGAAGTTGAAGCTGAGGCTGAAGTGGAACCTGAGGCTGAAGTGGAACCTGAGGCTGAAGTGGAACCTGAGGTTGCAGTTGAAGCTGAAGCTGAGGCAGAAGTTGAAGCTGAGCCAGTTGTCGAAGAAGTGAAAGAGGAGGAGCCCGAGCCTGTAGCCGCTGCGGAGGAAGCCTTAGAGCCCGAAGTGGAAGCATCCGTAGAAGTAAAGGAAGCCGAAGTGGCTTCGGAAACAGCTGTAGCTGCTGAGGAAGAAGATGACACCATGCCAGAAGACGAATTACTCTGGGTAGGTTCAAAACAGATAGAGTATAAAGGCATCATTAAAAGTGTACACTTTATTTTTAGGAAGGTACAATTCCAGAGAATCGTCGCAGTCGTCAACATATCTCAGAACTGCTGCAGTTAGACGAGGAGTTCAATGCCCGTGAGAAGGCTACCGATAATGTGGCTGAGATAATCTTGCGGGACATTAAGAAGATCTATGAGAATGCCGTCAAGCCTTTGGAGACTTTGTACAAGTACCGTGACTTGAGCAATCGCCATTTCAGTGATCCCGAGATCTTCTCCAAGCCATTGATTCTATTCATGGGTCCCTGGTCGGGTGGAAAATCATCGATTCTCAACTATTTGACTGACAATGAATACACGCCCAACTCTTTGAGAACCGGTAAGTGTGAGCTGTGGCTACACTCAGAGAAAAATACTAATAATAATTGAATATAATTGGTTTATTTTTAATTTAGGAGCTGAACCATCTCCGGCCTACTTCAACATATTAATGTGGGGCAATGAGACGGAAGTTTTGGATGGCACCCAACTGGCTGCCGATTATACTTTTGCTGGCCTGCAGAAATTCGGTCAGGGTTTGGAGGAGCGTCTGCGTGGCTTGAAGATGAAGAGCAAGATCCTTGAAAAGGTATTACATGTTGTGAAATACATATGTACTTAGCTACTAAGTGCATTAACTTGTCTCCCAAATAGCTTTTGGCAGGGCAGCTCGACGGATTGGGAAACTGTTTTCATTATTATTTTTTTTGGCACATTGCCCGAATAATAGGCAGCATTTATAGTATTTGGTTATTAACGAAACTAAATGCCTCGAAAATAGCCAGAAAGACAATGGGCCAAATTGAATGTGATGTGTGCATATGCCAAATGAATTTGTAATTTTTGTATCTCGTATTTTTCAGGTCAACATCGTTGAGATACCTGGCATTCTCGAGGTACGCAAGCAAGTATCTCGCGTCTTCCCCTTCAACGATGCGTGCCAGTGGTTTATCGATCGTGCCGACATCATCTTTCTGGTATACGACCCAGCCAAGTTGGATGTCGGCCCAGAGACCGAGGCCATCCTCGATCAGCTCAAGGGTCGCGAATACCAAACGCGCATCATTTTGAATAAGGCGGACACTGTCAAACCCGAAGAACTCTTGCGCGTTCAGGGTGCCCTCATTTGGAACATCTCACCACTGATGTCCTCCGCTCAGCCACCGCTCATGTACACCACATCGCTGTGGACGCATCCGTATCAGGATGGCGCACCAGCTCGCCTCCTTGCCGCCCAGGAGCGTGCCTTCCTCCGCGATCTTCGCACAGCCATCGATAAGCGTATCGAGCACAAGATCGCCAGCGCCCGACGCTTCGCCGTAAGTAACTTATTTAAAATTAAATATATATCAATGACTGACTGACTGTTTAACGGTCCAACTGACAAATTGATAATCAATACACAGCTGAAAATTCACTTTTGTGGGGTTTTGGGAAGTTTCGAAAGTTTGCCAGTTATTTGAAATTATATAAATATTCGTTTTCATTAAAAGACCTTCATAAATATTTTTGAAAATACACACTTTTTTAAAAAAGGGCACTAATTAGCATTCGGCGAGATCATAACTAATTTACATTTCTGATTAAAGAAAATGTTTAAAAATGTTAGAAAAATTCAGTAAAGATATATTAAATATTGTATATTTTTCAAATTCATTTGCCACGGATATGCGGTAAAATGTTGCCCAAATATATTAAATATTTGTCCGATTTCTTAACCAATTTTAAATGCAAACTAATATTAATCTTATGTAAGTTGTAACAGGTTTCAACAGGTTTCCATTTTGACTATTTAGCTAGACAAAACCTGTCAATATTTGTTTTCAGAAAGTTATTTATAATTTTTAAATTATTTATAATTTTTTGCAGGTGCGTGTGCGTAATCATGCCAAGATGGTTGACTGCTATTTGAACACTTACTACAATCACAAGACTCTGTTTGGCAACAAGAAGCGCATCGCTGATAACATTATTGATCATCCGCAAAACTATCACATCTATGAGGGTCTCTCAACGCTGACAAATATCTCGCGTTATGACTTGCCCGATCCAGAAGTGTATCGCGACTTCTTCCGTTTGAATCCGCTGTACGAGTTCAAGAAACTCAGAGATACATGCACCTATTTCCGGGGCTGTCCAATTAACAAACTCGACTTGGCCATTGCGTACGAGTTGCCCGAGTTGGCTGGCAAGTACAAGAAAATGTCTGAGGCAGCGCTGGCCGGCATTGAGGCACAAGCGCAGGCACAGGTCTCGAGTCCTGGACACGTTCAGACGGATCCGAAGAAGACGAGCTGAGGTGTTGGCTCCTTTAAAGGACTAACCTGCCATTTAGTTTGTTTTAATGATAGATAGAGAGAACACGGCATACGTCTAGAGACAATTAACTGGAGAGCGAGAGAGAGAGAGAGGGAGAGAGAGAGAGAGAGAGAGAGAGAGAGAGAGAGAGAGAGAAAATGAGAGAGAACGACCAATAGAGAGCAAGAGAGAAAGAGAATCAAAGAAATATCCAGGAGCTACAAATGAGAGCAAAACTATTCTTAACGTATTTGTTACTTACTGACGAACACAAAAAAAGCAAAACTACAACAACAACAACAGCAACAACAGCGTAAGACAAAATAGAGCAACAATTTAGCTTTTGGAGAGTTTTTTTTTTCTTCATCTTTGTTATTTGATATTAGGTCAAACATGGGCCTTTAGGAAACTTTATTTATTTTTCATCTGAGTTGCAAAATTTTAATTTTGAATACTTATTATAATAATATAACCGAACTGAGAGCTTTATGAGAGAAAACTAATGCACAAATGAGAGCGTAAACACACACACAAACACAAAACTGAATTATATAACAGAGAGAAAATAATGTTGAGTCTTTTGTTTTAGTAGAGTAAATCAGCTTTTTATTTTTAACTGAGCGTAGCGAACATAGCAAGAGGCAAATTAAATGCGAACTTTAGACGATATCTAACAAATTAAACCTTTCAATTTCCACCATAATACAGAAATACAATTTTTAACTATTTATAGTTGTTAGCAGCAGCGCACACATTTTTTTTTGAGAGTTTAGCAGTGTTTTTACAGATTGTTTGAGCAAACAAAAACAAAGTTAGTTTATTTTTTGAGGCAACCCCTATTTTGATGAAGTAGTTGATAAGACTTTTTGGTAACAAAGAAGTGAAACAGTGAAGACGTTAAACCAATTTTTCTAAAATGACTATAAAGGCATGTGAGAGATACGAAATATGTTCATGAAATAGATATTCATATCAAAATAAATATATATTTAATATATCTGTTACAAAACTGGGAACATATGTAACAATCAACTGTGAGAGCGGGTAAAATACACAAATAAATAAATAATAATAAAAAAAAAAACAAAAAAGCTTATTTCATTGTGTTTTCTATCAATTTTGAAACTAACTGACAAATATATTTATATACATAAAAGGAAAACCATTTCAAATTTGAATACCAAAAAAATAACCGATACTTTAAAAGTATTTTATGGTTTTTCTGAAACAGCTGTTTAGTGATCAATCTATCGCCAGAATATCGATAACAGCTGGAACTGTTAGCAATAGACACATTTGCGTAAGAGCAACGACTGGCCACATAAATAAATATAAATTTATGTGCTTAAGACACTGAAGATGCACACAGATTTGGCCTCACATTTGCATACACCAGCCTGCAACAAACTAATTGAGGAACTCAAGGCCTGTCACGAAAATGTAGGTAAAATAAAATTATGTATTATCAGTGCTGGTTCAATAGTTTTTCTTTTCGCTCAGAACGCCTTTTCCAAATTTATCGGCATTTGCAATTCGATTGACGATCAGGTCGTGAAGTGCCTGAAAACCGAGAGAGTTGCTCGATCCGCTGCAAATCGCGCCAGGGCCCGAGAGAATCAGGCCAAGTACAAGGAGCGGCTACTGCGTGGTGAACAGGCTAACTAAGAAGTCATGGATGCGCAGGCGGAGGAGGATCCCTTTGCACCCTTCTACTTTCAACACAAGGAGCAGGAGATTTGTGGCAAGCTTGTGAGCCCCATAACAGATTGCTATGAGGAGAAATATCCCAGTGTGGTGGATCGGTTTTTTACCCGCTACTACTACATCAAATCGGATGCTGCTTACCAGGTGCTCTATCACTCCAATCGCATTTGTCTCATCTGTTTGGCGCCCGCACATCCAGCATATGCCGAGGGGATTGCCTCGGTTAGTTATGATGTAGGAAATGTTGATCGCAGCCAGAATGTGGTCAAGGGTAAAGCGAAAAAGGGCGGCATGATTTTGCAGGCGGACACAACGCTGGCGTTATTAACAACCGAAACGGGTAAAGTCTACAAAATTCCCAGTTGCATACGGGGGAAGTTGGTGGAAGTGAACACTACTCTAGTGGCAGATGGCAAACAACTGGAAACGGTTCCCGAGGGTGCAGGTTATTTTGCCATATTGTTGCCCAAAATCGAAAATTGTGATGATATCAAGGCCAGTCTACTGACACAAGAACAATATGAGGAGCATTTGAGGAAAATTGAAGCGCCGGCAACATGACAAAATAAAATAATTATTAATTATAAGTTATAATTTGCAATAGCTCAAAACAAAAATAAAACTACCGCGGTTCACAAGAACTAGTCGAACTGTGCATTTTGTGGCAACGCCGCGCAACACGTGTGTGTTTCAAACAGCTGTTTACATTTGCCGCTGTTTAACTAAATATTAAAAGCAAGCATAGAAAATGTCGTCCAATAAACGCAAAAACTTAAACACAATGGAGGTGGATAAAAACCATGAGGCAACAAGCTCCAGTGATGATGATGACGACGATGACGATGGATCGCATCCAGATGCGTACAAGGGCAATGAGGTAGGTGCACAAATATGCACCAGTAAAAGTTTATTTACTTATATATTATTATAAATTGCAACAGGAAGTAGAAATTGATTTTGAGGGACGCGCACCTGTCGATCCAGATGCACAAGGCATCTCACAGCTGCTGCAGCGACTCTTCTTGCGAGCACACATCAACTGTAACCAAATGGCCGATTTGCTCATTGGTAAAAAATTAAATTTTTCTGTCGGTCTTTAGTTAAGTTTATGTTGATTTCTTTTGTAGCTCAAAATTATGTGGGCAGCGTTATTTGCCAGTGCGAAGAAGATGACGAAACTGATGATGACGACATGGTTGAAGATGGTACCATTTTTGGCATTACATCAGTGCTAAATCTAACAGCCAAAAAGGATCAGCCGAGCATAGGTCAACTGCGCAGCTATCTTCTCGAACGAGCTGGAAAACATGCCACGGAGCAGGTGCAGCAGCAGCTGCGTGAACTACTCGATCAGGAGCAGCGTCATGTTGGCTTTCTGATTAACGAACGCTTCATCAATATTCCCGCACAAATCTCGGTGCCGCTGCTACAGAATTTGCAGCAGGAAATTGATGATGCCAAGGCCAAGAAAATGAAATTCGATTTTGGCACATTGCTTCTGCTGGTCAAGTTTTATCGCAAGGAAGCCAAGAAGGGCAAACCCTCGGAGGACAACTATACCAATGATGAAGAGGAGCTGCTCTCCGAGCGCGCCAAATTTAGTTTCGAGTATTCCGTAGCCTCCGAATGCGATTCCGGCATGGCTGGCAATTGGCTTGAGGGCGATGCAGTTATGACTCCTTACAGAAAACTCTTGGCACTGGATGCCAACAAGTTGCCGCAGTTAATTAAAGATGTACAGAACTATATAAATGGTGAATAAAATGTACAATAATAGTTTGTACACTAAATGTAAACTTGCATTTTATACTCTAAATTTAGGCTTCTAATTTCTTTGTTTACATTTTAAATAATCGCCGAGGAATTCAATCTGCTAGCAGTCTAATAAGAAAAGCAATATTTATCAGTTGTCCCTTGATTTCTAATCAAAACCTAATTCGATTAAAACTAAAAATTAATAAACTCAAATTCTTATTTACATTTCGAATTCATCGCTTTAGTTGACTTTAATGTGGTTGGCAACGCTGTCAATGCTAAAAACAGCTGACCGGCATTTTGAGGCCATCAGCTGTTTCTCACCTTAGCCGCTCATTTTACACTAGCCGTGAACGTGACTCGCAAGAGAATTGCCATTCGATTAAAGTGTGTTTGTTCTGTGCACTGTGATTAATAAAAAAAAAAAACGACGTAAGTAGAAGGCTTTTGTTATTGTTATTATATGCAAGCCACAGTTTATAAAACGTTCCAACGATTATTCATAGTTCGTGGGAAGCTTATGCGCGCAGTTTCGCTATAAAAGCCAACTGGTTTGAGTTGCATGCGAAACACAACCATTTGTGCAGTTGCCAATGCGAACTCGCCGCTACTCTCAATAACAAACATAAAAGAAAAATCTATCATTATCAGTGTGCCTTATCGCTTCTGTTAATTCCAGTCACCAATTCCAGTATTCGATTGTAGTATTTCAAAATACATCACTCTTTCAACTCTCAGTGACTGTCCGCTTGCCGTTCGCTGCAGTTGTACTTGCCACCGTTTAACGCTTTCAACATGGGACTTGAGAAGTAAGTATCGTCAAGTTGTATATATATTTAATGACAGTTATCTCGGTCTTTCCCTTTGTTTAATTTTTGAGATTAAGTGTCGTTGAACGAAAGTTAAACCATATTTAATAGGCCCTCCTTCAAAGCTTATCGCAATTAAAGTTATTTACTGCACTTCAAAATTGACATAATCTGCCTCTCGGACAAAGCTATCAGTGCCAGAAAGGGGTGGACTGTATAAACCCAGACATTTGCAGCATTTTTGTACATCTGATAATAATTTTTATTTATTGTAATTCAAAGCTAACAAGATAACTAGAATACCTTTTGAGCATTTTTATTTCACAATTAGATTTTATTGAAATTATTTTGTCTCGATTTACTTTGTATTTATCTCAATTTTATATAGAAAAAAATATGTCACACCATTCCACAATTTGCGATCAAGTATTTATATATTTCATTATATATCTATGGCAATTTCAAAGTGTATAAATATTATTTGGTTTATGTGGTTCCACTTAGTTCCAGTTGTTCTAAAATTATAATTTTTTAATTTATTTTCATACGGAAAATACACGTTTGATGTTATTTGTTATTACATCATCGCTAAGTAAAATCGTTTCATTATTTGTATTATTATTTATTTATTTGTATTATTATTTCACATTTCTGAAGCGAGCAAAATTAATTCAGCAAGGTTTTCTAGTATACAGAAAAGTTAATTTTGGCCCTCAGTTTAATTAAAGTTCTGCATATATAAATAAATATAAATACTAAAATATATGCTATATATATACATAACTTATTCGCAACTGGATTGCTTGACAACTAATTGAAATACACAACCAAGTTGCCAGACGACGTGTTTAAATTGCATTTCAATTAGCTGCCACATTCGCTTGCAGCAATTAAATAGATTGAAAAATATTTGCTATATTTGCAATAAATAATAAAAATGGTAAATTTAATTTATTTGCACTTTGTTCCCCTTCAAGGCTATTGCCCTGCACGGTTACGTTGTCCAAGATCTTGGCCAAGTCCGGCCACGATGTCCTTTGCGTCATCGATCGCGCTGTGCCCAAGGAGCTGGCTGAGGTCTTTGAGGAGCATCGCTCCTATGACAAGGCCTTCGACAGTGTCGTCTCCTGCTTCAAGTCTCAATCCGGTCTGCCTGTGATCTATGCTCCGGTGCAGGAGCTATCCGACTATGATGATGTCCGCTGCTATCAGAAGGCAGCTGCGCAGTCGCTTCAGCGAGCTATCAAGGTAGACATCAGTTTCTGTTTGAGACTTAATCCAAATCATCTAATTTTCTTTTATGAATCACAGTCTGGCTTTAAAGCGCCACTTTTGGTGGTGCCCAACAGCAAACGCTTCTCGCAGGTAGAACTCTGCACGGTTCTTGGCGCCCTGGAGGAGCTCTATGTGGTATGTATCTGATAAGCTACTCGTACTTGACTTACCTCCACCGTCACCTCCCCTCTTCAGCCCATTCAACTGCGTGAGGATGTGCCTGAGAAGAAGAATCGCATTAGTTCACTCTCCGTCCTAATTAACAATCCCGATGCTGAGAAGATCATGAAGGAAGCTCTGATCCTTGAGTCGGCTCGTCTCATTGCCCGCGATATTGGCGGCGGTGATCCGGAGCGCATGGCGCCCCCACTTGTAGAGGCGTACATCGAGCCACTGTTCGCCAATTTGTCGGTGACGGTGATTAGCAATGTGGATGAGCTCAACAAATCGTATCCACTCTTTGCGGCCGTCAATCGGGCTGCCAACTGTGTGGAGCGGCATCAGGGTCGTATTATATTCCTGGAGTATAAGCCACCCAAGCCGGCGAGAAAAACTCTGATGTTGGTGGGCAAGGGTGTGACCTATGACACCGGTGGCGCTGACATTAAAGCTGGCGGTGTTATGGCTGGCATGTCCCGTGACAAGTGTGGAGCTGCTGCCGTTGCTGGTTTCATGCATGTGGTCAGTGAGCAGAAGCCCGAGGATATCCATGTAATTGGTGCCCTTTGCATGGTGCGCAACTCCGTTGGCGAGGAGTGCTATGTATCCGATGAGATCATTACGTCTCGCGCTGGTGTTCGTGTTCGGATTGGCAACACCGATGCCGAGGGCAGAATGTGCATGGCCGATGTTTTGTGCCGCATGAAGGAGATTGCCATTGAGAAGGATCTGCCAAATGTACATATGTTTACCATTGCCACATTGACGGGTCATGCTTTCATTTCCGCTGGCGAGGGTCAGTCCATCATTGTGGACAATAGTGTCGCAGCCAAGGAGGATCACGCACGCAAGCTGCAAGCAGCTGGCCAGACCTATGGCGAACCCTTCGAGGTCTCCGTGCTGCGGCAATGTGACTTTGACTTCAATGCCCCCAAGGTATTGGGCGAAGATGTGGTCCAGGCGAATTCGGCACCATCGGTGAAGACACCACGTGGCCATCAAGTGCCCGCTGCATTCCTGATCAAGGTCACCGGACTGGATGAACACGGCGTCGACTCCAAAAAGCCACTGAAGTACACTCATCTGGACATTGCCGGCAGCGCTGGCGAGTATCCCAATATGCCAACAGCAGCGCCAATTGTTGCCCTGGTCAAGACCCATCTGATTGATTAGGTGCGATTCACCCAGCGGATCACTTACACTAATCAATAAATCAAGAGCCGTACTTACACAAAAACAACTCTTTGTAATCTTTGTATGCATCACAAAACATGTATTTCCTAATGTCAAAGTGAATAAATTAAATCTATTGTATTATAATTTCCCTTGACTATAATTTTTTTCCATTGGTATTATTAGTCGACAACTAACTGCAGCCATTATTTTAAATAGTGTTATTACACTTGCATTAGTTGACTTTTCACTTCCTCTATAATTAGAGATATTTTTATTTTTGTTTCCGCTTTTGTTATAATTTTTACTATATTCCAAATTTGACTGACTTTTTATGTTAACTAATAATTTAATACTATAAAAGAACAAGCAAAATGATTGTATTGACTCGAATAAAATTAATTCGAATTGAAAGAAAGGATTTCGACTTTATCCTTCAGCAAATACAGCAAAATGTATTAAATAATCGCATAAAAAAGAAATTTTCCTCTATTTAGATTTGATTATTAAATATGAGAAACATTTGCATCGTTTATTTGGAATAAAAATGTTTTCGAATTTACTATAAATATTTTAAAATAATAAGTTATTTGACACATAAATAAAAATTTGCGCTTATGTTAGGTATATTTTTGAATTTGTTAAATTTATTTAAAAAAAATTATATTTATTTTATTTAATACGTTTAACTATTTTATTTTGAATACTGCATTATTTTTGTGTGAAAAAACTGGCGCTTAACTTATCAAATAATTTAATAAAACAAATTTTGTTTTTGTATTTTTTTTTCCTTTTTTCTTTAGTTTTTTTCTACCCCAATTTTTCTTTTTGTGTATTTTATCTTTTACGTAAGGGACAAGTGGAGTGCGTTTTGAATTAGCTCGGATGCACTTCGCGATTCTTGCTTATTTCTTCTATTTCGCTTAGGCCAAGCTTATAAGAACCCGTTAGTTGCTGCTGCTGCCGCTGCCGCTGCCACTGCCACTGTTGCACAGGCCACTTGTCAGCTGTCGCTTACGTCGCGTTACCGTTACTGCCTGGCTATGGAAACTCGGTCAAGAGTGTCTCATTCATGCCGTGATTGCATAATGTACCGTTGGCCAGTTAGCCAGTTTGCGAGTTTGCCAGTTGCCTGTTTGCCAATTTACCAGTTGCCAGTTGCCAGTTTACCCCGTTCGTTTGGCCATTTGTCCGTTTGTCGGCTTGTCGGCTTGTTGGCTCTTTGGCTCGTTTTGTTCTTGGCTTTGGTCTTGACAGCGCTCTTGGGTGCGCTTCTAGGTAATTTATTGACGCATGCCTCCACATTCGACAATGACAACCAAGCAACCAGTTGCATTTGGTCAAGATGCCCGCCATGAGCTTGCCCCATGATCTTGCTCTTGCTCATGCTCTGACTCCGACTCCGACACCGACTCTGGCTTTAGAGGAGCTAACGGTATTCATTATTGATGTGCGGCAAACTGCTGCTTCTTTTGTTTTTCTGTTGTTGTTTTTTTTTTTCTTTTTTATTTAACCATTAGTGTGAATTTATTGGTAAGGCGTTTTTGCCTGGAACTGTTCTTCTCTTGGCTGGTTAACGGGCCACAAGGCAAGGCATGACCTGATTATGGCAGGACTGGTTTTCTGCTTTGGGATGCCAACAACAGCTGCCACAGTTCGAACAAGGGGCAGACTGGGGGGCAGGCTTGTAATGACTAATGGATGAGGTGGCTCTCCACTTTCAGGAGCTATTGCAGATTATACAGAAATTTACGCGAACTTATTAATTATTGGAGTTGCAATTTTTATAGGTTTAATAATTATTTTTATTTTAATAATACTATTTCTATTCTAAGATAAAAATAGTAAGTTAAGAAATTTGACAAAAATACAAATTTAAATGATGAAACAGGTCAAGGAATTTTTTACTAAATTGGATAAAAAGTAAATAATATTCAAACACAAAATTTAATTTAATTTATTAGAAATATATTAGAAAACGTAAACCATATTAACGCAAAATAATTTCTGCTTAAAATATGTATAAAATATAATAATAACTAATAAATAAATTATAGAAATTTGATTTAATTTATTAGAAATGTATTAGAAAACGTAAACCATATTAATGCAAAATAATTTCTGTTTAAAATATGTATAAAATATAATAATAACTAATAAATAAATTATAGATAATTATATTTTCAGTTAAATCGAATTTAACATATTACTTGGCATATGAATACAAGGTTAATTTTAAAACAAAAAAAAAACATAATTAATTTTTGTACCTCATCACAAAATTCATATAAAAATGATTCATTTATATCTAAAATAATTCGTTATTTAAATTTTATTTAAGACAAGACTTTTGATTCGTTTAAATGTGTAAAACTTAAAATGTTGCAGCTTTGCAATTAAATGCGTAATTCCACAAATGTATGTGTAACCTGTACTTCCATCCTGACGATTCAATTGATTTGACAACTGCAACAATAACAACAACAACAATAACAACAACAACAACAACAACAAATGCAACAAAAACTTCAGGCACCTTGTCAATTTTGGTGCTTGTCACTTGGCAGACGCTTGGAGCTATTAAAGCTGAGAGCTGTTGCTGTTGCTGTTGCCAGCAGTTATTGCTAGTTGTTGTTGCTGTTGTTGTTGTTGTTGTCGGTAGCAGTTGGTTCCTTGTCGTGCGGTATGCAATGTTGATCCATAAATTCACGAAAACAGCGACGCGCTGCGCATGGGAGAAACAGCAACAACAACAACAACAGCAAGTTGGATGCGGGGGCAACGGCAGCGACGGCGGCATTAATAATAGCAAACAACACAGACACACACATATATGTATATATATATATATATATATATACATATATATATATATATATATATACATTTACACATAGGCAACACCAAATGAGGGGGGGCTGTTGCTGTTGCTGTTGCAAATCTGCACCGGCAGCAGCAGCAGCAGCAACAACAACCACTTGAAGCAGCCAACGACAGAAATGATCTTAAATGAATGCGGAAGTTTTTCTTGGGGTTTCGTAACCAGCTACAACAGCAACAGCAGCAGCAACAACAGCAGCAACAGCAGCAGCAGCAATAGCAACTGCAGCGGCAACAACGCTCCCAAAGAGGTCGCAATTCCAGCAGCCAAGCTGGCAACCAAACGTTGCTACATTTATGTATGTATAGAGACACACACACACACATCTTTGTGTATATGTGTGTGTGTATTAGTAGGCAACGTCGAGTCGATTGCCGGTGAAACCATAATCATAGATGCAGCAGGCCGAGCACAGATTGAGCTGGACGTAAACGCTTTATAGCCATGGACATATTAAAATTAATCCAATGATTGCACCAACCACAGCCGCTTGCAAAAAGTGGCAACAACAACAACAACAAACAAGAAAAAAAAAACACAAAAAGATTGTTAGCCAATTTGGCCTGAACTGAATTGCCAGCTATGGGATGCGCCCACGAGCGTGTGAATTGGCCAGCACAGCAGCCAAAGAGCAGACCGAGGAGCAGCAGAAGCAGCAGCAGCAGCAGCTGCTGCTTTAAAGTTATTTGATAGCCAATTGGCTGGCTGAAAGCTTAGCCGAAAATCTTGGCTAAAAACTGCTCCCATGTGCCTAGTCAGCCGGAAGAGGTCCGGGAGGACACACAGCTGCCCTCATCTCAAGGAAGTTCAAGGATGCATGTATTGAATGTCCCTGCAATTGGCCAAAAAAGAACACTCAGCGAAAAGCAACGCCTGTTTTTTTATATATTATTAAAAATAACTTGTTATTGAATATATTAAAAATAGTAAAATCATTTTTAAAACACTTACTAAACAAATATTAGATTTAACCATTTTTGATTTTAAAGAATATTTTGGAATTCGCACAGAAAATACTTTTAGTTTTTTAATTTAAATATCTTAATGTTTAATTTAATTTAATTTAAGCTGTGTTTGTTTCTGTTTCATATTAAAAAAAAAAAAAAAACGATATTAAACATATTTATATTTTTTCTTGTTGAAATTTCTATTGCAAATTAATATTAAAAAATTAAAATTAATATTATATATATTTTATTAAATTATTAAAAAAAACTAAATATATCTTTCTAGTGTTGGTTTTCAAAAATATATAAATATATTAAAAGTGTTTGGTTATTTTTAGAGCAAATATAGAAATATACTGGTTAATAAATTATGCTCTGGATGTAAAATAAAAAATTAAGACACATTTTTCTTACGTAAATGTCAAATAGTTCAACTTTTATAACTGTAAACTAGGTAATTTAAAAGCCATTTTAAATTAAGAAATATTTCTCAACTTGTCCAGTTTTAGACAAAATTATTACTTACCAAATTGCCAGTATTTTTTCTGAGTGAACAAACCACAGCCATTCATTAAAAACGTGTGAAAGTATTCTCCTTCCCATCGAATCCTGCTCTCTCCTTGTACGTGTGGGTGTGTGTGTGTGGGCCCTGTGGGATCTGGTAAACAGGACACAAAACATGCGAGACAATTTTCTGCATAAACTCATAAATATCAAAGTGATCTAAACGCCAGGCGCCCAAAAGGGCACCTTGAACTTGACAATGCGCGACGCCGTCACACGTTGCAAGCAACATGACAACTCATAAATAAACCGTAAATTATGAACTACAAAAACGAGATAAGTAAAAATATATCTTTCTTTGCCTTTATTTTTGCCACACCAATTTCCCGGGCAGACAAAACACACACACAGGCAAGCAACAACAACAACAACAGCTATAACAACAGCCACAGGCGACTCATAATCCATAATATTGTGTCATGTTCATGATCAGCGACATTGACTTGGCCTCTGGCTCTGCCTCTGCCTCTGCCTCTGCCTCAGTTGCAACCACCACCAACACCACCAGCACCACCGACGCAGCCTGCCGCCGCCTGATGAAAATGGCAAAATTATTTGGAAAACCAAATGAAAGTAAAAGATATATGTGCACAGATATAACTATATGTATGTGTGTGTGTGTGTGTGTGTGTATGTGTATTTATATGCAACTCCAGACCCGCTTAGCCTTAGCCTTTAATGAAGTGGTAACAAAAAGCAAAAGTTTTTCAATTCACAGCGAATATTAAATACTCTAATAATCAGCGAATTAGTCAAACTAAAATTCCTAAGTAACATTTCTAAATGAAGCGCTTTATTTGGAGTGGATTAAAGCGGAATAATAAAATAATTCTTAGAAAATATAGCAAGCTATAAAGTTAACATAATTTTTTGGAATTTTTTTTATATTAATTATTTAATTTATTGTAAATTAAAAACAGCTCACAGAATTTATTTAAACAAATTAAAAATTTAAAAGTTAAAATAATAAATATAAATAATAATTAAACTAATGGCAAGATTTAGCAAAATGCGGAAAAATATCCAATTAACGCAATATTTGTTAAGTAGTAGCTTATTAATATTAAAATTTACAATTCACAGAAAATATATAAAATATATTGCTAATCATGGAACGAACTCAAAGCAGCCAAAAATTGAAATACCCTCCAAGTGAGTGTATACAAAAAAGGGGCTTGAGGCCAAATGCAATGCGGCGCTGTGCGCAGTTGGCTTAGACATTTTTATGTTGGCCTCTTTGCGTTAAATGTGAAAAGCAGCAGCAGCAACAACAACAACAATAAAAATAACAACTAGAGACGCAAACAGCGCAACAACAAAAATGAAAGAAGGAAAAAAAAATATGAATTTTTACTTTCACCGCATGTGGCATTTTTTTGGTTCAGGTTTATTTTTCGCTCGAATTTGAACTTGAGTCGGCAATTTGCGATTGTCAAGGCTGCTGCGGCTGCGGCTGCCAAAAAGGTTACGTCCAAGGTGTGGTCCAACTGATAAGCCAGAGATAAGACCGACTCGAGCAGAATCCGGGTAAGTTTATAGCCCAGCTGAGCTGAAATAAGCCATGCTTCATGTGCCACATGAAGATGTCTGTCTCTCTGCATGGCTACAACTAAAAACGTAGTACAACTAAAAACAGAGTGCTCTAGTCGAGAGTGATCGACTAGCAGTTACCCTATGTGAAATGAAAATTGTGAATTGTGAGCAACGCTCAAATTCTAACCTAGTAAAAGTCTTAATTGCCAAAAAAACAAATTTATAAAATATGATAAGAAATTAATTAAAATTAAATTAATAGAAATAATAAGAAATATAACTTATAAAAAATAATAAATAAATAAAAATAGTAATAATAATTTCGTCGTCAGTCGGTTTTCAGAAGGTGTGTCAAATTTTTATTTTGGATATATTTCAAGTACTTTTAAATAACTTAATTTATCGCTTAAAAAAATGCTGGAAAAACTTTAAGTCAAACTCTATTTTCATTAATAACTTTTCACTTTTTATTAAATACTTTAAATTTATGTTGAGTACTTTTAAATCACTCAATATTTTGCTCGAAATAATGATAGAAAAACTTAAAATCAAACTCCAATTTAGTTGCTAATTTTTCACTTTTTATTAAGTATTTTTCAATTATTTCAAGCAATTAAAAATCTCTTATATGTTTGCTAGGAAAAATTCTAGAAAAAGCTTTAATCAAACTCCAATTTAGTTGAAAATTTTTCACTTTTTATTAAGTACTTTATATTTATTTCAAGTACTTTTAAATCACTTAAATTTTTTTCAAAAAATGCTAAAAAAAAAAAACAATTTTAAATCAAACCTCAATTTAATTTTATTGGGTACTTTAAATTTATTTGAGGTACTTTTAAAAGAGTGCAAGAATAATTCAAGCGAAACTTTAAATAAAATTAAAATTAAATTGATAACTTTTCACTCTTTAAATTGAGTCCGTTAACATTTTTTATAAGCTTTGCATGCTTACAGGGTATAAGAAATAAATATGTTTGCCACATGTGTGTTGGCATGAAAATGTGTAACATGCAACATTTCCGCATCGCGGTCTCTTAAGCAAAGTTTTCTCAGCTGGTGTTCGCTCTTTGGGCCGCTACACGGCGTTTTTTGGTTCGCTTCAAACCACACAAAGACGGCTAAAATGGGTTCGAGCCAGGTTCGAGTTGTTGTCGTCGTCTAAGCTTCGGCTGATTCTGCCGCTGCCATTGCCAGCGTCGTCGTCTTCGTCTTCGTCGTCATTCGAGCTTCGTTTTCGATCATGGAAGTAATACGTCACTAGGGTGAACGTACCTCGCAGATGTTAGTGGGTCACTATTTGTACGGTCAACGAACCTTTCGGCCCGTTTGTAAATATAAAAGGTAAAAAAAAAAAAAGAAGCTGGAGGATGCTCTGCTTCTCACTCGCTCTCTGTCTCCCTCTCTCGCTCTCTCTCTATCTCTCTCTGTTGACTTGGCTTTATCTGACTTGGCTTGCTTTCTTTCTTAAACATTTCACACACACACACATACACACACTCACACATGCAACTATAACTTGTTGTTGTCGTCTTGACTAACTTGACTGGTTGACGTTGCAATCGTAATTTACTTTGGCTATGGGTTGATCAACAACTCAGCTTAGCCCCCATCTCGTTTTATGCATCCTGCTGGACACCTCAATGCAATCCTCACACTGGCCAAAATATAATCCAAATCGATAATAAAAAAAATCGTAGACCACAGTTGAAATACAAATAATCAAAAGTATTTGACAATGTTTTGACTGTGATTTTACTTATTTTTATTTGCACTTTGCATTGGATTTAATTAAATAAAATTTACATGTCATGTTTTAAAAACTAGATACGTCAACTGCGATTGAGCAAGGGGCGATATTTAATATTATTTTAAAATTATTAAAATATATAAAATTCTTATTTACATACTTAATTATCAAAAAAAAAAAACTAAAAGTCATCTAATAAAATATAAAAATCAGATTTAAGTCAGAATTTTATTTTAGAAGCTGAAAACTTTTTTGTTTATTTAATTTTATGCTTTAACTTTGATTTAAGATTAATAATTAAGAAAGATTTTAATGTTATATACATATATACATATATATGTATATAATTATTTTTTTCCCTTTGCCCCCTTTCTGACCTCGAGAAGCTGACAAAACGTTTGCCAGCTTGTCCTAGCCCAGTTGTTGTTGTTTATTGTTGTTTGGCATTTTGCCTGTTGCATTTACAGCACCCACTTTTGCCCTCTCACCCCCTGCACACAACACACCCCAACCCCCTTCTGGTTGAGTGCAGCAGAAGCAGCAGCAGCAGCTGCATGTTCTTATTATGTGCCTCCAAACAGGTCCGCTGCTGGGCCTCTTTGGTTTGGTTTGGTTTTCACGTGATTATCATGATCATCATTACCTACCAGCCAGCCACATTAATATCGTCATCTTCGGGCTAACACACACACACACACAAACACACACACATCGAAGCTGCTCACATGCAAGTTTGCCGGCTAAAGCTGTTGTTGTTGTTGTTGTTGTTGCTTGGCATGACTTGTGTGGTGTTTGAGTTGTGCATGTGCATGTGTGTGTGTGTGTGTGTGAGTGTGTGTGTGTAAGTAAGACCATAGAAATGCATTTCCGCATATTTTACACCACTAAAAAGTCAAAAAATGTTTGTTTACTCATTTGTTGTTGTTGTTGTTTTTATTGTTGTTGTAGTTTCTTTTCTTCATTTCGTTTGTTTGTTCTTTGCCCTCCCCTCGAACAGCCGCCCCCCCTCTTTGTCGGTGACTTTGACTGTAATTGAAACCATTATCATTAACTCACTTGTACTACACTCATCTCTCTCTCTCTCTTCTTCTTCTCTCTTTTTCTCTCTCTTGTTTTTTCTCTTCTATTTGCAGCTTTTCCTTTGCCGCCTTAATAATGAAGTAATTACAATAAGAATCCGTTTTGCGCTGATTTTTAGCTTGTCATAACAATGTGTAAATATACATATATAAATATATACATATATATATATATACATATGTACATATATGTGTGTACATATATTTGTAATATTATTTTCAGCAACATTCCTGTTTTTTTTCTCTGATAAGGTGCCGGTGAACTCGTCATTTGTTTTCATATTTTCTTTCTTGCCAAATCATTATTAATGCTAATTTCGATAAAAAAAATAATCTTAGGAATGTAAAAATTATTTAAATGCGACGCTTTCAACTAAGTTTCTTGAACACGTTTTGTTTATATCGGCTAGTTTGAATAATTTCTTGACATGATTTTGTACAGTTTGGATTAACTTAGTTTATATATAGATCAATTTTTATCGCTTGCTTAATTTTATGGTAATTTATTGTATGGGAATGCCAAAAAAAGAACATAAGATTAAAAGACAACTCAATTATTTATTTTTAGATTTTTATAGCTTGAAAAAAAAGTTATGAAATTGAGCATATAAGGTAAGTGAGCAGATCCCATAAGTTATATATTCTTAGTTATATTTAGTAATATTCGCTTGTGTGAAAAGCAAGATTTCATAGAATATAATATTTTTTATGTATTTTTTTATATATCATACAAATTATATTTTGTTACAAATAATAGTGTAGGATTATACCATAAAAAATATGTCTACAATATGAATTTTAGTAAAACGATAAATGGATTTTTTTTTAATAATATCAGAGAATATTTTTTGTAAATTTTCTATGCATAAAAGATTTAATATTAATTTAAGTTATTTTAATCAAATCTGCGATGCATATTAAAAGGCAATAAATTTCTACCTAGATTTAGAAATCTAAGGAAATTAAAAATTTTATTCTGGTAATTTATATGTATATATATTTATATATATATATATATATTTATATATATTTATATATATATATATATATATATATATGTATGTATAATAATTTGAGCCTTACATTTACATATAATCTTCTAATATTTAAAATTTCTCCACGGCATTTTTTTGATATAATTATTAATAATTTGACCCTTTTTGCTAAACTTCTACAGACATATAGAAATTGATTGTGTATATATTCTGGGCACAGTCAATGATCGCAACTTTGTTGAGTCAAACAATTACAATAAAAACTAAAAAAAAAAAATTTGGTGGCCATCTTGATGTTGAGCAGCTTGCGACACTGGGGCATGACTCTTTCGACAATGTTTCTACGAATTCTGTTATCAACAAAAGTGCACGATCATGCCAATAAAAGCGTAGCTGAAATGGGTATTCCGGATAGGGACTGGGGGTATGAGGAGTGGGAAGTGGTGAGTTGTGAGTGGGGAAATTGTGGAATGGGAATCGGGAACCGCTTGGCATGGTAACAAACTTAATGCATCTCGCGTTAAAGTGTCAATGATCTCGTTAACACACAAAAAAAAGTTTAAACATTTCACGCAACACACACACACAGAAATACACACGGAGGTTCATTCAACTATCAAATAGACACACACACACACACACAAATAAAAGATATGGCCAACTGATCACATGGTGATACATATAACCAGCTAGAAGAGAACAGAACAGAACCAAAAACAGTTTCGTAATGGTCAAATCATGCACGAAATTTTTGCACACAAAGAAGATAAATTAATATGGTCAGCATGTCATGAATTAGGTTTCTTCAATAGCTGCGCTTCTGGCCAACAGACGGATAGACAAACAATCAAATCGCCAAACCGCCAGCAAACAAAGCTAATAAAAGAGACAAAAAAATATATAGAAAAAAAAAAAACAAAATACAAAAAACCTAACAGAAAACACATGAAAACTAACAAAACTTTCACGCAAAACGTACATTCAACTCCAGTGGCAGAGTCCAGAATTCCAAAGCACAGAGAAGCCCAGAGCAGAGCAGAGCAGAGAACCTTAAGACCGGGAGTGGTCATAGTAAACGTTGGGCGATGGAGCTGAGAGATGGGCAGATGGGTAGAGATGGGCAGAGATGGGCAGATGGGAGACGGAAGACGGCAGCTGGAAGATGTGAGAGACATGGACACGTTGTATGAATTCCCATAAATCAGCTGTGAGCCAAAGGGTCAAATACCTCTAGGCGAGCTAAAAAATTACACGCGAGCCGAGAGAGAACACATGTTGAAAGGAGAAATTAAAACGAAATTAGTTTTACCTGACACGCTTATATATCTAATAAATATATATATAAATATATATACATATATATATAAACATATATATTTATTTTTTTTGTAGCTCAGATACATCTAATGCCAAGTTGAGACAGTTTTGGATATTAATGCACGCTGCTTGTGAATGGCTATAATTTTTCTAGTTTTTTTATGATTTTTAATATTTAAAATTTAATCAATATTTGATATAGGTGTATGAGTAATTGAAAAAAAAATTTAATGAAATAATATCTTTGAATGTTAACTGTAAACATATTTTAAATTTTCAAATCATTTATTTCTTGAAACATACCAGTTTTTTCCCCTTAATGGAATGTCAAAAAAGAATACAAATGAGTAAATTTTGCTAGATAGAATATTATAATATATAATTATATTATAATATATAATAAAATAATAACGCCTCCGACACCTTATATTATATATATTCTTAATCGTCGATATATCTATCTGTGTTTGTCGTCCTTACACTAATTATTAAAATATTTTTCCTTCCCCCGTTTTTTTTTTATTAGCTATTTTAATAAATCATTATATATATTTTATATATATATATTTTTAATTTGCAACTCATCATTTTGATACAATATATCTACACAATATTGAATATTTAAACACTCTTCTAAAATTCAAATGTCAAGATTTGCAAATTCCGTTCAAACGGGGATTTCATCTTTGGCATATCTAAGATCAATATTTCTTGGATATCTTTTAATTAACTACAATAAATTTAAAAAATAGTATCACGGTTTTCAGCTAATTATTCAATGATTTATTATGGTTAAAGCCCATTGAATATGCCTTATAAAATTGTATTAAAATTGGCAAAGGCACTTCCAAGTTATCAATCAAAATTGATTAGCATATTTAACAAATTATAATCAGCTGCGATCTGAGTGTGTCATAGTCTAAATATATATATATAAATATATATGTATAAATATATATATATATAAATTTATATGTATATATTTTCTTTTATCTATAATCTATATAAGATTAAAAAAATATAAGATTTGCGATTATTTAAATTGCATACAAAATTCTCTTGTTTATTTTGCCTTTTGCAAAAGAATTTAAACGAAATAGTTAAAATTTGTAGAACAGATGCAAAAAGAAACGTTTTGAATTTTTTATAGAAATAAACAAAAAAAGGAAAATCACATTGATAACTTTGCTCAAAATTAAATTATATGTAAATTCAACAAAAATATTAATCATAATTTGTGGCAACAGCCCCAATTAAAATAAAGCCGCTTCAGCTGCGTATCAATAACAAATACAATTAAAACTTTATACACAGAACAGAAACAATTGGTTATTCAATTCACACACACACTCGCACACACACACACACACACTCACACACACACACCAATTGAATTTTTAGCCGAGGATCAGTGGGAATCAGAGTGTGGGAAGCGAAAGAAAAACCCTAAAACGGCAAAACTCGACTTTTGTGTGGCCATAAAAACGCGTGAGTTACGTCTGCCATCAGTTTGTCAGTTTGTCAGTTTGTCAGTTTATCAGTCTCTCAGTCAGTCAGTCAGTCAGTCAGTCAGCGTCATCATTTTAAGCCAGAAACTCTGCGTCTTTGCTGGAGTTTGGCCAAACAAATGCAAAGTAAATTAAACATTGGGCACCAGCCACACACCCCTTACCCCTCGCCGCTCACCCCTCACTCCTTCAGCTCCACGCCCCATGCCCCTCGCCCTGCGCAGCACGCTCTTGCCAAAAAGGCCTGAGCTCAGCTCTTGGCCAAGTTGATGACGACGCTGTGGCTTCTTTTGGCTTTTTGGCCTTCGCGGCTGCTACGTTTAATGCGCCACGGTGTTACCAAAGTGGCAACGACAGTTGCGGCCATTCACCTCCCAAAAAAAACATCCATATGTAAGTGTGTGTTGTGCATGTGTGTGTGTGTGTGTGCGTGTGTGTGTGTGTATGCAGCGTGTAACAGGCAGAACACCATTCAAGCTGTAACCAAGCTTGTGTTCGCTAGTTGGAGGCAAGCCCCAAAAGCGCACACACACACACACACATTACACATTTACACACACACCTAACACACACATGCGTAAATACAATGGCTCCACGTTGAGTGCGTTTCGATTCTATGTGCGTAAATATGTTTCTCAATTTTTTTTTTGGCGGCTTTTTTTGTGTTAAGTACTTGTGTACATATGCTATAAGTACAGTGATCACTTACATGTGGGAATTGTCAATAAACTAATTTATTTTGAATTGAAAATTTAAATTGGCGGTATTCAAATTTAATTCTTTTAATACTGTATTATTAATCAAAAAATATAAAAATTTTAAAATAAAAATTATTTTTTTTAGTACACAAATTAAATATACAAATCTTCTTTTAATTATTGTATTATTGAGATTAAAATTATATCATAACGCCATCAATTAAAATTATAGTTTTACGCTTTGAATCTTAATTTTTGTGAAATTATTTAATCGAAAATAATTAAACTAAATTAATATTAATTTAATATTAATATAATAATATAAGCAGAAGCGATAAATTATTTATAAGCCATCGCAGTATTTTTTTTTAACCTCTTATTTTTTTAAGTCTATTATAATATTAATCTAAGAACAAAGATCAAACTCCTTCGCCTTGGTGAAAGACGCAATGTAATTTTGGAGCGATCACTGTATAAAAGAACACGCTTACAACTATAAACATACACACATACATACATATATATTTACACAGAAACAATATTTACATACATATTTAGGTTGTACATTTGAATGTATTAATTTTTTGGGTTTCATTGTCCGTGTAATCCATGCAACAGCCGTGTTGTTGTTGTTGCTGCTTTTGTTGGGCTAGCGGCGACAGACGTAAAGCTCACTCATAAAGGCGCACACACACACTCACACACGCATATATACATACGGGTAAAGTGGCAGATTGAAGAGCTCGTTGTAATGGGTTTGGAAACACGTTCCTCCTGCTTTTGGCCTGTTTCTTTGTAAGCCAACTCGTACTCGGGGGCCAGGGCCAGAGTTGTGATTGACATTGGGCAGGGTCGCCATTGTCGTTGACGTTGCCGTCGCTGTCTCTGTCGCTGTCGCTGTCGGCGCTGTAGCCTGCAAAACTGACATGCTAATATGTGTAAAGAGCAAAAGTTTTGAGCTTTCGATCCCGCAAAAACAATCAAACGAAAAGGGTAGGGAAGAGAAGAGAGCGCGGCGATCGCCGAAGCGTAACCGGCAAAAGTTCAAGCAAAACAAAATCAGCTGACTTTTGCGAGAGAGGCGCACGTAAAGAGCGAGCCCAACAGAGAGAGAGAGCGATCGAAAGAGCGAACGCAATGGCAGCATGCAATGCAGGCGGCTGCAATAATGCGGAAGTATGCGGCATATGATGTCGACGCCGCTGCCAAAGTCGACGCTGACGTCGCGACGTTCGCATGTAATGCATTTGGGTGCCCAGCGCCATGTGACTTTGTGGGAGAGAGCGCGACTGAACGCCAGCGTCGCGAACTGGTTTTCCATCTAGCAGTGGAAGTGCGTGTGTTTGTTTCTCACTGTTTAGACAAACATTGTTTATAACTTGTTTATAAAAAATATTGTTAATTTTGTTAGTGAGTTCAAAACAGTCCCCCTCCTCACACAAAGCTCCTGCCGGCAACAGAAGCGGTGACAGCGACATCGGCGGCTATTTCTCTTTTGCGTTTGTTCTCTCTTACGAGTCACCGTTTGCCATGAGAATATTACAAGTTCATATGCGAATGAGAAAGGGAGATGGGCTTTTCAAGTTTGTGTGCGAGTGTGTGGTTAAGAGAAACCAATAAAAGAGCGCAATAGCGCAGTCAATCGTTAAAAGCGCAATTAACTGCTCAGCAACAATATGAAATCAGAATCAAAATCGCTTTAATGAATTGCACAAAATTGCTCAGATTGACGCGCATTCAAGTTGCGAACATTATTAGCCTCAATTGACATTTGGACACTCGGGTGTCTTTCTCGCAAGCGGAACAGAGACAGCGACAGTTGTGGGAATTATTATGGAAATAGAACTAGGCGTGAGAGGGGACTGAAACATAGTACGTGAATTCCAATGAATATTTCTATTTCCTATCCATACTCACAATAAATATATAGATTAATCAATTGGTGATTAGTCATAGGGGTGTTTTTTGTTGTTAATTATACACATTAAAGCTGCTTACATTTACATTGTTTAAGATATTAAATGGATATGTCTTATTAAAAATGAGATTTCTATAAAAAAAATTAAATAAATGTTTAGACATTGCATTGCAGAATTTTGTAATTTAATAAATTTTTTTTCAAACTACACTGAATTGTTTTTAAATTAATAATTTCATTGAATTTCCTTTTTTAATTTTGTCACTTATTCTCTTATACTTATTCTTTTCTTTCCCATTCAAATGGGTTTTTTAAAGAATTTTAAAATGACGATTACACATAATTTGTAATCAATTCTTATTTGTGGCAGTTCCAATTTTGTAGCGCCCACTGTATTTGGGTACATGAGAGTGGGAATATGAAAATTTTTATTTATCGTCATCAATTTCCATTTATGCATTTCCAATTAGACTTGTAGGTGCTCCCCAAACGTGCCGTGCAAACGACTCCACTTTTTTTCTTTCTGATTCCCCATTTCCCATTCCCCTTTGCCCATTGCATGCGTTGTGTTGTCTCCACCCTAGTTGGAACATTCACACGTGCAATATCCCCACCGTCTTGGCAAGCAATTCCTGATGCATATATTAGATGCGCTCGCACTGTGTGTGTGTGAGTGTACAAGAGACAGAAGAGTTGCATATGCATACAAAGTTACCCAAGAGGTTGGTTGTAGTATGGCATGAAAAGAATCCAAACTGGTAATGAAAATAAAGTGCACGTCGCATGCGGTAATAATAACAATAAAATAAAATAACAAATTACACGCAACACTGCCGCCGCCGCCGCCGCCGCCGACGACTCTGAGCGGAGTTGCCAGCTTCGACTGCAGGGCGCATGCATGGCCATAATTACACACACACAATTGTGCAGCCGCCGACAACGACGCTGACTGAGAAGTCCACCAGGAGTGTCGCTGTGGCCCCATTTCCCGAAGAGAGCGAGAGAGAGTGGCAGAGGGAATACAAACAACACAAAAAAAAACAAAAACTATTAAAGGGTTACAGCCAAGGGCAAAGTCTGCGCCCAGCTCGACTTACAAGCGCTCTCAAGCAAGCCGCTCTTAATTGTCTTGGCGTACGCTCTCTTAGTTCTAAAGAGTCACACACACACACAGAAATACTTAAAGGTGCTATGAGCCGAAGCTTAAGTTGTGCAGCAGCTCAGACAATCTGGGTCACATTTTGCCATTGAACCGGTGACGTCACAGCAGGGCAACGACCGCAAAGCACGACCAGCAGCAACAGCAGCAGCAGCAGCAACCATTGGAAAGCGTGCAAGCAAACATTTTTACATCGACAACACGAAGCCAAAGCCAAAGCCAAAGCGCCTCCCGACTGCGAGAGCTCAGCCTTAGCCTCGGTCGCAGTCGCCGTCGCCGTCACCGTCGCAGTCTCCATCTCTGTTTCTGGCTTCAGCTTCTCAGCTTCCCAGTCGGGTAACATTTCTGGTTTGGTCGCTGGCTGATTTGTTACCAAAGCTAAAAATGCTGTGTGTTTGCTTGTGTGTGTGTGTGTGCGTGACACTACAACAACCGCCGCCCCCTCCACCCACACACACGCCGCCCCTTACCCCGCCCCCAACAACAGTTCATTAGATGCCATATGCGGTATCCATGGCGGAACAAACATGATTTGGCAACAAACACACAACACACACTGTGAGCCCTGACACTGAACAACCAACACACCAGATAAACTAGCAAAAGTTCCACAGACACAAACACACTCACACACATGCACACAATATTTACTTATAATCGTGTGCTTAGAAACGCATTTTGTGTGCCTCGCAATTTGCCGCTGTTTTTTTCTTGTTCTTTTTGTTTTATTTTTTGCTTTTTGCTTGACTGTTCTATTTTTGTTTGTTGCTTGCTTGATTAGATAAGTTTTGTTTGGCTTCGTTGAACATTCGTCGCTCGTATGCCTCTAGACGATATTTAGCGCTGCGTCTATCACAGTGCCGAAATAGCTCAGTTGGGAGAGCGTTAGACTGAAGATCTAAATGTCCCCGGTTCAATCCCGGGTTTCGGCAATAAGTGGATTTCTTTTTTCGTATTTTTTTGGTTGACAGGTGAGTCAAGTTTAACTATTTTGCATCAAAATTGTAAGCAGAAACAACAAAATTCACATTCGATTTATATATAAAAAATAAAAAAAGCTGTTATTTCTACACTTTTAAAACATTTGCTGTTTGATATGTATGAAATGTTATTAGTTATTTAAATGTTTATGCATTTCAACCGTATTTTAAAACTTTAAAACAACTAAAAAAATTTTAATAGGTATATAACATTATATTAATAATTAAATAAATAAGCAAAATAAAAGAGCTGAATACTTTTTAAAAAAAATAAATCTCAACAGAAAGAAGAGAAAAAAATTAGGTAATATTAATTTTTTTTACAGATAGTTGAAATATATAACAATCGATATTATTAAATATGAAAAATATAAAATATTTCTCATAAGTCTCTATTTAATTAAGCATTTGTTGAAAATGCTTGCAGCTTGCAAATGGACCATATTATAAACTGTCAATCAAAAAAAAAAAAGAAGAAATGCGCACACAAAATTGCAGTTAAGCTGGCGCAGCAAATGTCATCCGGAGCAGGACAGTACAGGACACCACAAAAGGACATAGTCTTATGAAAGGTGAGGGATTAGGAAGACAACTCAATCAAACAGCAGGCTAAACAAGGACACCACGGGCCAAGGCCAAAAGGAAAGGGAAATGCAAATCGCATTATTAACGCCGAAAAGGACCTCGTCCTGGCCATTGTCCAGCAGCCGGGCAAAAGTGTGACGAATGCCGTTGACAACAATTAACATTTTGGAAAGGTGTGTGCGCAAAAAGGTGAGTGCAGGTAGAGCGAAAAGTAGCCAGGATCAGCAGCAGCAGCAGCTTATGTTGACCAGGATTCAGCGCTCAAGTGGACAACTGATTGATTTGCTGGCCAGTAGCTGCATTGACGGGGGGCGGGTGGAAGGGGGCGTTAGCTGCTCAATTCATTCAAAGCAGCTGCAACATATGCAAAAAGTACCCAAGACCCAACAGCTGCCAACTGCCTCAGACTCCATCTGCTGCTGCTCCTGCTCCTGCTCCTGTTCAGGACGCGTGCTAAGCGCGACCACAAAAGCCATTGACTTGGGCATAGAGCAAAAGATTGACGCCCAAGCATATCGCATATCCGTTTGGCATAAAAAATATAATGTAAAAAAAATAAGAAGAAACCCATCCTCACTCCTGGCACGCACCACATGGCACCCTCAGATGTCCTCCAGTCTTTTGCATACAGGAAAAACAGAAAAAAAAACTGAGATCCTCATGTTTTTTATTTCTATGCGTTTTTTTTCTATAATTTCATTGTGTTTTTTGTTAAATTTTTTTCTTGTTTTGTTCTGTGGCCTCATTGAAAGTGAAAGATGATTGAGGCACCCTCAAATTGCAGCATCTTGTGCCCCAGGAAGTGTGGCAGCCGCGAAAAAAATAAACCAAACAACAAAAAAAGAAAACAAGAATAAAAAGTGAAAAGATCCTTTCGAGATCTGCGGTCGGGGTGCCAATTGTCTAGAGTCCTTCTCTATTATGGGATTGTGTTGATGTTATCAAGGAAATGATTTCGTTTCCACTTTCATTCTTTTCTTTTCTTTTGGCTAAGAGGCACAGCCTGCAATACCTCATATTATGTGTCTGTGTGTGTATGTGTGTGAAAATGTGTGTTTTGGTGTGTGTTAAGTGCGTGTACCATTACTTTAACTTGTCTTTTGCGAAGTGTAGGAGAGAGTTTATTTGAATTGAAAACTACTTAAATCAAACATAATAATGAATTCCAAATTAAAATGTAATTAAAATATAAATATTTAAAAATAGAAAAAGATTTATTATATATATTTATATACAGTGATTGTCAATAAATTTAAATGTATTCATTTCAAAAAATAGCAAACGGAAAGTTGTATAATTTATTATAAATATAAATGTATATCTTTCAAAAGATAGCAAAAGATTCATTTTGCATTTCGGATGTGAAATAATTTAAAAAAAAATAAAGTTATATTTCTTAGAAGAGAGAAAAAAGATAAATTCCTTCTGGCGAAGCAAACCATTATTTTTATATTTACAAAAATTAGTACAATAAACAAAAAAAATAAAAAATTATTAACAAAAAAAATAGAAAAAAACCAAGTTGTAAGAATTGAAAATATAAACATATTAGTATTATTAAAAAAAATGATAATAATATATAATATTTATATATTATAAATTGTGGTACCTTTTTGTTTTGTAATGTTATAAATTTATAATTAAAAACAAAATTAAAAACAATTAAATTGTAAGCTAAATGCTGGTTTTGTCTTGACACAATTATAAACTCACAAAAAACAATTTTATATTGCTTTTGTTATAAGTAAAGTTTTAATAAAAATTTATTTAAAATGCACAAAATATGAAAATCAATGTTGAATAATTAAATTTATTTATGGCATTTCTCTGCAACAAACTCTAAACATTTTAAAGAACTGCAATGGGTACATTTTGATATCACTAGTCCAAATCTTAATTTATTTATCATGTTATTTATTCATAATAATCTTAAGTATATAGCGTAATTACCTTTTAAACCTTTTTAAGTGAGTATTTATATACAAAATTAATAAACCTTTATTAAAAGTCGTCCATTTCTGTATACCATAGGGTAATCCATAGTCTATCAACTCTAATAGCACCCTTATAAATGCTTTGTATGGAATTACATCTGGTTTTTTTTATGTACCTTGCTAAATGCTCGTAAATGTTGAGGGTGCGTCGTCTGCAATGTGAGTTTTTTTACTCTCGCTTTCAGCTTAGAAGCCTGCAGGGAACAGCGCTTCGCTCAACAGATGCGTTTAGAATTTAGAAATATGCAAACTTGTACTAGGGACCCAGCGAACCTTGGAGCAGAAGGTAGCTTCGTCGTAGAGAGTCACTCCTCAGGCAGTGTACGTGAAAACAATTACAATGCAAAAACATACGAAATAGCACGGATTGTACAAAATACGGCGTACATTTTGAATGTTGATGGTGGTTGTTGTTGGTTGTGTTCCATTGCTGTAAGGGTTGCCCTCGCGTATTTTACGTTTCATGTAAATTTCGGTGTAGTCGTAGTACAAATTCCTGTAAAAGTTATTAGGCTTGCAGGGATGCCAAGCTGGCAACAATGTATTCGCTCCATTCCAAATTACAGGCAGCGCTTTACAAAGTTGGAGCTCAGCTTTATGCAAGGGACAAATCACACCAAGTCCAGTTATGCGGTTGCTGCACAGTGGCATCAATTACACATTTAAAGGGGTGGTATTATGGGTTAGAAGATGGAGTATAAATTAAAAAAAACGAAATCGGATTAGTTAAATGGCTTTAGATCTCTTGAAATAAATATATTTAAGAAAATAAACGAAACTTTTCTTTTGTGATGTCAGTTTATTTAAATATCTAATTTTTAATGAAAATGTTTTGTTTACTTTAAATTCAATAACAACTTTTTTTTTTAAAACAGAACGTATTTTTTCGAATGGGTTTTAAAAGTATGATTTTTTTAACGGTATATCTTTCCTGAGAAATATCGTGTTATCTCATTTTACATATTTTATTATGTATTATAAATCATATACACGAAATCATGAGTTAATAAATCTAATATGTTTAAAAGGCTGAACACTCGAAAAAAAACGAAGCTGTTTTTCTCTTATTTGATGATGGATGGATTAAGACTCGCATAAGAATGGATCTACTTTAATCTTATCTGATTATTATAATGACATACGCTTAAACTAATTAGAGAAATTATTTTAATAATCTGTAAAATATATAAAATTGTATTCCATTTCAGTGAGTGTCTGATTATTTTTTAATAAAATAGAAACATTTTTTCTAAGCAGCTAAAAAGTTTTAGAAAATCGGTGTTTCAGCCCACTGTATTCATTTTTTTTTTTGCTTAGCAGCTCCGTTAAATATAATATTACTTCAGTTCTCTATTGCACTCATCTCCGTCAGCTCTCACTCTCTCTCTCGCTCGCTCTCGCTCGGTTTCTTACTTTACATGGCAAGCTTTAAATCTCTCTCTTTCTCTCTCTGTGCAGCTGCGCAGCATTTGGTCCTTCTGTCTGTGTGTTTGTGTCCTGATTTGTGTCGTGGCTGCCTGCTGGCGATTTCTGTTCGCCTGCTAACAGAATCTACAATATTTCTTTTTCTCCGTTGACACACAACGCCCACGCAACCCGAATGCACTAGAGAATTTTGGCGCCAAAAATCATACGCTGATAATATATACATAGAGACACACATATATTATATATATATTTATATCTATATATATACATATATTTGAAACAGTGCCTGCCGTTTGTATTTTTGCGTGTTGTATTTGTAGTTGTGTTGCCCGCGTTTTGGCAACGTGAGCGAGCATAAAAATTTCTTATCATTATCGTATGGGTAATAGGCACCCAAAGTTGGCCAGTAAGTTGGATCTCCGCCACGCAGACAAATGGACCAAAACTTGTGTACATATTGGTGCCATAAGCACCGACCATTGTGGGCGTTGCCTTCATTTTTAGTGGCTCCCACGCTTCCACGCTCACTGCGCATGTGTCCTTGCCACAAAGGACTCTTAGTGTTGGCAAATCGCTGCTGCTGCAGCTGCTGCTGAGCGCCTGCTGCAAATCGACGTCGCCAAGTTGACTGTTTTCGCATTAAAATGCGAAATTTATGGCCAACATTTGGCGTTAACGTCAACATCGCTGTTTTCTAAGCGCACTTCTAAGCAACACATATTCGGAATGGAATGCCGCTATTTTCGTTTTTCTAACATTTCAAGGCAAATATCTGCGGCACAGGCGCCAAGCATGCCACAGCGGGAGATTGGAATGCGGCCAGTAAAGGCGCTCAGCTGTTGTACACTGCGGAAAACCAATTCGTCAAATAAATATTGCAGAATATTAATTGCAGATTGATCCTTTTATTAAGACATAGTTTTGGTTGGGTTTCTAAATATGTATTATATAAATATAACTTTTTTTTATTACTGTTAATTACTAAATTACTTTACCAAAATTTTTATATTTATTTAATTTGTCATGGTCTAAAGAAAGTGTTTAAAAATTTTAATTGCTTTCCAAAGTTACATTTTAATTTTAATTATTTTCCAATTTATTAAATAAAATCATTTCAAAAGAAATAATAATTTTTCGTGCAATCGATAAAATACCTGCACGTTATTTTTTCTAAGTGTACTCGCTTTGTTGGGGCACTTTTGGGTACTATGTTTAGGCGCCTGTTGGCCTGACACCCTGTGACGAAAATGGAAATTTTCTAATGCCTGTTTAGGCCAGGCAGTTGGCCACACAGCAATGGAATATGTTTTAGGCCACGTTTTGCGCCAAAAAAAACAGGAATAGACAAAAGATTGCCGAAATTGTTAGGCTGCACGGCAACTCGACAAATTTCTTGTGTGTGTGTGTGTGTGTGTGTGTGTGGCGCCCATGGGCCGCCTTTGGCTGCGAGCCTGTTCGAATGGGTAAGAAGATTGATGACTTGACGTTTTAATGATGTGCTAAATGTGGCCATAAAAGTCACAGATAAATATGCCGACGACGATTTCGACAAACAAACAAAAAAAAAAAACATACGTGCGATTTACTCAGCTTAATTTTTTTATTTATTTTTTTTGGCTAAGTAAATGTATTTTTTTTTATTACCCTAGAATAGCTTGCAAGTGTAGCTGCTTGCCTGCTTGTTGCAGCTCGAAAATATTTTTTTAAATCAGCCCTAAGAATGCTGCAAGTGTGTGTGAGCTTGTCACACGGAGAGAGAGAGAGAGAGGGAGAGAGAGAAAGAGAGAGGGAAAGAGAGAGGGAGAGAGGGAAAGAGAGAGGGAAAGAGAGTGTGTGGTTCACTGAGGCCGAGAGCAATAAGTGCAACCCCATTTTTTATACACTTTTCGCTGGGTGAGGTAAACTTGGAATGAAATATGTATTGCAGAAGAATAAAACAATAAACAAATTCAAAAAGCAAATCACTTTAAATTTTATGCGGTTTTTATACACTTTATACTACATATATATTAAAACCTTAATTATACATAAAACCTATTCAATATGTTCGAAATGGGTATAATGATTTTGTGGATTTGTGTGGAATTGTGTAACAAATAGAAAAAAATATTTTCGTACCCATTAAGTATATATATATATTTTTAATCAGCATCAAGTGCTGAGTCTACAGATCTTAGATTTGGAGTATACATTTTTTATTTTAAAATATTTTTCATTTTATTGCTATGTAAATATCGATACAATTCTATTTCCATTAAAGGCTTCTTAGGTATAAAAAATATAATTGGGAACTGATAAGAACATAAAATAAGAACAGATTAAAGTTATTATTTAATAATCATTATCATAATAAAATATAAATAAATATTGTTGCTTCATTTTTATGCTATTTCAGTTTACTTAGTATTAAATATTCCTAATAATACAAATTATTGTTGATTAATTTTTTTGCTAATTTATTTTACTAAATATTTTATATAATTTATAATAATAATTAATTCACTTATATATAATTTATGTTATTATAAACATACATAGTTTATTATATAAATAATTTTATTTACATAAAATATATATATTTTTTAAAATGGTTACTCCACTTCCACATAATGTTTACTATATTAATATTAAATAATTTAATTTTAAAATTTATTAATTACTATTAATTACTAAGTAACCTTTAATATAAATAAATCAAAAACTTTAAGTAATATTTAGTAGTTAAATTTACGACATTTTTAAATTACTGATTAATCACACTTCGCTCAGAGAGAGAGTATGCAAAATTCGATTTATTTATTTATATTTTTTGCTCGCTTTACAATTTGCCTTTAATACCGTTTTTATGCACATTTATTAAACGGCAAAACGCCGTGCTGCAGTTGGCGCTGGGCACCTGTTCGTTTAGAGCCACAAGTTGGCTCTTTAAGAAGCGGGCGCCATTTTGAATTTTGTAATTTCAACAGAACTCTGGTGCGTGCTTCAGTTTAAGGTGCGGCAATTTGTCGCAGCGCATATGTGCTACAATTTATGCTGCACGCCGCATGCGGCACATGCAGTGGATCAATAGCTGTCTGGCCACGCCCGTTTCAACTCCGGCGCTTTATGTGGTGGCAAGCGCAAAAGTTTGCCACACATGCGGAACTGCTGCATTTTCACTTACCAGGCGGTCAGCTCGAATAGCAGCCGACGAACCGGAAGTAAATGCCATTACCAACTTCCGGACTGTGCTGGAATGTTGTAAGTTGTTGTTATGCTGCTGCAGCCACTGTTTGCCTGGGCGCAACGCGTTCTAAACTTTCGCCTTGGCCAATGTTGCCATGGGGAAAGCTGCCCAAGGAACGCCACTGGGCGCCAATTTTCCTTCATTTTTTATTTATTTATATATTTATATATTTTGTATTTGTTTTTTTTTGTATTTTGTGTTTGCTATGTGTGACAAGATACTCTTATTTTGGGGAGCAAGAGCGTCATCAGATTGGAATGTCAGCTGCCTGCTGCCTGCTGCCGGCTGCCTGTTTGCAGCTGCTGGCCTAATGACGGTATTTTTCTGCTGGCTCCAAAAATTCTTTAGACACGCGTCGCATATATAGTGAAATGTGTGCGGAATGTGGCCAGAATGCGTTGCGACCCTTGTTGTTGCGTCCTATTGATAAGTTCTATGCGCCCAACTCTTTGCCACACCGAGGGTTACTTTCACTTACTGTGCCACCGTTGCCAGCGACCCCTGAAGCTGCCATATCTGGGGGTGTCTTTCCCACAGCGCTCAGTTGTATGCTATGAAAAAAAAATGTTTACTGGAGTTTGGGTTGTGTTTAGGCAAGTTCATCAAATAACTTGGGGCATGTGTTATGCAATGGGTTATATGTTGCCACACACAGAATATAAGTTGAGTAATTCTTAAAGAAGTTGGAATGGCAGAAAGCTAATCAAACTTTGAAGTAGTAAATTTATTTGCAACAATAAAAATAACTATAAAAAAAAATTAATTTTTTATTGCAATTCAAAATAATATTTACAATATTTACATGTAAAAACTATTATTAAACATGCCACAATATTTTATGTATAACTTGTTGCAAGACTTTTTCAGTGTGTCATCTTTGGCTAAGCTGAAGCTTTTTGGGGGCATAAACAGAGTTTGGGGTTGTTGGACTGTTAGGTTAGGGGTTGCTTAGCTGCGGGCTCAGGCTATGATGTGCTTCCTGGTTGGGGCAGCTTCTTGGCGCTTCTTAGATGCCACACATGTGTAGTTTTGGTGTGCCAAGCGCGCAGGACATATATATGCACACACATGTGTGGGCACACACACTCAGTAAGAGAGAGAGCAACTATTTTTCTGTGGCAGTGAGAGATAGTTTGTTGTGCTACTTGCAACGCTGGGCACCTGTTAGCTTGGTATGGTAATACTGTTAGTTTTGAAACACTATAGTTTCATAGTTTTAGTTATAACAGTAAAACACAACTGTTGACTGTGCATGTGTGTGTGTGTGTGTGTGTAGTAAAACTTGCGCCAAAATAAAATGTAGTAGCTGACATATAAAATAAATGTCGGCTTTAAATGTGTGTTGCAACAACAAAATGCTGTGCGCCTTGTTGTAATATATGAAAAATCCATTATTATGAGCGCCAAGTTAAGCAGCTCTATTTGTATGTGCCACTGTCTGTGGCACTGTATTTGTATTTATTATATTAGGCCTCACCTGTCGCTGATGGCATTGCCATGCCGCACGGACAAGGATTGCATAATTTACCTGTGAGCAACGGGGACACAGGAAAAAGCATAGCACACTTTGTGGGCGCACTTTCCCGCAGGTGAGTTTCAATACAAAAAACACGCAAATGCCACACTGAAAAGTGAAAGGTAAAAAACATTTCTAATACCTTAACGACACACACACACACACACATAGGCACAACACACGTGTTAGAAATTTCTAAACATTTGCGCGTGCCGAGAATTTCAATATTAGAAGCAAACAGGCGATGAGAAATCAACAGAAAGCTTCGGTATGCATTAGCACAGTGAAAAGTATGCTATGCGCATGACACCCACGCACAGCCACACACACATACACTCTTATATTATTAGGGTGACTTTTATGCACACACGTGTAAAATGTGTCGACCAACGGGTGCTGTGACCCCAACGCTAAGCAAAATTCAAGCGGGCAAAACAAAACTAAACTGCAAATACATAAAATAAATCTAGAAAATAACTCTAATGAGCCCAAAACGAATTTTGTATGCCCTTAAGAGTTCTTATAAGCAAATTAGTTATTAATTAAGATTGAGTTTAATTAATTATTTGCATTTGTCACAAAAAAGTTACATTTTATTTTGATAAAAATATGATTGAAAATTTGGGGAAATCTATAAAAATTCATATCTTCTGTAAATATTTTTAATATATGTTTTGTTTATTGTAATTTTGATTATTCTAATTTGTTTTAAATATTTTTTATATTATTTGATAATTACAAACATATTTTTCTAAGATTTAAATTTTTTATATTATAATTTGCAATGATCTTATTGGTCTTACATATTTTTTATGCTCGTTATTATTTTTAGAAAAGTTTTTTCTAAGATTTTGATTATGTTTATTGTAAATTTTAATATTCTTAATTGTCTTAAGTACTTTATATATATGTCAATATTTCTAGAGAAGTTTTTGGCAACGATTTAGACTTATAAATTTTTAATTTGTAATGTTGTTATTTATTTTTAATATTTTAAATATTTTATAATATTTCTATTTCTATTTTTAGATTTGGTCTCTTTTTTCTAAAGGTGGATAATCATCTGCTTAAAGCGTAGCTAATTATGCAGTTATTGCTTAAAACATATCTTAATTTATTTTTTCTAATCAAAACAATAATAATAATATAATAATTAATTTTGCAATTGTGCTCGTATTATTCTTAACATTACTTCAAAAAATAATATAATTTAAAATATGATTTATTTTATTTAATAAATATATAATATAATATATAATAATAATATATATATAATAATATAATAATATATATAAATAATATAGTAAATAATAAAAAAAATAAAAAAACATCGGAATTGGTGTTGTGCTCTATCAAAACAATGATGACTTTTGATCGATGTTTTTTTGTTATTATTATTATTTACTATATTATCTGATATATTTCTTCCGATGGCATGAATGTTTCTGAAATGATTAATATAATTTTTAAAGGTGAGTAAAACGTACTCAATTTGAACTTTTAGACAATTAGCTTCTATTCCTTTTATTAATATAGTAGTCCCGAAATAATTTAGCTAACAGACGAAAAAGGGGTAAGTTTTAAAATTAAAAATTTGGAATTGAAAATACTTGTTATTTAAGTAGTATCTTTATCGATTATTTTTTTCAATTTTGATCAGCTGTACATGCATTAAATAAATTATATCTAAATATATAAATATATATATATATATATCAGTTATATATATATAAAATTATTACACAGTGGATTGCATAACTATAATGCCCAGCACAAGTGTATGGCAAGGTAACCTCTGACCAGGTCCTGTTCGCCTAAAAGTATGCAGCACGCTGCTGTGGCATGCTGCACGCCTGTTCCATATGAATTTCTGGAGCTTTGAAGATTATAAACTCACTTAAGTGGCGCTTTGATGTTGAGTTTGGAGCACGCTTGAAGTCACAAAACTGCCACATTTAATTGGCTTAAGAGGATCAAAGGCGCTCACAGTGGCTTCAAACAGGCCGGCCCAATGTCGCACAAGTTGCATTTAAAGGATACGCCAGCAGGAGAGCAGCACACAACAGCAGCAGGACAACAACAGGAGTGCAAAAAAAAAAAAACAGAAAACAGTCAACAGAAATGGGCGCAAAAAAATATAATAAATGCAGAAGAGAGCAGAGAAAAAAAACGTGGCATAAATAAATTGCTGGTCAAATGAACAGCAAAACAGCAGCAGATGAAATACACATGTAGCAGGGACACACACACACACACACACATGCAACAAAAGAGAAAAAAAAATAAAACAAAATGTTGTATGTGCTGTATGTGTGTGCTGGGCACTTACATATGTCGGGGGCATGTATCTGTGGCATGTATTTAATGAACTGGCAACATGTGTAGCATATTATTTACACAATTTAATGTATTTAAATGTAATTCTTTTTGCCGACTCACACACACACACACAAACAGGCACAGGGAAGCGCACACGCACACACAGTGGGGCAGAGACAAAACCTTGTTGCATGTGAGGGGCAAGCACACAAACACCAGCGCAATGATGTAAGTATATGAAATGCGAATAGGTTCGCAGGATGTTGGCGCAAGCGTCGCAGCTTTTATGTGTCGTATTATCAACATCATCATTGCCAACAACAGCAGCAACAGAAACAAGCAACGAGGGGTAAACACCAGGGGGATTAGCTGGGGTATCAACCACCCATTTTGTGTGCCTGCAACAACATTGTTCAACGTGCCAAAAGCAAACGACCGCCTTGCCACTCTCGCTCTGTATAACTGTATCTGTATTTGTGTGTGTCATGCCCCGGCATGTGTCTAGCTGTGCCACACCAATAACACCCCCACACACCCCCTCAACCACAATCTATCTATGTTTTCCCTTGGTTCGTTCTTTTTTTTCTTTCGCTTTTACCACTCCCCATTCAGGGGCACAAACTCTCATATTTCTGTGTGTGTGTGGCAGTGTGTGTGTGTGTGTTTGTGTGTTTGTGTGTAATACATATGTTTAGATTTGCCATTCAACAGCCATGTAAAAGGCACTCCACAAAAGACCCTTACCACTTCAGGATTTGACATTATGTGTGAGCCTTCCACATACTTTGTATACATATGTAAGTTTCTGGCCTCAATGATTGTCGAAACACTAATCGCATTGCACTTATGTATATATTATATCATGATTACAGGATGAGCTTATATATATATATATATATATATTAGATATATACAGCTGACAGATACTTATGTAGTATTGTGGCCTATTGTGAGCAGAACTCCCCTGAAACAACAGGAGGACATTTGCCATTGAGATACACTCACAATGAAATGGTTTCCATAACTACTCATCTGCATTTCATTTAATTTATCGATTCGTTTTATAACTCATTTAATAAGCCTGGCCAAAAGCAATCAGCTAATGCAGTCTGACTACTACTTAAAAATGGGTTTGAAATGGAGTTGATCTGCAATTGGGCAGTTTAATATTGAGGCTTAATATTGAGCCTTGTAGTTTGTAAAAAAATAACAATAATCCTAATATTCAAATTAACTTTTGAACTGCTGGTTGAAAAAATAAAATGTGTTCTTACATATAAAAAATATATATATGAAATATATGTAGATTTGCTATAATGTATTAAGTAGTTTTTAGAAATACAAACAGCAAGAAAAATATTTTTTAAAGTGCTCGGACTAAAAGAAAATTATGAAATTAAATATATAATTTATAATTTTTAAGTAGACGAAATAATAACAATAATCATAATATTCATTTAAAATTTTCAACTGCTAAAAAATTAAAATGAGTTCTTAAATATTAAAAATATATATATGAGATATATGTAGGTTTGATAATATATAATATATTGAGCGATTTTTAGAAACACAAACAGCAAGAGACATATTTTTTATAGTAATCGTAATACAAGAAAATTATGAAATTAAATATATAATTAATAATTTTTAAATAGACGAAATAAGACTAAATAGATGGAAAACTATATCAATATCTATAACTTAAAAAATTACAACTTATGCCTTAGCCCCAATATCTATGTCAATACAGAGGCATAAAGACAACAGACAGTGAAAGACGGGGTGAGAATGGGAAAGGCAGAAAGAGAAAACTACTATCTGCAAGTAGAATTAAAAATTTTAAAGAACTCAAAGTAAATTTATAACAACAAATTTTTCCTCAATTCAGAGTGAGACCTAAAAAAAAATTAAAATATATACCTAGAAGCTTAGAAACAAACTGAAATTTATAAAAACTTAAAAAGGGAATGTCTCAATATCAAGGAATTGATAATTCTGCAGTAAACAAATTACAAAGTACAAAAAAACTGATACAGAATATAAATTTATGGATCCACATGAGTAATCATAAACCCAAGTTAATGGCTGGCTCCAAGAACGATTACTCAAGTGGAAGATTAATAGTGATTCATCATTAACGTGAATAATAAAAGTCAACCCAAATCTGTGCCTTAAAGAGTATCCTTTCCCACTGACAAATAAAATGTCATAAAAGGATGCATGTTATTTATAAAAAAATAGTGTATAATTTATGTAGAAATTCCCTAATATGCCGCTCCTTCCTTTGGATTGGGTTTGTCCCAATTTTGCTGCACTGCCTCTCAGCTGCTTGCAACTTTCACTTTTCACAGCGTTCGCATTGGCATCAATAATAAAATCATTTGGCTGCTAAACGTTGCGCTAAATGTTTTGCCATAAACCGGACAACGGCGCCAGCATTATAAAAGCAAAGGCACAACACACACACACATGCACACACACACACACACACACAACCATGCAATCAAAGTCAAAGACAAGCGAAGCAAAAAGGCAGCCGCAAATGTGGAAGGAGCTGGCGATGGGAGACCCTAAGTCTCGTGGCAAGTTCAAAAACCCCACGACTCCGATTATTATTGTGTGTGTGTAATGTGTGTGTGTGTGTGATGTGTGTGCTGGCTGCCAACTGGGTTTATTGTACTCTTCGCCAGCCAGCTCTAATTGCAACAGTGTGTGTGTGTGTTTCTTATAGATAGCGTTGCGAGGGGCAGAGCTTTACTGCGAAGCTACTGCTACGATGATGATAATGATGATAATGATGATAATGTTGATAATGATGATGATGTTGATGGCATGTCTATGAAAATGCATCGCATCCATCACTAACAATGTCTCCATAGCAGCTACGCTCGTAATTGTCTGTCGTGCAGCTCAGATTTTATATACACTGCTTAAAAAGGAAAAAAAAGAGTATTGGTTTTCTGCATGTTATTTAAACTGTAAAAATAATATTTTTAAAATATTTTCAGATGTGATGAGGAGGTGGGAGTGGCAGCTGCTCCTTCTCCTCCTGCGTTTTACCTAAAAATTAAAAAAAATTAAAAAAAAATTAAAAATTAAATAAAGATTTAAATTTCGTTTTTGAGAAAATTCATGATTAAGAGGGGAAAGGCGCAGCTGCTTAACCTTAAAAATAATTGCTAAAAAACACAAAAAAAAAATAGAAAATTTATTTTATCAAGTTTATTAAAAAATAAAAGGTACGTCTAACTAGGTTTATAACAATTATTGTCTATAGATGAAAATTTATTAAAAGTTAAAAAAAAATTGAAATTTCATTTTTGAGAAAATTTATGATTTAGAGGAGGGAGGGGCAGCTACGCCTCTTAGTCAGCTCCTGCTGAAAATAATAAAAACTAAAATCACATAAAAATAGACATTTTATTTATTTTAAGTTTATTACAAAAAAGTATGGCTAAATTTAAATATTGTCTATAGAAGCCTAAAAATTGAAATTGATTTTTAAAGCATTTTATCTTTAGTATAAATATTTTTATGTTCATAATTACAATTTTAAAAGTGTTGTACTCATAAAGTAATTAATTCAAATAAATTGTATGCAATAAATATTGAAGTACAGAATGAAATGTGTATATTTGTTTAACGTGTGCACTTGCAATAATTTTGAAAACCAGCTCAAAAAATAATCAGTTTCATTATTTTTTTTTTTTTTTGAATCAGTGTTTTTTTTTTAATTTTCCACAGTCAAATTGGGCTCTATAAAAAACGATCAGAGTATGACAAAGTCGAGTGCTAATTTATTATTTGCACTGTTTTCATGTGCGTGTGTCTATCTCTCTCTCTCTCGCTCCCTCTCTCTGTCTCTTTCGCTCCTTATATGTGTGTTGTGTGTGTGTGTGTTGTTATTGTTGTGTTTGTGTGTTTGCTACAATTTCGTTGACGCTTGAGTTAAATTTCAAAACGTCTGCCGTCGTCGTCATTGTTGTCAGCGCCAGTGTTTGTTAATGAGGAAGGAAATCGCTCTAATTGGATGTCAACAAATCAACAAACATATTAAATGAGACCCCAAATACCTACACCCCCTCACCACCCCCCCCTTTGCATTTTCTCGGCTTGTGCGATTTCTTAGTGGGAATTGTGTGGGCCGTCAGTTTCCGGAAACTTTTTCGCGATAAGTTAATTGTATGCCTGCTGGCTGTGTGCAAGTAAAAATGTATCTGTATCTGTATCTGTATCCGTATCTGTATCTGCAACAGTTTTTGCATCTGTTGCAGTCGGCGGCAATTTGCAACATGTTTAATTGACAGAAATGGAAACTGCAGTCGCCGATTGAATTATTAAAGGGCATCTCTTCATTGATATATCCGGGCTGCCCACGCCAACTGACTCTTGTTTTTCTCTCTCTCTCTCTCACTCTCTTTATCTGTTTCTCTATCTTTGCCTTAAGCTGCTTTGAAAAATTTGACTGCAACAAGTTGCAAGCAGCAGCATTTGAAACACGCAACACGGCGGAAAAGTGTGACAATTTTTATATGCGCTGTTTTTCAGAGGAAAGTTGAGCATTTATGATTGCTGCACTGGGAATATTTACCTTATCTGATAGAGGCCACGCCCACTAATGCCTTTGATTGAATCTAGTCAAACCTAATTAAAGTATTATTTAAGTTCTTTTAGAAACATGCCACAAATCTTATTTATTTTAAGCTTAATTTCGCAACTTCAAAACAGAAAACACTTCTTAGAACTTAACATAATACTTTTATAATTCGATTCGAAAATTCTTTGAAAATTTATAAGCTGCAAATTTTATTGTGGAAGTATTTCTAACTTCGTAGGTATTTTATGTATTTTTCTTGGAATGTTCAAAATGGTTCATCATTTAATAAATATAAATAAAATTATTTATTTATTATTATTTATGTATGGTTAGTTAATATTATTTATTTATGGTTAGTTTCTTAATTCTGTAATTATTTTTATTAATTATTTTTAATTTAATTTAGTTTTAACTATAATTATATTTAAATCTTTAAATCTTTGTACAGTACTCAAAATTTTTTTTATAGTTTTACAAAAGTCGAAAACCAAAAATATATAATTTTTAATTTAATTTTGAATATGCAAAGCAAAAAATTTGTTAAAAAGAAACTAATTAAATTGTAAATCGGTTGAAATAAGAAAATAATCTAATTCGTATTAAAAAATAAACTAATTCTTGATTTTGCATGTTTTAACATATATTTAACTACTTAAGATTTGCTGGAAAAGAACAAATGAAAATATATATTTAATATAAATCAATAAATCAAATTGTTTTGAAGCAAATCAGTAAAAGTTTTAAATACGTTATATATATATTATATATATATATATATATATATATATATATATATATATATATATATATATATATATATATGTAAATAAATTTAAAGGCAACTTGAATAGCTAAAGTTGCCTTTAAATTTAATAACATACAAAATATATATTTCAAATTTACACCAAAAATATATTTACTATAAATAAAATTGAATATCTGCCATTATAGAGTATCTGGCAGTCGTTGGTTGCCTATGACAAGATTCTGAGTTGAGTTTACTTTTTTTTTTTAGTATTTCGTTGCCCCCAACACATGGAGCATGGAGTTCATTCAACCTCGCCCCAGTGAACTTAGCTGAGGTTATTTTTACATCCAAGCTAGAAATTTGCTTGTCCCTCCCCTCGCTCCCTTCTGCACTACTCCGTGGCCCCTCCCGCCCCCCGGTCGTTGCTGCCACACAGAGGGCACGAGCGCCAACTAGTCGCTGGAGGCAGAGCAACTGGTCTGGCCCGGTCTGCTGGTCTGGGCCATGATGGGATGTCCAAAAGAGAGCTCCGACTGTGACTCTGGGTCTGGCTCTCGTCTGCCAGTCGCCCAGTCTCCCAGTCTCGTAGTCTTCCAGTCTTTGCCCAGTCTTCTCTTGGTTTCAGATTTATAGGGCCGCCTCTGCCACGCTGCCAATGCTGTCTCTGTCTCCGTCGACGTCTCAGCTGCTGCTGTTGCTGCCTCGTTTTATGTTGTGCTTGGTTGCAACTTCTGGTTGTTGTTGTTGTTGGCCGGTTGTTTTGTTTTTTTGCTTCCTTATTGGGTGAAAATCGCTGTGCCCCAGCGCCACAGGGAAGTCAATTTTTTGATTGCCAGCCGATTGATTTGTCATTTGTTTGCAATTTGCCACAAAACGCGTTTCTTATGCATCCGTTTATCATTTTTTTTAGTTTTTTAGTTGCTGCATTTGATCTAATGGCCATTGACAGACTGGGTGGAAAATGATGAAATCACAAAAAAAAACAATCTGTAATCGGAGTTCAGAGTTGCAACAAACATTGAACATATTTCAATCTACACACAACAATTAAATGTCGACTGGCGTTTGACGCCTATGCAAATCGAATGCGGAATTTTCACAGAGAAAAAACCAAAACAATTTCCATTTTGAAGAATCAAAGTCGTTGTTTTTGTTGTTGTTGTTGTTGTTGCTGCTGTTTTCATAAATAATTTTGCGTAAGCAGCGCTACCAACAACACATGCTCAAAGATGCCGAGGCTGCTTACGTGCCTCAGCAGCAACAGTCGCAGCAGCAGCAGCAACAGTCGCAGCAGCAGCAGCAGCAGCAGCATTCGCAACAGCCAACAGATATATAGCTACAGATACAGATACATTTACAGGCACAGTCGCAGATACAGATACAGATAGAGATACTTACATGAGCGTTGTGCTGGACACCGATGCGCAAGCTGAAGCAGCAAGCTGAGGCAGCAAGCTGAGGCAGCAAGCTGCGGCAGCAAGCTGAGGCAGCAAGCAGAAGCAGGCCAATGACCGTTTGACCGCTGTGTAATGATCTGTTGAATCTGTTGGATCTGTTGGATCTGCTGGATCTGTTCACATTGAGTGTGACTGGGAGTACTTTGAATACTTTGTATAACTCGCATTCACATACACTCAAAGAAATGACATACAAACTAGGTAAGTATTCATATTAATGATCGCAAAGCAATCCATTTACAGAGCCGTCATTCACTTCGTTGGCCACTTGCCCAGCTCCTCCCAGTTATACCCCTGGATTCCTCAAATTAATTTGTTCACCTGTTTGGCTTTTCCCAAACTGCTGATTTTTATAAGGAAAATTTTAATCGACATATGAAATTTAACTGGATTCTGGCTGAAAAGTGCTGATATTAGAAAAATGTCTTGTATCCCTTTAGGTCGGAAACTTTTCAGACCACCCTCGTAGATACAAATTTGAATAGAAATAAGAAATTAAAGTGTTACAAGTTTTTACTCTTCGATTCCCAATTTTTAATTATATTTAAATATCAAATAAAATATAAGCTAACATATAATTTGTATAAAATATAAAATATTATTTAATTTTATATTAGTTCCCATCACGACTAACTTTTTGAAGACCGTAAACTTCCCGTACAAAAACTGACTTTATTTCTTAATTTAAAAACTTAGAATTTAATTAGCTTTATTTATATTTAAATGACATTAATAACATTCTTTAGAGAAATAATTATATTAAAATAAATAGTATGTTATATTATATAATAATTAATAAATATTATGTTTTATTATATAATAATTAATAAATATTATGTTTTATTATTTAATAATTAATAAATATTTAAAAATCCACAACACAACTAAATTTTTTATAATTTCTTTCATCCTTCAAAAATTACGCACAAAATTTCAGTTTACTAAAAAAAAAACTCTTTACGAAACCATTTTACAACACAAAATTAGCAGACTGCAGAAAAGGTACTTGAATTTAGAATTAAGTTCATTGGCTTGGAAATAAACGACCTTGGCAGCATTTGCAACCACGTTTGTGCTGGCATACATAAGCATTTATTTCTCTGAGTGTAGCTATGCACATGAGCAACTTATGCGTTTCGGGGCAAGTGATTTACGGGTGGGTGAGAATTGTATTTATTGTTTACCCGTCACATTCAATGTTTTAATGGCTGCTTATCTAATTTCCTTTCATTGAGTTTTAAGTTTTCAGTTTCGGCCAATGCCTTTGACGTAGTTGCTCCGACTCGAAAAGAAACGGCATCGCTCCAAGTGGAATTTGCATATGTCTGCGCCGTGTTATGAGGTGTTTCGAGATCGGCTTCAGTTTTGAGTTTTGTGCGCTTTAGCATATTCAACCGTTTTAACATATATTTGCCACTGGTTACAAGAATCGATTCCAACATGCCTCGGGCATCTCGGGCAGCTCAGGTATCTCTCTGCTGGTGCGTTGGGAAATCGCGGAAAAGTTTCAGCATCGCTGCCCAATCACGTTTTATTTGATTTAATTCTTGTACTGTCAAAACTGGAGTAAAAGTTCAACGACTAATTTATACCCGGCGCAGAAATTAACAAGCACGTGGATCACCCACGGAAAGTTGAACAAAACATTTCACATACGTTCAACAAGCGTGTGGCGACTCCAACTGATTGTGTAGGGCTAAGGGTAAGGTTGGGGACGAGGGTAAAGTCACTCACCCGCACCAACCAACAGAAAACACTCGAAATTCAACAAAATACAAAACTTTCGAAACGGTTTTGTACTCGAAGGCATTTCGATTTACAACTAAATCGCTGAATGAATAATCAATAGAAACAATTGTTAAAAGCGCAATGCACTCGCCCTGAAATAAGGTTGTATACGAAATGCAAGAATGTTTCGCATCTATCGAATATCGACAGGTTGCCACAGATATGCATATGCCACATGCAACTACATTTTCGATAGAATGTTAGAATGTTCTAGTCGAGAATCTTTAAATATTTAGCAGACTTGGCGATGTTTAGTTTTTGCTAAGTTGAAAATAATATGCTTAAAAAAAATCTGAGATTGTTATTTAGACACATGAAATTTTTTATGATTTGTTAATAATATATTGGAGAGTAAAATAAATAATTTAAGATAAAATAAAATGATCTAAATCAGCATATGGTATATGAGCACTTATATTAAATTTGTATCTATCAGTTATAAACTCTATCTGAGTTCAGCTTATTTTATGGGGTCGAATATTGTGCGCTTCTTCATTTTACTGACATTTCTACTACATATAATATAATAAATATATAATATAAATAAATATAATATAAATTTTTGTACGATTTTATTTGAGCCTAATATATATTTATAAATTAAGTGGGGCATATATATTTTGTGCTTCTGCATTTTACTAACGTTTCTACAACATCAATATAAATTTTTGTTCTTATTTTAATTGAGCTTATTATTTATTTTAATGGGTCGGATATATTTCGTGCTTCTGCATTTTAGTGACATTTCTACAACATCAATATAAATTTTTTCCGATTTTAATTGAGCTTAAAATGTTTTAAAATACTTCTAATATTTTATTGAATATATTTTTTATAATGATTTAATTATTTAAATTTATTATGAATTCTTCAACTAACTCAATCTTAACTTTCCAAACATTTGACTAACTAATAAATAAATTTCTTTCTAGTTTAGCTTGTAGATTAACAGATTAGCAGATTAACAGTTAAAATTGTCCAATTAAATTATGTTTATCAATTTGGTATGAATACTAGCTTTATCACAAGTTAATCTTAATTTAACTACTAACATTTCCTCAAAGAAAGTTAAGTTTTCGCTGGCAAAGTGGGCCAAATTGCCACATTGCCACATTGGTTTACAGTTAAATGCTGAAACTCGGTTAATTAGCTTATCAAATGAAAAGCAACTTGATTCTAGCAATGATAAAAGCCAAGTCAACACAACAAGTTATATGGCAATGCCAAATTGCTTTACTTGAAGAAAACTGCTAACTGTTAAAAAAAAAATACAGCTAAAGTGCAGCATTTGCATGGCCAAGTCCAAGAGCAGTAAATAAAAAATACTGTTATTTATGCAGAAAATTAAATGAAAAAAATAGCTGACCAAAACATTGACCCACATTTTTAAATGTCGCTCGGAATTCAAGATCACTTTTTTTTTGTGATGCTTCTTCTTTTCTTGCCTGATGTTTGCTGAATTTGTGCAAACATTGCATAAGAATTAATTTCCCAGCAGCAGCCGTTAAAAGTGAATCTGCCAAAAAAAAAAATAAAAATCCAATTCGATCGAATTACAAAACAAATTCTAAGGGAGGGGCATGGAGTAGTGCGGAGGGGGCAGACTGACAGTTGTGCCAACAAATGTTGGATGCGTTTTTTTTACCTTTCCGTGGCACGTGGCTAAAAACAAAAGGTGCAAAAGAAAAAAAGGAAAACCCAAATGAAGCTGAACGAATTTGATAGCTACCCAAAAAAAATGAAAATGAAAATAAAAGGAAAACCATTTGAAAAGTGAAATGCAAAAACGGAAGCGCCAAGAACGTAGCCCAACTGCCGCATATCCGGTTATGTGGGGATGCAGCTAAAAGGCCGGGGCAAACAAACTAACGGAGCCATATGGGCTCAACTTTGCTTAGCTCAACATTTTTACTATCCAACTTTACTATCCTTATAATACGTAAATAATTTTGTAGGTGTATTTTTTAAGTTTTTTTTTTTCTTTTCTATTTGCAACTAAGCAAATTTCTGATTGATAGAATATTACAAAGACAAGAAATATTAGCACATAAATTAAATTAAAAACTGCATGCTGTTCGAAAAAAGATTTAATACTAATAAGATTTAGGTATTTATGCCCATCTGGTGTGCTAACTAAATTTATATGTTCCTTTTTCTTGGTAAGATATTTTGTATATTTAAATCTTACATCTTAAAAATGACAAAACGCACTAGAAAAAAATATAAATATAAATATTTCGTATATTTAAATCTTACATTTTTAAAATGACAAAACGCACTAGAAAAAAAATATATAAACAAATAATGAAATTTTAAAAATGTGTGTTGAACTAAAATTAATAAATTCTTTGAAAAATCTCGACATCAAAACGACAAATATTAGGGGAAAAATATATAAATAACGACCGAATTTTCTTATATCAGCAATATAATAATAATGTTTGTATCCAAAATATGAGCAGCATTAAAGCAGTTATTTTAAATGAGTTTCTTAAGAACTTTTTGTTAAAACATAAGGGTTTTTCAACTAAGAAAACATCTTTTGAAAAATTATCCAATGCTATATAATTTACACTATATATGATTAATAATAGTGAATAACTCTAAGAGTTAGGAGAAGTCTTTTTCTGCTTCGTTTTCGTCTGCTACAAAAATCTGGTGACAATTTAGTTAAAAAAAAGGTTAGATTTTCTCAGATTTCGATCTGAGCCTCATTATTTGAAAATTTTACAGCCGTGGATGTTGCCACGCCCCTTTCGCTTAAGATCATTTGCTCTTAAGCGGCGCCAGCTCGTGCCAAGAAAAGGGTTCCCTTATTTTTTTTTGGGCTCGTGTCTGGCAACAGCCGCTCCAACCGGAAGTCCTTTTTTGGTGTGTGTGTGTGTGTGTGACAACGCTGGCTGCTGTAATAAAACGAAAGGATTTATATTTCCTATTGTGCCGTCAAATATCTTGTAATCTTCCAATGCGCCAGCTGACTTACATTCATATTATTTTTAAGATGTTTTTTAGCCAAAAAAAAAAAAAAGAAACATGCTCAAATTCTGCAACGTTTTTGTGTTTTTCTGTTTCTGTTTCTACAGTTTTTTTTTTTTTTGAATTTTTGCCGACTCGTTTTGTGGTGTCGCATTTCGCGGAAGCAGGCAACGTTTTGCTGACTCATGCCACCGCTCGTTTATCCTTTTTATGAGCTGCCGGAGCCTATTGCGGCTTAAGCCTTCCTCACCTGTCTGTTGGCAGGCGGCGGATTAGGCCACTGTCAAATATCACATAAAGTGGGCAGTGGCCATCGTTGTCGCCGTCGGGCTAAAATATCATTAATTTGGCTCTTATGGCACATAAAGACATTAAGCCACACTCAACGAAAAAATTGAGATTATTCAACAAACAAAAATCCATTTCTATTGCAACAAACTGAATTTAAGATTGTTTAGAATTGAGTTAAGTATCATTTCGTATTAAAATAAAACTTTAGCCGTTTTGGGTTCTTTGGACAAGTACAGTTTTTTTCTTGATTATTAGAATTTCTAGTTTAAGCCAACAACTAGTTAGATTTGTCATTTAGATCAATTTAATAGTGTTGAAATTAAACTAAAAAATATCTTTGTCAAGAAACTAAGTTTTTAAGAAAAAATATTTGTATAGTTGTTTTAATAGTTAGTCTTTAAACAAGCACAAATTTGTCCTAGATAATAATACTTGTTTATTATGATTTCTATTTCTATTCTAAGAAATGTAAATTTATGTACAACAATTATTATTTTTTGATTAAATCATTTTAACCTTCTAAGCAACATTAAACGTTTTAAATACAAAATTTCTTAATTTATTTAAAAATACGAATAATGCATTTAAGCACTTACAAAACGAATTACTCGATTTTTTCTGTAAGTGCAGGATAAGTGTATTTGCCTAAGTAGGCAGCAGCGACAAACAGTTAACATGTGTATTTGTGCCAGCAGCTACTTGTTCTTGGTCGGCGTGTTTAAATTAATTTTAGCCAAGTCATCAGCTCAATTAGCTGCGGCCCAAAAAAATGTAGGTGGAGCCAATCGCCGCAGGATCTCAGCAATGAAAATGAATCCACCAATAGGCAAAGCGCTCTACCTGCCTAGCACACACACACACACTCATACACATGCACATATGCGCAGGAAGATCGTCACACACACACACACATTGACAGCGGCATAACGAGGGCACTCGATCGTGTCGCAGTTTGACAAAAACAGCTGTTTCTTGAATGAATCCCAGGTGGAGGCGGGCATGTGTATGTATGTATGTGTGTTTGTATGCGTAATGCCCTCATACCTTTTTAGTCAGCCATAAAGAGAGCGCGCGTGAGAGCGAGAGAGAGAGAGGGAGAGAGAGTGAGAATCAGTTGATCACATGAATGAAATTTTTGACGCTGCTCTCGCTCTCACAACGGCCAACAAATTTCAAGAGCAACAGCTAAGAGCAACACACCTGCCATCTATCGTGCTCTTTTGCGCCCGTACACTCTTACCACAGTGTCGCGTCGCTTAAGCTTCCGACTGAGACCGCATATCGTGCGCCGTTGGCTGCTCTCTGCACACACTCTCTCAGATTCATATAAATAACACTGTATGGGCAACTGTTTGAATCACAAGATCGACAACGTTCGACGTGTGCAGATCACAGTGCAAACTCACAACTTATTGTAAACCAAAAAAGAAGCACAAGAAAAAGAAAAAAAAAAACACACTTGTGAAGTTTTCTTTAACGTGAATTTACACAAATCTTTTTGGTCGCAAAGCCAAACAAAAATTCACAAAATAAAAAACAATAGGCTCACGCCGCTTAAATTAATAAACAATCAAGTTTATTCAAGACAACAATAACAACAAGAAAAAAGAATTATTTAATGGATTTGAAGTGTCAGTGACTCTATATACAAAAAAAAAAAACTATTGACAACCCAAAAACCGAAAGAGCAACCAAAAGCTAAATATATATAAACATTCGCACGCGCAGCACTGTATAATCAGTCAATACCAACAAACGCAACAACAACAACAACAACTGGTGATAATAAAAGAACTTACAACAAAAAAAAAATAACCACAAAAACAACCACAGCAAAGCCGAAGCAGAAGCTGAGTTTCAAATTAAACAAAGGAGAGATACAAAAAAAAAAACAAAGAAAAAAATAAATATTTATTCGTGTTGATATCATTCAAGTATTTTTGTTGAAATTACACACGATATTTAAATATATAAATAAATAAATAATTATGGCTGCTTACTTGGATCCCACTGGACAATACTAAAAGAAGAAAAAGAACTCGTCAAATTTTGTTTCTCTGATTCAACTCCAAAGAATTCATCTTTAAAATGGCCTTCTATCTGGATCCCACTGGTCAATACTGAAAAGACTAAAAAAAAAACCATTTTCAACGCTTTTCCACACTGTAAAAGATAATTCCACAAAATGTCGCTGGCTTTGGATCCCACTGGCACCTACTAGGCGCAATAGACTATCCCAAAGTCCAAAAGTTGATATTGATTTGCTTATCTCAAAAAGAAGAAGAACAAAAAACAAGAACAACAAAATGCTGGATCCCACAGGAACCTATCGTCGTCCCCGCGAGACGCGTGACACGCGCCACAAGCAGCGGCAGGCACTTGTCGCCTTGGATCCCACTGGGCAATATTAGGGCGTGAGCCACACACCCACAATCCAAAATTCACATCCATTTTTGCCTTATCCACGAAGGAATTCTGGACATGATTGGCGGCGCTCGTTGGTTGCGCCTCCGAGGACGCGAGGAGACATCCAGTTGTCGGCGCCGAAGAAAGTCGACTTTGTTTTTTTTTTGTGTGTATTGCAACAAATGCAATTGTAAACATTTAGTTTGACTCTTTGACTATTATGCATTAAATTATTTATTATTATCATTATGATTATTATTATTATTACTATTATTTAAATTAAATAATTGTTCACAAACGAAAAGCTGTTCAGCATTCATGCAACAAATATCCTATCATAAAGCACAACCATAAAATAAAAATACATATCTCTACTTTTAATAACTAATTTATCTAATTTGTTTTTAGAAAACTATGCAAAACAAAAAAGAGTATTAAATTTAGTGTCATATTTGTCAGCAACATTTTACTTGTTGAACACATATAATTTTCTTTATTTATAATTTCTTGAAAATCATATATTTTTGCAAACGTTTTTTCCTAGTTTTTATCTCTTTTCCTTTTTTTTTTTGTTGTAAAAACTAATTTTATACAAATTATTTAGAATTTTAAGTGTATTCTGTTATTTATATACAAGAACAACAAATAGAAAAAAACATACACAAAAAACTATTCACATAAAATATAATAATATTAAATGAAAAATCATACAATACATACATAAATATATATATATATATATATATATATATATATTGAAAAACATAAAAGGCTGTCTTCTTATTGATGGGCGTCGAGGCGCATAAAATTGTCGCATTTAATTACACGATTTTTGCACACTGGCAATTTTTCCTATAGGGCCTCTGCCGCAGACAAATTGCAGCCCCTGCAGCCATAAAATATGATTTTCCAAACGGGCAGCGCATATTTGATGAATCTCTGTGCATTAATTAATGTCACTGGGCGGTCGCCTGCCGGCTAACAAAATAATAATGAATAAACGGCAAAATGATACTTCCAACAACAACGCGTGCATTAAATTGCATGCGGAAGTAAAAGTTCAATGTTCGTTTGTGCTCCACAAGTGATTAGGTCAATAATAACAATAGCAGCAGCAGCAGCCGCAGCAGCAGCAGCAGCGGCAGATCAACAATAACAAGAACAACAACAACATTTCAAGCAAGCAACTCTTTGAAATGAGCGCAGCTTCTCTTGCTTAGATCTAAACAGCTTTTGATGTGCATGTAGAACTGCATTCTGAGAGAGCACATGCAAAAGCTCACTCTTTCTCTCTCTGTATCTCTGCTGCTGCAACAGGAAGTTCACACATGTGAAGCACGACGCGGATGTGTTGAGCGGCTAGCGCTATAAATAGATACGTTAGCTTTTGCTTGTTTTGTTTTTCGTGAAGTTCAGGGAAATCTACTGAGAGAGCGGGTGTGCGAGAGAGAGATAGTGTAGAGTCGCAGCTGTTTTGCCAAGGTTGCCGCCTAACGGAAAAAGCTCTCGCCGCATTTTGCATTGAACAAAACTGCAATTATTTTGTGCACATGAAATTCAAAATGCAATATCGCTTGTCGCTTGTGCGATCAACCGAAAACTTCGGTTGGCAACGTCTTGACCCAGTTAACTGATATTAGTTCGTCAATTATGGCAGCCAAAAAAAAAAAACCAAAAAAAGAGGGAAAAAATCAACATAAATAACCGCAAGCAGAACTTTCTAAGTGAAAGTTTTTGCCGGGAATGAAGCGACTAGAAAAGTCTGCCATTCCACTTCATTCCACTCCGCAGACTGATTAACTGACTCTCTGGAATTTTTTGTACCACACTACCAACGTCCCACACTCGCTCACACACACACACAGAGAGAGAGAGAGAGAGAAATACTCACCATATAACTTGACCTACATTTCTGCAAGACAATAACAACGAAAAAAATATAAAAAAAAAAAAAAAATACAAATACAAATTGAGAAAAGAAAAAGCAAGAAATTTCCAACGGTACAACGCGTTGGGGCCTGGCGCTGATTCAATGTTTATGAAGCGGTTGTTGTTGTTGGGCTTCACAGACTGCTGTTTCAGTTGTGTGTTGTTGCTGATGTGGTTGCTGTTGGTGTTGTTGTTGTTGTTGTTGTGCTTTCAAAAAATTATTATCGTAAAATTGATTTCATTGAAGTTGTCGACGCTGCTGCTGCTGCCTCTGCACGCGTTATTTCTTTTTTTTTGTAGGTTTTATGTATTTTGATAATTAGGCGAAAGGTGAACAAACTCAGCGGCTAACTGGAAGTCACCGTAGTTATTGTTGTTGTTTTTTATTTCTTCTTGGGCTCATTGTGGCACGAAACTTTAATTCACACCTTGTGGCAAAAGAAATCGCATCTGATCCATATTTGTAAGAGGGCCACATAACATTTTTTTTCTCAGAATGCAGCAGGATATGGTATATCAAAATTAATATCAGATTGATTTACTTTTACTTTTTTCTTCTTCTTTTAATCTAAATTTTTTTAAGAATATTTTTGTACTCTTTATTATTAAATAATGATTTTAATAATAACAATATAATTGATGCAGACTAGCCAAAAAATAAATTCACAAAACCAAAATTCTGAATATCAATCATCAGTTTAACTTAATCTTCTTAACTTTAAATAAATTTTCGAAATACTCATTCTGGGAAATTCTTTGCTATTTAAAGCCCTTTGCTCCCATTTCTATTTATATTTGTAGTTTTATATGTATACATTTTTATATCTTTCTTTTAAAGCTTCTTAAAATATTTAGAAAATAATAGTTAAAGAAAATATATTAATATTATTATGAAGATTTTTTAAAATATATAGTTTCTTAGCAAACATTTTAAAAAGCATTATTAAACATGAAAACTTTATTATAGTTAACTGTTTTTTTTTTTTTTAACTTTAAAGCTTTTTAATAGATTTGTTGACCCACATTTCTGGCAGCATTAATTCATTACTAACTATTTGGACTTGGCTGCATTCACTTGCAGTCGAGAAAACTCCATTAAATTTCACATCAAAACCAATAAAACTAACACCAAAAAGCTTCTCGGCAAAAGTGTTTTTCTCCAAACAAAAAAAAAAAAAAACAACTTTTGAGAAAGAAAAAATAAATAATAAACGAAAATAAACAGAAAGCACTCTCACTGGCTGCTTTGGGGCAGGCTAAGGTCAATGACATGGTCCAATTTTGTTGTACGACTAATGTTATTTTCATTTGTAAACAACGTTGAACAATGAAGAAGACTGCGACGACTCAAGAGCAATGGAACAACAACAACAACAGCAACAATAACAACAACAACAACAATAACTGGCTGACAAAAACAACAACCAAAACCAAAACAAATTCAATTCACTTTCTATTCGAATGAAAAATCGCTCGAAGCTTTTGGCGGATCCTAAAATCAACAACAGTAACAACGAAAGTGGTAGACGACAACAGCAACAACAACAACTTTGGTGTTTTGGTAGCTGGTCTCTTAACTTGACTTGTTGGCTTCACTTGGCTGGGCAGCAAATATCCAACGTTAGCCGCATTGATCTTCGCTTTCAAGTGCTGCTTGGACAGTGTGACAGGCATGAGCAGGGGGAGGAGGCAGGGCGGGGCAGGGGGATGCGGTAAACAACGAAGCACGCCTCATTAACAAAAAGGCGGCTGGCACGAGGAGCAGCAACAACAACAACAACAACAACAATTTGAAAGCGATTTGAAAACTAACATTTCTTGCTGTTGTTATTATTTGACTTTAACGGTTTCCGTTTTTTATCTACTGACGGTTGACTGTTTTTTTATTTGTTCAGCCAGCAGCAGCAGTTGCTGTTGTCGCTTGTCGCTGTTCATTTGAATATCTAGTGAAAATTTCACCCAGACAAGTGCCTTTTGTTATACATACACAAAAATATCTTTCTTCAGTTTCAGTTTCTGTTTCTGTTTCATCTGCCTCAAAATGTGGCCTGATAGCAAAAGTTTCTCCTAATTTGCAAATATTGTTAGTCGGCCAAAAATGACAACAACAACAAAAAAAAAAAAAATCCCCATAAAAATAACAACAATAATTTGTTGTATTTATTTTTTATAGACAGTTGTTTTTGTTGTTTAGTTTTTTTTGCATAGTTTTGCAGCAATTCACGTGACGAATTTTACACTTCTGCTGAAGTTTGCATGAGTCATAATCATGTTGACATATATTTTTGACATTAATTTACCTTTTATTCATTTTTTAAATTTTTTGGCTATTGAATATTATATTGTTGCACGCATATTTGTAACTCTTTAATCCAAAAACGTTTCAAATAATGCTCAGAATGCTGGATTTGGGGTAATGATACACTAAAATAAATAACTGATTGAAGTTTGTAAAATCTGAAAATAAGTTCAATTTTATTCGATCTTAATGAAATCCTCAATAATAAATAAATATATACCTTTTATCAATTTAATAGCTTAAATAGGAGATTCACTCAATATTTCTTTTAAATTTAAAGTAGTATTAAAATATGTGTTGCTTAAAAAATGTGCATTGCTTTTTTTTTAAACCATTTTCTATATAATTTTTATAAGTAGATTAATAATAAGACTGAGAATATATAACACATATTAAAATTATATATGTATTTTAAAGCTATTTCCTAAAAATTCTTTCTTGTTGTGATTATAGTCTTGTATCAATATTTTCAGTTAACTTAAAAAAAGTACAAAAATGAAAAATCTTTTGGCAAGTTGAACATTTAAATTTCTAGCCAAAGTAATTTATTTGCTTCCATCTTCTTTAAATATTAATTTTAAGTAATTTTTTTATTGATTGCAATTTTTATTTAAAGTTTTACTTTTTGTCTAAAATAATTAAAATTTTTTACATTTGCAACTTCATGGGGCGTATGCGTAATATGCGTTTAAATGGGTCGCTTTGAAGTGCGGCTGGGTTTTGCCAACTACGCAAGTTGGCTCGCTGCCAGTTGTCGAATAGAACCCTACAAGACAAAGACTTAATAGGCCAACAGGCCAAAAAAATATGCACAGCACATACACACACACACGCACACACAGATATGCAAAAATGTGTGTGTGTTTTTCTGTGGAAAAGCGCGCAAATTGAAAAGTGAAAAGTTGCCAGCAAATGTTGTCGTTTTTTCTTTGAATTTTTTTTTTATGCTGTCTTCGTCTTTGTCTGCTGGTCACTCTTTGGCTTTGCCAATTGCAAATTACGTGCCATAAAAATCAAGTGAGTTGATGGTACATGTGGGCTCGGTACACCCACCCATCAGCCACCTCTCCCCCACTATTTACCCGCATCCAATTGAAGCCCGTTTATGGCTTTTGGCACCCACGCCCGCCGCCTCTCTCTCGCCCGATTTGTCGAGTTTAACTCGCACTTTCACGTCTAATGCCAAAAACACGTTGCAGTTTTCATTCACTTGGCACTGACTTTAAGCCGCTGCTGTTGGCCAAGTCCAAGTGAACAAAAAATTGCACTTAGCCAAAAAGACGTTGCAATCAGCTATCAGTGACGTCAGTCAAGCTAAACTTAACATTTATGCAGTTAAGTTCAGTTGGCACTTGGAAGTTGGCAGTAGTAATTTGCCTGTTTTGCTTTGATCACATTGCGTAAGCAGAGCAGCCCAAATTTATATATATATATATATATATATATATATATATATTCATATATGCATGATCAGCGAGTCATAGATATTGTGCAATTTTTGGCCAACAAAACACACAACAATCAATTAATCGCCCACAATCCCAACAATAACAAGAAACACCAACTTACAACTATTATTTTTTTTTTTTTGCCAACAATTCAATTATAAAACTATTACTACATATTTATCATAATTATTATACACTAACTTCAAGCTGCTAGGCTATGTCAACTAGCTTGTGACGACCTCAAAATTTGTATATCTTTTAATTCAATTTAAATTAATTTATTATTTTTAATGGTATTTTTTTATGGCTTGCTCTTGATTTTAAAGCATTAAATAGTTCAGGTTTTGAAAACAATTTCGTCTTTTTTTAGTGGTTTGTATTATACGAGCTGAATTTATTATTCTTTAATAAAATTTAGCTTAAAGTTAATAACTATAGCTGGCTTTGTGTAAATACTTAAATAAATATATATAAAATCATTTTTTTGCGCATTGTTGTTAAGGAATATAAAAGAAAATTAAAACTGGTTACAGATGACAAAATTGTGCAATGGAAAATTACTGCCTGCCATATACAACTGAATAAGTTTATATTTTTATATTTATTATAAATTTACTATTCATTCCCAAAAAGGTTCTTGAGAACTATATTTCCATCATAAACGATTATTTAGCAGTAAATTGATAGAATTTGTCTAGGAACCGCCGGAAAAAATGTAGGTTTTTTTTGTTACTGCTAGTTTTATAGTTATATATCGACAACTATAATTTCAAGCTATATTAACATATAATAAATATGGATCTGACAAATGGTGTTCCTTCAAAATAACTTTAAAATCTGTCGTTTTACGCAGTAATATTCTGATAAATATGCTCCGACATTTCTGAAGTAGAGTTTTGCTTGTAAATTTATTTATTTTAAATATTATTTTTTTTTAAATATATCAATGGATAATTTAATACAGTAGATAACAAGTCAGTTTGATTGATTTCGTGTTATTATTTTAGATAAGTAATTTAAGTATAAAAAAAAAACAAACAACTAATTGTGATAATCTATAAAAAAAAATAATAAATAGATAAAAAAAATATTATCAATCAGTTAGGGCATTTCAGCTTCGTTTACAATGAAGGCAAGATTTTTTTATTTTACTTTGTTGTCAATATATAAAATGCTTGACCAAAAAAGCTAAAATATTTTGGATACCCACAGACAAGGCACGAAACGTGAGCCGGCACACTCGCACACAGACAGCCAAATACACACGCACACACACGTTCAAACAGAGACTTGTGTATTTGTGCACCTGTCAGGTGAGACTGGTGGTCTCTATGGATACGAAACCGATCCATCTAGCGCCTCTATCAGCATAACAATTAGGCTTAAATGCCTTTGCTGCTTATTGGGCCCCCTAAAATTGGCATTATTCACACTCGATTGGAGGCATGTGAAAAGTTTCGTGTGCCACTTGACGCACTTTAGATCAAAATTTTATTCAAAACTAACGATGAAGCGACTACGTGACAAAAACTGAAGATACACAAAAAAAAATAAATAAAGAAAAAAGTATCTGTAGCTGCAGACAGAAAAGATACATCAAAAATGAGCTAAAATTGGATAAAACAGTTGTATATATATATGTATATATATATATATGTATATTTGTAGTCGAAGCTGTCGTTGCATTCGATGCTAACTAAGCCAACTAAAACAAACCCAAAATGAATTCGAATACACAAATAAAAACAACGAGTGAGAGCGAGCCAAAGAGCGAGAGAGAAAGAGAGCGATCATTTGAGCTATGATATGCATATGTGGGTAGCCACACAGAGAGTTGGTGAGAGGGAGAGAGCAAGAGGGAGAGCGGGAGAGAGCAAGCAGCATAGCAACATAGTGAAGACAGAAACAGTTCATTGAACTATTTGTGAGCTTTTTTTCTTTAGTTTTATTCGTGGATTATGGTATCATAGTCCATAGCATATATAGCTTTAATACATACACATAAGTACATACATATATATATACATAGTATCTTCAAAGGTTTTGAGGTGTCATGTGTGTGTTTTTTTTTATATTTTCTACAGATGTTTTGGGTTTTTTTTGGGCTCTCCCTCTCTCCCTCTCTCTCTCTCTCTCTGTGTAATGCTACAGTTTTTATCATGAATTCCAAAATTGATAGGGTAAACGAGTGTGACTATTTACATGTCTATATGTACATATATATATATATATCCCATTAATTTTGTTCGACAAAAGACACACAGACAGAAAATAGATGGATTGACAGAGGGCTGAAAAGTGCTTGTAAAGAAAGCTAAGCTGGTTTGATCTAAATTATCGAAATATGCAAGTCATTAATATATCAATACATATCAATAAAATATATAGGGCCATATCTGTGCCTTACACGCTATATAACTCCTATTTAGTTCAGTTATTTAAACCTGTCTATACGCTTCCATTTATTTACAATAAGACCAGTAAAAATGACCTTGAGATAAGCAAGTGATAAATCCATAAAAAAATCGAGTTTATGCATACAAAGACAAAATATATTTGTCATGAGGCAATTCTTGATACGATTTCATTATTGTATTTATTCGGCCAGCTCCAGACCAAAAACCAGCCCAGCTTCAATAATCATAAACAATAATGTATATAATTTTTTTTTTGTCACCAAACAGAAATAAATTTCATTAATTTGGGTTTTTTTTCGATTTCTCTCCTGCTTTTATAATTATTCTTAATCGCCCAAAAAATTAAGAGTTACAACAATAGAAATTTCAGCATCGCATTTAAACACAAATTGGATTATTTGTCATTAGAAAATATTATTAAGTGCGCATATTCTGGAAAAGAAATGCAAAAAAATTAAATAATTTCAAATTGAAATATGCCAAAGGTATATATTAAAAGAACATAATCAAATGAGTTGAGTATTTTTTAAAATGAACTTGGAGTCTAACAAATTTACTCATTAAATTATATTTTCCCAGAATTACATTTCCAACAAAATAAAATTAAATTTTTTATCAAGAGCAATTTGGATTTACCACTTGTAAATTGCCATATGCTTATCATTTGTTGCGAGTACAAAATAATTTTTAGATATAAAAAAAAACATAAATATATCAAAACTCTGCATATTATTTATTTCAAGATAAGCAAAATAAAATTCATGAGCAAAAATAAATTGAAAATAAATTGCAGAAACAAGTTTAAGGCAATAGCAATATTAAATCCGCCTACAAATCAGAACATAAATAAATTAATAAACTTACTTTTTTTATGAGTTGCTGTGCATAATATGTTAGAACTGGGCATAAAGTCAGAGCCAAGTTCAATATCAAATGACACGCGCTATTGGCCAGACTTGGCTAGACTCAATGAGATCAATCTGGGGAAACGGGGCTTGTCATAGTCGGACAGTCATAGTTAATCACACACACACACTCACACACTCACACACTCACACACACACACACAGCAGGAAGCATTGCGAAGATTAAATTTGCCATTGGGCGAGTTGCATTGCAATAAATCAAAATTGCTTACAACCTTTGGCTAACACGCCCTTTTTTGGCCAGCTGGAGTAAGTCAAAACCAAACCAAACCAAACTCCTGCAGTTTCAACTAATAATAAACAACAACAACAAGAAATTCAAAACCACAACTACATTTAACAGTAGCAACAACTTCCGTATGTAAAACTCAAACAAGCAAAAAATAAACACAACTTAAAAACTGCAATTGAATATCTTTTTGGTGCATCGATTTTGATTTTGATACGTTATGCATATGTATATATAGATTTACATATATATGTATGTATATGTGCATGGCTGTGTATATATATATATATATATGGAGTCGTTTGGCTAGTCCAGCGACTTTGCGTCGTTTTTACCTACAAATTGACATAATTTGCTTATAAATGTTTAATGAAAAAAGACTTGGCAAACCCAAACAGCGCCAACCATATCAACTCTGATATTTGTAGTTAGCATAGTTTTCCAACTACCCATTAGTCTACCAATTAATGAGGTATATTAGGCAATAGGAGTTTATGTTACAGTTGGAAAACTTGTCGGAAGAAATATATTAAGTTTTGACAGCTTTTAGATTTAATTTTGTTGTACTTTAAGTTTAAATATTAAAATAAATTTTTCACTAGCCTAGAGTTTTTTTTTTTTTTTTTTTTTTAAATATATTTTGATATATTTTAACATACTTCGGATAACTTGGAAAGCTTGTCGGATTATATTAAGTTTTAATAGCTTTCAGATTTAATTTTATTTTACTTTATTTTTATATATTAAAATTTGTTTTTCACTAGTTTAGAGTCCATTTTTTTTTTTAAATATATTTTGATATTTTTATTTTATTTATTTCGACATATTTTGTATCCCATCGGGACTTGTCTGCAACCAGAGATTACAGTTCTGTTATGGAGTTTGAAACTAATTTTAACAAGATTAAATAAAATATGGAAAAAAACATACACTTGACAAATTTAAATGCAAACATTCTATTTAATATTGCATTACATAATTGATCACGAGCTATAATATAAGAGATGGAAATGTGTGCTGGGTATCTAATTATAGCTTCTACTCCATGTTTGCTTTTTAACACACTTGTATAAATAATCAATTCAACAGCAAAAACAACAACAACAGCAACATTAAAGTTCAGCGACAAAAGCCAAATGCTAATTTGGATATCAAAGTCGAAGTGCCTATAGATCACCCCTATAACCCACCCCGTCAAAATATTCTCCACTTTTTGCCATTAATTGAGATACTTTAATACTTAATTCAATCAAAAACAGAATAATAATAATTTATTGCATGCACAGCAATAATGACACATACTTAAAAATAAATATGTTCATGTGTATTGTACAATTGTTATTAAATAAATTAGAATATTTTATTGAATGAACAGGAATAATAACACTTAATTATAAACATATTAACATATAAAAATATATATAAATAATATATTTATATTTAATTTACATGTTTCACTCGTTGTGGTTGATTTAGATTTTATTTTTGGGCACTCGCAATTTTTTAAATGGTCTGAAAGTAAATGCGATATGCGATTATGATTGCACGAGCAAATAATTATGAATATTATTTATTTATTGTTTATTTACCATATACATATATATATATATAAAGTATACGCAGAGAAATTAGCAACAAAACTTGATTACTTAAAGTACCAAATACGCTAATAAATTGATTATGTAAAAATATATATAAATTTTATATATTAAGATATAAAAATTTGTTAAGTAATTCAAGAGTTAAAAGTTAAATAATCAAACCAATCCATTTGCTACATTGTAATTAAATGCTAAGACTGGCTTATTATATTAATGCTTAATTAATTGAATTGCCTGCTAATAATAATTATAAACTCAAGCTCCCCTTGACGCACTTCCATTTTGGCCACTCGTAAACAGTCAGCTGTTCTTATTAGCCAAAACAAGTATTTGTACTTATTCGGCACACTTTTGAAATCTGTACCCGGTTCCAAATACATATATATATAATCCAGCTGCCCAGCCCTAAATCTCAATTACGAACTGACGTCAACATTGAACACTCACTAACCAAGTACAAAGATGATTATATTTAGAAAATATGCATGTAATATGCATAATTAAAGCATTCATTACACATTGGCTAATTATTTATAACACTTGTGAAAATGTCAAATGGCAACCAGATCTTTGGAGTGCGTAGAAATTACTGGGAACGGAAACTGTTCTTTGTGCACATATGTATATATATATATATATATATATTGGCGAACTCGATCAATGTCGGGTTGGGGATTGGTGGCTAATTTATGTAGCTGTGTCGAGCGATTACAATTATTACTACATATTAACATTTGTAACATTCTTACATACTTAATACTATATTATAGTAATTTAATAACATGTTCTCATGGTCAACCTGCTGCTGCTGCTGCTGCTGCCGAGTGGCTAACTGAGGTCTATTTGGACCTGGGTTCGATTCGATTTGATTCGATTGGTTCCATTTGGAGTGCAGTGTGGCAAAAGGCACATTGTACTCAATCGCTGACAGTTTTCGATGCATATTTTAAAGAGTCGCCAGACGATTACATTGTTGCCGATCATTATGAACGACACTTTACGGGCGTTGCTGCTCCAACATGATGGCTCGAATGTTCCACATGACATACATACATACATACACAAATACACATACATAGCTTACACACATATCTTTTGTCAAAGATAGTACCACCAGCGTTGTACAACAGTTACATACATCAAATATCACGATTTTCAGCTGTCAACAGTTAGGCGGATGTTAGACTCAGCCCCCAATATGCATGGGCGTAGCCAGGATATTGTTTAGAGTGGGGGCTTTGCAGCACATCCCTTGTACAGATTATCACAATAGAACTCTATATTTCCATATATATATATCAATTATGCTGTCAAAAAGATAGTCGCCTACAGTCAAACTTCTTAAACAAAAATTAGTAATTTCTAAAAAAAAATGTTAAAATATAATGCTAAAAATGTTTACGATTGGTTAGTAATTATAATTAAAATTTCCAAATTTAAATTCTAAGAACAGCTCAACAACTAATTATAAATAAAATCTTCCAATTTTAAATTCTAAGAACAGCTCAACAAATAATTATAAATAAAATCTTCCAAATTTAAATTCTAAGAACAGCTCAACCATTAATTATAAATAAAATCTTCCACATTAAAATTTAAATTTAAAAGAATAAATCAACAGAATTTAAATTCTGTTACAACTTACAGTCAATATTATATTAAAATTCTTTAAAATAAAAAAAATAAATTTGTTTTTTTTAATTTGACTATTATGTGCACCCTCTTGGCACTGCCCCTGCCGTTCAGGTGAAAAGTGAAAATGCATCGTTCTAATTATAACACGTTATATCATTATATCGGTAACAGTTTGATTTATGAGCTCAAGTTGGAGGTATTATGTATGCTCCAAAGATCCGGCAACAATTGACTGCACCTGATTGCATACGCTACGTTCCACTAGGCCACCCGCCCGTCCCACACCAAACCCATGCAACAGTTGCAACCGCTCAAGTTCAATGCGAAACGGCAAATGCGAGACGCCAGACAAGGCGAACCCTTGAAAATGGAAGCGACTTATCATCATCTGATCCGAGAACTGCAATCGCGACAATGGACACCCAAAACCACATAAGTCGGCCTCGACAGCTACTACTTACTCACTGCTTACTTAATCACTGCTTATTTGCCTGCTTACGTACAAAGTTTTCAATGGAATACAAAAAAAAAAAGATTAAACTGCAAAATTCCATTTCTTTTGCGAATTTCATTTCGTGCAATTTTTCGTGATTTTGTCGTTGCGACAATTTGTTTGTTTAATTTTTTGCTAAATTGGTTCTATGCGGTTTTTTTTATGAATTTGACCTTAGTCATGATCATGAAGTGTTCTCTTTTTGGGGGGCATTTTGGTTCCATGCATGGGATTTAAATGCGCCGCTTGCATAACATAAATACACACAAGGAGAGGGGCAATTTGATTTGCATTTGAAATAGTGAAAAATATCATTAAATTAAGTTCTTAGATTGAATCAATCAGGACGGGCTTCCCCACTTGCGTTTCAACAACTTTAAAATTTTTCATTAAATTCTTCACTAATTTTTATGCAAAATAGACTTGTGGCAAGATTTTTAAGCGTCATTTTGCTGTTTGCCGTTTTTGAATTTAAATCAAGTTCAAAGTCAAAAAAATTAACAACAATTTAGCTAATCAAATGATTTGTCGCTTGTGCAAAACTTACGGAGGGGTGCCGCAAACACGTCCAAGTGACCGAAACATGTTTGCAACATTTGCGATTTAACTGAAGACAAAAAAAATACACAACTACAGCGAAACCTATGTAAATTTATAGCTATTCAAATAAACAATTAAAAACATATTAGGCATTTATCATTTATACTAATGTCAGCAACTTGAATAAGTTGGAATTATTTTATTTTGGCCACAAACTTGTTTTATTTGCATAACAGTTGCAACTTGACAACAGGGCAACCAAGTAGATCATCTCCAATCAACGTAAATAGAATCAACAACATCAACATTAACATTATAAACATTATCATCAGACATCAGGCAGAGAAACAGTTAACTTGGATACTGGGATAACAGCATCTGGAATTGAAGTTAATTTGTATAAATATTATATTTTTATGCACTTTTTTTTCGGCATCAGTTGACTGTGTTAGTGCTGTATATAATACAAGTGGAAATAAAAAAGCAGAGCTTACTTGATGGGGAAATACCCTGTAATTTGTCATGTAACACTAATAAATTTTGCGTTTTATGGTTTTAATTAATAAATAATTTCAAAGCAATTTTATACGTTTTTATAATATTTCTTTAAATTTGTATAATAATTTAATCTATTTAAATTCTGCCTAACAAATTTAAAATTAGGAAATCATGCTTTTTTGCTCATTATAAAACCTTATTTAAACATATTTTAAAAATATAAATTTAACTTATATTCCTAACTCATCTAGTTAAAAATGTCTAAGGAAAAATTATAACATTTTCGTAATTTTTTTATAATTTTTAAATGGATTTAAATAAACTTGAGTTCAAAATTCTTTACTTAGTTCTTTAAGTTCTTAACAACGAACTTTTAATGATGAAAACATTGTTGTTATTTTTTTTTTTTGTAGTAAAGCATATTTTCATATGTATAATTTTCTATTATTTAACTTCTAAGAAGTTTGAAGAGGCTCAAAAATCGAACTTTAACTGTTTCACAAATTAAAATCCCTTTAAAATATTGTTAGTACAGGGTATTAGCTAAAAATTAAATATGTACGTTTATGGTTAGTGATATGTATCCAAAAATATGTCTAGACGTATGCATATGCAGATGTAGATGATATGCATACATTAATACATTCATAAATTCATATGTATGTATTTGTAATTGCTTGTCAAAATGTATCTTTATTTAGCTTGTTCTATTGAAAGGACAATAAACTTTAAACAATGCATCAAGGTCAACCACTCTGCATTAGATGAGTCGATATAAAAACAATAATAAAAAATTAAAACGCCGGCATTTGTGGGCGCTTGACTTTTGGGCTTTAGATTAGTTTATTTAATTCTATTTTTTGTTATTTAAGACAAGGAATTTTATTATGCAAATTGTGTTAATTGTAAATTAAGTTAAGATTTGTGCAAAATCATGCTGCGATCTAAATTAAATAAAAATGAAGTCGTTAACTTTTATAATTTATTGCAATTGGCAAAACTGGGCAATGATTTGAAGATAGAAAAACATTTTTATGAACACTATTTAACAACTAGAAAACAAACATTAAGAACATTTGTTATAATGCGGAATTATTTATTATAGTGGGAGTTTTGAGCTATAAATTTCAAATACAATTGAGACTCTTAACACAAGTTGCAATTTTAATAATAACTAGGTTTTTACCTTTTACTAAGTAATTTATAAAACTTGTATATTTTAATCTTCAGTAGCCAGATAAAAATTGAGTCTAAGAACGAACTCATTCTAACTGATAAATATAAAAAAAAATTCACTAAGGTGTTCATATCAGAAACACTTCAAAGTTTCTAAATGAGTTTCAGGTTTTATCGGTTGTAGCCGACATCATTTAAAACCAATTTTATTTTAAAATCTTAAGAAAAGCATCTCAACTGTTTTACAATAATCGAAAAAATTAAATATTATTATTTTTATTTTAGAAAGAATTACAGGGTATTTAAGCAGCGTTTTGTGAAATATTTTGTTTTTGGTTTTGCTGACTTAATGTTTGCTTTTGTTTGTTTTGTAAAATATTTACAGCTGTTTTGCAACTATTTTTGCAGTGCATTGCTCACAAACAAATACAGATATAAATGTGAATATATAAATATATATATATGTATGTAAGGGATTTATATTTCTGTTTCGTTGCCAGCTCATGTGTTCAATGCACCCAACGTTTTCGATGTTGTTATTGTTGTTGTTGTTGTTGTTGTTGTTGCTGGTTTGCGATTAAGTCAGTTCTGCGCTGCAGTTTTGTTTACTTTTGATTTTGTCGTATTTTTTGATTAAGTGCAATGGGCAATGGGCCCATAGCCGGTATAAGTATATACATATATGTATATTAATATATATATATATATATGTGCTGCATATAAGTTGTATATATATACAGATGATATTTTCCATTATCTGACAACTTTTGTTGCTCTTTGCTGTTGATGTTGTTCCCGTTGTTACTGTTGTTGTTGTTGTTGTTGTTGTTGTTGTTGCTTTTGCTACTGCTGGAAGTTCAACGTAAATAACGCCAAGAATGTCACATTGAAAGAGGTTAACCACCAGCGCCTTGTCATGTCTTTTGTGTAATTGAAAACAATTTATTTTATTTGCTAACGATATTACGATTTAATTTAATTAAAGCAGGAAGTCAGCCAGCCAATCAGACACTCAGCTGATGCCATAGAAACAGCTTCAGTAAAATTAGAAATTGAAACAGAAATATAAACAGCTTCCCCAGTTAAAAAAGACAATACTCAATTGAAAACTAATAAATATGTCTATCTCATCCTTGACAGATGCATCTGGAGAAGATTAAATATGACCATCAATTGAACACCTCCTTAAGAACTCTGACATAACCAGTAAATATAATGATTGCTTTTGCTAAATTTAGTATGTAAGTGAAATTAAAACTTAACTTATTACATAATTAATGTACATATTTAATAAATATGATATATGTTATACACGCACATTTTACAATCGTAAACTTATGAGTCACTTACTATTATATATAAATATATATTTATATATATAAATTGTTGCATGACTGACCAGAGCAGAGGGAGAGAAAAGTATGGGTTGCAAATAAAAAGCGCATAATAAGCGTTTAAATGCAATTTTCGGAGCAAAACGAACCATTCAGGCACAAATATCAAATGGAATTAAGTATATGTTTTGCAGCACGTTGATTAGAATGAAATATGTGGATGGACCAATAACAACAACAACAATAATAATATAAAAAGCAGCCACAAAAACAACATATCAAATAGTCCTCATTTTTTTATTCTAACAGAAATATTTAGGTAGCATTTAAGGAGACAGACTCAGACAACTCAAAAATCGGACAGAAGTTTTGGGTTTTTTTTTTGTATCTTTATTTTTTTTTTTTTTTTTTTTTGGTTTGTTCATTTTTTTTGGCTGGTCAATAATTTTGTGAGGGTGCCGCCAAAAAGGGCAGAGGCGCATCTCACTCGTTGTTTCTGTTTCTTTGTTTGAAATAGATTATTGGCAATACGAACACATGAAAATATTTATTTCGTCTGCGGACAAGTTCAAGGATTCTGGACGTTGAGGTTCATTGAACCAACCGGAAATATCAAATTCACTTTAATTATGAACGAAATAAATTAATATACATATATTTGATGAAAAGTGAAACACACAATTGATCACAACAGATGTCGCTGCGTCCTGTCGAAATACAAAAAAAAAAAAAAAACTAAACCGAAAAAGAAAAAGAAATTGCGCCATCCAAATCAATATCCGCCTGCCAAAAGTGTGCGCCCTAATGACTTGTGGGCGTGGCAAGGAAAGGGTTTTTTGTTTGGTTCTTTTTTGGGCTAGGGCTAGGTAACCCGAGTAGAGCGCTCAGGAAAAGTGAAGAAAGGCAAGGATTTAGGCACGTGCTGCCATCGAACCCCCCCCACAGCTGTCAAGGATTGTCAAGGATGAAAGTGAACTACGACGCGTTGCCATCAACTTGCCACAAGGTGGTGGAAAAGAGGGGAAGCGATCGCACACTGATTGATCTTGCGACTGGTTTTTGGATTGTGCCAAGGAATTCCTAAGAATATGGAACACACACACTCCACAAAAAAAAAAAAAAAGCGACGCAACGCAACGCACAACACGCAAAAAAAAAGGGTGGAATACAATATAATAATAACAAGGAACAGGGAGCTGGCTCGTATTATTTAATTTGGCACTGTGCCGCGAACTGCGATTTTTTTGCTGCTGCTGTTGCTGCCACTGCTGTTGCTGCTGCTGCTGTTGCTGCCGCTGTTGCTGCTGTTGAGTATCAATGAATCGAAATGAAATGCGACTGCTGCGGCGACTGCGAATGTTTCGATCGCGTGCTGCAAGCATTTCCATGGATTTCTTTGCTGAAACCCGCCTTTGCTGTTTTTTTTGCGCTACACGCTCCACATTTTGATTTGTTTTGCTTGATTCAGAACCGATTTGCTGATTATATATTTATTCTTTTTTTAATTTTTTTGTGTAATCTTGTGGGTTGTGCCTTGTGTTTAGGCCACAAATGCATATATAAAATATGTTTAACCCATGTCAAATAACGAGTCTTAAAGTGCAGTGCTATTTTTATATTGTCACATATAAATTTTACACCAAATTTAGTTTACTATAAAAAAAATAGACTGAAATAATTATTATGCCTATTTCGGTTAAAGAAGTTGTGACTTTTGGTAAAATCAAGGAATGTAATTGCTCCTAGAAAAGAGCTGAGGTTTCCAGATCTGGACTAACAAGTAACACCTAATTTCCTTCTTTATTCTGTAACCCAACAGATAGTTACCCTATTGGTTTATACATCCTAGTTTACTCAAACATTATTAAAATTTTTATAACAACAATAATAAGAAAATTTAGCTACATTAATTGACTTATAAAATTAACTGAGATTTGCTTTAGATTTACTTTGACATTATCTTCCGCTATGCCAAGGGTTAATCAATAGCCTTATTTTTTTATTTTTTTTTTGCTTTATTCAATAATAATATATTGCAATTATTTTTGAATACTTTTTCGTTATCAATTTTGATGACTAATACGCATGCAAGTTCCCAGAAATTGCCAACATACCATGAATAGTTTTCAACTTCTTGGCTCGCATGCCAAATTGCAACTTAATTATGAATTGCAAAAATAACCAAAATGCAAAAGCTCAACAGCACAATAACAACAACAACAACAACAGCAAAAATAATACACAGACCAGGCCGAAATCAAAACTCAAAGTATCGGGCCACATACAGTAGAAAATTGTGCTGTGAAGCGCCATACAAAACAAAAAACTGCTAATTTAACTGTTAGTTTCACATGCAGCTCACACACACAAACACACACACATGTGAACCTTAATGGAAATGCCATGAAAATGCTGTTAGTACTGGAAAAATCCATGAAATGTGCGAGTAGCAAACATTAAAGCAAGAAAATCTTCCGCGTTTGTGTAATTCAGGAAGATTTTTTGCACAATTTTTTTGTTTTCCATTTGCCTTTAAAAATAGACTTATAAATGCAAATTTTTGCGCATGCATATCTGAAATACAGAAAATTTGAATTAAACATTTATAAGCAGGTCTAGAAAATTGATACAAATTAATATGATATGTGAGATATATTTGCTGAATGGCCTACGACTTTGTCGAATTGATATCTGTGTAGATAAATAATAACTTGACTAAGTATCAAATTACATAACTCCAAGATCAAATCTATATTATACTATTAAATATATTATACACTATTAAATTATCTGTATATATTGCGAGAGTGACAAAAATACAAAAGATATTGTAGAAGATTACTTGGCCATAAGTAGACTGATTCTCTGGCAGTTATGAGCCTTTTTCTCAATGCTCAACTGAAGAAATAATCCTGGCATATATTTCGTTTTAGATATATACACTTAAATTGCTTGCAAAATTGTTTATTCAAGTGTTCATTAAAATATTTTAGCCTCAAACCAAAAAAGTATTTGCCTGAAAAAATGTTTTAAAATAGATTGCATTGTTTTGACTGTCTAAAAAACAAAGCAAAATATTTTTAACAGACATTTTTTAGCATAGCAAAAATAAAAATGAAGGCCGCAGAAAAATGCAAAATTATTTAAAATTAAAATCCAAAATGCGAGCTGCAGAACAGTCTGGAATCAACTGAGCAATTTCTCCGGGTCATGAAAAATCCATAGCAATACGAGCGAGAGAGAGAGACAGATGGAGAGAGAGGAAGCGAAACGAAGAGGTGATGAGGTGATTTGAAAGAAAGCAGTGAGAGCAGCAGCAGCAGCAGCAGCAGCATCAGCCGAGGCCAGAAACCTGAACCGCATGACAGACCCAGACCCCAGCGCAGTTTGCCCCTGTTACACTCAGCTGCCCCCAAACAGCCCAACCCCTCCAACTGCTTCTTCTTCTTCTTCTCCTTGTTTTTTTTTTTTTTCATTCCAGTAGCGCCAGCAACGTGCGACGTCAGCGACAGCGTGCGAAAGTGAAATCGAACCTTTTGCTGCCGGCGTTTGCGCTTTTGACAACAACAACAACAACAACGAGAAGCGCAGCCGGTTTGCAAGTGTTGTTGTGGCAAAGGAGAAGGGGCGGAGGGTGGGTGGTGTAAGTCGGCTTTGGCTTTGACTGTAGCTTTTGCATTAAGTTTAGCTACAGCTGACAAGTGCGCCAACATCTTCCACTCCCCCCTCCAGCCTCACCCACATTTTAATAATAACAAAAATACAGCGAATGCAACTCATTTCTTTTGTTGTTGTTGTTGTTGTTTTTGTAAAAGTTTCGCATTTTATTTTTAAAAGAGGCGATATGAAAATTTCATTTGGTTTCGCGCATTTTGTTTGCTTTTATTTTGTTATTATTATTTTTTTTGTTTTTGTTATTTGGGTTCCCCCGGTCACTGAACTTTGTCCGACTGGACTTTCGTCACGAAAATTTGCATACGTGCGCACTTCTCTTAGCCAGATGACGCGGCACACGAGGCATTGGTGCTGGGATATAGGATATGGGTGTTGGGTTTTATTTTTGGGTGCTCATAACTTGAGCATGGGCGTAGCCAGCCACTCGGCAACTCAGCTTAAAGAAAACATATTTCTATATAATTATGATTTTCCTGTATTTAAAAATAAAATTTCTTTTTAGTTAGAATAATAAAAGCACTGCTTCTATTAATTGTATTAGTTATTCTACGTAAGAAATGTAAAAGGATTTAACGCTTTTCCAAATTTAATTAAATTTGTATAACGAAAATTAATCAAAATTATTTCTAGCAATTTTTTGACTATATCTTTCTCTCCCGTAGCTATTGTTCTGACTACGTCGAGTTGATTTATGGTTATTATAATTTATATGTGTGGCTACAAAAATCAATCAATTGCCGTGCATAAAATTCTTTAAGTGCATTTGATAGACTTTACAGTGTGCCTAATTGTGGTGTTCTTGTATAAGATTGTCGCTAGTTAATTAAGTTGTTCTGCATCTTGGGTAAAAATATGCAGTTTTAATGAGTTAATAAACCAGGCTGGTATGCAGCTGGCATAAGTCGGGCTGGTGTTGACGTTGGCCAGGATTCCTTAGATAAGCTGATCCACATACATATGAAATATATATATAATATATTTATGTATAAGCAGATATGAAATATGGCCCATAGAGAGCGTCGAATGGGCGTCGTGCGCAATTATCTACTTATATCAATTACAACACATCAATAAGAAATTTACATACATTACGTAGTATAAGACTCGCTTTCAATGTTTACATTATAAATCATTTATTCAAATTACATATTAAAGCTGCCTCTGGTTGATTATTAAAATAACTGACCATACTCGTACTCGTATCTAAATATATATATCCAGGGTAGTTCCAGTGTGGCGAGTCTATTAGTCGCCCCATAACGGCGTCTAGAACAGCTGATCGACAACGTCTGGAATTGGCGCTCTGATTAGTTGCGGTCTAAGATTGGCGCCCAAGTCAAGTTCAAGAATGCCATTAGACGTACTTTTTCAAATTTATTCATTAGCATGTATTTCTTAGATACATTGCCACATACATAAATACATACGTTAATTTTATAAATGCATTATGTCATTGAAAAACTTTTTTTCCCCCTTTTTGGTTGCAAGTTCTTTCAGAGCACGAATGTATTTTCATAAGCTATACATTTTTTTTAAATCTGTTTGGTGCTAAATATAAAATTTTTTACAGTTTTTTTTAATATAAATCTTTACAAATTACAAATATTTGACCTTTTTCGTGCATATAAAATAGTTAATTGAAATCCTTGAGAGTAATTTGCTTTGTTTTCTTGTCGTTCATAATATTAAGTATTTATTTGTAAACATTTTATAAATCTTTTATTGCATTATTTCTTTTACCAGTTTTTTTAATTTTAATATATTTGGAACTGACCATTATTATTAAAATTTGCACAATTAAAAATTGAATGCTTATAAAAAAATTGCATTAATCTTAAATCAAAATTCCTTAATTCTTCAATGTTTAAATTGCAAATAAAATCTTATATTAAAGCATAATTTTATTTCATATTTTCGTTGATTTTTAGTTTTGAGCCCATAAAAGTATGCACAACACACACAGATCCTAATCACATAAAAAACATGCATTTTTAATTTGTCTACACATTTTAAAGCCTCATTTGACTTTGTAATAGAAAATATATAAAATGTGGAATGTATTTGGCAAGACTCAATTCTCAGCCTGAACTTCTCTTAAAATGTAGTCTACTTTTGTGCGGTGCAGCTGATTTAGTTTGTGAAATGGCCGCAGTTTCTACATCGCGGCGCTAGAGTATATCAAAATTACAAAAATTGGGCGAGAAATAATCTCCAAAGTTTGATCAAAAAAACATTTTGATAGACAATAAAAATGTAGTATAAGTTGATTACACACATATATATATATATTTATATATTAGGTTAAGTCATCCAAAAATTGTAGTAGCTAAATGTGTGTGCGTATAAACATTTTACTTTTCCTTCATTGAACTAGACAGCGAGGCATTTGGGGATTATCCATGCCTGGGAGGACATACAAATTGAATTTACAACAAATACACAGCGATATAATATATATATAGATTGCCATATCTGACAAGGTTATTTAACTAACTAATATTCACGAATATGCCAAGGGCTTTGACAAGGATTCGACAAGGCTTGTTGTGGAGGAGATTTGCATGGAATGTGCCATAAACTTGGTAATTTATAGAATTCTTCTATGTTATTGGTCGGTTTGTGAAGCGGTTTTGAGCAGCTCTTTGATTTTTTTGAGTTATAATATTTTGAATGTTTTACAAAACTGTATTTTGCGCTAATTCGTTGGAGGTTGTTAGTGGTGGTGGTTCAGAAAGCATCATTGAGCTCCACAATTGACATTCTCAATTCGAGAAGACTCGTTAGCTACTGCGTTCTCGCCAGCATCTCCAATCCGCCTTCCTCCTCCATTTTGCTAAGGAACTTGATGACACGGTATTGTGGCTCCGATTGTCGCACCATATCGATGAGCGCCAGTAGCTTCTTAATGCCAATCCAGACACGCTTCCCAGTCATTTTCCTGGCAATGCTCTGCAGCTCGTCGGCACCAAATACATCCGAGTCATCGAGCACGGCCAGTACATGTTCGGAGCTGGATAGATTCGCGACATGCAAAACGGATGTGAAGGCGGACAGCATTTCCATTTCAACGAGCACCTCACGTCGGCTGGAGGTGCACAGGACGAGTAGTTTGCGACCCTTGGGCGGCTGTTTCTTGAGCAGCACAAGCAGTGCCTGCAAAGTCAGGTTGGAGTAGCGCGGTCCAATCGGTCCGTAGTCGAGCAGACGCTCTACATTGTCCACAACGATGCAGCTGAGCGTGGAGCGATATGCATCATCGAAGATCTTGCGTATGTGCAGACATTTGGCGGACTCTGTGAAGCCGACCATATCCTCCGGTGAGCAAACCTTAACAAATGGGAAATCACTCATCTTGGCTAGATTGGCGGCCAGCGCCGATTTACCAGAGTTGGGTGCACCCTCGATCAGCACAGAGACGATGCCGGAACTTTCTGTGGCCTTTGCCTGTTGCACGTACAACATGCCGTCCTCGAGAACACTTGTCACCGGCTGTCCCCAGTTGATGACGCCACGCGCCAGCATATTCTCAATCATCTCCTGGGACGCACCGAATGCGGGCTTTATATCATTTTCCAGCGCATGCATAAAATCTGAACGGGTCACTTTCAGTTTCTCCATGGCCTCGGGATCAACTTGCACTTTGTCATCCGCCTTGATCAGACGATTCATCGCCGTGGATTGTGCAGCACGGACAAGTCCCTCCAGTTCGGCACCGCTAAAGTTCTTGGTGCAGGTGGCGATCTCTTTGTTGTCCACATCGCCGGCAATCTTGTTGAATTCACGCATTCGTTTCGTGTGTATATCGAGAATCTGGACACGTCCCTGCTCATTGGGCAGACTGATTTCCATTTGGACTTCGAGACGACCCGGACGCATTAGCGCCTCATCGATCATGTCCCGACGATTGGTCATGCCAATGACCAGTATGTTATTCAGCTGCTCCACACCATCAATCTTTGCTAGCAGTTGGTTAACGACAGTGTCGTGGACGCCACTATTACCAGCCACAGAGCCACGTGCCTTGCATATCGCATCGATCTCATCGAAGATGATGATGTGCAGACCACTATTCGGTCCAAGTCGCTTCTCCTCCTCCTCCGCATCAGCGAACAGCCGGCGAATATTCGCCTCGGATTCGCCAACATATTTGTCCAATATTTGCGGACCGTTCACAATCTTCGGTTCGCGGGCATTGAGCATGGTGCCAATCTGGCGGGCCATCAGAGTTTTACCCGTGCCCGGTGGTCCATATAAGAGGATGCCCTTGACGTGCTTAATGCCCAGCTGCTCGACGAGTTCGGGGGGAAACACGCGCGAGGCAAAAGCTCGTCGAAAGATTGAATTGAATTCGTTGTCCAAACCACCGATGCCCATTTTGCCAAAATCCCAATCCGGATTTATGATCGATTGGCGGGTGATTTTGCCCTTGGATCTTCCCTGCAGATTCAGCACCGAATTCTCGGCCTTCTCGAATTGGACGACAGTATTGCCGAGCACGCGACCAAAACGCACATTACGCGACTTTGGCTCCTTGCCATCGCCCACTGTACGGGGATCGACCGCCTCCAGCGTTTTGACGGCCAAACCGAGCAGTTTCTTGTCCTTGAAGTTAAAAACGAGTGTTTGGCCGACTGTTAAGGCCATGCCAGCAAATTGCATAATGAACTCCTTGGCCATTTCATCGGAATCGTAGGGCTCCTGGGTAATTGTCTTCTTATGCAGGAAATCCGTCTCGAAGGCGACGGATGTGATGATGTCCGAGCTGGCATCAAAGCGATACGGACGCACATCGATCTCCTGATTGATGGACAACGTTGCCCACTTGCGCTGCACCAGCGAGAAACCCACATGTCCACGTGGCAGTTCCCCAATCTTCTCCAGCGCAAATATAAAATGTTGTCCCGGTCCGGGTGAGATGTCCGCATATCTATTGACGAATCAGCAAAATAAATTTAGTCAGAATAATCACTCCACAATGACACAGACGCCCCCACACAAATTGAATGTTGGCGTCATTTTAAATACAAACAAAAAACGAGTAGCAAAACAAAAAACAACTAAATATAAAACTGACTTGACTTCTTCGGTGAAATCATCAATGTTGACAATTGCCTTATTCGTCAGCGACAGTATGTCTGTCGGGCATTTGATGGCCTTCATTTTGTGCGCCATTTCACCAGCCATTGTTCCGTGCACAAATTGTATCAAATTATACTTTTCGATTGTAATTTTTTATTAAAGATGCGAAATTGATCTTTTTTCTTTTGCTACCCAAAGCTGACTGATTCACCAACACAGCTGTTTGCGGTTCACTGCAGCCCTGGCAGCAGAAAAAATTAATACTTGGAGTACACACTGGCAGCATTAAACAGCTGTTCGACATTAATAACAAAATTTAAAAATGAATCCTAATGGAAATTAATGATCTTTTAAGCGGATTAAAGAGAATATATAGAAGCAGTGAATTAAAACTGTACACATAAGATGGATTGTTGTTCAAAGTCAAGTAAATCAGCTTTTATTTATATTGCACTTAGAGTTTTTCCGCTTTGCCAAGAGGACAACATTTTCTAAAGTTACTTCCCGGGGCACATAGAATTTTAAGGATGCCTCGTAGCCATGTGCCTTAAGGTGCTCCAGGCGGCCCTGGTCTAGAACACGCTTGCACTGATAGCCAATTGTTTCACGCTCTTCGCGACTCAAACGCTGTGTGGCTTCCACTTGGGGCAGCTGCTCTTCCTTTCCTCTGGATTGCTCCTCCATTGCCTCGGCGATGGCTTTGCGACGTTCTCGACTCATACCGCTGCCACAAACCGCCCAGCTGACCATCTTAGCAATTATAGTAAATTCTCTACGGGAGATACCTGCAGCCTCCAGCCATAATTTGCCCACGTAGGAGCGCCAGGAGCAGCGATGATGACAGCACAGCGCAATTAATATGTAGTTCGTGTGGCAAGCCACATCTCCCAGGATGCAGCGCAGTGTAAGATCTGTGGCTGCGCCACACAGATGCTTCGATAGCGCCACATAACGCTGTGTGCGTTGCAATTCGGGCAGCTGTGCAAGATTAAGGTCAGCGATATCGGCGCGTATGCGTTGCACCCGCTCCCTGTTGGTCAGCTTGTTGTCCTTCTTGTGGCGCAGCGACATCCGATCAACGAGCACCACCTGGGAGTCCTTTAGTTGCTGCGATTCCAACGCCGTCGCCAAATAAAAAGCCAATTGACCTTTGCCAGCTCCAAATTCTATATAGCTGGTGCTCTCGACGAGTTGCTGGTCCTGCTCGAGTATGCCGAGCAGAGCAGAGGTCTGCACGAGATGCTTGCGTGCCTCCGGCCCGTATTCCTTGTGGCTCAGCGGCTCCTCAAGGGAAACATGCTCTAACTGCAGTTGCTCAATTTTGCCCGCAATGTGCGTATCATAAAGATGCTTTACTTTCTCTATAATGCCATAGAATTCGGCATCCTCAAGTTCATGCAGCTTGAGCTCTAGTTCACTCTCTAACTGAGTCTCCTGCTCCTCTCCAGCATTGATATCCTTCACCAAGTATGGCAAATTTCTGCTCTGATCTCTGGCATTGCAAATGCTCAAGTGTTTGGCTAGCTTTCGCTTGAACACCGTATGTTTGGGGTCCAGAGGACAGGGTATTCTCTCCGCTTGGGAATCTTCTTCTGCGGATTTCTCTCCTGGCTGCTGGTGGGCTCCACAAAATAAACTGTCCTTGTTTGGCGTCATTTTGCAGTAGCGTTTCTTGCGCTGCACCCATTGGGCACAGTGATCAACTGCCGGCAAGTCCGCCTCCTTGTCGACGGTCATCTTCGGTTGCTTGGCGGCACTTGCCATGTGCAGCAGGCAGCGGTTAATCCTGCACGTGCCTTTTGTTTATATCAAAATTGAGTTAAGAATATCAGGCAACCGCAGTGTGATCGCAGTATTAAAGTAACAAAATACCAAAAAATACTAAAACAATAACAATAACTGTATGCAATTAATTATTTTATGCAGCAACAGATTTCACAACATATATAGCTATTATAAACATTGTATTACATTTAAAATCATATTTAGTTACTTATTCCGTAGAGCTTTTTTTGTTGGGACATGTTAAAACATACTTTAATAAATGTATTTTAGCTGAGTGGCAGCACCGCAGCACGCATACAATTGCTTTGCCTATCGATAGTGGCATCTTATCGATAGTTGCTACTTCTCCACACAAAACACGGAAAAAAGCCGCGAGGCGCAAACGTTTCTCACTCATTTTATAAACATTTTGTAAATAAATAAAAGTCATTCACTTATCAACTAATTAGAACAGAACTGATACAAACAGTGGAACATGTAAGAAGAAAGCGCCTGCCGCAACATGTGTGCTGCCGGCATGTCCATTGCTATTGTTGTACTTGCAAACAATTGAGAACCCATTTTTTTTTTCCAGGGCTCTCGTCAAACCGAAATCAGAGCTGACACCGGAGGAGCTAGCACGTCAGGAGGAGGAGGAGTTCAACACTGGTCCGCTATCAGTGCTCACACAGTCCGTGAAGAATAATACGCAAGTTTTGATCAATTGTCGAAACAACAAAAAGCTCCTCGGCCGTGTAAAAGCCTTCGATCGCCATTGCAACATGGTGTTGGAGAACGTCAAGGAGATGTGGACGGAATTACCGCGCACTGGCAAGGGCAAGAAGAAGGTGAAACCGGTCAACAAGGATCGCTTCATATCGAAAATGTTCCTGCGCGGCGATTCAGTGATTCTCGTCCTGCGCAATCCGCTCGCCACAGCAGCGGGCAAGTAGTTTTAATCCAATAAATAATACAAAAATACCCTCAGAATTAGAAAGTGAAGAAAAAACAAACACAAACAATAAAAACCAAATTGTTATTTTGCATAAATTCACAAATGTAATATTTAATTCTCGGACAGTTGCTGGTGCAAGATGGGCACATAATCATCATATTCCGCCTGGTAGAAGGTTCCAGCTACGACCTCGCCCAACTGATGATGCTCGGCAAATTTGGCCACATGGAATTTTGGGCGATTGCGACGGGATTTGTTGCTCACGCGAGCGCCTTCAAAATTCAGTTTGCCCGGCTGCTTGTAGAGCAGGAAAACATAACGATGCAGTCCTGTATCCTTGGGTGGACCAGAGCCTACATATGCGGCAAGCACTTCGCCACTGGCCACATCGTTGCCGGGTATATTGACAACAACCCAATGCTTGAACTCACGAAACTTGGGTGCAGCACGACTGGGTGCATCCGGATCGGTCATGATGAGCGAATAGTATTCATCTGGCTGGGCTTCCCACTCGACCACAGGTTGTGACTTCACCTGTGTGGGCGTGAGCACCACGCCCTCCTGGGCAACGATCCCATTCTCATAGGTTACCTTTGAACGGAAAGGTTTTTGTTTTGTTGCAGCGTTTTTGTTTTATGTTTTGTTAAACTTTCATAGGGTATTTTAACTACGAAGGGGAAGTGCGTCTTTCTGCTCTATCTTTTTCTTACCTTAAGCAACTGGCTTGGGGCATGTGGCACCACATCAGGCACGACTTCATGTTCCTTGAACGATTCCTCGACAGAGTTTGAGTGCACGGCTGCCATAACGCAGGCAATCAGCACCGACTGAAATAACATTTTGTTTATGCAATAAAATTAAGAAAACTTTAAGCAAACAATTTGAACTGTTCGCTGGCCAAGTTTGTTGGCAACTAAAACCAGTTTGTTGTGACGCAGATTATTTAAATAGTTGGCGCTGAAAGCTGCTTTTTGATGCTGTGCGAAAACGTTGCGGGAAACATTTTTAATAACACTTTTTTTTTATTAAATTGCCAATTGCATTTTCTAATTTATCAATTCAAGTCTAAATCAATTATTATAAATATTACTGTTTGCTGTTTTCATTTGCCAGATAACTGCTTATACAATTTGGGCACATAATCGTCCCACTGAGCTTGGAAAAAATTTCCAGCGACGGGATTACCCAGCTTGTATTTGGCCACAAATTTCTCAGTGCTGAATTTTCCGCGTTTGTCGCCGCTTGTTTTCGGAATGTGCTGCTCATTGCAGGACAGTTTCTGGGGCTGCTTGTAGACCAGAAAGACGTAGCGATGAAGACCGGTGCCCTGTGGTGGACCCGAACCCACGTAAGCGCTAAGCACAACACCTTTGTCCACCTGCGTGCCGGGCACATTGACGACCAGCCAATGATGCCATTCACGAAACTTGGGCTCCTTGCGACTGGGCGCATCGGGATCTGTTAGTATCACGGTATACAGAGCACTTTCCTCCGTTTCCCATTCAAGCCGCGGAATATTCTTCACCTGAGTCGGCGTCAACTCGTTGCCTTTGTCCACCTCCACACCGGGCGCATAGGTGACCTAAGTAGGTGGCATGAAGCTGATGCAGTTTAGAAGTATTAAGGATATTTTGGTGTGTACCTTTAACAGCTTTGCTGGTGCCACTTGCAGTATGTCCGGTATAATCTTGTGCTTTATAAAGCTCTCGGAAATATCAGCCATAATTATAAGAACATTAATAGAGGCTATATGTTATTGTCAGATACGAAAATGAACTAATTCCAAGGCTATGCTGATTAAGATATACCAAATCTAAGGGATGAAATGAGTTTCTTCTTGAGAGCTCGACTATCAGGCACTCTAAATGTATCACTCTAGTTTTATTTATCTTTCATAGTTGCAATTTAAGTTTGATGAATGTATTTCATTATTATATATTTTATAAAGAAATGATTATTACTTCAACTTTCATTATACTAAAAAACCAATAAATCTTTTCACACACAATTCCACAAGTCCACACCCATTTTTAGGCTGGTATTTCAAAATATCTTATAACTAAAATCAAATCAGCATATGATGTTATTTACAAGTCCAACAAGTCAGCTATATTCAGAGGTATGAGGAAGGTCTATTTAAATATATTTACACTCGTTTTGATTAGTATGGTAACCCCTTTCCTCAAATCCATACTATATACTTATATATAGATAGCAATATAGAACATTTTCGTATATAACATGAATGGTACTTTTGCGATCTTATCGAAATTTTTATTGTCGATCAATAAACTTTTACTTTACAAGGTTTATCGCTATTTTAAATCGATATTCGGGAATCGGATAAGTTGTTGATAAACTTGATATGCATGAGCTTATATTCCAAATTTAAGGTATATAACTTTGATTGTTAGATTGTAAGATTCGGCCGAAAATTCTTATTCAGGAAATACAAATAATGAATAAAATAATTAAGCATGTCAAAAAACCAAACCTCAGTGGAATTAGTCTTCTTCGTGTTGGCTATTCCATAGTTTCCTTAAAAAACCAACTTTAAAATCGATTTAAAAAAAAAGGTTTCAAAATATACTGCTTAAATTGTTTATACAGCCGGTTTGGATAAGCTTTCACTGCAGACACAAAATATTTTTAATGTGGAAGATTTGTAAATGAGCTGGAATCGAAGTTAAATTATAATTTAATTTATGCATTTCTTTGGCAATCCAAAACCGGCCAACAAATTAGCTCGTTAACATTTTTGATTAATTTTGCTGTTGTGGAGTTTAAACTTTAACCTAGAGCTATAGAGTCTGTTCCTGACCTCTCTGAACATTGGCCTTACTCAGCACCGGCACATCTTTGCTCCACTCGCTGGTGAAAAAGTTGCCAGCCAGCGGTTTTCCAAGATTATATTTTGCTACAAACGACTTGGTGCTAAAGTTCATCCTGTTCTCTTCGCTATTTTGGGGTATGGCCCCAAATTCGAACTTCAGATAATCCGGCTGCTTGTAGAGCAAAAAAACGTAACGATGCAGTTCACTGTTTTTGGGGGGCGTGGCACCCATATATGCAACACGGACGTCGCCCCGTTTCAGCTGATTGCCGGGTATGTTGAGGACGAGCCAATGCAGATATTCTTTGAACTTTGGATTCTTTCGACTCGGTGCATCCGGATCGGTCATCAGCAGCGTATAGTAGTTCTCCTCGCTAGATACCCATTTAACCTTTGGTTCATCCCGCACTTGCATCGGCTGGAGCTCAACACCACGATCGGCGTTTATCTGGCCCGGATAGGTCACCTGTTGCCGTACAAGAGGAATCCATTTGTGACTCAGTGCAAATAATCTCAAGCATTCCACTTACATTAAGAAACTCCTGCGGACCAATATCCAAAAGATCTGGTATAACATCCAAGTGCCTAAAGAACTTGCTAACTTCCGTTTCCGTTGGATCAGTGCTGCTGGCCAGGCACATAACGAAATACAGCAAAGTCACAATGCAAAGCAGTCGGCAGCAATTTGCTAGCCACATGGCTTAAACGATTTAAGCAGAGATTTCAGCAAACTGTCGTCTGCTTGGCTTGAACAGCGCCTTAAGTAGCTCGCCCCCAGACTAGAGCAGCAAAACCGGCTGTCTGGCTGAGTCTGGGTCCGGTGGCCAGTTTTAGCCAAGTCTTTTACTCTAGCAGAAAAGTATATGAGTTTGCTGGAGACTTGATAAATGACAGATATTTGCGTTTGTTTTTCTTAATATTAGAGTTAAACAAAGAGTTAATAATTAAAAAAAACTCGAATTCGATCAAATCAAAAAAAAAAAAAAATTATTATCTACATTTAAATGCAGCTCGATAAATATCGAGGATTTCTTGAATCCAACATTTTTTTTTAGCTACTTTAATATGTTATTAGAGTATCAAGCAGTCGGTTTCACATGACTGCATTTTTCTACTTGTTTTACTTTATCAATCGTAGCTAAAAGACCAATTTGATTAGAACCCTACTTTTGCTACCCTTCCAACTATTTTCACCCTATTATTTTTCATTCCACGCGTTTACAATTGTTGCTGCAGCAAAATTCGCGTGACTGGCCAAAAAAAAAAAAAAAAAAAACTCGAGAATGTAATGAATGAAAACAGTTAGTAGCCAATTTAGGTGTAATTGAATTAGAGTGCAGGAAATTGCTGCTAACTACAAAACATGCAAATCAGGCTTGATGACTAATCGCAATTATAGATAATATCTCAATGGGGACTGTGGGCATTGTGATTTATTTAAGCCTTAAGTTTATAAAGTGAATTTTACATATGCCTTTGCTCATGTGATTGAAAAGAATCTAAGATATTAAGAACTTGGCCTTGATAAAATGTAGAGCTGTAAAATTTAACTGATTGCTTGTTTTTGAAAGTTGAAAGTATTTTAGAGAGTAAAATATTTAAAATAAATCTACAGTACCTTATATTGTTTTAATTATAATTAAAAATGTAGTACTTATATATTTTATTTTAGATGGCCAGAAAGTTGTTAATATAGTTCTAGAAAGAAAAAATTGGAAGCTGATTACGGTTAGACAAAAGTTAATAAATTGCTGGGTTTTTTAATTTTCATAATAATGCTTGAAGAATGTCAGCATTTAGCTTACTGAAAAATGTTTCCTATAATCATTTATAAAATTATGATGTACAAATAATGATTGTCTATAGTGACATTTGATTGATGTGAGATTATACTCAGTTTTTCTCCGCCCTTCTATGTATGCAATATAAGATGCTTTGCACAATCTGATGAAACCCGCAGGACAAAAGAAAAAAATGTTATTAAACTTTTTGTTGTTTGTAAAACTCTATCAAGGGAAAATTTAACATTTAAAAAAACAGTAGCAACAACTATGTAAAAGTTCTCCCATGGCATTAATTTTACTATCGATGCAGGAAATCAAATGAATTTATTTTACTTTGCAGTTAATTTACTAATTTGGATAGTATCGCAGCGAATCTAAAGCAATAAAAACAATTATAAAATTGAATGTGTTGTGTTTACACACAAAATTAACTTGCGACTAGTTCCAATAAAACAATTGCCGAGGATTATATTAAGTTTGTAATGGAAGGGTTGCGAATTTGTGGATTAAGCAGATTATATTTTGGATAACCAATTACTGCACTTATAGCTGGAATCGAATAGCTTACTCGATATTGATGTTAAAATTATACCGATAAAAGGGCTGCTTTAACATAATTGGACCTCTACATAAATACTATCAATAATGGCAAAAGGGAGTTAGGTAGTTAAATTTACAGGGCTAAAAGCAAATAATATAAAGTTATTAGAACTTTGTTTATAAATATGATTCAAAATAACTGCAAAAGTTTAAGAACCAAAAACGTATTTAAACTTGATTATCACAACAGAAAATAATTATATGCAAATATAAACCAGTTAGTTAATCTGGTCAAGTTCAACAAAATTAAAAAACCAATGTTTAAAATTCATTTAATTTTAATTTTTGCAATTTGTAATAAATTAAATAAATTATATTTCAATTATGTTGCCTGATTTTTGGTCGTTTCCTGAAGAGTGGAAGAACTGAAGGAAAATGCAGAGAAGTGGAGAGAAAGGAGTAGTAAAAGTAGTCGATAGGGGAGAAGAGGGGTTGCAGAGTGGGAAGTATGGAAATTAATAGAATGGCTAAAAGTCGAGCGTACTTAAAACTTAACAAACTAATATTATGGCCTAGGCATGTTCCGGTTCCATTTGGTCTGATTACTTAAAGTGCCACGCCCCCTCAGATATGTGTGTGGGAAGAGCTGTGGTACTCAGTTCCTTGGTATGTACATTTTAACAGCGGCAGTTTTTATCCTAGATCTAAGAGGAGGAGCTGTAGCTGGACGAGCTGCCACTCGATGGGGAGCCCGACGACGAGCTGTACGAGGAGGAGCTGCTGGGATGATAGGAGCTATAGGCCACATTCTGTGAGTCCCAACGCGCATATGGACCACCGCTCATGGGCTCCCAGCTGCTGGGATCGTACGAGGAGGCCGTGGTACTGGGCACACCATATTCAGCTTGTGGCATCGGAGCTGGCATTGGGACCATGTTCATCTTCATGCCGCCCAATTTCTGGATCAGATTATAGATGAGGAAACCGAGCACCAGCTTAATGGCAATCTTGGACAGAATCAGTGCCTTGGTCGCCTTCAAGCTGACCAGAGCCAGGAGGATGGGCATGACCACCTTCAGCTTGAACTTCATGAGCAGCAGCAGAGGCAGGAAGAGCTTATCCTTGTTCTTCTTCTCAGCGCGGCCTAAAATTGGGAAATGTGTATTGGGATTAGAAATGTTTTTTTTTGAGATTGTTAGTTGATTTTCACACACCTTCCTCCTTGGGCAGCTCCAGATCGAAGCCACGATCAGCACGATAGGTCATCACGGAGCTGGAGAAGAAAGTCTCGGGCAGCTGGACGCGCAGCTCATTCGTGCGCAGAATCCTTGCGAGGCGATCAACGATGACCTTGTCGATGACATCATCGTTGTAGGCACGACCGCTGACCTCCTCCTCAACGTTGGCAACGGTGTCCAGATACGTGAGCACCTTCTCCTTCAGGCAATGCATTGCATTGGCATGGAAGCACTTATCCACAATCGTTGAGATCAGCTCATCCGAGCTGTGAATCCGTGGCGTCACCGCATTATCAATGGCAGCGCCTTGCACTGATGATGTCGCCGCCAGCAGCAGCAGCATGCAACCGAACGCGACGAAGGATGTGTTACGAGAAGCCATCTTTTAATTATCTATATAAATATTTTTATAAAAATATATATATATATATATCACTATGTTTATATATACACTTGTTCAATACACTACCAGAGCGCGTTGTGGGTGTTCACTGCGATGCCGTTGCGACGACAATGTTGAACAATTGTGCGAGTACTCACGATTTTATACTGCCGCTCCTCGGAGCGCCCCAAAGAGACAACTGCAATGCAAGAGTTGGTTGTTGCTACAACAACAACAACAACAACAACAATATTGTTTCTTTTTGGACAGCTACGAATTGAGTGACGAAAGCAACATGGTCGAACCTTAGCCAAACTACTCCAAAGTTTTTCATCGACTTTTGATATCTGGGTTGCCCCCGCAGTCCGCCTTGGCTAGCTGGCAAAGCTTTCTCGCTTTCCATATCGGCACTGGCTGGTGGCTCCCCCCACCCCCTCTCGAGTAGTGGTCAGAGTTGCATTTATCGAGGTGCCCAATGAAAATAACTTTTGTTTCCCCCAATTAGTATGCGGACCCACAACTCTTACGTACCCAGCCACAAGAAAGCCAAGACCGAAGACGGTCCCAAACATCAGAGCCGGGTTCAAGGCACGTATTGTGTCAAATTTTTCGATACAAGAAATTCAGTACGGAACTGGAGTCTACGCTTTGGTATTGACCATTGATACGGATTAAGCCATTTGATTTTTTCATAGTATACCCATAAATGTATATATGCGGAACTGTTTGTTCAGTTTCCGTCCGCAGCAAAGTTCAGTTATTATTATTTCGTTCGTTTTTTGGGATTACGAAATCGATTGCCATATATTTAATTCGACACGTTTCCGTTAACTGGGTTAATCAGATGTTCAGTGAATCAATCCAATGTGGGTCAACATAAATGAAGGATTCGGGAAATCAGTTGTTGATATTTGTTTGTCCCTCACATGGACATTTTAGTTTGCATTTACATATACATACATATATCGTATATCCCCTGAAATTCTGTCAATATTTACTAGTAGGCACCTGGAACTCTTTCTAATTGAATCGTTAATTAAAAATAATATGAACGATTGATTAATAATAATATTAAATAAATAAAGTTTGACATCATCAGATAATTATTTAAAGCAAGATCAAAATAAACTTGATTGATTTCTATGTAAAATAAATATGTATTTGGTTTTTTGTATTCTTAGGATATTTATTAAATGTTATAGTTTGCTGCTTGTGAACACTTTTTATAATTAAAAAAAATTATATTATTTTTATATTTAATATGTCTTATTATTCATAAACATCTGCAATAATTTCTGAACATTTAGTATAATACATTTTTGAGATTGGTATTTGCGATTCTTCTTTTAGGGAACACTTATTTCATAATCAAATATTTTTCTAACGTATCCTCAGGGATACATATATATTCTTAGCCCGTAAACTATTTTTATTATGTAACTATAGTTATATTATCAATGTTGCTCGCCTTAACTTATTCGAAAAATATTGTAATTTATGTAATTAATATAAAAGTTAGAAATAGAAACGGTCAGAAATAAAAATTAACTTTTTTTTACTCCATTCTCAAATTCATAATTTATGACTTGCAATGTAAAAATTAATGTAAGTATGTAAATATTGAAAGTATTTTCACGTATCTCTAAGTATGTCATCTGAGTAGAAGCAAATGGAATGTGAAATTAAATATGATTTCAGTGTTGAGCATTCAATTATTTTTAATGCAGCGTTGGTATGCGGCATTCCCAGGTTACCAAAAATGTTGATTTGTGGGTGAAATTTATTATTCTACAAAAATAAAATTTGTTCTACATTATAGAAGTTAATTGTAATTGATAAAGATATATAGTTATTTACATCCACTATTTCTGTGATATAATTTTTAACAGGTAGCCTAAAAACAAATCTTTGCTAGACTGGCAACACTTGTAGATTACCCCACGGATCATCTGAATAATGCAACAAGTGTCGCCATCGCTGTTATTTTGTCATCACACGATCTGTTATCACCCAATAAAAGAAATTGTCAACATATATTTCACATGCGCCACACTTTACTCGATGCGTGCCAACATTTAAAAAATAAAAAATAATAAAAACAAAATAAAAAACGTAGACATGCAATAAATTTCCATATGCTGATGCGTCTGTGCAACGTCCTCCTGAATGCCAAAATGTTATGAAAGCGACGCACTGCGGCAGCTGGCCAAGAGTCTCATAACGTTATCTGGCCAACTTGTCACTGAGCTCTTGCACTTTTTCCCATATGTGCAGCATTGGCAGCTCTTTGTTGACCACAAGAATGCTTCTTCACTTTTATTATTTTTAATTGAATTTCAGATGGAAAATTATACCATAAGAATTTCCAGCAAGGGTCCTTGGCTTGTGGTCACTTGTCGCTCAGTTGGCCAGCTAACAACGTTTAAAGTGCTGGCCAAAAGGAATGCTTTAAAGACTTTCACTTTCGGCCACAACAAAATACCGCATAACTTTCACGCAAGTGAAAATAAGAAACTTAAAAATTTAAATTAATGACAGTAGTTCATCATATTAAATGCGAAACCTTCACTTCTTCACTCCCCCGTAGTTTGACTGGAATATTTAATTAGATGCGACGAAGCATTTGAAGCCAATTAAATTTTTGGCTAATTAGGACAATAAGGCCTATACTTATTCGAGGCGCAGTGAAATTAGGCAGTTCACTTAATTAACTAAAGATTTGTGTAATGGCAGCAATTGTAAGTAGGCTACACTACAAAAAAATTAAAAAAAACAGTTGAATACTTTAATTTAAATAGGCATTTATTTTGCATTTGATTTGTGTTGTTGTTTTGTTTTCTTTGTTTTGCTCTTTTCAATAAATAAATAAATAAATATTATTATAAAATAATGTCTAACGGGGATAAGGGACAGCCTCGCATCTTTCGTCTTCTGTTTTTGTTACATTTTGGAAAAAAAGGGACGAATCAAGTCACAAACAACTTTTAACAATTAACAAACAATTTGTGCCCCGAGCTCATCTTTTTTTTCTATGGCTGTTGTTTGGCTTCAGAGTTTTTCGGGTTTTGGATTATTAGACATGGGCCTGATAGGCCAGCTCTTGGGCAGCCAGCTGGGGTTGGGGCTGCTCCACAACAGGCGCACCAAAGTTGCGACCATCCCACGGGCCGTGGGCGGTGATATGTGCGGTGTGATGATGATCATGAGCAATCTGTGGATATAAATGAAGTTCGGGTAAAAATGAGCAAAAGATTGCAAATTTCTTGGCACAATTTGGGGTTGGCTTTTGAGGAGATGCTTTTTAGGAGTTGTGGAAGGGTTTTGTTTTGTTTTTTCGGGTTTTTGGACTCGGAACTTACCCAGCGCGCGCGCTCGCTCTCACTTTCGGGGTGGTCGAAGAGAGAGAGGGGGGAACAACAGTATACATACGTGATATGTGTAAATAGTAATAGTTAGAACTCTACCCGTCTGCCCTCCACAACACACACAACTCAACTACAGCAACTCACTTAATTACCACAGCCCGCGAATGCCTAAAAGACAATAGAAATGCGGTTTTTAATAGCTGATCGCTCTTACCTTTTTGCACAATTGGAAAATGGCCAAACCAACCGAGACAATAAACGAGAAGAAGCCCAAAGCCAGCGCATTGAATGCCTTAATCTTCAGTATACCAATTGCCATCGGAATCACAGTGATTGCCTTCAGCAAAATGAGCACCAGAATGGGCATGGCCAGTTTGCGTAGACGATGCTTCTTGCCTGGAGTGGATGGAAGTGGAAGTGGTTAAGTGTCAAGTTAGTCATTCGATGGGGTTGATTGTGTGGAACCCACCCTTCTTGAAGATGTTGCCCTTCTTACCCCTGGCTTCGATATCGGTAGCATCAGCATCTTCATTATTCAGCTGCAGGTTCAAGCTCAGCTCGTCGTTGGCCAGATTGCGTGCCGAGACGGTGATCTTGGCATCGGCCATGGGCAGACTCATGCTCACATCGTGTCCCTTGATATAGTTCTCGATGGCATCGAGAAAGCCATCGCTGGTACTGGCACGTGCCTCACTAATGGGCGCCACCCGCTGCCCGTTGGTGCGAACCTCCAAGTTGGACAACTTTAAGTGGAAAGAAGACATCGAGTTGAGTTGGAAAATTAAGTTAAGGTTCATTATTTTGTCACCTTATAGCTATCTTGGCTCAGCACATTGTCCACGAAACGCATGGCGCGCTCTTTGATGCACGCCATCGAATCTTGGCCGCTGACGCACTTGCTCTGCTCCTCTGCAATCAGCCGTTGCAGCTGCGGCGTGGTGGCACCATGTGTGGACACCAACAGGGCTGTAATGCCCACAACTAGAAGGAGCAATTTGGCCATTTTGTTTTGTTTTCTTTTTTTTCTTCTAAATTGTGCTTTGGTGCTTTGGTCGGAAGACACAACTCGCCTCAATGCTGGCACAATTGAGTTTAATAATCGTTTTTCTATTGTTCACGATTTTTATACTCACCCAATGTTTTAAGTGGCGACTCCGCAGTCGGTGCTCTGCCGGCTCGTGTCCCCCACTCGGCTACTTGTCGTACGCATTAATGTACAAAAGAAAGAAGAAACAACAAAAAAACAACAAAAAAAAACATGGCGGAAGAAGACGTAAATGAAGCGGACACCGCAAGAGGCAGCTCGGCGTGTGCAGTGTTGTTGCCACTATTTTTGTTGTTGTTGTTGCCCAGTGCCACTTAGTGGCATTATACGTATTGTTGCTCTGTGTGCGTGCTTGGGAGTACCACGTGTCGTATACTTAATGCAATTTTATTTCAAGCGCGTTTTGCGCTTGCGTTTCGTATTTTAATAATGCGTTTTATTTTTGTACAAACTTGTCTTAATAATAATAAATGCATTTTCCTGCTGAAACTTTTTGTAAAACGCTTGAGTACAAATATAGCTAGAGTTAATTGTCCAAAGAAATCCCTAAGACAGCTGAGAATGACTTTGGAGGCCATCTGCGGCTTTTTATTATCTTTTGTTTTGGGGATGATTAGTTTTTAAATTACACATTTATTTCGCCTGGAAAGGTGTGGAGAGAGTGCAGGCAGTTGCAGATAGTAAGCTTGATAGTTAGATCTATATGTGGTAGAAAAATATAAGAATATGTAAATGTGAAAATCCATTTTTAAAAGTATAAATATCCAGTCATTACTTATTACTTATTGAATACATATATTATATATTTTTGAATATCTAAAGTTGAGCATAGACTAATTTTGAGACTAAAGTTGAGCATTACTAATTATTGTCTTGAATATATGATTATAATATCTAATAATATATATCTTATAATAATATATAACGAGTGCCTAATATATATCTATAATTTATACGATTCTTCTGCTGCAATATGCATATGATTGACTTACAATTAAGAAGACACCTGAAGAATTTCAGTCATTTTTATTTATTATGAATTTTTACAATTAAAATAATTTATCGATTCGATGTACGCACAAATTATGATTGAAATTCTGGTGCAATAAATTTAAGTCATTTTTATTCATTACGAATTTTTACAATTAAGACAAAATTAATTTATCGATTCGATATACACACAAATTATGATTGAAAGACTGGTGCAATAAATTTCAGTAATCTTTATTCATTACGAACTTATACAATTAAAAAAAAATTTATATATCGATTCGATATACACACAAATTATGAATGAAATTCTGGTGCAATAAATTTCAGTCATTTTTATTTATTAAAAATTTTTACAATTAAAAAAAAATTATTTGATCAATTCGATATACACACAAATTGTGATTGAAATTCTGTTGCAATAAAAAAAAAATACCAAACACTGTAATTTGAATTTTTGGGTGTGCTTTTAATTTAAGGCAATTTGTATAAATAACTATGCTTTCAGCATAGTAAGCAGAAATATAGGCAACATTTTTATTAAGCTGCTCAGAGTCATAAACCGTTCAATGGTTACAGCCAAACTCAACATAAATTGAATGCAACACATAATTTTATACCACAGCCATATGGAAAATTGTGCAAGTCGGGCAATTAGCAATAACACAGTGAAAAATCATAATTCATAATTGAAATTGGGTAGGCTTAGTGACAAAATTGAGCAACCACAACAACAACAACAACATTGGCTGCATGACAATGATTTAGTAGAAAGTGTTTTTCTTTGCCATATTGAAAGCGAAAGTGACAGCCAGTTTCCCCCCAAATGACACCCATTCCCAAACCAAAAAAAAAAACCGCACGTAATCCTCAAGTAAGCCGGTGGCCAAAAGACATGCGCTGAATTCCAAAAATACACAAAATATATTCGCAGTGCAGCGTGTGAATTATGAATTTCGTAAATTGATTACGTTTTTTTGGCCTGCCACGAAATTGAAATTGATATCAGAGCAATTTTAGCATATCTTCAATTGTCTTTTTTTTTTTTTTATTTAGCTTCTGTTGATATTTTTCACTCTTTTTCGAAGCCAAAGTTTCTCTGGTTCATTTGCAATTCAATTCGCATTTTGGCAGACGGTCCGAAGCCCCGGAACATTTGCCAATGAAATTGGAAAACCTTGCTATATCTAATTTTTTTTTTTTCTTTTTACATTTCAAATTGTTGCGTAGAAACGTGCAACGAGGCAGCACAGTCAAGCGCAGAGTGTGCCTTTAAATATAAATGAAGTGTTTTGTTGGCCAGCAATTGAAGCCGCACACATATTTGTTATTGACACTACACTCGTCAGTGCCTGGCGTTACTGTTGCTGCCACCAGCGCCATTTTGCATTGTTGCACGTGATAATTGTCACTGTGGTCGCTGCTGCAACTTTCCCAATATGCCACGTGTGAGCACTGCATGCCTTTTTCCACGGAAAAAATTTATTTGCAACATATTTTTTTTTGCTTGCAATAAAATTCCGTACATTTCAGAAAAGTTTATAAAGTCTATTTCAGTTGCAGCATTTTTATTAAATTTCCAGAGCAGATTTAAACGTAGCATTTAAAATTTAAAATTTAATAGCTCCTGGCATAAAAGTTGCGCAGGCTCGGCAAATGTATTAAAAATATTATTAAATAATAAAAATACAACTACATTTTTATACACCTTTATTAACCTTAAATATGATTATTATTTTAATGCAAGTTTTAATTTTAATTTTATTACTTTTTATGTATTTAAAAAAGTGGTTAATTAATGCATAGATATATTTGCCTTAAATCTTGTATTATTTTAGGGCTTGCAGTTGATATTTATGTCGAACCGTTGTCAAGATTTTCCTACGGTCCTTAAGCAGACTCCATATTAACAACGCTAGAATGGAGCAGCTGCTTGGTTTCCAGCAGCAGAGCACTAAGTGCGTTAAGGGGTCTGGGACTAATCCCTGCATAAGAAAGTTTTCGCTTAAGCACTCCTAAGTAAAAGCTTCTTGCATTAACCTAATTGCTGTTCCTACTTTGCCCACTTTTTACTCCAAAAACAAACTTTGCTCTCCATTTCTTCAATTAGGCAAAAAGGTTTTGCATAGTTTTATTGCATTAATATTAACAGAAACAAATCGAGTGCAATATCTTTTCCCTCTCTGAAATACAATAAAGTGTTTTTTTCCTGTTGCCTTTGTCACTTTTCTCTTGTATTTGTACAATTCTCATAAATATTAAATAATAAAATAAATAAATAAATAAAAACAATACGAAGCACTACTTAAAATCGAGCCAGCAGCATTTTCCATTCAGGTATTGAGTTTTGCATCTTAACGCTTCTCTTGGCCCGCATAGGCCATGTCTTGGGCATCCTGTGGCTCTTGGGAGGAACGTGCCCAGGCATGTGGATCCCAAGCGGGCGCCGGATGTTCCAAATGATCCAAATGATGCTCATATGGCAATTCATGATGATCAATATGATGATCCAAGTGATGGTCCAAATGATGATCCAAATGATGATCAATGTGATGGGGCACAATGTGCTCGATGTGATGGGGCACAACATGCTCAATATGATGTGGCACCACATGATCATGGGGATAGTGCACCACCTCATAGTTGACAATCTTCGGCTTGGCAATCTTAAAGATTACCAGTGCACCAGAGAGCACCAGTGAGAGCAGACCCAATGTCATTGCCTTCCAGGTTTTCAGAGCAATCAGACCCAATGCGAGGGGCATAAGGACCGTGGTCTTTAGCTTGAGACCCAAAAGGAAGGGCAACACAGCCTTGCGAATCATGCCGCGTCCTGGTAATAGATTGCACAAATTAACACAGACTCCAAATCGAGAGTTTTAATTAACCATTACTCACCCTCATTGGCAGCTGTTAGGGGCACAATTCCACCCTGTGTGAGGGGATTCTGGAGCAGATAGTCGGGCACCAGGGAGCGTGCCTCCTCGCTGCGGAAGAACTCCGGCGCCTGAATCCTCAAAGCATGACTGCCCAGATAGCTATCGATGTTGTCAAACATCTGCTGCTCAGCACTGTTCGAGCGTCCCTCTGTCTCCGCTTCTGCCACACGCTGGCTGGAGGTGCGCACAATGGACAAACGTTCCGTTAGTTTCAACTCTGGCTGCTGCATGGCTGCATTGAACCATTGCAGCGCCTTGGGGCGCACACAAGAGATGCTCAGATCCTTGAGGCAGCCATGATACATATCCAGCGCCAGCTGGGTAGCCGATTGAGCTTGTGCTTGGGGGCTGCTGGGTGCTGCCTGTGCGACGACCAGCGTCGCCAAGGTGCCAATTAGCCAAATGGAGCTCTGCATCCTTGCACACTTTCACCTTGGGGAATAATTGAGTTACTCTTGCTACTGTTGGTGCCACGCTGCGCACGCGTTGGCGACTCGTTGGGTTATGCAAATGTCGGCCGGGCAACGCTTGGTTTTTATACGTCGGCATTTTGTTAATTGAATTGCGTACGCGACTCTTTCGACGGTTTGCTTTGTTGACCAAGTTTAGCGGACATTGCGTTTTGTGTTTTGTCAAAGTCATGGAAAGCGCAAGTTGAACAGTTTCACCTGTTCACAAAGTCATCAGCCCCCTACACACACACACACACACACCGAGAAAAGTATAGCCGGAAATGAATTTCTATTCTTATTTTTTGAATGAAAATTTACTTGAATATTTATTAATTATATTTATTAACCATTTATTCTTTGAAAAGTATGAATAACTCTTGGTTTAAAAAACGAACGTTAATTTTGTTTAATGGAAACAAGCATTGTTTAATAATTTAAAAAAATACTTTTTGGCTCAAATTAAGTTTAGAATTGAATAGCTCTTAATTTAAGAACATTTAAGACTCTTGCTCTTTTAAAAGAGTTGTGGCTTATATTAAATATTGTGAACATATTAATAATAATAATTTATATATTATTATTTATAAATCTTTATAATTTATAAAATATATTTAAATATATAAAAATTTGGGGTTTCTGAACTGCGAACTATTAGATCTATTGTGCCCATTATGAGCATTTAAAGTAAGTATAATATGTCAGCCAGTAATCCATCATCTTATTTTGTATATTTTATATATTTGTATAATTTAAGCTATCGTTTTTATTATTCTATTCTAATCATTCTCTGTTCTAGAGTATGACAAAATTTATACATTATTTGAGCAACAAGTTATTCTACTATTTTTCCAAGTGTGCTCATTCTACGGTTTCCTTATAGGTCTTTTGGGTTAGTTGGCTGGGCTTTATGGACACGCCTTTGTCTGTCATTTAGTGTCTTGCTTAATCAGACACTTCTAAGCATAATACTCGGCATTTAATGCCGCACATAATTGAAAGTTATTTTATGGCTTCTTCGCTTCTGCGGAGGAGGAGCTTGTCGTAAAACCATCAGTTGCCCCGAAGCCCCAACTCACATTCAATGTGCGTGCCTCGCAACTCAATTAGAATGCGATACGATACGAAACATTTCAATACAAACTGGCTCTGACATGTTGCATTAACAGAAGGCCAACTGTAAAGCTCAACAAATGCATTTCAATTGCGGCTACTACATTTATTTTTTATAGCTAACAAGTTTTGAAGTGCCAGTCGTGTCTGATTTTAACAGCAGAAGAATATTATAATTGGTAAATATATAAATTTAAAAGCAGAAGAATTTTAAAATTAATAAAATAAAAATAAATTAAAATTGTTAGATATATAAAATATATAAAAATAAATAATAAATATGAAAACTTACTGATTTCTAATGTAAAAGCAGAAGAATATTAAAATTAATAAATATTTAAAAATAAATAATAAATATGAAAACTTACTGATTTCTAAATTAAAAGCAGAAAAAAATTAAATTGGTAGAAATATAAAAATAATTAATAAATATAAAAGCTTACAGATTAGTAATTTAAAAGCAGCAGAATATTAAATTGGTGGATATATAGAAATAAATAATATATATAACAAATAACTGATATGAAAATTAATATATAGAAGCTACGTTATAAATTAAGAATGCTCTTAAGAAAATTATATTTAATGCATATATATATCTATTTAATAAAAATAATTTCTTGTATTAAGTATTCAAACTTCTTAAACTTCCAAAACATACACAAAAGCAGTTTTTTCGTGCTATTTAATATATTCGTGAATAAAATTTATTTCTTTGTATTTTTCGAAGTGTTTGTCTGCTATTCACCCCATGAATATTTATATACAGATTAAATACTAAGCCCTAATGATAATTCCAAGTAACTAAGTGTTGTTCTCTTTAAAGAATAAGTACAAGCCGACATTTGCCAAATGCTCTTAACCATATTTAATATCGACTAAGGCAGGTCTACTTGAGCCGAGAACCTACTTTGCACTCAAATAGAGTAAAAGCAAGCCGGCTATGCCTCAATTTTCTGTTGCTATTTATCAACGGTTTCTTTTCTTTATTTATTTCCTCAATACATATTTGTCATGGACTACGCTTAACGGAAACATAATCGTAGCCCAAAATTAAGCCAAGCCCATTAGCACTGGGTTCGGTTTGGGGTTGAGTGATTGGGCTTTGCTATTAGCTGGAATGTGTCCGAATACTTTTACTACTTTGGCTTTTAATAAGTCGTCAACATTTGGCAATTGGTGTTTTGATGTCACTGTTCTCAAATATTTTCCTTTGCTTTTATTTCCGCGTTTATTGCTTGCGTTTTGTTTTCGGTCGAAAGAAGTTTTTTGTTTCCTTTTCTTTTATATGAAAGTGAAATCTTTGACTTTTGCGTGCCTATTGCTCTGAAAAATATTCATATATTCGTCGCTTTCCAGTCGACTTATTTTCAAACATGCTCACAAATTTCAATAGCCAGGCCTAATAAATATATTTATGCAAATGGATTCCCTTTGATTTTAACTGTATCCCAATTGCAACAATAATCAGCTATATGCTATATCTGCCTGCTGCCCCTGAAGTTATAATTTATGCAAATTCAGTCAAATTTTCATTGCGTATACGCAATGCCATCGCTGCGTATGAGTGATTCCAAAGCATGCCTAATTCTAGGGCATTTATGTTGGCAGAGGAACACAGCACATTACCCAAACTCGATTCACATGTGAAAAAACATGGTGGAATGTCGAAAATGGACGAGAATAATTTACTCGAGGCCACGTATTTATTTGGGATATAGAAAAATATAAATACAAAATATTTATTGTAAAAATATATGAGTCGTTAACGGTACTCAATATACAGTTGATATAAATGTGGTTGAAGGAGCTGCCTCTTCGTATACTATAAACATGTGATATACTTTTTATTCTTTTTTTTATCTCATTACTGGGTAAACAAAAAAAAAGGTTCGAAAATTCTTTAGAATCGACAGGAACATTAAAATTAAGTCTAAAACATGTCGAATCTGTATTTAACAAACCAAAAGTAACAAAATTGCTTGTAGAGTTTATTTATTTTTATTTACATACATTTGCATTTTGGTTCAATGCTTAAAGTGTTTTTATTTGTACAACACCATTAAAAAACATAATCAACATTGGGAAATATAATTAATTTTAAAAAAAGTTTTTATGTTCGCTTTTTATGGGTATTCAACAATATTACTATAGACTACAGATTGCATTACATTATTTGATGGTAAACATTAATTGTTACTTGTCTGACAATCAATAAAAATCCTGATTTCATTTTACATATTATTTACTGTGGCTGTCGAACAATGTTTTTGCAGCCTTTGTCAAAATGATTGAAGTAAAAACTGTGTAAAATAACACAGAAAAAATGTGAAAATTGTAAAAATTGTTAAAATTGGCGAAACAAAATCAGAATAAATATTAATTGAGCTGTAACAATCAAGTTGACAATTTTTTTGTTCTTACATAAAAACTTCAATAAATATATATATATATAAAAAATAAATTATTAACAATTACAGTAATAATAATTCGGATATTCACAGTTCGATTTAACAAGGAAAAGTTGACTCAAAAAAGATTTGATTGAGTGCAAACGCAATGCAATTTCGTTTGCTGCCCGCAATTTATCACTTTGCCGGCATATTGCAGTGTGGATAGATGGTTATGCAATCCTTTTGATCCTGGCCATCTCGGGCCGCCTGTATGAAACGGTAAAAGCGACGCACTGCCTCATTCGCATGCGTTACGGGTTCCAGTTCGCTGGTATCTCTGCCAAAGAAAATGAACAATTCTTGTTAATTTAATTATTTCGATTAGAAAACAGGCAGCTAATTAACTTTGCCGCATTCAAAGTGAACTTGTGGATGTGCTCTGAAAGCCGATTTACTTTGCTCGACTGGCCCGAAGCACGTGTCCTTTGTGTGCGTGGCAGACAAAAAAAAACCTGAGTCGCCCCTAAAACTCAAACTTTTCGCTTTTTGCCTTTGGCATTGTAGTTTCAGCTCTTCAACTTTGACGACCAGCCAACATTAACTATTCGCACTGAACACAAAAAAAATAAAAAAAATAATACCCTTAACGATGACATACTTGGTTAACATTGCAGCTGCTGATGGATTCTCTCCTGCTTATTGTTTGGCCATTATATTTGTATTCATATGCCGGTTGTCAAACAATCGAGAATCGCGGAAATTGCTAGTTAAGTCAACAGACGTGCTCCGACAACATTTGCAACATTGCAAAATGTTCCAGATATTTGCGTTATAAAATTAATGTCAGTTTCATATATATAATGAAAGTCGCTTTAAATTCCATTGAAAACAATTTGGAAAATTCCTACATGTCACTGTCACTTCCATTTTCGCCAAAAACAATTTTAAATAAAATTTAATATGTTCAGCGGTTTTAAAATGAGTTGTTTTTATGTTCTTGCTGCTATTTAAAATATAAATTAAATTTTTAAACTGTGAATTTTTATTTCATTACATGGCCTATTGTGTAAGCCGATTATAACTTCAATTTAATATCTGATAAGCTATATAATATGACAGCTATAAGTCAAAAATATTACTTTTAATTATTTAACTTCGTTTAACACAAGAATATTTCACAACCTAAATTAAATTTTTCTTGTTTTCAATATTTGTTTGAGGCTAAATGAATTTTTTTTAAATTTTAAATGTAAAACCTTGAATAGAACTTTTTGTTTTTTAATTATTCCATATACTTTGAGCTAATTGAATATTTTGCATCTCATTAACTTTCATATTTTTCAAGTAGTTGAACTCATTTAAGAAAACAGTAAACGCCAACTACTTAAGCAAGTTATTAGAGTTTTATGGAATTATTATGCGATTTAAATAGCTGAATAAAATCTATTTAACTATTCAGCATTTTAATTAATTTTCTAGAAACGGCAAATGTCAAGGACGTTGTTGGAGCCTTTTGTTTCGCACTCCTAGCCCCCTTTTTATTGTAGTCTGCTGCTTTGCCAATTTTTTCTTCTGTTTTTGGCGCTGCTTTTGTTGGTGTTATTTGAATCCAAGAGTGCTTTGAATAAGATTAGAATTGAGCGCAGTTGGGGCTTTTAACTAATGATGTGTCACTAACAGAAACACTCATAAATCATACAATGAGTTTCTCTCTCTCTCCTGAAGGTATGCAACAATCTCAACGCCTCTGTTTTTCTACGAATTTCTCAGTTACTCTTAAATTTCTATATACATATTTATCAAACATTTTACAACGACTTTTTATATTCATTGTTTGTTTCATGTGCTGCCAGCCAAAAAAAATTACAAATCGGAAATTTAAATTGGGTTGTAAGCGGCTGCGAACTACTTTGATGAAATAAGTTAAGTCAGCTTTTAACAGTTGGCAACTGTGTAGGTGTTGCCAGGAAATTCCTTGATTGGCTTAAAAATTATATATTGGCTTTTGTGAATTCTGGCATAAGCCGATCTGTGGAGGACATCGCCAATAATGACCCCTTCTCTGCTGTTTATGACTTGTAGTTGCCCCTTGCTGAGAATTTCAATCAATTATGAATGAAATACTTCAAGTTCATTTTGTGAGTTAATCTCAAAGAAGTTGTTACTTGTTGTCTGAGATTGTTATTTGTATATATAAAGCACAAGTATGAATGCACAAATCGACAAACTTATACCCAGCACATATTATAAGTTGTTTTCTGATTGATAAAAGAAATAAAGTAAATCAATTTTTAAAAGTCTCTTCAAGGGACAATTGGCAACTTCTATGCCTTTTTTACTGTCACATACGCACTCACAACATTAATATACCTATTTTGTGTGCCATAAAAATTAGTGGGTATACAAATGATGAGCTATCTGAGCTATATCACGCCTGAGTGCTCTGCAGTTGACAGTTGTCAGTTTCCAGTTGACCGTCGGCAAGCGTTAGTCAATTATGGGAATATATTGTGGGGGTGCGGACCAAGTTGACGCGCTTTTTGACGCCAGCAATATATATTTTTTTTTTTTTTTAGTTTTCCACTTGGCTGCTCAAGTGCAGTGCGTGCAACATGCGGCACATGTGGAGGACAGCAGGCGAGCGCTGTGACAATTGTTGCAAATGCCACTTTCTTTATTCAGGCTGTGGGCCTGATTGATTGAATAGTTTTGTCAGCCGCTTTGGTTCATTATGTGAAGAGTTTTCACCTGGGCTACAAATTCAAGAAAGTGACATTTCTGACTAGCTGACACAACAATTTGCAATTTGTAATGCAGCTATTAGAGCACAAAACTGGCTCCAAAGCAACAGTCAAATGCATTTATAACACTTAACGCATTATTGAAGCTGACAGCTTTGAGCAACTAACCCAAGCGAAGTTGGTCATAGTTTGCCCTAATTGAACGGAATACATACCGACTCAGTTCAGCAGATATGAAATTGCTATGTGGACTATATGTGGATGGATCCTTGTACATGCTGCACACGATGCGCTCCTTGCATAATTCATTTTTAACTCCCAGCTGCTCAATGATTTTATCGATTTTCAGCAATATGGGACTGTAGAATGGATCGTAATTAAGTGGATATAATGGCTAAATAAAAGAGATAAAAAAATATAATTATAATCGAGAGTTGTTTTATTGGTTGCACTTTCAAACCTGTCCATCCTGCACAAACGGCTGGTGTTCCAGTATTTGTTGCTGCTGTTGGATCAAACGCTGCTCAGCCTGTATTCGGATGGCCTCCTTCAGCTGTGCCGCCAGTTCGGGCTATGATTGAGAAGAGGATGAATTGGTCAATGTTAAATGGTGACATTTATTGCTATTTATGTTAGGACTGAACTTAAGTGTTTATGGTAATATTTTTTTTTTTTTTATCGATTTACTATTGATATAAAAAAAAATACTTTGAACGCAAAAACAAAAAACCTTTTTGAATAAAATGTTATAGAAGTGATTGATTGATTGACATTTAAAGTTTTGATCATATATATATAATTTATTTATTTCTATGCTATTAGACCAGTGCCCATTTTTTTGATAGACGTGAAAGGTTGGTGATAAAAAAACATTTTTCACCATGAAAAATAAATTATTTCAGCTCGTTTGCTGACTGATGCCATCCATGAACACGAATTTTACTATTTATTTTTGAATATATATAACAACAGTTATAAGTGATTTATATTAAAATATGCAATTTAACTATCTGTGTTATAAAATTTCTTAATTAATATTTAATATCAAATTATGAATAAAATTTAATCTTCAATTACAGCAGATAGTTAAATCTACAATTAAGCAGAGTTAAGTATAAAATACAATACAATACAAGTAGATATTAAAGGTACTTGAAGCAGACATTTCAAGTACATTTAATATCTTCTAAAAACATTCCATAATTGTCGATTATGATGCCTAAATGTTGTTGGCATACTTTCACAAGGCACTGTCGCCGACATTAACAAGTAGTAAACATTGTCTACTGCACTCGTTTAATAAAGTCCAACTTTAGTTGATTTTGCAATTTGGTTGCCGCAGTGCCAAGGTGCATTTTAATTATGGTTTAGTTAACACGACCCACATGGCTTGTGAAGAGACTTGAGGCACTCTTGAAAGTGAAAACCCCAAGTTGACCCATTGCAGTTGGGAAAATAAATAATATGTGCACAGCACTTTACGGGCCCATGACAATGCAATTTGCACAGAGACACTAATCAGACAAATGGAGAGATGGGCGGACACCAGACAGACATTAAGCCAAAGAATTGTGAGTTGGGAGGAAAAGCTGTTTGCACTCTTAGAAAAAGTGTCAATAAAAAGTTGAAGACCTCTCAAAAGTTGTTGTACTTGACTGTAAGTGAAATTGATGCTTGATTGATTATTATTTTCTTGTTCAACATCCTACAACAATTTGGTGCCTCCTAAGGAAAAATATTTTACTATAATTTCCACACTGTCTGATTATCTTTATTTTCACACGCAAACTGGTAGTTAGTTATAAGATTGATGATTTTCCCAGATTATAAATGTATAAACAACCAATTGTTCAAATACAATTTAATAGCTAGGAAAATTAAATTGTTCATAGGAAAATATTTATTATTTCTATCTGTTTAATTTAGCAAAGCACTAAATTCATATAAATTTGTAAAGCTATATTTGGAAAGCTGTGTATAATAAAACTCGCTTGCATTTAAAATTAATTTTAGTTTTTTCAAAAATTTTTTTTCAGAATTAGATAGATAAAAAATTCAAATTTCAAACCTCTCAAAATTTGATTTCTTTTATAATCAGACCAGTGCGAAGACTATCTCTTTAATCAGAAATTACTTGTGAATGATGTTAGCAATTTGAATAATAGATCAATTTTATGTATAATTAACCGAACTTGCCACATGTGGTTTTTGGATACGCACCGAAAGTTGTTGCTCCAATTGTTGCTGTTGTTGTTGTTGCTGTTGCTGTTGTTGCTGCTGATTGTTGCGAGCTGGTTCGTATTGTGCGGCAATCTGAGCTGCGGCTGTTAGGCCTTGTCCTGGTCCTGGCCCAGGTCCTTGCCCTTGCCCTTGTCCCTGCGCATAACCCGGTGCTGCCACATAGACAGGACTGTGCTGCGCAAATGCTGGCCTTGAGCTGCAATAATATTATTCAATTCAGAAAAGCGCATTAAAATTCGTGTTGTGTTTGACAACCACACAAATCCCTTAAATTGTTTAATCTTTATTTGTTTGTCTGTACACTCAGAGAAAAAATTAGATTTAAATTTAAGCAAAATCATTAAGGAATTTTCACAGAGTGTGTGTTGAAAATGATTAAAAATTACTAAGTCATTGAGAATCGGTGAAGAAATATAAATAAGAACAAATTCTGTTAAATCGTAGACGTATTAAAAGTATTTTTTTACTTATAATAAGTATAAAATACTCTTTGTGAGAAAGGTCATTTAGCTATTTAAGATATGATCTCAATAAAATAAGAATCATATTTTAACAAAATCAAGTAATTAACTTTAAAAATATTTAAATAAGTTTTGAGAAGACAATTGTCTTAAAATGAGCACAATTGCTGTAAACTGATCCCAAAACATATTTCTGAAAATGTGGGTGGTTACAAAAATGATAATTTATGATTTTTTTTAGTTTGAAACTTTTCACTTTTTTCTCTGAGCGTAAACTTTCGATTTTAAGCGAACTGAAACGATTTCGAATTTGCACTTCAAATAGTGTTGGTTAGTACATAAAGGCAATTACGGTGTTTAGTCAGTTTAGTGTTGACAATACATTTGTGTGTGTATGAGTGTGAGTGTGTGAGTATGTGTGTGTGCGTAGCTTAGGCAGTTTGTACCTTTGTTTGTTTAAACTGTGACTAGAGGCATGTGCTTTTTGAAAACCAATTTGTTGTGTGGGCGGCCTTTGTTGCTGGTTTTGTTGCCAACGTTGTTGTTGTTGTTGTTGCTGTTGTTGTTGTTGCTGTTGCTGTTGCTGGTGAGCAGATGACTGATGCTGTTTGGTGTGCGGTTGTGTTGTGCCCAAGCCCCAAGCTTGCAGCTCATTTACATCGTTTGCTGGGTGCGGCTTAAAGTAATTCGCATTATCCCCAATTTGTGCAGCGCGATTTATATCGCCTATATATCTAAATGTGATGAAGATGACATTTAAATGTGTGGCAATGTGATGTGTGTGTTGCTGTGTGTGTTTATTTAGAGACAAACATTACGAGAGTTATGCACAAAAAGCACAATTAAAATGATGTACACAAAAGATGAATACTTTAATTACTATAAGAAATAGTATTTTATTTTGTGTAAAATAACAGTTGCTGACAAAGAGTAAATAATGCGTGAAAATGTAATTTTAAAAATATTTATACAAACTGTTTGTATGAATTGATAAAATGAAGAGGAAAAAATAGTTCAACGAGAGAAAGATTGAGCATTCTGACAGGAAAAATTAAAGTTTAGAAAAGCAAGCGAAAAGTCATTGCTCAAAACTTGTGTGCCAACTGATTGGCTCAGCTGACTCAGCTGACTGAAAGAGTGATAATTTTACTAACTCATAAAATCAAGTAAAAGTTGCTGATAACAAAATTTGTACACAACTTTGGCAGCTTTTCTTCTATCAAATGTTTTTTTTTTTCTACTTTATAGTTGCAACTTACTCAGAGCCCAGACCGGGACCGCTGTTCTCCCAGGCACCCTCAAAGTGCTCGAGTCCTGGCCTGGGACCATAGCTCTCGTGCACGGGTGCGCCATGCAGAAAGGCTGACGGATGCCCCTTGGGTGGATGTGTGTAGATGAGTTCCGGACCCGAATGATGATGCTGCTCACCACTATGCCAAGGCGGAACCACCTAAAAAAAAAAAAAACGAGAGAGACAGAACAGGGATTGAATATTAAAGTTAATTCCTACATAATACACAAGCGACATTCTTGAATAACAGTAAATGTAACTTACAACATTTTGTCACTCAACTTTTCTACTGTTTTTTATGTGGCAAACATTGGGTGGCTTATTGCTATTTATAGCCCTCAATTGATGCGCATTACTCTGGTTCGAAGAGTGCTTGCGAATGATTTAGTTCAGTTCAGTTCAATGACTTTCCAATTGACGTAAAAAATAAATACGTGCTCGACTGCTGAGCCATGTAACGTGGCTAAAACAGCAGTCACTGCTAGATAGTATAGTACATTTTGTTATATAAATATACATATATATAAATATTTGTTATTTAAACTCGGATGAACGATTTGCTCTGCTGGGAAAGTTATGATGGACAAGAACTTAAAAATTTTTATATAAATTTAAGCATAAATATAAATTATTTTTTTTAAGTTGGAATACATTTAAAATAATTATTTAAATGTCTTTGATGTTAAGGTATATTTATGCATTATCCTTCAACTGAATACAGGATATAAGTTAGTCCAGCATTTAATTTATTTGAGTTTTGTTAACTTGTGCTTTCTATTTTTGCCGCTCGTTTTTATCTGAATTTGTCACATACATTTGGGGCTTTTAGTTGCTTTACACGTGGATTTCTTACTGTCAGCTAAAGGACACAACTTTTAGCTTTCAGCTCTTAGCAGAAAAGAGGATAAAAATTGTGATATTTCTGCCACATCACAAACAGTTGACAGCCGATTCAGCCGATTTTGCCCGGCCAACTTTCGAGACAAAGTTTATATGTAAAAAACATGAGTAAAATATGCATAATTTAATTTACGATTGCACCAAAAATGCCTGTTTATAAAGCGAAGCCTAAGGCGAATTTTGTCTACATTAAAGCTGAGAAATCGAATTTCTGTGTCAGCCGTTTAATAGCCATCAATTTATTCTGACTTGGCAATAATCACTGAACGTTAACGAGTACTAATTTGGGCCTTCGCCTCGAGACGATTACATTATTAGCCATTCACATTAAAATATATGATGAGCATTAATTTTCTATAAGCAATTCAATAGATTCAATAGAAAGTTTTCATATAATTTGTTTCATTTCTTACGGCAGTTTTGGCCTACTTGGAAACATGTCCTTTTGGCAGTCTTGGCTAATAAAAATTTAAAGTCGCATTTCTTAAACCTACATTTACAATTTGCGTAGTCTATATCCATTTGCTATCTTATGAAATCCGGACAAGAAAATAAAAAAAAAATATATATATCTCGCTCATTCAATTGGCGTCTGCAGTTTAAGGGAAGATCTTCAATTATCTAGGCCAATTGTCATTGTCAGCATTCATATGATAAATATATCTCATAAGTATAAATGAGATTTTGTAAGTAAATGTTCGAAGTGTCTGTTTGTGAGTGGGCTCCTTCTAAGCCATGTTAGCAACAGACTACATTAAATTCAAGGAACAGGATTTTATTTTCATTTGATGAAATGTTTGGCATTTTTTGAGACGCATTTGTTTGCCTGTACGTGTGAATGTGTTTGTTTATTTATGTGTGTGTGGGTGTGGGTGTGTGTGTGTTGAGATTGTCATCTTTAATTTGACAATGAAGCACGTGCTTAAAGTTCATGGCGCATAATACAATTAACTGAGATGCCGCTGCCACATATGTCTTCAACTTTTTAATTACCCTTTGAAAAAATGGGTGGATGGGACATACACTCTAAGAAATGGCGGGTTTGGCATAAATAATAAAAATGAAAGAGCAAAACAATTTGAATATTTTTGTATCTTTCTTTTTTTTGGATTGTAATCAAATTCATCTCGCTGACGTTTTAACAACAGAAACGGAAACACAGAAATTAAAACAAGAGCGGCAAGTTGAATAAAAATCAGAAATTTTGAAGGGAAGGGATAAATAAATTAATAAATATGAATTATAATTTTTGTGGTTTTTTTTTTTTTTGTTGTAGTACATACCGTATGATGATGATTGATCTGATGGTGGTGATGATGATATTTGGTGCCATGATACGAATGCTGATAGTACGAGCATAACTTGAACAAATGCGACAAGGCTGGGAACAGAAATAGCAGGAATTTCAACAGCAACTTTTTGGCCGCCCCAACGCCAATCACAATGGGTAACAACCAGAATAACTTGATTTTGATGATCTTAATAATGAGCACCAGTGCAATGAATGACAGCAGCAATTTGTTACGCAGAAATTTGTCTGTGGAAACGAAAGTAGCATATTGATTATATGGAATGTAGTTGGTCAGAAATTGAAAGCGCACTTTCTGCAAATGTTGCTGTTTTCCATTTTACTTACGAATCTTCTTCTTGATCATGGCACCGGCCAGACGAGCCTCGACCAGCTGCTTGGGTATCAGCTCCAGTTTGGCAATGACCCCATTGCCTTCGATGGACCGGGGCGAGATCCGAAATGTGGCACCGTTGAAAACCATCTCGGGCAAATCCAGTTCCACATCGTGTGTCATTGCAAATTTAATCGTTTTGCCATACAGCGCATTTGACACTTCCTCAATGGGGCTTTCCGGACTGGCTGCGTGTGAGACAGGAAAATCAGCATAGTAAAAAAAATCTTAGTTGATGTGTGAGATATGATGTGGAAAACTAGACAATTTTTTGCTATGAAAGTTGTTCAAAAATTAAACTGCTAAAGGAAAAGCAATTAAAATGAAATCCAACAATTTATTGGTAATTGAATTGCCATTTATTAATTATTTTTTTTTAATATATTTTCTCGCTTTTAGTGTTTTAAGTATTTACAAAAGAGATGTTTATTTAATTTAATTTTTTTCTTGTATAATGTGAATAATTGATTAAGCAAATATTTGTAATATTTATTGCGATATTTGATAATTATATTGCTATTAAGCTTTAAAGTGCAGAAATGCAATTAAAAGTTTTGTAAAATAAAACATTTGTTTTTCGGAAGTCTTTTCTATATCGAAGTATTTTAAGATATTTAAAACAGTTGTATATTTAAATTGATAATATTTAAACTTGAGTAATATTTTATTGAAGTTATGTTAAGATTTTTCGATATTTTTTATGAAATTAAAGAACTGTACTTTTATCAAATATTATTATATATACAATAAATAATGTTATACAAATTTCGTTGTTGCAATTATTTTTGGATATTTAATTTAGAAATGGCTAATTAACATCTATTATAAAAAATCAAGTCTGTTGTATATAAGGCATATGAATGATATTAAATGTTATAAAATAATATTTAATTGATGATTATTTAATTGTGCGTATTAGACTAGTTTTTCTATTTGCCATTCTATGGTAACAAAAGTGGTCTGATGCGAACACTTGCATAACTTTTGGTTCAATGAAGTTGAATAGTTTTTTGTTGATATTGCATTAGTGAAAGAAATCAGCTGCTCAGTGATGTGACTCACAATGAATGCATGCGTTTTATTTGTATTTTTTTTATATTTATGTCTTATTTTCTTTTTCAGCAAAAAACACGTAAAATCAAATCAAAGAGAGGCGGCAAGTGAAAGTTGTGAAGAGTGTGAACGTGCAAAGCAAAAATGGTAAACAAAACGAATGCAAAGAATCGAATGGCGAACGAGATGTGAAAACGGCTAACAAAAAAAGATTCACCAATAGACCCAAACTCGAAACTCGAAAACCAACGAAACGAAAGCGAAATTAGTCAAGGGCTGCTTACGTAAGAGTTCCAAATGTGTTCGATTTAATAGATGATTTGGGTAAATTAAGAATTAAGGTTGAAGTTTTTTTTAAATTTAAACCTTCAGAAAAGAAGCCTGAAGAAATGATACTTATACAGACTTTAAGTTGGAAATAATTGTTCAAAAATTACTTTTTAATATGCAACAGTTTTTTCTTTATCAAAATTGTATTTAACATATCAAAAAAAAAAAAGATTTTTAAGCCAGCTAATTATCGAATTAGAATATGATTAACATTTTTGTTTCCTTGACAAATTAAGACTTGAAAACTATTCAACAAGTTAAAAAAAAATTATAAAATATAAAATATATATAAAAAAAAATTATATAAATATTTTTTTTTTTTAGTGTAAATAATTTGTTGACAGGCTTACCGGAACGTGCTTCATTTTGTGTTTCCTGTTGCTGCTGCTCCGGTTCATATTCCACCTGATTTTTGTAGAATTTCAAACGCTGAGTTATATTCACATCCTGTCTACTCAGAGCTGTATCCAAATAGCTGTAGACGTTTTTTTGAAAGCAGGACATGTCTGGCCTCTTGTAGCAGTCGCGTATAATGCCATCCCAGAGCTCATTGCCGCTGGAGAAGCTGCGTGCCAAACGCATAATAATCGAGTCGCTGCCGCTCATCTTTGCCCGGACGGGCGTAGGGGATGGACGGGTTGGCAGTGTCGGAAGTGGAGGTGGCGCTCCTGTAGCATTAAAAAGTGGCTGCCAATCCTCCTGCGTTTCCTCCCCTTCGGGTGTATTTGTTGTGGTTGTTATCTCCGCAATTTGCGTACTAATATCAGGTGTTAAAGGTGTTGTGCTCGCGGCGCCTTCATCCGCATTGACCACGTTGATGAACTGGGTTGGACAGAGGAGCATGACGAGCAGTAGCAGCAGCCAGTTGGTCGACTTATTTGCCATGTTCAGTTGACAGCGATTTCTAATTCGACTTGTTGAGGATGTGCTGTGTTGGCTCTCACTTGTTGGCCAATTACGGCTATGCGGCGTCCAGTTTCTGCAACTGCCAACTGTAACTTTTTTCATTCTGCACAATTTACACCTTAAGGGTAATTTCACTGTTTTTAACTATTTATATTATTTGGTTACGCTTCACTGGCTGCCAAATTAAACTGGGCTAATAGCGTGGAAAGGGATTGTTGGCCAACAACCACAAATAAACAAACAATTGTCGCTTTTGTGGGCGAAATCAGTTCGACGCACAAAACCCGATTAACACGCAAACACAATTTCAGCTCTTTATTGTTACTTTTCTTTTTTTATGCGTTTTTTTTTATTATTATTTTCTTGTAATATTGATTTTTTACAAATTCTTTTGGCCAATGAGTGCTTTGCTTTCTATTTTATTTGGCCTGTGGCTGTGTATTTTTGCCAATTTCGCTGCTGCTGTGCTGCATTTAGCACATTTTCTATTTGCGTTAGCCAAGCCAAACAAAACTGAACTAAATGAAACCCATACAAAGCGTTCTTCAGTTGCAATTACTTCATTTGAACACGCGCGACAAACACGCCTACGGTTTTAACGGTTAAAAATCGTTTACTCAAAAGACGCTCAAATATTTTGGTGACGTGCGCATGCGTGCGCGTCTGACCGACAACTGACTGAGACGCTCACAGTGCCAGTTAGTCAAGTTCATGGCGAGGCGAATGCTGTCGACGTTCGTTCAGTTGCTGGCTTCGTTGAGTTTTATTTTTATTTTTTTTTTTCATGCAATGCATTCACCACGTCTGCCGCTGTTGTTGCTGCTTCTTCTTTGGGCACGCGGAATTACTCTGTTGGTATTCTTCCGCCGCGTTAACTGTTGTCGTTTTTGTCGTTGTTGTTGTTGCTGTCTGAAAATTGTTTCAGCTTTGTTTACGTTTTCCAGTTTGCCGTCATTGCTGCAAGTGCAGCTTTACCGCTAAATTCAGCGCACAAATCGCGCTCAGCGCTTTTTTCACGGCCTTTTAAACGAGTGTCTCTCAAACAAGTTTTTACCTGCAAGGCCAAAAAAATTCGAAAGATTATTTTACATCCTATGCAGAAATATGCAACAATGTACAATAGGCCACTGGGCCACAGTTGCTTTAATGTGATCAATAAATGCCTGAAGCGGGCGCAGCAGTTGCACACCTGCGCAGAGGATTTGAAGCCCATCAGACTTATCATCCTTCATATTATAGGCTCTAGAGATACTAATAATTCCTCACCTAACTAGTTCAATAGATGCAAACCTGTCTCTTCTTTTCTCAAGGAAGTATAAAGTTGCCACTTGAGGACCTTTCCAACCTTTCCTGCAGTAACAGTGACAACTTCTTAGGGCTGACACAGAATTGAAAATTTGAATGCAAACTGAATATTCAGATACGGGTTAGGAAAGCAACAGTCTCTTGATATACTTGTTGGTAACTTTTTGGACTTAAGTAGAGCATGCTCCTAGTTGGCGGAAACCCGTTAGAGCTTACCTAACAAAATTTAAGAAATTGTTTTAGATGATAAGATAAAATGCAAATGTTAATTGCATTAATTAATCCTCTTGTTAATAAAAAAATTAATATTAAATTTATGGTAGCATTAGATATATTAATTTTTTTTTTTTTTTTTTTTACTTTCAAACAGCTTAAAATTATTATTAAAAATGATGAAGCTGCAATTGCATTCATTTTCATGTGCACACTGAATAAAACATTGTTTCAATTTGTATTTTTTCAATACATTTTTCTGGATTAAGAACATATTAATGAACACGTCCAAATTTCGCAATGCTTAAACTTTTATTTATGTATAAGTATTTACAAACTACACTAGTAAGATAATTGATTGAATAATTCTCTGTTGATCTGCATAATTTTTGATTAAGCCAATTTGGCGTAATATCGAGTAATTTAAATCCCATTTGCATATTTAACGCCGCGCAGACCAATACAAAATGCTTGTTAGTGGCATAAACGGCTTGATGTAATCACAATTGAGATTTATAAGCTTGGATATGAGTAAAATCAATTGCATTAAATTACGCAAACACAGCTGGTGACAACGTTATTTAATCATTTTAATGGGCTCGCTGTTTGTTGGGCGGTGAATGAGGCGGGGCGAATGAGGAACGTTATTAATGACAACATGTGTTGCCAGTGTTGCAGCTACACATTGCGCTTATGTCTTTTCATATTAAAAGCACACATTCTTGTTAAACAACCACTGCGACTTAGGTAATCAAACACGCAACGGTCATAAAGCATTTCAACAAAATGTCATCAAAGTAATGGGCCAACTGAACAAGTTTTTGGCTAACACAGAACACTAAACAACGACATAGTATTAGTTACTTGTTTATTTTGCTGTCATTTTATACCCTTGTAGAGGGTCTGCTAATGCTGTCATAGAGCACTTAAGAAGATATCTTACACGAGTGTAAATATTCCCAGTTTGTTGGTAAACTGCACAATATTAAACCAAAATTTATCAAATTTATAATATAACCGATTTTGTTATCAGCAGACAGAAGCTGTTGAGAAGTCGTGTGGAATTGACTACTATATAAAATAAAAAACAGGTTTTTTATTAAACATAATATATTAATAAGATTATACTACTTTATCTTATAGAACCCAGATGAATATGCGGGGAAAACTTTTAAAGAAGTCAGTCAAACTATACATGAAACTATTATAACATATATATTAGAAATCTGTTAGGAGCTGGTATTTGGTATGATATATCATAACAAAACACAAATTGATATTAACAAATCCAAACTAAATCTGTTGAATTCTAAGTATTATAATCAACTTTTTTTTATACCTAATAGAACCCAGAGATAGCAGGGAAATTTGTGAAGGAGTCTATTCAAGAAACTATTCTATTATAGATAGTAGAAATCTGTTAGGCGTGAGTTTTGGTACATACAAATTTGGTATTGGTAATTGTTATAATATATCTTAAGAAAACACCAATTTATATTAACAAACCCTAACTACATCAATCGAATTTAAAGTATCATATCAACTTTTTATTTACTTAGAAGAGTATCAAAACTTCAGCTGAAATATAACCCATACTTCTAGTTGGTTAGGTTTGGGTTCAAACAAAGGTTCGAGCTTATCTAACGGTTGCTGACCCAGCAGAGCGGTCAGGGTTTAACGTACGAGATGAGAGCAAAGTAAATTAAAAAAAAAAAAAAACTAGAACATTGAGCGATTTTTCGCTAGGCTTATATAAGATTTTATATGTTGCAACAAGATTGTGCCTTATTTTATTTGGCTTTCACTTGACAAACAGATTGCGCTGGCATAATGATCTAATGAAATATTTTCGTAATGGCACTTGGCTGAAAATGGTTAAAATGCTGACAGATTTATTTGGTAACAAGCTTTCGCTGTTTTTTTTTGCTGCCAGACAGTCAGAGATTTTTTTATTGCATTTTTATGTGACAATTACAGCACTAATAAAAAATTAGGCAACTGCTGCAGAATCCAACTGTCAAAATTGTTTTAATTTAAACGCGTATTATGTAAAAATCTCGACATTTTTTAAATGCAATTATCTGGTAATCAATTGTATCAAGTGTGGAATAAGGCATATTTAATCACTCGTCATACTTTCAGTTTTAGCTAATATCTGTGCAATAAAGATATAATTTCACTTTATGCGTATGCGTGTGTATCTCGTAGTTCGTGTATCTTTCAGTTTGTATTTCTGTCTGGCTGTGCGGTCAATTTGTAAGCCGATCACACGACTAGCGTGCAAATATTTGTATAAACTGTATTTAAGTTTTTTTTTGTTTGTTTGCTACTGTTGTTATTTTAAGAGAAATCTAGCTATAAGCAAAAGCAAATTCACTTTCGTTGCGGTTAACCAACCCGGCTTACTAATGGCTTATTAAGCCACAAATAGATTGACTTAATTTTTTTTACCGAGCACATTTGATGTGCAGACGAGTGCAACGCATTTAATGTTTTTTTTATTTTTTTTTGCTGTTTGGTTTTTGCCTGGTTTTTGCCCTGACGAGTATTTTCAATCTATTTTGGTTTTGGATAAGTGAAGCCAAACGGCAAAAACGTGTTGATAAACCGACCATAAAAACCTAAAAGCGACACAATTCGCACATTCCTCATGCCTAATCGACTATTGTTATTGTTGTTGTTTTTGTTGTTGTGATACCATTGCATGAGGTTATTTAAACATAACTCAGCCAAAGAGTCATTTAAGAGAGACATAAATTTTATACGCGTATCTATAAAATATTTTTGATTTTCCTCTTGATTCTTAAAGTACAACAAATAAATATTTTGCATATAATAAAATTTTACGTTCAATGTGACTTTGATTTTTATATTTAAAGTCTTCTCTTAGCCACCACAACTCTTAAAGAAATATGTCAAAATTTTAATGCAATAATTCATTTTAAGGTATAAAAAGTAATTATAAATTTATTTAAGAATTTATTATTATTATCAGTGATTTACTCTTTTGGATGAATTGAAAATCTGATTAAATATATCCATTAAAATATATCAGTAGACAGTAAATTCGAAAATGTAGAAAATTAAGATTTCTAAAGAAATTTAAATGTAAAATGTATTTAACTTTTTGTTGCATTTATTAAGAAGAACAACATAAACAATAATAAAGAGTTAATGGAATTTTTAACTAGTATCTGTTTTATTATAGATATCAATATTTATCATAAACCTACAGTAAATTTCCGACATACATTAAAAATTTGTGTGATGCAACTTCTTAACTCAAAATTTAACATTTCAAGCAAAAACTTAATCGTGCCTAACAAAATGTTTTAACCAATTGATATAACAGTTTGGCTATTTAATCCATCTACTAAAAATTTGAATCCACGCAAACACATATAAAAATCTTGTTTTCATTTAATTAAATATGCTATTAAAAATTTGGTCAAACATATATAAAAATAAAGCTATTTCCATAGCTTAAAGCTGAACATTTTAATTTGCAATTCTGCTGATTTTCCTGTACAAATAACAGTTTGAATTTTTTTGTGTACATTTTAATATTTAACATTTCGAATAACAAGCCCCAAAGTTACATTTTATATTTATTTATTTTTTAAATGTATATTTATATATATAAAAAAAGTGTGCTGCTGACAGCCAACTCAGTTTTGGCCGTTGTTCATGTTATGCAAATGAATTTAACGCCAACTTGTAAAATTAAAAAGAAAAATTTATGTTATTTCTGTGGATTTGTTGTAATAAAAAATTAAGCATATGTCGTTGCTGGAAAGAACAAGCAATGTATGTAAATAACTATTAGTGTTTAATAACAAAACAGAGAATGGCACGCCAGCAGCTTTAAGCCAGGCTAATTGCTAGAATAACGTGTACACCTCGAAATTATGTGGTTTTTTTTTGTTGTTGCCCTTGGTTATTGGAGCATATTGTGATGCTCATCTGGCATGCGCTAATAACTCAGACATTAACTTAAATTCTTACTGCCAGAACTTTATACAGTGCCTAACCACTGCATCTTCCCACATGCCACATGCCACAACAAAAAATTTCACTTTTTTATGCCCACAAGAAATCATCATTTTGTGCAGGAGAAATGCAACGACAAACAAAAAATAAAAGCCGGAAAACAGGTTTTATTTTGTGTGTTGTGCCGCAAGACCTGAGCTAGTTTGGGCTGCCTGGTTTTAGCCTTGTTAGCAGCTGGCTAACAGCTGTTTCCTTTTTATTTTTATTACATTTTGCCATTCATGCAGATTGCAGTCGAAATTGGGTCATTAACTTTGCATCAAAAGTGGATTATTGCAGCCTGACTTTTACTCAGAGGTATTAATGAATTTTGATAAATACACACAATTAAACACACGCACACACACGCACACATATACACTTACTCACTCTTATCAATTAACGCATTTTTTGCGGCCCGCACTTTTTGTTGTTTGTTGCGTGTCGTCTAATTAGCAGCTGCTGTTGTTGTTTTTGTTGTTATTGTTATTTGCAGTTGTTGTTTTTATAGTTACTTTCGCTTGTGTTTGCCCAGCACAGAGCACAACACAAAATTTCATTAAGAATAAATCTTGTCAAATTACAGCTGACGGAACGTTGTCTTTCACTTTTACAGTTTTCTTTTGGCGTGGGCTTCTGTGTGTGATTTCACACTTTTGTGTGTTTATAAATATTTGTTATTGTTATTGTTGTTTCACACGCACAACGCGACAGTTGTCGGCAACTGTTGGGTTACAACTGAAATGAAGCGGGGCGCTTACCGTTAAAAATGAGCTTCCAAGCACAAAGATGTGCCCAACACTTGGGTGCTGGAGATTTGAGTTATGGGAAATGTTTTACAGAGATTGAGAGAGCGCATTATTTAAATGCCTGAAAGTATGCTACACGTTTGCTGATTACATTTATTTTATCACTTGTTGGAAATTTTTATATTTATACTAATATTTGCATAACGAAGCTGCAGATATTTAGAAAAGATAGTATTATAATATTGTAATGTATGTATATATATATATTTATATACAGATAGATAATGTAATACTCACGCCAATTACAAGATCTAGAAATCATGCAATACTAAAAAGTATTAAAAAATAAGTGTCTTTGAAAGCCGGTTAAAATAAAAATTTAATTATTTACAAAAAAGTATTTATATGCACAAAAGGATTAAGTTTCATGCCACTGACTTAATCTATAAAATTATTGTTTTTTTTTTTTTTTTGCAATGTTCCTACTTATTTGCAACTACAACTCTGAGCCTCTAAAGCGCTGTTTATTTTGCGACTTGTTTTGTAAGTATTTATAAGATATGGTTACACCAAAAAGAATACCTAATTAAATTATAGCACTTTTATAATGTACTTGTTTGACTAACAAAAAAGATTATATAAACAAATTATAATTTTCATAATATCATAAAATGGGTACTTATAGAACCACAAATTGCAAAATAAACAGCGCTTTAAAGGCGCAGAGATATAGTTATATCTAGAACCAAATTTTGTTCTGAATATATTTTTAAATCTGAGTGAGAGTTTTTAGTTTTTAAGTACTTTTATATTATATGTATAAAATAATAATTTTTAAGTTAATATAAAGTCTAAAAATTTAAAAAGTAATGCATTGATACTGAATATCCCATGAGGAATATATTTTCTTGATCAGCATCACCAAGTTGATTTAGCTCTTTCCATATATTCGCTCTTATATAAATTAAATAAATAAATTTGATATAAATTATTAGATTTAGCTGATCAGAGAATTTTAAAACCTATAAGAAAACTTGTTAACTTATTTTTGCAATATGATACACTTTATTTTAGTTGTTTTACACGAAAATAAATAAATAAATTAATAAATATTCAAGAAATGTTTCTATTGCAATTTCTAATTATATAATGCAGAATCATTAAGGCATTCATGCACCTGGGTTAGGGTTGGGGGCAGCGGTGGTGGTGGTGGTAGTGGTGGTGGTGGTGGTGGTCTTTTTTCCTTTCACCTTGTTTCTAATCCAATGCTTAAGTAAGAACTCCTTTGGTGGTGCTTCGGTGGTGCCGGTGGTGTCTTCCGGCCTATTGCCCCAGACTTTGGCAAATTTCAGCAGTTCCTGGACACTAACCACTTCAGTAGAATCATCCGAATGGGCGTCCTTTAAGACACTGGTTGGACTTTTGTCATCGCTAAACGAATTTGGATTGTAGCCGGGGAAGGGTGAATAGGGTGAATAAATAGGCAATGGATAGAACACGGGCTGGGGTTGTCCATATGGGCATGGGGAATATGGATTTTGACCATATGGATATGGTGCCGGATAATATGATGTGGGATCAGCCAGCATCTGTGGATGATGATGATGTGGTCCCTGATGTTTCTTTTTTTCTTTCACAGCTTCTATTGCACTTTCATCTGCCAGTGCTCTAAACAGCTCCACTTCCTCCTCCGCCGTAAATGGTGATTCCTTCAACACTTGCTCCTCTTCAATCGATATGGCAGTTGTTGTTGGCGTTGGTAGAACCGCTGCTGCACAAGACCAGGTTGAGTAGAGCAACACAAATATCACTGTGGATAAGGAATAGATTAATGATAAAAAATGAATCAAACTTTGGGATATTTTTCACTAACCACTGAATTGAGTCTTCATTGTACTTGGCTTTGAGACAACTAATTTTCTGTTCTAAATTTTTGGCCTTTTATAACAAAATTTTTTCGTTTGTTAAAATAGGCTGAAAAAGAAATTTCGATTCGCTAATTTATAATTAAAAGGTGCAAATTTAATTTTATTGTAGTTTATTGACCGACTTTTAGTTGCTAATTAAATATTCAAAACATATTGTACTAAATGAATTTTTCGCACTACATACAATTAATAATTTTATAGTTTTTTGATCTTTAGTAAATTTAGATTAAATGAATAAAACAATTAAACAATTAAAAGTTTTTTGATCTGCAATAGATTTAAATAATTATTTTTATTTGTTGGTTTAGTCTCCACGATGTAAATGGATTTTAATTTGGTGTTTAAAGTAAGGAAATAATTACAATAAAATGTTAACACAATTTTTAGGCAAATGGCTAAATTTTTAGAAGAAGCTGTAAGTAATTTCAATCTAAAAATAGAAAGAATCTCTTCAACCGCTTCCAAAATGCCTAAATATGCAATTTCTCTGGCAAATAAATAATTTTAAATAAAACTCAAATATTTTGCTCTTTTACTTTTTATCATAGTTTAATACTGAATGCAAGTTAATAAATAAAATAAATTAATAATATAAATATAAATTATTACAACTGGTTGGACTGTGGCAAGTTGAGGGAACGTGCATAGCCGCCGTAACCGTAGCCGCTGCCACTTCCAGCAGCGCCGGCAGCTGCAAAGTGTGGACTGTGTCCATGTCCATCCTCGTGGCTAACCGAATGCGAGTGACTGGATGTGTAAACGGGTTTGGCGACAATCTCATAAGTCGTCGACTTGCCGCCGCCACTGGCCAAACTCTTTAAGCCAATCACACCGCTCAGAGTTAAGGCCATCAGCGCTGTCATTAGCGCCTTTCCGGCCATCAGAGCAATGGCACCCAAGCCCAGCGCCATCAGCAAGCCCTTCATCATGACGCCCACGGCGACGAGTGCCTCCAAACCACCCTTTTTGCCAAACTTGTGCTTGCGTCCCTCTTCCAGGCTAGTCTCGTCCAGCAGTCGAAAGCGCAAAACGCGTGTCTTCAATATATTTTCCAGCTTGGCCAGAATATAACCATTGAGACGAGTATTCGGATCGCTGGGATAACTGCGAGCAACCTCTGAAAAATTCAAATGACAATTAGAAATTATTTTAAAAATGTGTATTAATTAAAAAGTATTTTTGGCACTTTGCAATTTTTTAATAAATATTTTAAAACGAATTACTTCTACAATAAATTTTTTTAAAGAAACATATTTGCAAAATGCTCAGCTGATGATTTAATTGTTAAGTATTTAATTTAATTTAGCTACTTTTAATGAATACAAAAAAATTCTTTGTACATTAAATTTTTGAATGAAAAAGACAAATACTTGTCTTTATGATGTTTTAATTGAAAATTATTTAAATTAGGCGATTTTAATTATTAATTATTTACTTTTTGCTAAACAAAAATTGTCAAATTCGTCAAATTCGTTGTATAGAAAGGCTATTTAAGTTATTAATTATTTTAAGAACTTAAACATATATTGCTTTTGTGATTTCAAGTTAAAAACTTTAATTGTGAAAATGATGTATTACAATTAAGTTAACTAAACTTACCAGCCATCAAATCGGAAGTCTTCATTTCCGTTGCATTTTCATCCTTGACAACAGTTACACCTGGCAACACCTTCAACTCCTGCTGATCGGCCAAACGTTCGATTATCTTAACAAACTCAATCTTTAGGCACATCCAGCTGAACTTTGAACTTTCGCACTCATTCAAGGAGGCAGCTGGACTCTTTTGTGGCGGCTCCATTTGCATTGTAGTTGCTTCCGTTGGCTGTAAACTGGCAGCCTCAATATATTTGCAGAAGAAACTTAAGCAGGCGAAATAAAACAGGTACTCCAAAATCTTGGTTAACAACATGCTGGTTTTGTCTTGAAGTACGTCTGATTTGGTTAACTTGGGTGCTACTGAGGCAGCTCATTTTTATGGTTTACCTTTTATACACATTTCCCTTTCACTACGCAATACAGAAAACTACATAGCCAACCAAAGTCATTGCCGCGTTTAGTTTTCGACCGTTGCTGTCTTGAACTTTTTCTAATTACCCCACGATTTGTGGTCGAAATTCTTCCCAGAGTCGTTCGACTGAGTCCAAAGCCAAAGCCCCACTTGGCCAATAGGCGGCACTTTCGCTTTCCTCTGCGGCTCCTCGCTGCGGCCCGGCGCTCAGCGTAGCGCAACGTGTGTCTAATTTTTGTCACCATTAGACCCCTCCTTCCCTTCCCTCCCTCCCTATACAAATCAAAAAGAAAATTCACATATACTAGCTTAATTATGGGGCAGATAAAAGTCGCGTGCCCCAGCGGACATCAGTCAATTAATTCATAACTAGAAGCAGACGTTGACTTGTTAGACTCTAATTAGACCAACTTACTAACTGGGCTGTGTTCATGCCGATGACTTGTTGAAGTGGTTGAGTCATTGTCATTTCACTGAAAGCAGTTAATAATATGTAATATCGATGAAAAGAAATGAATAAACAAAATTTACCGAAAGTACAAAAATTATGAAATTTGTTATCGATTTGTAAAAATTTCTTTCTTAAAGAAAATACACAATTTTATTGGCATTTCATGAATTATTTTTATTAAATTGCTATAAATTATGGAAATAAATACTTAGTAAATAAATTCATTTTACAGACATAAGTATTTCGTTTGTTTACTTTTTTAGATTTTTGGAAATTTATTTTTTTTTAACAAAATACACATTTTTAATCTGCATTTCATTAATTGTTTTTAATCAACTGCTATAAATTATGGTAATATATACTTAGTAGGTAAATTCATTTTTCTGACATAAGTATTTCGTTTGCATTTTTTTTTTCAGATTTTTTTAAATTTTGTTTCTTAAAGAAAATACACAATTTTAATTTGCATTTTAGAATTCTTTTTATTCAATTGGTATAAATTATGGAAATAAATACTTAGTAAGTAAATTCATTTTGCAGACATAAGTATTTCGATTTCTTATTTTTTTTCTTCGATTTTTGATCATTTTTTTAAAGAAAATACACAATTTTAATTTGCATTTCATGAATTCTTTTTATTCAATTGCTATAAATTATGGAAATAAATACTTAGTAAGTAAAGTCATTTAGCAGACATAAGTATTTCATTTGCTTATTTTTATTTAGATTTCTTTGAATTTTTTTTAAGAAAATACACAATTTTAATTTGCATTTCATGAATTCTTTTTATTCAATTGCTATAAATTATGGAAATAAATACTTAGTAAGTAAAGTCATTTAGCAGACATAAGTATTTCGTTTTCTTATTTTTTTCGATTTTTTTAAAATTTTTTCTTAAAAAAAATAAACAATTTTTAATTTGCATTTCATGAATTCTTTTTATTCAATTGCTATAAATTATGGAAATAAATACTTAGTAAGTAAAGTCATTTAGCAGACATAAGTATTTCGTTTTCTTATTTTTTTCGATTTTTTTAAAATTTTTTCTTAAAAAAAATAAACAATTTTTAATTTGCATTTCATGAATTCTTTTTATTCAATTGCTATAAATTATGGAAATAAATACTTAGTAAATAAAGTCATTTTGCAGACATAAGTATTTCGTTTGCTTACAAATCGATTTCTTTTGTTTTTTGTTTTGTTTTCTGCTTTTGCTTTTGTTTTCTGCTTTTGCTTTTGTTTTAATGAACCTGAGTTGCTTGCTTGCTGAGCGAGCATGATTTTTGATTGTGCAATTAATATGGCGCAAGCATGTATTATAAATGTGTTCCTTGTGCATTGTCCTGGGCTGGCGAAGTCGTATTTGGTATTTATCGGTTGTCATCGTTATGTTTTTTTTTTGTTTTTGTTTTTTGGTTTTTGGTATGTCGCAGCTAACTAACTAAGTACAACTAAATAATTATTGACTACAACGCTACAACGAATTTAGCCATGGAAAGGGGTTAAGTCTCTTTAAGGGGGGGTGAAAGTGGTGAGAAGAGTGCGGAAAATATGAAAATATAGTATAGGATAGCATAGGATAGCATAGGATGAGGGCTGACTTGAGAGATAGCTAACTGTGTTTCCTGTTCTTAGCCAACTTAGTAGGGCTGAGCCAGACCATAATGGTTATAGGCCAAATCGGCAGGGCTAGCCTGACCGTTGCGGTTCCAATCGGAGTGCACAATCTCAGCGTTCAATGGGCTGCCAGTGATGTAGGCAGTGGTGATGTGATCCTTCTTCTTGGCCAACAGATCCTTGAAGAAGGTGGCACCTGACAAACGAAAGTGAAAAACTTAACACATAATTCAAAACCTTTCCGAAATAAGTCACATACCAGCCAGAATGAGGGCAAGGAAGGAGATGGCCAGCGCCTTCAGTGAGATGAACTTGATGATGGTGAACATGACCTTGACGACGATAGCCTTCTTCAGTTTCAAAAGCAACAGCAGAGGGACCAGCATTTTCCTCATGCGCTTGCTGCGCGATTCTGTGAAAAAATCAATGTGGAATTAAAATATGCGCAGCCAAAAAGTATGCAATGAAAAACTGCTGAAGTGACATTTTCACTCGCCCGCCACAAAGTATGCAACACGAGCGCAGCTAAGCCCAAAGCGGAGAACAATCATCCGCTGGTGGACTAGGCGTATGCGCAATATGAAGCCTTGACAGCTACGAGACTGGACACATTTTGTGGCACATTTTGTAGCACATTTTGTGGCACATTTTGTGGCACAATTTGTAACGCAATTTGTGCAACAAATCAACCTGTCAGTGTTGCACTCGAGTGAAAGCCAACGCCGGCATTGTTTTTTCTGATTACTCACCTTCCATGGCACGTCCGCTATAAATATTCTCGGCATTCTCAGACTCATCACCAGAGAATGAAAGATTCAGCTCATGCGTTTCCAGATAACGTTCGGCACGATCCTCAAATGATTCCAGCGATTTGGCGGAGCCAAAACTGCGACCGGTTTCGGTGCGATCGATGCGTAGACCGCCAAAAAGGGTAACAGAATCCTCGTTATCCAGTTGGTTGAGCATATTCACTAAATCCTTTTCGCTGTTATCCTGCGAGGGCAAAGCCAAAGCGCCGCACACAAAGCTCGCCGCGAGCACAACACAAACAAATTTCGCGCACATTTTTCGAGATTAGAGAAATTATTTTTTTTTTTGTTGGGGAAATGGTTGAATTTTTGTTTAATGATAATCCTTTGTGGTATCCAAACCGTTCCAGCGCAAACACTGCTGTTGGTTTTGTGAGTGGAAATTGCTTTGTGATTAATTGTATGCAATGTCACGGAGTTTTATACCTTTTCGATTTTGTACGCGTCCAATTTGGATGGCTAGAAATCGCGGGCCAAAAAAAATACAATAACCAAAACGCTGCACACTGCACAGCAATAACAACAACAAAAACAACATGAAAAATTTATGCAAATTTTATGCATATGCTGCTCGTAGCTGACTTAACGGCCAATTGTCGATGGGCACCCAAAGACAACCAACATTTCTTGACCATATTTTCACGTACATCCCACGTCCCAAACGAAAGGGAAGTCGCCGAACATTTTGAATATGATTTTTTGTTGTTTCTGGTTTTTTTTTTATTTTACTTCAATGAATATTTTATATAAGCAAATGCCCCAATTTCCTTTTGGCTGACAGTTGGAACCCATCGCCACCGTTAGCCGTTCCTAATTGGCATGCAACAAAGTTGCCACGCCTTTTGGCCAGTCCAAAGGGAACGTGACTCCATTTGCTTATGTGCCAGATTCTTTTGGCCACCGCCACCGCCCGTCTTGTTGTCTCATTAGCCATGCCATTGAATTTCATTAAACCGATTATTAGTCGCCGGCGTACTTGGCCATATTTGGTATGCCTCGCCGCTGTTGACTTAATGCGCATTTTGGCCCAGTTAGTGAAAGACGCGTGGACGCATACCGCTTTCAACCTCGCTTTCGATTTCATTCTCTTTTAGTCAAGTGTCGCGTTTTCTATTTCAATTGCTTCTAAATCTTTTGACAAATCTGCGCAGCAAGAAAGAAAGCTAAATTGTAGCACTTATATATATATATATATATTTATATATATATCTTGAACCGATCACTTATGTGACGTTTATGTAGAAAGTTTACCAATGAACATGGCCAGGCAATATGCATTCATAGCACAAATTTTAATTATGAGCCGATGCATAAGCCAAATTCCAATAAAAAGAATAATTTATATATATATATAAATATATATATTATATATATATATATATATATATATATATATGTGCATATATCAAAGAAGACAAAAAGTTTTAATTGCCTCGCACAAAAAAACAAGTTGCCACAAACTGTCGCAAGTATTTTATTTTTGTCACACAGAAACCAGTTAATTTGCTTTAGGCCTTGGGAAAGTCGTGCCACAGTTTTACCGTTTACAACCAAAACTCATATTTTTTTTGTCGGTAATTAATCGATTTTTTATTGTCATGACTAATTTTGCTGATTTGTGTAATGTAATACAATAAATTAATATGTAAATTACGCGTCAGCTTCGCGTTCTCAAATAAATTACTAAAAACTAAACTTTCAATTTAAGACGGCACATTTTTGGCTATTGACCAAAAGGCCAAAGGCGGCTAACTGTTTATTGCTGTTCCTGCTGCTGCTGCTGTTGGCCCGAGTAGGCCAACTCCTGGGCATCATCGACGGCAATGCTGCGTGCATAGGGATAGGCCGAGGAGGCAGCCGAGCTCCAGCCAGCGCTGGCGGGTGCTGACCAGGCGTTGGAGTTGTAGCCACCGCCAAGGGAGCCGATGCCGCCGAACTTGTTGCCAAAGCCGCTAAACAGACGAGAGCCGCTGACGAGCAGAGCCACAAAGAAGGCAATCTTGGAGACAATCACAGCCTTGAAGGTCAACAGAGCGAGGAATCCGAGCACCAAGGGAATCACGGCGAACAACTTGGCGCCAATGGCCAAAGCAATGGGGCCAATCAGCTTCTTGATCTTGCCGCGGCCTAAATTAAATAATAACAAATAATAAGTTAGGCACTTTTCCGGCTGAAAGTTGATTTTTATTTTTATACCTTCATCCAGAGCGCGTGCCACTTGCTGGGTGGTCTCAGCGGGCAATTTGAATTCCAAGTTGTGGGTGGTCAAAAAGTCGGCAGCACTCGAGATGGCCAAATCAACCAGACGGCCATTGCGCTCCTCGCCTTGTGGCAGCTCCGCGTAGATATCCTGCTCGCTCAAGGACTTGCCGCTGCGTTGCACAGGACTGGCAGGATCTCTGCAAGGATAGCAAAACATATTTTTAGCATTTTTCGTTAACTATTTTTGCATATTTTAATTTCATTGACTTTTAAACACTTAGAAAAATGCATGCCTCTAATTTGGGGGAAATACATGTTCATCCCAAAAACCACTTTTGAATTGAATATTAATTTTTTAACTTTTTCTTATGCTCACGAAAACTTTTTCTTTTAGAAAAACACATTTTCAAAAATATGCAAATATTCAAAAAATTGTTTCCTTAAAAAAAAGAATTATTTTTTATGCCAAAAAAAAACTGTTTCTAAAATTTAGTTGCCAAAAAAGGAATAGCTAAATTTGAGATCATATTTTTTTTCTAAGCTTGCACACTTTCACAAACAACACACACACAAACACACACACACACACCTCATGAAGGTGACGCCATTGACCAGCTCAATGTTGTTGCTCCTTGCAGCGCGATTCAATGCGGTAATACCCTTAACGGCCAAGCAGGTGGCCATATCATCGCTATCGAGACAGGCGCCCAAATAGCGGGCTGCCCTGCCGAGCGTGTTATCACTTTCGATTTTATTATCTTGCACGCCGGGCGCGGCCCAGACGCAGCTGGCCAACAAGAGGCTCACACAGGCAACAACGAACACTTTCATTTTCGAATTAGTTTTGATTTTTTTTTTTAAATATTACGCGACGCGTTTTAATCCTTAATCTGCTGCTGGCTGCTGCTGCTGCTGCTGCTGCTTTTGCTGAGCTCAAGATGAATTTGATGCATAACTCTGCAGACGTCAAGTCTTTTATATTAAGCGATATTTTTCTGGCAGCTGCGCAGCTGGCGTCACCGTCGACGTCGCAGCAGCGCATTACAAAACAATTTCAAAAGTAAATTAAAAATAAAAAAAAAAGCCGCCGCCAAGACGCAGTCGCAGTTGCCGCCGACTGCGGAAGCTAACCAAAAAAAAAGTTTAAAAAGTAAAGACGCGAAAATAAAGGCACCGAGCACATGCATAAATCTAGGGGACTACAACAACAACAACAATAAAAACTATAGCGGCCACAAACGGGCCAAACAACAACATCAAATAAAAAAAGACAAAAAAAAGAAAAATAAAGTCAACTTGTTTGTTAAGTGAATATGTTCATTTGCTGCCGCCTCTTCTTAACTGTTTTTTGAGCAGCGACGCCGACGCCGACGCCGCCCAAAAAGTCGTCATCCGTCAACCTCAAAGTCAACGCCAGCGTCGACGTCAACGTCAACGTCAACGTTTACGGAGTTTACGGAGAGAAACTTGTACTTGGTCTTGGCCAGTGGAGCGAGCGGCATCCGAGTGGAGCATAATGCAAACAATTGGCATCATTGGCTGAGCACCCATGATGAGCTCCGGCTGAGATAATTATGGCATCGATGCACGCCCTCCCCAAAAAAAAAGAAAAAAAAAGCAGCAACGCTTCTGCTGCTTCTTCTTCTTCATCCTCTATATGCTTCGAGCCAACTTTAAAGGCCGCTTTCATTCGACTCTCGCAATATTCACACATTTGCTAATTTATTGATCCGGTTCGAGCCTGCCATTTATGGAACTGCTGCTTATGAAAATGGGTCATCTTCTGTTTGCCCTTTTTTTTTTTAGTTGGCCATTTCGAAATAGCAGTTAGCACCTCTTACGTTGGATCAAAAATGCGACTGTTGCAATGAATTAGGCTATAATCATTTGCCCGAGTGCTAATTATTTGCCATTTGAATATTGTTATCAAGTGATTATTTTTAAGCAATTTTCGAAATATCAATTTTTAGATTCTCAAATCAGTATTTTTTGTGGACTGCTAATAAATTTTTAACAAATATAAAAATATTATTTTTCTATTTTGAAAAGTGAGAGGAAATTTGGCTAAGTTATTTCTAGTATGTATTTATAAGAAATATATAAATATTATTTTTCTATTTTGAAAAGTGAGAACAAATTTGGCTAATTTATTTCTAGTATGTATTTATAAGAAATATATAGATAATATTTTACTATATTGAAAAGTGAGAACAAATTTGGCTAATTTATTTCTATTATATATTTATAAGAAATATATAAATATTATTTTGCTATTTTAAAAAGTGAGAACAAATTTGACTAATTTATTTGTACTTTTTTTTTGCATATTTAATTGAAATGGACTCAATCACGTTTTCAGCTGTAAGTGATTAATCATCAATGTTTTCCCAGTCACGTTCAGATCACACGCTCGTCGTGAACATTTCTACATTTCTCTGTCATAGAGCCAAATAAAAAAAAAAAGTAAGCCAATAATGTTTTAGAGTTGTTTGAGAAAATGTCGACAATAAAAAAATCTGAATAAGACAATTTGTATTTTATTAAGCCAGCGGGTTTATTAAAGCAAATCCATTGAAAATCAGTCAGTACAAATTGAACAACAAAAATACAAAAAAAAAACAAAAACAAAAGACCCAATTCACTCACTTTCATTTATATTACAACGATATGCGACACTAAATGCTGTGTGCTCAATATTGTTATTATTGCTCTGTGGATTTAGCGGAACCCACTGGCATCGCTGGCTTGTCACACGCTGCGTATGAGTGACGCGCCTTTATTTTCAGTTATTGTTTTTAGCTGCCTAAAAGCGCCGAAAAAGAAATATGACAACAACTTGAGAAAAGGCACAGCAAAAAGAAAGTACGTTAGACATACCCCATATACGCACAACATACACACACTGAAAAAATTGTAAGTTGGTACTAAAGTTGAGCACTAAATTCTTATTTTTCAGTATTTTAGAAATTTATTATGAGCGTACTGAAAAAGTGAAAATTATTTTTGAATGATCTTGCTTGGCCCAATCAGAATATTAGCTGAAGTCAAGTTAGACGTAACTTAGATAAAATATTCAAATTAATAATAAAAGTATTAATTAAGTATATTATTATAATATTATATATATTATTATTAAGTAAATCGTCTTATTAAATTTTTGATACCAGCCGTAGTTCAAATGCAGAATTCATTTTCAAAAAAAAATTTTTGTATTTCCGTTTCATGTTTACTAAGCTATGTGAATTCATAGAACAAGTCTTAAACTTAAATTTTTCACACCAACAGACAGATAGACAAGCAAAACTGATTCCACTTTTAATGTTAGCACTGCTTGTTTTTCTCAGTGTACGCATCGCATACCTTAAGTCGGGTTTGGCGGCAGTGATTCACTTGTTGCTGCTCGGCTCATTTACATGATTGCCGGTTGCAGCTGGAGGCACGCTAAATATTTCATCAGTTCCACGCATTCATTGATGATAACTCACCTGTTATTATACTCCCCTCCCCCCTCCCCACCTCTTTAATCACTCGCCTCTCTCGCCGCTCACCCACTTTTTTTTTGGTCGTATTGGCTAAGTTGCGGTCCAGTTTTGCGTTCATTCATTGACGTCGTTTAGCGTGGAGTGAAAGTTATGTAACTTTTCGAGTGAATATTTTGCAATTTACAAAAAAACCTGATTTCGCCGGTTCCTGCAGCAACGACAACAACAACAACAACAACAACGATTGTCGTGAGAGTCAGTTATCAATTGTTCAGTTAAATGTCAAATCAAATTAAATTTCTAAATGCCAATCATATAAATAATTTCTCTTTTTTACCTCCACACAGCTGTCAATTGTTGCCAACCCCTTTTTCTCTTTTCCCCCCCGCGTTTTTTAAAGGCTCTTCTCTCTCTCTCTCTCTCTCTCTCTCTCGTTCTGTGGTAATGCGTTTCTGACAGCTTCACAAAGGCTTGAATGCGGGCGGCCCTTGCCAAAATCTGTCAGCCAAAAATATTTTTGTATTTATATATATATATATATATATATATATATATATATATATATGCATATATATTTATAATCCATAAGCCTCATATCGAGTGCGTACAATTTGTTGTTGACTGGCGTCACTCAATTAGCCGCAACAAGTGGCCATAAACCAATTGTGCCGCATACTTTCCTCTCCCTCCCCCTCTCTCTTTGTGTGTGTGTTGTGCGCTTGTTGTGGGTGTGGTCGAGAGTCGTGTTATTGGAATTAACGATACCCTGTAGGCAGTGCATGTAAGTTATTTCAGTTGGTAAACTTATTTTGCGCCACAAAAAATAGGAATCTTATTCAATAATCTATTTCGATTTCAGTATAGACATAAATATATAATAATTTTAAATGTTTTATTTTTTATTAAACAGGGTACATTTTAGTCGATTAAACGTTTAAGCAACTTTCGTAATTGTTGTCGTTTGCCGCGTTTACTTTTTAAATTAGCCAGACATATTTTTTGCAGCTCGAGTTGGCAAACGTTGCTAAGGCGTCTGGGCCAATCGGCGTGCGTTCTATTGACCCATTTGCGTGTTTGTATGCATATTAAATAAATATCTTTAAATTTGGCATACCAAAAAATGTGGAGAAAAAGTTTGTTAACTGACAGTGGAATGTGCCAAAAGATACTTTTTTTTTTTGAGTGAAAAAATAAATATAAAATTAAATAACATAAATACATGCAACAAAAAGATATCACATGCTTTTCAAATATTGCAAAATTATACTTCTGAAAAAATAATAATATTTAATATATTTCTGTTCATTAATTTTACTTGAACTTCGTTTGCAAAAACGAAAAAAAAACCTCTTATTTACTCAAGTTAACTGTTTGCTTTTGCAAAAAGTATTCAGCCAAAAAACAAACTTCTTCCAAATTAGTTAAAAATGAAAAGAAATAAAGATAAAAGTATCGAGTGACAGCAAAAATAAGCTATTTGAAACGTTTTTGGGTTAAAAAGGTGAAATTGATTTTCTTTTCATTTGCGCAAATATGAATTGTAAATATTGTGCGTAGAGCTCGTCAGACCCCGTCTCCGACTGAGAAAGTGCATTGGAGTAGACCTTTTTTTTTTTTTTATATATATTTAGGGCTTGTGTCTCTGAAAAATTCATGGGCAATAACGTTGTGAGCACTTTGGCCAAACTCCAAAACATATTCAATTCACGTTTCCCACTGCAAAATCGTTGACATTGTAGCCAAATGTTGGCTCAGCAATTGTCACATGAGCCCCAAAAACTTCAGCTATGAACAAATTTCCGTACGAAAAATCTATAGATGTGCCTGTGGGAGTGGCCAAGACTACTTTCACGGGCTAAAGGGCCCCCATCAGTTAGTTGACAATAGCAACGCATTGTTGTTGCTGTTGTTGTTTTTTAGGCCATTTGCCCAAGCTTCAAAGAAAGTGAAATTGATGACACAAATGTTCAAACAACAAACACCTCAAGTTAAAATTGAAGTTTTTAGTTGTTGTTGTTTGTAGTTGCTGTAACTATGCTAAATGGTCTGGTTAAGTAATCCCGTGAGAGTCGCAAACATTGCGCACTCATCGAAGCGTCCACTGAGAATGTTGTCAGCCCAACAGACAGATAAAAAAAAAACACTAAAAAACACACACAACAACAACAACTACAACGATGACAAAACCCAACTTCACTTTCATCAATGGTTAGGGTATTTCTAGCAGAGAATTGAATATTTTGATGAAACTAACAACAATAACAAATTGTTGAATTTTTATTTTATTTTTTACTAAAAAAATGAATTTTTTTGGTTAAGCTTGACAATTTTAATAAAGTAAAACATAAAAGTAGCTAGTGTTTTATAAATTATTAATTTTGTGTTTATATTATAAATAATTATTTTTATTAATATTGGAAAAATGCAGATTTTTAGTTTGAATATTATTTTAATATTATAATTATATTTATATATATTATATTATAATATAAAGTTGAAGAAATTATAACTAAATCTTTAAATTAAATATGCTTGCAAAAGCTTTTAGTTTATTAAACTTGTATGGATTTTATAATAATAGTAATTCTAATTGATATCAGAAATAATCGATTTTTCTTTTTTTATTTAAAAAGTAAAAATACAGATAAATAAATTGTAAATTTTTTTAAACCCTGTAAGGGTATTTTTGTCTTCGTCACATGATTCCTTTCTCTGTTTTCTTAACTAGAAATGCTTGCAACAGTTTTTAATTTATTAAACTTGTATGGATTTTATAAATAATAATTCAAAATAATATCAGAAACAATCGATTTTTCTCTTTATATTAAGTGTAAAAGTACAGATAAATAAATTGTAAATTTTCCTCAACCCTGTAAGGGTATTTGGTGTTCGACACATGATTCTACTCTCTGTTTTTTTTTTTTAACTAGAAATGCTTCCAACAGTTTTTAAATTATTTAACTTGTATGGATTTTATAAATAATAATTCTAATTAATATCAGAAATAATTGATGTTTATTTATTTATATGTTTATATACAATTTAAAAGTACAGATAAATAAATTGTGAATTTTTTTAAACTCTGTAAGGGTATTTGGTCTTCGTCACGTGATTTTACTTTGTGTTTTCTTAATTAGAAATGCTTGCAACCGTTTTTAATTTATTAAACTTGTATAGATTTTTTACATAAATAAATTGTACATTTTCTTCAACTCTGTAAGGGTATTTAGTCTTCGTCACGATTAAACTCTCTGATTTTTTTTAACTAGAAAAGAGGCACACAAAGGCGACGCCTTGTTGATCGATTTGTTAGATATGCGGGAAGCATTTGGCTTTGTTTTTGTTGTCGCGTTTTGCTGTTTCCAGCGTTAACCAGCCTGCAATTGTGTGTTTGTGTGTTTGTGTTTGTATTACCATAAAATGTGCGCCCTACAAACTTTCACTTGCTGGTCGCAAACAAAGGTTGCCCCAAGCGCAACTCTGCCACAGTCGCAATCATAGTCCATAACGCTGGGGGGCATTCTCAGAGGCGACTGTTGGGTAATTTTCAGTTCTGGCTTTGACTGCTTACATAAACATAATTAAAATGCACAGAGAAAAATCATCTTAAGTTGAAGAATCTCTTCAAGATTCAATGTTAAAATTTATTATTATTTTTATAACTTGTTTTCATTGAAGTTTAATGTACTTTTGTGGCAACCCTCGCTGAATACCCACCCAAGTTGTTGGATGCATCTGCTGCATGCTGATTGATTTGTGTTGGCCTGTTTATTGGCTCTGCCTTTGGCTTTACATAAGACGCGTTGTTGTCGTATTTTTTAGCTGTGTTGCAACACGACGCAATTGCGGAAGTTCGTCTTGGCCATCGCATCGCGTCGCGACGCGTCCGTCGCAATAAACCGTTTTTATGCATAACGGCTCTCTGCACGCATTGACGCATTGTCAGACGACCTGGTCGAATTGTGTGACTTTGCTTTGGGTCCACGTAACATCATTTGCCTAGCCATGTGTTAATTAATTGTGATTGGAAGGCAGACAGACAGCAGCAGCAGTAAACTTAATTTATGTGGTTTTATTTTGGCCTATTGGCTAACAACTAACACTGCATATTAAACATTAACAGACCAACTTGATTGCTTATAGAAATGGCTTATAAAAATCCTTGCCATCCTTGGCCACGTTTAGTGGTATGTAATGCTGTTTCATTGGCATCCAACTGCTGCCACTCGGCAATAGATCCGCATGAAAGCTCTTCAGTGCTGGTGCATATGATGTGGCATGCACGATCTCCAGTCGATCGTGCGACATCATGGACTTCAAGGCCAGAAGACCAGCAGCGGCCAGCGCAATTTTGCCCATGACAAATGATGAGGCCGAGAGCGCCGTTAGCCATTTCAAGATCAAGGGCAGCAACACCAGCTTGGCCAGCACCGCAGCGCCCAGCAGTGGATAAAGCATCTTCAGCAACTTCTTGTGCTTGCGGTGCTTGCCACGAGCTGAAAATGGAAGCATTAATTTTTCAGTAAACAGTAATAAAATTGGCTTTTAAATTGTATATAAAAATATATGTATAAAATAAATCTGTCGAATTAAGATTTTACTTTTTAGCACGCATATAATAATTATTTAAAATAATATTAAATATTATACACAATTTGGATAACACATTTTTTTTGTATACATTGACTATAAATTTAAAAAAAACAATGCAGGAAAAAATATTTTTAATCTGCTTTATCTAAAATATAAAACATAGAATAATTAATCTTTAATTTGTTTAATAACAAAAATCTAATAAGCTCCAATATAAATTTCAATTAAATTTTCTTTATTCCAAAAATAATACTAATATAATAATAAAACGCAAAAATTTTTTTTGTTTCATATTGAAATTGAATATGCCACTAAACTCAATTTCAATTTAATTTAATTTTAACTTTTTCGATTTAAAGGTTTAGCTAAATACCTTCGTTTGTCCAGTTGTCCAGCATGTCAGTCACTTGGCCAGCGCTCAGCTCATCGCTGAAGAGCATTCGGAGCTGCTGCTCTGCTAGCTGAAGCCAGCGTTGATCAGCTGTTTCTGCTGCTGCTGCTGCTGCTGCATCTGCCACTGCCTCCTGTTCGGCATCCTGTTCAACGGCGGCGACAATTGCACCACCCAACTGCAATGCTGGCGGCAAACTGTGAGTCTGTGCCACGACAATCAGGCAGGACACGCACAGAATAATGTTGGCCAAGAGCATTCCGATTATACAGTTCTGAACTGCAGCGCACTTCTTAACAAACTAACTAGTAAGTAACCCAAAAGCTGACTAACTAACTGAATTATGCACCCGGTTAGTTGGCTCGTTGCGTTTGAGCGGTTTTTGGGCTGCCTGCAGTTCTGGCCAAGTGGCTAATAATCCCCCGATTGCTGCTGCTGCTGCTGTTTAAACTTATTTTCATTTGCTTTCTTTCTGTTCTAGTTTTCGATTCAGTTTTACTTGAGCGTGAACGCATACATTAAATTTTCCCCACTTTAATAAACGGATTGTTGTCTGCCTTATTACCATGGATCAGACATCAACAAGTAAAAAGTCTTCATTATTGTTGGCAAGCATTTTTATTTTGGCGCGTTGCGGTTCACTTGCCATTTCAGCTGCTTTTTTTTTTTTTTTTGTCTTCAGAGAAATGCTGGCTAATGAGCCCGCCTACCTCTCTCTCTGAAAATGTACAAATTGCTTGTCGTTTAAATTTATTGTCTTATTTAAAAACATGTTTAAAATGTCATAATTTGCACTCAAGCGTAATATTCAAGTTAATTTTGGCAAATAAAATTAAAGCCCATCATAAATATTATTTGCACTTTCCCAACGCAAAATTGCAAACAGTAAAAACAAAATTCGCACGCCAAATTCAACTCAACTTTGCAATAAAATCGTGTTTTTTGTATTGATAAATTTCAAAATGCGTACAACTCAATTTAATTAGCAGTCAATAAATTGGGTAAATGCATGATTCATCTAATTTCAGAACATATTTATCCAATTAGCTACGCAAATTTTGAATGGGACAGTTTTAAAATGTTGTTTCAATTTCAATAAATTATAAATCGTTTAGGCGCAAATAATTTGAATGGCCTGTCGAAATGTTTGAGAGTGTATTAGTGCATGTAAGTGTTAACTGTTAGTTCATTAAAATTCAAACGTGTCGGCTCCGAAAACGCATTTCTGTCGTCACATTCATGTCATGATCACATTTTGGCAACTGGTTGTATTTTAACGTCACTTGAGTGTTAATGGGATTTTTTGGTATCCGGTTGTTGGTGTTGTTGTAAATACTAAATACTAAAAACTAAACAGCAGGAATAAAATCTGTTTATTTCAATTAAATGACTATCGTATTTTTACTTTTTTTTTACAAAACTCGATGCATTTTAATTATTTTAAATTAAAAATAAACCTATGTAAAATTATAATAAATAGATTTAAAATGAATCAAACTAAAAGAAACTTAAGAAAATAAAAATATTAATCAATAAATAAATAATTAATAAATGCAATTATTTTACTTTAAGAAATAATATCTTTAAATAATAAATTAATTAATTTTAACCTAGAAAAAATTATAATAAAAAAATATAAAATGAATTAAATAATAAAAAAACGTAGAAAAATTAAAATATTATAATACAAATAAATAATTAAAATAGTTGTGCTTTAAGAAATAATATCTACAAAGAATAAATAAATTAATTTTATCAAAATATTTGTGTTCAATTTGAACCAATTCAAGAGCATAAATCTTCAAGTTGATTACCTAATTTGAGGCTAAGAATGCTTTTCAATCTTAGCCATCGCACCTAGCCACTTAGCTGCTAACTGGATCCAATTTAAATCTTAAGGGTCTCATTAACCTATAAGTTAATCTTAAGATTTAATCGCTGTGAGCAAACATTGGAATTGACCTCAAATTTTCTTCAAGAGAATCGCTTTGCTGGAGTGGCCGGCACCTGTTGATGACTTGAGGCTCATCACAGCCGTAAATAGGGCAAAGAAGAAGCCGGCTAGTCCGGTGGTGCCCACCAGCAGGGTCAGTCCACCAATTAGAACGGGTATCAGCGTTAGAAATTTCAGTTTATACGCAATGAGCAGCGGGAAAAACAATTTCTGAAGTTTCTTTTTCAACTTTTTCAGTTTACGGCTCTGGGAAACGGCAGGCAACCGACTGTGACGACCTTGAACCTCCTTTGATGTTGCTATTAAAGTGCTATCCTCCAATTGACTTGTCTGCGCATCTGCAAGAAGAACATAAAAATATAGTCTCAGCACTGAAGTTAATTAATTGGCCAGGCCTTTGAGCGTCGAGTCGTAAAAACAGGCGACCAATACAAAAATTTAAGACAGAGAATAAAATGCTCTATTTTTGCCATTTGGATTTGGGAAAAATAAATATAAAAATAGTGCTACATATTTTTTTTAATCTAGAATGCAAAATCGAAAATAAGAAATATATTCTCAAAAAATAATGGAAGCAGAAAACAACCTAATTTTGAGTATCAAAATTAAATCTCTCAATCTAAAAAAATAATTTTGTTTAAAGATTTTTGTTAGACTCTTTTAAATTATAATTTTAAATATGTTCCCAAAAATAATGGAAGCAGAAAACAATTTAAATTTAAGTGCTAAAATGAAATCACTCAATCTAAAAAAATAATTTCGTTTAAAGATTTTTGTTAGGCTCTTTTAAATTAAAATTTTAAATATATTCTTAAAAATACTAAAAGAAGAAATCAATACAATTTTGAATGCTTAAATTAAATTACTCAATCTAAAAATATAATTCTGTTTTTGGGTTTTTGTTAGACTCTTTTAAATTATAATTTAAATATATTCTAAAAAATAATGGAAGCAGAAATCAATCTAATTTTGAGTGCTAATATTTAATCACTCAATCTAAAAATATAATTCTGTTTTAAGTAATTGAATCAATAAGATATTGAAAGGTTGTTTAATTTTTGGAATACACTCAATCTAAAAATAAATATATTTTTTTCAAATCTGTTCACGTTTCACATTTACCTGAGTTTATATATATATTTTTTTTCAATTTCAATTTTTTACCTGTCAAAAGCTGCTTTTCCAACTGTTGCTCCTCAGGTCCTCCCTCAGCTTCCAGGCTGATTAGTTCACGCACTGTGTCACAAAAGGTGCGAACATTAGAGATGACTTGCTCAAATCTCTCCAAGTGGTGGCTAATTGAAAGTGATGTAGGTGACGACTCCTTCAGCTCATCAACTGGCTTATCAGCGCCATTAGCCAAGGCCACGTAACTGTCAGCTTTGCGTGCTTCCGGCTCGATGCGAACATCCTGCTCGAGAACAGATGGCGACAATTGCAGTCTCGGCATTGGCTGGCTTATGGCTAAGACGTAGCTGGAGGGGCCAACCTCTCGATTTTGAAGCACCTGTTTGTAATTTCCGATGCCAGCCGCAGCCTCCTCGTTTGCCCCAAAGCGGTGATTGTAGGCGTAATAATTGACAGGAAGTCGCTGATGTTGCTGTTGCTGTTGTTGTTGTTGTTGTTGTTGTTGCTGCTGTTTTTGCTGCTGTTGTTGTTCAGGCAACGGTTGCTGTTGGCGCTGTTGCATTGATGTTGCCGCCGTTGCCTGCAAAATGAGCCAATTGTTCTGCCCCGTCAATGGTTGCCAGGCATTGAGATTCACTTGAAGCTGCTGCTGTTGCTGGCCGGAAGTGTCGCCATTAAAGCGACTCTCCGCCTTCGCCTGGGCCATCAGCACATATATGCTCAACACGGACACTTGCCACATTTTGTAGTCGTAGGAAATCCCTTCTATTTTTTTACTGGAAATTTTAACTTTACACACACGCAGTTGGCATTGAACTGAGGCAGCTGCGGTGTGTGTTGATTTGGTTTGTATCCAACGAGAATTTTATGAACCAGCTATTAACATTTTTTATGAGAGTTTTAGTTGAGCGATTTTTACGGCCTTTCGCCGAAAGTGGCAGCGCCCAGAGCCCAATAAGTGGTCAAATGCCGAACTCTAGATAAGTAGTTGGAAATGTTTCGAGTTGACTTTTACTGCAACATCTCAAGCATAACTTGCCACACTTATTGTCTGAATTATGTGGCCAACAGTTATGTGTTAAAAATGTATATATATATATATATAGATATATATTTATATGCATTTATCTCATATATATCAACAATTGCAATTTGAGAACTGTTCAAGTGCAACCCGAATGCGGTTGCAGTATGCTAATTGAATTGTTCATGCCACACACACATCCACAAAACAAAAAATGTTGCTTTAATACAATCTTTGAAATTATTTTAAAAATAGTTAATATAAAGAATATCTGCAATAGTTCTGCGTAAATTTTGCATTTATTTTTTTAATTGTTATTAATTTTTAATTCACTTTTTCTTCACTTTGTTTTCCACTTATGATGACTATTGAAGTGTTGCCATTTTAATTACCAAGTAATTTTATATATGTATCAGGTAAGACCCCAGATGTGCCACTTGTTGTTTTCACTTTTCTGCCTGGCTGCGTGCTGCATGCCACTTCGAGGCAAACTGCCTCATGCACTTGACATTATGATTCTATATAAACGGTCAAATCCACGTGCAATCTCAAAGTTTCAAAGTTTGCTGCTGCTGCTGCTGCAGTCGACGCTGGGAAAGCGTGCCGAAAATTAAATCATGCTACTTAAATTGAGGCACATGCGTGTTAATTGCCACTTGCAACTTGCAGCATAATTGCTAAGCTTGGCAAACGCGCAACTGTAGCCATTTGTCAGACGAAGTGTCGCCAGTTAATTGCAACAATTAAGTTGCAACTTGCTGGGGCATATAACAAGCAGCTGCTTTTGAGTGCCTTCATTTGTGCCACCAAAACGTGTTGTGTTGCGTGCTTTAAGGTGCCACATGAAATGCTGTGGCATGCTACGGAAAACCTTGCATGCTTTTAAGCACATTGTCAGCAGCTGCTGGCGTTTTTTGCAACTACTTGTTGCCTATTTTTAAGCTGGCCTAAAACCTGGTCGAAAATACGACGCTTTTATTGCCAGTCCTGTGTAAACAGAAATCCGCTGGCAAAATATCTCTTCGCCCAAATTTGATTGGCAGCTGGCATTTGGCATCGCCAAAAGCAATAATGGAATTTAATCACAATCTGAAAATAAGTATGCAATATTGCCACTTGAAAATAAATACAGAATTCAATAAGTATTGCAACATTGATATTGGTTTCTGTCCGTTTATCGATTGATAAGAAAATACACCTAATAAGATACGTCGAAAAAGTCTCTTAGCCAAGTGAGTGTTGGCCTGAGAAGGCAGCTTTGTTTTGCCCAAATTGTTTACGTGCTAAATCAACCAAAAGTTTTGAATAATTTTCCATTTTTATGATATAATTGTTTAATAATAAATTGAGCTTCAAACATTGATTGACATTTGCATGTCAAATTTGTTGGCCTTAACACTTCAAATGTGATATTTAATGTCAAATTATTTATGTCTTTATTGTTAATTTTTGCATATAACTTAAATATTCAGTTCGTTCAATAATTTACATACATAAAAACGCCCAATAAATAAAGTGCTAATTTATATTTGGCTAATACCGAATCAATAATAAATATTAAATAAATTATTAAATCTAAACAATTTAATTTGCTGCGCTTCTCTTTTTCATCAAATTTATTATCTGCATTTAATTGTGATTGTGTTGAGTATTTCCTGCTATTTATTATAACTTTTATTGCATTTAATGAACTTCTGAAGTTGAATCTTTTAGATTCGCATTCGCATTCACTTACCATAATCCAAGCCAAGGTTTTCTTTTTGGTTTTGACAAATGCATCTTCAGTTTTTCAATTATTAACCATGCCCAATAAATCCATTCGAGACTTTAATTTGTTTAGTTAGTTTTTTTCATATCATTCGCTTTGTGTTTTTTTTATTAAAGTGTTGTAAACTACACACAAAACTACACATTTGCCAGGCTGACAGACAATTTCAGCAATTTTGTCTGTTGAACAACTATTTTGATTGTTGTTGAGCATAAATTAATTTTGGTGCTGTTTTATTTTTTAGGTGATAAAAATGCATAGAAAAAAAAAACAAGTTTAAACTAAGCATAATAACAAAGTGTGATTATTTTAAATTTCTGTTGTTGATGACTCGTGGATTGAGATGACTTTCAAATCGATGTGTTTGATTCTAACCGAATTCTAAATGGGTTAACTTAATGAAATGCTAATCGATTCGACAAAAACTAGTTTAATAAGCCATAACCATAGAAAACACTTCCGAAGCTGGCATTAATGCACATAATACATATATATTTTCTGAGAGGCAACAACATTCACAACCAGATTCGGTAATGGAACCAGACTATTCCAAAGACCAAAGACCAATTGGTGGGTAAAGATGCCGAGCTGTCTCTGCTCATCTCAAATGTCGCTTTTTGTACCCTTAAAACGAACTGAAAGAGACCTCTACGAATTTATCATGTATATATAAAATTCTAATAAATCGAATCGATATATTTTTTTCTACCTAACTATTTGAAGTCTCTTGGTACTGAAAATAAATTTGTGAAACTTAAAATTTTATGACCCATCGAAAGAAGCGTTTATTTTAGATTATTATTATTATTTTTTTTTTTTTAGTAATATTCACAAAACTCTTTCACTTAAATAATTATCTTCCAAAAAAAAAAAAACCTAAATTTTTAAATCATATAGCAAAAAAAGAATTGCTCAGCTTTGTAAATTAATAATAATTTTTGTTGCGAAAACTGGCTTTTGGATTTTCCAAGAGTATCCAAAATTCGTAGTGCCAAAACTGGCTCATCTTCTTAATTATATTTTGGCCAACAAAATTTGTTGTTCTTGAACTTGAACTGTTGTTGGATTTGTTAGCCATGTTGAATCAGATACATTCGTAGACAGCTGGGAGGCTGCTGCCGCTGCTGATAAATTGAAAGCGTTTTGGCCAATTCGAATTAGTTTTTCGTTTGCTGCGACAGTGTTCGGTGCGAAATGAAAGTGAGTTGAGCGTTTCGGCCATTTGGCCACCAGGATTAAGGGTCCTTCCCGACAAGCTGCATTTATATTAAATTTATATCCTTTGCACAGCTGTTTGTGTGTCTACTCGTTGTGGCCGCCACGTTGGCTTCGGCCCATGGTGGACTTTTGAGTCTCCTTGGAAAAGGTGGCAGCGGCGGCGGTGGATACTCCGGCGGCGGCGGTTACTCCGGCGGCGGTGGATACTCCGGCGGTGGCGGCTACTCCGGTGGCGGTTACTCCGGCGGTGGCTACTCCGGCGGCGGCGGCTATGGCGGCGGCGGCCATGGCGGCGGTGGTGTTCAGATCATCAAGATAATCGATGGTGGACACAGCAGCGGCGGCTATGGCGGTGGCGGCTACTCCGGTGGTGGCTACTCCGGTGGTGGCTACTCCGGTGGCGGCTACTCCGGTGGTGGCGGATGGTCTAACGGTGGCTACTCCGGCGGTGGTTACTCCGGTGGTGGTTACTCCGGCGGCGGTGGCTACGGCGGCGGCCATGGCGGTCATGTCGAAGTTTACAAGGTCATCACAACCCATCACAGTGGCGGCGGCGGCGGCGGCTACGGCGGCGGTGGTTATTCCGGCGGCGGTGGTTACTCCGGCGGCGGTGGTTACTCCGGCGGCGGTGGCTACGGAGGCGGTGGCTACAGCAGCGGCGGTTCCTCCGGCTGGTGGAAGAAGAAGTAAGCCTGACCCTAAAACTGTACTGATAAGTTACACGATGACCGTAAAATAAAACGAAAACAAAAATATAAAAAATATAAAATTTACATCTTTGTTTTGATTCTGACGTCTAAAAAAACTGGAAAATTATTAGTTTGTGGGAATCGCTAAAAGAATCTCATGTAACAACTTAATATTCATTAAATGATCATATTAAAAAAATTCCCCCGGCACGAAACTGAAAATTTCCAGCAAAACAAAGGAATTAATAATTTATGTAAAATCAGTTTGACTAGAAATGGCTAATTGAGTATTACAAAATTAGTTCTTCAGGTAAGAAAGCAGAAAAGATCTAAAAATAATAATAAACAATATTTGGTGATATTCTATAAAAAGGAATAGTAAATTTGAGTAAATTATAAAAACTTATAATTAATTTATAAACCAGATGAGTTACTTTTCAGTCTGATTAATAGAATGCTCTAAATTGTGAAAGGTTAAAAGCAACAGCTTCCGCAAATTTAAATATTGCAGATATTTCTAAGCTTTAATCGAATATAAAAAAAATAATAATATGAGTAAAATTCCAGATAAGCTCTAATTTAAAAAAAAACATAAATACAATAAGTAAAAATCGTTTAGTTTTAGCTGAAACAAAACAAAAGAATATTTATTGTATTTTGGTAGTAGATTTAGTCACGTATACAAATTATCAACTAGTCAAACTCTTTGAATAGCTTTTACTAAACTAATTTCACATTAAATTAATCTTCTCTTCTTTCGATACGAATTATGTATATATTTGGCAAAGCGTTAAGAACCAAACCTGTCTAAGGTAAAAACCAGTATACATAATGGTTATTCAATAATTTAGAATTCTATTTGGTTTGTTATTCGTTTAAATCGTGATTTATATTGATGAATATATTATAAGGGCAACGATAACAAAAACCCAACTAATGATTAAAAAGAGCTTTGACTAAGATATGATTCAACTTTGAGTAGTCAATTATGTTCTGTTTCTTTAGAGGTTAGGCAAAACCTGATTTCGACTTATCGGGGATTTTTCCAAACTAACCACAACTAAAATAGTAAGTTTTTTTTGTATTTTTGCCTGAATCACAGCATATTTATCAAATCATCAGGTGTTAAATCTGTGGATTTCTATTGTCTGAATTTGAGTACCAATAATTTATATTGAAAATTTGCTCATGTGCAGAAGAAATAAATTATGTGAAGCATTTCTTCGTTTTAGCCATCATTTATGTGTCCTGAACACAGCAGTGACATATGTTTCTAGACTTTGATGGGATGAGATGACGCGTGACAACCAGCGAGAGGATGCTTGCACGGATTGGGTGAGTGGGTGGACTTGGCTAACATATGCGTCTGCGGTCTCCTTGGCATATGGTCCCAGCATGCCAGCAAAGACCGCACGTGAGTTGGCTTGGCTTACTGCTTTAAGTTGGCCAACTTGCTGGCAAAAATTAGAACATTTAATAAATTAAGTCGGGCACAATTTCAGTACGTTTGTTGCTTTATTTATAAATAAATATATGTAAATATAAATATAAATATATATATATAAAAAAATATATAAATATATATCTTAAATGTGTGTGTTTTGTGTGTAACTTTTTTTGTAACATTTTTTGTTTATTGAAAACATTGCTGCTTAAATGCGAGTTGCGTCTTAGACAATATGGAAATAAATAAAGTATATAAATTATTACACACTAAACTACAGTTAGAGCGAAATTAAACTTAGAGCTAATCAAAAATGTGAGTGCCCGTGAAAAGTGGAGCCGAGGAAACGAGTGCAAAGCGTCGCTGGCGAGAAGATGAGGTGGTGGAGTGAGTAGAAGCTAAGCTAAAGAATAAAGAATAATGAATAATTGAAAAATAACAGGAACTGTGAGTGCATTAAGCAGTTAGATAGACAGACAGGTAGATAGACAGTAAGACAGAAAGAGAAAGAGAGACAGACAGACAGAAAGATAGACAGAGATGCTTAGATAGATAAAGAGAATCAAGAGTTCAGACAGAGTTGAGGTTTTGCTTCAGTCGTGTGCTGATGATTGATTGAAATTTGTGCGGAACTGAGTGCTTCACATAGGCTCGTATTACATAATCGATTTGTATTATGTTTTATGCAAATGCTAATGATTAAAAAAAAAAACATATATATATATATGTAGAAGGCGCTAAGTGCACGTTACGGATACATTTGCAGCGATGTATCCGTAGGTGCAACTGTTAACCGTTGCAAACGCATCAAGTGTGCAAAAAGAGTGCAATATAAGAAAAAAAAAAAAAATACGTTGAAGAAAATGCGGAAAATCTAATTACAATTGCCGGCCTGGACGTTTGCCCTCCCCCCCTCATTCTCAGCGTTTGTGTGATTTATCTACAAGATAAATGCAACCATGACGAGTTATGAACTTTTCGTCTTTTGTTTGTGTTTTCAGTGTGTGTGTGTGTGTGTGTGAGAGTGTATTTTTGTGTGTGTGTGTTTGTCTATGACTTTGACAGCGTTGACTGCAGCGGCGCTGAATGTGTCTGCTGTTGTTGTTGTTGTTGTTGTTGCACTGACTGCTTTTGAACAGCCTGTTGCCTGCTGTGCGCACGGTATGCCAACTCCTGAGCCTCTGTTAGGGAGCGTCTGTCCCAACCGCCGCCGCCGCCACCGCCGCCGCCGCCGGAGGACCAGCCAGCGCCGCCTCCACCGCCGGAAGACCAACCGGAACCGCCGCCGCCACCGCCGCCTGACGATTTGCCAGACATCAGTTTCTTCAGGCCCATAATGCCTGCCAGCAGCAATGCAATCTTCGATATAATTAAGGCCTTGCCAGCGAGCATATAGAGTGCTCCCATGGCAATAGGCAGCATGCCCATCATCTTGGTGGCAACCATCATGGCCATCATCATGCCCATTTTCTTCATCTTACCGCGACCTGTAATCAAATTGAAGTCATAAAAAATAAAAACAGTTTGTTATTCTGCGCATAAGACACATAAAATGGAGCTAAAATCGACTATTATTTTAACTGTACATACAAAATAAAGCTTAAAAAAATAATTTATTTGTCTTTATTTCTAATTGAGTAGGCTGTTTATTTTGTATACACTTTAAACTGTTTGTTGTACATACATAAAAAAAATAGTTTAAAAAAAATCTTTTTTTTTGTGTAAAAAAATAAAATTAATTTGAATAAATGGCACATAGAACCACTTATTAAATTAAACTAAACAAAGTCTGCCTACTAGATTAAAATATATATAATTATTTGTTTATGACAGTGTAATATTTCCCACGCTTTCATTACACATAATTTCCTGATATGTAAACAATGCATTTGTTAAGCTTGGCATCTCTGATGAAAAGTGCCTGGGGAACGCTGAGTATTATTTTCCTGTGGTATTTGTTGGAGAAAGTGCAAAGTGTTGATTCCGCAGATTTACAAAGGCTGTGTGAGAATATTTTTTTTGTTTTTTTTTTGGCCATTAGTTGAGGCAGACGCCACTTTCGTTGCACAGTTTCTGCAGGGACGCATTTAGCGATTTCACTTGGTTAAGTGAAAAGCACACATGCAGTGGAAACTTGGCTTAAATGCTGTCAAAATTAATCCAAAAGGAGGCGTGCAATATTACAGATAGTCATTACAAGTTGGCAACTGATGCGATTTCAATTAACCAAAAATGGTGGCGCAATTGGGAAAGTGTTTGCCATGTGCGACGAGTTTGCAACTTGCAACCTTGCAACAAATATCAATTGAATATACAATCTTGATCAATAATTTGAAAGTAAAAGAAAAAAAAACTGTTTGCTCTGTGAAAGTAAGTTCACTTTTCATTACGAGAAAAATTACTGGCAAATGTTTGCTGTGGCAGCCAAATAATGCTTTAAGTGTTTGCGTCAAATTTGTAATTGATGCAAAACATTTTGCCTGCCAGACCAAGAAGTCGTTAACATGGCCCACGAGGCCAAAGAGAAACGTTACCAGGCCGACACTTTCATTGCGTTTTATGGTCGGCATGGTCATGACATCTCCAAGCCACAGTTCCATCCATGTCTTCTTTACGTGCTCATAATAAAAGCGGGCCATGTTCAAGTGTACCTTGACTTGAAAAGGTCTTTTTGTATTCGGCATTTCCTTTGGGTCTCTTTAAAATCGTGTCTATTTGATTTGACAATCCATCAAAGCTAGATTTTTTTTTTATAAAAAAAATGATATTGCTACTTGAAATTTTTGGGCTATCGTTGACTTTAATGTGCTCTGCCCTATTTGTTTTCTTATGATTTAAATATACAGTTTTGGGCATACTTATATAGCAAATTTATGCGATATTCGATTTTTTTTCTTCTGCTTTTTATGACAATCTTTTCGACTTGCTTGTAACTCAAAAAAAGTCATTGACTACAATTGTATTCTATATTTATGTACGATGACAGATTTAAATATATTTTATTATAAAATTTATCTGTATATTAAAAAAGATTCTTTATAAGCAAAATAACCTAAAAAAGTTTATTTATTTATTTTCGGTTTTATACATTACAAATCAATCAATGTGATAACTTTAAAGTTTGTTTGTGAATTATTAAAAATATAAAAAAATCTAATGGAGATTAAATAAGTTTTAGATGAAGTTAATTTAATTATTGTTAAGGTTAGTTAAAGCTCAAGTTAAATTGATTATTTTTAAAATATTTGAATAAACAAATAATATTACTGATTATTCAGACCTTCTCGTTAATAGTCTCTCGTTATATTTAAAAAATGGAGATAATAACTTGCATTATTTTGTATTCATTAGAAAATATCCCTTTAAATGAGCCAATTTAGTCTGTTTTGTAAGCGGCTTTTAGTGTATTAATATTTCGTCTTTTGATGTTTGCATTAAATTCATGTTTTGTGCGAGCTAACACGAAATACAGGCATGACAATTTTTCGCCATTGTTGTTGTTATTTTTGTTTGTTTGTTTGTTGTTGTTCCTGTTGTTAAGGTTTATGGGTCATTGTTAGCTTGCCGGACGAGTTTCGTGTATTGAGTTCGGCGTGTGCGTGTGTATGTATTAAAAAAAAAAACAAAATAAAAAACAATTGCACATTTTCCCAGAGACATGAATTTCCACGCTTCCACTCTACCACATACAATGCAAAAAAAACATGAAAAGCCATACTGCAAAAAGAAAATTGGCATCGGCAAGGAAATGGGCCAACTGAGATCGCGTTGCCTGCCAATCGCGCTTCTGCCAATGTCATTGCCAGCTACTCAATTAAGTTAAAACTATACTGTGTATACAACCACAAGGCACATTATCATATATGTTACACTCTGAGCCAGGTTCTCCTTAACTCTTTTCTCTAATAACCAGCAATTATAGCGCACTGGCGCAAAATTATGTCACTGTCACGCGCAATGGCTAAATACATTTAGCGGTGCTTTTGCTGGTAGCTAACGTAATTTCAATTAAATCTACCATTTCTGTATGTGCACTCAGAAAAAAAAAATAGTTCTAGAAGTAAACATAAAAAATAAAAAAAAAATATAGAATTGCTTTCTTAAAATTTTAAAGAATTTCTGAATAGTTTTAAGTATTAATTGCATCGCTTCTACTTTTTGAATATTAGTTTAGCAAATTTATTTAAATTTATAATTTAATTTGTTTCTTTTAAAATGTTTTTAGTCATTGATTCGTTTTTTAAATTAAATAGTGTATAAAGAGGAATATTTTCTGCATAAAATAATTTTGTAAAAGTAAAAAAATTATATATTTAAGATAGTCTGTTAATAAAATATTGTCAGACTTCTGCTTCTTGTTAATAATCCAATATATATTTATTTAATATTTTATTATTTCTAAAATCCATTTTATCACTTTTAGAATTTTCTCCTTTTTTTTAATTTTAAGTAATTGTAATTCTAGAATAGTTTTTTTTCAGTATTCGCGCTTACCTTCTTCGAGGCCCCGTCCAATCTCATCGGATGTCAGTTTGGGGAAGCTAACCTGCAGCGAGTGCCCATTGAAGAAGTAGCTCAACCGTTCAATCAGCATATTGGTGAGTTTGGCATCGCGATCGCTGCCGGAACGCGCCAGCGATGATTCCAATTCATTTTCACTGTAGGCAGCTGGCCGTGGCGCCGACTCCAGGCGCACCAGCTTGATGCCATCGGCGACGTTGATCGCATCAATCGGAGCAATGCGATCGATGAAGGAGATGGCCTTCTTCTTGAGGCATGGCACAAAACCGCTCTCCGCCCGATTGCACTCATCGTAGACGCGCAACAAGGTGCGTGCCCCAGCATTCGGACTGTTGCTGCTGCCACTGGCACCGGGCGCCACCACATTGCCCAGCTGCTCGGTGGCTGCATCACAGTTGCTGCCGCTGCTGGCGAGGCACACACCCAGCACGAGCAGCAAATGCCTATGCTTAAAAGTCATATTCGCAGTTGTTCTAACACACACTCACGCACAACACTAACCAACACACACGCGAACCACGTCCACCTCGCTTAACTTAATCCTTGGCTGGTTATTGCTTAACTTCTTTGGCTTTTTCTCTCTCGTGAGGGCGTGGGGGGGTGTTGGGCCTTGAGTCGCGTCTTGCACTGCCAGCAAGTTTGAATCAAACTGATGGCCAGCCTTGGCGGGCTTTATTCTTTTATAGACCTTTCTTCGTGTTGGCTTAATCGCAATTTGATTTTCTTCGCGTCGACTTCGTGTTTTCATTTGCCGCTTCGTGTTTTTCATTTCTTTGTTTTCTCATTTTCCAACAGCTCTGTTAATGTTGCTGCTGCTGTTGCTGTTGCTGTTGCTGGCAATGTTGCTGCTGTTCGAATATGTTGCTGGCTCTAATGATCATTGCAGTTTAGACATGTTTTGTTTTTTGCTTTACTTTGCTAGCCGCTTTCGTTGTTTATGGCCAAATATATTAGTTGACTAAGTTGCTTGGGGTAGGTGTTTTGGCTTTTTACCATTTATAAACTGGCTGCCGTTTTGGTTGTCAATGCTGCTGCTGCTGCTGCTGCTGTTGCAAATGTTGTTGTTGTCGCTCTTGTCGACACTTCAATTTCAATTTTGGTATTTAGTAATTTTCGCCCATTCAGCGTTGATCATGAAGAAAGTATTTATCCACCAATAAACGATTGCCATTTATAAGACTCAATTTAAATATGCAAATTTTCAAAATGAGAGGGTGGCAACAACTCCATCAACCAACACGCGAGCAACACCCAACAGGCATTGCTATTAGCATCTATTAGAGAGATTGTATCGATCTGATCTAGGGCTTTCAGCTAGGTAGCACATCGACTGTGATATGCATCTAACAAAGCCAGGCCAAAAGCGGACACACAGGCCATTGACTTGCAACTGCGACGCTTTTGTTGTTGTTGCCGTTGTTGCCATTGCCACAAAAGACAAATTGTTGGCCCAATGTTGGCTGGATTTGCTGACTTTTGCCTCTCTACTCTGTTTTATGCATGAGCCAGCATTTGTATCTATGCATCCACGTATCTCGTAGAACGTGCCACATGAAGCAGCCACACAAGCAGGCAGGCAGGCAGGCAGGCAAGCAGGCGAAAGGAAAGCTGCCGCAAAGGCCACATAATTGTGGCTTGTAAAAAAACTTTTTCCCCGAAAAACGACAAGCGGAAATATGTATGTACACTCAAAGAAAAATATGTTCTAAGTTGAAGTACAGCTGGCTTTTCGTTTGTTAGGAATATTCTTAAAACTTATAAGCAGCAATTCGAATATTTTAATTAAATCAAAAACATCTAAACAAATTACAAAGTGCATTTTCTTGTTAACAATCTTTTTGGGTTAGTATAAGATTATGTCGAAATTATTTAATTATAACAAATATATATTAATTATATATCATTTACATTGCTGCAGGAACTGCTTAGAAAGAAAATCCACAAAATTAACTTAAGCAATTAGGAAAAAGAAATCGAGTTTTGTAGCCTTGCTTATCAAATTCATATTTGCTAACATATTCTAAAATCTTATAAGCAACAATTAGAACTAGAATATTCATAAATAGTTTTAATTAATTAATAATTAAAATACTTACACCAATTACAAAGTGCATTTTTTTGTTAACAATCTGATTGGGTTAATATAAGATTATTTAATTATTATATTAATTATATTTTTATATTATATTTTATATATATTTTTTTATAGCAGACAATTTCAAAATTTTGCTTCAAGAACTCAAAATCTTTAAAAGAAAAAATCACCAAATTAACTTAAACAATAAAGAAAAAGGAAATCAAATTTTGTTGCCTTATTTATAAAAATCTTTTTTTTCTTGATTTCAATATTTTTGCACAGTGTATATGCGGTCTCTATATTCTAGTCCCCTATCTGTATTCTTGTCAGCTGCCATTTCGAGCAGTTTATGAGGCAGGTGCAAAGACAATGAGGGATTTTGAGTCTCAGTTCATTTTCAACTAATAAAGTCGCAAATTTAGGCCCCGCAGCCTAAACCTATACACAGATCCGCCCCAGACTAATGACAGTCGTGCCCCGGCTACTTATTGCACCTTAAATATAAGTATGGGTGTGCGGACCGCCTCCCTTTCCAATGTCCGTCAATGCGTTGAAAATGCCTTTTGTTGGGCCATTCATTTTGTATTTTTGGCTACCGCAAAAATTTTCCACATTACTTTCACTTGGGCGCACCTAAAGCTGGACCATGTGGACGAGGGCCAAGAGTTGCTTGTATTGGTTAGTATCATTTTGTTTAATGGCATTACTTCCGTTGCTGATGAGTACCAAAGAATGGCAAACATTATGAGTAACAACGTTTATTTTTTTTTTTTTTTTTGCCATTTTCTTTTTCTTAAATAGATGGTTCTCTGACCATTGCAGAGCAAGCAAAGCGGGCTCAAGCAGAAAATGGAAAACTTCAAATGAATTTCGAACATTTGAGCCTTGAGTCTGTCGAAAATGACGCTGTGTAGCTCATTTGGCTGGAAACAATTTACAAAAAAATAATAATAGACAGTTCTATTTCGCTTTCAGTTTCTTTTGTGCACCCTGCAGACTTAAGTGAGTCAAGTAGGGTATACAAAAATTAGAAGTTATCTCCCAGCAACAAAAGGCATCTATTTATTTTTTATTCAATCTACAATTGCTTTAAAAATTCTATAAAAATTCAAGAGCTATTAATTTTCTCTCGTTGCCAAGACTTGAGAACAAAATTGTGAATTTGTAAATTAAATTAATGTAAATTATTATTGTACATTATTATTACTTTTAGTCATATTCTTACATTCTTTTAGTCATAGTCTTATTACAGGGTATTTTTTATTTTGAGTTCACTCGTTTATTATTTTTCTTTTAAATTCAAATATGTTTCGTTGCTACTTGTTTATATTTCATGGTCTGACAGCTCTGTGTAAGCATTATGCAGAATTGTTTATGTATGATATTCACAATAATAAGCTTGCTCCTCTGTAAAATTTATGCAGCACATTGTTAGCCCTGCTGTTCATGGATAATGCAGCCCCAAACTAACCCGTCAAAATGTCCATCATTGCATACAATTCTGTCCCGAAACTGGTTTTTTATGCGGGAGCATTTGCCCGGCTTAACCTATCCGCATCCGTGTTGTAGACACGCTCCCATATGAATATGAACATGAATATTAATATGCACATCTGATGGACTTGAGTTGCCCAAGTGCATGGGAAGACAATCTCAATTGTTTGCTCCGACTTAAAGTAGTAGGAAGAGTTGAGTGTCAGAAAGTCACAGTTGCTGTGGTTTCCATAGTTTGCCATGGCAAGGCCATATGCCAGCACCCCCCCCACCAAGTACCACCATCAACGGCAACAGCTCATTGTCTGTGTAAGCCGTCAAGCCATTATCCGGCTAAGCCAACTGGCTGTGACACGCCTTGCACTTTTCTTTCAACAGCCACAACGAGATTTTTTACAGTTTTTCTGTGCCATTTTGTGGTTGAGACCAAAACAAAACATATAAAAAAAAAAAATGCTTCATTGTGGCAACTGTTGAAAATAAACCAGAATTGCTCTTTAATAAACAGCAGGAATCGCAAGAACAGCAAAATAAACAACAACAATAAAAACAACAACATTTTTATTATTTTTTTTTTGCTTTTTTATGCGTGTAAAGTTTTTCATTTATTCAGCGGAGAAAGTAATAAATTGTTCTAAATTCTTGCTAAATACTTAAACACCACAGTTAACTGAACTTTCCGGGTTAAAGTTAGACTTGCTTTCAGTTGTTTAGAACCTGTTACACATATATATATGTGATGTATATATGATGTATATATATGTATATTTAATGTATATATGTTTGTTGTGTTTAACTTTCTATTTCATGCGGGCGTTCATCCGAGCGGCCCAGCTGCACCAAAAATTGCAAAGTGAAGCAAAGAAAAGTGAAAATATGTGTGGCTGTTTTTTATTTTTTTTTTTAGTCATTATCTACTTAGTTAGTTAGTGTCTGCAGTTGATCTCAGGGCCTTACTAACATTTTATGGCGTTGTATTTCGAAGCACATCCGCTGATAAAGATCGATGCGAGACCGACTCGAATCACAATCTTTGTTTTGACTTTTATTCACTTGTTTTTAATGATGGATTAAAGCTAATCAACACTTGGCACAAATCTTAAATTAATTTGATTTTGAAAATTCACGTCGCACGATAAGCAGCCAACTTTCAGCTTAAAATGTGTCAACAACTTACAACTGGCGAAAATAAGAGCAAAAGCCTGCGGACAGGATAAACTTGAGTGCTGAGAAAGTGGCCACTCAGCAAAATAATGTTTTTAAATAATTAAGTTAAGCGCATGGCAAATATATAAACTTAGCTGAAGCTGCAAAACAAATAGAGCTTTAAGCTGACTGATGAAAATAAATTCATAAATTCTTTAGAAAATATTGTGTTTAATAAATTCATGTCCAAATATTTTAATTGCTTCGCAAGTTTTGGCAGTTTTTTTATAGTCTTTTAGTTAACGGACTCAAATTTCCTTCTTTGAGAAAACTGCAAATTTGTGGAAAAAATATAATGCGCAGTAAAAGCAAGAATTCTTCATTTTAATGCTCTTAAATAAAAGCAAGAATTCTAGATTTTAATGCTCTTAAATAAAAGCAATAATTCTAGTTTTGAATGCTTTTAAATAAAGGCAAGAAATACAGATTTTAATGCTCTTAAAAATTATTTTATACAAAAGAAAATAAGTTGTTAATTGCTCTCAATTGAAATGTTTTTAATTTTGAAAAACAATTAGAATAGTAAATTGATAATCAATGTGAAATGTTTGAAATGTTTTTAATTTTGGAAAACAATTAGAATAGTAAATTGATAATCAACAATTGATATAAGCAAAGGAAAATAAATTATAAAATAAATTTTTGCTTGTAAATCGATAATAAACAATTGATATAAGCAAAGAAAAATAAATTATAAAATAAATTTTTTTGCTAGTAAATATTATATTTAATCAAATGTAAATATGTAAATAAAGACATTCCCTGAAAATACCTCATTTATTGCGTTTTACATGAATTGACAGTTGGAATTTGTTTCCAGCAAGAAATGTGTCTGGCATAAAAGAAAATTAATTTTTCTTATTGCATCAATTAATTAAAAAAGCTCTTCTTTTGCTTTTGAGTGAAAACTCTACAGAATGACAATTTTCACAATTTTCTCTCTCTCTCATTCTGTCTCTTTCTCTCTCTTTTTCACCTTGTGCTATATCTCCGACTGTCTCTGTTGATGCATGCCTTGTAATTAATATTTCAGGTGTCGCAAGATGCGCTACCCTTTGGCAAAAACAACAACAACAACAACAAAAGAAAAACAACAACAACAGCTGCATCGCTTGAGTTGGCATCTCTCCTTAATTATAGCGATAAAATCGCAGAAAGTTACAATAAAACTGCAAAGCCGCTAACACTTGACCCAACTGGAAAAGTCATTACCACAAAAGCGAATCCAATGAAATGCCCTCGAGTGTTGCTCGTATGTCTGCTTACCAGATACTGCATTGTAGTGTCTGGCTGGCCACAAAGCCCAATTTGAAGTATCTCTGGCACTTGAAAGCCAATCCCAAGTCCCCTCCATATATATATGTATATATATATATATATATATATATTGGCATGCAACAAACAGTATGCAGCGAACTTTGTTCAGACTTCACATGCCAGGTTTTTGTGACTAGCCTGCAATGTCGCGACCAAGGCAACCACATCGACATCCACATCGACATCCACATCGCCATCGACTGCCAAAAGGTGAAGCAGTGCTCTTCCTTGCCACAGAGTTTCACTCTGAGGCAAAAAATGCTTTCACTTTTCTGTTTCTGTTTTTAGCCAGTGTCACGTTCGCCTGTTCGGCGTCTTCAATTTATCAAACATGCGCCTGCCTCTTGCTGCCTGTATGGTGTTCGGTCATTGAACTCGGGACAACCAAAAAAAAAAACCAAAAAAAAAAAAAACAATGGACACTGTCGCCTTAGGGCCTTGATCTTGCCATACTCTATGCAGCTGGGCGTGAAAAGGGTTAAGCGAACTTCTGCATTTGAATGTAAGTGAAAAATAAATTATCCGCGAAGTCTTCAGGCATATTAAAAAAAAAAGTTAGTCAGTATAAAAAATAAGATTTTCCTTTCTATATATATGATATTTATAGATATATACGAGCAACAGTCGAGGGCATAAATATATATTTTTTTTTATGTGGTCAGGATATCTCCCAGTCAGTTCGTTTCAAATAGAACATTTTAACGTGTATTTTTGTCGTTTATTTTTTCTTCAGCAAAGGGCTTAAAACTCTTGATATTTGTTAAGGTTACCAAACACCGACGAAAACCTTTTATTTTGGAGCATTCATTATCATTTTTTCAATTCTCTATCTATTTGCGCAAATTCTTTTGAAATGTTGTTCCGAGGGAAATCGTCGCGACGTGGCCAACAATGTCGACAATTTTGGCTGAAATCCTTTTGTCTGCAACAGCAGCAAAAAACATAAGCTCCACAAAATATGTGCACAATCTAATGAAACATTGTCTGGCATCAGCTTTGTTCAAATTGTTGGTATGTGTTGCAGTGTCTGATGTGGCAGGCAGGCAGCCTTTGGCTGCAGAGAAGGAGACAGTTTGCGTTGCAAGAGTGTGAGTGAGATGGGCATACAGGGGTAGAGAGAGAGAGAGAGAGAGTGTCTAATGTCGTGGCATCAAAACACTTTTAATGTAAAAAGTTTTGTTTTGTTTTTTTTTTTGACTAAATTAAATTTAGTTGCCGCAGTCAGCGGTTAACCTGGCTGGCAGAGCTGATTGATGAGCGATACTTGGTCAACGTTTCACATTTGTCAGCATGTTGTTACCACAGACATGAGCATATTGAGTGGCATCTGACATTGAACTTTGCATGCAGGCAAATAATGTTTGGTTGGGCTACTCGAAAATTTCACCAATAAATATTTGCGGTGAAATTCGAATATTTGCTCCGTGTGGCACATAAGCTAATCTAGCATGAACTTTGCTTATGTATTACACAAATGTGGCATAATCGATAACACGACTTCTGCTTGCCACATAGAAATGGCAGAAAAAAAACGCCCCCCAACTGCGCAACGCAATTTAAATTCGAGTACCTCAAAAGCAAAGCTGAAAAACTCAGTAAAAAATTCAAATTAATATTTGCTGCCACCGATTTTTGTACAAACATGAAGGAAAAATATTTGTTATGTGTGCAAAAATAAATTTACATTGAATTGACAAGTACAATTGATTCGGAAAACAAATAGCAGCAAAAGCATATAATAAATTCATCAGCCGGGGCAGGTTCATCAGCATTGAATCCCGGCGATTTCGGCTTTCCACGCCGAGGTCAAAGTGAAACGAAATTGGCTAATCCCGCTTAATTTTTGATAAACCGTTGCAGAAAAGCAATAACAAAAAAAACTAAAAAAAAACGACCACCTGAGGCAAATGCAATACCAACCAACCTGTGCCACAGCGCGAGCTGCTATGCGGGGGCGCCTCCGATGTCAACACAAGCAAAGTGAAAGTGAAAATATTTGTGGCCAAAAAGCCAACCAAAAAGCCAGCTGAATCAGGCTTTTCATTTTATGCAATGTTTTTTTCTTCTTCTCTTTTTTTCTTGCCAGGTTCCCAGACTTGCAACCCACATAATCAGCGACTCGTCGTTCTGGTTTTTGCAAAAAAAAAAACAAAACTACAAAGGCCAAATAAATTGATGGTAAAAGTTTTTGCGGTAAGTTCATTGCTTGACTTGGCTCATTTGGTTAGTTTTCTAGGCGCCACAGTTGCAATTGCAATTGCAATGGCAATTGCCATTCAACATGGGGGCAAGCTGCAAAGCGTTTTGTTTGCTTTGCGTTAACACAAATGGCAATTATAGCAAATTGGCAATTGCCGCTGCTGCCGCTGCTTGCCACTCACTGATAGGTTGTTGCCGCTGCATTTTCTTAAGCACGGATTTTTTGGCTATTATTGGCCGTAAACAGCGGATGAGCTGCGGCTTCCAGCTGCGAAAGTTGGGCATTGTGCTTGCGTGTGAGAGCTTAAATTACCATAAATTATCGCCAGCGGATTATGCGGCTTCGCTTCCCATACAACACAAAATATGTATGTATATATGTATATATGTATGAGCATGCCACACATGCACATCTGTTCATCTTGCCATGTCTGAAATGTAGAACAAGCCAATGGACCTTGTCTCAATCTTGCCATTAAGATTTACTACTTTCACGCTTCTCACTTCTGCACCTGCAGCTGTTCTGCATTGTTAATTTTTCAATTACACACACACACTCACACACATATAAATATATTTATATATACAATACAGTTATCAGACTGACATTTGGAAACTTTAATTAATTTAATACAGTTCGAAATTATACAGGAGCCAAGCGAATTTTGTGACTTGGCTTGGCTTTGCTTGCCGACTGCAGCTGACAATTGCTTATTGCTTTTATATTTTCATTAAAAGCCTAAAACTATGCTTTGTAATCATAGAAAAAAATTAGATTTTACTCAGGCAAAATCCAATATTTATTATATAGTTGTTTTGAACATATATTTCTAGAGCAAGTAGAAGCTGCTGCAAATTGGGTATGTGGCATTGTGGGATTTTTGTACTTGTGTAAAAAGTACAACTTTGAAATTCAAACCGACTAGAAAACTCTCTTTTTAGACTTAATTTAACTAGGGAGGCTTAAAGGAATTTTTTGATATATTTTAAATGTATTAAATTTATTACAATGTAATAAAATCATTTATTTACATGAAAATTAAAATAAAACATATTTAATTATGCTCAATTTAAAACTCAACGTTAACAATTAGCAAATATTCCGAAAAATGTAATATTTATTCTATTTATTTTTATTTCATGCAGGTCATTCGTGCAGAAAATTGTTTTGAAATGAAAGAAAAAAAACATTCGAAGAATTTGAAATTAAATTTAAGTGCTTCACTTTTTTAATAGTTAAATTAAAAGATACAAACAAAAAATATATCTAATCTCAGTAAGGCAATAAAACAAACTTTCCGATAATAAATTGAATAATAAATTAAAATAAATGATTTATTTTTCTATTTTAAATTTACAATTTAACAATTCCCACAAACTAGGCTTACCATATTAATCCCTAAAGAACTAGAACAAAACTTACAACCAGCTCAAAAATTAAATACACTTTCTAGAAAAAGCAAGATAATTGCAAACTTTGAACGAAAAACTACACAAAACAAATTCACTAAAAATGCAAAATTCGTCAAAGTATAATTGAAAATAACGAATACAAATCTGAATTGAGTTCTTTAGAGCTGCACTTTCATTAACTTTCTGTCAATTTTGTAGCAATTCTCTTTGCCAACGAATGCCTATAATTTAAATGGCAATTTAAGTCAATTTCGATTTCAATGCAGCCTATCTAATAACTGTGTCAAAAACTTGTGCGTGCTCAAATTAAAGACAAAAAAAAAACAAAACGTGGCCAGAAGCAGCAAAAAAAAAAAAAAAAACCATGTTTGCTCAAATCTTTTACAGACTGCAACCGATGAAAGTGGGCGTCAGTGCAAATATATCATTAAACGTCGAGTGTCGAGGAAAAATAATAATAATAAAATAAAACAATACAAAGCATGAAATAATTACAAAGACTTGCTAATTACGACAATGAGCAATGAAAACTGGCTAAGACTGGCTGAGACTGGCTGAGACTGTTACTGGCAATTGCACTAAATCTGCAACGAAGCTAAAAGCGTTTGGAGAACTGCTAAAAGCGGCTAACATGCATATTACGCTCTGAATAGCCAACACAGAGGAAGCTGGGGGAAAAAGCAAAACTGGATGCAACGGCTGCCTGGCTAATTGTGGCAAACAATCAAGTGTATAAATTTGTGCAACACTTTGGCGCACAAGATCAGTTGGCCAAGTGAGTTAGCCAGAAGAACACCATCCGCTGCACACACATCACAGTCCAAAGGATACACACACACAGATAATGGATACGCGAATGGGTCTCGTTGCAGCGCTGCTGCTGGCCGCACTCTTCGCACCCCTTCGCCACGTCTCTGCCTTGGAGCTGAAGAGCAATGGCAGCACCGCTGGCATTGGGGAAAGTGGACTCCTGCGCACTGTGCGACACGTTTATGGACAGTGTTTGGATAGCGAGGATATTTTTTGGTGCTGCAAATTGCACGGCGCACGGCTCCTGGGCAGAGCTCTCAAGGTGCAGCAGCTCAGCATTGTGGATGGCGTTAATCTGGTGAGGCGCACAGGTGTCGCCAGTGGCGAGGATACGCGCACAGGACGTGCCAGCATTGCTGAGAATCAGCTCAACAATCGCGATCTGGAGCACATGTCGAGTAAAAGTTTGGATGCCTTGTTGCTGGAGAGATTTCTCAATTTTATGCACAGTCATCAGCTGCAGGTGAATCTGCCACGTTTGCTGCGCTTTGGCGAGCGAAACAGTCAGGATTGGCTACAATGGATGCTGAGCTACTTTGTGAGCGGCGAGCCGAATGCAGCTGGCGAGGGTCGGGATAAGAAGAAGGATGATAAAAAGTATTTGGGTCCATTCATTGCCGCTGTGCTCCTGAAGACTGCCATACTGAAGATGGCCTATCATTCGATAGCCATTGTCGCTGGCAAGGCGCTGATTGTGGGCAAAATAGCGTTGATAATCAGCGCCATCATTGGACTGAAGAAGCTGGTCAGCCACGATGGCGGCGAGAAGACAACCTATGAGATTGTCAAGCATCCGCAGGTGCAGCAGAGCCACACCTACTCGTCGAGCCATCAGGGCGAGTATGACAGTGGTGGCCATGATGGTGGCTCCTATCATCGCAGCATTGATGACGAAATGATGATGCAGGATAAGGCATATCACGCCTGGTTGCCACACGCCGCTGCCGGCCATGGTGCTGGCGGCGTTGGTGCAGTGGCAGGAGTTGGCGCTGGCGCTGGCGCCGCTGCTGGCGTCAAGGTTACACGATAAATTCGCTCCGCCGCTTGGCTTCCGACCCACAAAACCAAAGACCAAGAATAATTGTTTCGCCTAGCTCCAATTTGTCGACAATTGTATTTTACACTTGTTTGACTTTCAAATCTTAGTTCTAAGTTTAGTTACAAATAGTTAAGTTTTTATATTGTTTACCACAGAAATACATAAAGCTAGATAAATTCCGGTTTGTGTGCCATCTGGCGACGACTCACTTGCTCCACCTCGTAGGCATGGTAGGCTTGATCCGCGCCAGTATGTGCCTCCGCCATGATGTCCGCCGGCAGGGGCATGGCACTGTAGTCGTGCGTGGGCATGCTGCGATGCCAGCCGCTCTCGTGACTATGTCCAGCTGCCCCATTGGTGACGATGACGTGCTCCGCACCACCACTACCACTGCTGCCAGCTGATCCCTTTTTTAGACTGCCCTGCAGAAAAGTGCGTAGCGCCAAATTACTTGATCATTTAAGAGACCTCGAAAAACTGGCTCATTGCATACCAATCGAGATCTCCTCCAACTTGGACACCTGGTCATGGCAGTTCACAGTTGGGTTAAATATGAATTTTGACTCACCAGCAGCGAAATGACGAGTGCAATTTTGGCCATTATGAAGGCGGAGCCGGCAATTAGAATGACCTTGCCAAGGAATATCTGTGCTAGGGTTGCCGCCATTATCATGCCGCCCATCATGGCCATGTTCTTATCTTTGTCCTTCTTCTTGCGACCTGTTTTTGTGAAACAGTTTTTATTTTTATTTTTATTTTTCATAGCTTTCTTTTTCTTCTTCTTGTCTTTATCTTCATCCTCATCTTCATATTCATCTTCATATTCATCTTCTTCTTCTTCTTCATCTGTATCTTCATCTGTATCTTCATCTGTATCTTCATCTGAATCTTTATACTTATCTTTATTCTTATCTTTATCTTTCTTTTTCTTTTTTTTCTTGTCTTTCTCTTTATCTTTATCTTTCTTTTTTACCTTTTCCTTTTCCTTCCTCTTTTTCATTTTCGTTTTCTTTTTATTCTTATCTTTATCTGTCGTCATTGTTGTTGGCCAAGTTAAATTACTAAATATCTCATCGACTTTATCATCAAGAAGCTGATTCGTACCTTGATCCAATCCCAACTCGTTGCCAAAGTCATCGATGGCATTCGATATCTTTTTGGGCATCCTGAAACGCAAAGCTCGTCCTTGCGCCAAATCCCACAATTTGCCAGCTAATCCTTTAGCGCTGCGTCTCTGTTCGGTCTCTCTTCGCTCCTGCGGCTCAATGCTGAGGTAATCGCTCAGCTGCCAGGTGCTATTATCCATGCTGGCTGCATCCAGCAAGCGTTCAGTTTCCGTGCCCAAACATTGCCAAGCTTCAGCTCCAACCAGGCACTGCTGCAGCAAGCGACCCAAATGCCGTGGACTCCACTCCAAGGATTTGTTTTGCTCCTGTGCTCCGCTGCCCAGCAGAAGCCCCAACAGCCACAATATTAACTGAAGCCGCATTTTTGACGTTCAAACTTGAAATAAACTGCTGGCAGCTTTTAGGCCAATATTTATATGACTCGAATTTGATACTTCTACTTGGGTTGTCATTATACAAATTCTAAAAGAGGCAATTAACTGATTTGTCAAAGCGTCACTCGATTGGTATCTAATAAGAAAAGTTTCTCGAAAAGTGCTTCACGCGATTGCGAACCCCAAAATCTAACCTGAAACTGAATATTTAACATTTGCTCACTGAACCTTGATAAAGTTGCCATAAAAGCGACTTTCGCTTTTGGAAAGCGTTTTCATATCATTTATCATACTTAACGGTTTCCCCCCATTTTCAGGTAGGTTAATCCCGACCTTTACTGCATCCAATGACTTTACCTACAAAGTATAATAAATGTTTTGTAAATTACATTTTTCGCATAACCTTGACCCTAACGAAGTCAATTTGGTTTTTCATCAGCTTAGAATGCCTTTTTCCGTTTAATGATAGAAAATTATGTGAAAATTTATGGTAAAAATGCAAAGAAGGATTTATGCAATTTTTTATTCCTTGTGTCCTTGTTGGATATCCGACTGACCAGCTTGATGTTCCCAAAGGAAGCTGCAGCTTAGGAGCACCTTAAGTTAAATTGGCTATAAAAATTTAATTTTTTAACATTTATTTACACACATTTTATAACTTAATTTTAACTTATTAACTATTTCTACATTTGAGCACTGCTTGCATCACAGCGATCTCACATCCACAGCCTGCCAGCCGTTCATACTATTGGTGTTTGAGGCACTTTGGAAGTTGCGCACCAGCGCATCTGCTGATCCAATTGTGTCCTCCAGTCTGCGTTTGGTTTCGTACTCATAGAAGCGATCCTCAGTGGGTCTCTTTGTGGTGGCTGTTGTTGCCTCTCTTGGCTGCTCGAAGCGCACTTTGCGATCGCTGCGCTTGTAGGGCTGTGGCTCATGCACATTATACTGATGATGCAGCTCATCGCCATTTCCAAAGACTGTTGCTTTTCCCGGAAAATTACCAATTGGTCGATAGCCGCCAAGTGGGCCACCACCGCCAAGTGGGCCACCACCGCCAAGTGGGCCACCAAACCCAAAGTTGGCGCCACCAAAACCGCCGCCCAAAACTCCGCCCAAGCCGCCCAGACCTCCCAGCACGCCGCCCATGCCCAGAAAGCTGCTCACATAGATGGCCAATTTGGCCAGAAAGAGTGACTTTTTGAGTAGAAGACAAATGCCAGCAAACAGCAGCGGCACCAGCGCCACCAAATTGAACTTTAGACCCAGCAGAAAAGGCAGCAAATACTGCTTGGCCATCAGGCGACCTAAAAAATAATAATCGATTAATATATATGTATATATAGATTATCAAATATGTGAAAAATAAATAAATGTAAGTTAGGTAATTATATAGATTTGTCAACTTTTTAAATAATGCAACTACTCAGCGAGCTGAAAGCCTGTTTAGCTGTTAATTTAGCTTTAAGTTTTAGATTATAATTTAAATAGAAATAAAAAAAGTTAATTAATTACAATTAATACATAAACAAATATATTCATTTTTGGGACTTGTCAGAATTATTTATAGTCAGACATTATTTACAGAACAGACGAGTCTTTATATCAATGATAAGGCTGACAACAACAATAAATATTCTTCACTTATATCACACTAATTTATATTTGTTTAAAATTATTTGTTATACAGACGCAAAGAATGGATATTATATATTTTCTAGTCATATCAAAAATAGTAAATTTAATTGTAATTTAAATTTTTGCATAACCTTGACCCTAATTTTCCTCCAAGCTATTTTGGTTTTACTTCAGCTTAAAATAAATTTTACGATAAAAGATAGAAAATAAAGTTGATGCAAAGAATGGTTTTAATTTTAAATTTAAAAATATATAATTTAAAAAAAAAGTCAATTTAATTGTAAATTACATTTTTGCACCACCTTGACCTTATTTTCTTTCAAGAAAATAATATTGAAATTGATGGCTTATATTTTTATCTTAAGAATATATAATTTTAAAAAAGTTGACTTCCCTCTTAAGGCAATAAAACTGAAACTGCTTGCATAAAATATATAAATTGAACTAAATCGAAATAAAAATAAATTTAATTTATGTGTACCTATTACTCTTCGTAAGGTTTGCTGTGAAACATTTGTTGCAAAGTCGACATGCAATTTATGTGTATTTTAGATAAGCTTACAAATATATATAAATATATATATATATCTATATCTTGCACCATTTATTTCCCAGATTTACAAATGACGCAATTATTTATTTACCTGTACTGGGATCATCGTATCCAAACTGCCGTTTATCAAGTGCAGCATTATCCAAAACAAATTCCGCCACACTGTTGGCATCCGCCGTGGGTCCGATTTTGAACATCAGACCGGGATAGAGGGCATCCATGTGCCACTCCAAGCTACGCTGCCCCATCACAGCGCCCGCATTCTCGAGAATGCCACGAAAATCCACAGGATCTGTGTCGAGCATATTGACCAGAGAACGACTCGATGCCAATTCACTTTTGACTGCCACAAAATCATCCACAAATGTGACATTTTCGCGCTCCTCAAAGCGTTGTATAAAATTCAATGCCGACCGACCGATGCATTCAGTTAATTTGGATTTCTGTGAGGCACGCACACATTGCTTGAAATGCTTCAGTTCCTCCAAACTGTCATGTTTTAAATCACTGCAGGCGATGCTTTGAATCATCAGCAGGCTGATGAGCACCAGGAGAGGATTCACTCGCGACATTCTGCAGCTGCTGTGCCACTTTTGGTAACCACTGTTGGACTAAGCCCGTTGGCCAGCTGACCCCCTATCTTTATAGCGGCTCGTTATACAATAATCAAAACACAACTTTTTGGCCAAAATCGGCTTTTTGTTACACTTTTTTTTTTTGCACATGTAACGCAACTCTGGCCCAATAACGGAAATTGTTGTTCATCAACGCCAAAACGACTGCTGCTTGTTGTTGTTGTTATTGTTGTTGTTGTTGCAGTTGGCATCATGGTCATGGTCAGTGCACACAACACTGCCGCGACCCACTATGTTGACTTGTGGCCAATATTCGCACATCTTGGCCATTATGTAACGAGCTATTGTTGTTTATTCCAGAAAAGTTATGAAAGAGGCGCCACAGCTAAAATACTGAAGTATTCGGAATTATCAAATAAGTGACTTGAATTATGGTGTTAACCAAATAATACACCCATCTTAATAGTCCAAAAATGATAAGTAGTATAATTTTTTATGACCAGTAAAATGATCAATTTTTAAGCTAAACAATTTAGCTAAAGTTGTCATTAGTTCAGTTTAGATCGGTTGGCAGTGTTAATTGAATAATATTAAATAAATAATTTTCGGCCTTCATTAACAAGTACATTTATAATAATTGCTATGGGATCTTTGTGACCTTTGCCTTGATATTTATTTAAGTTTCTTATATCAATCGAAATCTAGGTTAAGCTTTATTGTTAAACAAAAAAAATGTATACATATATATTTTTAATTTTAACCCCTTCAGAAATAATATTGAGACAAATCATAGAATTTTAGCAATAGTTATTTTTCTGTTGGCTATATATTAAAATTCTAAAAAGAAAATGAAAAAATAAATCCCTATATAATTTTTCGAAACCAAAGTTAAATTTTTTAATGACTGTATTTATAACTGCCACAATTGAATAATTATCAAAATATTATTTTGCTAAAATAATAACATCCAATGACTTTATTATAAGTTTATGAAACTTGTACTATATACATAATTTATTATTTTATTTATTATTTTCTTACCAACCAATAATGTATTATAAAACAATAACAAGCAGATGTAAAAATACCAACTAAATTGTTCAGTTTTTTTCTTTATTTATTTATTTCTTATTAATGTTCATGTTCATTCACAAAATTCCTTGTATCACTTTTCAGAGATTTTCATTTGTTTTGTGTTGCCTACTTTTAGGCGCAGTTTGTTTTAACTTTGAATCAACTTTGGTGTTGCCAGTTTGTTATTTTAATAAGTCTAAATAATAACAAACCCAAATTTACCAAAACCGTTAGTCGATCAACGCACTCGTCTGGATTTTGAAAACCACTGAACCCCAAAAACTTTGTGCAAATTTTGCTAATGAATTTTTGGTAGCTGCCCCCTTGCCACGCGCAATAGGCTAATTTTGTTGCCTTCAAATTGAACATGTGGTTTTTGTGTTCGCAAAACTTTGATAAATATTAAAGAGAGCTTAAACAGTTTGAAGAGGCAGGGGAGGGGTTGTTATGGGGCTTTAGTTTTCCCATGCATACAAATAAAAATCGATAGAAATTGTATTAATAAACACTTTCACCGAGCAGCTTTTGATATTCAGCGACAGCAGCAGCCGCGGGCGAAAATTGTTGACAAACCGTTAAGAAATTGTTTTGGCCATTTGGTATTTGCGATTCGGCCATAAATTGCAACAGTGTCACCGCACTGTATGGGGCGTGCCGCATCTTTATATCATTACAAGCCGGTGGGCGGTGGGCGTGGTATGTGGTGCGTTGTACGTGTTGCAATTGCACATGCAAAAAATCAGGTCAAAAGCGGCCAAAAGCGGGCGACTTTCATTTGATTTTTTGGAGCGACATCGGATACCAACGAGCACATTGGCGTGGGAGACAGAGACAGAGTGCATAAGAGTGAGAGAGAGAGGGATAGAGATGAGAATGGCAGGCCAGGAAGTGAGTTGGCCAGCTGGGAACCGACTTCAACTCCAGCTCAGCTCAGCAACTCCAACTCCAAAGTCTGACTTTGACTTTGACTCTGACTCTGGCACTGGGTGCATGCCTCAGTGCGCATGCAGCAAGTGAAATTTCGTTGTGTGTTGTTGTGCAGCGTCTGTGATTTTATGTGTCGCACATGCAACTGATATCACTGGCCTCGTTTGCCTTAGTTGGTAATTCATTTTATTAGTGAAAGAGCGAAAGCATTTCACTTGAAAAAACCAAAAACAAAAAAATAAAAAAAATACACATTTTATGCGGCGCACGTTGCGTATGAGCAACATAAAAATATATATATATATATATATATATACCTGTTAAATGCAAAACAAAATTCAGTTACAGATAAATGCGGCTTTATTGAGTTTCATTTCTGATTTCAGTATGAGTGTGTGTTTGTGTGTGTGTGTGCATATGTGCATGTGTGTGTGTGTTTGATTTATTGCTTTAATTGCTGAACAGCTTGTTTGGGCGGAGGGGGGCGCGGCGAAACAGTTGTTATTTTGTGTACAGAGTGCAAGAGTTTTGGTTTAGTTTGTAAATATAAAATTGTAAATAGTTAATAAATAGTTAAAAAGTAGTAAAAAATAGTAAAGCTCTGAGCAAATTATTACAATAATACAATTTACAGTCACTTGAGTACAGTTTACAGTTTAGTTTAAGTTTTAGTTTAGTTTAGTTTGAGTTTAACTGCGCCCGCCAAATAAAAAATAAAATGCCGCCCCCTTTTTATTTTATTTTTTTTTTCATTTCATTTCATTTTCTCTTTTTTTTTTTGATGCAGTCGCCTCTTTTGAACTTATTCACTAGGGTTTTTTTGTTGATTTTTTGATTTTTGCATTGCCAGCCATTTTTTTTCAATGGTTTTTCTCTCAATTAATTTCTCAATGGCGCAATTTTTCCGCTTGCATTAAGCTACAAATAAATTAAATAAATAAAATAAATTAAATCGAGCTGCCTCAACTCTTTCAATTGCTTTTTGTCTTTTTGTTTGTGTATTGCACTAAAAATTTGCTGTTCCATATTTATTTTTTTTTTGCTTTTTAGATTTTTGGCAACTTGTGGCGATTATTGCTTATACGACGCATATGCCAGGTTCTGAGCCTCATTGCCCTGCAGCGACCTGCCATAGCTGTGCTCGTGCTCATAGTGCGGATGCGCGACAACCTCGTAGTTCTCCTTCTTGGACTCCAGCAGCTTCTTCAGCCCAATGATGCCCGACAGCAGCAGCGCGATCTTGCCAATAACAAGTGCCTTAAAGGAGATGAGCGCCAAGAAGCCAATCGCCAGCGGCAGCAGTGCGGCCATTTTCAGTTTGAAGAGCATCAGCAGCGGCATCAGATACTTCTTCTTCTCCTTCTTCTTGCCGCGCGCTAAACAGGCAAGAAATTAAAAAAAAAAAAATTGGTTTATTGTTATTAACTGATTTGTGAGTGTTTTGCATGCGATACTTTCGCTAGTTGTCTTGTTAACTGCTCATTAGCAATTAGAGCACAGAGACGGTTCATAATTAATAAACAATAATAATATGAAACAGGATTGACCGCTTTCTATGGCAAACACACACACACACACACACTAGCAAAAAGAAAGTGCGGCGATTTGGCTAAAATGCAATTAATTGCACCATCAGCAAAACAGCGGCAACAAGTTTGCAGTCAATGCACCGCTAGACGAAGTTGCAACTAGGGAAAACTGCAACTGCGACTGCGATTGCAAGTGCAACTGGGACTAGCAGGATGCCTACTTGATGTGACCCCATTCAAAGTGTAGTGAAGCAGCTGCTAACAGTGAAAACAGGATTTGTGGCATTTCGCATTGGCCGCACAATTTTAGCCAGATAACTACACCACTAACCCAAATTGGCCACATTGCACAGAACCAGTAAGCAGAACAAAGCAGAAGTTGCACAAATCTTAAAGTTGTCTATTTGAAATTTGTTGGGGCTCTTCTTGCCACAATTTATACTCACATTCTTCGAGGGCACGCTGCATGTCCTGTATGGAGTCCTTGGGCACTTTGAACTGCAGTGTGTGTGTGCCAAAGAAACGTGCCACACGCTCCACCAGCAGCGAATCCACCTCGGATTCACGTGCCTCCGCTTCCTCCGGCAGCGACACATCGTTCAAAGATCTGCCCACGGGAATATCATCGGTTTTGACCAGAGAAATGCCCTCCGTCAGCCTCACATCCCCATTCTCCGTGTCGAAATAGTGCAGGGCGCGTTCCTAATTGATTTATTTATGATTTATTTTTATTTTTTAGAATTTTGTTTATTAACTTATTGACGGATTGCACTGTTACCTTCATGCACAACACCATCGAGCGTTCGCCGCAATCCTTGACCATTTTGAGGGCGCTCGTCAGCAGGCTGTCTGCCTCCGAAGCTGCCGCCGCCGTTGTGGCAAGCAACGCGAACAAGCACACAAACTTCAACATGTTTGGTTTTATGTTTTTTTTCGGGGGGAAGAGGTGTTAATTTTCGTACACAACACTTGACACTTGGCAATTTATTGTTGGTTGTTTTTTTTATCCTTTGGGGCACTGACTGGGCGGTGCCTTGTAGGGGGTATTGTGTGTGTTTTTTTTTTCTTTTTTTTTTTGTAGCACTGCGCTGCGATTGGCTTGTTCGATCTGTCGGTCAGAAGGCAATCCGTAAACTGTGGCTAGAAGACGCACGCGGATCGAGTTTTATTCCCGGCCAGCAGAAGCCGCAGCAGCAGCGTCGACAGCGACGCGTTTGACGACGACAACGACAACGACGACAACAAAACACACGACGCTGGCCGCATCCCCAGCACCACAACACACCACACCGCACCACCACCCGGCTCGCTCCATCGACTCAAAACAGTAGTCGAGCTTAGAATTTAAATAAACAAGCTGCAAAAACGACGACGACGACAACGACGAAGAGCATCGGTTGCGGCTTTTAATGCAACCTGACTTGGCTCTGGCATGTCTTGGCCTGGCCAACACTCTAGCAGTGTGCGTGTGTAGCAAACAGCGACGTCGGCAGCGACGGCGACTCTGGCTTTGGCTTTGGCTTGTTAGCGGCTTTTGTTGTTATTGTTGTTTGTCAACAGACAAACACTTAAGCAGCACTTAACTATTTGCACATAAGAAAAAAGACACACACATACACACACCTAATCACACCCTTACACACCCACAACCACAAGAAAAAAAATCGATCTTTATTAAATGATGGCTGGCAAACAAAACTAATTTAAGTATTAACTATTTATGTTTTAGTAATTTAATAAATATTTATTTATTAAATATATTTATATATTATTTATTTATTTATATTTTTTATATATATTTATATACTTGCTTAAGATATTTTAATTTAACTATTAACTCTTTCTGCTTTAATAATTTAATAAATAATTAAATATAAATATTTAAGTATTAAATATATTTATATATTTATATATATATATTTATATATTATTTATTTATTTATATATTTATATATATTTATATACTTGCTTAAGATATTTTAAAATTAGTTCAAAAATATTTCACTTTTCCACTTGCATAAATTTATAATATTTCTAGACTAGACTTTCTTCAATCTAATATTTTTCGTTCATTCTCTAATCTAATATTTTCACACTTATCAATTATGGTTAAAAATCGTTTATTAGATTCATTAAATTTAAGCATCTCAATAATTTCTCCAAGTTGAATGTGTGTGTTCGCTCGACAGATTTAGCTGGCATTAATTTGACAGCTCAAATTAATTTGGCGGCATTTAAAAAGCATGTTTACTGGCAGTGGCTACATCAATTGGCACACTTTTAAGGTGGGTGAGAATCACACAGCAACCACAACCACAACCACAACTACAACTACAATCATAACCACAACCACACATTAACAGACTAGGCAGAAAGTACTCTATAAGACCGTCGACTGATCGAACCATTAGAAATTGCAGACACGTGACTTGTGGTGTGGCTAATCAAACAACACAACAACAACAATAACAATAACAACAACAACAACAAGATGCAGCAAAACCACAGCAAAAGCGCTACTTATGATGGCGTCTACAGTGGCTCGAAAGCAAACCGCAACAAGCATGGCTCAAATTGGAGTAAAATAGAAAATTAACTAGTTTGCAGGCGGCATGGATAAGAAAAAATTTCACTTTAATTTTGCTTTTTATTTATGTATTTGTTTTTCTCTCCATCTCACTTATAGCCCCATAATGTATCTAACACACACACACACACACACACATCGGGACATAAGTAGATGTGCAATTTTGTATGCCAATCGCAGCTATTTGCACAGAGATCTCCACAAGACAGTTTTTATGTCAAACTAAATCTTTAACTTTTCAATCTTAATATTTAACATTTTTACACGTTCTCAAATAGATTCTGTTTGGCTAATGTTTAATTTTTTAAAGTTAACAACAATTAAAAGTAAACATTAGCTGAGATATATTGATCGAAGTGGTGACATGATTGGCATAAACTATTTTTACTCTGAATTTAAAGAAAATTAGAAAATCTATTGAGATCTGAAGAGATCTTAAACCATCTTTATTAACACCGATTTTTGAATATGAACAACTATGTGGTATGACTTTTGGTAATACTTTTATATATATTTTATTTTTATTATTTTTGTTTTACTCTTGGTAATACTTTTATTTATATGTTATAACTATTATATATTTTTATTATTATTATTATTATTTTATTAACTTACGTTCCTAAAAGCATATAATATTTTTGAATATGAGCAGCTTTGTAGTATGACTTTTGGTAAGACTATAATAATTATAATTATAATATATTATTTTTATTATATCTCGTTATACATCTTATCTTACATTTCTAAAAGCAAATATAATTTTTTTAAGGCAATTGAGTGCTATTTTTTTTGTAGACTTCAACTTGCAAAATAATTTAATCGCATGCAAAATTTCTAAAATGTTCTGCCAATAATTTAGTCAATCTATTTTCGTTATGTTAACTTGTTATAAATTTTAGCGTCTGTGCTGCCAGTTTTTGCTATCAGTCTAAGTTGAAATTAGCATCTTGATGATATAATTGAAAGAAAGTACAGCAAAATATGCGTTAAATGACGATATTCAATTTTGATTTTTTTTGTGGCTACAGCTAAAATAATTTGTTTATATATATATTTTGAATTTGATCTTCACAAATAGCTTTAAAAAGTTTTAGTATTAATTTAAATAATTGTGAATTGTTCGATTTGGAGCTCCAAAACTGACTGGACGAGTTTTAGAGTTCCAAAACTGACTGGACGAGTTTTAGAGTTCCAAATCGAACAATTCACAATTATTTAAATTAATACTAAAACTATTGATTTTCTTTTCCCGTATGACAAGCTTAACTGCAGCATATACAACAATAATCCTGCAACATTAAGGAAGAAAATATTAAAAAAAAAATACAAAAATGTAATAACAACTTTTTATTGGGTATCATCAAGTCGTTCAGTTTTGATCAGCGCTTTCTCGCTCTTTTTATTTTCTTCGTTTATTTTTTTTTTTTGTGTGGTTTACGCATTTGTCAAGTACCTGAAAGAAAGCGATGAATGTTGAGATTTGCACGCTACTTAAACTCAATTCAAGATGCAAAGCTAACTAAATTTTATTTTGTATTTTTTTCCTCTTTTTTTTACAACTGATTATCTGCTTAGCCTAAACACCAAATAGTTGATGAGCCACAAGGTGTTTAAGCCGTTTATTTGGTGTTGCGTGTTTGCAGTTGCTGACGTTGATGTTGATGTTGATGGGATATGCAAATGGCTAACTTGTTTATACAGTTACAGTTACAGATGGCTGTGCGTGTGACGTGACTTGTGTGTTAATCATCAACAGTTATGTGGGCGTATATCACGAATAGCCAACTTAACTTTTCTCTGCGCATAGGGCATGGCTCAGTCGACTTGTGGCCCTAACAAACATTCAGTTAAGATCGGGCAAATTATTTTAACTACCAAAGAAAGTGAAACAACTTCTTTTTTTTTATTACAATTGCTGACGAGCTTTGAAGACTTAATTTAATTATGCAATTTACTTTTTTTTTGTTATTAGAGTTTTGTGATAAAGTCCCTTAAAATGCATTGTGAAAGTTGTTTAAATATTTTTTTGATATATTTTAAGCATTTTGGGGAAGCAATGTCTGTCGCATCCTGTGAGTTAAATTCCTTGTCAGATTCTGCCCATATTAGTGTAACTTGTAACGGCTTAGCTCTTATAGCCACATAAATGACATCAAGCTTTAAAATCGGCTATTCGCAAAGCTGCTTTCATTTTGAGGCAAATAAAACACTTGCATCCTCAGCTCTGTTTAGCCAAGCCCCACCCTATTTTTTAGTGGCATTTCGCTACCAAAATTGACACCTTTTTTAAAAGTTTCACTTTCATGCCACTCACCACTTACCCCCGCTTCAATGACAGTGACAGTGCCGCTGGCAAATTCCGGGTAGCTCTCATTTCGCTATGGTTGAGTAATTTTCAATTAATGAAAGTGTTGTCCCTTCCCACCCACAACTGATGACGTCAACAACTCAAGTAAAGGGCTAACAATTTGAGTTAGGCGTGGGAAGCGCATTTAAATAAAGCCTAAATTCATATAAAAAAAAACGGTTCAATGTTCTTGCCGGTATTGCTGGCCGTTTTCGGCCAGCTCATTAATATTTCAAGCAGAAATGCAAAAGTGAAATTGTCGCAACAAAAGCAACAATTACAAAAAGCGAGCGAGTCTCCAGCATATTTGATCTATGAATATTGCATTCCAGTTGGCCAACAGAGACTGACTGTGCACGGCTAAATAATAAATGTGGCTTACATTTATTTTAATTTTTTTCTTTTTTTTTTGGTAGAAAGCGAAGACGTCTTAATTTTGCAGCTATTTCTTTTTTTTTTATTGCCTTACTTTTATTTGGATTATTGTATTTCTTTTTTGATATTCACGCGAGCAAGTCTAAAAATTCGGCGGACAAAGTTGGGGGAATGAAACGCAGGCGGGTTTTTTTTAAGCAAAATATTTTATACTATTTTCAATTAACGGTTACTTAGGCCTAACACACACATTTAGTTACGATATACAATAAATACATGGATAATCGAATTAAGGCTAAATTATTATTGATTATTCAGACAACATTCAAGCAGCAATCGTTTCTTTGGTTTCTCTGGATCTCCATCTCCATCTCTCTCTCTCTTTCTCTCTTTCTCTTTCTCTCAAATGCATATTTAAGCTCTGCCAACTGCTTTACAGGCTCTTGGCGTTGCCCGCCGACTCCTTGGCTGGCTTCCAGCCGCTGTAGGCCATGTCCAAGTCACGCCCCCAGCCCGAATGGGCGCCCGAGGAGACGACAACCTCATGCGAGGATTCCTTGCCACCGCCACCGCCGCTGAGCAGCTTCTTGATGCCAATAATGGAGGCCAGCACCAATGCCAACTTGGACACAATCAACGCCTTGCCGGCGAGCATAGCCAGTGCACCATAAGCAATGGGCACAAAGGTGCCACCGAGCAGCAATGGAATCATTATATAGGCACCGCTGCCCTTTTTATCCTTCTTCTTGCGTCCCTCAACCGAATTGTTGTCCGCGGGGAATTTAATCTGTTAAAAATCAAATATTAGTAATAATTTGCAGCTAATTTGCCTTGCCAATTCACCTGTAACGTGTGGTTCTGCAGGAAGCTGGTGACGCGCTTCATGATCATGCTGTTGAGGATCTGCTCCTTGGCATCCAAGCCACGTGGCAGCACCGCCTCAATGTCCTGCTCGGTAATGGGCTGCAGTTGAGATCGCTTTTGCGCCACATCGCCGCTGCTCACAAACTGAATGCCCTCAAAGAGTGGAAACGTTTTGGCCGTGCGAAAGGCCTTCTCCAGCCCCGCCAGCAGCTTGACTTTGAGGCAGACGGACATGTTCTCGCCGGTGCATTGCTGATAGATGCGATAGACGACCGCCAGATCCTTCCACAAGCTCGTCGATCCGGCGCCCGAGCTGGCTGACTGTGCGGAGGTCGAATGTGTTGCTTGTTGCTGCTGCTGCTGTTGCTGCTGCTGTTGCTGCTGTTGCTGCAACTGTTGCTGATCCAATCCATTGATATGATGATAGCTGGCGGTGCGTGCAGTCGACGCTGGCAGCCAGCAGAAGATTATCAAAAGCGCCGCCACGTGCCACACGTATTTAATCATCTCTCTGTGTGTGTGTGTGTCTGTTTGATTGTTTTTTTTGTCTATATATATATTTATTTATATATATATATATCTGCTTTTGTTATCCTTGCTGCTGCTGAGTGGCGGCAAAAATGTTGCTGGGCACTACACTCAAGATTATGAACTGAATGCTCGAAAGCGCATTGTATGCATTTTATACCAGCACCCAGTTTGCTTGTCGGTTAATTGCGTTTTTGTGCATGTCAAACAGCAGCTGAAAATTCAAGAAAAAAAAAAAATTACACTTTGTTTTAGTCTAAATATCACGCCAATTAGCTGCTGGCTGCTGGCTGTTGTCTGTTGCCTGTTGGCTGCTGTGGCTAACAGAGTCTGTTGGCCATTGCAGCTGCGCTTTCGTGATTTCGCTGCGAAAGCAGCCGAAAATGTGCAGCTTGCCAGGCACAACACAACACACAACACAACACACAACACAACAAACAACATCGCCCCATTGCCAGTGCTGCAATTTCATGTGCAATTACTATAACACTCAAATTAAACAGCTCGTTCTAAGCTATTGGTTTTTCGTTCAAAACGGAGCAAGTGGCGCCAACGTGCGTGACTGCCCCAAGAAAAAAAAAAAAAAATTACACAGCCTCCACACCGACCATGTGGCATTGGCATTAAGTGCAGCTACTCATCCCAAAAGTTTGTTTGCCAAGTTTCCTTTTTGCTAAAACTTAGTAGACTGAATCATTGCGGTTTTTTTTATTTCGGCTTTTTTTTATCACAGATTCACTGTCGTCCCACAAAATTATCGTTAATTTTAACTTTTCTTTTTATAAACATATGTGCATTGCTGAAAATGAGGCACTGTAGACGCTCTCAATCAAAGCACCTCTAACAATAACATAAGTTTTTAATTATTTATTTTTTATATGATTCTTTTAATAGTGAATAAGAAATGCACTTTAAAGAAGAAGAAGATAAACGAATTTTGAAGAAAAATACTTAATTTAATCAAGACTAGCGGAATATTAAAAGCGTACAGTATTTTTCAATCTTCAGAATAAAGCATTAATTTTTATATTTTAGATTAAAATATTCCTACGATTTAAGGCTGTCATTTATTATTTATTGTTAAATTTTTCTTATTTCTCTATTAATAAAAAAATAACATAACATTTACAATAAACCTAAAATAAGATCACATTTAACAAATCATTAAAATCAAATTTTATATTACGATTTAATGCTGACATTTATTATTTTTAGTTATATTTTTCTTATTTCTCTAAAAACAAATAATACCTTCAACTTTGACAATAAACCTTAAAAAAGCTAACATTCAGCAAATCATTTAAATAATATTTTAGATTACGATTAAATGCTGACATTTATTGTTTTGAGTTAAGTTTTTCTAATCCTTCTTAATCCAAAAAATACCTTAAACAAATCCCCACAAATCTAGTGAAGCTCTTACACAAAAATCATTGCATACTTTTAGGCTGCTGGTGAAAATAGTTTGCGTCTGAAGAAGCGTCATAAATAAACGAAAGAGTTGAGACACAAACTTGCTTTGGCTTAACGAAGTCGAGCAAAAGCTTTTTATTTCAGTGTACGAAGATTTGAAGCGTGAAAAATGTGTGCTGGCTAAAATAATACTTTAATTTTAAGTTTGAAATATTTTAAAAATTATGAATTTAATTAAAGAAGCTAAAAATCTTTCTATTGGGTTAATAATAATAATATTAAGTTTTGAAATATTTTAAAAATTATGAATTAAATTAAAGAAGTTAAAATCTTTCTATTCGGTAAAACCATGTTAGATGTTCCACATGGAAACCGGTTCAAATTTTTAATATTTATGGAGATCAGCTTAATGAGATAAATAATTATATATTTTACGGAAAGTTTATGTATTTATAATTTATATATTAAGAATTTTATTGTCAAGTTTAAATTAAAGATGTAAAATAATGAGCAAAATTGTATTTATAAAAATGTTGTTCTCAGAAATAAATCTCATCTAAGAATCAAATCCGCAACTCAGTTCAAATTGGATTTTAATTTGTAGTATTGTTTCGCGCAATGCGTAAGATTATGTTATAAATATGCAGCTAGATAAATGGTTATTCAAGCGGCACAATCCACTGACCGCTTGTCTGGATTACAGCTCATCAATTATGCGCAATTATGTTAACTAACCGAAGAGTGAAATAAACTGATTTAAGTGAGTAATAAGTTAAGCGAATACTTCACGTAGCTGGAATCATAATGATAAATCAACCGTTAAATCATCTGGGCGGCGTTATTAAATTGTTTGTATTTCTTTGCTGTGCTTCTCGCGTGCTTAATTAACTTTCAATTAATCATTACCAATAATCACAACTGCTCACGGAGGCGCCTTAATGGCCAAAACTAAACGCTTCCATGAGCAACTGTAGAAGCAACAATTACAGCAATCATAAATGCAGTGCGTGTTTTTCGAGTGTGGGAAAACTTGTTCGAGTGGAAAAATGATGACAGGCAGGAAAAAAACGCTTAATATTAAGTATTATAAGCAAAACATGTGATTTCTGTTCATGTATGCTGGAAAGCAAGGCAGAGCAAGGCCAACCGATCCAGTTGGCTTTTAGGAATATGCAAAAAACGTTGCAGTTGCTGCTATTTTTTTTTGTCTTGTCTTGTTTCTTGGCTATGTTCTGGTGACCCGCTTTCTGGGAGCCACGGAGCCAAACTCGTTTCCATTTCGTTCGGCATGCATTCATGCTGGACGCCCTTGCAGGCAGGCAAAGAGCGGAGGAGCATGTCATCCAGTTGGTTCAGCCTGAGGTCCGTTGACAGTGAAATTGTGCACACTGCAAATTGGGCAACCCAAAATGATTCTCTCAATTATCTCTCTCATTGGAGCGTGTGTGCGCAATTCGCTGCCGGCTTATGAATTATTGTAAATTTTTTGTGGCTTTTTTATCTGGTTTTCAGAATGTGAAATTGTTTGGTAGCCAGCGATCTTTCCCAATTGCACCAGCTTTTCTTTTGCGACTCCACAGCTGCAGCCACATTTCTCTAGCGGCTGCAAGCACAACGGTAGTTCGCTCTGAATCACATGGATAGGCTTTCATTTTTTGGTAGTTGGTTGCCTCGATTTGCATAAGACAACCAAATGTAATTCAAATTCACACACACGCTGACCAATCGAAGTGAAAAGTGCTATTTAACAGCCCATAATGATCCGACTTAAGCCATTAGCTTCATGCGATGAAATAAAAGGTTCAAACGCAAAGGTCGACAATAAAAAATGGATTTAAAACGTGGCATGCAACTGTTGAAAAGGGCGTCTAGTGAATTTTGGAAATCTGTCGAGTGAAAATTCAAAGGCAAACCGACTTCAAGGTCAGCTGCAAACCAATCTAGGCCCAATCCATATAAATCAAATTGAAAGTTACTCAACAAAGAAGACAAGTAAAAAAAAATGTAATCAAAAAGTGCGCAGGGCAAGTTGGTCAACTAAAAAAAAAGTCAGGCAATGATCAACTAAAAAAATCCCCTGTACCGTTATAACTTTTACAAAACTAATAAGATTAAATAAAAAAACTACAAGAAAAAAAAAATGAAAAGATTTCGCAGCCATTTTTATACATTTCTTGTGTTGTAGGATATAGAAAGCAGCGACAGATAAAGCCGAGTGAAAGAAGAAAGTTCAGTTTTTTAAGGGTCATCTTAAATGATATATGTTTTTTTTAAGGTGTGTTTTTTTGTGGAGAATTTATGTCGCAGCTAAAAAGTGAAGCACATGTCGATTGAGGCCTACAACCACAATTTCATCAGCACATTCTAATGATGATGCCGACTCGACATACTACTTGCAACTCAGTTGTGAGGTGTTGCACAGTTTTTTTTTTTTTTTTTGTGGCATTTGCCTCGCATTTTGGTGTCACAGAGTTGCCCACTTTTAATTGACTTTTTGTGCTGTTTTCTGTTTGGCTGTGTGTCTCGCTCAGCGAGGGGCGCTGGTCAAATGGTCAAGAGTTTGAGTTGTTAACAATTAATGCGACTTAATTTGGCTCAGACAACCTGCCGCTCAACATCCCCCCCTTACCCCTAAAAAATGTATGGCATTTCTTTAGCTTTTCACTACACGTTTTCAACTGCATTTACTTTATGTTGTTTTTGCTACCTAAATGTTTACTTTCACTGTCTGTTGGCCAACTGTTTTTGGCCAGAGCAACGGTAGCCGGCGGGGCACACTTTCGGCCTGAACATTTTTCTTGCTGTTGTTGTTGTTGTTGTTGTCTTGGCCGTAGTCATAATTATTTACACCTCTTAACGGGCAAAATTCGCTTAGGCAACTGGGTCGAAAATCAATTTCACTTGATATGAAAGCAAATTCGCATTTCGTATTTCGCATTTCGTATTCTGGCCAAAGATGGACCTGTCAACCTGATCTCTTGGCTTGCCCATTATGCAGAGCCTCACCTAGGTTTCATCATGTATTCATTTTTTCGCTTTCACCTGTTGGCCATAAACAATAATAAAAATATTGATGGGAACTCATGATTTGATTTTTCATTGATTTATTTTTTATTTATTCCTTGCTTGTTTTATTTTCATGTTGTTTGTTTGTTGTTTTTTTTTTGTTTTGTGTATTTTTTTTTGTACTTATTGATTTTCTTCATTTTTTAATGACATGCATTTATGACAGAGAGAAAAGATGCTGTTAGATTTTTACATTCTTTTGTGTGTGATTTGTGATTTATGATAATTGTGTTTTGTCTTCTTCTGTGAGTTGGCCAAATTCTGCAGTTTCTATGCTGCTCGCTGTGAAAGTGCCGTACGATTCTGCCTAAGATATTATCTTGTATATATGTATATGTTTCTGTGTGTGTGTATTTAAAGTAAAGTTGACAATCAGCTCTGTGGCGACTTGGCGCTTTCGGCCAGCTTTCGGCTTTCAAAGTGATTTAAACAAATATTTTTAAGAATGCATTAAAAATAAGTTTAAGCCACAATGAAAAAAAAAATAAACGAACAACTGGCAACTGTGGCAAAACCAACCAAGTCGCAGAGTAGAAAATATATATATGTAAAAAAAATGCCTACAGTGAACTATGGTTACAGAGAACGTACGGTGCGATGTGTGTGCTTCGAAAGTGGAGCGTTAGAAAGTGACAGAAAATGCAGCAGCAGCAGCAGAAGTTTAAAATGTGAGAGCGTGAGAAAGATGTAGATATGAAGAGAAAAATATGAGAGAGAGAGAGAGAAAGAAAGAGAAAGAGAGAGAGAGTGTGTGAGAGAGAGATGAATAGAGCAGCATGAGAAGGTGCAAAATGAAATAAGAAAGTTGAAAGAATTTAAATGGAAATCGGAAATTTTTTAAAGTCAAGTTTTCAGATTAGCTAAAATCGAAATTAAATTCGAGTTTTGTGTGCATTAGGCAGGAAAACTATGGCAAGTTATGGCGAATATGTGACCAAAACTATGACTCGAAATGCATAGATTCATAGACAGAAATATATATATAGATAAATGTGTCTCGAAAAGATACTGATAGAAAAGATTAGGAGCTAGTTTTTTTTTTTAAAGCTAGTAGTAGTTGTTGTTGCTGTAGCTGTAGCTGTTTGTTGTTGTTGTTGTTGTTGGTGTCGTAATATAAGACTAGAATTGCATGTAGATAGTTACAGAAGAGTAAAGATTAGAAGTAGAATAGAGTAGAGTAGAGTAGAGTACAGTAAAGTAGAGTAAAGTAGTGTAGAATAGTGTAGAATAGTGTAGAGTAGTGTTGAGTAAGAGTATAGCATTAATTAGATAGATTAGTCAGATGTGTTGCAAGGTTGCAAACAGTTGCATGGCAACCAACAAAGTTTTGGTATAGTCTCTAGATGGATAGATATTTTTATAGAAGTCATTGTAGATAGTTAATGGACAGATAATGTAAGATATGTTCGAGCTGTAGAGAATCTATGTGCATTATAGTAAGAAACAGCGATAGATAGATACAATGTGTGTGTGTATGAGTGTGTGTATGAGTGTGTTTGTGCTGTTGCGAGCTAAGAACCAAAGGCTAAACGCTGCACAGAGTCGCCGCCTGGGCTTATTTTGAGTATTTTGAAACGTTTTTTTTTTTGCATAAGGTACCGATTTTAACTCTCGCTTTTTTTTCTCATTTTTTACAAACTTAAACTTTAGCTTTATAAGTATCTGTGTGTGTGTGTATGTATTGGTTAAGCATAACTAAATGCAAGCACACTCAGCATTCTGCTTCTTCTTCTCTTTTCGCTACGATGTCTTTTTTTGTCTTTTTTGTCTTCTGTTTTTTATGATCTGTTTTTTTTTTTTTTGTGTCTTTTTTGTTGCGTTTCATTTTTCGCTTAGTTTTCCAGTTTGTTTGTGTGTCACGTGCTTTTGTCACGTGTTTTGTGTGCGGAAAATAAATAAAATAAATTATATTAATAAATTAATTAAAACGAACAATAAATAATATGTGTTCTCCTTCCCCTTCTCTGAGCGGAAGATCGCTCAACAGTTGGTTTGCTGGTTAGTGGTGCGTTTTTTTTTTTTTTTGTGTGGTTCATCCGGGTGGTTCATCTTCATGGTGAGTGTGACTTGTGTGACTTAAGCGTGGGGCTTCTGGGCAGAGTAGGCCAGATCCTGGGCATCAATGGAACGTCCCCAGCCACCATGGCCGCTGCTGCCGTACGAAGCCGATGAGGCGCCCGCATCGGCGCTGTAACCGCTGCCGTAGGAGTCGCTGCCGTGGCTAACCGAATGGCTGCTGCTGTGATGGGGATGGGCGACCACCTCGTAGGTGACGTGCTTCTCCTGCGACAGCAGCTTCTTCAGGCCAATCACCGCTGACAGCACCAGTGCAATCTTACCAATCAACAGAGCCTTGCCAGCAATCAATGCAATAGCGCCCAAAAGGAGTGGCAACAGAGCGGCGGCCTTCAGTGCGACCAAAGCGAGAATGGGTCCCAAGATTTTGGCGGCCTTCTTCTTCTTGCCACGGCTCTCCTCGGGCGCATTGGGATCATTGCTGCCGAACAGCGATTCGGAAGCATCCTCCAAAGCGCGACCAGTTGAGCTCACCGCCTGCACAATATCGGCACCCTTCAGCTCGACCTTGATGGTGTGCGTGTTCAGGAAACTGCTGATGCGATTCAATGCCAACGACTCAAACGACTCATCGCCAGAAATGGAACGAGCTGCCTCCTGCACGGGTGCATCCGAGGAGCGCACCACAGTCACGCCCTCAGTAAGAGCAAACTGATCCCGCACGCCCAGCACCTTGTCGACGAAGTTGAACAGCTTGTATTTGACGCACGAAACGGAATCCTTGCGGAGGCATTCGCTGTAGATGCTATCCATAATGTCATTGTCGCCGCTGCCGCCGATGGCGTTGCGGGCATGGCCGCGTGTTTCCTCAGCTGGGAGTGCCACAGCCAGCGTCACCAAACACAAGACACCGAAAATAACTTTGCTATTTGCCATATTTGTTTTTTTTTTTTTTGTTTTGTTGCACTTGTTGTTGTTGTTGTTTATGTTCTTGTATAGTCCTTTTGAGGGCGCACTGTTTTTTTGTTGTTGTTGTTTTGTACCGAACACAAAAATTGACTTTTTGTTGCACTTTCTCTTTTGGTTATTTGTTGTTTTTTTAGTTTTTTTTTTTGTTGGTTAGCTCACAAACGGCGCACAACGCTGCTGTTGGCTGCTGTGTTGCTGCTTTGACGGGTTAGGATGAAATGATACAATTTCCCAATGGCCCAGCACAATTTATATAGGCGGCATGTACTCAACCGACCTGCTGCTGCTGCTGCTGCTGTTGGCCGAAACGAACGAAAGCATTTTTCAGCCTCGGCCACGAAGAACTGGTCGTGCAAGTTTCTCGCTTAAGTCTTTCGTTTTGCAAGCCAACGGTAACCGCGCTGCTGCTGTCGTCGTCGTTGACTTTGGCTTTGGCTTGGAAAAGCATTGTTAATGTAATTTGTTGTTAGCCTGCGTTGCTTTCGCTTGAAGTTCATGTAACATTGTCAAAATCAGCTGAGGCAAGTAATCTGTGGATTCAACATGGACTAATGTTGCACTGTGGGAACTTGATGCTCACTTTTACCCCCTAATCAAAAAGAAAATAAAAATGAGAAACAAAAAAAAACTCGTAAACTTCAACTTTAATTGTTTTTAAATTGAAATTGAAATCATTTTAATCGTCAACTCTTTAGAGTAAAAGCCATTTCCCTTTCGCATTTTTAATAGTGCTCAGTCAAGAGCGTGCCACAAAACAGATGCCACAATGTTGCCACCGATCACCGATCACCGATCACCGTTCACTGGTTCACCTGTAACGGTTCGATCGTCAGGTTTCGTGTGTGCCCATTAGAATTTGTGTTACATAAAAGAGCAGCCAACGATAGCTGGGCAAATGTGGGCCATACCAATAAATAATTGGCCATAAAGAAGCAGCAATAAGATATTCCGAATATAATCATAAACCAGATCGCAGTCAATCCAAAAAAAGGGAAAGTTGCGACAATTCTCTCTCGCTCTCTCTCTCTCTCTCTCACTCTCTACATCTCTCCATGTGCCTCTCTCTCTTGCTGTGTGGCATGCAGCTAACTGTTGTGCGCCCTTTTTACATCCGTCCCCCCCGCCCAACTCTCCTCTGGTCATCTTTTTTTTATCTTTGCTGCATAAATTTATGTGCATATTTGTGTGCGTTGTCAAATACGAATGGCCAAAATAAATAGCCGTCTGCTTGTCTGAGCTATTGACTCTCCGGCATGGCCAAAGTGTGCCGAAAGTCGACTGGGCAAACATATTGACCAGTAGCCACAAGTCCAACCAGTGGCTAGTGGTTTACACTGCGACAAATATAAGTGCACAAATAGCAGCGTGGCCCAGGAGCTGAAGTCGCCGCAATCGTCGCAGCCGCCGCATAAATGAAAGTCATCAGGAAAAAGAGAGTTGATAAGCCAGCGGCAACAACAAAAAAAAAAAACACTTTAAGCCAGGATGCATGCCGCATGCTGCCGGCACTTGGCCGGCAAGAAAGTGTTGAGCATGCTTAATTAAAGTATTATGGATGTGTGAATATGCGCTTACAAATTTCGGGGCGCTGATATGGTGTGAAAATGCTTTTCCAGAGCAGGCAGTGAAAGCGAATTTTATATATGCAACACGAGTGAGCTGCAAAGGGGATGGGGAGCGGGGTAGGGGCAGTCATTACTGTTGCACACGCATTGCGTGAGGCTGTTGCATAGGGATGCAAATCTTGCAACGGGGCATTGCTCGAAGCAATGTGCTGAATTATTTGACATTTAATTAACTTTTAGTTGGAGTTTTTTTGTGATTTTTAGCTTGTTTGTAGAAATGATGAAAAACGACACTTTCACTGCATTTCAGCGGCTCCAGATAACGATGAGAGATGCGTGCAACAGCAGCAGTGTCAAGCGATATTTAAAATGGGGATTTGTCTTCTTGTTCTATTGTTGCCACTGTGGCAGAGAAGCAGGCCGGCAGAGTGGCAGACAGGCTGGCAGGCGAAGTGGCATCAACAGGTTTATTTGGTTTTGATTTTGGTGCTTGCTTATGAAAACCAAAAGTAAAATTCATAACAGTTCGACAAGTTTTAGCGGCAAGACCATAAAAAGCCCAATGTGAATATACATATAAAGCAGCCTCAGCAACATATTTTATTTATATTATTGTTGTTGCTGTTGTTGCTGCAGCAGAAAAAGAAAGTTCAACGTTAATTTTCCTTTTTCGTAGACAACATTCACCGCCTTGTGACCGAAGCGCGTGCAACTTTGCAACTCTTCAAAATGTAAGCTAACAAAACTGCATGAATGAATAAATGAATGAATGATTAAGTGACTGACTGACTGACTGAGTGAGTGAGTGAGTGAGTGAGTGCGTCAAGTACTTGTCGTGAGGGTGCTGTGGCAGCTACAATGCTAAATTTGAAGTTGCTGATGTTGAAGTTGCAACCACTGCAGTTTTTATATCCCAGTGAAAACACAACTCAAATTGTAAATCACAATTTTAATGGCTTCATTTTTAACATATCATTGTACATCAATTTATGCATCATTATTCATTATACTCAGCACTTCAATACACTCAAAAATAAATAATCGCATAAAAAAAATTTGCTGTTTAAATAATAAAATTAATACATTAATAAATTTAAATCAAATAATAATAATTTTTTTAAAATTCGTTAGACAAGTGTGCAAACCAGCAGCGTAAATAAAATAAAAATTTTATGACCATTATGATAATGCAAATCGTAGTGCAAACAACTATTGAAATTCCCAATTGCATTTTCACTCTTTTTCTCAGTTATTGTTTTATTTGCTTGGGAATACCTGGGAGTCAAAGCCCACACACATTGACTCTCAAAAGATGTGGCATTCCCTATAAAAAAAAAAAAAATTAGCGTTGGCTGTTGTAATCGCTTGGTCGCCAAACCTGCCACGGCCATTAGCATAAATATTTCAACATTTTAGCAACGCCTCGCAACGAATGCGACGCGACTTCAAAGATACAAATTAAAAATGCACGAAAACAACAACAAAAATGAACACTTTCACTTTCCATGATGATGCCTCACAAATAATGCAGCAGCAGAAGAGTCACAGCTACAGATACAGATATAGATATAGATACAGTTACAGTTATAGTTGGAGCTGGCCAGCAACGCATATGGTACAAATTTAATTATTATCTAACACAACGGACATAATCAACATTTACAGCTGGCTGGCTAGATGCAAAAAGCGTTAATAGACGACAATGTTGATTGCAGCATTTATTCAATAAATTATTAGTTGAGTTGCTAAGTTTTTTTTTTTATTTTTTTTTTATGTAAGTTAGTGTGGGGTTAGTCACAGATTGAATAATTGATGGCCAAGTGTAAACAAAATGGATGGCGCAACATTTACCATAAATAAAAAAATAAAAAAAAAAACAAAGAAAATAAAATTAAAAGATACAAAATGCTCTTAGCTGGATTACATAATTTATGAAAAAAAAAAAAACGTTTTGTTTTTGGTTTGTGTGTTTTTTTGGGCCCTACGACGATTGCAGTTACTTCTCGCATTTTACATTGGCCAATTCACACGGTCTAAAGAAACGCTTTCTTTCGAAAGAGAAAGGGTTTTCTGGCCAGTCTCTGAGAAACTTTGCCAAAATTGCAGTCTTATGGCCCGATCTTAGGCCATGGCCAGCCGTGCGCACGTGTGGCCAGCCCTTTCGCTTTTTTGCTCCACTCTCTGTGTGTGCCCAGTTTTTCTCAGTTATTTCGCTTTTTTTTTTTTTTGAGGATAACGTCGAAACATGAGGCTTTGACAGCTTCCGCGACTTTCACGCAATTGCAGCAGCAACGCCCTTGATGCTGTTGCAGTTGCATTATTTATGATGCCTTGCCTGAGGGGGGGATGTGGTAGGGGGGAACAGGTCAGGCAACCTTTTGCTGTCTTTGTAGAAATTGGCCCAAGTCGACCGGAGCGGTCCCTGGCCGGATGCTCACGGTTTCAATGCCTCAATGCATTCTTTAAAGTGAAATTTTTATTGTTGTTGAAGCGTCGTTTTTACTTTGAGCTGGTTTTTTTTTTTTTTTTTATTGAAACTTTAAACGAGGCTCTTAATTAAATTAAGTGAATTAAAAAGACCAACTAAACGAACTCAAGTTGATAATCATGAAGACCAGGCCAAATTCTAGTCCCCCCATTGTTCAACTTTCTTCTGTTGTGTTCATTGGTATTTCGGTCAGAAACAAAAGCCGTCGAAACATCAAACCAGCTAATCAGAAATGAACTTCAAAATGAGCGCCTTATGTTTGATTGATCAAACGGTGTTTCCGGCTGCTCAATTGGAGCACGAGCAATATGGTCAATTAACAATAATAATTAAGTCTTTAACTGTAGGCCGAGTTAATTACAAACATTTATTTTTTTTTTTTTGTTGTTGTTGTCTGCACTTTAAAATGAACGCAATGTGTGGGCACATTGTCGACATGTGTGTTTTCTACGGTTTCCAGGAACATCTGAAGTCGCTAACATTTGCCAAATGAAAGTACAATGTTTACCAGCGCATCATGGCATCTATGCAAAGGGGGCTTGCGGATGCCGGTGCACATGTCCGGTCCGGTCCAGTGCGGTCCGGTGCTGCCGTTAGCAAGTGTCAATGGCCAGGCTGGCATCCACTTTGAGGCAACTTTTGAGCCACTTGATGGCTTTTCGTCACGATTGCGCGGCTTATAGCTTACAGCTTATGGCTTATGTCTGATGTCTGATGGCTTATGGCTTATGGCTTATGGCTTTTGCTTAACGGCCAACTGGCTAACAAAGTGTGTGTATTCTCATCAGCAAGCCTTTTTCACAAGGAGCACCAGAGACGACAAATACGAGGCAGCAGCGTCCGCTTTAAATCAGCTTCAGTGAAAGTTATTTTTTTTCGCGCGGCCTGCGAGACCCAATGCGAAATACATACATACATACATACAATACATACATACATACATACTTTCTTACATATACGCTAAAAGGGGTGCGGTCCCGGCCCATGCTCCATGTATCTGTATCTGCTTTAGCTGTTACACAGTCAACATTTCTTTAGCAACTATAAATATCAAATTACTAAAAATTTAACAATTTACTTTTACTTCTTAGCACAAAACAGTTTTTTGTCTTAATTGTAATTTTTAAATTATAAATTAAATATTCGTACAAATATAAAATTGTACTTTCACTTTTTAATATAAGTCATTTTTTTAAACATAATTTTACTTTATTAATGTTTAAATGTTGTTTACAATGTTTGATAAGCTTCACTCAAAAATTAAATTATTTTGCATAATTATATAGCCAAAAAATAATTTAAGATTATCTGACTTGACTTACATTTTTGTTGATGTCTCATCATATTAACTTAATATAAATAAGTGTTTTAATTTTATTGCGCACAGTTTTTTTTCCAGCCAAACAAAGTTGTTTGTTATTTAAATAATTCAAGCTGAAAATGGAATTTAAGAACAGATCAACTGATTCATTGGCATAATTATGTTGGAATTTCATTAACAACCCAAAAAGTTATAAATAGTTAACAACTCACAATGAGCTCTTCTGGGAAATGAAAAACTTCTGGGAAATTCCGATTTCACTCATTAACTAATTTAATCAGCAAAGGCGCATTTTGAAGGCTTATAAATAATTTATTTAATGTGAACTGTCAGATTTCATTAATTTAATTTGATTTACTCAAACAAAAAATTATAGTTATGCGCATAATAAAAGCAAAAAAAAGATATTTAAATTATGAATTGAGTTCAAAATAATCTACATAAGTAAATAAATTATTTATTTAATAGCAAATAGATTTTTATGGTAATTAATAATAGCGTAAATTTAGTTTATTTAATTTAATTAAATTTAAGAGCAAAAGGCTTTTATGGTAATTAAAAATTGTGTAAATTTAGTTAAGTGTTCGGCATTATTAGACGTAAATTGAATGCCAAAATTTGTGTATTTTGTTCTGTGTATTTATCGAATTTGCGGCACTTTGAGTAGCTGGCCAATTTGTTGTTTGTTGTAGTTGTTGTTGTTGTTGTAGCGGTTATTGTCACGAGTAATTGGCTTGCTGAAAGATATTTGGCCAATAGCTAAATTAACTGAGGTTTGACAACACTCCACAGCCATGTTCAGGCCGTCATCCGCCGCTGTGCTATTAATGGATTAGACTCACACACACACACGCACACCCAGTCAAATCGAGCTGTAAATTGCGCACCTGACCTCAGCTATACATCAAAATTTTGGCTTATTTGGCACTTCGCCCACTGCCAAAGTAAAAGCCACACATATCTCATATTTATCTGCAAGATAAATGCAGTTGACCCAAACAATCGATCAATGTCAAGCGAGAAATGACATAGAGTTTCCCCCTAGGGACTTCAAACTATACTTGTAATTGTTGTAATAAAGAATTTTTTTTTTTGTGTTTTCTTTAACATTATTATTTTCATACCTAAACGCCCTGACAATGCCTGGGGATACAGACGATTTTAAGTATCTTTAAGAATCAATATGAAACATTTAACAAAACAATTTTTGAAGAAAATCTTTTATCGCTTTTAGCCACGTTTATATTTAACAAAACAAATTTTTGAAGAAAATCTTTATCGCTTTTAGCCACGTTTATTCGTTGGAATCGTTTACGGACATGTTTTATTCATCCTTGGTGCGAGACGGCCGAAAACATTCAATATTTATAAATAACTGATAAGCATTGAGAAAGTGAAATTTTTCTTATAATCTTACAGATTTATATATATATTTTTTTATTTTTATTTCTACCTCAGCAAGCAACACGTGTGTGTGTGTGTGCGTGTGTGTGTGTGTTGGCCGTGGGGTGTGGAAGTGAATTTGGTCGACATGTTGCATGTTGCTGAATGAACTCCATAGTTGGTTGAGCTTGGTGTGGCGGTCTGGGGTTTTGTGATTGTGTGAATGTGTTTTTGTATTTATCAAATGGCATAAATCGAACCTAAAACGGATATAAACAGCTAACAGCTAACAGCTAACAGCCAACCGAGTAGTCCAAAGTCGAGCACCAGCCCCAGCCCCGGCCAGCACTTTCTTTAGCCGTTACTCTGGCAACAGCAACAATAAAAACAACAACAACAACTCGTTTGGCCGGCTGCATACCAAAAGATATTGTAGAAATTCAAAAATGACAGAGACATGGCCAGGCGAATGCAGCAACAACAACAACAACAGCTTCAAAAATTTAAAACAACAACTAAAAAATAATTAAATAAAACACAGCCAAAGCCACAAAATTCACACTCTGACAATTGGTTCCTACACTCAGAAAAATTATTTTGCAAGCATTCGTAATTGATTTAAAACCCACAAATGTGTTAAAATATCTACTAAGTTTACAAATTTTTATTTAATTTAGTTTTTTCTGATTTTAATATTTAGGTATTCATTTTTAAAATTCAGATTATATAATTAGTTTATATTTTAAGTATTTTGAGTTCTTAAATAATTCGTGTTGTCATTTAAAAAAAAAACTTAAGTCAGCTTGAAAAAAAAAAAATATATATTAATTTAAAATTTAAATTTATTTAGCTTTTCACTTATCTACGCATTTTTTAACATATCTGTAAAAATTTGTATGTACACATTGATTTATATGCACTAAAAATATTTAACAATATCCTCTGAATATTTTAGAAACACTTTTGCAGAAATGCTAGACATTATTTGTTTGAATTTAGAACAGCTTTTATTTTTCCAGTGTATTTCCATATTCGATTTAAATGCTGACAAAACTTAGGCAATTCTAAACTTCAGAATGACATATCTATTAAAATTCTAAAGTGATTTTTTCTTTACATTTTAAATCCCTGTGTTAGAAATTTTAACAATTTTAAATAGATTTTTTTTTTCTCAATGTACTACGATTCCACACCGAATCGAGACTCAAGATGCGAGATTGGAGACAACGCTGCAGATTGCGACGAGGAGCGCGTGCCGCCAAAGCCACAGCAAATGGCAAATGATAAATGGCTAAAAATAGCTGAAACCGAAACCAGCAAAAGCCGCAACAACAATTTGAATTTAAATGATTGTCAGGTGGGTTGGGCACAATGCTATTGTTGAATGAATGAATCTCAGTCAGTCCACCTCCACCCGGGCGGCACCAACAACAACTGCAGCATATTGGGGGCAGCGCATCGTATGGAAATTAAAGGCGATTAATGTGATTATTCGATTATTCGATTGAGCAGAGAAAGGTGTGACCCACATTAGATGATTTCTGGCCCTTTGCTAACAGCTTCTAATTAAGCTATTTAGTGTTGCTCCAAATCACACATCGGCCAAACAGTGAACAGTTAATACGTTGTTAGCCACTTTCATGATGTGATCCGTGGGCCAATCAGCAGCAAAAACTGAGCATAAAATTGACTTTATGCTTTATTTTCTAACTCAAAACGAACAAGGCCCAGACTGCGACTGCGAAAGTCTAATCATTATGGGACAGAAAATACATACAACCCTAATAACAAAAGAAAACACAACAACAACAATAACAACAACAACAATAACAATAAACAACAACTACAACAATAACTACAACAATGTCGCTGACAATGACGACCGAAAGCTAAGTAGAAGAAAAATAATCGTAAAAGTGAGAGTTTCCACATCATAATCTTTGTTGTTTTTGTTGTTTTTTTCTTTCTTTATTTTCGAGCTCAAGTTTTAGTTATTGAATACCCTCTTGGCATAAAATACTTAAGTAAGGGTGTCATAAAGTCATTCAGGCATTTTTAATGTCCCCAAAAGACAACGTGAGACACCAAATTGGTATTAACCAAATTATATATGTATTGGTCAATTTTTGTATATATATCGAGAGAAAACTTAAACTATTGAAATGACCTCGAATGTGGTCTTTACAATTCTATTCAAGCACACTTAAGAAATGACAAAAAAAATTATAATTATTCAAGTCGAGCACATAATGAAGGAAAAAGTTGACAAGAATTTAAATTGCTATAAAATATGAATTTTTGAAAGCCGTTGAATTTAAATACAATTAAAATGGTTTTAGTAGATAAAGAAATTATAAAAATTTGATTTTTTATTTTATTTAAATTTTTTTATAATACGCAGAACTATAAAAAAAAATTCTAAGATGTTTTCTATTTCTAATATTTAATAGCTAAAGAAAAATAAAATGATGTTTTTATTATGCAAAAAGATTTTTTCTTTGTATTATTATTTACACCCGAGCTATAGTAAATTCGACTTTTTTTTTAGTTCTCTAATATTTGTGCTAAAGAGCATCAAATAGTCGTTATACCCACAAACTCAAAATTTCAAGATAACAGCGAAGCCCAGCGCATAAATGCAAATACTTCACGCCTTTTTGTGCAGTCACGCCTACAAGTTGTGTAATCCCCCAGCTGGCTGTCCAAAAAAAAGCGAAAGCCAAAATATGGGCGGATGGGCAGGTGGGCGTGGTCAGTGCTTTTGTTGCGGCTGCCCCGATCTGCTTTTAATTGCACAGGTTTCACTTTCAAGGCATTTCATTAAAGAAATTGTCATTATCTTTATGATCAAAAGTAATATACACACACAGGCACACACACGTGGCACTTATACTGGTCAAAAATGGCATTTCACTTTCGGTTGTTGTTAACTCGATTTGTTCTTTTGTTTGGCCAAAAGCGATATGCTTCAACCAGGTTGACAGATGCCGCACATTATGGCCATTGTCCGCACGTCAATATCACTGATCACGTTGAAGATGATAATGATGATGATAATGATAATGATGATGATGATGATGAGCATGATTGTGATGGTCAGCATCATTTTTAAATATTATCAGCTGCACGTTTGGTTAATTTCGATTCGATTGTTTGTTAATATGTTGACAATAAAAGTGGCAAACTGACAACTTTCACACATCGAAAATTGTGTGTGTAAACAGTTACTCTTTGTATTTGTTATTTGTATATTTCAGTTGGTAAGTTCAAGCCCAGATGCAATTGTCTATTTGGAGTGTACACATATTAAATGTATGCATATTATTCAATGTCAGTTCGAAAGAGTGTTCAATTATTGTTGGTAAGCGAGCAGCGCATATTGTTGCAACACTTTCACACACCTGGCTAGCTGCGCAGTGAAATGGCCAGCATTTTAAACCCAAATCCGTAAAGTGTGCATTGACCCATGCGCAAACTGCCAAACCGCCAAACCGCAAACCGGAAAAGCGCACGAGGCAAAAATCAACATTGCAAACACCAGCAACTCCCAACAGCAACACTAAAACAGGCAACACAACAACAACAACAACAACAACAACTACATTAATAGTGTAACTAAATCATACGCTGCGTCTCTGCCACTACCACAAACACAGCCTTTGCCACTGCCACTGCCACTGCCACTGCGACAGTTGTTTAGACCATAAAAGGCCAATAACAAAAGTCGCACGTGCAGCGAATTTGAAATTTGAAACCGCACAACAAGTTTTTGGTCGAAAGCTTTTCACTCAGTTGCAGTCGTGTCTTAAACCACAAACTCAAAGACACCACACTTAGCCACATTAACAGTGGTTTCAGTTAACACTAGAATTGCCTACTTTTAAGCGGCAGCTCAAAGAAATTTGCTTTAAGCCCTGTGAAAGTTCAACTTTCTGCTTTTTCGACTTTCTTCTTTAAGCTTTAAATTGAGCTTGAAAACTGCTAAATTTTTAAAGCCAACATTTTAGCGCAGTTTAAAAAAATATCAGCTTTATTTTATGCTTTAATTTATAATTTTCATGCAATTATTAAGTAATAAAAAATTTGAATGTGTAGATAAAATTAAATAAATTTCGACTTTGGTTTTTAAGTATGTTTAAGAGCTAAAATGAATTTTATTTTTATTTATGTGACATAATTAATTGCAGCATTTTAAGTTATGCCTGTTTGGAGTTTCTATGACATAAAAAACCTCTACACAAAAATGATTCCTAATTTTTTCTGGAACTAGGATTAATGGAGAAAGGAGCACAAAAGATCAAATAGCTCCCAGTACAAAAAACACCCAATTTATGTAACACATAATTAATAATTTTGTTAACAAGTTTTCTAAAGTTAATTGTTTGTTAACGATTTCCATATTCGAAGACATTTTGCTACTTAACTTAAATTGGATTGTAACCACTGATTTTAATCAAGCTTATTATTATTATTATTATTATTACAATTATTATTATTATTATTATTATTATTATTATTATAATTATTATTATTATTATTATTATTATTATTATTATTATTATTATTATTATTATTATTATTATTATTATTATTATTATTATTATTATTATTAAATTGGAGACTTGTGCACTGCGACCTATTAGATCTATTGTGCCCGCTTCTGAGCTTATTGCTCCTCCTTCCACCCCAGTTTTGAGCCTCCTCGACTTCACAAAACCTACATTTATTGTTACTATAGATACCCATTTTGGACAGTTGGCTTTTTAGTCTACAAGTATCCTTAGCCCATCAAGCTTATTGGCTAATAAAAAAAATATTATTATTTTTTTTTTATGTTTTTGTTACCATGGAATTAAATGGTTTATTTCCGACATTACGCATTATTGCATAGAAATGCAATTTCATACAACACATTATATTTCACAATTTTAATTAATTTTAATAGTTTAACAAATGATTTTTTTATTATTCAATGATGCATTCATTTGAAAGGTATGAAATAATAATAATAAAAAACTGCGTAAGAAAATGTCAAGATTAATATATCATTCACACTCAGATTGTAATATATGTAGATTGTTCATACTCCTCCATAATTTTTTAATAATTAATTATAAGTTTTAAATAATTTCAAAATTAGGTTTCTAGCAGCCCTTTAACAAAGATTTTTAGAGATATCTCATTAAAGTCTTTGGTATCATATAAATTCATTAAAACATTCGAAAGCGTTTGAAATTGTATTTTTAATTGTTTAATTTTTCATTGATTTTCAATACATATTTGCATGTCATCTTTTTTGCATGCTAACTTTTTTTTTGTATTGTTTAGGCCTGAAATGAAATGAAAAGTGGCAACAGTTCTGAAGCCGCCTTCTTATCATGACGCTGGCTCTGCATAAAATTAATTTGAATTCGATGTAAAGTCACTTTCCCTTCCCAATAGATAGCTGCTGCAACACGCAGCACGCAACAGGCAGCATGCCACTTCAGAATCTCGCCCGAGACTTGTCAACTGACACCCACAATTGGGCTAAGGTAAATGACACGATGTTAACGTGGCTCACAATCGATTTAAGGCGTGAACAACATAAATAGAAGTTTCACTTAAATAACAGTCAACCAAATGTTGGGCGAGTCACGAAGTCATCTTTATAAAGCCACAAAGTAGAATTATCTATAATATGACGAAGATTGTATACCCTTTTTCCAGAAACGTATTCTAATTTTATTCCTTTCAATTCTTTCGATTAGTGTTGGCCATAATAAAACTCAAGCTAAATGGCTATATTAACTTTAACTAACAGTTCGCAAAAGTCACCTTTAAATTACATAACAAACTGCATTGAAAAACTAAAATACTCTCAGCAAAAAGGTATACAAAAAAAAGCGCTTTAAGCGGCCGCAAAAAATGTATATAAACAAAAAGTTAAATGCTAAGCAAATCTAACAGTTGGCGATAAGATGGCCCAAATGAGCATGGAGTGGCTGAAGAAGAAGAGGAGCAGAGGATGGAAAGAAAAAAACTCAATGAATGCTTAACAGCCAGACACATTAATTGCTGACATTTGTCTGAAGAAAGCCAAAGCTGAAGCCAAAGCCAAAGCTGAAGCTGAAGCTGAAGTTTGAGGCAAGAGGCACGTAGCACAGCAGTTAAGAGCAATGGCAGACGCACAGACTCAGTCGACTGGTATTGGTATTGGTATCGGCCAAGTGCGCAGCCCATCTTAACTGGGTCATATTCATAAGTAAATCGCCGTGGAGCCAGTTGGCCCTAAAGTGCCGTTGCCAACTGCAGTTAGCTAAAGTTTGCGGCTCTTTCGATTGTTGCGTCGCCGTTTTTCGGAGGCGTCTCGAACTTTCTTCAATTTTGTTGTTTAGCACCTCGGCCAGCAAACAATGGCCAATTCAGAATATAATGGCCAGCAGACAGGTGCAAAACACGCAGCCATTGTTGTTGCATTAAGCGGACCGCTTTTGAATGGGCCCAAAAATAAAAATAATAATAAATAAAAAAAAAATGCGCGTAGCAAAATGTTTGTTTTATTTTTTAGCAAATTTGCTTTTGTTGTATTCTGTAACGATTCAGAGAGCGAGGGACGGAAGCTGAGGAGAAGTGCAGTGGAAATGAAGATTAACAAAAAAAAAAAAATACAATGTTTAAGTGGGTGAAATTTGTTTTTTAGAAAATATTTTTGTCGATTTTTAAGTGTTGATAACAAAGAATGAAAAAATGAAATAAAAATGAGATGAAAGTTTTTGGATGTCGCAAGGCAAATGCAAATTGCAGACAATGAGGCGTATGAGTGATGGCTGAAAAATGTAAATGGGATGGGAAATGAAAAGATCAGTGATTTTTTTTTTTTTTATATATTTTCGGAATTATTATTTGATTCTTTGATGTAGCAGCATTTTGATATAGAGTTTTCTTTTGCGGTAAATGTGGGAAAACACAGATTTAGAGACAGATACAGATAAAGATACAGAGGTAGACAGTAGTAGATACACAGATAGATAGATAGATAGATAGATAGACAGATTGATAGATAGACTGATTGATAGATTGATAGATTGAGGATAGTTAGAGCAAACAGTGACTTGCCTTCGATTTATGGGCGCGACTAGTTTCAAGCATTTTGTGCACATAAATCAAAGAGAAGCCGTGAAAAAAGTACAGTTGTAGAAGAAGAAGAGTGAAATTAGGGTGTGTATAGATTGTTGTTGTGGGGTGTTGACTGTTATTTGTTTTTTTTTTTGGTGTGTAGATGAAAAGTGAAGTTTCGGTGGTGGTGTGGGTGTTGACTGATTTTGACTGATTTTGACTGGTTTTGACTGTTGTTTGGTGTTTTTTTTCTCGGTTTTCTCTCGTTGCTGAGAGATGCATTCTTAGGGAATGCATTTAATTGGTTTTTGGGGGGGTTGTGGTGGGTTTTGTTTTGCACCTCGCCCCCCTACTCTCGTTCACGTTTTTTAGGTAAATAAATTAAAATAAATAATTTATAAATAAATATAAATATATATATGTTTAGACATTCATTAAATCATCATTTTCTGTGCGTGTGTTTTTTTTTTTAGCAGCGAATGTTCTCTCTCCTTGTCACTCATCGATTTCAGTTTTGGGTGGGTTGGATGCCCGAGATGGCTTACCGCCTGGTCTGCTTGTAGCCCTGGTAGGCAATGGTCTGGGCCACTGGTGAGCTGTAGGCACCATGCGTATCCCAGCCAGAGTTGCCGCCCGAAGACCAGCCACCGCTGGAGGAGCCACCGCCCGATGACCAGCCACCAGAGCTGACCGAAGCAGAGCTGGAGCTCTTGCCACCGAACAGACCACCCAGACCGCCGAGCAGACCACCGCCGGATCCGCCGGAACCGCCCAGACGGCTCAAACCACTGGAAGCACCAGCAGCCAGGGCAAGAACAAAGGCAATCACGGAAACAATCAGAGCCTTCTTGGCCATGAAGAAGAGACCAATGATGGCGCCAACACCGAGGACAGCAACCTTAGCGCCAACACCCAAAAGGATGGGCAGGAACTTCTTCAGGAGCTTCTTCTTGCGGGTACGCGACTCAACAACCAGTTCACGCAGATCGGCCTTGATGTCATCGGGAATGGCGCGTGCAACGCTGCGTGCGGCATTGGCAAAGTTGAAGTTCAGCGAACGCTCGGCAAAGAAGCTCTTCGCGTTGTCCATGAAATAGTTGCCCATCTCGGTGGTGCGGGCCTCAACGGAGGGTGCGGCCTCAACGGCAAGGGAGTTGTCCAGCGATTTGCCCTGACGTCCTTCATTGGCCTTGACCAATGAGACGCCGCCGAAGATTTCGATGGCGGGATTATCGAAGATGGACTTGGCCTTGCGGAAGAGCTGCATTGGGAGTGGAAGAAGAGACACGTGGAAGAAAGAAGGGGAAGTCACAAATTAGCGAGGGTTGTTCAATTAGTTGTTCACCATAGTTAAACATAATTATTATCAATTATCATCAATCATTGTCAATATTCCAATGGGTTGATTAGCACACTTTCATCCTTTGCACTTGCAGATTGTATTTATTTTTTTTCAGTTCAGACTTTCTTTCACTTATTGAGTCGGTCAGTTATCAATTATTATATATATATTGATTTTCACTTTCACTGTGCCACACATTTTTTTTTTTTTTGGTTGTTCTTATATAATATTTAATCCTTGTTTTTTTTTTTTTTTGGTTAATCCGTACCGTGAGTTGTAGACACGAGATTGAGTCAGCCTCCAGGCACTTGGCGAATACGCCCGACTGTTGTTGCTCATCGTTGTTGTCGGCTGCCTTGAGAGGATCGGCGGAGATGCCGGATGATGCCAGTAGAATAAGGACACAAGCGGTGGCAATGAAGTGCTTCATGGTTTTGCTGTTTATTTGTTGCTTTTGAACTAAACTGATTGTGTTAAGCACCACCGAAATCACTGGTGTGTTCATTCGAATGGAACAAGCTGCGGTTTGATAATTTTTCGACGCTGTCAGGCTGTTTTTAAAGAGTTTCCAACCTAACGGACGCAACGACGACTCGACGCCATAACGTCAAATTATGTAAAAAGTACACAGCCAGAGAGAGAAAGAGAACGAAACAATTGGTCAGGCAGCGCCAACAGCAGCAGCAGCAACAGCAAACGCAGCAGCAGCAGAAGCAGCGCATATGAAATATGAGAGGGCACCCATCAAAAGGCCGCTCCCCATAAGAAAGCAACTTACACGTGCGACTGATTGTTCACAAAAAGAGAGAGCGACAGAGAGAGAGGTAGATCTAACAGCAGCAACAGCAGCAGCATCATCTCTTCTTAGAAGTCGCATTAGGCATGAGCACAAGAGCGCTGCAAACGCCAACGCTAAATGCTCACGCGCTTCCGCATTAAAGAAAGTCAACTTAAACGTTGACGTTAACGGCGACGCTGACTGCGCAAGGGCTTAACGCAGTCGCGAGAAAGTTTAAAGAGAGCTAGCGCCAAGGTTGTCTCTCACGCGCACACACACATGCACACTTCAAAAGTTACTTATTTTCTGCTCATCTTCAGCAGCGTCCTCTCTCACACAGACATGCACAACGTCACAGATTTGTGTGTGCGTGTAGCATTCTTCGTTGAGTTATTGTTATTGTTATTGGTTGAAACTACACAGATTACAACACATGAGGTGATAAACAGGTGCTGCGCAGTGCTTAAGCCTTAACTTACACCCCTCCCCCCCTCACAGGGACCATATTCTTCTGCTGATGCTTTTGTTAATTTTTGAACGCTCTTGTTTTTGTTTTCGTTTATCTTCACTTTTGTTGTTGTCATTTTTTTCTTCTGGCCGCAAGAAATGAAAGTTGTGTGTATTAAAATGTATTTTCATACTACTGTTACTCTTGCCCTGGACCCAATGCCAACCCCTCTATCTATGTGTATTCTGCCTCTGTGCGTGTCATCTACATAGGGCAGGGGTGTGAGCACAGGGCAGGTGGGCGTGCCTTTTTCACTGTGTATATTGCATGTGCACGCCTTGAAATTGTTTTCATTTTCGTGACTTCATAGTTGTGTGTGTTTTTCTTACTGTTGTTGGTTGGTTTTTATTATTATGTAACATAAACTTGGATTAATATTATGCAAATGAGGTAATTAAAGGAATGACATGATTCACAATATCATATTTTACGCAGCAAAAATTAATTATAAAAATTCATAATTTTCGCATGCTGATGAAGACTTTTTTTTTATATAGAATAGAAAAACTTAAATTAAGAATTTTGACAATGAAAAAAAAGATTTCCAATAATATAAAACGGCAAATCCTAAAGAAGCCTATTTCAATCAAGAACAAAAAATTCTAATTTAATAACTATTATTATGAGGAAATTGTTCCTTTAAAGATAAAAAAAATATTAAACGAATTTTTGATTTATTTTTTTTATAAACAACTTTATTTTTCACTGTCATGCGTAACGGCAATAAATGATAAGCACGTTCTGGCAAAGCAGTCAAGTGAAAATCTCATTCCCTGAGGGCATAATCAGATAAATTGACAGACTTGGCAATTGTGACATATTAGCCAACAACAATTTGAGCTTGGCAAAAGTGCAAATAAGCGTTCGCTACAATTGCTCAAGTGAAATGAAAGAGAAATTACACGCAAAGCAAACAATAACGGATATGAGAGTTTGGACCATCTGCAACATACCAATATATATATATATATATATATTTGTATATATAGATGATGAAGTTAAAGTTAGCGTTAAAAACCAAAATTCACGCTCTGCACACGCTTGGCCAGATTGTTTTTGTGGTAAGAGTCAGCAATTGTCGCCTTTTTTTCTGCCATTTGCCTATTTTTGGTTGCCATTTCCGTTTCAAGGTGAATGCGAGTGGCAGGCAGATACCCAATACGTTGCAACGTCGTATTGTCAAACGGATCTGCGGCGCCTTATGAAATCCACTGATTCATCGTCGTCGGAACGTGCAAACTCGACGATGGGGCGTATGAGTAATTTGCAGCCAGAGTTTAATCAGCTTTCAATTTGGCCAAGCTATGCGTCTGTCTGTCTGTCTGCCTGGGTATGTGTGACGTCAATGGGGCGCATGTAACGGTAAAAGTGTAAATCGCTTACACATTTCGTAACGCAAAGAGGCGCAGCAGCAGCATCCGATAGAGCGAGACAGAGATAGACGGAGCGTGAGCGAGATGGAGAATCGTTTCATTTTGCTTGTTGAAATTTCATTTTTCGATTTTCACCAGAGCAGTTGCGATCGGCATACATTCAAATGCAAATGAGTTCGAGGCACACACACACACACACAGCAGCACACCTACATCCGTTTACACAAAAACTTATGTTGGCTCACGCAGTAAGCGCCATCAATCTGGCCAACAGCTAAAGCCAAGTGCCCAGAGCAATGAGCCAAGAGCAATGAGCCAAGAGCCTTAAACTTTATGCTGCTTTTGCTGTCCATTCATGCGAAAAACCGTCGGCGAAGTGTTGAAGCCTTATTTTATGAATGAGCTTCGAGGCGTTGCTCAATTTCGAGGCGTTGCCACATTTAGCAAATTGCCAATGCACTTCAATCAAACGAAATTTGCCAAGTGATTTAACGCTCCACAAAAAAATAAATGTTTCAGCTGCAGGCAATATTACATCACTTGCAAAATGCAAACAGTTTTTATTCATCACAACCCAAAAATTCCTATGCTCCATCAATTTTCTGATAAGCATTGCTTTCATTTACCAGTTAAGCATGCTTCAATATATTTGAAAAAAAAATCCGCTTTCATCAGAAACGTTTAAAACATCACTGTCAAAATTTATTACAACTTTGCGCCAGATAACTGACATTAAATGTTATTGACAACTGAATAATTCTGCAGAAAAAATCATATTAAACAAAAAAAGGAAACAGTTTAAAAATTCTTTATATGTTTCGATTCATCATTCGAGCTAACAAAAGTTAAAAAAAAACAGTTAACTGGAATTGGTTAATTTTAATGAATACGTGTTATAATTAATCAGATGTGACACTTTCAATTTTTCACTTTTGATATGTTATATTTCAGCTGGCAATTTATTTATAAATAGTTGAATAGTTGTTTTTTTTTTTTAATGTTCTCACTTTCATTGTGAATTAAATTTGGATCTGAAGTGTCATTTGTCATTTGCTGTGAATCTTTTTTTGGTTGGATGAATTTTACAGTTTTTGGGCTCAAGCTGTATTTGAATTAAATTAAAGTTTAAAATGTTATTGGTCGAGAAAGTTTTTTGCTTTTTTTTTTTGGCTTTGTGCGTTGTTTGCTTAATTTGCATAAACAACAAAAAAAAAAAAAAGCGACTATTAGAAACTGGGGGAAAATCTTTGCATCACTAAAATCTGGCGACTAATTAGAAAAGATTTTCGTTTCAGTTGCCATTGGTTTTAATGGTGGCCGCAGAGAGAGAGAGAGAGGGAAGGCGGGTAGGCTGTTCAGTTAACGGTGCCGTTAATGTACCGTGTGCTGGCCAAATGACAGGCAAACGGCAGAAGTAAATAATTTCAGGTGCGATCAATTTGGTAGCAATATTTCACATTGTTTACTAACATCTTTTTTTTTTCAGTTTTGTCAATCAATTGCCACATTGTGACTACGTTGGTATGTGTGTGTGTGTGTGTGTGTATATCTTACAGTCTCCAGTTAGCAGTACATATTTCAAATTTCTTATATATTATTTGTCTTGTTGATTTTGCATTAAATTTTTGTCTCGCTTGTTATTGAGGCCTGCCTCATGCAAAAAATATTTTGTAGGTGTGTTTATATAAAAACAACAACAATAACAAAAACAACAACAACAAGAAGAACACCAACAAGGGCAATTCCAAAGCGGCAGCAAAGGAGGAGCAACAATAGCAGAAGCAAAAATTTAATGAATAAATAACAACAATTTCTCGGGAGAAAGTCGTGGTCAGACAGAAGTAAGCCATCTATATATATATATATATATATATACAGCAGCCATAGCAATGGATACACAATACCCCTTAACAACAGATATACAGGTAAAGATACCAACTATAACTGCTGTACACAAATACTCAATTTGCATTCGGATGCCTCAAAAGAAATGTTTTTTGTGGTACATGACAAAAAAAAAAAAAATGAAAAGTGAAATGGGATGATGCAATGTGAGGGAATCTTTTGGAATTCTGCCAATCCGAATGCGAATGCGAATCAATTAAAATGTGCATATTAAAATACACATATAAATTGATTCCATAATATATATCAGATAATAAATGATAGGATTCCATCAAGCTTAAAATGAAAATAAATTTAAGATGCTTAAACCAGCTTATTGCAAGAAACAAACTCATTTAATTAATTTACTTATAGTTTACGTTTAATTACAAGATTCCAATTTAAGCTACAAGAAAACAAGACCAAATCCCACACAGAGAAAAAATAAAAAAACACGCTAACATCAAAGCCGCTTATAAATAAAAAGAAAATGAACAAAATTTCACAAAACCTTAAATATGCTTAATAAACTTTAATCTTATTCCCCATTTTATGGTCATTTGAATTGTAAGCAAATTTGCATAATAATAAAAATACATTCAAAAAAGGGCAATGAAAATGAAAAAGAAAAAAAGAAAAAAAAAGAAGGCGAAACTGTTTCAGACGGTTTCAAGCTGACCTGCTGCTGTGTCAACCAAAAACTCAGTCGCAACAAACCGTATAAAGAATTTGCGGTATTTGGGTTAAAAATTAATTTACATGTGAAACGAGGAGCAGCAGCAGCAGCAGCAGCAGCGGCGGCAGCAGCAGCAGCGGCAGCTGTCCAGCTTCTCAGCTGTTGGCCAAGAGCCGAGAGCAAAGTGGCAGCAGAAGCGTCGTCAGCATCATTGAAAAGTGAAATTTGTGGAAGCTGTGTGTGTGTGTGTGTGTGTGCTTGTGTGTGTGTGAGTGAGTTGTGTGTGTTTGTGTGTGTGGGCTGACTGAATGTAGGCTGCGTGACACTTTCAGTTAGCCGCTTCGATGGACGATGGTTTTGGCTCTTCGGTCATTTTCCAAGCTCATCGAACGACGATTAATCAGCTAATTTCTTTATGAACTTTCATTTATGCAGCAGCAACAAATATAACAACAACAAACAACAACAAACAGCAACAAACAGCAGCAGCAACATTCAGACACGTTGCTCATCATCTGTTCACAGATTTTTTTTTTTATTGTCAACTGATGAACTGACGGCCAACTAACAATAAAAAATCAAAGACTGAATTTTTTAGAAAAAAAAATTATAAAACAACAAATTCGCTTTTATATGAAACGATTTTATAATTTAATTAGCAGACGTTGGCCAAAGTCAAACTCATGCCAAGTCCACAGCACACAAAATCAGCTCAAAACGCGTAAAAAGTCGTTTAAAAGGGAAAGTTAACGGCCCGCCGGGCAGCGGCAGCGGTAGAAGTCACTACCGGAGTAGTCAGAGCCACAGTCAGAGCCACAGTCAGAGCCATAGTCCGAGCCACACTCAGTGGCACAGTCAAAGACACAGAGACGGTGGCAGTGGCAGAGGCAGGGCAATGTTTGTGGTAAATCCACAGTCAGTGCCAGTGCCAAGGTTCGTGGCAAGAGGTAAAGCATGTTGCGCTCGGAGATGGTGCAGAAGAAGAAGAAGAAGTGGCAGTAGTAGAAGAAGAGGTATCCCTGCGGCCCTAAGAGCTTAACGGGTTTTTCAGGTGCCCCGCCGGTTTGCGGCTTTAATTGATATTGTGTAACAGAACGCAGCGTGGCCAAAACACAAAATGTAGGTCTGTCATGCCAGTAATTTGTTGTTATTGTCGTTATCTCTGCTTGTTATTGTTGTTGTTGTGGTTGCCCGTGGCACTTACGATTTAGTTGTGGCTGCTGCTGCTGCGCAGGCTTGTCCGAAAAAAGAACCGTTGCGTTCGCTGCCAAAATAGAGTGAAAGTTGAACAAAAACAAAAACCAAAAAAAAAAAAACGACTGTGGCAATATGCAAATCCAATTTACCAGAAATTTAACGGAAAATATTAATTCCAAAATCAGAAATCTGAAATCTGAAACGCCTCCCAGAATTCAGCTGACAAGCTGATTATGGCATCTGTTGGTATTTGTTGCAGCCACAACTGAGATAACACATAAAACAGCATAAAAAACTATCTCGTAAATTAATGACAAAAAGCCAAAAAAATAAACATGGCAAAGCTGCAAAGTGGCTGCATGTAGTTGGCTAATAAATGCTCTAAGAAATCTATGTGTGCTACTCAAAGTGTACATGTTGTGGAATTATTAAATTAAATATTTAAGGTTTTTTTTTTTAAGTGAGAATTGAACGCTTTAAGTTGTTGTTTAAATAATAACTAAAAATAAATAAAATAATTTACTCAGGTCCGAATTTCTTTTAACAATTTGAAGTCCATTTTATACATATTAATTATGCACCAAAAGTTAAAAATGTGTTGATTAGAAAAATTGGTGTTTTAAGTTTATCTTTTTGTTGTTTTGGGGAATTGCAGGATGAGCATTGGAACTTTATCAATTTTATATCAATCATGTCCAATTCTAAACCGATTGCCTTTTCGATATTGGAATTATATTAATATTATATCAATCATGTCTAATTCTAAACTGGTTCCCTTTTTAATATTGGAATTATATCAATCATGTCCAATTCTAGACTGATTCCCTTTTCTAAACTGGTTTCCTTATTCGATGTTGGAAATATTTCAATTTTATGTCAATCATGTCCAATTCTAAACTGATTCCCTTTTCGCTATTGGAATTATTTCAATTTTTTATCAATCATGTTTAATTCTAAACTGATTCGCTTTTTAATATTGGAATTATATCAATTGTATATCAATCATGTCCAATTCTAAACTGTTTCCCTTTTCGATATTGGAATTATATCAATCATGTCTTATTCTAAAATGGTTCCCTTTTCGTTATTGGAATTATTTCAATTTTATATCAATCATGTTCTAAACTGATTACCTTTTCGAAATTTGAATTGTATCAATTTAATATCAATCATGTTCTAAGCTGATTCTCTTTTCGATATTGGAATTATTTCAATTTTATATCAATCATGTTCTAAACTGATTACCTTTTCGAAATTTGAATTGTATCAATTTAATATCAATCATGTTCTAAGCTGATTCTCTTTTCGATATTGGAATTATTTCAATTTTATATCAATCATGTCCAATTCTAAACTGGTTCCTTTTTCGATATTGGAATTGTATCAATCATGTCCAATTCTTAACTGATTCCCTTTTTAATATTGGAATTATTTCAATTTTATATCAATCATGTCTAATTCTAAGCTGATCCCCTTTTCAATATTCAATTTTATATCAATCATGTCTAATTCTAAGCTGATTCCCTTTTCGAAATTGGAATTGTATCAATTTTATACCAATCATGTTCTAAACTGATTCCCTTTTCGCTATTGGTTGAGCCCTAATCAAAATTCTACATTTGAATTCGAAACACTCAAAGTTAAATTTCGAGTTTCAAACCATTCAAAGCAATAATGTCAAATGCATTGTCAAAGCTGATATGCCAATGGAAAGTAGAGTATTAAAGCAGGCACAACAACAAATCGAGTGTGGCTGCTGTGAGTAGGTTGATTGTCCGCTGTTGCTGCTGCTGTTGCTGCTCTTGTTGTTGTTGTTGTTGTTGCCACTGCTGCTGGCAACACAATGCGAGCTGAACTGAAATAAACTTTCACCAATTTCATAAAACGAAGAGCAGCCAAGGCAACAGCATCTGAAACTGAAACTTAAACTGAAACTGAAGTAAACAACAAAACAAACATTGTTGCGACGACGAGTGTCGAACAAAGAACAAACTCCCCCCCCCCCCACACCGCACCCTTTAAAAAATTAAACAAGCTGCCCCCTTTTTGTGATGTTGCATGTCATAATAAATTAGTTAAACCTAAATGATAACAAAATATGCGAGTTGTGTTAACTTTAAATTGGCCAAGACCTATAAGCCAAAGGTTGCTCCTGGACCACTTGCAGTTGGCGTGCCGCACGGCGGCGCCTCTTGTGATGATGTCCCTCTCCAGTGACATACGAGATGCTGTGGCTCGACTCGTTGCCCTGCTGTGCCACAGACTTGAGGCCAACAACGCCGGCCATCATCAGTGCCATCATGGCCACGCCCAGCGCCTTCATAGCCAGCGCACCAATTCCACCCAGTCCAAGCACCGCCATCATTTTGCCAAACATTAGAGCCATGGCCAGCAGCATACCTTGTCCTTTGTCCTTTTTGCGTCCCTCTGCCAGAGTGGAAATAACATTTTAATGAGACTGGGTTAGGGTCAAGTGCATAAATCTGAGTGTGCTCAACCAGCTAATGAATGACCCTAAATTCTTTTTAATAACCAAACTCGGCTGCCTCTTCGGAGCAGAGATGTTGGCAACGTAGTTGGCTTAAATTGGAAAATATATGCTAAAAAGTACATTTATTTTGGCACGTCAAGCAAATGTTTTTCTCAGCAAATATTTCTTAATTTAAATGCGAAAGCAATTAATAATAAATTTTAATTTTGTTAGTTTTATTTTGAAATTATTTTTTATATATTTGTTATTGTTATTTTAGCATTGTTATTGAATTGTCAAGCCATATTTTTGGCGAATGAAAGTTTTTTTTTCAACAAGTTAGTTTTGGGCAATTTTAGTATATTTTTTTAGCCTTTTTTTTTTGTCAAAAATTAATTATTCAATTATTCTTTTATTTATTTTTACACAACATGGCAGAGCTCAGATCACCAAATACAGTTAAAAAAAAATATCAAAAACTTGCACAGAATTTGTATACTTTGCGTTCCAGAATTGGAATCGGAACATATTTTTGTAACGAGTGAAAATACAAATTCTGACACTATTCTAAATTGCTATAGAATATTCAGTAGTTAAAATGATGATTTATATATTCCCTTTCAAAGGAGCAGTCAATTTATTATACACAGCACCACATAAAAAATAAATAATAAATAATTGTCACACACTTTTTTTTTTTAAATTTCTGTAAAACACAAAAAATTGACAATGGTTTTGTGGTTGCCACAGTTTACAAACATAAACTGCGGCAAGTGTCATAATCCTATTATAAACTTTTCTAGCAAATTGAATTGTCAAGTGGCAACTTGGCCAACAACCATAACACACCTGCCACTTGGCCGTCGTTTGTGTCCTCCAGCAAATCGGCCAGCTTTAAGTTGAGCTCATGCGTACGCAAATATGTTGCCAGACAGTCAAGCAATGTTGCATCCCCATCAGCAGAGTGTGGCGCCTCCAACTCATTCACAGTGGTTTCGTTGTGAATTGGCACAATTTCAAGTCCTCGCATTAGAACCAGCGGCTTGTCACTCTTGCTCAGATTACGGATCACATTCCTCAAGGCATTCTCGCCGCGACAGAGTAGTGTGGAGGATTCCCGATTGCAGTTGTCCAGCTGGGCGCTGGTGAGGCACAGCACGCACTGCAGGCAGAAGAGCAGGCTCAGACGGCACATGTCGCTAAAGCGTTTGCGTATCAACTAAAAACCTTGAAAATGGCCTGGTCATATTTTATAGCCAACAATTCTACTAAGACAGCTTTCCCAAGGCCAAAGCCAAATCACTGAAGCATCCCCAAACTGAATTGTCACAAATCAAAATTAAAACAATGGTAAGCAAAAAAATAATAAAAAAAAAGAGTACAATAAGTGGAAATGCTTTCAGTTTGCGTTTTTCTTTTGCGTTTGTATTGCAATTTTCTTCTTCAGTGGCCATTGCAATTTTCAATTTCAATTTTCAACGGTCAGTTGGTCAGACAGTCGTGGGTTCCGCTCCGCTAACTTGGCTCTGAATCCAAACTCGTCCCCCAACTCAACTTGATGGCTCTCCAAATTATACAAATTAGAAGTAGCCAAAGTGACACAGGTTTGTTTCTAACGTGTGTGTGGGGTGTACACACACAAATTACTATGTATTAGGGTTGCAATTCAACATTGGTTCACACAATTGTCTCTAATTCCCCTCTCCCTCTTCCTCTCTTTTAATCTGTCTATTTGTCTATACTAAAACTGGGCCTAAACAGCCAAATTTGCCCTCATGATGTGCGTGCTAGAAAAGCGAAAGTTGTCTCACATTTTTTTTTTGATTGCTCTGTCGAATTTGACTTTATGAAATTTAACAGTTATTTGCGTCAAGTTTTAGCCATTAAAAAAAAGTGGTAAAAATTTAGCATTGCGACCTTTTTTCGCCAAGTGTTCCTAAGACTGTATAACATGGCTAAGTTGTCTGGGCCTGGTCGGATTTCATAAGCCTTATAACACCTTTCGACTATTTTGTAATACTGCACATTGTGTGTGTATTAATCAAATTGGCGTGACTTAAGTCCGTAAACCTTCAATATCCCATCAAAAGAAATCAGCATCAGCAGCAGCAGCAACATCATCATCATCATCATTATTAGCATCATCATTATGTTGATGATGTTGATCGAAGCTGTTGCGCTCAAAAGGCAATAACTTTCACTCTCGATGTATTAATTTTTATATTTAACATATTGTTGTACATGGCCCATACAAGACACACACAGATACATATACAGATACATATACAGATTATTATTATTGTAGCTGGAAATTTGAAGCTACCAAAAAAAAGATACAAAGAAACAAGTCAAGTCGAAACGTTATTGAACTGCGCTGGCAATGTGAAGTCAACCAAAATTGATCTGAACTCGTTGCGTTTGCCTTTTGAGATGTTGACGGCAATAAAAAGAAAGTATCTACCATTTACCATCGACCAACATCTCACATCTACCGTTGGCAGAAACAGATCATCGAGCAGCAGCAGCAGCAGCTGTGGTGGCCAGCTCGGAATCCATTGCTGTTCCATGGAAAGCGCTGCGATTCGATTCATTTGAGTGTGACTATTGTGAATTCATTCAGAGTATATTGTTGCACGTTGCATAGATCGGATCTGTATCGGCAACTTGTTATAATTGATTGTTGTGCATCATCATCATCATCATCATCATCATCATCTCTGATGGTCTTTATAATTGAAGTTTCCGTGGCTTCAGTTTGCCTTTCAATGTGTGCATTGTGCGGCATAGATTGAGTGCCACTGCAGACTGCAAGCAGCAGCAACAACGTGGGTGGGGGAGCCAAGTGTATGTCTATGTGTCTAATGGGGCACACCTCAGCTCACCTATGCAACACTCTATAAAAACCGACTGCTTGTGGCAACAATAATTGTTCAATATTTTCTCATTTCTCCTTGAGTGTGCCCCAATGCATGGCTTCCTCCAAGGGCGTGTTGTATGTGCAGGTGGCGCGACTACAAAATACCCTGTAATAAAGTACTCTCTATCAGTAAACTGAATATACCTCAACTACATTCATTGGTATTCTTCTCATATATATTTGCTTTTAATATTGACATTAACATGTGGCATAATCATAAACTAATTTGTTAGCTAGACAATATTCTTGGAAATTCATGGGCATAAGCCCGGGGATGAGGCACTATGTCTGGAAAGTGATGGACTAACAGATCTGCGCCTTTGGTCTGAGCTTGGCAACATTTTCTGGGGCGCCCCAAAGGCTGCAGCAAAAAAAAACTGCGCCTGAAAGTGTGTAACATTTTTTTTGGCAACAAACTGAAAACAAAATTAAATAAAATGTGTAAATTAAAAGTTGCTTAGCAAGCGGATAAAACACATCCTGCTGCTGCAAATGAGGAACTGAATTGTATGTAATTAGTGGGATTTGGAATATCATTGGAATTGCCACAGCGGGTGCTTTGCTGTTACTGGTGAAATCTAATGAAAATTGTTCAAGTATTTTAATTAGAAAACAATTAGATTAAAATAAATTAAACGAATCGCTGCGCGCAGGCAATCGATGAGCCAAGCTTAATGAAAACTAACAAGAAGCAGCACGAAATCGCAACAGCAACAGAAAAAGAAACAGCAACAACATCAGCAACACTAGCAACAGCAACAGCAACAACATCAGCAACATCAACAATACAAACAACAACAATCAAAGTACAAAACCAACAGCGAAATTTGTGCCAGAGAAAATAAAACGAAAATCAGAAAAACAATTGCAAAATTGCAAAGGAGAGACAATAAAATCGCATTTTACTAATGCTGTCTGGCCACAAACAATTAGAGGAAAAAATATTAAATATTATTACAGAAAAACACATAAATATTCATTTACTTTAATTGGTGCTCAAAACGAAATAATACTTGCATTTTTTTTGCATGTTTATAAACCATTAATTTTATTCGCTTTTAGTCAAGTAGTCAAATATGGCAGACATGCAATATTTGTACTAACTTTGTGCTTTGGGACAAATAAATATTAAAATGCCTCCATTCGCATTTGTTTAAAGGAATTTTTGTTTTTGTGCAGCTTTTGGCCACATCAATTATTTAGATATCATTAAAATCTTGGTGCAACGAGTAATGCAATTTATTTTACTTCCGGAACAGGTTAAAGCTGGGCAAAACTTAAAAAAAAGGTAAACTTTTAAAGCCAGGTATTAATTTACCAGTGGAAGGCATTCGTTTTTTTTTTTGTTGCCTAGAAAAATATAGTTTTAAAATAAATTATTTGTTTTAACTTGTTCTAGAAAACAATTTATGAATTATTTTTTTCATATTGTTTGCAGAGTTTACTTAATATGAATGGTCAAACTTTTAACTCTTTTATATATTTACTTAAATACCAAAATTTATAAAGTTTTTCAACTAAATCGTTGCAATATTTTGTGCCTGCTGTAGTTGAGAAATTTTATATATTTATGACAAAAAAAAAATCCAGTTACCTGGCTATTTGCAAAGTTTTGTATACGCAATTTATAGCTGCAGGGTGTTATATAAAATTAATAAACTGCTTTTGACAATGCAATTAAAAATATTAGAATTATAAAAACTTTTTCAATACTTAAGAAAATTCGACTGGCAAAGTTAATTAACAGTTGCAGTTGCCCCAAAGGCGCACTTTGTAGCCACTCAACATGTCCTGCAACTAGGTGGATGTCCTGACAAATTATTTTAAGTGGAGTTTGTTGCTTCTGTTGTCCTCCAAGATAAAGGTGTGTGGCCGCAGTTGTGGCAAGGCGCTCTTTTCAAATGGATCCGGTTGCGGTATTCGATGAAAGTCAGGGATCATTAAACTTTGACTTGCACACGTGCAAACAGATGTGGATCTCATGTGGTGTGCTGGAATGGTAGATTGTGGCAACATGGATTGGCATTGGATTACCACTTTCGTACAATGGCAACGCCCGCACGCAACGGAACGCTTTGCCAGCCCACCAATCCCCCCCCCCCCCCCCCCCTTGAAATTTCACTTTTCCTTCGAAGTAAAGTGTTGAATGACGTGCAAAACGCAGTCACGGCCAGTGGACTTAACTGGACTGGAAGTCGGGCCTGGACCTGGTGGCACTGTGAAGCTGCCACTTCAACAGTGGTTTCAATTCCACACATTTAATATTGTGCAAACGAGGGAGCCATAAAAATTTTATAGTTAGCGTGATTCAATGTCTGCGCACCCCTACTACACCCTACCCATTGGCTTAACAAGCAAAAAATATATGCGAAAAATGTAGATTTTCAAATTCATAGCCAATAACAATAATAACAATGTTTGATGACTGTTAACAAAACAATCTAAATAATACTTAAATTCTCAGTTGCATAATAAAATGCTGTGGCAAGAATAATTAGACTGGAAGAATTTTTAATTGAGTGCAGCACACTGAATAAAATAAAATAAGAGACTTTGAGAAAACTAAAAATAAATATAAATAAAAAAATTAATCTTTATTTTTAGTATTTACATTTATTTACTTAAATAAATAGCTGTTTCAAATTCTTTTTGTGTTGCAATTAAATGCTTTATTTTGATTGATTTAATTCAAAAATATTTATAATCAAATATATCATAAATACAATCGAATTTTTGGAAAATAAGTTATGAATAATATTGGTAAATTTAAAATTAAATTGTAATTGAATTTTGGGCCAATGTGCGCTGTGGCTGCCTCACTTTCTTGTTGAAAGAAACGAGGTGAACCGCTTCGCATTACTTGCGCTTTTGTGGCCAACACGTTGCTGTGGCATTGACCGTGAAGAGGATAATAGTTCGTCGATTTGAGGTGTCGGGTTGCCAAACCGATAACAGACAATAACAATAACAATAACAATAATAAGCACAAAGATGGGGCGAAACTAAGTAATAAAAAAAAATTGCTGTCTTTTCATTGCTTCGATTTGAGACTGGCTGGATTATTGGTATTATGTTGATCTTAGATAAGACAAAGGCAGCACTTGGCCAAGTGGCAGTTGCAACCGTTGAGGTCTGATTGCCATTGCCAATGCCTCCAAATTGCAGACAACAAGCAGCGAATAGCAAAAAACAACAAGCTTTTTGGGCAATTATATCGAGCAGTCAGATGGCCTGCGTGACTGCCAAACTGAGTTTCGTTATTAGCCAAATGCAAGATGCAACGCAAATTGGTTGCCCACCACACCGCACACACACCCCACCCTCCCTCCGTCACACTAACCCCCATAGATGCCCAAATGTGCAACAGAATGTAACTGAAACTGAACCGCTTGTTGCAGTTGCCGCTGCTGCTGCCGCTGCGGCTACTTATGAAAAACGAGAGCTAATAGTTCGTTTCACTTTTCTTTTATTATTTATAATAATTATATTTATTTATATATGTTGGCAATTTTGTTACACTTATTGACTGCTCCCAGACTTAAATGAGTTGCCGAGGCGTGGCCACATGTTGCCGCCGCATCCAACGGCTTCAACTGCACCACCTGCACCACCTGCTCCACCAGCAGCGCGGTGTGTCTTAATTGTCCATGGCTGGCATTGTTTGCTTTTACTTTTTCCAGCAGCATTGTTTTGTGCAAATTACGAGCAAATTAATGAGCAGAAAATTAACCACATTAGAGCACATTGCAATTGGAGAGGGAACCGGGGGATCACAGAGCACAGCAGGATGCCCCCGGCACATGCAGGCATTTGGCTTATTGACGTCTCATTATTGCAATTGCCACCAAACTAGCCCAACCCTTGAACCACAGAGCAACGTGCAATTCCCTTGCAGATTAATTAAATGCTGCTGCATGCAACATATTTGCAAGAAAGCACACAACAAAATGTGATTTGGCGAACGATGCTAATAATTGTACAGTGGGACAAAGTGAAACATTTTCAAGTGAATACGTCGATTAATACAATTTAACAGAATGCGATGAAATATTTTCTAGGTATATCTGAATTTGATTTCGTAGTTCATTTGAAAAATGTTTACCTCAACAAAAGCTCCAAAAAACAATAATAAATAATAAATTAAATATTTTTTTAAATATTTTAAAAATATATTGAAAATTAATTAAACAATGCATTGCTATATAACCATTTTAATTACCATTTCAACATTTGGTTTTGTGGCAAAATATTCTTATTTTTAAGTTTATTCAAAGCGATTGACATAAATTAAGAATTTTCATATATTTTAAGGCATTAAAAATAAAATTATTTAAAATTTAAATATTTTTAGATCTTTTCTTAATTTTAGATAAATTTAGTGATTATTGACATCAGCTAGAAATAAAAATGATTTAAAATGTAAATTTTTTTTAGATATTTTCTTAATTTAAGATATATTTCGAGATATTGACATCAATTAGAAATTAGAATTGTTAAATGTTTTATTTTTAATTATTTTTAGATCTTATCTTATTATTAGATATATTTAGAGATATTGACATCAATTAGGAATTGTTATATATTTTTAAAATTATTTTTAGATATTTTTATCATATAAGATTTATTTATAATTTAAATTATTATTTTTATATTTATCAAAATTTTATTGGTGTTATTTAAATTTATTACTAATAAAGAAAAAATCATTTTTTTTATAATTTTTATCGAGTTCTAAGACGATGCCATAGCTGACGATGACTGGCTGCTGAATGGAATCGGATGGTGATGCTACTACCCACTGCCCACTGCCCACTGCCCACTGAGTGATGGCTGTCGTCTCTCGGATTGTTGGCATGAAATCAAAACTGTGGCAAAGTGGTTCACAGCATAATATGCTAAGGCGTTGCGGCGCTGTCGATGCTGGCGTTGACGTCGCTGGATTGTTGGCTGGCGCTGGAGCAATTGCTGCTTGGCTAAACAATAAAACTGAGTTGCATGCCACAGCAAGTAATTAGTCTTTATAGCGGCGTGTTGCAACGCGCTGCAGCACCTGCCAACTTTAATTGAGGAACATCCATGCGAAGGATACGCAGCGTGCTCGTTCTCCTCGTCCTTTTCCAGTGTTGTGAAGTGCAGTGCAGTCGCTCATAGTGTGCGTGTGTGTGTGTGTCGTATAAAAAGGAATAAAAGTGTTTAGACCCCAAATTAAATACTGCAATCGAACCATGTTGCACCCTTTTACTGCCAGTTGCGCTTTGCTTGCGATTTTATTGCTGCATGCAACAAATGCGGCAATTCACAAAAGAAGCGGCGCCAAAGCAGTAAATTCACTGGGCTCCGAAACCAAAGCAGCGACATCAAACACAAATCCTGCCGAAAGTGTGGAGAACACAGACTTGCTCGACAAATTAAGCTGGAAGTGTGCCAATAATGCCAGTTGCCTGCACAATGTTGCCAATGGCATTTTGGCCTCATATCGACGGGGCGAAACAATTAAATTGGGACTCTTTGATTTGGTGAAGTTGCCCGCACTCGATGATGCCCACAAGCACAAATGGGATTCGCCCGTTGGCAGTGGTCGTGGCCTGTCCAGCATCATGGACTTTGTCAGCGGCAATGCAATACGTGTGCCCGTGGGGCCGATGGTATTCAGTGTCCAGCGGGCGGAGGATGATAGCGATTACATTGAAGTGGCTCTTCTAAAGAAGGCGGCGAGTGGCACAGGTAATTTGAAGTGCTTAGCACTGGCATTGATTAATTGAGCCAGATCTAATTACTCGGGCGCAGTTCGTTATCCGAATCCAATGTCTACCATCTGCAACTGAAGTAGGTGTTTCCTGGGCAACTGTGGATTTGCCCAAGTCTCAGCACTTATTAAAATTGAGAAAATAACTCAACTTATTAAAGTTCGAATTTAATTTCTCTGACTGTATTTATCCATTTTAAATAGCCACAAAAAAACCGGATAATAAAATAAATAATTTGCTTCTAGAATAAATTATTTGTTCCAAAGTTCAGTATTAATTTATCCTTTTTAAATAGCCACAAAAAAAACCAATATAGTAAATTAAATAATTTGCTTCTAGAATAAATTATTTGTTCCAAAGTTCAGTATTAATTTATCCTTTTTAAATAGCCACAAAAAAAAACCAATATAGTAAATTAAATAATTTGCTTCTGGAATAAATTATTTGTTCCAAAGTTCAGTATTAATCTCGGCTTCCTAGAGACATAGTTACCAAACATCAATAAATAAATAATAGAAAAACTAGTCAAAATTGATTTTTCTGATGCGTTTTATTGCCTTTCAATAAAGGCAGTGAATTTATAAAAACTTTGGCAAGTAAAACTTTATTTTTGCTATCATTTGTCATGCGGCTCACATTCGCAATCGAGTTGACCCAATGCGACAGAGCTGTGTCTGCCCCCGTGGCAACATATGTCAAATGGTTAACCTTGGCAGGACCTCTGGCGCATACTAAATAATATTTGGCTCTATGGACATGTAGTTGTCATTATTTATATTCATTAGGTGTGACATTGAATCAATCATCAATCATATCACTTTCCTGAATTACAATCCTGTTCAAACTATTGCTACACACACACACACACACACACCCAACACATTAAAACAATTATCCTTAAAACGTGTCTGGTTTCCCCAAATCCAAAAACAGGCAGACTTCAGGGCAATGGCGGCGGCGGTGGCGGCAGCGGCGGAGGTGGTCTCTTGGGTGGCGGTGGCGGAGGTGGACTTTTGGGCGGCGGCGATAGCGGCGGTGGAGGTGGTGGCCTACTCGGCGGACGTCGACGTCATCAGCATGGCCAGGACAAGAAGCAATTCCAAATGTATATTCCCATGTATCTGGCAGCCACAACCTTTGGCTGGACAATGGTGGCTGCCAAGGCGGTTGGCTTACTCACTCTCAAGGCACTCATCCTGTCGAAGATTGCCTTTGTTGTGGCGGCCATTGTGCTGATCAAGAAACTCATGGACAATGCCAGTGAAAAGTGAGTGACCCCATCTCATTGTCATTGTTGTTCTTTGCTAAGCGCCACTTACAGAATGATGTACCAATTCCCGGAGCACTCACCGTACATGATGCCCTATGGCCCCATGGATTATCCAATGCATGCCGCCGAGCTCTCGCCTGAAATGTATCCGAGTGCACTGCATCAGTTGGCGGCAGCCGGTGGTGGTCAGCTGTCGCATTCTGGCCATCCCGGCTTGGAGAGCCTGGGCGCTGAGAGTCACATCCAAACGCAGATCTCAAGCGATGGCAGCAACAACACAAATCCACTGGCAGCACTAGGCGCCTTCGGCGGACTGGGTCACAAGATCAAACGTGAGGACTCTTGGATAGCGAAGAGTAAGTGCATTCATAAAACCCACAATCCCTTGTTCCAGATTCGCTGCGCTCGGGAAGACCCCTCTGGCGTGGTTCTGGCCAAAACCCTTCCTATGACAATATTATAGCTGCTGCAACTACTGTGGCCGAAATGATTGCAGAGGCGGATTATGAGAATGACCACTGAGTAGAGTATATTAGGAGTACTATATAAATCTTTGGTCTATGCACGTTTGCTGGAAAGAAGTCCTCAAAAAGATCTCTATAAAAAAACTTTTACCTTTTCTCTACACTTTTTTAGTACATATTTTTCATACTCAAAAACCCTCACTTAAAAAATTAAATCTGCTTAGTATTTTTTGTGAATTCCTTCAGATTATTCAATTTTTATAGGTAAATAGATATACTTAAAATCGCATAGCATATTTAAAGTTTTTATCTATTTTATCATATCACATCTAATTATCTTACTTAAATGAGAGCATAAATATCAAATTTAGTTTTTCAGGCTTATCAATCACATCCATAAATATTCCATATTTTATATCTGATATTTCAAGGATTTACACGTATTAATTTTACATATTATAAATTGCATCAGTAAATGCTTAATTTTTGTAAATCCATAATTTAAAATATTGCCACTCCGCTGCTGTAATTATTAATCTTTGTTTTCGCTGATTTTTCGAGCTGCTGTTGCGCAATTTAATCAAATTATAATTCAATTTATTATTCAATTTATTATTCAATTCATCAAATTAGTGCAAAGCTGTCAAAGATTTACAATATAAGACTGAACTGCATTTGAATTATGCAATTACCAAATGCAGTTTTTTTTTTTGTCACTTGCAGTTTTATGACAAAATTTCAATTATTACGAAACTGTCTTAATTAAATTACGAAATTGAAAAGTTTTCTTAAATGCCGTAAATCAAATTGCAAATATACTAAAATCGAATTAAGTTTTATGTGGCTGTGGTTTAAATCTTGCCTCTTGTTCTAAGGCTGCAATTAAAATGAGCTAACACATAAACAATACACACACACTCACACACACACACACATATATATATAAACTCAATTCAAATTGCTGCATAATTTGCGGCTGCACATAAAATGCGCAAACAAGTTGGCTGTCAAAACTTGAAACTGGAAAGTTTTGCTCAGTTTGCTAACTTATTCAGCACTTTAATTAACGAATTTGTATGCAGCTTTTTAGCTGGAATTAAGCATATTAAAAGGTTAATTTGCATTTGTTTTTCTTGTTGTTGTTGTTGTTGCAGCCACACCGGCAAGGAGACCGCTCATCTACAACTATGTGCAACCGCAGATGCAGCTGCCCTTCTACCGCTCCTAGGATGATTTAGTGCAGCCCCCTTCGGCCCCTAACCGCTACCAAAGACCGTTCAGTGTGTGTTGGAGGAGGAGAGGTGAGGAGGTTCTGCTGCCATAAAATGAACATCCGGCAAACGAGGAGTGCTCTAAGCTGCTTAACTAGCTTAATTAAACATATTTATTTATTTATTATTACTTTTATTATTTATTGGATTGTTCGTAGTTTATTGAGAAACCTAACGCACACATTTAGCTTAGTTGATTATCTGAAATTAGCAAATGCAAAGCTACAAAAATATACAAAAAAAAAATAAACTAAATATAAAAAAATAAAATAAAATAAAATAAATTGTATTAAAAATAAACAAATAAAGAAGAGAAGAGCAAAAGTTGGCTAAACAATTGTTAAATTGTGTTTTGTTTATATTCATGTTTTTTTTTTTTTTATTTTGTAGTGAATAAATAATTAACATAAGTAATATAAATATAAATAAATATAAAACAAGAATATTAGAATTGTCTATAAAAACGAAAATAAATATTATAAGTTATGAAAATATAAACAAAGAGTGAGTAAGAGAAAAAGAGAGACAGTGTAAGAGAGAGCACTGAGAGTAGAGAATAAAGAGTTAGTGGAAAAGAGAAAATATTATTCATAAATATAATGAGGAAAGGGCGGGGGCTTCCCCCACTTTTGTAAATGCAACAATTCATCAAAAAAGCTTTGCGTATTTTATTATTTTTTTTTTGTGTTTTTTCTTTTTTGGTAGTGCAATTTTTTTTGCTTAGTGTTTTTATTGCGCCACCTTGGCGGGCTGCTGATGCGCACTGTAGGCCATCTCCTGGGCCTCCTGCGCCATCAGGTGTGCCGGCACCTGAGCCAATCCCTCTACGAAGCCATCGAAGGCACGCGACCAGCCCGAACTGTAGCTATCATGATGGGATGGCACCTCGACAATGGTCTTCTTCTGTGACATCAGCTTCTTCAGCGAAATGATCACAGCCAGCAGCAGCGCAATTTTGGAAACAATCAACGCCTTACCAGCCAGCAGGAAGAGTCCCTTTAACAGGATGGCACCAACCATGCCCGTTTTGGCGGCCATCATCATCAGCATGGGGCCCATGTTCTTCATTTTGCCGCGTCCCTCTTCCAGCGCCTCGATGGGACGCACCGAGACGCCCATGTTGAGATTGCCCTTGGGATCGCTGCTCAGCACAAAGTCCGCATTGTCCGAGAACTTGTAGCGCAGTGTACGGGAACGGACAAATCGCCACAATTTGTTGGCTATCAGCAAACCGTAGGATTCCTCATCCGAGTCCATGGCGCGTGCCAGCAGCAGTTCATCCTCATAGTTATTGGGTATCTCAGACACATCTCTAAAGGATTCACGGATTATTGTTGAGGCACTCAAAAGTTATTCCCAAAACTCACCTGTTTCTTGAGACACGGAAATTTTCGCTAATGGCAATGTTGGATTTTTTAAACATCCGATCCAAAAAGACGATTGTCTTGAGCATATTACAGGAATGGCTGTCATTGTGGATGCACTTCTCGTTCAGCTTGATCATTATCTGCTCATCCTCCCTATCGCCATAATCCCCAGTTATCTGTGAAAGCAGTTTAATTCGATGAGCTCTGGGCCAAAATATAATTCAGCTGCCACTTGTCTGATAATAATTTCTGACCCACTTTAAGTCAAGTACAAACAAAAGGTTGACATTTTCTGTGTTTGTTATTGATAAGGCTTAAATAAAAAATAAAAATAAATAAAAAAGAAAACTGGTTTTTGCGATTTCTGCCAGGATATCCGCTGCGCTGGAATTGGCTAACAATTTTTCACTCTTATCGCTGGGCACATTTTTTTAGCTGTTTCTTTTTTGTTTGCAAAACTTTTGCTGGCCTTACCAAGTTGTCACTTCCGCTCAGTGTGGGCGTGGCACACGCCGTGCTCGCCAGCAGCAGCCCAACGCCCAGCATCGTAAATAAAATAAATGCCTGCATATTGTTATTGATTGTCATTTCCCTGTTTGTAGCACTTGATTAGTTAGTGGCTGTATTCACTTGTTTATGAGAGAGTTCGTAACATTAATGTCCTGGCACATATACACACACACACTCTCGCACACTCGCACAACAAAACAACGGCGACCGTCTACGCTCTGCACAAATGTCACGTCGACTGTTTTGCGGCAGCTGTTGACATCGTCGTCTTATATGAAAACCTAATGCGAATTTTCCGCCAGCGGTTTCGATTTTATATGAAAAGCGGCCAAAAGCGGCAAAGCAAACACAATGCAGGCCTCTGTCAACGTCGACGTCTGCGTCGACATCGCCGTTTGCTTTTTTCCAATTTACTTTTGTATCAAAACTGGTCCCAAAACACTTGGAAAATGCTCAAGTTGGAACTGGGACTTGCTTGGCCAGTTCGTAGAAATTCTGAGCACAGCTTCTGGCTAGGCTGGCCAAAAAGCGCTATTGGCCAAAACAGTCAATACAGTGGAACCAATTGACTTTGTTTATGTTCTGTCTGCTTTTGCTGGCTTTGTTTTTTTATTATCTTTTGGCTTTTCTTTGCGCAAAAACAATCCAACTGAAAGTAAACAACAACAGACCCAATTCCCAACAACAAACAGGCCAATTTTCTCACAGCCTACGGTTGGGGACGGGGGCCAAGGTGCGAGGGGACATGACTCACATGCAAACGTGAAATTTCCATGTAGTTGCGCCAATTAAGAAATGCCTGTTCAAGAGACATGTTATCGAGACTAGTAGGGAAAGTCGACTTATTTTATTTTATTTTATTATTTTATTTAATTATTTTATTTTATTTTATTTACTTAAAAATATATAATAAATAATATGCACTAAAAAAAAACTTAAAGTTCTTCGCTGGAAACTCAAACATTGATCAAAAGTATTCCTTGTAAATTGTGCCTTTTGCTGGTGTTATTGCAACTGAAATTGGCACAACGTGCGGTGCATGTGGCACACACTGATGTGGCTGCCTGCATTTAATTAACTTGGCTTGTTATTCCCACATTTATACAGAACCAAATTCAGGGCCAAGGTTTCACTCGAAATTGCGTTTTCACCAGTTGAGGCACACAAAGTGTGGCATAATTAATTTAATTTTTGTATTGCCCCCAGAGATGATATTGGCTCATTTTTGCTGATGAATCTGTTGACCAGAGTACAACCAGATATATTTTAATCAAAACTGTTTGTCATGCACGTACAAAGTTATTGCATATATTTTAAATTGGTCGGCGGTCAACAACAACAACAAAAACAACAACAAAAATAACAACAACAATTGAAAAGAGTTATTCGAATTTGCGAGGCGACCAAAGTAGGCTAACATGAGTGGCTACAGCAGCCGCAGCAAAGCGGGCAGCTCCACAAATGTGGCACGCCACGAAAGTGGCCGGCAGTGGGGCGCAAATAAAAAAAAAAAAAAAAATACAAGCGCTACACGATCTGCCCATAAGCTGTTGTCTCACTTTTTTTTTTTTGCTTGCCTCTTTTTATTTTTCTTTATTTATTGTGACTGTGCGTGGTCCCAAATCAAACCGCACCAAAACCAAAACACATTGCGTCCGCCCGATTCAGTTGGCTCGTTGCCTGCCACAATCGGCTGCCACTGCCACTGCCACTGCCACTGCCTCTGCCACTGCCCACTTGCTCACTTGCCCACTGGCAAACTCATAATAATTTCTCATGTGCGACTGACGTTTGCCGCTTTCTTTCGGAAAATGTGGTCCAGTCGCCTGGTCTGTCTTCATCGTTGTCGTCGTCGTCGTCTTGGACGTCGTCGTCGTCGTCAACGCCTTGCCAGTGTTGTCACCTCGCGTGGCCAGGACGGGCAGCAGCGCGGCAGCTTTTGGCATTGACTTTGAACTGCCAACACAGTGTTTAAGCCACGCCACTCGAGGTGCTATTTATCAATAAGTGGGTGGGCCAAAACAAAACATAAATTTCAGCTAAACTGGCTTATGAATTTAATAGTTTTAAAGCCACTTTTACGATTTCAGCAAAATTACATAACCTTTTTTTTCCTAGTATTTTCAAATGTGTTTGGCAAATTTAAAAAACGCCTCTTTAAACTTTTTGTTGAACTTTGTATAATAATTATATTTGTAATGTGATTTCTTGCAAAAAATAAATATAAAAAATAAAGAAATATAAATTAATAGATTTTTGCAAAAATATAAATTAAGACATTAAAATTACTTATGGGTAATGTAAAGATTTCTAAACGATTTCAATTGATTTGTTGATTTTGTTGAATTTGATTTGATTGTTATGTTAAAATTTTATATTAAAAACAGATTTTCTTAATTAAAACCATTTTATTTATTTTTTGCCTCTGACCCAAAACAACAACTATGTTTTTTTAATTTATTTTTTTAAAGATTTAAACGATGTGGAAAATTAAAATGTGAAGCGAATTTATTTTTATTATAATTGCGATGTAAAATGTAAGGCTGATAGTATTTTTTTTATTCACTTTAGAGTTGTCTACTTTCTTTATATATATATAAATTGAAAGTCTTGTAAATTTCTAACGATTTAACAACACTCACAAAACCAACTAATTTATTTGAAAACGTTTCCTTTTCAAGCAATTTGTTGCAGCTGTAAATATGTTCAGAGTCTGTTTGCTGTTGATGCCACGCTGCAACAAAGCTCGAGCTTGCCCCATACACAACTCGTGTGTAGTTGGCACTATACTGGAAGTTTTGTGGCAACCCTCGTTGAAGAAAAGCAAGATTGAACACGCCAGGCCACTTTTCCTTTGCGCTAACCGTCAATTTCTCGCCTTGGCATTTCATTGCCTTAATTAAAAGCTGCATTTTATTTGTAGCAATTTCAAAGCCAAATCGAGCCAATTGCAGCATTTGGAGAAACATTTAGCAGTGAAATTTTGTACCGTTAATTAGCACACCCCTTTTGATGAGAGAGAGGGGCGGCCCCTCTGTTAACACCCGACCCGCCTTCCCCACCATTTAACGCATTCACTTTTGTACTTAATATTGAACGTTTATTTACAGTTTACGGTAATAAATATGCTTATAGGAATGCATTTTAGCCAGGTCGCAAATAAATAACAATGACCTAAAAAAAACTGTAGCTGCCAAATCCTAACTCTTCTGCTGCGTCTGCTTGGGCGTTGGCGTCTCGGCTGCTATATCCTTGCCGGTATTGCGTCCATAATAGCCATTGTAGGCGGCTTCCTGGGGATTGCCAAAGCTAATTGCATTGCCGCCCAGCTGCTGAGACTGCTCCTGCTGTCCCTGATAGCTCTTGCTGTAATAATCGCTGTAGGGCTTGGCAAAGGATGGCTCCTGGTGATAGTAGGGACCGCCGCCACCGCCGCCATGTCCGCCATGTGCGCCGTCGAAGTGCTCATGATGATGATAGTAGGTGGCAGAGCCGACGCCCTGGGGCGAGTACTGGGGGAACGGTGTCTTGTTGCCAAAGAGACCAGAAAGGCCACCGCCAAAGGCGCCGCCAACGCCGCCGGGCGGACGGCACAGCTTGAAGTAGGCAAAGAGACCGGGCAAGATAATAGCAGCCAATCCAAGTATCTTCTTCAGACCGGCGATGCCCAGAATGAAGGGCAGGAAGAGCAACAGCTTCAGCTTGAAAATCTTCAGCACCAACAGCAGGGGAAGAATCATCTTCTTTAGCTTCTTGCGCGCTGGAAAGGAAATTGTAGTTAAATATTAACTTGTTTTTGGCCAAAGAATCGCTTACAGACGAAAATAGAAAATGAAAATAGAAAATAGAAAATGAAAATAGAAAACTAAATAATTAACATAAAACTGGAAAACTTTAGTTATTTTCTGAGTCAAGTTTTGTAAATGAATCCTCAACTTTTCAGCTTTTACTTTGCCAACGAAACGATTTTAATTAGAATTTTGTAATTAATGTTGATATCAAGCATGACTTGCAATTAATTGCGATTAAATTTAAATGCAGTAAGAAGATTGCATTCTTTGATTAAGTTTACTCAAGTGGCACTTACAGAAGTGTCCGGCACGCTGGCCATCATTGTAATCCTGCTCGTCATCGACATCGTTGCCAATGAAGCGCGCCTCATACCGTCCAGCTTCGGTCAGCTCCTCGGGCAGCTCCAGCTCCAAAGCGGTGGACTTAATGAACCTAAGTAGAAAAAAAAAAGGAAAACACAAAGATGTCATAATGAAGGCCAACATAACTTATGCCAAAAGTTATAAATTATTAAAATAAAAAAAAATCCCCCGCAGACATGTCCCAAGTGCTGAGGACCGTCATTAATTCACTTGTGGCACTGCCAAGTCATTTGACTAATGAAGATGCTTACCGTTCGGCGCGACGCAGAGCATATTTCACCAGCAGATTCCAGTCATCATCTTCGGAGCGCGGCTCCTCGGAATACTCAAACGGCTCCTGGAGCAGCGAACGTTGCTGTGTCTCCGGCAGACGGACAACTCGAGCAAAGTCTGAGAGACTGCATAAAAATAGAGATTAAGTTAGTGAATTGGTCAAGTGGATGGTTTGGATGGTGATTAACTCCTACCGATACAGATCTCTGTGGAAGATCTCATCGAATGTGCTGAGCGCCTGTGTCTTGAAGCACTCGGATAGATCGCCACTGATGCAGTTGGTGTTGGTGCGCGCCAAATAGGGATCATTGTCATTGCCCAGGCCAAATATGCTCAGAATGGAGGAGCGACCACGTTCCTCACCCACGCCCAACTGCACCTGCGGCTGCTGCTGCTGATGCTGCGGCTGCGGCTGCTGTTGGAATTGCAACGTCTGCTGCTGATGTGGCTGCTGTTGCGGCTGCTGTTGGAATTGCAATTTTTGCTGTTGTTGCGGCTGCGGCGCAAATACTTGTTGTACATTGCTGGACGACTGCTGGTCGGGCAGACGCAGTCCATCGCTGGCAACAAGGCCAATTCCGCAGCTAGCTACGATGGCCAGCAAGGTGAGCGCTCGCATTGTCATGGCTGCAACATGTAAAATACAATATTTTAATTACCACTCATAAAAAAAAAATATATGTAAAATTCCTTAAATTGAGGTAAACCGGCGAAAAGTGTTGTTTTCTCTGTGATTGGTTTATCGACTCTGGAATCGACGCTCGGCGCTGCTCAGCGTGGAACTTGCCTTACGAGTTTTAGGTGTCTCAGTGTGTGTGTGTGTTAATGTGTGTGTGTGTTAGCTGCTTTTTTTTTTTGTCAATTTTTATGCTTCATTCATGATTGGTTTATTGGCTCTGCTTATTTGGGTTATTAACAGTTTCAGTCTCGACTCACAACTGACACACTTTTATTCAATACTAGCGATTTTCGGGTTTTGGGCAACTGATTTTTTTTTGGCCACCCGCTTTGGTTATACCTTCTGCAATTATTTGCACACACGTAATAAAAAAAAAACTCTCACTTTCCAGCTAACAGCAGCGTTTAACGCTAATTTCTGTTGGCTTACATCGATAGACGAGCTTTTTGCACCGAATTTCAACCAAAAAAAACTTAACTTGCCTTGGCCTAAAGAGAAATGCAATAAAACCGGTTTACTTTTTTTCTTGTGGTCAACTAACCCCTGAGCTCAATGAGGCTGCAAGAGCAACTGCTTGTAATATAAATTGTGTTTAATGCTTATAAAAAACCAAAGTTAATCGACTAAAACATAAAAAAGGGATCCGAACATGGCAAAGATAAAATGCTTTTGTAAAGAAATAATAATGGGAATTTGCTTAAATTTCATTTTAAAAGTCTTCAAAAATATTTAAAAAAAAAAAAAAGGAAACTTTTTTCGAGTTAAAATAATAATAGCTTCTATCAAAAATGTGAAAATAGGTCAAGTGCTGTCCTGTCAGAGATGCAGTTGACTGTAAATAAAGCAATCAAAACTGCATAAACAACTCAATTAACTGTCAACTCAATTAACACAAGCTCCACAAATACAAAATCAATAATATATGTAACAAATTGATGTTGACAACGACTACAAAATAAATTGCACATATTTTAAGATATTTTACTCTATCTATTAAAGTATCCCATGCAACACACGGATTAATTTTAATCAGCCAAGCAATTTCGTATCTTTGATAAGATTAATTTTCAATTAATGCAGAGAAATTTATCTCAATAAATGTTGAATTTCTTAACGAAATTTAAAGGTCGCCGCAAAGTATGCAACGAAAATAATATTATGGCAAATGGTGGATTTTTATGGCAAGTAATTTGCAAGCGCTGAAAAGTAGGCAATCAATTGAAAACTTTTAATGAAGCTTGTAATTTGTGCTGCAGACGGAAAGCGTGCTTTACATATTTGTACAACGATTTTAATTTGATTTTTAATGTAAATAAATGACTGATATATTTCAATTATAATTAATTATTTTTCACTGAAATTGTTCGCTCAGCTTCAATCGCTATACATTTTTGCAAATATATCATTGCAAAATCGGGCCAAAAATGTTTGTAAAAGATTCGATTTGTTTGGCTTTCGCATTAGCATTGAAGGTCAATGAAATGTTGACGTTGATGAGCCAACTTATGCAAATTGAAATACGATTGCCAAATTTTATAATAATTAACTAGCACACATATGGCTCTAGCTTATATGTATAGCAAATATATAACAATAAATGTGATTCACTTTAAATATTATTTTGACTTTTTCCATGTCACTTTTCTTTCCTTTTTTTTTTTTTGCATGTTGCATAATAAGCCACACTTCATTTCACTTCACTTTTGTTTTTAAGGCTTTTTGGTTACGTTTGTGATTGAGTTATTTACCTTTTGGTGCTTCCTATAAACGCTTGGGTTTTTTTTTGGTTAAATCCTTAACGGCTTACGTAAAACTTCAGACCTTGCCTTTCAGCTGGCTTACAATCGACTGTGTTGCTGCTGCCAGTCTGCAAAGATTTTATATGAAATGGGAGAAGTGCTGTGAAAGAAGTGCAAGCAAAAACAACTTTGTGTTTTGTGACTCAAGCCAACGCACAAAACACAAAACACAACACACACACAAAACACACCATCAAACAATGGGCCAGAGCAGGGCGGAAGATGTGGAGTAGTATACAAAATTTGTTGACTCGCTCGATCAGCAGTTGACCAGCTATTCATAATGACGATGATAGAGAGACGTCAACACGCTCACACTTGCGGTAGGTTGGGGTTGGCCAAGTCATTCGATGGTGGTATCCAAATCTATGTATGTGGGACTGTCTACTGCGGCGTCAATGACTTCAGTGTCCGGCAAGCGATGCCTTGAGAAAATCCCAAAATTATATGTGGCGCACGTTGAGGCCTTGGCTTAAATTCGACTTTAATTTAAAGAGTCAAAATTGCTGATGAGTCACCCAATGGTTCAATGGAGCAGCGGATCAGTGGGAAAACGTACGTCACAGACAAACCTGATGTGATTATGTAACCAGCTCAGCTCAGCTCAGCACTGGTAATAATCACTTTTACTGTACAAGTCAACTGGTTTTCGAGACTGGCCAACATGGGGGCGTGCCTATGTTTAAAGTCATGGCAAAATGTAAACAAACTTTTTGCCTGCAATTTGCATTTACTACTACATTTTTGTTGGCATCTGCAGTCAGGTTAGGATTTGCATGGAAACTGCATTTTCCCCCATTTTACAGTTGATGCTTGCTGATTTTGTGTGTGACAGTTGCGTCGGGGAAAAGCCCCAAAAAAAAAAAAAACTGAAGTACAACAACGATAAATCTGGTAGATTCCCCACTGTGTGTGTGTGTGTGTGTGTGTGTGCCCATTGTTAGGCAACAAGAGTAGAGTTTTGTTGCCTGCTGGCCTGTCTGTGTCCCCTCTGCCCCCCCTCTTACCTATACAAACGCTTTGGCTTACAACTTTGATCACAAAATGTAAGCTGACGGCACCGTGATGATGCGGGTTGGACATTTGTGGCAGCTGCCATGTTGCTTAGCTAAAACTGCAATCCAATTAGCTCTTCGCATACACAAAGTGCACTTTTCAACAAAATTACAATGGAAAGGGGAAAGGAGAGATAGATTGGTGGATACCCTGCACTTCTGCTGATATTTAAATTATTATGTTAAAAAGTGAAAAGTGAAGTAAGTGAATAGAATAGCAAATTATATCTAAACTATATTATGAAAATAAATATAACAATTAAATTGAAAAGACTATTTATATATTTACCTATATATATAGATGATCGATTTTTTTTTTAACCTGTTCACACTCACTTTACACCCTTTCAGAAGTGCAGGGTATCATTTTATGTAGTGGAAACTATATTCACGCAGCGTGCAAGAATAAAAAAAAAAGAAGAAAAATTCTTTGATGGGTTCGCACAAAGTTTTTAAGCGGAAATATAGATTGGCAGATTGGTATATATATATATATATATATAAATATATATATATAACCAAATACCAGCTTTGATGTCGTCTCCTTGTTGTCGTTGAAAACACAAATGACTCTTAATAAATTTCATTTTGTTTGTTATTAATTTAATCAATTTCAAATTGAATTTGTTTTTTTTTTTAGTATTTTAACCACTTAATTTGTTGTGCTTTTCTTGTTTTTATAGTCTAATTAAATTCAATTAATATGCTTTATACTACAAATTAAACTTTATTGATATTTTTAGGGGGGCTTATGCAGCAACAGTTTTGGGCTGACAAAGTGTATAACAATTTAAACACAATAAATAAATAAATAAATAAATATTTATATAATTAAGTACATTATAGATATAATAAATTAAACGATATATAAGTAAAATAAGTTAGCTAAATGGCTAAAATCTAAGCAAAAACTAAACTATTAAACACAAATCTCTCTATTTACAGCACACTAATTAAAGCCCCAAGAAAACACAACCTGTCTGTGCTCCCGACGCACACATATATATATATATATATATATATATATATATTTATGTATATATAGTCGTTTCGTATGGCTAGGCTAGAGTAAAATATGCATAATTACAGAAGCAGACATCAAAGATTAGATGTCCTCCTCTGCTACTACTATTCTGACTTGTGCGGACTACCGCATCCCCATCCGGATCCGCATCCGACTCCGTCATCCTGTCTACGTCAATTTGCGTGCCTGCACCAATTTGTTGATGTCATTGTAGGTGGAGAGCATTGCGGGATTTTCGAAATCCTTGAATTCCTTACAGTTAACAAACACCTCCTCGCAGTTGATGCCATCCTGGCCATCCTTCGCAGCACGCATATACTTGAAGAAGCGCAGTATGTCGGGGTTATCCGAGGTCGGCTTGCGCAACTCATTAAGTTCGCTAAATTCCAAAAAAAAAAATGTATTTTAATTAAAGGAAATAAAGCATACTTTTGGGCGTGGGCGAAACTCACCGACTGAGCTGTGCGGAGACGAGATTGCTGTATGGAGCATACTTTGCGGGATTCGAGTACATCAGACAGATCAGTTTCTCCCTGCAATTCTCATTCTCCGAATTCAATTTCAGCTGGGCAAACACCGAGTCCAGCCGCGACAGCAGCGGACTATAGAAGGGATCATAGTTGGAGAGCAGCAGCGATGAGCTGGGCACCTTCTGGAAACTCTGGAACGTGTTCATATTCGCCGGCGATGCTGGCTTCTTGGCCATGCCAGGTGCCGCCATTCCATTCGAGGAGCCAGCGGACAGACTCCCAGAGTTCTTAAAGGAGGCGGCGCCAATGCTCTGCAGTGCACTCAAATAGGTATCCTGCATCTGTTGGCCACCGTAGCGGGAAAGTGTGGCCGAGTTGAGGGAGTTGGGATTGAAGGCCGCATATTGTGCTTGCTGCTGGGAGGCTTCTGCAAAATTTATTGTATTTATAAATTTTGTTGAAATTTAAATTTTACAATTTATGTCTTTAGGTTTATGAGAATTTACTGTTAGAGAAGAAAAGCAGCTAAGTAAAATGAGCCTGTTTTTCATCAAAGACCATCTTTGAGCCTTTTTATGTGTATCATTTGATGATTTGTTGCATTTTCTATTAGATATAAAAGTGCTGAAAATGTTCTTTTTCAAGAATGAAATTTCTTCGCTGTGAAAAGAAAAGTTTTCCTTTCCACAAATTACCCAAACTATTGATTTATTTTTGGTAAATTTGGCTAATAACCCACCTGCATTGTATTCATAGCCAAGATTATTTTTGGCATCGTCGGCCAGGCCAAATTTGTTGTCGTCCTCAAAGTTGACGCTGTTGTCCCTGAAGTCCAACTCCTGGGGCGGATCCATGGGACGCACGAACAGCGGCACCGAACTGGCCGAGCCCGTTGTGATGCCTGTCAACGAATTCAATTGAATTGAATTGAACACTTCAAGTTAGCCATTTTCTTATAAACGGTTATGCAAAATCTTACCCTTGCCAATTAGACGACTCACGCTGCCAATTATGGTGGGCAAAAACAGGGCAAAGAGCAAACTCTTAAGCACCTGCAGGCCCATGTAAATGGGCCACATAACTTTCTTGAGTCCTGCGAAAAGGAGTTAAATCATTAGAGAATCCTGCACCCAAAAAAGTTTTTTTTTTTTTTAACTTACCCGCAAAGAACAAGAGTCGAGCACTTTGCAGCGCCCGAGGAATGTTGAGCTCCACATTCGCATCCTCCACAACGCTTCGCTGCAGTCTCAATGGCTTTGAGTGGTTCTGTTGTAGGGCCAGGACAAGTCCTGGCATCGGTTCATATTTGCCATGTGTGAAAAACTGCTCAACATATTGAATTAGCAAGTTCTCCAAGCCCTCAACTTCCTCGTGTAATGCCGAAGAGCTGGAATTAAATTTACTTGGCTGCTCTTGGCTTAAAGACGCACTTGTTGACCTTTCCACAGGATGTCCAGTTGTTGTTGTTGTTGTTGTTGTTGTTGTTGCTGTTCTTGTTGATGACTTTGGCTTTACAATATTTTCCTCCTGCAGTAACTGCTCCGCCCTTTGCATGTAATCTTTGCGTCTCATTGCCATGGTTAGCCGTAAATCACTTTCGCTCTCCAGGGGCTCAAAGACACGGTATTGACCCGCTTTGGTGAAAACATTACGGGAGATAAACTCCGGACTGATGTCGTGTGGCAGTATGGGCACAAAAGTGTTGTCATCGTTGCGTGCCGCACCCGTCATTGTTGTCAGCGGCTGACTAAATGTCGCTGTTCTACCCAGCTGCGTGGCATCGCTCAAAATTCCATGCAACATCAGCAGCAGCAGCAGCAGTTGCAACAACAGTGGGCTGCATCTACGTTTTCTGTGCGTGTTTGTTTTTAATTTGCTCTGACGCCTGGCAACTTCATTTGCTGTACTTAACATTCTCATTAATGTTTACACTTGACTCAATTTATTGCGTTATTTGTTCGGTTTTTCTGTTTTTCTGTTGGCACTGTTGTTGCATGCCACAACAGCTGAAATTTGTGGTTATTCAGCACGTTCTGCTCTCGCGTCTTAATCTGTAATGAAATCCACCAATGTTAAAGTTTATTTCGTTGCCAATTTGTAGTAAAATTGTTTGAGAGCCAAGCCGCAAATAAATAATTTTATAGCACGTGCGTGACAGTCAACCGATTGTGATCCACTGCATCGGCACAGATCCAGCTTTGAGTTGCTGCTAACTGCAAGTAATAGCAATCCCCCCCCCCTCTACCCAGCCTTCTTAGCTGCTTTGTTAGGAGTTAAGTAAGCAATGCATGTCGTCAACTTTTTATTTATCTTACTTTTTGACACACAAACCAGAAAGCGCCAGCTCCCCGCCTCATCTTTCCCCAGCGTAAAAAGTGAAAATGCAAACAGTTTGTTTATATTTGCAGCAACTCGTATTTTAGCATTTCAGCTGTTGAGTTAAGATTGGTGAGCAGTGGCAGGCATTGTGGCAGCGATTGTGGGGCATTCAACGCCAAGCTTCACGAGATTTTCATGTTGAATTTTCACTTTCGTTTTTAAAAAAACGCTGCTAATTGGATATAAAATTTTGCAGGCTAGCAAATAACTATCACAATTTTTGTATTTACAAGTGTTGCCTATTTTTATTCTTACACATAAAAAATAATAATACTAAATATTTTCATTTTATAAACGTTTTGCATTTAGTAGAAATTACAGTAAAAAATAACACTTGATTTTAATGAACATATTTTTTTTTTGCATTGATTGTTTGCCATAAAATTGAAATTTCCCTTTCGTAAAACTAATAAAAATATTTAACCTATCATAAAAATTTCGTTCAGTATTTTCAAATAATATAATCAGTGTTTTTAATATTAAGTTACAACTTTTGTTAAGTATTTTTCAACAATATAATCGAATTAAGGTTAAGTTTTTTTTTTACCTTTGTTTTAGTAAAACTCTTGTGAAAACACTAAAACTTAGCTTGTCTAACAAAGCCCACTTAAATATGTACGTGTAAAATATAATTGTTTAAAATTGTGGCCAATTTAATTCAGGTAATTCCATAAATTATGTAATAATCACAGCAATCAAAATATGCTCCAAATTATTTTCAACGAGCTGCTTGCAGCAATTTGCTTGAAGTTGTTCCGCCAATTAACAAATACAAAGATAATTAAGTTTCCATAAATCTACTGAATGTCTATTTCGGTAGTTCAATGCAACACTCATTGGCACTTGCCACACAGCGCTGCAAGTGTTGCCGCAACAGTTTGTCCAAATGTTTTAGGCCAATAATACAAAAACACAAACATTTAGTTTGACTAAGCTGCTTTTCATTCTTAACTTTAATTATGGAAAAGTTGGCATAAGCACGAGCTTGGTTATGTGGTGCACAGACACACACACACACACACGCACACAGAGCACCCACCCACAGTGGTGTATGTATGCAAATTGGCTGTCTGAATGAAAACTTTAAAACGAAACACAAACTCGGCAGACAGAATAAAACTAATGAGTTTTTATCACGAAGTTTGCATCTTTCTGTAGGTCATCAGCAGAGTACTGAGTACGGAGTACTGAGTACTCCGCTTGGATGGACTGCATCTTTTGAGTTCTTGCTCCGTCAGACTTCATGCTCTAATATTCTGACCTGATAAGGCCTCGCCCCAAACTTTGTTTCAGTTCAGCAGCAGCAACAGTCGTGTTTAATCTCATCAACAATTTAACTACTAAAGTTAAGTTTTAGCTATCATGTCTAAAGATAAATATTATTAATTAAACTGCACAAGTTTTGTGAATCTTTGACTGGCTGTCACTCAGTTTGCGCTAATTCAAATTGATGGTATTATGGATCAAAAGTCGCGTCTTAAGTTTTCCATATGATTATCATTAATATTATATAAGAGCGCATCGAGGGGCAAACGGAGCTCAAATGTTGATGACCGCGTAAGTTAAGCTGGCTGTAATCATTTGGGACACGCTTGTTGTCTCTGTCACAGAGCACAAAAGTTGGACAAACCCACAACAACAACAACAACAACAACAACAATGGAATCTAGTTTTTGTATAACCAGTCGACAAATGGCATTAAGTTTGCGGTCAACTGCGGTCATAAACAGCACTTTGCACAGGGCAATTGTCTCGACAAATGCCCGAAACTCTGTAAGCCGTGTGATATAACTGTTAACAACTGTAGTTGTGGTTGACTGCAACCAGTTAGTTGTTAACCACACCAGTTAAGAATCACTTGCCATAAACCAGAACTTATTTGTTTACTGAACATGCTTGAGTAAACTGTCCAAATGCAGTTTTGAAAAGTTGTTGTCAGTCCAAATATAACCAAACTGAATTCATCCTGTTTGGCTTAAATATGGAGAGCAACAAATGTTGCCTTAATACTGGTAATAAAGTTGTGCGTAAGTATATAACAGGTTAAAGGAAGCATCTCCGACCCATAATATATAAATATTGGTCATGATTAATTGTCGATTTCATCTAGACAAGTTTGTCAACTAGATAAAGGCTAAAAATAATCCTCAATTTATTTAATTGATAACTATATATATATACATACGGCTGCAACTCAGAAACGAAGAAAGACAAAGAAGACTGCGGAGCTGGGAGGAAGCACTGGGACTCCGACAGGCCAAATGTCTTTTGGGCGGCTATAATCACAAACGACTTAAGCAAGTTATATCCATGGGCAGGAAAAGGCTAAGGATACTTGTCGGTTTACCGACAGGACAAAAAGCTACTTGTCCAAAATGGGTATCTGTAGCAACAGTCAATGCAGGTTTTGTGAAGTCGAGGAGGAGTCTTCAATTCACATTCCAACAAAATGCATCGCCCTTGCCAGGAAAAGATGCAGCATCCTAGGGATGCATGTTATGAATGTCAAAGACATAGTAGCCCTCGACCCATCAAAGATTCTGACATTCGTTCAGGAAATGGGGTTGATGGAGGAGCTATAAGTTCAGAAGGGGGCACAATAGATCTATTAGGTCGCAGTGCACGAGACCCCCAATAAATATTATATATACATACTAAAAAATATAATGAAATATTTAGAAATTGATGGGTTTTTAAGTATGAACATGTGAGGCTCTAAGAATCAATTATTTTTAGAAATCCGAAAGGTCTACAAAGCACTAAATGGAGTTGCCCTAAAAGTTGCTGCATTGAGATAAAAAAAGAACATAAAATGAGGTCGTTTTAGAGGAGGCTGCATTGGATAAGTAAAAAAAAGTATTAAAATTTAAGATTTTTCTATAAAATGAAGAACTGCTATTTAGAGCAGACCAGCTCGATTCTTAGTTGACTATACACTATAAGTGTTTTACACAGAGAGTATATCGTAGTCGAGCTCACAAGACATTCAAATTATTTATTATTAATTAATTTTTTTTTATTCAGCTTTAATTTGTCTATATTTAGTTTTGCAATGCACAAATCTATGAGCCAAGTTTTTGTATACGACTTTAAATTTTAAGAAAGATTTATGGTCTTTGAAATTAATACATTATTTTTTATATAAGTTGCTACCTATACAACAATTATATATAAAACTGTATTTTTAGTTTCAAAAGTCATTAACAAATTGACAAGTACATAAAATTAATGCTGAAAATCAAATGTTTAGTTTCCTACTAAAGCCAAAATGTATTGATTATTTTGAAAGATAGCCCAATAGCAATGATTGATTGGCTATATTAGGGATACATCCACAGAGGAGTGGCACTCGACATGGCTCATTTAGCTCCTTTTGGGCCCTTTGCTATTCTTGGCCCATGCTTAAATGTCAATTCATATCAATTTCCGGCGCACATCGAACCTTGTTTTTTGGGTTTGGTTTTTGGTTTTTAGCATGTAATGCAATTTCACTGTGCGTCAAGTGAAATGTTGTTTTCGCCAATTAGTTACCAATTTGGCCTGCAGCACGAGAGCCATTAAGCACTGATTGTTTTTTCGGGGCGTCATTCCCATTCCGACTGCCAATCAAATTGAGCTATTTGTATGCGTGCGGAAAATATATGTTTTTTGGCCAAAAAAAAAAATAACTTTTGACTGCAATCAATGCTCGTTTCGACCAAATACCACTTGATGCTGTGTGTCTTTTGGTTTTTAGAAAGTTAAATCGACATCGTGTGCGGTCATTAAATGTCATCCATAAAAATTGTTTATACTGTGAACTCAAATGAAATTGTCTAACTTTAAATGAGCTGACAAATTATGCAATATATTTTGTATACGTTGATTTTGCGCACGATGTGCGAGGTAATTTTTATCAAATTACAATCTCAGACAATTCAATTCCATGCTCAGAGGAGCATCACACACACACACACACACACACACGCATATTTCAATTCGGCATTAAATTGGTTTTGAAGACGGGCATTAGCCTTGAGCCAGTGTATCTGCAACACTGCCACCGCTTGTGGCACACACGCATCATCTTCTCTCGGGCTTGACTAAGCGTCAACTAATTGTAATATGAGGCAGCCACGGCAAAATATGCGTATTCATATGCGCTGCATTTGACGGATGCGATGGCGGAATGTTGCACTCGAAAAACTGGAGGCAGCTGTCAGCTTTGAAAGTTGCTGCCTCTGCCTCGGCTCATCCGTTGCTGTTGCTCTTCTCGGGCTCCTCCACAAAGCGAGAGTTGGAAATCTGCAGCGGACGTTAACTAAAATGAAAGTATGTTTGCTGCATGTCTGCGGCGGCTTCTCGAACAGTCAGCAAGTACTTTATACAATGTATCTTCAAGATACATTTCACCACATTTACACGCCTCACTGGCCAAGGCGACACTGCGACAGTGCGACAGTTCTTTTTTTTTTTTTGTTTTTTTACAGCTGCTTAACGTTCCGGTAATCAATAGGGTGGCATTAATGATAGGTGCAACAGTCTGTTAAATTAATAACATTTAACATGTTGCAGTTGATTGATGGCGAAAACGAATGAAGGAAGCCCCCCCCACAACTGCCCGAATTCGGCTACATGTTAATGGGCTATAAACAGCGGCTTTCTTGTAGGCGCATATGACGCACTCCTACAGCAATTTCTCAGAAAAAGAAAGTGTCAACTGAATTTCAAAAATCGAGCTCAATACTCTGCCAAACTGTAAATTGAGGTAGGCCAGCTGTTAACTGCTTATATAACCGAAAGCCGAAAAACCGAAAACCATCTTCAACGTCTTAAATAAACTGAATAAAGTCCAAACGTTCGCATGCTTTCAATTCAAAGAGCGAGGGAGAGAGAGAAGTAGAAAGAGTGTGAAAGAGAGAGAAAGAGAGAGAGGTGTGCAGAGGGACAGCGTGAAATGTTAACAATTGGCTTTGGATATTGTTTTTGTTTTTTGTTGTTGTTGCTCTTTTTTGTGAATTTATTTGTTAATGTTAAGCTTCAATCGGCGAAAAATCTCAATTAATTATTTTGTCGAATTAGTTTTCAACGCCGTAACACAAAGCGCACACACACACACACACACACACAAAGCAACACTCACTTTCAATATGAAATTGTAGCGCGCATTTTGATTAAATTTTTAAGACGTTTACCTTTCTTATATAATGCCCATTAGCCACGTTATTGTTAATTCATTTGTTGTGCTGCTTGATTTGAACCATATGCGAAATTCCTTTAAAAACGTTTTTTTTTTACGTTTATTGTTGCTCGTCTGCAAGCCGAAACTTTCGTTTTATTTGATTATCTCCTTCGAAAATTGGTATTGAAATCGGTTTAACGTTTTTTATTTTTTTCGTCTTATTTTTTTTTTGCGTTGGTGAAATGCTTGCACTGACCGACTGAATGTGCTTGTGGCCAGGCTAAGCGACCGAAAAAAAAACCCGTTCACTAAGATTTACTTTAATTGATCACCCCACGGAGACACACTGTCAATGCAATTGTTGCGATCTGTTTTCACTTCGTACCAAACACACAAAAGGCACACTTTGAGCACATGGCTAACAATTTGTTAAGCTTTTTTGGCATTTATTTTTATCGATTTGTGAGCGGGACAATCTTTATAGCCGTAATCTAAATTGTGCTTTCATTTCCATAAATTTCTTGAGCGTCGAAATGTAATGTTTTTTGTTTTTTTTTTTACTACTTTCCAGCGTGTCAGCGAGTTGCGACCGTCGTTCAGCTCGCCAAGTTTTGGACTGGCGGGCGAAAGCCAACGGCTCTGATGTCGTCGGCGGGTGCGATCAACCAGTTTGCAACCGTTACCGTTACCGTAACCATAACGTAACGTAATGGCTTACGTAGAGAGGCACATCTCAGTCTTGGCTGAGCATAATAATTGTGCTCTTTATCAATGACGCTGCTTGACATTGACGTCGTAAGTTGAGTGACAAAAGTAACGACTAAATACTCACAGTTTTCTCTTTTACAAATGCTAACAAATAAATAATAATAAAACATAAACAAAATTTTAAAAAAATACTCTGCGACTTAATTAGCGACGTGCGGAACTGGCTGTCACTTTAAAGCCCGGATTATCAATCTGACAAAATTTGTCTTATCATCTCTGTTGACAACAATTTGGATAAAAATTTATATTATGCTCATGGAATGAGTCAGGCAGCAAATTGGTCATTAGTCAGCTCACTTTTCTCGGTCAAACTGCAGCAAGCAATTAAAATTGCAATTTAAAGCCAAACTCTAATCTCAGAAGTCTGGCAAATAAAATAGGTCAGTTGCGTAATTTGAGTTAGCAGCTTTTCTGGCTTTGTGATAATCCACAGAGACCATAATTTAAAGCAGCTAAACGAATTTTGTTTAATTAAAAGTTATTTCTTGTTAGAGAAGTTTGTTTAATATTCAAAATATAAATATAAAATAAATATATTTGGCATCATAGTCTTAATTTAATATTTTTTGTTTATGCTTTAAGCTTATTACATATTTTTTTTTAATATCAATTCAACATTTATTTATTTATTATTTATATTTATATATTTCAATTAAATAAAAATATGCATTTTAAATAAATAAATAAAATAAATAAAATTCATATTTGTTATAAATAAATAAAAATAAAAACTCGTCTTAAACTTTAGCAAAGTTTCACTTACTCGACACCCACTTTGGTAATTTATTGGGGTGTACGTATATATATAGATTCAATGGCTAACAAACTAGTTTCTTTGGCCGGCTTACGCATGAGAAAGTTGTTGCTTAGAATTGGCCAACTAACCGGCACATTGTTATTAATTTCTGGTGACAAACGTTGCCATTGAGCCGTGTTTAACGAGCAGAAACAGAAATAAGAGCGTCCTCCTTCTGGCCTCCAATCATGACCACAATAATTCACAATACTACAAAAATCAAAGAGCAAAACGAAATGAAAGTTACTTTAGTTTATGGAACCGCAGAATCAATAACCGTCCGTTCCCAATACTTTGGCCCCCACAACAATTGCTGCGAAATGTTTTGAAAACGATTTGGGAACATTTTGTGCTATTGAAAATGAAATCCCAGCTTTTAACACTGGCCAAAATGTTGAGAAAGTGCCCGAAATTCACTTAGCGTGTATTAGCCAAAAAAGCTGACAACTGCCAAAGAAAGCACTCAAAGAGCTCATCTTAATTGTAACTGACATGAGTTCACAGTACAGGTCCCCCTTTGAAGTGTGTCCAGCCCAGAGATGGGGCTGGCCAGGATTCATTGTGTGCTGTAAAATATTTGCGACCTTTTGGTATGCATCAACGCTTCCGCAATTTGTCGAATCAATCGTTGGCCAAGTGGAAGTTAGCCACAAATGCCATAAACTTTTGTCAATATTTGCGAACCTTTTTGTTGTGTGTGTGTCTGTGCATATTACATTTTCTATTCATTAATTTCACTTTTTACTCATAAATATGCTAATCACTCGCTCATGGTTCGATGATGGTTCAGTCACTCTTTGTGTGCAAATATCTTCAAGTTTTTTTTTTTCTGAATCAATTATTTTGATCAGCACTTTCAGAATGTCTTGTGTTACGCAATTTGCCTAAGAAATAAGTTAAATAACATTTCTTGATGTTTCCATCCACTTTCCATTTCGGGGGCTCACATCTTTGTTAGCATATTGGTGACAGATCTCGTTAGTGACATCACAGCCAGCATGTTGACCACGCCTGAGGCATCCGAATAGCAAACAAAATCAAATAATCAAACACTTTCACAAAGAAAACACACACACACACACACAGTAAATAAGGCAAATGCGTTAATTAAAATGCTATTTTTACATAGAGTAGAAATATGTAATTAAATTGTATGTGTTGATGTGGGAAGCTCTCACCTTATTTTTAACAGTGTCTTTGGTGCGTGTCGTTGGCCAGGTTAAAGTCGCACGGGTATTTTGGTCCAAGTGACAAAGTTGTGCAGATGATAATGATGATGATGACCTTTCGCACTGGGCGGTAAGCCGCTTTGCATCGCCATAATAATGAAATTAAAATTAACGCAATTGTCATAAAATTCGAATTTAAATGCTGGAAATCACCAAAGTAGTCAACCGCAAAAAAAGTTGGTCAAAATTTGGTACTTAAATCGGAAGACAGCTTGTGCTCAAGTGACTGTGATTGATGAGTTCTTCTCTAGTACGTCATCGGCTTAGCCATAGCTTTATGAAGACACATACTTACACACACCCACACACCCACCCACACACACCCACACACACACACACACACACACACAATTTAACAAGTGGTCTTAAAATAGAACAGCGGAAATGCCAGCGGCAACATAAAACCAGTTGTTACCCAAACGGCATTACTTTACAGGATGTTGCCACATAACATCCTCCATACGCAGCAGTCCTTAGTCGCATTTCTACTTATCAAAGTGACTCACATTTCCCCCCCATTTAATGGCTCATTGCTTTCTGTGTGTAAATCAAGTTTCTGCCAGGGCAACAACGGCGTCTTTAAAGGGCAGCTATGGATGCCAAAGGTGGAGCAGGTGTGCCTCCAGGTGACTCCGGGTTACCAGCTGAACGTTGTGCATATCAAATTACTATATATATTTTTATATATATGACAAGATGCGAGTAGGCACTGTAATGATATGGTAATTTTGCACTGAACCATTATCATCAAGATGTCAAGTCAAGGTTGAAAATTAAATTCTAAGCATCCAAATAAAAAACACGCAAAATGTATTCCACTAAATATTTATTAAACTATAATTTTTAGATTCGTTCCATAATTTACAAACATGTTTGAAGTAATGTTGAGTTCATCCACTTACCCGGTTTTGCAGTTGCAGTCAAGTAAAACATTTCAAATATTCATTTAAACATTTATTCATATGTTATTTATTCGAATTTGAGCACGCTCAAAAAAATGTGAATTTATATTTGTAATGCTTACAGAAGAGCAGTTCAATGCTGCTTTAGGGGAACATGAATTAGTAATGTATTTAATGTATGTATTTATGTGGAAGTTAAGGAACAAAGTGCGACATCTACTAAAAACATATTTACATATATATATGTACATATATATTAATATTATTATTTGTAACGAAAGAATTGTGTGGTTATCAATTAGCCGAAATTTAATTGAAGGGCTCATTCAATTAAATCACAGCACTTGATGAAACTTAGCCTACTTGTATAATTAATGACTGATAATTATAATTATAATTATAATTATAATAGACACAGTATCTTCAGATACATCGAGTCAAGAGCTGTCATCCTGGGATTACACATAATTAAACTGTCTAGACTTAAATATAACTCAGCTTTGCTTTCAATCAGTCAACAGTGTAATTTATACTCCATATTCATAAAATTCTTAGATAAAAATGTAATTTTAAAATAATTTTATTTTGCTGCGACATCTGCTCCATTGCCATCCATAAACTTCAAGTACAGATTGGGTTTCATTTGAGCTTGCAAATTGCCATTTTTTTAGTATTGTTGCAAACTGTAAAATGTGCATAGATATTGAAATACTGATTTTTCTTCAATACTAAATTCTACTTCGAATAGAAAACGAAAAGCAATACATAAAATTCACTCTTTTTTTTATTTTTTCGACTTGACAAATAAAAATAATATGCATGCATTTTATGTCGATTTTGTAACCTTGCCGCCATTTGATACATGCAAATCCTTTTTAAATTCCGCAGCGACTGCCTGGAGAGATGTACTTAATGCAGATAGTAGAAATATGTACGACAACATTGAGAGGGGGCTATGCACAGAGATTTGTAGAGGGGTTAGTAGAATTTGGCTTTACCGCGGCACCAGCGTGGTCATCTCTGTGGGCATTGGATTCTCGGTGAGTGCCACCGATTCCGTAATGCAGCTGCGGTTTCCATTTGCCGCGTGTAGCGTATTGAACTCAGTTGCCGCAATGCTCACACCACCGATGCAATCACCATCCGTAACACAGCTGGGGTTGCCCAAGAGCTGGAGCTCACCCTTGGTTGGATGGGCGTTGTGTTTGTGTCGCCGATGACGCGATGCCGCTGCTTGGACGTTGCTGCCTGTCGTGTGACCATGGAGAGCAACATTAGTGGAATCAGAGCAACGACACAAGATTTCTTGAAATTCTTTACGGAAGTTATCGTTGAGCCATCCATAGAGCAGCGGATTCGAGCAGGCCGAACTCATGCCAATCATGTGGCAAATCGCATATGCCACAAGCATTCTCTGCGTCACCGCCGACGGATGTTGCAGATCGGCGTACAGATTGAAAAAGTTGAGTGGCAGCCACGACACACCAAAGATGATCGCAATACTTATTAGCAATCGATTCGTTCGCTTCATCCGCCTGCCCCGCTCCACCTTCCGCTGCGACGAGCTCTGCACAGTGACGACGGTGATCCGACTCTTCAGCTTATTGTAGATCCCAAAGTAGGCCACCGACACAATCAATATGGGCACCAGATACTGCACGCACAGCGAGAAGATCGAGTAATAGAAACGTCCATCGCTCAGTGGCCAATCCTCAATACAATATGATATCCGATTGGGTACACCAATGTCCTGCAACACTGCCGGCATATCCATATTGATCAGCTGCTTGTAGATGAACAGTGGAGAGGCCAGGATCAGGGCAAGTATCCAAATGAAGGCCAAAATTGTGACGGCTCCCACAAACTGTAGACTGTCCCGCGTGGGATAAACAATAACCTGTTTTGGGCATGAATAGAGAATTTTTGTAATAAATTTAAAAATTAATAAAATAAATATACAAATAAAAAAACCAACACTCTCATTTCCTACAATTAAGTTTCTAGGCCTAAAAAATCTCAAAGAAATTAATAGTTTTAAAATTTAAATGCATTTAAAAGCAAACATTCTACACACTTCATATTTTAAACCAGCTAGTATTTTACAGTAATCTCGAAAAATCTATAGTTATAAAAATAAAATTATAGAAATGTTATATCACTATATATTTATAACTTATGGCAATAATTCTAATCAGCCTCTCCCATTTACTGTAATTAAATTTCTAAGCCATTAAAGTATCAAAGAAATCAATAGTTTTAAAAATGTAATGGTCTAAAAAGCAAATACTTAACATATTTCCATATTTATAGCAACCAACTTGGATATCAATCATATTTATTTTGGTAATTTAGTTTCTAAAAAATAATAATCCCGAAAAATCTATAGCTATGACATTAAAGTGTTAGAAATATTATATAATATTTTGTCTTTAACCTTTAGCAATAATTCTTTGTCAAGTTCTATATTTAATTTCTGGCTTGCTTTTTTCAAAATAGTTTGCGCAATTATTTAAATCACATTTATATCATGCGAGCAGAGTCAAATTTATTTTATATTCATAAAATTTAAAATATTTCAAGGTTATTATTAAGAAACTTTTACAAGTATAAAATATTTTATATTCATAAAATTTAATATTTTTATGTTACTCGAAAAGTGCAACTAAATTCACGTTTATTATCGAATCTGTGAAAACTAATTGACATAAGAAACTTTTACAAGTATAAATTATTTTATATTCATCAAATTTTAAATATTTTTATATTACTCAAAAATTGCAAACAAATTCAAATTTACTATCTAATCTGTGAAAACTAATTGACTTATGAAGATTAAAATCTTGTTATTTACCAGACAGAAATCAGTAATTTCATGTTACATTAAAGCTTTCACACAATTTCGTCGAGTCATTTTATTTTGTGCTACTCAATTTTGATTGCAAGCAGTAAAAAGTTCCTTAATCGATTTTCTCATAACAATTAAATATTTGTTGTTGTTGTTGTTGTTAAATTTGAATTAGTACTAACCTGATATCTGTCGAAGGCGATGGCTGTAATGGATATCGTCGACACAAAAATGCTGAGAGCCTGCAGCGTGGCAATCATTTTGCACAGGCTTGCACAAGAGCCGTATGGCCAGAATTTGGAAAGGATTTCCATAAGAGTTAACGGCATCGTCACAAGGCACAAGAGCAGGTCTACAAATGGCCGTCATTATCGTGAAATCAACGTTAGAGAATCCAACCAGCAAACAAAAGCCAACCAACCATCCATCTGTACAACTCACCCGATATGGCCAGATTAAGGATAAAGAGATTCCGTGCCGTTCGCATCAGTGGCTTGCGCAGCACAGCGATGACCACCATTATATTGCCCATGGCTCCAAATACAATTAGTATGCTGTACATTGCGATTAACAAGTGATACCAGGGACTCTCAATGGCCCGATTGTGTTGATACTGGTCCATTAGCACCGGGTCCAAATCGGCGGAGACAATGATGTTGCTCACATTAATATGTGTGCTATTTAACAGCTGTATTGTCATGTTGCTGTTGTTGTTGTTGTTGCTGTGACTGTTGTTGTAGTTGCTCCTATTAGTACTGTTGGCATTGACATCAGTCAGTGCATTTAATTGAGCATAATTAACCAGATGCCGTCGCTCGCCAACCAAATCAAAATTAGTATTCCTTGCAATGGCTTTGAATATTTCCACTGAGCTGTCGAAATTCGACTGTAAGGATCCAAATTCAGTGTGATTCATAACGATTACCTGTCGAGAAAATTCAAAAATTAATTTTTGTATTTATTTATTTAATTAATTTAAACACACAATTTTAAAAAATATATACATTAATTTTTGTATTTATTTATTTTATTTATTTAAGCACACAATTTTGAAAAATAAAAATTTAAGCTAAAAATAACACGTAATTTAATATTTAAATTGAATAAACTAAATAAAGGTTACACTAAATTTGTAGAGGTTAAATTGTAACATTTTTTCGCATTTATTGCCAGAATTTATTGCCAGAATTTGTTGCCAGAATTTATTGGAAGAATTTAAGGAATCAGCAATTTTTAAGCGCTAGTCATAAGTTATCAGAAGCTAAAATGGTAAGAAAATGTTTACCACTATAAATTTATCTATGCCAAATATCTTCGTTTCTGCACTAAACCCAAACGGGTAAGGCTTAAAGGGCTTAAACAAAAATAGATAAAAAAATGGATCATGGCCATTGCGTGTTTGTCTCGTATAGATTTCCACATGCGTGATTTAAGTGCACACGCCACCTGTTTAACCAGGACCAATGAATTTTACTAAAAATACCATCAAAATAAACAGCCAAAACTATTGTTATAAATAAATGTTGTGCCAGCCGCTGGCTTGTACAAAAAAAAAAAAGATTTACTGTCTATTGCACCTTGACATGTTTGCCAGTTTTAATGCCAGAAGCTAAGGTGTTGGCTCGAAAAGCACTATAAAACTTTATCTTCTCAAGTCAAGTTAAAGGATTATTTTTAAAAACTATGCAAAATGGCGCTTTTGGCCTTTTCGCTTAGCTGCTTCATATAACAATTTTTATACGCTCTGCCTCTCCGGGTTATCTTTTAAAGAACTACACCGGTTTATATAACGAACTTACTTAAGAGCAAACATGTTTTAATTAAAAAACTTTGTGCCTTCAGAAAACAAGAAGACAATATTTTTTCTTTTTATAATTAATGCATAGAACATAAAGAAAAATAATAGCAAACAAAGAAAGTTTTAATACTCTCGCTGACTATTTTAACATGTTGTTCATTTTACTGACTTAAAACTTTTGTCTAATAACATTTTTAATGAGGACAATTAAAATGAGCAAATGCTGCGAATAATTGGGATATTTTAATAAGCTCATATTGAGAAAATTGTAATTGAATGGTGTTTCTAGGGCTACATTAAAGTTATGCGTTATGTAAATGTTAAATGTTTTCAGATGAACATTCTGCTTTTTCACATTAAGTAAACATTTGAAGTGTGAGAGTTTTACGGAGCATTGCCAGGTCGTTGTAGAGGATGCAGAATTTTTTTTTAATTATTTTGTAAATGGGGCTGTTCGAATTGTAGTCTTGTTATTGATGAGAAGAATTTCTTAAGATAATTGTACAATTTTATGCAGCAGCTGCTTGCTGACTTATCAATGTCAACAAAGAGAGAAAAGTGTAAGGAATATCATTATTTTTTAGCATCCCCAAAGTATGCTGCACAATCGGCTCTTGCTTCGATTAATGTGTTGCCTATAAATCAAGATGGTCGATTCTCAGCAGCAGCAGCAGCAGCTGACTCTGGTAAGGGCAATCCGTCCCACTGGAGTGAATAAGGCCCAAACCGTAATCGCTGCTCATTTTAAGAGTATTTTAAGAGCAGCACAAGTTGTGCATATTTATTTTAGACAGTCCCAGTTCGATGCCAAGTCGAACAAAATGCATACAAAAGTTGCAGGCTAAAGTTGAATTTGTTGTTTACCACTTAAGAAAATTGTAACTTGGCAACATAGTTGAAAATTTATTGCTATATATATATATATATTTATATATGTAGTCAACTAAAATGTACATGATAGAAAAACTTTTATCAATTGTTGTTCGCAGAACCAATCACAGTTTCTTAGTTGTACACGTGAAACTTTGAAATCAGCATTTCAATTTACAAATTGAGTTTTCATGTCTTTGAAAATACTTTGAGTATGTTGGCAAAATGTATCTAAATTCAACATGTTGGCTAAATTTATCTTAGCTTTGCTAGCTTTGTTGCCATCTTATCTGTATGCGGTATGCCAAATGATTTTTTGTATAAAGTTGACGTCAAGAAAATTATGTAAAATAGTCTCAAGTTCATAAAACTTGTCATGAATTTGAATAATTTTCAAACTGTCAATTTTCACATCAAATCATCTTCCTCTCTCAAAGCGTGGGTCGCTTTATTTGCATTTAAACCGAAACACCAAACACAATTTTCACATTTACTCGCGTGATCAGGATTTTAAATAGCCCAAAAAAATTTAATCTTTTCTAAATAGCTTTAACCCATTTATCTTTTCAGCTGCTTCATTTTTGGCTCAGCTACTTTGCTGATTTATTTAAGCTATTTTTGTGGTGTTGTTGATGCTACAAAGCCTTTTTTCATTCATTTTATTCACAGCCAACTTCTATTGAAATGACATAAAAAATAAACGGCTGGGCTTAAAAATCTAAGCTTATGAAAAATGTTTCAATGTTTAATGGATTTAAAAACACATTTATTCATGTTGTCGGAGCATTAGAAATATATTTGTTATATTTATGGTAAACGTTGTAAAAAATTCGCTTCAATCACAAAATAAATGTTTTTTTGGGCAACGAATTAATTGGATTTTTAGCCACAGGCTGCTCAAATGATGGGAATTGGCAAATTGGATTTTGGTCACAGTTTGATGATTCCAATCCAGATATGATAGAAACAAAAGAACCCAACAAAAAAAGGGTTGCCGTTCGTTAAAATGTGTTTAAAATGTATTTCAATTGATTGCACAAGCCTGAAATATTGTATATCATCTGACAAATCGAGCATAGAAGCCATTTTAGTAAGGTTTCTGTATTTCTTACAATAAGTTCATTAATTTTAACTTAACTTACTGAGGTGGAAGTAATTGAATTGTCAGCAGCAGTTTGCTTGAGTGTTTCCATGCTGATATTTCTGACAATCTCAGCAAATTAAAATAGAAAGAGGATTCTCTATAAATGTTAAATGCCATATGGCAGTGTCTGTGGAGATGCCCTATCTACTACAATGGCGACACACCTAAACAAATAAATTAGAAAGCAAATGGAAACTTTTGTTTTACAAAGAAAGTTGAATGCCAAACGTAATTTCATTTTGAAATGACATACTTTTTAATGGCTTCTTGTTTATATTGCAATTAAACTTACCATATCAAACACCCCCCCTGTAGGTGGGCTGCTCCCTGATTTCCAGCTTTTATTTTGGCTTCCTTTTGTCTTCTATTTTTATCCGTGTATTTAACTATTTGTATTTATTTTTGGTGTTTCTGTTCTCTGTTTGCCTTTGTTGCCAGCTTGCAACATGAATTACAGGCGTGGGAATTTCCTTTTTACTTGTATTGTTCTTGGCGTGGCTTTTCTTGTTTTTTGGCCTTTGTCTTTAATCCTTATCATGATATATGTACAATACACAAAATGGCACTTATGACGCGTTTAACGTAACTACCAACAAATCCAATTAAAACCACGCATTTCCTCTTTGGCAAATAAACTTCAGACAAAGAGACTTTCAAAGAAAGTTCTTTGAGTTATGGATTTTCCTAGGTAACTAAAAAAAACACATATATAAATTCATGTTCAAAACAAAACAAACATATATAAATTCATATTCAATAAATTCTCAAGCGAACCGCCGAATTTATTTATGTGTACGTAAAAAACTGGTTTTAAAATCGATACTTTGTTGATAGAAACAAATAGAATTAAATTATTATTTTTTAAATATATTCTACACTTTTGCTTTATTTACTTCATTTAAATTAATGAATATATTAAAATGAATTTCACTTTATACACTTTACTTATATAATAACCAATAGAATTAAATTATTATTTTGTTGAATATTCTACAGTTTTGCTTTATACACTTCATTTAAATTATTGAATTTATTAAAATGAATTTCACTCTTTACACTTTGCTTATATAATATGTAGTAAAATGTCACTTTGAATGACTTCAACTTCGTTTAATATAAATTCCTTCATGTCAAAGGCAGCTGAATGTGTTCGCAATCAAATAGCAATTTTAACTCCAATAAGTGTCAGATTTACTTTTACTTTTATGTTGAAAAAAAAACTAGAATTCACCCAAAGCAGCTGCACTATTTTGCCATCACGTTTTCTTTAAAAATGTTTCATTATTAATTTTATTGATTTTGTTAAATCAAACTTCGAAAGTGGATAATTGCTTTTGAATTAGAAGCCACTTTTATTTTCAATAAAATTTAAATTTTTAAATTTAAATCAAATTAATTTCGTGTAAATTGAATATCAGACCACACTCGAAAATCTCAAGCACATAATTAAGCTTCACTGATAAACCACATTCAAATCAATTCTGATCCACTTTCGAGCTGATTTGCAAAATTTAAAGCACAGCAAAAATAAATTTTTTGATTGATTTTCGAATACTGTGAAAGATTCCATAAATTTTCATTGTTTAATACAACTGTACAAACAGACATTAATTGTGAAATTTATGGAATTATTTGGTTTGTGTTTTTGATACTTTTCACTCACTGGCAAAAAATCTGTTTCTAGCACTTGGCCAAATTTCCTCTTCAAAAGCAAGAAAACATACTTTATTTTTCTTAAAGTTTTTCTTCTTCTTTTTGCCTGTCGTTTTAATTCCAGTTGAGTTACAACTTCCTTTGGAGATTTACGCTTTTATTTCAGCGCACTTTCCGCCACTTTTGCGTCGAGAATGGAATAGTTACAAAGGTAATGATGACGTTGCTGTCTGGCGAACACGTCTCATCGCATTAAGTCTGATTCACAGTTTCCACTTTGCACTTGCTCAGAACGAATACGAATACGAATAAGAATACGAATACAAAATTCGAATATACAAACGAAATTCAAAACTACAAGAATCCGTCGTCCGGCATATTATTGGCAAATATCCGCATAAAACTTGGGGCCTTCACTGGAAATCTTTCACCTTCGAAATTTTAATGGCGACGTATACAAAAACAAACACAACACATTTTCCACACACGTTTCGGATTTTTACCTTTTGATTTTCACTGAGCCGCACAAGAATTTTTATGAACATATTTTTACATTTCGAATATATATATTTTATATATTTTATTTATATTTTTTTGTTGCGATTTTGAAAAATTATTTTCAGCAGTTTTTTTTAATTTTAATATCGCTTTGTTTGCGATTTCGAGATCCCGATAACTGGGCACATGAACAGCCGGCGACCATCTGTTGGGTTTTAGCCAATAGCTCCAACTTTTATACTGAGTCGAGAGGCCTGTTCTAGGGAACGCAAGGCAGCTCCTCGTTGCGTATACGCTGCGTGAGCCCGAAGTTGCAACTGAACGGACCGCGCACACCGACCAAAAACCATCGCCAAATGCTTTTCGACTTTGTTTTGGGCCAACAGCTGTGCGAAGCTTTCTTATCAATGCTCTGCTAGGGGTTAAAGCTACCCCCAAATAAAAAGCTGTCAGAAGTTTGCAGACACAGTGAGGCAATTGTGTTCGTAAACAAGTGAAAATATAATTTAATATTTAATAATTATTAACAAATAATTTTCCTTTTTTAAAAAAAAACGTACGTTAAAATTTTAATAAATGAAATTAAAATCAGAAAATGTTGTCTACTAATTCAGCTGACTTATTGAATTACTAGTTTGATTTTAGTATAAGTTTAGCTTAGTTCGCATAAATTTTTTTAATTAATATTATTATTTCTTAAGCAAAAACTAATAAAATTTTTGCATATATTAACATTACTGTTCTTCTAGCAATAAAAAATAAATTCACATAAATTCTTTTAAGCTTTTTTATTAACAATATTATTTCCTATTAATAAGATTAATAAAATCGTTGCAAATATTAACTTTACTGCTCATCTAGCAATCCTTTGGCATCGAATTTGGTTAGCTTTTGTTCCACAATGCTCTAAGCTCTGTCATAATCGTAAATGGAATCCTGAAAACTTAATGCTTTTGGCGTATCCTGATGCAACTTACAAAAGTTGGGTACACAGTTGCCCGAGTATATCATAAGTGGTTGGAAAACTAGAGCTATGACAACGCCTGAGATCAAAAATGAATTCATTAATAAATAATTGATTAGCCATTATATTTTATTATAATATTAATATTTTAATATTAATGAATATTTTAACTTACCTAAAAATCGACGTTGCTCATATTAAATTTGAAGCTCAAAAAGATTACGCAGTTTTGCCTCAAACTCGAACCGCCTTAAAATGCGTTTCAGGGCATAATAATAATGTTGCACTAGAATTGTTTCCTTGGCTAGGACATCGTTTTACAGAGAAGTGCTGAAGAAGTAATGCAAATCGACAAGGGGTGAGGTGCGAGTGCTGAACTGGAAGTCAATGGGCACCACCTGGAAGGGCTTGCGCATCGCATCGTACTGAAACATGATGTTTGTAGGATTAGTGTACAGAAATCGCCATCAATCACATCGAAGGATCGTGCACCATACTCCATTAGATTCTCCAAAATTAACTACAACTTGTCGTAGTAGAGTTCATTGAGTTTGGGCTGCGTTTTGACATAACGGATCAGTCCTCGAAAGAGACTCGTAAAAATTAGGTCATAAACCTTCGCACCACGTGCAAAAAAAGAGTTATCAAGCCCATTGGCAAGCAGCTCCGGATGTCGTTGCTCGAGAATCAAAGCAGTTGCATGGAACTTGGCCAGCAATTCCAAGGGTAACCAGAGTATTATGTTCCATATCCAACTGTTTGACATGTTCAGCATTTCTGTACTCCAGTGGAGATAGATCCTCGAGCAGCATAATGCCATGCTGCCGATCGACGCAAATGGCATTCGCATGCAACTTATCCTTAATGCCCAGCTCTCTGAGCAGCTGCGTCATTTTTGGCAGCACGAACTCGTACATATCCATCTCACACGAGTAGACACCATATGCGGCAAATACGCATGTCTGCGGAACATCTTCTGGACAACCTTCCTTCAGCATATATGTGCGCTGCACCACTGCACCACCGACGGCTGCTTGCCTCGAACTCCACGTGAATGCGTGCCACAACACCCACATAATTCTCATCCTTGCCCGTTGCGGCATTTGACCACAACCTGGTCACATTCAGCTGGGTATCCTTGTGAAAGACTCGCAGCTTGGACTGCATATAATCCTTAGTTAGCCAACTGGCAAGTCAGATAAATTCATTTTGATAAACATAGTTTATGGATAAGGCCTAAAAGGTACAGACTGTTTCAGCTGACGCTTTCAGATTGCAACAAGATCAGGGCTATTGTCAAGTTAATATTTGATTATTTAAATATTTAAAATTTGTCAGTTTTTTTTATCTGTAAGTAATTATTTTAATCAAATATTTAATATGAAATTTGTCAGTTTTTTTTATCTGTAATTAAATATTTTAGTCAAATATGTAATACGAGATTTGTCAGTTTTTTTTATCTGTAAATAATTATTTTATTCAGATATCTAAATTGTCTGCCAGATAAGTTTTTAGCTGAATCTTAGCCAAACAGAGCTGTCAACTATTTATCAGCTTGTTTAGGTTGTTCATTGCACTCCTTTTAAATTAATATCCAATACCAGTAACAAATATAGCTAAAATGCTTATTAAATTTAACTTATTAAACTAGACAGCAGATAAGTTAAAAAAAATCTAATAATATTCATGTTAATGGACTAGTCTCATTCTTGAAAAACTTGATATTAAAACATTGATTTTGCTCATGTTTATTAAATTGTTTTCTACACAATAATCGAGAATCTATGATTTTTAATATGTGTTTATATATTTTAGTATGCGTGCAGAATTTTCTTGGCCCTGGTAACAGTTGTGGCCATAAATGTAACGGCTGCTCTGGATCATTAAGCACGTTTGACACGTAGCCTGCCCTGCCCCCAATTCGTGTCAGGCGCTTAACTGTGCCACATTTGATGGCTGGCCATAAATGGATGCAAACAACGCCAGTTGGATGGCTAGATAGTGGAGGAAGTTGTTCAATCAGTGGGAGCAACACCTTCTAAATCATATTTGCGTAACTAAATCATTAACATATGTAGACGCAGAGATAGCGTTGAGGCAGTCTAGCTAGTTGGCCAGCTTGTTGGCCAAACAGTTAGCCAGAATTTTCATATGTATACAAAATACAAATAATATAAACACAGATAAATATGTATATTGGTTTTGGGTTTTGGGCCGTATTTTGTGCGTAGTTCGCTGGCCAAACAATTAGAGACGTCTCTTTTTTTTAATATTATTTTTTTCTTCTGGCAATTGTTGTGTAAACAAAAGCTTTGTCACTGATAAGGGGCAAGTAAACAAATGCAAAGAGGGCAAATGACGCACTCCCCTCGCACCACAATCATTTTGCAACATTTAGCGAATATTTCAATTTATTGCTATTAGTTATGTAATTAATAAACTTAAAAAAAGAGTGTGTATAAATAAGAACAGTAAAAAACACAAATGTTGATCATAATTTCACTAGGACCTGGCACGATTCGTTCTCCGTCAAGCTTCACTGTATTCGCTTACTAATTGTGTCCAAATGATTGTAGCCATGGTATGCCTTACTCGTCGCCCAATCCTTGCTATATCCATTCGCATTCACCTCGTGCACACTGGATGGCGAGTAGCCGCCGCCGCCTCCACCTGCCCAGCTGCTGCTGCCCAGGAACTGCGAATAGTCCGAGGGATCGGAGTCGTAGACATGCGAATGGGATTGCACCAGATGCGGATGAATCTTGCACATTGTCTTGTATTTGAGATAGTGGATCAGCCAGCCTGTACCGCCCACCAGCAGCACATTCATGCCCAGCACGCCGAGCAGCAGTGTGACCAGAGTCATTTTTAAATGAGCTATTTTCATCAATATTATCAGCGGTAATAAGACGAGCCACTTTTTCTTCCTCTTTAAACGGGGTTCTGTAAACGAAAAAAAATTTAAATATAATTAAGAACTAAAAGTGACTTAATTTATTTTTATAGTTTTTGATGTTTGCTCTTCTGAGAAAAAAATACTATATTTTCTGTAACATATTTAACGATGATCATCAGATTGCTGTGACTAAAGGAGTTAAAAAAAACTCTCAAGAAAAAATTTTGCAATAAAATATAAATTCCGCTTTTAAAATATAATTAAGAATTAAAATTTCCTAAATTTTTTTCAGCTTTTGAAGTTTGCTCTTCTCTGAGCCATAATTATATTTCCTCTTACTTATTTAACGACCATCGTCAGATTGCTGTGGATAAAAGAGTCCAAAACCGCTCAAAAAAGAATTAGCTATGAAATATAAACTCAGCTATTGAAAAATAAATAAGATAAAAAAGTGCCTTCATTTCTTTACAGTTTTGATTTTTACTCTTCTCTATAACTATATTTTCTATTACTTAATTAACGATGATCGTCAGATTGCTGTGACTAAAAAAGTTAAAAAAAAATCTCAAGAAAGAATTAGCTATAAAATATAAACTCAGCTATTGAAATATAAATAATATATAAAAGTGCCTTAATTTTTTTTATATAGTTTTTAATGTTTGCTCTTCTCTAAAACTATATTTTCTATTACATATTTAACGATGATCGTTAGATTGTTGTGATTTAAAAAGTCCAAACAACTCTCAAGAAATTAGAAATTAGCTATAAAATAGAAACTCAGCTATCCATGCTGATCGAGATTTATACATAAATATATCTATATTATTTGTTTTCTACTTACTACATTTTCTAGCAATACTTATTACTCATTCTTGTTAAATTTTAATATCTTCCACTTACCCGCCTCATCCATGATTCGCGCTCCCGTTTCCTTGGGCAGTGCCAGCTGGATTCCATGATTCCGTCCAAAAGTTTCGACTGCTCGTTGCAGAAACTTGTAGATGTTCATTAATTCGCTGTCTCCTGCAAACAACAAAATAAATGTATATATATTTAATTAGTGCAAATAAGAAAACATTTAAATCACTAAGAGTGTTGTTTGTTTTAGTGCCAAATAAAATTTCAAATACAAATAAAAATCGCCGTTGAGTTAAATTAATTAGCTACGCGATAAACATCCGCAGGTGTTTATATGGAAAACTATATGGGTTTTTGGGTTGTCTAGCATTAAATATTTGCCAGTCTAATTGATGGTGAAAACAATCTACATCCATCAATTATGCTCTCGAGATCGAGCTTGTGCTTGAGCTTGAGCTTGATCTTGGCCATGGCCAAGCGATGCATAAATGCAGCTGCTAATTGCTACTTTCCCATTTTAGCGGCAGCAATCACAAAATCATTTAATCTTCGCGCTTCTTCGACCAGTGTCTAGGTAACATGAGACTCACTCACCTGCCAGGCTCTTGGCATCGTTGAAGACCACAATATCGTCGGCCGGTTCACCCAGCTGCACCAAGCTCAACCAACGTGGCGTCTTCTCGCCCAGCGACCGCTCGTACTCGTTGGGAAAGAAGCCCAGGCCATTGGTGGCCAACTTCCAGATGAGCCTGGAGGCTTTGTACTTGATGCAGGAGACCAGATTGCGCGTCTCAAAGCATTCGCGCTGATTGCGCGCAATATACGCATCACTCTTGGAGACCAAAGAGCCACCTTTGGAACGAGCCGATGCCACATTCAGCAGTTGTGGTGCCGCCGTTGGGGATGAAATCGAATCCAGTGCATTGCTGTAGTGGAGCAGCAGCAGCAACACCAGTGCCACATAGGCAGCTATACTCCAACGCCAGAGTGACATTGTCTTGGTTGATGTTATTTAGAGGCGACACTTTTACCGAGAGCTGAAGACCACCGCTCAGCTGGCCGAGTGAAACACAAATGGAAACTGAAGGCGACCGTGTACTCCTTTTATTATAAAGCAATCGCCAGCAGCTGCATGTGGCATGCGGCATGTGGCATGCAGCAAACGCCGGCTAACAAGCCAGACCAACAACCACATCCACATCCACATCTAATTCTCATGCAGCATGCAGCATGCACCGGAATTGTGAGTAAAGCAATGAAGTCAAAGTCAAAGTCGATGCGTCGCTTTCTGGGTCAAATTGAGAGTCGCCAGAGAGTCGAATCAAGTTTTTTTTTTTTATTTTCCTCTAGCGAGGCGATCATTGAACGTTGCAAATGTGCAACACGCTCCCCGCTCGGAATTATGAGCCGATCAAGCGCCTTGCCACCGCGTGTGACTGAAAGCAAAAGCCACAAAACTCGCAAACGAAAGTGAATCCCGTAAGACAAAACTGCCAACAAAATGAACCAGTTGTGGTTGCGTCTCTTGTCATTTGCCTCTTTGTAAATGATAGCAATCAGAACTAGTGCGAATGCAGTTAAATGAGATTAGGCCATTCCTCAAGCTTCTGCTTCAGCTTCTGCTCCAGCTCGAGCTCCATCTCGAGCTCTGCTCAGCTGCATTTTCAGCTTAAATTTCAGTTTTGCGCGTGTTATTTTCATATTTGTGCGAAAAGTGTGCTTCGAATTGTGGCAATTTCTGAAACAAGCTGCTCGGCGATTGAGTATTATAGATTTTTGATCGCCTTAATTATAGTTGCTTCTTGCAAGTTGCAAGTGCATGCAACGCGAAAGTTGTTGTTGTTCACATTTTTGCTGCTGATGCTGCTGTTGCAATTGTAATGTTGCACTGTTGCATTATTGACCAGTGAAAGTATCAATTGGATGTTATTTATTTTTTTTTAACATTGTTTTCCTTTATGCTCTGCATATCTTTTAGCTTGGCCTATAACAAGTCGCGTTCACAGCCGTCTAATTAATTAGTCAGTGTCTTTATGGCACATGAGGTAATCGATAGACTTGATTGATAGGCACTCGGCAGAACTTGAAGGCTCTGCCCAACAAGGAGGAGCAAAGAAAGAAAGTTTAACAACAATTGCCTAATCTCTATTTTTAGTTGTCTCGCAGCTTGGTCAAAACAACAATTGCCTCCAAATCAAAGCGTCGGCTGGTTGTCTGACTTGGCTGGCATAACCAAAACACAAATTACAATGCCACACGCAAAGTTGTGAGCATTTGCCAAGTTGGAGAGCTGGCAGCTGGCAGCTGTAGTGGACAACTATGACTACCCAAAATGCTACTTTTACGAGCCACAGATGCCATGTCGACCCGACTGAATAATTAAACAAATTAAACTCGAGTGGAGGTTTTTCGGATTGCACCGTGCCAAAAGAGCAACCGGAGCAACGACTGTAATACGATATTGGGGGTAAGTGTCCAACTGCGGCGGGGGGTTGACAATTACTGTTTCCGTTAACGAGAGTTTTTGCCAACAAAAACAAAAAAATTTATCGCCTTCAAGCAGCATATCAAATTTTTTTTTTGTTTGCTTAAATACTTTTTTTTCATTTCACTATTCACTAGCAATTAAAAGCGGTCAGTAATGCGCAAATTAATGATTAATTCATGTTTTTTTTATTGAAAACATATTATTCTTCAAGTAATTTCGAGTTATTTGGGTGCAACCCAAGCACATAAATAATTTCACTCTTAAGTTGCTTAAAATTGAAGCGAAGTATAAAATTACTTTTTATGTTTTAAATTGTTATATGCAGTCGATTTTTATGATACAATTCAATCGCATTAACCTAGATATCATAAGTTAATCGAATATATATTTGTAATCAACTTAGTCGAGGAACTCAGAGTCTTCAATTAAATGTACATAGTAATTTTAGCCTTGTCAATAAAAACAAAGCTGAATCAAGTAAAAGTATAATTAAACAATAAATAGATTGCAATTGTGGCATGTCCCTAAAATCAGACAGATTAAGAATCGGGGGCTTTAAATTTAGTTCATTATTTTTTAGTTTAAATATTTGATATTAGATTCAAAGCATCAGATCGTGAATAAGCTCTATTTGGTTTACATATCTAATAAAGAATGAAAAACTTTAATAAATTCGGAGAACCAACAAATTGTTATAAATATTTTCATTCATATTAATTATTTTATTACAGGCTTTTCATAATATACACGCAATAATATACTTAAGCACATTTTACTTAAGCTATCTCAAAACTATTAACTTTATAAAAGTTTTATAATATCCTTTATTTTATTATTATTATTATTTTTAGACTCAAAAGTAATCATTGAATGGTTTTAGTCATGGCTAACTAAATCGTCGAATTATGTGGAGCAGTTTCGAACAATGTGGAGCAATTTCGGTCAGTGTGGAGCAATTTGGCTTTCTTCGTTAAGAGTAATGCCGAAAAGTTTGGTGCATTTCTTGAATTTGCTGAATTGGTTTGTACAACAGCTATAACAATTGATGAGCCATAGATGGCGCAAATCAAATTTCGTTAAGTGTGGAAACTAAGTAAACACGAGCACCATGCAATTTTCAATAGGTGGCGACACTTTCGTTAAGCTTGGAATATGATTATAGCACAGTCGTTAAGTTCCGTTGGTTGCTGAAATAACTTACCTAAGTGCAGGCACAAACCATAAATAATGAGTCATAGATGGCCACTTTTAAAAAGTACAACATTTATTTGGAAAGTTACAATAAACTTACAACATTTAATAACATTAAATAATACAAAGCACTCTTATCACTGACTCCATATAAAAATAAGTTGCTAACCTACAATAAATAAATAAATAAAACAACAAATAAACTACAAAACCATATTTTTACCACTACTGGCGCGCAATAATCGCATTATCAGCGAATTCTTATCGAAGCCATAAATTGAGGTTTTCCCACTTTGTTTCGCCAACGGCTCAGCTGAGCTGTAGTCCAAGTTTGTTGTGGTTGATCTGGCGCTAGATGTGGTTGTTGCCACAGGGATTTGATCAAGCACTTCAAAAGTGTTAATATCAAGAATATTATTGGATGTGGATTCTGCTAGTTCTTTTTCAGAATTTGTTTCTTGAGAGATGATCGGATTTATGGTTGTTGACGTTGACGTTGTTGTGGTTGTGGTTTTTGGTGTTGTGGGTGGACGATTCGTTGTTGTTGTTGACTCCTCTGTTGCATCAGCTGTGGTTGCCACTGTGGTTGTTGCAACTGTGTTTGCCGCTTTGCTGGTTGTGTCTAGCAAAAGCAATATTTCTGAATTCGCTTCGATTTCGCCAAAAAGTTCACTTGCTGAATTTAAATCGAAATTGAGAACATCTGCTTCAGAGAATCCCTGAAGAATATTCTTTGGAGCTGGACTACTTTTTGTTGTTGTTGTTGTTGTCGGCGCTACGGTTGTGGCCAAAAATTGTGTGGGCGTGGTTGGATTTTGTGGCCAATAATATGGCGAATATTTGTCACTTTGTGACATCTTCACATTTGGTCGCTGATTGAACTGATCCTTGAGAGAGTCCAGATTTCTCTGCTGACCCAGCTTGGACTGCCAAGTTACCCACTTATTGGGTTGCATCCACAGATCTGTGTTGTACACGTTTGGTTTGTATCCAACCAACGTGGCTGGATCAACTTTGCGTACCTTGCGATCGCTTAGATCCTTGGGAGATGGCATTGGTCGCTCTAACTTCCTGGACAGATGCGGAGCTGTTTTCATTGGGCTTGGAAGTGGAGATCTCAATTTATTTGGTAATCTTGGCTTTGGAGGAGTTGTTGGGGCTGAGTTGGTAGAATTGCTGCCTTTGTCTTTGCCTGCAAAGAGTGATCGGAGTGCATCGAACGATGACTTCGAACTGGGCGCAGGAATACTCCGGGCAACCCCATCGCTGTTTGGAGCGCAATCACCGCTGTGCAAGATCTTCCAGTCTAAAATAATGAAAGAAAACCTATAAAATCTGTATTTCATTTCGAAAATTAAAAATTGAATATACCGCTATTTGGATCCTTGCAACGCACACGTTGCAAATAGCATTCATTGACAATTGTATAGCTAATTCCGTTGCGACTGGCACAAATCGGACTATATAGAGTGGGGCAGGTCTTATCGCAGCGGCGACAGCTGCCCTCATACAGAATGGTCCAAGCTGGGAATTGGAAGAGAGGGTATCACGATTTAATTACTGTCCAGAGCCAGAGCCATAATGCCTCAATGCTTACCATTGCCCACCGCTTGGCTGTGCTCCATCAGAGCGCACACATGGACAAAAGTGCGAATCTGGCCATTGAAACTGCCGCAAATTGGCTCATTACTGAATACGCAGTGCTTAACCTCTTTTTGTGCCTGGCTGTCATGGATACCTGGCCTGGCCTTTGGCTGGGATTGGGTCTGCAATTGGGATTGTCTAGGTTGGGGTTTTCGAGCTGGCAGTGAGTAGCTTTTCTCAATGGTGCCCGTGTTGCTGATAAATTGGGTGTGAAATTTGGATGGCGCAAAGATTTCCACCGCATCCTCGGATATCTCAAAATCATTTAGCTGGTCCAGCTTCTGGCTGCGCTTGCTGCGCTCCACTTCGACCTTTGGCTTCATCTTGGGCTTCAATTTGCGAGTGTACTTCATTTTGATGCTATCCTCCCCACAGAGACCCTCCGAAACGATGCGCCAATCTGCCACAGATGAAGTGTTAGCTTGGTTGCCGTGCAACAAGTCAAAGTCTACTCACTTCTGCCAGTTCGTATGTTCTCCGCCTTGACCAGACACTCATTGGAGAAGGTGGACTTGACGCCGGCATAGGTGGCACAAACGGGACGATAGACACTGGTGCACTGAATGTGGCGACGACGCTTCCGCTTACCCACGAGCAGAGTGTGCGACGCCGGCTGCTTGGAGTGCAGCTGGTTTGGGGCACGCGGACACATGCCCCACTTGTACACCAGCCATTCGGAGCCGCTGAGGCACGAGGTGCGCAACATTTCGCAACGATTCCTGAATGTCTTCCTCACTTCCGAATCAACATTGACGCCACAAATTGGCTGAAAGTTGGCATCGCACACAAAATCACAGTTGGGCAGACAATAATGCAAAGCGACATCAACTGGAGGAGCAAATTAGGAATTAGGACAACTCACAGATCAATCTTAGTTGGACTTACACAAAGGACTACCCATTAGGTTCTCACGTTGCGCCTTTCTCAAATCGCACTCATTCTTGAATATCACATACTCCCCCCGCATCCTCGCACAAGCTGGGGTGTTATCATTGGCACAGAGCACCGTTTGGGTATCCACGGCGATCGCAATAGTTGGGATTAGCAGCGCCATCAGGCAGCCCACTTGTATGCCAAACCCAGTCATCTTCAATCGCAATTCGCAAACTAAATGAAACTCAATATGGAATTGTGTCTTTTATACTGAATCGTGACCAAATTTCACTGATAAAGCCACAATAAAATATCACAAATTTATCAGAATATTTTGTTGGCAACACGTGATTATCTCACTCGAAAAGTACAGAATTAACTAAGCGATTTGTAATTCTGCACGAATTAAAAAAATCGTACAATTTCAATCGAATTCTCCTATTTGGAGTTGGAGTATTCAAGTTGCCCAAAGATACCAAAAACGGGCTTGTTAGCCTACCTACCTGGCAGATGGGGCACGATTTTGATAATACAATATTTCAAATACTGTCAAATTTCTAATCTCTAACCATGAAAAAAAAACACTTTCACCATAAATAACAATAAGCAGCTAAATATTAAAAACTAAATCAAGAAAGCTTAGTAAAAAAAAATAAAAAAAAAAATTGTAGTCGTTGTGGTATTTTAAAATAAAAAAATAAATTTAAAAATGTTAAAAATCAATTAAGTATTTACAACTTATTTCTAGCAAATAGTTTATTATTATTATATATTTAATATATTTATTTATATTTGGTTTTTTTTAACTTTCTCTATTTTAATAATTTTATTTATATTTTCATCATCAGATGATTTTACTAAGTCAAAAAAAAATTTAAAATGCTAAAAATCAATTAAGAATTTACAATTTCTTTTATTTTATCTTTAATATATTGATTTATATTTTTTTTAGCTTGCTCGATTTTAATATATTTATTTATATTTTCATCATCAAATTTTCATTAAATCAAAATATTTCAAAATGCTAAAAATCAATTAATTAATTAAGTATTTACCACAAATTTCTAACAAACAGTTTATTTTATTTATTTAAGTTTAAATATTTATTTATATTTTGTTTTTTTTTTAATTGCTCTACTTAAAATCTTTTTAGAATATAATTATAGAAATTTCTTAAAAATGCTCAAATATTTTTTAATGGCAGATTTTTCTATGAAAAACATTTAAATTCGAATCGGGATCAACTGAAAAATTTAAATCGCTTGCTTTTTCAAATTTTATGTAATCATCAAAATTCATGTAATTGATAAAAATTGTCATTTAGTCAATTAGATGCGATTTGATGTGGTGTTGCCAACACCAGAATTTCTTATCAAGACTTGCTTGCTACGTGATTTTTGTGTGATTTTGGCCACGCTAACAGATTCGAGATAAGACTCAGTCTTGGCCATTTGTGGCAAAGCTTGGCATTTGCATCGATTGTGCTGCGGTTACCAAAGTTTACAATGAGTGAATTGTATGAATATCTTTTCCGCTTTATGCCATAAACTGATAATTGTGCATTTCGTAAAATTGCTTATCTCACCCACAAATAAGCCCAAAACTTAAGTTTCTGTGCCACTCGATGACTGATGCTGCAGCATGTCGCATCAATAATGTTGAGCAGATGTTGCACAACTGTCGGAATTTAAGCTGATGTTGTTTTTCATTTTTACTTTTTTTTTTGCAACTCTGAATGAATTTTGTGCAGTCGGCAGTGAAAATTCTTCAATATCCGGCCGTTAAATTACTCACACATATGCATTCAGTTCATATGAGTTCATTCAGACACGGAAAATGCCAAATTCTCGCCTGCTCCTCAGCCAGTTGATATAATTCTTTAATCTGGCGATTATCAGAGCTGTCTTTAAGTAGTTGTCCAGAAGAAGGTAAAACGCTTAACGCTGCCAGCGGAATTAAACACATGTTCGTAAATTGTACAAATAATATGATAAAAATCTAATTTATTATTAGCCAAAAGACATAAGAGAAAATTCGACACAGACTTCGACATTAACTTGCCACTTAATCATGAATGTGTAAGTTATTTATTTAGTGTCAGCATTGCTTTATTTATTTATTTTATTTTTTTTTTGGCTGTCCATGACAACGATTAATTTGGTAATACCTCAGTTAAAGCTGGTTTGCAATCACCTGCACCAGAAATCAAACACCAAAATTGAGATACAAGTTTGCATCGAAAACAAGCATGCAAGATTAATCGGTAATTTTTTATGAACTCAGCATGCGTTTGAAAGATATATTAAAAAGATATAAAAAAAACCAAAAAAAATAAAAACAATAAAAACAACATTTTGTTTGTGCTGCACAAATTGTAATCAATTTGACTTGGGGTTACAATCTATAAAAATTAATGTGTTGAAGACTATCCAAAATAACTCAAAAAATAAAATAAACAAAAACGACAAATTATCCAAATCATAATTTTTAACATAAATTTGGTAACACAAATTTTTGGTTAGAGTTCGTGTTGATGTTCCACGAATTTATCATTTATTTAAACACAGCTGAAGACCAAAGCAAATTCGGCCAACTCTCCACAATTATCGAATTCCTAATCTGGAAAATCACAATCACTGTCTGGCGCAAAGAACAGTTACAATCTTTGCAGTTTGTTGATTTCCGAGTTCGACCAACCAATTTAACCATTAGCAAAACTGGCAACTGGCAAATGGCTTTTGCCATTTGCTATTCTTAGCAGAGCCGCATTTAGAACCATGGTCGAATTGGTTTTGACATAATCACTTGGCAAGCCACTGGCAAGATTTGGTGCCGATCTTGGCAACTGGTCTTCTCAGTTGCTAGAACTTACTGCTAATGATGGCCAATTTGAAAATGGTAAAATTGCTAAAATTTAATAATGCACAGCTAATGGAAGTCTGCCGATTTTTCTCTCTCTATTTTTAAACTCCCTCGAAAAGAAAGCAGTCAGCGTCTTTTGCTGAATCTGGGAGCGCTGAATAAAGTCGCATAACTAGGTGAAAAGTGAGAGAAAGATAGAAAGAGAGGGAGGGAGAGAATGAGAGGGAGAGAGAGAGAGAGGGGGAGACATAGCGTTGGAGCTGAGAAAAGAGAGCGTCGATCAAAAAGCGTTTGCTTGGCTGGTTAAGTTGCTTGGCTGCTTTGGCTGCTTTGGCTGCTTTGTGGAGTGGATCGTTGTTTGGGCCAGCTTTGTTAGAGCCACTTGGAAAAAGCGCAACGCAGTCTAACGACACGAGCTGAAGCATAAAGACATGCGAGAGCGGGTGCAACGTCCCTCAGAAAGTCAGTGAACACCACAATTAACTCCGACTCCAAAACTATTCAAACAGTTAAAGTGCGTGTTTAAGCCAAGAAAAAAAAGAAGAAAAAATAAATAAATAAAATTAAAAAAATTACAAAAGTGTTAAGCATGGTTGTGCAAAAGGCAAGCACGCCCACTTTGCCAGCTGCAGCTGTGGCAGACAGTCCGGCAAACTGCTACATGCAACAGTATCACAAATATGCCACACACTGCGAGACGGCAGACAGTGGCAATGGCAGCGATCTGGAGAGCAATAGCGGACCGGTACAGGCCGCACTCACGCTAACGGATGACAGCGAGGAAAGTGAGCCATCCTCACTGAATAGCGACTCCCTCAACTGCAGCAGCACGGAGTATGTGCGTCAAGCGGCGGCCAAGCCGAGCGGTCATTTGAGGCAGCGCCACAAATCGCTGCGCTCGCTGGGCGCCCTTTTGCCGGACTCCCTGCTGCGGGATATACGCGACAGACGCAGTGTGGATTATGTGGTGCAGTTCAGCAGCAGCGCCACAGAGGTCAAGGACAAGCCTGACGATGGCGAAATCGAAGCCGAGTTGCATGCAACAACGCAACGGCTCTCGCTCAACGAGGCAAGCATTGAGGAGCTGCGCGCAGCGGTGCAGCGGGCTAACTTTGTGCAAACCGGTGAGGATCCGCCACCGTCACCAGACGCGACAGCAACACAGACAAGCAACGGCAACAGCAATGGCAACAACAACAGCAACAACAACAGCAACAGCAACGGCAACAGCAATTGTTGCAGCAGTCGCAGCAGCAACTACAAATATGCCGACGATCAATATTACAGCTTTCACATCAACGAGCACGAGAACTTTCGGAGCTTTGTGCGGCATGGCGAGGAGCCGCATCTAACGGTGAACGATGATGGGGAGCAGCACGACGTCTTTGCCGGCTACAGGGATGTGAGAAGCAATGCCAGCTCCACACAATCCACCATACGCTCCGCCAAGGGCACCGTTCGTGGTGTCAAGAATCGTGTGCGCAATGGAATAGCCACATTCTTGCAGCTGCAACAGCAGCCAAATGCCAAGGTAAGCCAAGTACACTTGCCAAAAACGGGTTATCATTTCCACTGAATAACTCTTCGCAGCTGCAGCAGGCATAAATCAGTTTTTGTTGCACAAATCTGAAGAGTACAGAAAATCTTTTCAAAATTGATTTGCAAATGTTGCATAATTTTGAGGAGTAATTTTTAAATCAGCTAAAATCGACTACTGACATAATTCGAATTAAAAAATAATTGCATCTTGATAAGAAAATTCCTTAAAAATAAAATAAAGGAAGCACAAATTTCCCACGGCCCTGTTGGGTTTTTTTTTTGTGCCTGGCGCCTTTCATTGAGTCACTTGTTGGCCAAAAAAATTATGCAATCTCGATGCGCATCTTGGCAAATTGTTTACCATTGACTGCACGCTCCATGGGAGAAAGTGCTGCCAAACAATTGCTATATTTTGTTGTAGTTGTTGCTTATGTTGCTTATGTTGTTTCTGTTGTTGTTGTTGCTTTTCAATATGTATCTTTCACATTTGGTATTTATGTATTGCCGCCTGTTGATTTACTCCGCTCATTTGGCTGGTAATCTAATGAGCTGCGAGAGTCTGCAAAAGTCTGTATTTTCTCTCTGTGTGTGTGTGTGCGAGCGTGTGCAATTACAGCAGTCTCATATATAATGAATACCGTTAAGTGGCTTATTTTGTCGCCGCTTCAGCTGGCTTCAGCTGGCGCTTGGCTTTGGCTTATTTAGATATCGGTTTTGCCACTCTTTGCAACTTTGGGGCAGCGGTTTTATTTTTCTTGTGCTTTGTGTTTTTTTGCATTTTTTTTTTCTTCTTATTTTTTTTTTTTGATTTTCTTTTTTTGCTTCCCGAGTCGTGGATAGATAAATGAATGGCTTAGCTTTAGCCGTTGAGTGCTACCATTGCCACACAGCCCGAGTTTGTGCAGCTAGAAAGAGCTGAAAGAGCTGAAAGAGCTGAAAGAGCCACAATATCACAAGATTAATCATAGAAAGTGAGGCAAAAGTTATTTAAAATTGTCAACGATTTCCTATGAGGCGTGTGCTCAGCTCTCAATTCGATTGATCGTAAAACTAATTAGACAAATGTCTTTATTATATTTCTATACGGATGCCATTTGCCGGACGTAAAAAGTGCACCTAAAACTCAAAAGTGGCACACAAATTGAATACTTGTAGTTTTAGCATAAATAAATAAAATATTCAAATATATACTAATATCGTAAATTGAGTTAATGGATTTTTCTATTCATTGTTAATTAAATATATGTTTTGTTATACACATGCATAAATCTAATTTTTATTGCTCTTTAGTCACCCCAATATTTGAATTTATAATGAAAAGTATTTTTTAGTGCAATAGTAAATTCAAAAGATTTTAAAACAAGTTCACTAAATTTATCAGAACCATCCGCAAACAGTAATCTAGATTTTATCGAGCAGAAAAATCAGGTTTTTTTTAAAGTTTCATTGCATATTTCCGCTTCTCAGTAATAACTATTTGAATATAATTATTTTGAGGGCTGCTTAAAAATTTTATTATTATTTTTATTATTGAGTTAGTCAAGTTGCAAACATTTCACTTCCCCACAAAGAAGACGCGATGAAAATTTCCCTTTATCCATCTTAATGCGAAGATTTAAAATCATTTTAATTGTTTTTTTTTGTTTTTGGTTAGTTTTGTTTTATTGCATTTCACTTTCAAATTTATAGAGCTTGACTTTTGGGCCTGCTGATGGATTTGATGGAATGTTTCGAGCAGACTGCTCTTAAGATCAGCATAAATTAGCCAAATGCCGAAAGAAAAGAAATGGTAATATCTATGGCAATATATATAGCGGCACAAATGCAAATGAGCCAAGTCAATAGCAGGTTGTAGGCCAACAAATATGCGTTCATCATTTGCATAACAATCACAAAACTCAGATGCGGCTAATTACAATGCAGTCTGTATGTGTTGGCTTATGTGTGTTTTGGTCTATACTTTTGGCTTAAATGTATGGCAGAGCAGAGCAGCAAACAGATCTGAATCGAAAGTGAAAAGTTTTTTTCTTTTTCTTTTTTTGTTTCTTTTCTTTTATTTTGACTGGAATCTCGAAGATTTGTTATTGGCCGCCCTTTTGATTTATGCTTCGATGCTGACAGCATTGCTTTAAGCCTCAATTAGAGCAGCCAAATTGTTGGTTAAAATACACTAAAAAAAAAGCAAAAACAAAAACATGCACAATCAAGATGTGTTGCCTTCAGTTTGTCACCTTCGAGAAGGTAGCAACAACAACAACAACAGCAACTAGTCTGACAACAACAACACACACATAAATAGACATCTGTCAGCATTGGCATTAGCCTCGTATCTCCAAACTGTTTGTTGTTGTTGTTTGTTGCCGTTTGTTGCTCAACTCTTCGATTGCCAATCACTCGAACTGACTCGAACTGTTCCTTGTTGTTGTTGTTGTGGTTGTTGCTTGTTGGCCATACAAGTGACCTGCTTTCTCTTTTTACCAATTCATGCAGCTGCGACTGCTGCCACTGCTCCGACTGCGGCTGCTGCGTCTTCGCCTCTTGCCGCTGCTGCCGCTGCTGCTGCTGCTGCAACTTGTCAAAAACCATAACAAAACACATATATAAAAATATAAAAAAAAAATTTGTTGCTGTTGCAGCAAGGTTAGCCATGCAAATCATATGTGTTAATTGCTTTTATTTTTTTGGCAACACCAAAATCACAACTCACAAGCAAAGTTGAACAGCAGCGTTTATTGGGTTCAACTAGACAGAGGGGGTTGAATGGGGGGGGGGGGGGGGGGGGGGGCGATACATCATTTTGTGTGTTTTCACTGGGGACAATTGTTTAAATGCAATTGGAAAAACCGGCGACATTCACTGCAAAAGTTTACTTTCATTTTGACCGCAGTTTGGTTTTTTTTTCTAATTTTTTTTTTTTGTTTTTCTTTTTTGGCTTGTTGTTTGGAGGCTTTTAAAACATTTTTTTATATGTTTGCAATTTATTTTTTCACAATTCACGTCTTAAATTAAAAATATATTTTTCACGCCGCTCAACTTGATGATGCAGTTAAGATAGAAATGAGCGTGTGACAGTTATTTTAAATGCCACACGAAACCCCAAATTAGCCGTTTGATGGAGAAAAAAAAATACATATTTTATAATAAATGATGTAAAATTTACTATTTGAAAAGCAAAAATTGTTTTAGATTGTGTGTCTACTAATGGGCTGTAAATACCATTTTTAACACAAATCTCTCGAAAATACATAATATTATTGTGTTTTTTCGGCTATAAAATGACTATAGTAAATTTTATAGGAAATATGGGTTTTTTTTATAGAAGTATATAATATAAACTTGTAGTTAAGAGTCCAAAATGATAATATAAATAGGAGTTGTAGACTTAGTGGAGTATTAATTATTGAAAATGAGGAATATTATTGAGTTTATCGACTATAAAATGGCTATGGTAAATTCCATAAAATATATTTGTTTTTTTATAGAAATGTATAATATAAACTTGTAGCTAAAATCCCAACAAATTATGATATAAATATGAGTTATAGGCTTAGTGACGTCTTAATTATTATTATTGAATAATTAGCAATATTATTATGTTTAGGACTATAAAATGACTATAGTAAATTTCATAGGAAATATGTGTTTTTTTTTATAGAAATGTATAATATAAACTTGTAGCTAAGATCCCAAAAATGATGTTATAAATAGGAGTTGTAGGCTTAGTGAAATATTAATTATTATTAATGAATTAGTAATATTATTGTGTTTTTACGACTTTAAAATGACTATAGTAAATTTCATAAGAAATATGTGTTTTTTTTTTTGTATAAGTGTATATTATAAGCTTGTAGTTAAGAGTCCATAAAATGATAAAATTAATATGAGCAGTAGGCTTAGTGGAATATTAATTATTAGTAATGAGTAATGAGTAATATTATTGTGTTTTTTCGACTATAAAATGACTATAGTAAATTTTATAGGAAATATGTGTGTTTTATTTTTATTAAAATGTATAATATAATCTTGTAGTTAAAAGTGTAAAAAATGATGTTATAAATAGGAGTTGTAGGCTCAGTGGCATATTAATTATTAGTAACGAAAATATATAATATTATTGTGTTTTTCGACTATTTTCGACTAAAGTAAATTCCAAAAGAAATATGTTGTTTTTTTACTATGGAAATGTATAATATAAACTTGTAGGAGTTGTAGGCTTAGTGGAGTATTAATTATTAGTAATGAGTAATGAGTAATATTTTTGTTTTTTTTGACTATAAAATGACTATAGTAAATTTTATAGGAAATATGTGTGTTTTATTTTTATAATAATGTATAATATAATCTTGTGGTTAAAAGTCCAAAAAATTTTTGTTATAAATAGGAGTTGTAGGCTTAGTGGAATATTAATTATTGGAAATGAGTAATGAGTAATATTTTTGTTTTTCGATTATAAAATGACTATAGTAAATCTCATAGGAAATATGTGTTTTTTTTTTAGAAATGTATAATATAAACTTGTAGTTAAGAGTCAAATAATGATAAAATAAATACGAGTTGTAGTTGTATTGAAAATGTGTAATATTATTGTGTTTTTTTACTATAAAACAACTATACAAATTCATAAGATATATGTGTTTTTTTTATATAAATGTATAATATAATCTTTAGAGTCCAAAAATGATGATATAAATAGGAGCTGTGGGCTTAGTGGAATATTAATTATTGAAAATGAGACCAGTTTCCCAGCAATCGATTATTTGATAGAAAAAGACAACTCGTGCAACGACTCCACAGTTTATATTGTAATTGATATTCGGTCACTGATCTATAATCTTGGTGTCCATCAGTCAGCGCGGTAGTCTTGAGTTATATCAAGTTAGACCACATCTAACGGTTTAATCTTCAATTCAAATGCATTGGCTGAGCGCAAATTCTCGTTAAACCGGTTTCATTGAAGGGGGGCGGGGAAAGAAAGGGGGTTTATAGTCTTATTTTGAGTATCTTCCCCCAAGCCCCATTCCAGGATGGACTGGACTGGTGGCAGTGGTTGCACTTGCTCAGTTCATTGATACCAGTGTGGTTGGCTGCTTGGCTGCTGCTTGGAAAAACAGTTCATTAGCCAAAGCAGACAGCACCAAAGTTGGCCAACTAACGGAAATGTTAATTGTCAAATGAAATGAGTGAACCCGAACCGGTTCGGCAGCGACGGCCTTACAAAATAAGCCAACTGATAAATACAAAATACACTTGTCGGGAAACCGTCGCATTTCTATTGTGTGTTTATGTTGTGTGTGTGTTTGTTGTGTGTGTGTGTTTGTTGTGTGTGTGTGTGTTGTGCTGTCAATTGGCTAGCAGTTTTTCCATTATTGCTTAATTGATTTGATTAATATGATTTTGAGTGACATGCAGCGTCGTTTGGTTACGTGAGATGCGAATGGATAGCGCCAAAGAGCTAATGAACCCAACAGGTTGCACTCACATACATACACACATATATATATATAGATATATATATATATATATATATATATAAATACCATAAGAAACAGTTAGGCAAAGCCAAGTCTTTTGAAGTTGTGTTAACACATTCCAAAAGTTGATTGCATTTTTTTTTATTTTTTTTGGTCAGTTCTGTAATCCGGAGAGATTTCTCTCTCTCTCCATCTTTCTCCAGTTGAAAGCGGAAAATGTCGCTGCATTGTGTGCATTATATTTGGACATGGAATTGTTTTATGTTTATCCAAGTTTTCAATACTAATTTGTTCTTCATTCATGGTCATCAAGACCGTTGCGTGGCTAACTCAAATCTAAGCGCTGTGGCCAATTTCTGTGCCAAATTCGAGCTTTTTTTTTATATATTTTTGGTGACCTGCTTTTCCAGAAACACCAAAACCGACACAGACACAGCCAGAAGCCAGAAGAACTGGAACTACTGCTCTAATCTTTTTATTCATTTTGCCAATTCTTTTTCTTCTTCTTCTTCTTGTTGCCATTTGCAGTGCTACATGGAGAAAGATATGGGCAAGGTGGTGCTATATACGACCAGCATGGGTGTCATACGGGACACCTATACGAAATGTGCCAATGTGAAACAGATTCTGCGCACCCTGCTGGTGAAATTCGAGGAGCGAGATGTCTTCATGAGCGTGGAGTACCAGGCGGAGATGCGACAACGTATGCAATCCTCACAGATACGCGTGCCCCAGCTGTATGTGGAGGGTCAGCATATTGGCGATGCCGATGCTGTGGAACGGATGAATGAGTCGGGGGAGCTGCGACAATTGTTGAAGCCCTACAAATCGATAGCCAGCAACTACACCTGCCAGACCTGTGGAGGGTATCGCCTACTGCCCTGCCCCTCGTGCAACGGCTCCAAGAAGTCGGTGCATCGCAATCACTTCACGGCCGAGTTTGTGGCACTCAAATGCATGAATTGCGACGAGGTGGGGCTAGTCAAGTGCCACAACTGCTGAGTGGCCTCAACCCTAGGACTATCCATCAATCTATCCATCTGTCTATAATATATACATAGAATTAAAGTGTGTGTTTTTTTGTGCTAATTGTAAATCAAGTTTAACTTAGTCAACAACAATTATAAATGAAAACTAACTAAAAAAAGATTTAAGTTTAAGTAGTAAATAGTTTCGAAATGGCTAACTAACTATTTTATTATAAAATTATTAAAATTATAGCATGACTTGCATATAAAATAAGAAAACTTTTAGTTTTTAATATAATATTTTGGTGTATTTAAAAGAACGAATTTTTTGGATTTAAGCAAATTTCATTGATGCTTTTTTTAATAAGAAAATTTAACTACTTTGATCTCACTTGTGGGATTTATAAATATAAGCATAAAATCTTAAAGCTTTTAAGCCAATTGAAATATAAAAAAAAAACAATTGAGATTTTTAAGACTTAATATTTAAACGGGTCTATATGGATTGTAGTTTTTATTTACAGCCTGATTTTATATCATCTGTTTAAAATTTGACTTATTTTGAGAGTCCCATCTAATTCGAAATTTAAAATATAAAAAAAAAAACAATTGAGATCTTTAAGACTTAATATTTAAACGTGTTTAGAAGAATTGTAGTTTTTATTTAAAGCCTGTTTTTTAATCATCTGTTTAAAATTTGGAACAAAGATTTATTTTGAAAATCCAATTTAATTCGAATTTTTAAATATAAAAAAAAACAATTGAGATCTTTAAGACTTAATATTTAACGGGTTTAGATGGATTGTAGGGAAATTAATTTTTTGTTTTTATTTAAATCCTGTTTTTATATCATCTGTTTAAAATTTGATGGAGCTAAGATTTATTTTGAAAGTCTAATTTAATTCGAAATTTTAAATATAAAAATATACAATTGAGATCTTTAAGACTAAACAGGACTTAATATTTAAACGGGTTTAGATAATTTGTAGTTTTTATTTAAAGCCTGTTTTTATATCATCTGTTTAAAATTTGATGGAGCTAAGACTTATTTTAAAAGTCCAATTTAATTCGAATTTTTTGCTATTTTACTAAGGTAGGCCAGTCCAATGCCAGTCCACAAAGTCTGATTGTGTGTGTTCTGCCTTAACATCATTTTGTCCGACTGTCCGTCTGTCCGACTGTCGGACTGTCGGACTGTCTTTCTATCTTTGGCTCCTCATCTTGTTCCTTTTCGCTTGGCAATTATGTAAACCTGCCTTCCACTCAGACTCCGCACTGACCGTGCAATTTTCTCGCGCCATTTAATTTTTGCCGGCCAGGCCCACACAGACAAGTCTTTGGGCCAGCAGCTAGCAGCTTCCAGCTTGGCTAACAGCTCGCCGGCCAGTTAAGGGAGCCGGCTGTTGGCCCATTTGCAATTGCCATTTGCTTTTGGTGTCTTTGTTAGTTATTGTTATGGCATTTTTAAATGTTATTTTCCACTTGGCTCACACTTTTGTTCAAACATGCTGCCTGCCCCTCACCTCCCTCCACCCCCCCGCACTCTCACAACACGCACTGACTGTCTGACCAAGCAGTCAGCCAATCTGACCAGCCAACTGACCAGGCTAACTGACCCTGGGCCAGCAGAAACAGCAGGAGCAGGCAACCCTTCTGCAGCAGCAGGGGGGTAGGGGGGTTTCCGACTATGACGCTGTTAAAATTGTTGTGTTTCCGCATTTGCTTGTTGTTGTTGTTACTGTTGTTGGCACTGTTGCGGCCCGGATCGTTAAATTCACAGGCGGCTACATTGTAATTACCAAGTCCGACCCACCAAAGCGACTCTGGCCCAAATCCTCAGCCAAGGCAGCTTGATTTATGCGCCAACAGCGACGCCATCGGCAACGGCTACGCTTTTTGTTGTTGTTGTTGTTGTTGTCGTCGTCATACGCAATTTTTCATAAACAATTTGGCACAATAACACACAGAATATGCCGCTGAGCAGCAACAAAAAAAAAAAAGCAACAAGAGAAGGGGTTGTTCTTGACGGGGGCCGGGTTGGGGGTCAGTCAGTGTTTGGCTGTGCTGCCAAAAAAAAAGCCTGAAATATTAAAATAAATATTGTAAATGCCGGTAATGCGGGCAAACGGCTTGCGGCCACAGCAGGACGGGCACAGCTCACAGGACTCACAGGAGCAAGCAGTGTCACTGATCACACACACACACACACACACACACACACACACACACAAGCGGCAGTAGCTGTTGCTGTTGAGCTTGTGTTCCGGCCCCAAAAACTGCTGGCAGTTAAACCCTTTAAAGGCACACGACGGGACGGGCCTCCAACGCAGCAGCCATTGTTAACTTTATCCGGCGTAATTAGTTTACGCGCGCAATTTCATGTGCATTTTGGTCATTAAATAAAGTTGTTGTTGTTTTTGTTGTTGTTGTTGTTGTTGTTGCTGTTGTTGCTGCTGCTTTATAGCAGCTGCTGCTGCTGCTGGCTGGCTGCTACTGCTGTGTGTGCATTATTATTATTTTGGCATACTTTCCGGCAGCGGCTCCAATATGTATTCAAAACGTCGGAGCTTACACCTAATGCTGCATATTTTCCGGCTCAGGTGTTTTTTTTTTTCCCGAACCGCGCACTATAAATTTATGTATGGTTTTGGTAGCTGCTGGAGGCGGGTCAGTGTGTGGTTGTGTGTGGCGCTCCCAATTGGCGACAAATAAAATTAGGAACACATTATGTTTTCGACAAAAACTTTGAAATTGTTTTGTCATGGCCTCACAGCCCCCTCGCAACCCCTCTCGCACCCCCTTTCCATGCACAGCTCATTACATTTACTGTTGGTGCTTTTGCCTGCTTGGGCCACAAATCACGGCCAGCTACTCAACGGATTATTAAGTGAAAATTATGGCACTCCTAAGGCTCATAAAGCATTCACAATGCGCTCCTCTCCCTCCCCTCCAGCCAGCCAGCAGCGGTTAGTTACACTTTTTATTGTCAAACCATTGCTGTTGTTGTTGTTGTTGTTGTTGTTGCTGCTGGTGTTAGTGGCTAGCTGCTGGCACTAACCCATTTGGTGTCTACCATAAAACTAACATAGCTCACATTATGCCAACAGCCCAGTCAGCCATATATATATATATATATATAGAAAGAGACAGAGACAGAGAAAGAGAGAGGGAGAGAGAGAGAGAGAGAAAGAGATAGCGAGACTTTTATGCTTTCAGTGTGTGCATAAGTTTTAATCTGCCTTTGTTACAATCAACTATTTGGCTTCATTCGCTATGTGGTTCAACTGATGCTGCATTTGCCACTGACTGTTGCAAAAACAAAAGTCCAAAAAAAAAAAAAACTGAACGGAACCCCAAAAATGCTTCTGCCTAAGAAGCCAAAAAGGAGACTGGCTCTTACTATTCTGTTAGCCAGGGTATGTGGTATCAATAATGGCAGCTTTTATCTAAAGCAACAACAACAACAACAACAACAACAACAATAGCTAACTCCTTGTGTATCATCTATTAAGATATACTATGCACAGTGGGAGCAGGGGGGGCTGCCCTGGGGACAAATTTGATTTTCTACAAAGGTTCTCCTTCTCCATTTGATGTATGTTTTTCCCTTTTTGATAGGGTAAAATTGCTGCTTTGCTGACCAAAAGTCATTAATGTTAAAGTTGGCTTTGAATCTAAGAAAAGATACATTTGTATTTGCTTGCAACTTCTATAAATAAATATTAATTAAATCCATATTTATTCAAAACATTCATCTTTGATCATATGTGTTTAGTTCAAATATTAATTGAGGTCTGTTACGATATTAATTAAATATTATTTAACAATTAAAAATATATATTATTTATATATTTCAAATAAATCTATGTTTATTCAAAACATTCATCTTTAATCGTATGTGTTAAATTCAAGTATTTATTAAGGTATGTTATGAAATTTTTAAAATATTATTTAATATTTTAACATTAACATTAAAAAATATATATTAATTATATATTTCAAATAAATCTATGTTTATTCAAATTTTCATATTTGATCGAATGTGTTTAATTCAAATATTAATTGAGGTCTGTTACGAAATTATTGAAATATTATTTAACATTTAAAAATATATATTAATTATTTATTTCAAATAAATCTATGTTTATTTAAAACTTTGATCATATGTGTTTAAATCAAATTTTAATTAAGGTCTGATAGGAAATTATTCAAATATTATTTAACAGTTGAAAATACATATTAATTATATATTTCAAATAAATCTATGTTTATTCAAATTTTCATATTTAATCGTATGTGTTTAATTCAAATATTAATTAAGGTCTGTTACGAAATTATTTAAATATTATTTAACAGTGGAAAATACATATTAATTATATATTTCAAATAAATATGTGTTTATTCAAATTTTCATATTTAATCGTATGTGTTTAATTTAAATATTAATTAAGGTCTGCTACGAAATTATTGAAATATTATTTAACATTTAAAAATATATATTAATTATATATTTCAAATAAAGCTATGTTTATTCAAAACTTTGATCGTATGTGTTTAATTCAAATATTAATTAAGGTTTGTTACGATATTATTTAAATATTATTTAACAGTTGCAAATATATAGGAAATATAATCATAAGAAAAATATCATTAAAAAATTCACATGTGCAAAACAGTATTTTGTAGTCACTTCTAACAATCTCTCTGCATTACTCCGATTTATTCAGAAACTCTACTCTCAGAAAAATATATTCTCTTGGCCAAAATTTATTTCTTTAGTTCTTGTTACCAAAATCATTTGACCACATTTATAACATTTTTGCCAGCAGCCAAAAGTGCCAAACAATTCGCAAGTTGAGTGCAGTAAAAAAGATTGAATAAAAATAAGTAGTAGAAGAGGCTAAAAGTAAGTAAACAATTGATTAAAATTTATGCACTTCATACAAAGAATCGAATATTTTGTATATAGATAAGGGGGATATGGAAAGAGAAGGAGCAGAAGAGGAGAGATGCTTTTATTGAAAGTTTGCCTTTCAGCTTGTGCGAAGGTTGGGTAAACAACAATTTGATTAAATTATTTTAATGGTAAGTGAGAGATCTATGGTAAATATATGCGTTATCCACAGTCAAAGCCTCCTGTCCGCCCCCCTACACACACAGACACACATCCCTCAACTGGCTCGGCTCGGCGCAGCTGCAGTCAATTAATTCAACTGCGAACTATTAAAGCACACACAGGACGCTCATAAATTGAGTTTGAATCGCGACTTGCCAAGCAGCTAGCAGGAGGAAAAGGGGGGCAGCGAGGAGGGGGCAGTGGGGAGCGTGCAAGGGGCAGCGGGAGGCGAGCAGCGAACAGCCGCACATGAGTCAATTCTCTGATGGGAGTTGTAAATGAATGAATATTTCATACGTTGCGAATAGCATGCTATGTACCCAGGATGCAGATGCAGATACTCTTGGAATCCGACTGCCTCCCCACCAACTCCCCACACACACACACACACCCATCGCCCACTGCTGTATTGACCCAAGCAGCTGTCGGACACTTTTGGCCATGGAGTGTGGAATTTGAATTCGCTATCCTGCATAGCGCCCAACATGCACACACCTGCCCGCATGGCCAACGTGCCCAACATGCCTCCAATCTCTATCTCCATCTCTATCTCTGTCTCCATCTCCATCTGCATCTCCATCTCTGTCTCTTAGTCTTGTCAAGTCGCACTCTTTCGTTCCTTATCTCTGCCGCTCTGCATATCTCTGTCTAACTCTCTGGCTGACTGGCAAATATTTATTGAACACGATTTGCTCGTTAGGCACACACACAAACACACTCACACACACACACACACACACACACACACACACTCACACACACTTTCTTTGGCTGCTGTGTTTCGCTTTTCGCACATTCGTTTTTCACTTTGATTCATTTTGTAGCATTTTTCAATTTCTTTGTATTGAATTCTTTTTCTTTTCATTCAGTTTCAGTTTTTTCAGTTTTTTTTTGCTTATTTTATTTATTTATTTTTTATTTTTATTTTCTTTTTTTTTGCGCTTGCGATTTTTATCTAGGAAGCTTCTCAGCTGCGGAGCGATTTGTGTGCAAATTTTCAACTGTCATTATGCGCATGTATGTGTAAGTGGGTGTGTGTGTGTGTGTGTGTGTGGTGTAGGTGTGCTAGTTTGAAATTTGGCCTAGGCTTAGCTAGAGGGCTTGGCCAAAAAGAAACAGTTAATAAAATCCCTTGACACGAAGGCGTTTACATAAGCTTTTAGCAAATAATTGAGTGTGCGTGTGTGTGTCCTTGTTGTTGTTGTTGTTGTTGTTGTTGTTGTTGCTGTACGTGTGCCGTGCCAGCTTGAAAATTGTACAGATTGTACCGTTAGCTCCTGTGGGCCAGTCATTTGGGGCCAGCCGCCTTTTGCGCCCAATGTGGCCCGGTGGTTTCAGTTTCATTTCTCTAACTGGAAATTCAATTGAATGGCCAAAAATTGTTGTTTACATGCCGATTTGCTTGTTTGATTTATGCAAAATGCGTTTATGTGTATATGTGTGTGTTAGACAAACAACACACACACACACACACCCACATATGAGCTGATGTGTGCCTTGAGATTTGGCCAAACAATCCAGAGCCAAAATTAGCCAATGCTTCAGTCCATCCCAACAAAAAGTCCGTCCGTCCATTTGTCCGTTCCGGAGAGAGCCGACTCCTGTGTGTATTAAACGGTATTAGCTGTCAACGGATGGAATGGGATCTAGATTGCCGTTTGCCGATAGCTTTGCCTTAGCCTTTAGATATAAATATATATATATATATATATATTTTTGTTATCGGTTTTGGGTCAACATGTGCCTTAATAAGCTGCTGCGTCGAACCTTTTTGGCTAAAAATTCGTCTTGTATTTGAGGACAAACATGTTTTTCGAATCTAGCGAATGGAATTTTCTATTTACATATGCCTCAAATTGTTGCAAATGCGGCTGCTTGGTATTTGCAGCACGTAAGCGCGTTACGATTACCATTACGCATACGCCGCGTTAGCCATTGGCTAAAAGCTTAGCACTCAGATTGTTGTGCACTGTGCACTCAGCCCACTTAATAACCTGGCCAACAACACAACGCACAACGCACAGCGCAAACAAGGCCAAAAGGAAAGTCAGCGAACGAGCTCAAGAAAAATAATATTTGTCTTCGGTACAAGTTGCATTCAAGTTTGCTCGCTGAGTTGTGGGTAAACATTTTTCATCCGCAATAAATAATGGCGCTGCGAAGGAAGAAAAATATTAATAATAAAAGCATGCAACAGCAACAGCAGAAGCAACAGCAGCAGCAGCAGCGCATAAAGGGACTGCCCCTGCCACAATAGATTTGGATGTGGATGCCACGACTTCGGTCCGAGCAGAAATGCGGGCCAACAAGAAAAGTGCATCCACGAATAAAATCAAAGCCATCAACTGCAATTGAAAGGGGGCAAGTTGGCAAATTGAATGGTTATTGAAAGGGACAACAAGAAGTGCGCGGAGTGTGCGGAGTGCGTGTTGCAAGTACTCTGGGGTTAGATATTTCTGAAGAAAAACTAAAAACTAAAAAAAAAAAAAAAAAACGCAAAGTTTTGTGCTCAACCCCTTATGGCCATAAAACTATTATGCAAGCTGCATAAAGACTTTGTCAAGTGGAAAAATATGAAAAACTTTTACATTTCAATACAAAAAAAAACAGTAATGCAGCCAAAAGCAATTGCATGCCACTTGCAGCAATGTGTGAAAATTGTGATTACTAGCATATGCCACAAAAAAAATTAAATATCATAAAAAAAGAGGGGGAAAAAAAAAAAAAATGGTAACAGCTGTTATCAAGTTTGGTAATTGATTGCGCTTTTATGGTTAATGCGATTAAATTTGGTTATGAAAATGCAAAACATAATAAATTTAATGGGCGATTTAAAGATTACAGTTAGCTGCCAGCAACATAAAGGCAACAGCAACAACAACAACAACAACAACAACAACGAAAGCAAACAATGTGTAATGTGGCACAAGGCACACTTTCAATTTACTTAAAACACATAAAACTTGATTATCTTGATTAAATTGCAAATCAAAAACATGTTTCAAGGATTACTTGTGTGGCATGAACAGAAACACCAAACATATACAGTGGCAAATCTTATCAAACCACACACACACACACACACATGAGTGTGCCACAAAGGCATAGATTTGTATATATCATCCATATATATATATATATATATATATATATCTCGACATTGTGGGCATAAATAATAATTGTAGACTGCATGCCACAAGCCCTGCCCCTCCCTCTCTCTCTCTCCCTTGATGTGCTGGCTTTGTCTAGTGTGTATGTTAATCTGTTAACAAGAAGCTTAGATCGATTTCATTTCAAAAGTGTTTATATCAATTTAAAGTAATTACAAGCAGCCACAAGCCCATGCAAACGAGGTTGACACAAAACAAACCCAAAGTCTGTTTATCCCCCTAACTCCCCCCCCCCACCACTACAGATATGCATGTCATGCGTGTGTGTATGTGTGTGTGTGCTTGAGCAACCTGGTCGTAATGGAAAATATTACGCAAATTGATTCTATAAGTGCCATGTCAAACTCGTTGCGTTTGCCTGTTGACAACTTGGCAAGCAGAAGGCCAAATGTAATTGGAATCCCAAAGAGCAGTTCTCAAGCATATAATATCTATAAATATACATATATATATATATGTATTGGTATATCATGTTGTAAGACATCCATTTTCATCTTTGCCAGTGACAACTCAAATGTCGAGCGTGCTGACAAAAGCCTTCTGTGTTCTGGGGACTGTCGAATGCCACGTTTTGTAATTAATATGATTATTGATTGATATGTTGCAACAAGATATGTTCATATTGATCTGTACTTGTACATCTTCGATATGTGTTCTTATTGAGTGTGTTGATTAATATCAATCAACTGATTAGTTAGTTACACCCAGCAAGTAAGTGAAGTGTCTGCTTAATTTGTGTCTGGAAATTGTTATAGTTGCTAAGAGCTGAAATATATTCCTCAACTTGAGCAAGACAATCCGAAAACTAAGAAGTGTTCTTAGCAAAAATATATAGGTTAAATTAAGAACAGTTATAACATTGAAACGAATGCAAAAACTTGGCCTATAAATTTTATAAAGAGCGCAATTAATTTAAGACAAAAGTATGTCAAATTTAAAAGGCTTAATAATTGCATTTGATTTTTTTTATTATTAGTATTATTATTTATTTATTTTATAGCAAATATTGCAAGTATAAATATATTCAACAACTTGGGCAAGACAATCCGAAAGTTAAGAAGTATACTTAGCAAAAATATATAGGTTAAATTAAGACCAGTTATAACATTGAAACGAATGCAAAAGCTATAGTTAAATTGGCCTATAAATTTTATAAAGAGCACAATAAATTTAAGACAAAAGTATGTCAAATTTAAATAAATAAATAAATAAAATAAATAAATAAAAATAATAAATAATAATAAAATAATAATAAAAATAATAATAAAAAAAAAAAATAAAAAAAAAAATAAAGGCTTAATAATTCGATTTTTTTTATTATTCGTATTATTATTTATTTGTTTTTTTTTTTTTAGCAAATACTGCAAGTTTAAAATGAACTTTATAATCCCTAAAACAAGTATGTCTCCCTTAATAACCAATTTTAATTCAACTCACATATGTCCAAAAAAAAAAAAAAAAAAAAACACTCAAGTTTTGACAGCACCACACAGAATTGGGCTTATAACACTTAAGTAACTGTCACACTTTGAGTGCATTCACAAAAAAGTATCTATCATAAAAAAGTCGAAATATGTTTTTTTTTTTTTTTTTGGTATTTGCAGCGGTAAAATGCATACTAAGTAGGCTAATTAAATGGCTGTGGCAAAACCGACGACTGTCGAGCGTTGCACAAAGCGCAACTTTGTTGCACAGTGCTTGAGGGCATTTGGCAGTTGGGTGGCAGTTGCTGCTGCTGCTGCTGCTGCTGCTGCTTAACTGGTTCGTGTGCTACTTTGCCACAGGTGCATCCAAAGCACAGCTAAATCTGCAAATGTCAAAGGACTGCTTCAGCTGCACAGCTGAACAGCTGAGCAATAGCTGGGAAACTGGTGCTTCCAGCTAACCAGCTATGCCGAATACTCTCTGGCTAATCTGACCAATTTCAAGCGCATTGTCTTCAAATTCACCTCCGCCTGACAGCAGTGCCACATTGTGCCACAACGGAAGGGGGAGTGGGGGGCGTGACAATGCAAAAATCTAGCAGTGAACAATGTGTGCACAAAAAGTAAAGTGCCCATGTGTCGGTGTGTGTGTATCTGTGTGTGTGTGTGAAAATGTGTATATTTACATTGCACTTATGCACATGTGTACAAACAGTAAAAGAGTGCAGGAAAGAGATAGAGCTAGCAAGAGAGAGGGAGACAGAGATAGGGGAATGTGAGGCAGGCGTAGCAGTGGCATTAGTCGAGTAGATGACGCTGTAATAGCATTCAGAACTCTTACTAATGAGCAAAGTGCGAGGGGAGTCAGGGGAGCCAACGGGTTGCTAGGATGCAGGGGGGGTGCGTTGCAGGTCGAGCAGATGATAGGACTACCGCTGATGTTGCAACCGGCTTGCCATCACCTTGCCTGCAGCGTTGGCAACAACGCTTGAACCAATTTCACAATGTGAGGCATCAACAAGGCACACACACAGAGGCACACCAAGTAGACGATGGGGCACCAAGCAGCAAGCAGCAAGCAGCAGGCATAAGAGGCAACACCAAGAAGCGGCACACAACACACACCCCCGAAATGCCCCTGCAACCCCGGCAACCGGCAGCTTCAAACTAATTGTGCAATTATTTTTGCATAAAGTGGCATAAACATGGCTAGAAGAGGCATTATGCAAGTTGCCTGACTTTTGCAACATATGAAGATGTAGCAAACACCCACAACACCAGCTTGTGTGTGTGTGTATGCATGTGTGTGTGTATGTGTGTGTGTGCGCGTGCCTAAGTGGCACTCGTGCAATTTGAATGTAATATTCATTATTCTTTGCACATTGTCTGTCTGTGTCTGTGTGTCGGCCAAAAGGTTTTTTTTTTTTGGCCCGGCCATTGTCTGTTGGCTGGTTAAAGACTTTAGTTAAGAACTTTGTACAAAACACTGCTTATTGCGCTTGTGATTAAATTCTCTTCAAATCCATTAACATTCACATTTTGCTTGTGGCCAGCTTTAATTGCCCATTAAAGCGGACAATAAACTTAAAAGGTTTTATATCTAAGCCAAAATTAAATTTGAAGTGAATTTTTAGTATGGCAAAATTATTTAAGCAGAGTAGAAAAGCTGAAAATAAAATAAATGAGTATTTTTAGTATGTGAAAAGTAAATATAATAAATAATAAAATAAATACATATGCGTTTTAGAACCGGAATTTTAAGCGGATAAAACCTAAATACCGAAATTGATATTATTTTTAAAAATTTTGCCATCGATTTCACATATATAAAAATCGACTGATATATTTCTTTAAAGTTAATAATTGTTTTAATTTTGCACTTTAGAGTATTCAGCATTCAAATACGAAACTCTTGTAAGAATATGTAAACTATTTGTAATCTGCAAGCAGATTTTATTTATTTGAAAATCGTTTAAATTTGCCACCGATTTAAATTAAGTTTAATGCAAATTTAATCGCATCTGTTATGGCGATTATAAAGTCTTTTGGTCGCTTCAATTGTTTGCAATTTATTTTCGTATTTTGTATTTAAATATACCTGTTAAAATTGAGTTCTGTTTCTCGGTTGTAATATTATTAAATATTTGGCTTTTTGGCTCTGGAATTATCAAAGCATGCAATCAACTTTATACGAAGTAGATTTAATTAAATTTTGCAATTTAAAAGGTCTCAGTATCAACGAGTATGAGCGTGTGTGTGCGTGTGAGTGTGTGTGTGTGTATGTGTGTGTGTGTGTGTGTGTTATGTTGTTTTTCGCTTTGTTCAATTTTGTTGTCTGGAGGGGCAAAGGAATGCGGCGTTTACAGTCTCTCATGTCAGCGTGCCATAGTTTTTCGTGTTGGCTTTTGAACCAGGCTTTAATTTGAATTAAATTTGCGCCCGAAGAAATCCAGCTACATCGCTTTGGGCCAGCTACCGAAGTTTTTAAAGGCAACAGAGCGAGCCGAGTACCAAAAAGAAACTACAGCCGAGTGCTCAATGGTTTCTATATGGCATTTTTCGACAATTAAAATTAAAATTTAAATGAAATGAGCGCTCTCGTAAGTGTGTGTGTGTGTGGCAAGTTCTGTGTGTAGAAAAGCCACAACACACACAGTACTGAAAGCTAAGACCGTTTGAAAGAGTAGTTGTAGGGGGTGGAAGGGGGCGGGGGGCGAAGAGGGTAGGCAACAAAAAACAAACCGCAGCAACCAAAACCAAACACAAATGCTACATAAAGAAAAAGTCGACTTTCGTCGTCTGGGCAAAGAACGAGCACAAATATGTAAATGAAATTGTATGACACGGCAAACACACACACACAAGGACACACACACACACAGACACACACTGCTTGCAACACATATGCAGCAGTTTCTGCAGTGGCGCGGCAAAACTCGAGCAACTTCTAACTAGGCAGCTGTGTGCGCAAAGGTGCAATACGTACTCAGGTGTGTGGGTGTGTGTGGGTGTGTGCGGATGTGTGGGTGTCTACATGTGTGTGTATGTTTGAAGTTTTGCTTAGCATGTAGTTCGTTGACTTTTGAAGTTGTCGACACACAGCGCCAACAGCCAACAGCAATTGCAATTGCACTTTGCCATTACATTTATTACATTTGTAATTGTTGTCAGTCGCAGTTGCGTTTTGCATTTGCGCTCGCGGGCTGAGCAGCAAAAGCGTTAATTATGTGCCAAAAGCAATTTTCGGCATGCCACCACCAAGAACAATTACTGCAACAACAACAACAACAACAACAATAGCAGCCGCATGCAACGGCACAAGTTGTTTAGGCGAACGTGTCAAGCGGAAGTCGTTGCCAATCGAAGTAGTTTCCGGCTTGACGTTTACAACCTTTGCTGTGGCATCGTCCTTTGCCGTTGCCGTTGGCACTTACTTTTGCCTTTGCCTTTGCCTTTTGCCTCTGCCACATTTTCAGGAATTTTCGCAACACTCTGCATGCCACGTTGCAGTGCCAGCTGCAACTTTCACTTTTAACACTTGCTCTAAATTCAAATAGAAAAAGAGGATTTAGAATTTTATTTAAAAACAGCAGCGAAGGATTATCTTAGAAAAGCTGAGAATATCCCTGTACATTGGAGTTATAAATAGTTGCATCAAGATTATTTTTAAAATAATAAGTAGTAAAATCAGGTCAAGAAAATATTTACTTATGGCTTTGGAAACGTCTACTTGGCAAATCTTAAAAATGTTAATTAAATACTCTTCATAACTAATTAAATTATATATCGATTTATAACTACTCTAAATATATTATATATATATATATATATAAATTATAAGTATAAATAAATATAAAATATAGAGGTATATAAAATCGAGCAAATTATGTAAAATAAAAGCAAAATTTTTTTTTATAAAGTATAGATTTCTTATAATTATAAACTAAATATCTCATTTGCCAATTTAAGCTTTTTTCATTTTCTTATTAGATTTCAAGTTTGATTGACAAACTGAACAGCTTCAAACTCGAACTAAATATAAAAAAATATTTAAAAATAGGTATAAATATAAATAAATATAAAAAATAGAGCTATATAATATTAAGGATATTTTATAAAAAAAAAACAAAAATTGTTTGATGAACTAAAAATGTCTTTTAATCATAAATAAAGCTGTTTCAGTTTTATTATTAGATTTCAGGCTTGATTGACAAACTGAACAGCTTCAAATAAGAAGTGAATATAATACTTTAAAATAGATATAATTATAAATAAATATAAAATATAGAGGTATATAAGATTGAGGATAATATTTCGTAAAAAAAAAAAAGAAAAATTGATTAATTTAGTTTCTTATAATCAAAAATAAAGCATTTTTCGTTTTATTATTAGATTTCAAATTTGATGGACAAACTGAACAACTTCAAACTCAAACTAAATATAATATTTTAAAATAGATAAAAATATAAATAAACATAAAATATAGAGCTATATAATATCAGGGATATTTCGTAAAAAAAAAAAAATTGTTTGATGAACTAAAAATTTATTTTAATCATAAATAAAGCTTATTCAGTTTTATTATTAGATTTCAGGCTTGATTAACAAACTGAACAGCTTCAAATAAGAAGTGAATATAAAATTTTAAAATAGATATTTATAGTTGTAGTTGTAATTGGAGTAGTAAAAATAAATAAATAATAATTCATTAATTAAATGTGAATTTCAGTCTTGTTGTCCTTGACTGAGTTTTTACCAACGCTGCACGATTTAACAATAAAATTAAACTTTTTTTTTTATTCTGATTACACAGAAAACATACACACATTTAAAATGGCTTTGCATATTTCATTAATGGCTTCAAAATTCATGAGCTGCTAATTGAAAACGTTTGTCGCACACACACCAGTACACACACACACACACATAGGCACACACGTAGGTTAAGGACTAGTGCGTAGCAGTGGGTTCATAGTTTGCTGGCGAAAAAGGTGCACGGACCACACTCAAAAGCCGGGCAACATAGTTTAGCACTTTGGCTGCCCCGTCGCGACGTCTGCTCAACGTTCGATGCCACATAAGAAATCAAAATGTCGGTGCTTCCAGTTTACCGTAATGTATGCGACCTAAGCGGCGACCCAAGCGGCGACCCAAGCGACCTGCACTCAAAGTTCACCATGTATGGCCTGCCACTTTTGTATGCGAAAATATCAAAACACAAACACACACACACAGACACACATGCAGGCATGCATGCAGACTTATGCATGTGAGGCAACACACACACACACACACACACAGACACACCTTCAATCACTTCCGCTGAACGATGAAGTAGCTCTTTGGCACGCTATTATTCTGCAGAGCCTCGAAGCATATATAAAAGCTTGGATTGAGGGGTGTTCGTCGAGGGGTGTGTCGAGGAAAGGGGTAAAGCGTTATATGTAATTGGAACGTGTGAGAAATATAAAGCAACGTTCTTGGTCGTTGGGAGTTGGGAGTTGGGCGTCGGGTAGCCGCTTAAGTTGTAGCCCCGTTTTACCGGATGTCCTGTTAGAAGCGTAAATAGGCATAAAACAACGAAAAGAACATTTCTATTACACCCCCTACCCCTCCCCCCTCGCTAAGCAAGCCTTTACCCTCAGCCAGCCGTGAAAACTTGTCTAAAGTCTTATGGTGTCGGCGTCGGAAACGCTGCCAGCAGCTGTCTAATGGCTACGCAAGTGGCCAAGTCCAAGTAGCAGCATTCCTTTGAGCCGTTTCGTTTGATTTTCTATGTTGTTGTTGTTGTTGTTGTTGTTGTCGTTCGCTTTTAGCGAATTATAAATGCAATATTGCCATGGCAATCGCCGTGTGGCGGCCAAAACGCGACTGCTGATTATGGCCAGAAGTGAGACTCATTTGCCTTTTTTTTCTTTACTTTTGTTTTGGCCTGGCTAACATTCAATGACACCTCAACGGTAGCAAGTGCTTTTGGTCAGCCACTTCTTGTTTAACTGTGCACCACACAAAAGCTTGCTTAGCTTAGCCTCTTTAAGTACACACACACACACACACACACAAAGTCGCACACGCACACACATAAGCAGTCACTCAGTCACAGCGCATAGATGCAGGAACAAAGCTAAAGGTAACAATGGCCAAGTGCCAAATACACGTGCGCGTTGCACGTATACCAAGTGCCACGCCTTGCACTCGCGCCAGCCCGCCTCGACTTGCCATTCCCTGGTAGCTGGATAAACTGCTTTTAGTCAACTTTAGTTAGTTTGGTCAAGCGCCTCTCCACGGCGACTGCCCGCTGCTAATGGAGAAGCTGAAGCTGAATCTGACTGAAGTTTTGGTTTGTCCGCTGCTGTTGCTGCTGCTGCTGCAGCGTTTTTTTTTTTAGCTGCCCCGTGTCCTGCTGTGGGTCCTGGCTCTGCTCTGCTGGTCCACTATTTACAGCTTTAGTTTTGTTTGCCTCGTGTTTTGTCATGCCTCTTATGTCCTGCTCAAAAAGTGTAAACAACTTTGGGCGCTTGGCCAAGTGCAAGGTGTACACACAGAGTACATTGCAGCAGCAGCAGCAGGAGCAGCAGGAGCAGAAGGAGCAGCTGGAACAGGATCTGCACGTCCTCGCCACCCGACCCAAAGCTGCTTCGATGGTTGCCCTACTGACCAGCGTCGACTGTTAATCCGAGATGTTTGTTTACCTTGGCACTGTGCGAAGGAACTTGTGCTGGAGCTATGCAGCGACTACACTCGAAGAAAAGTCTTGTTCTCAATTTGAGTTTAATACAATTTTAGTAAAAATAATTTTTGCATATTTTTTTAACACATAACAAATAAATAGGTAAAAAAAAAATGTAAGAACATTTTCAGAATAATTTAAAAATTGATTTAATTTTCGATTTTAACTTTTTCAGATTTTAATTCAGAATAATACAAAAATTGTGTAAAAAACTTCAGTACTTGAAGAAATAAGAAAATATTTTCTAAAATTTCCCAAGATTGTTTGCATAACCAGAAAATCTCTTTCTCAATAAAAAAATGTTGTTTGCCACTCTAAAAAAAAAATGTGCGTAATTTGAGTGAGAAACTTTCTCAGTATTTTTGGAGTGTTCGAACGAATTTTGGTGCGGTGTAGTGGAGCAACTGGGATGGAGCCTCATTTATCTTGTGAATGCAATAACAACGACTTAGCTGGAGCTTTGGAGAGTCCTGTGCAAATCCATTGAACCTGCAGAGAGTGTAATAAGTTAGTCGTGAAGTTTGCAATGCATCCACTAAGATAAATTAGACTCCGCACTCCTGGAATATTGTGATTCTCTTCCTTATTGCTCCAAAATATAAGTATGTGGGTATCCGAATGGAGCAAAAAGTTTATACAAATATTTGTACAAAAAAAAGACTATATTAAATTTGATTAATATTTATATTTTAATCGCATCATAAATGAAAAGTGCAATATAAATATTCGAGTATTCAAATAATTTTTATTTATTTGCTTTACATTTGTCAACGCATCTTTAATATTAAATATTTATTTAACTCAAAAGTTATGTGTGAAATTTTTTGCTATATTTCGATTCATCCAGACCTGACAAATATTTGATTTTATATCTTTATTTGAGCGTTTATTTATAGTGTATAAAGAATATCGCCTTTGGGATATAATTGCATATAATTGCTATTTTGTATGCATTGTTGTTATTGGTATTGGCCAATTAATAAAATGACCTACGCGTTTTATTTGTTTTTTATTTTATTGTCCGATTTAAATTATGCACAATTTGTTTAAATGCATTTGGCGAATCGTGGAATGTTGTTAAATTTTAATTATGTTGCCGATCATTGTTGAAGTTTTTAAGTTTTAATCGGACAAACCGCTTTAATTCGAATTTAAATTAATTAAAATCACTTACGGGCGAAGGCAAAAACCAAACCAAATCAACAACAATAACAACAACAACAACAACATCGACAATAACAGCAAGAATCACTATAATAGCAACAATAACAACCATTAAAAATTGGCAACAACAAAAACCCAAATTAACTTTGGAACGCTACAGATTCACAAAAAAAAAACCACAACGCATCGTTGCCCACAAAGGGAAGTGGATGAAGGGGGGGGGGAGAGCTTGATTGAGCCATTGGGTGTTGCGGTGGGGAGGCACAGCAGGTGGGCACAAGAGGCGCAACTGCCATGTGCGGCGGCTGCTGCTGCTGATGTTGCTGCCACTGCTGCTGCTGTTTGCATTGCGACCGATAAGGGGTCAAGAGGATATTTGGGGGGAGGACCAAGGTGGGCGGTGCCACTGGCATTTTATAGGGCATTTTATTTTAATAAAGACTTTTAATTGAATTTTCAATTGTTGCGCACGCGACACGGTGCGGCGCCAATGTTTTTGCTGCTGCTGCTTGTTGCAATTGTTGTTATCGTCATTACGGCTTTATGTACTGTAATATCAGCAGTGCATATTGTTGCTGTGTTGTTGCTGTTTTTGGTTGGTGTGCAACATTTGTTGTTATTTTTCAATAACCTGCTGTTAAAGCGTAAGTCTGTGGTTAAACAATTACGCGTTGCAGCGCATACAGCCGTACAACGGCTGATAAAGGCCAGGCTTCACGGCTTGTCATGTCATGTTGCACAAACACAGACACACACACACACACACACACACACAGCCACACATACACACTCACTCACACACAAGCAGCAGTTGATTTACATGCGCGTCGCTACAGACACAAATGGCATTCACCATTTCCGGCTTCCGGTCGCACTGCTTAGCACACACACACACACACACACACACACTTGCAAAATATATACACCACTTTAATGTTAAATCAATGAACGTGGCAACAATTAAAATATTCCACTTGCAGCTTCCGCTTCGAGGGCGACATTAAAAAAAACTGGCGCCACATTTCGCGTCGCTGTTTTTTTTTTTTGCGCACAAATTGCGCAAATTATGGAATTTCAATCATTTATTTATTATATGTAAATAATAATAAAATATACGAACAAAGTTATGCATTTTATTAATTTTTAATTTGTAGTCGTGTGCTGTTGTTGCTGCTGCTGCGGCTGTTGCAACTATTGTTGTTGCCACGGCAAGCGTTGCTGCTGGCTTTTTGTGCACTTAACTGTCAATCGCGCATAAGGCAGAAACAAATGTTGTTGTTGTTGTTGTTGGTCGATTTTCAGCAACATTTTTTTTTGAACATGCTGCCCACTTCATGGGCATTGTTTGTACTTCAATTTTTGTTGTACAGAATTTCAATTAGTTTTTCATACACTTTATTGGCTATTGTTTCCACGCTAAGTGCCTGCGTACACACACACATGAACACACACACACACACATACGCACACAATACACTTCCGTTGAATGTGTATAAGCTGCACAATATTCACAATTCTATTGTGGTTTTTATGCGTACTCATTTCGATTTCAATAACCAATAATAACTATACATAAATAAATACCACAAGTTGAGTTTAGCTCTGAATTGATTGTGTTGTAATTCAGTAAAAAAGCGCACTTAAAAGCAAACAGTATTAGTTAAAGAAATAAATATATATATGTAAATATATTAATATGCTATGAATTCAATTAAGGAATTAATTAAATTCACTTAAGTTTGTAATTTCTAGTGTGATAATTGAATTTCTAGCGTAGGTAAATCAAAATAATTTTGTTTGCCACATATTGTTATTAAAAATTCTGTTTAACAATTCAAAATTACTCTTTAAAAATAATAAATAAAATACTTGTAAGCTTGACAATTAAAATGTTATTTATTTAAGCTATTATTAAGCAAAAAGTGAATTAATTCATTCTTAAAATTACCTTAAACGATAGAAAAGAATGCTTACAATTTTATGCAAGCTAAAAGAAACACAGTAATATTTACTAAAAATTACAAGATTACAAAAATTTTAATTTAAACAGAAATTTAAGGATTTATTATAATTTATTAACTATCAAAAATTGTTCAGTTATGAAGCGTTTATAATTGTTTATAAAATAATAATAATATAATTGTAAAATAGTAAAAATTAAATGCTAAAACTAAAGTAGCTTAATGCAAATGATTTTATGAAGTTTCAATTTTCGCATATATTACAAAATTCAAAAGCCAAAATCTTAATAATATCGATATGATTTTATTTATATTTTATATTTTAAATATTTAAATATGTACTATATAATAATTGTAAAGAAATAACCAAATAACAGCTGCAGTAGTTTTGTACAAATTAGATAAATTAGAAGTTTCTTCTAATTTTAGCCTAAAAAAGAAAAAAGAAAAAAACAACCATAATTACCTGGTTGAAAGTGTGGAGTTGAAATAGCTTTGATAATTTCGTTCAAAACTCAAATTTTTGTACGGCAAAGAGTGCAATGCGCAAATTAAAATAGGTTGAAGTGGGAGAGTGGGTTGCAAATACTTATATCACTCGTATGTTGTGCTTCTTAGCCCAAAAGCGAAACGCAAAATCCCAACAACCGCAAAGGCGGGAGGGATGAGGAAGAGCCAACAGCCAGCAGCGGCATAACATAAGAATGTTGTTGCGGTTGCCCCAACCTTTTGTGCAGACGCAGCCAAAGTCCGACAACGAGGCACAGGCCGAACTGGCAGTCGGAGTCAGGGTCGAGTTGAGCCTACATATATATGAAGAGTAGTAGTCGTAGTAGTGGTGGTATATATAGTCGTATAGTCGTTGTAGCTGACTGACGTCTATGCAAATAGGTATGTGAGTGGCAGACAGCTGCAGTGCAAGCTGCAGACGCTGAGGTGTCAAAATCAATTTGGTACCTCGGGCCTCAAAACTATGAAAACAGTCATCAGAGAGGCAACAGGCAAAGGCAGGAGTTGTTCGGCTTGTTCGCATGGACGGGGTATGTTGAGGGGGAAGTGTTGAGGTGTGACTGCATTAATTATAAAATTTTGAATGCAATGCCAAGTGAAAAGCGCACACCTAACAAATTTTTCATAGGCTAATAAACTTGAATGCGTTAGCCAAAAGCGAGCAATGTGGACGGCTCGGGAATGGAACAAGGAGTGTGTTGGGAGAAGGGGGTGACCTGAGAGAGGGGATAGGCAGCTGTCCCGAATACTCAGCACAAAATGCCTGGGCCCACAACTTGTTTTTTGCCGCACTGTCACCCAATTATGTCACACAGTGTACAACAAATTAATGCCTCGTTGCGTTGATTGCGCCGAGTGCGGCTGCCGTCACAGTCGCAGTTGCTGTCGCTGTCGAAGTCACAGTCGACGTCGGCGTCAGCGTCGCGGTTGCTGTTGAGAGAGCGCACGAAAGTATGCAATGAAAAAAAGTGCGCAAAAGTAAAATCACTAAAAACAGCAGCCGACCGAGAATTCATTCGAGACCCGACACAGTCGCTCTGTGTATGCTTACTGTGTGTGTGTGTGTGTGTGTGTAAGTGTGTGTGTGCTACTGTGTGATTGCGTGACAATTTCAAACAGATTTAACCGCCAATTTAAAATGAAGTCAATACAAGCGAAAGCAACTGAATTGAGCACGCAAAAATGTTCGACAAAATGGGGCGAGCAAAAGTGATGAAAATAAAATAGCGCAACTATAAAATACGCTGTAGAAAAGGCAATTAAAGGAGCCTTGTACAACAAGGATATCTTTCAAGTAATAAGTAAAACTCGTATTAAATTAAAGTACCCAACAGTCCTAAGAATCTAAACTAACAATGCAATAAATCAAAATAAAAGCGCACTAAACGTGTTATTTTTTTCAACTTGCAGTTCATCATTCATCATTGAAATACCCTGGAATATGACAGGGTAACTGAGTTGTCGCCCAGCGACAGATCAACGGCCCATCAGCAGCAACACACAGTCAGTCTGTGAACGAATGTCCATTTTCCTTTCCCTGTCTGAACTTCACTCTGTGCGTTTTTTTTATGTTTTTTGTTTTGCTCCAACCGACACTTAAATGCTCACTCTGGGCCACTGTGGGGGCCCGGCAGTTGTTGGCTGTGTTGCCGGTCAGCGGTGCGTGCTCCACCGCCAACTGTAAAATGTATTGTAAATTTCACGAGTTTTTTCGGCTCGCCTGTTGGCGGCTGTTGTTGGTTGGGTTGACTCTGTGTGGATTTTCATTCTTTTTTGTTTAATTTTGATTTTATTTTATTGGACCGTGCTGTGCGCCATGTCAGACAAACGATTTAAATGAAATAAATTACAATAAATCACTCAATCGGTTTAAATAAAAATGTTGCTCTTGTAATGAGATATCGTGTGCGGCAGGGGCGGCAGCGGCGGCAGTGCAAGCGGAAACTGAACGGTGTGGCAAGTGCAAAACCAGAGCAAAGTCTATAAACAGTTCAGGGTTTATTTATTTCACATTATTTATTAATAAATTCACAAGAATTTTACCTAATTTATTATTAAGCGATTTAGCCAAGCTTATTATGATTTAAGTTAAGAAAAAAAAGTTGAATCTTGATTAATGTTTTTATTTTATTTCTTGATGAATTTATGCTATCAATTCTCATTGGAGATCAAGCTGTAAAGCTCTGATCAATCAATTACATTAATTTTTAAAAATTCTTACAATATTTTAGCTGTACTTATGAAAATCCTCAAGACTCTTTTTTGATTTCCCCACATCATTTGAGTAGCTATTCAACAGTGGAAATACATTTACTGGCACACTGAGCCATAAAGCAATTCACAATGCAATCATCTGTTACACAAATAAAAAAAAAAATTTATATATATATATAAAAAGAATGTTTGAATCAAAGTAAAGTCATCCTAAATAGTTGCCTTTCGTCTCACTTGCTCCAATGGCATAGTTGGAGCTTAGTGCTTAGTGACAGTCAGTAGTGCATGTAAATGCCATGACAATGGTTTCTGGAGCAGCCCTTAGATGGGGGGGGGGGGGAACGAGTGGGAGAGGGCACTCCAAATCATTACTCGTATTACTATGAGCCCAGACAAATCTAAGTCGGAGGTCAGTTCAGTAGACACACAACGTTTTGTCCACCTGAGTTGTCAACAAACCGTGAAATTATCAACCCAAATTGGACGACATCTTCGAGAAGGGAGAAAGAGGAGTGAGGGAGGAAGAGGGGGCGCTTGGATTGGGTAGTTTCCTTTCTTTGTATTGTAGAGCACGTCTTAATGCATATGTTAAGCTCACCCCCCCCCCTCCTTACCTGCGAAAAGCTTTTAATACAAATTGAAAACGCTTGAGGAGCCAAGGGGCTCTGGTGCACAAAAAAAGGCAAATGCTCACAGAGATTCAAGATGCCAAGATACTTGTGATAAGCAGTCAGAGGTTACCCAGGCAGCAGCAGTATATGCTTATTTATGCCATATATATATATATGAGTACTCCGATGAGTGTTCAAATGAGTGGCTGGCTAGATGTATCCATGCCATGACAAACTGACAGCCAACTCGTCTGCTCCATCTTAGATTAGGCCAAATGCACTAAGCGACGTACAAATCTTTTGAGTTTTTCCTTCTCCTTTCATTTTGAGATGCCTCTCTTTGCCTCGTCTCTTGCATAAATGTCAAGCAGAGTTAAATTTGCATGGCGATTCACTTGCGGCTACAGCTATTTATCTTTGTGCCCGGGCAGCAATTCAAGTGCAGCTGAAACTGGAGCACACACAGATTGAGAGATATAGAGCGAAGGAGCGAGGGAGACGCTGGAGATGGTTGGACAGCAAGCGGAAATGCGCTTTATGCAGCATTTAAATGCGCCCATTTCCGGACTGTGCCTTTGCCGACCTTCAGATGCCTCAATTATTTCATTAAGTAAAACGTTTACATTTCACCTAATTCCGCCCCCAGTCGACTCGGTGCGCCTGCCCAGCCTTTGAGCCACATCCGTTGCATTCGTGTGCAAACACGCAGAGTCAGAGTGCTGTGGGTGTTGGATGGGTGGGTGGGTGGGTGGCGTGGGCGTGACAATTGGAATTGGAGCAGCAGAGCCGAAAACGGCGAAACACACGAAACAGAATTTATTTCTCAATTCCCACTTCAATTTCGCAAATTGAATGAAAAAGCGCTTAAAAATATACAAAAGCAGCAGCCAAGCAGCCGGAGAACACCTCCCTCCGAAATAAAGTAACAAAGGCAAGCCCAGCAGCTGCAGGAGTGGGAGCAGAAGCAGGAGCAGGAGCAGGAGCAGGAGCAGGAGCAGTAGCAGGCGTAGGATTCATAGCACACTACTATTACTCCTGCAAAAAGAGGAAAAAAAAAAGGAAGGAAAATGGCAAACGAACGACGAGCAGAGCGAAAGGAAATCTTACAAATAAAACGGAAGTTAATTTACTACGTAAACCGAAAAGCATGGCGCAGCCACATCCGGTGAGGCAAGAGCTGGGTCAGAGTGCTGAGAAAAATACTACAGCTGGGACTGAAACTGTAGCTGAAAGTGAGAAAGTAAGCGGTGAGCGGGGAGGGAGAAACCTCTGCTTGCGGTTGCCCATTTAATTGGCCAAGTTTGTGCTGCACTGTTGCAACCCGTGCCTGTCGCTTAAGGTAGCCAAATATTTGCTTATGCAACAGACGCGACACAGACATTAAATGGGTGGCCTGGCCTGTGTGTGTGTGTGTGTGTGTGTGTGTGTGGAGTGGGGGTGTTGGACAGTTGCAGCTCACACTTAAAGGCGCTTATTACGTTAACAATTGCGAATTTCGAGAGCGTTGATCCGCCAGCGAGAAAAGTCCAGCAGACAGGATTACTTTGCATAATTTTAGGGGCATACAAATAACAGCCTGCCAGCGATTTGCTGCAACTCCCACACACACACACACACACACACCTGGCCACATGCTGCGCCAGGTTGCTGGTGGCGCCCCTGAAAACGGAAGGAAATTTCACTAGCCAAATGCAGCGGCAGCAGCCATGGGAATAGTAAAGAAATGTATAGCTAGCTGTGTGTGTGTTGGTGTGTGTGTGTGTGTGTTTGTGTTGGTTTTTTTTTATGGTTTGGTAGGTGGGGGGCGTGTCTGGGCAACAAAGGCGCATTAGAGCGATAGCGGCGGCGGCACAAGTATTTGTTATGCGGTAAAAATGCATAAAAATCCCCGAGACCGGCATTTATTTAAATTTATGCCGTTATAACGTAATTTTGCATTACCCCAAAAATGATGGCGTCGGCGTCACCGCCATTTTATTGTGCAATGCATAAGTGTTAGTGTGGGTGTGTGTATGTGTGTGTGGCACACTTTATACAGGCATTTTTGTACAAATTTTCTGCACATTTTTGTGGCGTCGCCTGAAGGCGAAAAAAAAACGTTTCCTTTTTCATTCTAACTAAATATTTGCAATTGTTATTTGTATATTTTTATCTATTTCTATACATACAATTGTATTTACTAGTTTATGTATTTATTTTTTTCGCTTTTTAAAACATTTCAATTGTTTATGTGTATGCTGGATATATATTTTTATTTTTTTCCTTAGCTGTTTTTGTGTATTGTGGCTCTGACTCTGGAATAACACAATGCAAAAGCTATTCATTTGTTATGCATATGAAGTAGACCAAAGCTGTGGCAACAACAAAATGAAATTCTTTCCAGTTGTCTAACTGCGGCGATGCCTAGCTGCTTTTTTAGTGTTTTGGTGTTTGTATTAATGTTGCTTGTTGCCTGCCTCAAATGCTGCTGCACTCAACATTTTTGCCTTGGCAAATTAGCGGAGCGCTTTGAGGCGGTTTCCTGTTGGCGCACCAAATTCAAATACAATGGCCAAAAATAACCAACATGCCAAACCAGCCGCAGCTAAGTATCATATTTAAAAAAAAACAGCAGAAGTGTATTTAAATATATTATTTTGTATGCATATTTACTGCAAAAGGAATAAATATATATAAAATAATAAAATAATATTAATATATATAAATATTTATTTTTTCACTGAATAAATTTTCAGTAATTAAGACAGCAAACATAGTTTTTTTTTTATAATATTTGCAATTTTCTATTTATATTATTTATTATTATTATTTAAAAAAAAAAACAGCATAAATGTATTTAAATGTATTATTTTATATGCATATTTACTGCAAAAGGAATAAAAATATATAAAAATAATATAATAATATTAATATATAAAAATATATATTGTTTAAGTGAATAAAGTTTCAGCAATTAAAATAGCAAACATAGTTTTTTATATTCCTTGCAATTTTCTATTTATATAATTTATTATTATTTAACTGGGGTCTGCGACCTATTAGATCTATTGTGCCCACTTCTGAGCTTTTAGCTCCTCCATCAACCCCAGTTCCTGAACGAATGCCAGGATCTTTGATGGGTTGAGGGCTCCTGTGTCATTGATATTCATAGCATGCATCCCTAGGGTGCTGCACCTTTCCTGGCTGGGGCGATACATATGATATGTTAGGGTGTGAGTTGAGGACTCCTCCTTGACTTTACAAAACCTACACTGATTGTTACTTTAGCTACCCATTTTGGACAGGTGGCTTTTTAGTCCACATTTCTATTATCGATAATCTGCCAGCTATTCCCAAATCTTTCCTTAATTACATTTTACATCTATTAATTTTCATGAATTTATATTATTTAAGTTTAGCACAATTCGTTTATTCATTTATCGATTACCAATTAGGAGAATATTAGCTTTGGTCAGGGCAGTTCCGATAATTCTGTGTATATGAAAATTGGAGTGTATGTGTATTTAATATTGTTGACTTCTTGCTGAGTAAAGTCAATTTTGAATAAATGAATTAAAAATGCAGTTCTAGTAACTACTTTATCTAAAAAACATTGATAATTTTTAAAACTATTTTAGAGTAACATCAATTAAAAAAAAATGATAAATACAAATATATTAATTAAAAATGTGTCTAAAACTCAATTTTACTTTTAATTTCAACAATTTCTAATAATTTTGAAATCAATTTTTACAAAATGTTCAATTTTTAAACAATTATGAAAATTTCCCAGTTTTTATAGAATTCAGCTTTTTGAATGTATTTGTATTTGTGTATGGAATAATTTAAATGGGAACACTTCTCCTTCTTCATCGCAACAGCTTCAATCTCATTTCATGGTTTCCAAATCTACTTGGCTACATCAAAATAATTAGTACAAAAATCGACAACAATGCAATGTCCAAAAAAAATCAGCACACGACTCCTAATGTTATCCCATTGTGGCAAGTCTAAGCAGCTGAGAAGATTGCATTTGGTTGCAATATGGCCAAGTATCTAATTTGTTAATCCATTGGACACAAGACGCAGCTGCGACTCGATGTCAATTAGTTGGAAAACCCCAAGCACGCGTCAAAGTTAAAAGCTGCTTAGCTGACTAATCTTTGACTTGGATGTGATGGCCCAAAATCTGGGAGGGATGTGAAATCGAATAATGGGTCTGATACTGGATTTGGGCATGGCGGGTGGCATTCAATCAAATGTAACTGTGACGCCAGTGTCTTTTACTGCCACTGCTTGTTGCTCTGTGCTTTGAATACAAATTAGATGAACTGAACTGGCTGCCCCCAAAAACAACAATAGTGGCAAGTAGAGACTGAGAGAGAGAGACAGATTGAGACACTCCTCCAATCAAGTGCTGCAATTGCGCAGGACATCGACATTTCTTGTCGACGCTGTCATTGATGAAACCGACTTGATTTAAATTCAAACTAATTAATCAGAAACAGTTTGTTAGATGCAGACAGAGATACTTCCCCTTTTCCTCCCTAGCCCACTGCAATCGACCTCATAATGCACTTCAATAAAGCCATCAAAGTCAACCAAAAGCCTGTACAAATATATATGTTGATTTCCAGAAACCAGAAACCAGCGAGCTGCTTAGGCTAATTAAACGCACAATTTGTATGTCTGACGCCGAGAACTGTAAAAGCCCTATAACGGGTCTTAACCTGGCCAAAGTGCTCAATATGTGTAACAGTATCTCACACCCAGGCAGCAGCGGCATTAACTTTAACCCCACAGCTCTCCTCTCTGCCTATCTCTCTCTCTCTGAGGCAGCTCAATGATTTTGTTTAGCTCAATGATTCGGAGAATTGAGTTCACATATGTGTGTGAATGAATCTATATATGTGTGTGCGTGTGTGTGTGTGTTTGTCACTATTTCTGTGTACTCTGCAATGCCACACACGAACGCAGCGAGACATTCGAATGTCTGTCATGAATTGATACCAATTTGCAATTGTTAATGAAACGCTTTGTGCTGTGCCGATTGCATTGCAGCCAAGCCAATGGCACACCTCCAATTTAACACCCAGCACCTAAATATGTATATATATACACACACACATATATATATATGTATATATATATATATATCGGCATCCTGCTTTGCCTTTTGCTCCTCCGTTGCATTTCCATCTTTAGCGTTCATTTCACACTGCTTGTTTTCTTTGTCATTCGAATTACATTTTGACCAAGTTTCTGTGTGTGTGTGTGTGTGGGAGGCAAGGTTGAAATTCCCCCAAGACAGTCTCTGCATATCTATATGTATATGTGTCTGTGTGTCTGTGTGTGTGCGTGTGTCCACTGTCCTGCATGTGCTCGTGTGCTTTTGCTCATTTCAATTTTGTAATTGAGATTAGCTCTTGGGAATAATGGAGATCAGATCATTTAATTAACTTTGTTTTCGAGCACATCGAATCCAGCAGCCTCCCTGTGCTCCTCCTCCTCCTCCTCCTCCTCCTCCAACTACTTCACTTCCTTCTGTACTTCTTTCAAACAACCACTCTGCCACATAGTGTCAAGTGTCTGCAATTGTCTGTGTGAGGTCGTCTTTTGTGTGCTGTCTGTGCAACTGATTGAGGCAAGGCAACGTTCCAAACGCAATAATTTTACCAATTGCTTCTGCTCTCTTCTCTCTTTGCCTTCCTCTGCGTCCAGCACTTTGTTTGTAGTTGTCCATCTACTTGAAAGCTGCCAGTTAATTTTCTGTTGGCCAATTTCATTTGTTAATTTGCATTACGAATATTGCACAGCATTTTGTGGTCTATTTGAGTATGATAATTTGTTGAAAGCAATAATACCCTGTACACGTTGAAAATACATAAATAATGGGTTGGCTTAATTTGTGCATTTGCTAATTATAGAAAAATATTCATCTAAAATAAAAGCCTTAAAATATATACAATGAAAAAAATCATTTTTTTTTGCTTATTTGAACTTTTCATAAATTTAAAAATATTACAATTAATTTTGTAATTTTAAAATAAATATTTGTAAGAAAAAAATAATTTTTTTGTTGCTTAATTGAATTTTTCATAAATTTAAAAATATTACAACTAATTTTGTAATTTTTAAATAAATATTTATAAGGAAAAAAACATTTTTTTGTTGCTTAATTGAATTTTTTTATAAATTTAAAAATGTTACAACTCATTTTGTATTTTAAAATAAATATATATATGGAAAAAATCATTTTCTGCTGCTTAAATGAACTGTTCATAAATTTAAAAATAATATAACTAATTTTGTACTTTTCTTATTACTGTATTAATTTAAAATATTTATGCTAAGGTTTCTTGAAGTACAAAAATAAATATAAATTGGCTTAAATAAATAAGTAAAAACTATTAGTATAAAAATTTCAAAATAATTTTTTGTATTATTTTATATTTATAATAAATAAATAAAAACTATTAGCAATAAAAATTGCAAAATAATTTTATATATATATTTATTTACATTTATGTTTATATTTATATTTAATTTTAAAAACCATTAGTTGCAGCTTTTTTCCTTTAATTTATATAAATAAATAAATATAAATAAATCAGAATAAATGGTAACCAAACAGTCGGTTTCATTTTATGTTATTCTGATTCTTTGGAAATAAGTTCTCTCAAAGTAAGACAGAAAGTTGGAATTTTCCAGCTTCAATTAGCAATTGAAGTGCGCGTCGAGATACTCAGATACTTTTTCGGGTCCATACATATCATTTACTTCAGTTAAGTATTGTATATTTTTCCAGTTTCTTTTTAGGTATTTTGTTAGTTCTCTCTCTCTCTCTCACTCTCTCTTTTCTTTTTCACAATTGCATCCATTCGTTATCTAATTGCATTCAGCTGTTTGTATATAATAGCTGTCATGAGAATTGAAAATGTACTTTTTTTGAATTATTTTATTTATTCATTTATTTTCACTTCATTCACTGGTGGTAAAAGTTTTTTTTTCTCAAGCAGAACTTTCTTATATTGAGTCGACTTTTATCAGTTAGTTATTTATTTGATTTTCTTTTTTTTCTTTGCTGCAATTGCAGACTTGTCGTCGTATATCAAAAGTACAGTAAAGCATCGACTTGTTTTCCTTGTTTCTATCCTGCCTGCAGCAAACCAATTGCAACCAATTTTAATTAAGAACTGAACAAAGGCACTTTTTGCACAGACATAATAATTTACAAGCCAAGGGTAAAGATTGTTTGTTTGTTTGCCTTTGGGAAAATTAATTTCAGATAAATAGAAATAGAATTCGATTTTAAATTTCGCCTGCAATCGATTTTGTGCTATGCAATCGATATGCAGTTTGCTCGATATAATTGTTGGAATTGCTGCTAATGCAACAGATTTGATAAACCTGCTATTTAGCTGCAGTCATTGGGCAAAAAAGTGGGCAAAGGGTGAGCTGGTGTGGGGGGAGGGAGGTCAGCAGTGATGTGGCATTTGCAGTGGAATACATTTGGCAGATCAAACGCAATCGCAGCTTGAACCGCTGACAGTTCGCAATGGAATCAACGGAGGAGGTGGACGAGGAGCAGGAGCAGGAGCAGGAGGAGGAGGGTTTGTCACGGTGACAGCTGTGTGGTTAATTAGGCCCTCGAAAATGGTGCACGCCATTTTGTTGTCAGAAATTTGTACCTGCATCGCTGGTTTTTGACAGTTGGCCAATTGGTTGCTCTCCCAAATTGTGCAGCTCATTAAATTTGAATGGTCTTATCAGAATTGGCGACTGATGATGCTGCTGCAGCATGTTGGCAAATAAACCGTTGCATAGTTGCAGGCGTCGATTTATGTTGGCTGCCTGCAGGCGTTGCCTACTTTTGGGGCTGGGTGGTAGTAGGCAATGCCACGCCCCAAATCGCAGGCGCGAAACTTGTCGCAACTTTTTGAATGCCTTTGCCGTTAACTTCTTGGCGCGAAAAGTTTGCTGTAAAATACTTTGCGCAAATATTGTTTTCGCATGCTTTTGTTCTGCTAAGCAGCAAGAAGTGTGCCACCTTGCCCCACACTGCCACTGCCACACAATGCTACACTTGCAACGTAAATTGTATCAATGTGCGCTCGCTTTTTCAAGAGTTTGCTGCTGCTGCGACTTTTTGTTTTGTGTGTGTAAAAGAGTGAAAGAGAGTGGAGAGTGTGGGGGGTGGTGGGGGAAGAGTGACTTCCTCTCTCGACTTGTGCTATTGTTTCCGCCCAACGTTTTGGCCATGTATTGGCATTTTCAACGCTTATTTGTATCGTTTTCGCTCACTTTGTTGTTACTTTTGTTATGGCTTGAGCTGTTGTGTTGCGGTTGCCACTGCAACTTACAACGTGCAACGCGTCTTCTTCTTCTTTTATTTTTGCCACAGATTTTTGCCATTTTGTCTGATGCTTTTTCGACAATTTCCTTAAAACGCAAACTTGAAAAGTTTCCCCGAAAAATATTTGTTTCTTTTCTCCCGCTTATTTTATTTTTTTTCAAGTTTTCAAATCAATTGTGGCATCAAGTTTGTAGCAATGACAAAAGCCTTTCAGAGCCGCACCTTAATATTTATTACAAAACAATGCATATATGATCTGGAGTCCTTTTAGGGACGACGCACAACTGGCTTCAGAATGCCCTGAATAATAATTGTTTACTATAACAGATTGGATAAATTCTCCTCCAGATTTTGACTTACAGAGACACGCTTTAGGATGGAATCCTTGCTGGCATCGTAGGGATGCTGCTTTGAGGGTATCTCCAGCACAGTGGGTACTGCCAACAAATGTTTGTCGATCGTTGGACGTATCATGTCGGCATATATCTGATTGATGATTATAATGACAACATCTTCGCGAGCCAAAAAGCGCTTGAAGCACTTCTCAATTTCAGTGACACTTGTGCCTAAAAACACATTAAACTAATTATGTAATTTTTATATCTTATTGAGTTACCCTTTTCGACAACCATAAAATTGGACTGACGCTCCTCGTTGACTTCGCCAATGCCGCCAAGCAGAAATCCAACGCAGGTGTCCTGCATAAGGATCAAAATAAATTCAATCTTTGGTACAGTGCGCCCCAGTTATACCAACCTCATCGCCAATGACAGCCATTAGTTTACCCTGCTCTAAATATTTTTTGGACATAATTTATTTTTAGTATGCAACCTTTTAATATAGGAGTTCAGAATATTAATTATTTTTCTTACAAAATTCTGAGCTTTATCAATCCAGCTTAAAAGTAAAATTAAAATATTTACAAAATGCTTTCAAAGTACTTCAAATTCAAAGGTAACTCGATTACTCGTTTTTCTTTTTTCGAATAGTAAAAACATAATTTTCATTGAAATATATCATACTTAATTTATTAAAAATTGATATAAGAACTGAGTTGTTTTAATATCAGTCATATTTATTCATTTCTTTTTATGCCAAATTTAATGATATATTAAAATAATGAACAGTGCAAATAAATACAAGTTGATAACTTCAATAATTGTCAGTGCAAATAAAATAGACTAAATAATTAATGAAGTTGGTAATTTCGATTGACATACTTAATTTTCGAAAAACCAGTCGCGTAATTTAAATATAAATTGAACAATCGCCTGGACAGCAGTGTGGACATGTTGCGATATTTTTGAAATAATTTGAGTAAAATGCGAAACGCGTCGATCCCCAAAAAATAAAACAACAGAAACAAAAAAAAAAATAAAATAAAAAACAAGAGAAAATGAGAGGAAAAATGGCAGGCGTCGCTGCACTTGACAGCTGCGGCACATTTGATGGCAAATCGTTGGTTGCACTTAGCTGTTGCAGATGGAGTGCTGCTATTTTATTTCTATTTTTACAAAGCAATTTTGTGAAGCGTAAAACAAGTTTTATAATTGTTTAAAATGTTTGCTGCCAACGTCCATTGCAATGCAATTTTATAACGAATTTTGTCAGTTGGTGCTCGAAACTTAAGCGAGAGCAGATACAACAACAACAACAGTAAATTGTAAATTGTGTGCCAAAACATTTGCGTCATGCCCCCGAGACAAGGGCCACGCCCATTTTTGTGCTATTTACGCAATGTTGCGCTCAAAAACTTAAATGCTGCGACAGCTCCTAATTGGATTAGATAACTTCTCAAAAGGGTTTAACATAACACACTCACATTTGCCCAAAGCCCAGAGCCAGGTCCACGACCAGGCCCAAAGCATACAAATTACGCATACGCCGCATTTGCTCAAATTTGTAATCTGTGTGTGTGTGTGTGTGTGGCAAAGTGAATCGTTTCCGTTCCAAAAGCCGGTTATGTGCATCATTGTGTGTACCTTTCCTTTTCGTTGTTATTGTTGTTTACTCATTTACGTTACGTAGATGCAACAACAACAACAACAACAACAATGAGACAACAAATTTAGGGCTTGTTGCCTTTGCGCTACATTTGGCTAATCGTTCGAACAAACTTTCAACAACAATCGCGTTTGCCCTCTGTGTTGCCACTTTGTGAACTCCAATCGCCTTTTCAAATCAACTTTTAATTGTTTACATATCAATGACCACGATTTGTTTTTTGTCGCTGTTATGGCCATGTTTGTTGTTGTTGTTGTTGTTGCTGTTGTTGTTGTTGCGTTCGTCGTGTGGCATAACTAATTATTATTAATGTCTCGCCGTGAGCCCCTGACATTTACAGTTAATTAATAATTGACGCAGTTGACGTCGACAATATGTTTGCATATCTGGCCAACTATAACAGTTAATGCAGCGCCCTGAGGTGCATTGAACCTTTGGCCAAAATCAAGCATGCAAGAAATTAATCAATGCACAAATTGCTATAAATTTCGAATAACAATTAACTATCAATGCACTGCAAGAAAATGTCGCACTGGAATTGCATATCGATTTAATACTCAAAAATTACAAAAAATAGTTCTAAATTAGGAATTTCGAAATCCTTTCTTCAAATTGAAATTTACGCCTGTGGTCTTCTTTTCATCTGATTACGAAATTCTTTTCAAATTTTTTTTAAGCACAACCCATCTTTGACCGTCTGACCTTTTTTCTTGATTTTTTTGTTTTTTTTTTCCTCTAGCAAATTCACATTGGTATTACAAGCCAGTCATCCAGCTAGCTAAACAGGCGTTGTTGTTGTTGTTGTTGTTGTTGTTGTGCAGCAAGCAACATTTTATGCTACCGGTTTTTAGTTTATTAAGTGGCAACAGCAGCTAAGCAACAGCAACAACAATAACAACAACAACAACAATCTGTGACTACTACTGGCTTTTGGTTTTTAAATATGGTCATGGCGACATTTAATATGGTGCTGCCTAGAAATTTTCACTTATGCTTGGCACGTTTTGCCTATTTTTCCTCTTAAGCACTAAATGCTTTGGGTCAAGCTCTCGAAATCGTTGAAAAAATTGTGCTGTTGGGGTGACAACAACAACAACATCATCAACAATAACAACAACAACAATTTGCTGTTTACAATGTGTCGTTTCGAGTTTTCTCTTTTTACCTAGAATAAATATGCGGTAATTGTTGTTGTCAAATCGACATGGTAACTTTGCTTATTTAAAATAATGTTAAACGATATTAAGATTAAGATTTAAGCTTAAAATAGTACTTAGCAATGTAGCTATAAATGTATAAAATATCTTTAAATAATGTTATACATTAATGCATATCTACAAACTTCAAGATTAAAATTGTAAAATTGACAAGGAAATGTGTAGGAAACAAATTCAAATAAAATATATAAAATAATATATATAAAAATTCTAATTTAAAAAACGAATATATTTATAATGGAAGCTGTATTTTAAGCCTGGACTGATTAATAAATTTAAAACTTAAAAATTTTCATATAAATACTTTTAAATAACTTTTTAATAAAATAAATAAAACTAAAATTAAATTAAAAATGTATAACTTTATAAATTTATAATAACTTTTTAATAAAATAAATAAAACTAAAATAAAATTAAAAATTTATTTATTAATAATTTATATTTACTACAAAGTTAAATAATTCGAACAATATATAAAAAAATATTTAAAAGAAAATTAATTTTAATAATCAAAAAATAAAAATAATTAATTATTCATCTTTAGACTGGCAAAATCACTCTACCCTAAAGATTTGCAAATCTTTTAAACCATTTTAAGCCATTATCAACCATTTCAAAAGTCAACGTGACACTTATTGATGGCTTTAAGCCTAATGTTAAATGTTTAACATTTAAAGCAGCTCAATATATAATGAAATAAGTTATGAACCATCATTAAACTGAATTTTGGGCATTGCCCTCGTTGCTGTTTCTCGCTGCCTCTCAGCCTTTCGCCCTTTCCATTTTGAACTTTTGAGGCAAACAAACACACACACACACATGCTTGTTATTTATATAGTGCTTGAAAATAGCATAACATTTTCGGGCTTATATAATATGAGAAAGAGGTAAGGCTGTCATGCGAACTGCTTTTGTCAGCCAACCTCAAGTTGTATGCACATCACGCAAATCAAGGCACACAAAATTCGCAAATTTAGCTTTCTTCTTGAACCTTTCAATGTGCATATCACGCTGCTGCTGCTGCTGATGTTTAAGCTGCTGCTGCTGCTGCTGCTGCTGCTGATTATTCAACAATTTTTATTGAAAGCTAAAGAGGCGTGCAAAAACAACTAAAACAAAATCAACAACAACAACAACAGCAGCAGCAGCAAGAAAGCAATGAGTAAAATGTCAAATGCAGGCAGCGAGCAGAGCATACATAACAGTAAAGCGACATTAGCGACAACAACAACAGCAACAACAACAACAATAGCAAAGATCAATATATGAACAGAGATGCCAATCAGAAAAACTGCCATTCACTTGCTGGCCCAGAAATATCTCTCTCTATTTATATATATATATATATATATATATATATATGTGTATATAGTGTATATATCAATTGCTTTTTGTTTTTGTTTTTTTTGTGCATTTCGATTCATTTGAACTGTAAAATTAGCATAATGACATTAAAATAAACCAAGCGACAGCAACGCGGCGATAAATGCAACATTTGTTTGTGCGCCTGGTGAAAGGTGGCAGAGTCGCAAGAGGGACGACAGTTAAAAGTCAATTCTATGTACAGTAAAAACTAATTTTAGACGTGTGAGTGTGTGTGTGCATTATTACACTTAAAAAAATTATAATAAACAAACTGAAAAATCGAATCAGAATTTAAGTATATGACATTATAAAATGGATATAAAAATTTAAAAGCAAAATAATTTTTATAAAAAAAAAGAGGTTAGCATTTTAAATTTGGAGAAAAAATTTATTAATATTTTATGAATTATTATGTTTATTAAATTAATTAAAATTCAAATTAAAATAAATTAAAATTTAATTATTAAATTATTTTTTTAGCTTTAAAATTAGTTATTAATATCAGATATTATTTATGGGCTTAGTGTGATTTTTTCATTATTCTAATTATTATTATTACTTTTTTTTTCTGTGTATAACTGTATAAATATTACTTTTGGGCATAGTCACAGTTACAATAATAATTCTGCATACAGCAGGCGGTCAGCCAAAAAATTGTGTCAATGCATTTAAAATGCAGTATTATTTTGTTGGGTTGATAAACTCTCCATTAAATTTTTGTCCGACCATTTGTCGAGTTGTCCAGTTGTGTGACTGGCTTCAGTTCATCCGTTTGGCTGTTGCTGTTGCGTATTTGTCGATTCCATTGACGAACTGGGTCAGCATGTGGCTGAGTTGGCGGCATAGCCAAAAACCGTTAATAGTAAATGCATTAAGCCCAATAAACATCAAAATAGATAGATAGATATATGCCGAGGCGTTTGTTCCAATTCTGAGAGCATGCCGCACATTAGTCTTAAGTAATGGCCACCACCCTGTGCCCCGTGCTCCATGCCCCAACAGGGGGAAATAAAAAAAAAAAAATAAAGAATTTATCAAAAACGTCACGTAATTACGAGACAGCCGTCAGCAATTGACAAACCTACACACTCACAGATATAAATGAGTTTAGATACAGTTACAGCCACAGATAGATATAGATACACATGTGTTGCCACAGCTTGCGACTTCTTTTCAAAATTCCCAGCCTGACGAATTCACCAACAGATGCGTTTGATTTGTGTGGCTGCTTTTGCTTGTTGCGCGTTGCTTGTTGCCTGACTGCCAGCCAGCCAGCCAGCCAGCCAGATTGCCTGCCACAGCGTCTTCCACAGATTCAACGCTATTGTGTGCCAACACAACATTGTATTGTATTGTATCTGATTTTATATTCCAATCACAAAAGGCGTTGTCAAAGCGGCGACAGCAACGCCAAAAGTTGTTGCCAACCTTCTCGCAGCTGAAGCCAAACCCGAAATTCTGCTGATTGTGTGACTAGTATGTGGGAGCGAGGGAATCTACAGAACTGATCGACACGTCACTTGCTCTTGGGTTTGGCACACACACACACATAGATAGAGAGAGGGGGAAAGGGACGGGGACTGTACGCACTTGGCTCAGCTGCTAATGGTGTTCACTTTGTGATTCTGAGGAAACGTTGACATCACATCACAGATTGAATGCTTGACATATTGCCAAAAAAAAAACCAAAAAAAAAAACAAAAGTTTCGATAAGCATCAGGTTTCCAAGCTCAATTAATGAACAAAAAAGAAGGATTATAAACTATTTTTTGCTATTATAAATTGTAAATAGGTATGAAAAAAAATAGTATAGGAATTTAAAAAAAATTTATATATATAAATAAAAAATAAATATATAAAATAAATATATAAAAAAAATATATAGGATTGTAATGATGACCAAACAAAAAAATAAAAAAAATATATGTAAGATTGATCTGTTTGCAGTAATAAATAAATAATTGGTAATCTTTTTAGCTGTTTGAAAAGCTTTTTCAAATTTGTTTCGTCTGGTTGCCTATCCTCAAAGTGATTTTTTTATTTTGTTTTTATTTTTGTATTTTTATGCGTATTTTCGAAGTTAATTGCTTTGACTTTCAATTGGATGACACAGCAGAGGATGTGTGGCATGAGTTTTATGGCCGATCGTTTTGGGAGTTGAGTTGAGGTTGGTGGCATCGCAATTTGTGCTAAACCTTTTTGAAATAGCTGCCGCTTAATTGCCCATTTAAATTAATATAAATTTCAATTTGTGTACACACACACACATACAAATACACATACCACGTGGTTTTTTGTTTTTTTTTTGTTCAAACTGGCTTTATTGGCAATATGCAAAGCACATTTCGCATACCACATGTTGCCAACACGTTGCGCCTCACAATGCGCCACACCCCCCCTCCCAACCCCCTTTGCTGTGTAGTGCGCGACATGCGAGTTGTAAAAGAAATGTGAATATCAGCGCTTATAATACGCATGAAAATGAAATAAAATCGCATTTTTGTGATTGATTGAAGCATGAGTAATGAAAAATTGAACGCGCAGCAGGCGAAAGGTGTTGCCGCGATGCCGCTGATGGTTGTATAGGGGGGAGGCGGGGCTTACGTGTTATGTATATGTCTGCATGACTCTGATTTTATGCACTACATTACCTTTGGATTTCAATTCGCAGCAAATCAGGCAGCAATTTACCTAAATAAAATGAAAATATGATGAAAACTGTATGCATATGGGAAACCCACAGTCAGCTCCAGAGAATTTCTTTTTTTTTTTAATAAAATTGTATATAGAAATAATACAAAAGTTGATTTGAATTGAATTAACGGTCTGCTTGTGACGCCTCGAGCTGCTGCAGCTTATTTGTCCATCTGCAATCTGCTTATAAATATCTCAATCTATATACAAATCGCTAGATGCTGCCTGATGACACGCACGTAAGCTAAAACTTCAGCTGAAACGTCCAAGAACAGGAAATAAGAAATCAGCAAGAAACTTCCATTTAGCCAAACAGCAATGACAACGTCAATACAAAACACTCTTGGATTGGGGAGAGGATTGGGGGGGGTGACATCTAAGCTAAACAAAAGTTACGAGCCATATTAAAATGTCATCGTGTCAATGGTGCAGACGCTTGACCAGCAACACACAAACACACACACACACACACACACACAACTGTGGCAACCAGCAACTAACGACGACATGATGAAGCGTAAACAAACATGTTCAACTGGCAGACAGACGACGGGTGGCGGGTGGCGGGTGGTGTCTAAAGGTAGTGGTTTTCAATGGAAATTGGCAGAGAGTGTTGCAGAGAGAGGGGAGAGAGGGGAGAGGGGGTGTGCTTTAAAAGTAAAACAAAATGAAATTTTACTTTGCATTTGAAATGATTTCCAGCAGCTGCAGATTTTCTCTACCCTTCTCCCCACTCTCTCTCTCTGTTCCACATATGTGCTGCAGATTTTTATTTGTATTTCAAATGTTTTGTGAAAGTGCCAGCAGCATTTGGGACCAGAGTCCATTTGCTAAACGTACTTCCCGGCCCAACCAACACCTCACACATCTCACACGGGCCAACAAGGAGTAGTATTTTTTATTTGTGTGATTTTTGGCCCGACAGTGGAAGTCCGACTGCGGCCCAGTCAGACTGCTCCAAATATACCTACATAGAGATGGCCAGCTCCAAAAAAAAAAACAAAAAAAAATGGGCAAAAACTGCACCAAAAACTAACGTTAGATTTTGGTGCTTGGGGCAGCACATGACTTTCAAATGCAGCAAGTTTGGGGGGCATGAAACTGGGATACTGGGATACACTGGGCAACTGTATAGTTGGGAGTAGATGACCCGCATGAAAATGCTGGCCCTGGCATATTTTTATGCCGCAAGCATGCAGGACAAATGGCTAAAATTTTTGGTGCTATTTCTGCTGCGCCGCTGTTGATGATGATGATGGCAGCAGTGGCAGCAGTGGCAGCAGAGGAGCAACAATGCCACTGGGCACATGCTGTTGTACACCAACAACGATCCTTGCCTGCAGTTAGTTCTCGACATGTGTACGTGGCTGGTCGGCATCAGTGTTCAAAAAAACAAATCTATATATATATATATATATATATATATTACTATATATACATAGTAGCAAACTTGAACATATTTTCTTGCCCCTAAAATTGGTCATGTTGCTCGCTGCATTTATATATATGTATGGGGCAGTGCAGAAATATAGAGAAATTGAACAAGTCGTTTGTCGCCGGCAATAGAATTTATGTGAACGCGTTTCACCGTCGCCTGAGTTAAAAATTAAACATTGCGTATACGCCTAGGTGCATAATAATTCATGCCCAGGTCCAGGCAGGCCAGGCAGACTGGTGCTGTGGCAAGCATGCCTTGATTGTGCAACGAAATTGTGTGTAAAATGTTTTAATATCAGCTCATAATATACGAGCCAAAGACAAAGGCGCACTGAGACAGGCAAGACGCATGGGCTGTGGCAAGGGGAAGGGGCAAGGGTGGACTGTGTTACCGCAGCTCAATTTCTGATTTATAGGCCAATGCATCGATGAAAACAAATAAAAAAAAGAAAACCAAAAATATAGGAAAAATGTTACAAGAGCCTAAGTGTTTTTCCCAGCAAGTGTGATTGTTGTTGCCACTGGCAGTGCTGGGGTTGGTGGTGCTGGTGGTGCAGGCAAAATGCTTGCAACAATTTTATTGTTTAGTTTTTTGGGCTCTCGCTGTTCTGGTCAAGGCCTTCGAAATGCTTAAAATGGCTGCCTCTCGGATATCCTGTGGCACACAGCCTGCATGCATACGACGTGCAATTGAATTTGCATTTTGCTTCTACTACCTCAAAAAAAACAAACAAACAAACAACAAAAAATACACAGAAAATAAAAAAAAAGAAAAAAACAATGTTGGCCTGCAAACAAACACAAAGAATCGTGTAGTTTTCCATGTAACTTTTTGGCATTTGTTTTATTTAATTGCACTGGGACATTGCAGCTTTTTCTATTGTTTTTTTTTTTTTTTTTTTTGAGTGCAGCAGAGCGAAAAACATTGAAATTCAATGCTTGCGGTTGGCCAGAACACTTTTACCAAAGTGTCCAATAAGGTAAGCAACTTCAAAATTCAAAAGGTGCTAGCAGAATTTTTGAATATTTATCAATAGATTTGTGCTAACAATATTCAAAATTCAATTAGTTTTGAATTATGGTCTGTGAAATTGGAGCACTGCGGTTCAATTTTGAAGCGATAAAAAATAAATACATATATTTAAAAATGCATATAAAGTAAATATGAGAAAAGCGATTATTGAAAACCGCAAATATTTAAACATGAAAAATTCGCTGTACAATTTAATTAAATATGTTTTTCAGCATTTTACAATTTTAACATTCGAATTTTATGCGCTTTCCATTTAGATTCATATTTTCAATAAATGACAAAAAATGCATTTTTGAAGAGTTTGGCAAATATTTTCGAGCTCTTAAATAAATACTACACATGATTGTGGTGTAGAGAGGGGGGTGGGGGGGATGGGGCTTGGTGCTGCCAACAGTTTGTTCAATTTATGGCATCAAAGGTTAAAACGATAGCTGAAAATAGTGACCCTTAAAAAGATTCGCAGGTTGATGGCAGACCCATAAAATGTTGAGCAAAACGTGGCGACATTTCAAATACGTTTTTTTTTCACAATATTTTTTTATTTGGTTTTTTGTGGTTAAGAGCCAGTGGCTGGCAGTTAATGTGGCTAAGGGGACCTAAACCGCGCACTGCAGTTTTGGCCATAAACTTTCTGCATTTAACGGCTTTCGATTTTTTCTGGTAATGGAAAACTCGAAAATGGAACAATCCGTAGATAAGATAAAATATTGGCATCCATATAAAAATCAAATTATGCTTGATATTTATTATTTTTCTACACTTTTCGCTTGGGAACTAATTTTTCATATGCTAAACTAAACTTAATAATTGCAATTTTTATATTAGCTGTAAAAATAGGGATCATCATTCGCTCCTCCTGGCTGCGACTACGTCTCTGCATTTGTGTCAGGGGTTAAGCACCCCGTTTTGGGGCCTGATGGTTTTGTTGGCAATCTGTGAGTTTGCTCAGCCTGCCGTTAATTACACAAATGCAAAATTCCGTTGGGCAAACCAAATTGGTAATAAATAAATTCAATTGAATAATTTATTTAATTTATTTGGGTTTTGGCAGCCGTGTGACATAAAACGTATACAAATAAAATAAACAAAATATGGTTTTTTTTCCTATTTTTTTTATGATGATATTTTAGTTTGGCTTTTTCGCTGGGCGGCAGGTAAATATGGTTGAACAGTGTCCGAAACACGCCATCATTTTCATTGCGGAAGTGTGCAGCAAACTGCCGACTGCAAAAGGTGTTAGAATTTGCAGCATCACAAAAAAAAAAAAAATGTGCACACATTTTTCAACGCTGACTTTTTAACAGCGGCAACAACAACAACATTATTGTGGCGCCAAAAAATGTGTGGCAGAGCAAGAAAATAAATATTGTGGCACAAAAACAAATCGTTTAATTGGCTTTAACAAAACGTAACCACTATTTTGGTACTAAAGCCACCGACGTCGTCGTCGTTGATGATATAACCACAGAAACAGCGCGGCCCAAACAATTTCGTTGACTGCAAAGTCGAAGTCAACGTCAACGTCAGCGTCGACGTCGACGTCGCCGTCGTCGGTTAGACCCAAACCCAAACTAGTTTTCGCTGCTTTACTTACCCGTTTTTTAAGAGCAAAACTGACGCAAGGGTATTTACAGAGTAGCAGCACCACTGACACCACCGACACCACCGCACCACTTGCACCATTGGACACAATCCACATCCAGTTCAGGCCACAACGGGTTTGGCCTGTTATTCGTTTGTGCTTTCAGTTAGCTCGCCGCCCCGTTGTTGGCTTTATTTCTTTCTTTTTCTAGTCGACGTCGCCAATTGGCAATATCAATATAAAAATTATGGAAAATCTTGGCTCGATTTGGTCGCTCGACAACGCCGCTTGGCACATTCGCACACAGGCCCTGCCAGAAGTCGGTCCACAAGCAGCAGCAGCAGCACCAACACAAAATGAAATCTTTCGCCTTAATATTTACAGTTGCTGTTGCAACTTTAGCTGTTAGCCAGGTAATGGGCTTAGTTCTTGGCTAATTCAACTGCCTCTATAATAATCATTTTCTTCTTCTTCTTGATCTCTTTTTGCAGGTTGCCGCCCTCAAGTTTAAGATACGCACTCACGATGATGCAGTGCAGGCGCACGAGGAGTGCCATGCGGATTACAAGGTGCCCGATGACATTTACGAGAAGTTCCTCAACTATGAGTTTCCCCAACATGGTCGCACCAATTGCTATGTGAAGTGTTTCTTGGAAAAAATGGGTTTGTTCACCGAGCTGAAGGGCTTCAATGAGAAGCTGATGATTGCACAGTTCACATCGAACAACTATAAGGATCTGGAGCCAGTGCGTCATGGTCTGGAGAAGTGCATCGATCACAATGAGGCCGAGTCCGACATTTGCACCTGGGCCAATCGTGTCTGGTCCTGCTGGCTACCCATCAATCGTCATGTGGTCCGCAAGATTTATGGTAAACCCCAATAAAAACTGCATTAAATATTTATGTGATAATAAAGAAGCATCCAAAATAAAAAATAATATTTAAATTAAGTAACCTGACCCAGGCAGTGGTGGTTCCAGTGATTCTACTATAATTCAAAATACTGCGAGCTCTCTTGGCATTTATAATACATTCATTGAACCCACCTAATCTCTGGCGGGGAAGCTGATAAGCGGAGCTGTGGCAGATTACAGGCTCAGTTGTTGCGCTTGGAGCGGCAACTCAGTTGAGATTGTGCATTCCATTGAGATGCGTCTACTTTTACGACTGACTGCCAGCTGGTTGGCCTTGTGGTGGTGCGCTGTGGTGCGTCTTCAGCTTTAAGCTAACAACTTTCATTAACAGCCTTAAAGTGTTTACAGACACGCGCTGATCTCACCGGGGATGCACAGATATTGGAGAAGTGTCTGCGCCAGATTAGTAGTCCCGAGCGCATTGATAGCGACTTGAGGAAGCTGGCACGCTATGCGGATTGGAGCAGCGAGGAGCTGCCCTGCCTAATCCATTGTCTGGTCACCGAGAAGGGCTGGTTTGATAAACCCTCGAATAAGTGGAACAGGGAACGCGTTGCCGAGGAACTCGGTGCGGACATCTACAATTATTGCCGCTTTGAGCTGATGCGCAAATCTCGAGATGGCTGCAGCTATGCTCATCGTGGTCTGCGCTGTCTGAAGAAGGCGCAGCTGCATGCGGGCAACAGTCTCCAGACTCTGATGCAGTGCACCAGTCAGCTAAATGCCACCAATGCCCAGTTGCTGCACTACAGCCAACTACAGCCCAAGGAGCCAATTCCATGCCTCTTTCAGTGCTTTGCCGATGCGCTGCACTTCTACGATGATTCGGGCAATTGGCAGCTATCCAACTGGCAGGAGGCTTTCGGGCCCAGCAGAATAGATCATGATCAGGTACAGAGGCAACCAGACTACAGCTCGTGCCGCAGCAGCGATGAGCAGCGCAAATTGGCGGCCAGCAAATGTACTTGGATGTACGAGGAGTATCTGTGCTGGGAGCAACGCAACGGGAATCTCATCTTAAGCAAACCTGCCTAAGATTAATAAGACTCCTCTCCAAAAACAGCTTTCCAACTTGAACTCTGTAAGCGGTCATATTTAATGGGGGGATGAGCAGCAATCTCAGTTTTCATGTGGCAATCTGTATAATTTTATTACTCAATGAATGAGCTGTCCAAATGCCTGTCCATCGACCTGGGAGATTAGCTTTCTTCTCACAGCAGAGTCCAAAATACATTTTTTAATACCAAAGTTAAAAAGTTGCTTTAATATAAAATAATGATTTGATTTTCTTATTTGTTATTCTTTTTCCGATATTCCACATAAACAAATTTATTTTTATTCTTACAAATATTTATTGCCAACTTTACTATTTGATGGCCAACACGTAGCAGTTGAACTGATAGATATATCGCTGAACAAAGAATTGCAACCACATCGCTGAGAACAACTGGACACCTTGGCGGGAATGCCCAGCATTTGCCCATTTCCGATTATGCTTATCAAACAGTTCCAGCTTGGTGATGAAACAGTGGGAAAAACCGGGTATGGGCTCAACAATGGGAAACCAAAGTCTTCGAAATGATTCCATAAGACGTGATTCGATTCCTAGAAACACTCTCCCATTTGGCAGATTCTCAATCAAAATTAGTAAATCATTTTCCAATTGCAAAAGAGAAGAACAACAAATGAAGATTTGTGTGTAATCAGTTCAGCGGTCGCTGCCCCAGGCAGACAATCGGCTGGCCTTTGAGTTCTTATCACTCACAGGGGCAACCCACATAGGCCCTGCTGCTGGCCCCCCGTACCGCAACTGTTCCGGCTAGAGGCGGCGTAAACAGCATCGCGGAACCGTCGAATGGTGCATCCCTCATCGAAGTCAAACATCTCGTTGAGATAGCACCTCCTCATAGCTATCGGACCAATGCACTCCAACAAGGGTGTATTGATTCTTCCTTAGTTTTTGAGACACTTTTCAATGGAGCTCTTCTCGCCAGGCAGCTACGCTAAACTCTCCAGCTGCAAGTGTGTTAACTGGTTTAGTTTCGGCTCCAACTGAGCTACTCACTGCTAATCTTAGCACTATCAGCAACTGACATATTTAAAAATCTAATCATTATAATTTGTATACCCTGTTCCCTTTTTGAGAATCGGTAAACGATGGGTAGTAAAAAAAATTTGGAATGGCTGTAGAAATGTTGAATCACCCTAAGCAAATATATATATATATATTTTTTTATATGGTAATGAATATATAAATCATAATCATAAACGATTTAAGCAAATAATATCCATGGGCAGAAATAGGCTAAGGATACTTGTCGGTCTACTGACAGGACATTGTAGACTAAAAAGGCACCTGTCCAAAATGGGTATCTGTAGCAGCAGTCAATGCAGGTTTTGTGAGATCGAGGAGGAGTCTATAACTCACATCCTAACGGGATGCTTCGCCCTAGCCAGGAGAAGATGCAGCATCCTAGGGATGCATGCTGTGAATGTCAAAGACATAGCAGCCCTCGACCCATCAAAGATCCTGGCATTCATTCAGGAACTGGGGTTGATGGAGGAGCTATAAGCTCGGAAGGGGGCACAATTGACCAACTAGGTCGCTGTGCACAAACCCCAAATAAATAATAAAAAAAATATATATATCTATATATATTAATATGAATGTTCACTTCAGATACTAAAATATCTACTGAATTTTCCTGTGAATGATAAATTAATTAAAGTTAATTAAAACAGTCTTTTAGCTTTGCCATATAATTAACAGATCAACAATTTGAGATTATAGTTAGCTAATATTTTGGATAGATGGTGTCTTCTAGTCCGATACTCTCGACGAGATTTGCTTGCCAGCTGATAACCCCATTAAGGGTTGCCGCATTTTTCCCTTATCAGTCCACTTTGCTGTACTATTTCCAGTTCAGGCCAGGCTTGAGCAAGAGGCAAATGTGAGTTGTGGCAAGACGCATTCTCAATGCGACTGTTTGTTGTGGCACACACACACACACACACACACCTTGAGAGCTGTGAGCTGTGTGAAAATATGCGCAAGTTACGCAATTGTGCCTGACCCAAGTTAGTTGCATTTTTTTTATTGATCAACACCTGCCATTGAGGCCACAAACAAATCAATTCCAAAAAACAGGCACAACAACAATAATCATTTGAGATTGATTTTTTTTTTTCAACTGTTGTGCGACTGTTAATTGATGTTGTTTTTGTTATTTTGGTTATTTATGTTTTTTTTTTATTTTTTTGGCATTTTGCCCGACCTGTTGTCGGGCATTTAATAATACATATTGCTGAGCGCTGTTATTGGATTTTAAAGGAGCGACATCGTCGCCGTCCCACTTTACGCATTTTTGAGCAACCGGATTTCAGCAGAGCTGTCGACGGGTTGGCAAAAAAAAAAAAGAAAAAAAAAAACATGTTTAACACGTCGCTTCGAAGATCTTCATTTTTCATCTTCCACAGCAACATCTTCTTGACTTTTGCTACCGTGTTTCCAGTAATTGCAATCGAAAAGTGGTTCTGCCATAGCCAACACAAAAAATAATAATAATAATCAGCTACAAGTGCCATTGCTGGCCAATCCTGAATGGTAGATCGCAATTCGCAATACACTGTGCAAATTAGGGTGATCGATTGACAAAATTTATTTAACATATTTATATATAAAACTTGCCAAATATAAAATTAAATTTATATTAACTTGTTTATTGTGGAATATAATCTTAGTCCAAAATGCAGTTTAATTTTGGACTATTTAAAACTGCTCTAAATAATTCTTTTATTCTTTTTCTATAAGTAATTATTGCTGTTTAATGTCCATTATCTATTTCTCTGAAAAGTTAATCGATCTTTGATTCTTTTCAGTGTATTATTATTCCACATGATTCCACAATTTCTTTCGCAGCTTTTGGTCGCTTCGCAATGACCTTGGCTCGATTTCTTGCGTGTGTTTTTTTTTTCTTTACCCATCGAAATTATAAATCCAGTTTGGTTTTTTTTTTTCTTTCGTCTCGTTTGCTCTCTTCTTTCACTCTCTCTCTTTTTCTCTTTCTCTCTCTCTATCTGTCTGTCTCACTCGTCGTTTTCAGCTCGGCCGTTGTCAATTTGTAAAAATGTTCGTTATATGGTTAATTGTTATTCGTTTTGTTTTGTTGCCAAACAGCTTTTAAGATGAATGCGGCCTATGAACATAATGACGATAATCATATCATGATCATTACCAAGATGATGATGATGACACAGCCGAAGAGTGGGGCATCGTTTACCATCCGCCTGGGGATGCGCTTGCTGCACCGTTATAGCCGTCTTAGCCTGACCTTTGGCAATTTTGAATGCAGCCAACAAACCGGGCTCTCAGCTGGCCACAGCTGTTGGCCAGACAGACCTGTTGGCATATTTCTGATTGCGAAACCGGCCAACTGGCTAGTTCGACTGTTTAGCATCTTAATAGAGTTTAGCATTGATTTGAATAAAACGAAATTTATTCCCGCAGCTCGATGAATTTATTGATAAAATTGAGATTTCTTTTGTGGCGGATTTCAAGGTTATAACCTAGTTTTTGGCAAAGGGCGTACGCAATAAAAAAGAAAAAAAAAGAAAAAATAATCGAAAAAAAATATACAATGCATATTTTATGGGTGAGAAAAGAGCTGAAATCGATTCAGTTTCGATTCAGTTTCGATTCAAGTTCGACTCATGCATGTTTAATCCATTAAAAATGCAACAATAAAAAACTCGAAAACAATACCAAAAAAAAAAAGACCTTGGCTCATTTTGTGACATCGGCTGAAATTGGCCCAGATACTCCACAGGATAACAAGTGAGAGGCAATCCCAAAGAATTTAGATTTCATACACAAATTGACAGCCAAATTTTAGGTATATAAATATAATTAAAAATTCATCAGCTTTTTGAGCAAGCTGTGCCATTTTAATCAAAGCCTGAATTGCTGGCCGATTAGTTTTGCGCAAAATTTCGAGTGCTCAAAATGACCATAATTAAAAATCCATCTCTGTGTGTGTGTGTGTGTTTGGGTGTGTGGGTGTGGCAAGTGTGTTTTATTGTGGCGCCACCCCCAAAATGTGACAGCTGCGGCCAATTGCACAGACAATGAATGAAAACCGAATCCGAATCCGAATCCGAAAGTGGGCCCAAAACAAGAAGTCAACAACCTGCGCGTGTTTGTTGCCTTCAATTATTATTTTTACTTTTGTTTTTTGTTTTTTTTGGTTTTTGGTACAACACTCATTAACTCCAACATCTTCGTTAGTGGAAATTAATTATGCAGATGTATTCATTGTATTGCGATTTCAAGTGTGGTAAAAATGCAGCGGCCCCATTGTCGGAACGGGCTTGGGTCTGGGCCCGGCTAATGGCCACCAAACATCTTTCATAAATACATACAAACAAAATTAACTTAAGTATCTCTATGTAGGTGCGGACTAATGATGATAATGATGATGATGCTGATGATGATAATTATAATGACTCTCGTCTTTAGTTATGACAAGAGCTGGGGCGTTGCCTATATGCCCTATTTGGCCATTATGCACATTGTCCCATAAGCTTAGGCCACATTACAAAAGCTTTTTGTTTTTTTGTTTTCGTTTTCTTTTCTTTTTTTGGTTGGTCTCGTTTTCGATATTACCTACAAAATTGATCTAAAAAACGTTTAAGCTTCCGCTGCCGAGCCGATTGCCCGATCGCCCAAATCGACCAATCGCCGAGCGCTTTTCAGTCAACACAGAAAAGCTGAAAAGCAGATAATTTTGAAAGTAAATTTCACTGATCATTGACCTCGACTGTTGTGTTAGCTGGTTGCGTGTAAATACCGTCGTTTGTGTGTGTGCCTGTGTGCGCGTTTGGGGATTACGTAAATCCAAAATTAGTTAATAAATGGAAAAACTGTGAACTGTGAAATGAGCAATGCGCAAATGAGAAATATAACCATTGTTATATATATATATATATATATATATATATATATATAGAAATCATGCCGTTACGTTCGACTAAAGCACAAAAATGTTGCAGTTCCAGCTGCACTTTTCTATCACTCCAAAAAGGCTGCACAAACGTGATCTGAAGAACTGACCGCTAAACCACCTGAAAAAAACTTATATAAATTGTTATAAAAATTATTTGGAATATTTAAGAGTGATCTAAGATATAATACAACTTAGTAAAAATTTATTTTGGATATGGGTGTATTTTTACTATGTAGAAATTGGAATTGGCAAACCATATAGTTGCAAAAATCAAACTATATATTCGATTTCTGTGATCAGTCTTCACAGAGTATTTTGTATGACCTTTAACTGAAATCAAGGTTTTCCAAGGTATATTCATCATAAGAAGTTGAAACAATAAAGTAAAAAAAAAGTACATTTCGTAAGATGTTAATAATTAAAATTATTCACCGAAAATCTTGTTAAGTTTTATTTTCATGTTTACTAATTGGCAGACACGACAACGGCATAAAGTTCAAATTATTATTATTTACAAGCTCAGAATTCTTGGAATGGATCATAAAACACATTTTTGGATGTTGCGAAAGATTTGAATCAGAAGCTTTTTTTTGGCTCAAGTTATCCATGTGTGAAAAGGAATTTTAAAATATGCATTTTAATTGTTTTAGATTTGTTAATGATTTGTTCTGGTCTGTTAAACAATGGAATTACTATATTAATATACATGTTTTCATTTTAATTTATTTTAATAAAAAAAAACAATATTTTATTCACAGATATTTGTGATAAATTCTCATTGTTTGCATTACAAAAATTTATTATCAACAATCACAACTTAAATAACTCTATAAATATCACTGAGTATTAGCCTTGGTCTAAAACTAGTCCTGGTTTATTAGATTGAACGATTGCGCATCTAACGAGGTCATTGTTCAATAAAAAACTATTTGCATACAACCTTAATTTATGCAGTTATTAACGAGATGTCAATGCCTGACCTTAGCCAGGCCAATTAGACGCCCGCTTAGACAGGTTCCAGTAATCCAGAACTAGGCCAGAAATAGTCGTCGACTCGCAACATCAATGCGTGTGTTGCACGCCGAATGTAATACGCAAAATGATATAAAAAAAAAAAACTCGATTTAACGGGTTTTCGCTTATGTTTGGGGCGAATGACAAAATTCAAAAGATTCTACGCACGAACTTGCCGCAGCTACAGTTAACGACAAATTACCGTTTCGAAATGCACTTGCTAAATACGAGACTTAAGAACGTTGCACAGTTCCAAAAACAGAGACAAGCCACAACTACCGGCTTAATCGAACACACACTCACACACTCACACACACACACAGCAACACACACTCAAAAGTTATACTAATGGTATTAAATGCTTGGGTGTTTGCGACGAATCAGATAGCATACAAATGGCATGTGATTGGGCAGAGGGTGAAGGGGTGTGGTTGGTGTGGTCTAGCGGCAGACTGAGTAGGCCAGGCCAACAGCAGCAGCGGGCCAGCAGCCACTTTTCTTCCGCGTTGCACATGCGCCGTCAACGTGGCGTTTGTAATCGACTTTACAGCTATTTTTTTTGCCGCACCCACCCACAAAAGTTAGCAGACTAAAGTCAACAATTAAAAACCACTACAAAAAGCTGATGCAATTTATGCATATTTCAAATACTTTTCAATTTCTTGTCTACAAATTACTACGAGCCAACTCTTGGCGTTGGCCAATCGTTTAGTCGTTGGTTGGTTGGCCTGGCTAAAAGAATTTGCGAACTCTGGCGGCACAAATTTGGCATTCAATTTTAATTTTTTTTTTATATTTTTTGATTGGAACCCGTTGCCACAAAACATAACACGCCCTCGGCAACACACTCCCCAAAATGCCAGGCAAAGACTAGAAAAAGTACGCTGAGTAAACGACTTACAGATACCCTATAACTGTGACATTTGCACAACTACCTGTTGCCTATTTTGTAAGCAAGGAAAACAGGGTATAAAAATGCTGAAATCTATAACAAATGCAACTAATTTGCCTGACAGCTGCATGGCAAACCAGTTTTGGGTGACTATTTTTTTATGAGAGGGAGGGTGGAAGGGGGCTAGTCAAACAAACCCTAAAATTCGAACTCAAAAAAGAAACAGAAAATAAAAAAAAAACGATTGACTTTTAGCTCCTGAGCAGCACGACAAAATATTTGTTGCTGCTGCTAAATAAAAAGGCTTTTTGCTATTTGCTGTGTTGGCCTTTTATTTATGCTCTCTGTGTGTAAATATGAATGTGCATATTTAACTAGTCGACAATGCATATTGCAACTGGCTATTGAAAGCGAAAGCATATCTGACAAGGCAGCTTAGTTTGTCTGTTTATTTTTGCAGTCGTTTTTTTTTTACATATATATATTTTTTGCCACTTCTAAAAACTGGTTCGCTATGTGTCTGGCACTGTGGGCAGCTTGTTGCCAGGTTTTCTAGAGACCACTTCAATAACACACACAACTCTCGACGAGTCTGAGCTCGATGGCAGCTATAATTGTTCTGGCCAACAACAGCTGTGGCAGTGGCAGTTGCAGTTGCCCCCTCTTGTCTCTGCCGCTGTCTGTAATTTCATATTCTTCCTGCATTCCGAAACCTTGAATCACATTTCTTGCATTTAATTGCACACATTTGCAACAATAATGTTGTTATTGTTGTTGTTGTTGTTGTTGTCGTCGTTGAGTGTGGACCGTCGTTGACCGCCGCGCTGGGTCAGTTTTAATAGTCGCCGCCTGCAAAATGGCAATTGCTGCAACTGCAACTGCCACTGCAACTGGCTGGCCTACCTTATACTTACTTGCACGCATCAACAGTTAACAGCCTGTTTTTTTTTATATTATTTTTTTAATTCGTATTTGTTGATGTGACGAGTGCAGCAGCATATCAATTGCCGGCCACCTGTTGGCCATCAGATTGCTTTAACATTAAGAAATCATGTTAATTGCATTGATTTACTTTAATTACGCCAATTGAATCAAATAGAGAGAGATCATAATAATAATAATGGAGTATAATATACCCTACACACTAATGCATTCACTTATCTGTATATATAATTATATGTAAATTAAAGTATTAAGTCCAATCTTTTCCAAGAAATATTAATATTTATTAGACAAAATTTGAGATGCATACAAATTTAGTTAAGTTTATTATTTTGCAAAGCAAAGCAGTTTTTTATATGGCAACTTAAGTGGTCAGATCAGGAAGACATATAATAAGAAGTTGTAGCAATAAAAAATAATATATACTTTAAGCTTGATTGTGTCAGATTGAGGAATAAGACAATCGTTTGCATAAAATTACTTATATAATTCAAGTGGCGCCACTATTTAGCCAGATCAAGAATTGAAAGAGATATTGTATAACATAAGCATACTAATATATATATAAATATATATATATAAATTCACTTTGAAACAAAATTAATATACTTTTCTTCAAGGGTATTCGAGTGACTCCATACAGACAACGTGGCGTATGCGCAATGCGCCTCAAGCTGCAGTCTGCTAGAAATGCCAGGCGCATGACTCAGCCACAAGAAACACACACACACATACATACACCCACAAATATATGTATATATAAAAAATATACAGTGGCTCAGTCAATAAGGTGAAGTTCAACTATAAAATATTTGCTACTTTTTTGGGTAGGTAATAGAAGCCGTGCCCTCAGGCCGGCAACTGTGCAACAAAATATTCCAAGTCATAATTAGCTACAAGCTAAGTGGATTTTTTTTGCCCACACACACACACACACACACAGAAGCTTACTGAACTTTCAGGCAAAAATTCCATTTGCAACCCCCGCCTCAAAATGCAAAAATCGTAACGCCGCAGATCAATTGACGAATGGCTTTAAAAAAAAAAAAAAAAAAAAATAAAACCTATGCAGAAAAAAAAATACAATGCTTAGGTTGTGCGCGCTGCCAGCAATGACGCTGACAGCGCTGTCGACGTCGCAGCGCCGTCGTGCATACAAAACAGGCAACTACAGTTAACGCGACGCGACGTTTACAATTACAATTACCCAGCAAAAGAGATAGAGAGAGAGCGAGAGTGCGAGAGAGACAACGCGCTAGCGAAAGGAAGAGAGATGGTTGTGGCGAGCGGGCGAAAAAGAGAGAGGACGCGTGTAAGTAACACCAAAGCTGACTGCTATGAGCCTGGGCCTGCGCTTGATACCGTTGCATGTGAACGAACGCGTCGCTGTACCCGAAACAGTTGCCAGCGCCGACAGCGCAGCGCGCCGCGCAGTTGACGCCAACGTTCGTCTGGATTGTTCGCTGCTGGCGCGCATGCGCAGCGGTATAAAAAGCTCCCGCACCAGCCACAGCCACACACAGTTTCAAGTCTCGTCGGTCCAAGTGGTGTGCGCTTGTCAAGTTTTTTGGTTTCAAAAGTGCTTCTCCCCCTATTTTGCTCAATCTCAGATTCGGGTTACGTTTCGTCGAGCAACAACAACAACAACAACAACTACAAACGGCTATTAACGTTATTACCAAACAACAACAACAAACAAATCAAAAAAAAAAACAAGCACACAATGAAGAAATTTTTAGTTGTATTTGTGGCATTATTCGGAGCCGGTATGTATTACTTGATAGTTATATGATGTTACCAAAAAAATAATAAAAAATATATAAAAAAAAAAAAAGCAAAGAAAGAAAACGTTTCAGGAGCAAAAACGCTTGCGTAATCAGCGAGCGTGCAACTTGCTGAAGGACACTTGAGCAACGCCAGTGTTTCCCCAAAAAAAAAAAAGAAAAGTGTTTTCAAAAATCAAATTGTGTTATAACATTTTAAGCAAGCTGCTGCTGCTGCTTGTGCAACAAGTGATCAACTCTATATGATCAACTATCGCTTGCCCCACTTTTACCAACTTCACAAATAGAAGGCGGAAAATAAAAATGTACAGAAAATACGAAGGCAAAAATCGAAATGCAAACCAAACCATAAGCGTAATCGAGCCAGAGGCCCATGTTGCAGCAACCCGACACGTTTACTTGCATTTTTTCACTTCTTCTTCTTCTTTATTTTTTTTTTTCGTTTTTGTTTCCCCAACATCAGCATTCGCTTAGCCGTATCTATTGCCGTGTATCTGGCTGTATCTGTATCTATTGATTTTTGCTTCGATTTCATTACCTCATCGGGGCGACGCCTTTAAAAGTGCAAAAGAAGTTGCAACAGACGTTGCTCGTTGTTCAGCTTGGCTGCCTATGCTTGCATCATCAGCAACAGCAACAACAATAACAACAACAACATCAATGACAGATGTTTATTGATATTTATACATAGCTTAGCCAGGCCAATAGTTAGCTTAGCCACATTTGCATGACATTGACATTGAAAATTAAAAAAATAAACTGCGTGTTTTAAACATCAGGTCTGTCCTCTGCCCACCCCCCTCCCCACCCATTTAAGAGACCCATTTAAAAAAAAAAACTAAAACTTGTTTCATCTGGGCCATCAAAGTGCTATTTGCTTTCGATACATTGTTGTTGACGCTTTTTGTTTTGGTTATTCAACTCTGCAAGGCAAAAAAAAATTGGCTAAAAGCAAAAGCAGCAAAACAAAATGTGTAAAGCCCATGGCTAATTGCGTGCTATGCATTTTTGCCAGGCCATGTAAGCTGTATTATTTAATAATTGTTAACAATTTGCAGAGTTATTAAACTTAACAACAGGCAGCAAATCTTAATGAGGCAGCAACAAACAAAATGCAACAAGCGCAGTGTCAAGTTCAAGTTGCTTGTTGTCGTTGTTGCAGCTGTTGTTGCTGTTGCTGCTGTTGCTACTTTTGTTGCGGTTGATTTAATAAAAAAATTGTGCAACAAGAGCGACTCACATGGGCAAATAAGCAAAGCACTTGGCCTAAAAGTGTTGCCACAAGCATGCTAATCACCCCGATAAACAAATTTAAGCGTTCAAAAACATTTCCGAAAAACCAACGAAAAACGCAATAAATTTCCGCATTTGGTTGCGCGACGAACATTTTTTTTTTTCCCTCCTTGGTGCTTCTTTCAAAAAAACATTTTTTTTTTGCACTGCTGATACTAAACCGCAGCAGCAGCAGCAGCAAAAAGCGTAACAAATACAAACAATATATGTATGTATATGTTGCCATTTTGTTATTGCCACATCGCAGCAGCAGCAGCAAGTCATGCTTGAAAAGTTTTTATTTTGTGGCAACAAAATCAAATGAAATGGCCAACACACACACACACACATGGATCTAACTATATACAGCTGCATTAGGGGCAGACACACACACATATTAGCTGTTTTGTATCTGCGCTGATTTATGGGGCCAAACAAGTGTTGCGTGGGGGGGGGAGGTGTGGCTTTTAAAGGCAAAGACAACAACAACAACAACAATAGCCACAGATATATATATATACAACTCTTAAATGCGCTGACGCTACTCGAAAGTCAATTTGCATGCCACATTTTTAGTGGCAGCAGCAATTTAAAGCCTCAGCTCAGGCTGTCGTCGATGCGGTAAATTTGAAAAAAAATATATATACTATATATATAAATAGATAACTGTAACTAAGGCAGGGCGGCTATAGCGGATTTATTGCTCGATATGACGCGTTACAAACTATTCAGCTGACGATGACATAGATGACGCACATGCCACGCGCCAAACCCTCAACGGCAACAACAACAACAACAACATGCCACAAACAATAGGCAAACAATTCAAACGCAGATTAACCCACATATGTTGTTGCATGCCGGCAGCAATGTAGGTAAATATTTAAATATCATTATGGCGCCACAAACCGGGGCATATACCTATATGCAAAAACTGATTCTTTTTTTTTTGTTTGTATTTTTTGGGTAAGAGCACAGGCCACAAGACTGTCAGCAGGCAGCAACATTTAACGGAAATGCCGCTAAAAGAGCTGTTGTTGTCGTAGCTGTTGTTGTTGCTGTTGCTGTTGTTGCTGTTGTTGCCTGTGTAAACGAAACGAAATGAAATGAAACGTGCTTAAATGTCAGCAATTTTCTTGATTTATATGGCCGGCAATGTCTTGCCGCGCTAGCAACACACAGCACAGACAACAACAACAATACTGTACAGCAACTGGCAACACAACATACAAATTTGCCACATACCCAAATGATAGATAGTTGCAAGTGCCACAAAACACCTATTGTGTGTCTAGAGAGAGAGAGACCAAAGGCAGTGCTAGAAAAACTGAAACTCTGATTGCAGCTCTTGCGGCTAACGATTATGAGCTTGAATACAAGTATATATATATATATATATATATATATAAAGATATATATATATATATCTTCAAGTGTTTTTCGCTGGCGTTTGTTGCCTTTTCGAGTGGGTGTTGTGTGTCTTTGTTAACACAATTCTAGCCAGCTCGAATGGAGTTCAATGCACTTTCCGCACTCTCTCTCATTTGGTATTCATTTATTTATGAGTCACTGTAAGTGCAGGCTGCATGTCTTCAAATGCAAATTTGTCATTATTTGTCATGATATTTGCAGGACACGTACGATTTGCATTTGGGAAAGGAATGTCATAGCTGGTTGACAGGCATTGATGAATGGCCCAAGAATGGCCATGCCATGCCACGATCAAATTGTTGACTTAGGTTAGGATTTGCACTTTGGAGATCTTTGGAACTGAAAGCAATTTAGAAGCAGAAATAATTACGATTTTCACTTTGGAGATCTTTGGAACTGAAAGCAAGTTAGAATCAGAAATAATTAGGATTTGCACTTTGGAGATCTTTGAACTGAAAGCAAGTTAGAATCAGAAATAATTAGGATTTGCACTTTGGAGATCTTTGGAACTGAAAGCAAGTTAGAATCAGAAATAATTAGGATTTGCACTTTGGAGATCTTTGGAACTGAAAGCAAGTTAGAATCAGAAATAATTAGGATTTGCACTTTGGAGATCTTTAAACTGAAAGCAAGTCAGAAGCAGAAATAATTAGGATTTTCACTTTGGAGATCTTTTAACTAACTTTTAGCAAATCAAAAGCAGCAAGAATTAGGATTTGCACTTTGGAGATCTTTTAACTAAAAGCAAGTTAGAAGTAGAAATAATTAGGATTTGCACTTTGGAGATCTTTTAACTAAAAGCAAGTTAGAAGTAGAAATAGTTAGGATTTGCACTTTGGAGATCTTTGAACTGAAAGCAAGTTAGAAGCAGAAATAATTAGGATTTGCACTTTGGAGATCTTTGAACTGAAAGCAAGTCAGAAGCAGCATGAATTTGCTAGATTATTTTGAAAAATCCAATGTGGAAAATATTATTATTATTATTAGTTATTTGATCATCTGTTCTAATTAAAGCGACCTTGGGAAAATTGTTATTTATTTGATGAAGTTTGTAATTAAATTAATAGTAATTTTTTTAATGCTAATAAATATTATTTATATCAAAATAAACCTTTAAAATTAATATAAAATATTACATCAATTTCTTTAGCCTTTAATATTTTATTGCCTTTCACCTTAGCTCAAGTTTATCAAGCATAATCTGATATATATATTAAATGCATTTTTATTTAAATAAATCAAATATATATACATATATATATATTGATATAATGGCTCTCAGTCAAACTGTATTGCGTTTGGGAATTAATTGGCTTGGGGCTATAATAATGCTCTGGCCATGTGCATATCACATATCATTTGGCATTGTTGTGAATAAATAATGTAGTTGCAAATTGTAAATGTGTACATAATTCAAGTTAAATTATTCATTTATTTGTATTATTTGCATCTTGACAATGTCTGTCATTTAGGTGAAACATAAATTAATTCAATTTCGCTTTTTCTCTACGTTTTCAATAATAATAATTTCTGCATTATGAGTTGCCTTATCAAGTTTGTAATGTATGTGTGTGTGCGTGTGTGTATGTGTTTTGGTTAATTAAATGATTATGTTAATGGACGACCGGATGAACAGCAGTAGATATAAACAGCAACAACAACAACAACAACAACAGCAGCTCAAATAAAAAGCAGTCAACCGACAGACCATTACAATTGGCGGTTTTACTGTTAAAATGTCAATAAAAATTTATTATTTAAACACACACACACATACACACAAACAGTAGGATAAAAAAAACCAACATAATTAACCGCTCAAAATTGATAGATAAAACAATTATTGCAAACATCATATTATAAAACATGCAACATGCGACAATCCGTTTAACAATAGCCGCTAATTTATGGAATTGGCCAATTGGCCAGCTTTGGGGCCAGCTTTGGGCCAGCTGAGGCGTGACTAACACTTGTTTACACAAAAATGCAAGGCGCGCCGGCCGGAATCAAAGACCAGGCCCAGAAGCGAGTGGGCTACTAAGAACAAGCCACTGTTTAAAGTGGCTGACAGAACCGGTTTTTTCAACCTAGAAACTATTTTTTGCTTTCATTTTCATTTAACGTGCCAGTTTCTAGAATATTTTTCATTTTAATTAGCAGTTGAAATATTCCACTTATGACATCAGTTTACGATGATAATTATTATTGTATCGTTTCAAGGAAATGCCAAGGAGACAATTAATTTCCAGTAATCGCAACTAAAATCTAATGTGCAAATCGAGAGAGGTTTTGATATATAAATTATGTTCAGAATAGAACTGGTTCCAGTAGAAAACTAATGTCAAAGTATAATATATAAATATGACATTTAAATAAATATCTCTCAATGTAAAAACAAGTCTATATTATGATTTGAGTTCTATGGTTTTTGCGCTATTTTTTTCGCTGTTCAGTTAGCATTAATTATAGCCGGAGCGAAATGTTTCTCTTAGTTGCGTATACGCCGCTTGGGCCAGCAGCGAAAAGCAGCTGCTCAAAGGTAATTGTTTAGTTAACATGTGGTATTTACGCGACAAATACACACACACACACTACTCATATCTCAATGCAATCATCAGTGTGGGCATGCACCTTGCTATGTACACACACACACATATATGTAAGCGTATTAGTGTTGCGGTCTGCTGATGTGGCTGCCACTGTTGCAGCCACAGGCAATACACATGCATGCTCATATATACCCAAAGCCCTTTCAATGGCCTGTTTGCCTTGGAAGGAGGCTGCATTGGGTTGGGTTTGGTTGGTCGTTGAATGGTTTGTTGCACTTGTGTTGGATTGCGCTTTTTGTGAACTGCTTCGGTTGTGGCAACAACAAAACTAAATTATTATAACTGTTGGCTGCGTACACTCCCTGAGTTTGGGTTTGTTTGTTAGTTGTTAAATGTTGTGTGCACATATCTGTGTGTGTGTGCATTTGTGTGTGTGTGTGTTCAGCTGCTAAGTGCTTGGATGCAGCACACATAAAAGTGCCTGTTTGAAATGTTCCTTTGCTGACGACACACCTGAGGCTCGCAGCCACCCCGAATAAATCCAGCACAAATTGCTTAGAAGATTACAAAAAAAATTATTTTTAATTGTAAAAATATATTATTATTATAATAAAAAAATTAACGTCAAATATGTGTAGTCACAAATTACATTAAAAATAAATTTCGAATAAACACATAAAACTGATCAAATCTAAATCAAATATAAATAAAAATTTTCTATTTAGCATATCAGCAAAATCAAAAATAAAAAAAAAATATTTACTGAGTGCTGTTGAATCCATAATATCTCTATAATTAACATTATTACAGTAAACACAAGTGTATAGAAAATATGTAATGCTAGTTGCATACATGTGTTGCATGCAACTGGCTAACAGCTCCCAACTGACCCATTGACCACAAAATTTCGCATAACAAATATGAGACCAGAAATTTTAATGAAATACATGTTTATGAATGTGTATGTGCACTGAAAATTTATATAGTTGATCAGATTGTTTACACCAAATAAAAAAAAAACACTTTTAATTAAATTCAGCAAATAATTTTGTAATAGCCAACGGTTCTGATTTCTGCTGTGTTGTGCACAACACAAATTCGCAAGTTTTTATTAAATTTGATATTTGATTAGTTTGCACAACATGAAAATTGCATGTTGTTTGGTTTATCATGAGACGCTTTAGGCTGGCCGAATTTTTATTTTTATAATAAATTTGGTTATTTGTATTTTCATTCATGTGGTGATGCACTTAATAGCAGATAGAGAGAGCGGGGCGTGGCAACGGTTTGGGCGGAGGTGGATTGGCACTTCTGATTGAGCATTTGAAGTTTGACCGCAGTTTTGCGGATTTGCAATTAGATTATCAAGCAGCGCCATGGGATCGGTGATTGCATGATATATATATATATATATATATATATATATATATGGAAATTCTAGTGCTTTCATTGTTGCTTTGTTGGGTTTTGATAGGCATGTAACGTAAATAAATATTTGTTGGCGGCTGTTGCCATTTATTTTAAATTTAGCAATGAAACAAAATAAAATGAAATTAAATCAATTGCATTGCTCAGCCGGCTAAAAATACCGCATTAGTTAGGGTGTATAAATGCAATTTTAGTTCGTTACGCATTGCGGTTGCACACAGCTCCAAAACGTGCAACAGAGCGAGTGGCGATGGCGGGGGGAGACACGGCGAGTGGCAATAAGTCCTTGGTGTAGCGTTTCAGGTGCTTCAACTCTGTCACAGGGCTCAGGCCACGGTGTGGATGTCGATTTCGTTGGCGGTGACACTGTAATTTCATCGCCAAAAAAAAAAAATACAAAAAAAAAAAACAGACACCAAGAAACAAACATGGGCAAAAAGTAAATGCAGTTGGCCCTGAGCTGTCAACGTACTACCAACGAGTGTCTGACGTGGTTCTTGGGTCTCTCTCTCTTAACTCGTCTGCCGGCAGACGTTTTATTTATTGGCAGACATCGTCTCAGACGACTTTTTAAAGTGAATGTCTTTTGCACAAGATGACAAATTGTTGTGCACATCAAAACAACTCGCATTGTAAGATTGTGTGTGTATATTTAATATACATATGCATTTTACCCGCCCATCGAAATTGGCAATGGTTTGGCCTACGTACCCAAGGGGGCACTTTGGGGCTAATTACATTTTTAGCTGTCCCATAAATAATGCAACAAATTAATTTCAATTAGTTTTAAACTGCACTCGATTCTATTTAAATTTACACATATGCCTAATTAACGCCCTTCCCCCCCAACCGATTTTCTCTGGCATTTAATTACAGCTGTGGCCCAACAGAGCTTCAAATGCCCCGATGATTTTGGTTTCTATCCACACGACACGTCCTGCGACAAATACTGGAAGTGCGACAATGGCGTCTCCGAACTGAAGACCTGCGGCAATGGACTCGCCTTCGATGCCAACGATTCCAAATTCCTAACCGAGAACTGTGATTATTTGCACAATGTGGAATGCGGCGAGCGCACTGAGCTGGGTAAGTTCTAAATAAATTTAATTTTATAAATTTCAATTAATTGTAAAATATTAGTGTCTAAATTAAATTCTTTGCCTAATAAATTTTGGAATTTAAGTGGAATGCCATTTATAATAATTTGTATACTAAATATTGACAGAAATTTATTAATGACACGACTTTTATTTTTTTAATGATTAAATATGTTAAAACATTTCATATAGTTGAGCTCCAAATAAATGCAAATTTATAAATTGCAATTATTTGTAAAATATTAGTGTCTAAATTAAATTCTTTGCTAAACATATTTTTACATTTAAGTGGAATGCAATTTTAATAATTTTTATACTAAATATTGCCAGAAATATATTAATGACACGTCTTTTATTTTTTTAATGATTAAATATGTTAAAACATTTCATATAGTTGAGCTCTAAATAAATTCAATTTTATAAATTTCAATTAATTGTAAAACAATTGTCTAAATTAAATTCTTTGCTAAACATATTTTTACATTTAAGTGGAATGCAATTTTAATACATTTTTTTACTAAATTTTGCCAGAAATTTATTAATGACACGACTATTATTTTTTTATGATCAAATATGTTAGAGCATTCCATATTTATTATTTTCGATATACGTCAAAATCATTGCAAAAATATTTTGACAAATTCCTTTGAATAATTTTTTAAAAATATAATTAAAGCTTAATTAAATTAAATTTAATAAATATTTAAATTGATTGGAATTCAAAATTCATAAGAGAAATTTAATTGTATTTTATTCTAAGTTTGGCAAATAATTTTAACAATTTTTTTTTATCCATTCCCAGAACCTCCAATTACCACGCCACATTGCTCACGTTTGTATGGCATCTTCCCGGATGAGAACAAATGCGACGTGTTCTGGAACTGCTGGAACGGTGAACCATCCAGATATCAGTGCTCTCCCGGTCTGGCCTACGATCGCGATGCCCGCGTCTGCATGTGGGCCGATCAGGTGCCCGAGTGCAAGAACGAAGGTAAAAAAGATTAAAAAAATCGATCCTTGAGCTCAACTAATTGATTAATCTTTGCAGAGGTTGCTAATGGTTTCGCGTGCCCAGCTGCTGGTGAGCTGGCCAATGCTGGTTCCTTCTCGCGTCACGCACATCCCGAGGATTGCCGCAAGTACTACATCTGCTTGGAGGGTGTTGCACGTGAATATGGCTGCCCCATTGGCACTGTATTCAAGATTGGCGACAGCGATGGCACTGGCAACTGCGAGGATCCCGAGGATGTTCCCGGCTGGTAAGTTAACTGCATAAATATATATATATATATATTTAAGACTGTTTGCGTAAACACTATATTTTTGGCACCTGGTTTTTTGCTTGATTTGCTTGATTCGCCTATGATTATTGAGTTTTGAGTTTTTTATATTTTTTTGCCACAATGCTTGCACCAAACAGACAAACAACAGTTAAACAAAAACTTGCCTTAGTCGTTAGCACCTGATATTTTTTTTTTCACTCTTATCTATTCATGAAGCACACACACATACAAACACACTAAAACATATCACATATCACACATATCTCTTGGCCTATTCTCACATATGTCTTTACCTCGTCCCTTTACAATTGCAGCGAAGACTACTATGGTGATCTGGATCTGAAGAGCATCCGCAAAAGCGAACTTCTAGCTGGATTGAACACTGAAGGTCGCAAGAAAGCGCCCAAAACCAAAGCTGCCACCTCATAAACATAACAACAATAACTAAAAATTAAAAAAACAAAAAGAAAAGAGAAAACAAAAAAACAACAACAATACTATAACAGCAAAAATTCAAAAACAACAAAAAACAATATCAACTCAATTCCCAACTTGGCCCCCCCCCCAAAAACTTTCCCACTCTCGCATCACAAAGTCACCTAACAATTTAAAATACTCAAAACCTGCTTTCGAAAATCGATCTACTTTCTATCTTTCGATATCAGTTCAATACTCAACTATTTGGCGTACACTTTCCTGTCGTTTCTATTTTATGCCATCCATGAGTCAAATTGTTGATACATATGTTTGTCTTCAAAAATATTTCAAAATTCTTTAGCATATGTAATCAAAAGAAAAACAACAACAACAACATCGAGGAGACAAAAATCTTTCATAGTTAAGAGTAAAATTGAGAGATTTGTACATTTAAGTGATCTTTGTTTATAAGCATATAATTTTATTTTATACATAAAAAACAAAAAACAACAAAAAATATACACAAAAAAACTAAAAAAGAAACAACAAATAGTTATTTTTTATCATCTGTTGAAAGGCTTAAAAAAAAGGGGGGAAGTAAAATAATAATTGCAGAAAATTAATTAAAATAACATTTAATTTTATAGACATTATTTTAGCTTGTTTCGGCTAGATATTAAAAAAATTAATTTTCGGCCTGATTAAAAAATATATTATTTTTACAGCAAACTATTAGCATTTTTGTTTATAATCTAAATAAATATTAAAAAATTTTCAAATTTCACTTTCCTTACTCAAATTCAAGCATTTTTCATCAAACATATAATTTTTCTTTTAACCTCACAAATGTTTGGAAATCGATTTCAATCTTTCAATGCATCATAAAATTATACACTTGCATAAAATGGGTTTTTTCTTATGTTATATCTAATTTGATAGACATTCTATTTGGTTGTTTTTGGCAAGATATTAGAAAAAATGGATTTTTGGGCCTGATTAAAAAATATATTATTTTTCAGCAAACTATTAGCCTATTTTTATATCTAAAATAAATATTAAAATATAAAAAATAAAATATTCAAATTTCACTTTCTTTACTCAAATTTATGCATTTTTCATCAATCATATAATTTTTCTTTTAACTTCACAAATATTAGTAAATGGTTTTTATCCTTTCTGCTTCATAGAATCATTCACTTGCAGAAAATAGATATTTCTTATATAATATCTAAATTTATAGACACTCTTTTAGCTTGTTTTGGCAAGATATTTAAAACAGTTGCTTTTAAGCCAAATTTAAAAATATGTTTTTTTTTAGCCAACTATTAGAATTTATTTATTTTTTAATTAAATATTAATTTTTGGCAACTTCTTATTTCGCATTCTTTATTCAAATTCACGTAGATTCAAAATCACATAAATATATGAAAATGGTTTTCGAACTTTCTGCATCATAAAATTATACACTTGCAAAAAATTAGTGTCTTTTATTATATTATACCTCACTTCACAGACATTCTATTAGGTTGTTTTGACACGATATTAAAAAAGGTGTTTTTGGGCCTAATTTAAAAATAAATAATTTTTAGTAAATTATATATTCTATTAACATTTTATTTTATTTTCAAATAATATTTCACATTCTTTAATTCATGTGTTTTTCATCAATCTGCAATCAATCATATCATTTTTCTTTTAACCTGACAATTATTAGATAGATCGTTTGTAAACTCTCTGCATTAAAATCTGAAATCAGTTATCGAAAGACCCTCAAAAAGTATAGGAAGTAAATGGCAAATATAAAGCCAAGAAACACCTCCTGAAATATTTAGCCCAGTTTTGAGATTTAAAGCTTCAGTTGAGCAACTGCAAGTCAAACAATTGTTGGAGGCGACTCAGAAGTGTGGAAAGCATTAGGCATTCTCATAAACAGTCGTAAATTATTTACAATTTTTGCGGGGGATGTAGTGGATATCAGGGGGTAGGGGGGGGGGAGGTATGTGTTTTTTGCGCTATTTCGTTTTGGCAGAGTTTGCCGTCGCAAAGTCGTCGAGTCTGTAAATAATAAGTAAACAGAAAACTTTGCGATGCCAGCCATATTTGTCGCAAATGAAAAGTTGCCAGCCTTTTTGGGCCAGGCCCAGAAAAGACTTTGGCAATGCTGTCGTCGACGGCAGCGTTGTTGGCTGCGACTGCAGAGTTAGCGTCGTTGACATCTTTTGAAATGCACAAGAACTTTGTTAATTATTCATTAGATTCTATAAACAAAAACGCGATACAAAAACTTTAAATGAATTTTCAAATTATCAACACAATTGCAGGCAGAACCAAAACACGCACACAAACACACCACACCACACCACACCACACTAGCACGTGGGCAGTGGTACCTCGATAAAAAGCGCCAAGCTAACAGACGACACAGGGTACAGAGTAGGGAAACGGGGAGGGCGGGTGGCGGCGCTCCTTCACTAAATCATAAAAGCTGGCAAAACTTTACTATTCCCTGCTTGCCGTTGAATTTTGGCTATGTGTGTGTGTGTGTAAGTGTGTGTTTTGTGTGCACAACTTCACACACATACATACACACGCACACTTGCCACATTTTTGAAAGAGTTTTAAAACTAATTAAATAAAAATTATAAAACTCTACAGAACTCAAGGCGCATAAAGTTGCCTAAGCGGCAAAAAGGACACACCAAATGGTGTGTGTGTGTGTTGGTGTGTGTGTGTGTGTGGGAGAAAGCTTGGCTTACTGTCGCAATGGTTGGTTCAAAAGCGGACTGCAACATTTTTGGATAAATTTATAGAAAGTGGCTGAAATGCACATAATTCCATACTTGGCCACGTTTGCTGCTTGGTCTACTCAAAAGTGTGGTAAATGTAAAAGAGATAGAAATACAGATAGAGAGAGAGAGAGAGAGAGAGAGATCCCGGCAGGGACAACAACAAAGACTTTCAAGTCTTGTTATCATATTTCTGCTTTTACCTGCTGAACGTAGTTTTAACTTGGCCATTGTGGTTACTTTTTTCTTTGTGAGCTGTGAGCAATCTCCAATTAAAAGTGTTTTTGCAACGCGCAGCGAGTCCGAGTTTGCCCCGGTTAACAGCAGCTCAGATTTGATCCAAAAAGGGGCAAGTAGTAGCAGGACATAAAAGTGTTTTATAAACATAAATGATTAAACAAAGTTGGACAACCCGCTTGCCACACACAGTCAGCAGTCGCAAACTGCAAATGAAAATAACGAAAGAAAGATACAAAATTATAGCCATGTCCTTGCAACCAGCAGAGCTTCTGTGGCTGCTGCTTCTGTGGCTGCTGCTTCTGTTGCTGCTGCTGTTGATGGATAATAACCACGCTGTTTATCTGTCTGTGAAAATCCTTTTAACGTTTTGACTCTAATTAATTTTAATGATCTCATAAACGCACAGCAAGCACATTATTAAACTAACTGCCTGCCAATACTTAAACGCTAAGACCACATAAATATATATCTATATAATACTTACATATCATATATATATATATATATATAGTCAACCTCGAGCAGAGCGCATTATCTTCAAGAAAAACAATGCACACAGAAATAAATATTATAAAAATAATAGCAAACAATTTTTGTCCATATTTTGTGGCTTACATTTGCCATGTTCGCTGGGTTTTGGACAATTCCATTTAATTTAATTTAATAGCTTTGTGCTTTTTGTCATTTGCTGGACTCGCAGCAGACCGCTTCTCGCATTTTCTATGAACTTCTGCGTACATGTCCAGCGCCTTCGACCCCCCTTTCTTTCCCCCCCAAGACCATGTGTCCTGGCGCGCTTTAAAGCCAATTTGCTGTTTCCCTGTGGCCTCTGTCTCTGTCTCTCTGTGTGTGCGTGTGTATGTGTGTTTGTGGCTAGAGCTGTTGATATTGTTCTTATTGCGGGATGCCATGATACAGGCAAACATCTTCTTTTAATCCTTGATGTCCTGTTGCTTTGCCCTCAACATTTCCGACTATTCTGCGGGCTCTGAAGCAAATCCTTGTGTTGCAGCAGCCACAGCAGCATCACAAGTTGCCCTTTCATCAGCTCCTCTTACAATAACAAACTTTTGTTATTTTTTAACAAAATTATTATTTTTTTTAATTATTGTTATCATAAAGAAATGCTTTGTTGAGTCATTAAACAAAGGGCTGTGTTACACAGCTATTCAGCAACGTTGCAATCAGAATATCACACAGCATACAAGAAACTGGAAAAATTAAATTATAAAAAATACAGAAGAATATTTTTTCTCTGCTAATTGTTACATAATATTTTGCTCTTGCTAACCACATCCTGCATTTCTAACACTAACTCAAACACGTGGCAAGCAAGTCAAGAATAAATGAAAATAAATAAAAAATAAACAAAAGCAACGCAAAACAGAATTTAATTAAACAAATCAACGTAAAGCAAAAGCTAAAATCAGTGTGCCGTTTTTCAAAAATAACGTATACGCAGCGTATCAAAATAAACCAACATTTATATTTATGCATGTATTTTTTTTTTTTTTTAATATTTCGTTTACAGCGAGGATTACTATGGCGATGTAGACCTCAAAGCTTTAAAAAAATTGGGCTTTTAAACAATACAAAAAAAAAATAAAATGAAAAGAAAATATAACAAAAAAAAAAACAAACCACAGAAAAATAAGTAAATAAAACAAATAAAATAAAGCACACACAAACAAACAAAAGCCAAGGCAGTTGGAATATCAGCAACCATCCTGAAATTGTGGCATAATGAGCAGGAAGCCAACAGCCAACAGGCAACAGCTACCAGCCAGGATAAAGATGCCAAAAGCAAGAAGCAGTTAAAGCCGCCAAAAACAGCGGGTTGAAAAAAGGCTTGCCACACAGCGTTAAGTATGCACGAGGAATATTAAGAAATACACACACACACACAAAAATGTATATGTATATATATATATATACAGCTATATATATTCTTAAACAGTTGACTTTAAAGACTGAACAAAAGTAGAGACAGAGAAGCCTCACAAATAACGAATACCCACAACTTACATAATGAAGGCAAATTGAACAACGATGAAGTATTTAGTAACCAAGACAATGCCCTAAAGACCACGCAATATACACACACACATACACACATCTATATATATATATATATATATATATATATATATATACCTACTATTATACAAAACATAATTGGCTTCATTAGCACTCTCGCTGGAGCCACAAAAAAAGTCGTAGTTGGTAACAGAGAAAGCAAACTCAATTTTAATTTAACTTATTAACCAAATGTCAAAGAAATATTAAACACAAACCCAGCCGAAGCAAATACACACTTAAGTTTATCGATTGTATATATAGCTGCCAATTTAAATATTAAGCTTGATAAAAAATAAAGAAAATACAAAAAAAAATGTACTAAACGATTTTATTTTTAAATGGCAAATTAACTTTATCGACGATTAAATATTTATAGATATTATAGCAATTTCAGTTGCACCTTAAATTAATTTAAAGCTTGCCAACAGCTGTCAACTTTTACTGAATTACAGCAGATATAATTTTTTTTTTATTTTTAGCATGATTTCAACATGCTTTCAGCAAAGCTGGCAACCTTTTGTCTTACTACATTTGTCCAATATATTGTGTAAAATTGTGAATTTATTTATAGAAATTAATAATGCCCCAAAAGAAATTTCAATTAAAGGATTTTCCAAGTAACTTTTGTTGCATTTATAGAAATAAATCAATTTCAGTTGTTCCTTAATTTAATTTAAAGCTTGCCAATAGCTATCAACTTTTACTGAATTACAGCAGAAATAATTTTTTTTTATTTTTAGCATGATTTCAACATGCTTTCATTAACCTTTTGTCTTACTGCATTTGTCCAATATATTGTGTAAAATTGTGAATTTATTTATATAAATTAATAATGCCCCAAAAGAAATTTCAATTAAAGGATTTTCCAAGTAACTTTTGTTGCATTTATAGAAATAAATCAATTTCAGTTGTTCCTTAATTTAATTTAAAGCTTGCCAATAGCTATCAACTTTTACTGAATTACAGCAGAAATAATTTTTTTTTATTTTTAGCATGATTTCAACATGCTTTCATTAACCTTTTGTCTTACTGCATTTGTCCAATATATTGTGTAAAATTGTGAATTTATTTATAGAAATTAATAATGCCCCAAAAGAAATTTCAATTAAAGGATTTTCCAAGTAACTTTTGTTGCATTTATAGAAATAAATCAATTTCAGTTGTTCCTTAATTTAATTTAAAGCTTGCCAATAGCTATCAACTTTTACTGAATTACAGCAGAAATAATTTTTTTTTTTATTTTTAGTAAGCTGGCAACCTTTTGTCTTACTAAATTTTGTCAAATATATTGTGTAAAATGATTGATTTATTTATAGAAATTAATAACGCCTTAAAAGCAATTTCAACTAAAGGATTTTCCAGTTAACTTGTGTTGCAGGCAAATCAAATTTTAATTTAAGCGTTTTTTCAAAGTATTTCTCATGAATTATGTAATATTATTATTCGCAGAATTTTGTCAAGATATTACAATAAAAATTTAGCAGTTGTCTTGGCATCCAATCGAAAGTTGCTTTCAGTTGGAAGAGATTTCAGTGTCATTATTTAAATATTATTTTCAATTAAAATTTAGATACAGCAAATATTTATATGACTCGATGAAAGATGGAAGAATCGATACAAAAGTGACCAATTTACACGATTAGAAGTAGTAAGCAAATTTGACCAGCTGCATGAATGAATGTGTGCAAATATATTTTAATCAGTCGAACAAGTTGCAGCAAGTTGCACAGAGTGCAGCAAGTTGCACAGATTGCAGCTGTTCAGCTTAGAGGCAGTTGCATCAAGAATATGTCAGAGACTAGCCGCACAATTTATAGCACAACTTTTATGGACAATTTACAGTAAGCAGAGCAAGAGCAAACAACCACAACACAACAGAACAGAACAGGACACAAAACAACACGCATACGCACTGTTTGCCCAGTAAAATGCCTTAAACCTAAAAACAAGTAGATAAACAAAACGAACCAAATCTATGCACACAGACAAACGCACTTACAACTGCTCACAAATTGATAATTATTGAAAGAAGAGCAGCATCAGTGACCCCACACACACACACACACACGCACACATGTGCATTGGCATCGATATCGTAAAACTGTAACGATGCACAAGTGTAACATTAGCCAACGAAAAGATTGAAAAGCAGCAGCAGACGTTGCTGGGCAGCGACGACAACGACTGAATGTTGCATGCAGCTTGGTTGGCAACTATGCAGCCTCTATCTATTTTGCTTGCAAATACACTGAGCGAATTATAGAACATTTACGCTGCTCCAATGCCAAACTAAAGCCAACCATTGCTGATTTTAATAATTTTGTTAATTCAAATTTAAAAAAAAAAACATGTTTAAAAATCGATGGAATTTATTTTAAAAATACAGATTTTGTACAGTAAAGCTGAAATAAATCTCAAATAAACAGCTTAATTTCTTAATGCATTTAAGTACGTTTTTTCTCTCAGTGCATGCGTGTGTTGCAATGTGTGCATATTTATACACAAAAGAGACATGCTGTTGCATGTTAATTGAAATCAATAAGGGAACACAGAGAGATCGACAGTGTGTGTGTGTGTGTATGCCACACACGAGTCGTTTCAATTTGCCTCCCCCCTCGCAGCACCTCTCTCTCTCTCTCGTTCACTTAGCAGCATTCAGTATGTGTGACAATGGCCATAATGGCCGCTAGACACAGCAGCAGGAGCAACATCAGAATGGTTAGTTATCGAAGTGAATGTGGTAGAGTAAATTATTTGCACAACGGCTAATGACAACAGCAGCAACAACATGAAAAACTAAACCAACAACAGCAACAGCAACATTGTCCTTTGGCCAGCATTCGCATATCCTTTTCTATTTATTATATTGCCAGGCGGCAGGCAGTTATTTTGCCCCATTGCCAGCTGCTACATTGGTAACATTGCTTGACTTGGCCAAAACGTAAATTATGCATTGTTATTTTTAGAAATTTTTACCTAAAACTGACTTTGCCTCCGCCTGCTGCTGTTGCTGCTGTTGCAAGTACTGTTGCTGCTGCTGCTGCTGCTGCTGCTGCTGCAATGGCAATTACCGTTGCCGGCAAGTGAGGCACAGCAAAGGCAACTGCCACTGCCGCAATGCAGTCGCATGTAGTTGCTGCTGCAAATGGCTCGTATAACGTGCAAAAACTGCAACTGCAACTACGACAATAACAACAGCAATAACAACAACAACAACAGCAACAACAACAACAGCAGCAGCAGGCAGAAAAGGAAATTATGCTTGCAATAACATTTACATGCTTGAACGACTGTGAGAGTGAGTGTGCACCTGTGTGTGTATGTGTGTGTGTGTGAGTGTGTGTGTGCGTGTGCGTGTGTATGTGTGCGTATGTGTGTTAGTGTGTGTAACAAATTTATACGCCAATTGCTGTTTGTAGCAACACAAGTGGAGGTCAAATTTCCATTTCAGCCCCAGAAAGTGCTGCACATCAGCATCAAGTCAACAAAACTTGGTAAAAGCAACAACATCAGCCCAAAACATGCAGGTAACTTGACATTTATTCTTAAGACTAGTTTTATAAATCGCAATCAATTATAGACAATGCTTTCGATGTCTTTAAATTATTAAAAAAATAAACATAAAAATTATAAAAAAAAAACTTGCGCCTTTCAATACACATTATTACTATTACAAACTGCAGATAAAAAATAAATTGAAGTAAATACTAATTTTAATATTTTAAATTAAAAAAGTTTTATTACAATCATTTCAATAAGTTCGAATTATTGATAATAAAATTAATTAACAGAAAGTACCTCTAAATGATAAAAGTATTGTTAAAAAAAATAAATTTTTATCCATTTTTATTTTACAAGTTTATTAATACTTAAATTGATTAACAGAAAGTACCTCTAAATTTTAAAAGTATTTTTATAAAAAAAAAATTTTCATCAATTTTTATTTTAAATTATTAGTTGCAATTTAAAATACAACAATTAAGTGGCTAAAAGCTGCAAAGTAAAAAACTTATTTAAAAATCTTATTTCTTAAAGAGTTAAAATCTTAAAACCTGGCTACTAAATTTACATAAACATTTTAAACATTTTTTGGCCGTAAACTTTTTAATCTAAATGATAAAAGTATCTTTATAAATAATAATTTATCATCCATTTTTATTTTTAAATAATATTGATACTTAAATAAGTTAACAGAAAGCACCTCTAAATTTTAAAAGTATTTTTATAATCAATAAATTCCCATCCATTTAAAATTGTTTGATACTAATATTAACTAACATAAAACACTTCTTTACTTTAAAAGTATATTTATAAATAGTAAACTTTCTTCCATTTTTATTTTAAATTTTTAATTGCAATTTAAAATACAATAATTAAATAGCTAAAATCTTTAAAGTAAAAAACTAATTGAAAAATCACTTTTGTTAAAGAGTTAAAATCTTGCAAGCTGCCAACTAAATTTACATAGAATAGTTAAACATTTGTAAATAGTAACTTTATTCCAGTGAAAGATAAAAGTATTTTATAAAAGTTAAATCTCATCCTTTTTTATTTTAAAATTTTATTGATCCTCAAATTAATTAACATAAAACACCTCTTAATTTTAAAAGTGTCTTTATAAATAGTAAACTTTCATTAATTTTCATTTTAAATTAATTAATTTAATTGAAATTTGAAATGCAATAAATAAATAGCTCAAAGTTTTATAGTAAAAAATCTCATTTCTTAAAGAGTTAAAATCTTGCAAGTTACCAACTAAATTTACATAGAAAACATTTAAACATTTGTTGGCAGTAAACTCTTTCATGAATCGGTTGCAAATATGCTTATGTGTTGCATGCACAAATTGATATGAATAAGCTGGCTTGGTGGCTGAATTGTGAGGCGCACCTCTCAGGGCGGGGGGCATGCAACTGAGAAGTGAGCTTATCAACGTCAGAGCAGGCCAGGTTCCGAGCATAAGCCGTCATTCAAAAGTGGACTCCTCTCGAGAGTGAAGACGCCTCGATTCAATAAAAATTTGCCAACGCCGGTGGTCATTGTTAAAGTGGCCACTAATGCGCCGCAGCCGTCAAGTGCCTTACGTACTACTTACTGCTATGTATGTATGTATGTGTGTATATACATAAGAGCCAAGATCAGGGAAAAAAAGAGTCCAGTGAGAGCAAAATGAAGCGAACAAAAATTATATTCAACTTGTATGGGCTGCTAGACAGCAGGGCTTCTGTTGCACGACTGCTGCTGCTGCTTTCCACAGCGTTGCAAAGTGCAATGCTTGCTGCTTGCTGCTCCATGTGCTTCATGATGATGGCAAAAAGATAAAAAAAAAAAAATAGAACAACAACAGAAGCGGCAACAACTGCAATGACAAAGCGCGACCAGGCATTGCTTATTTTTATTTGCCTGGCCAGAACTAATGCCCAACACCAACATCAACCAGCAACCGTAATAACAACAACACACTCAAACAGAACACCGAAGTTTGAACACCCTTTCAAAGTGGGTTGTGTAGTATTTATTATATAAAATAAAAGACACAAAAAACACAAATAAATATTCATTTTAAATTAAATAAATAAATAAATTAAATAAATCTAGAAAATAGCGTCATCACATAATTTCGTAATAGAATAAAATGCTTAAAAGTAAAAAAAATAAATTTAATGTATTTGAAACAAATAAGTTTTCAAAAAGTATTCGATATTGTCAGATTTTGGTATATGTGCAAATAAGATTGCAATCAAAGTTAAGTCAGAATAGAATTTTTGATAAGTTATACACAAATATATATATATATATAATATATAATCTATAATATATAATCATATATATATATATATATATATATATATATATATATAAATATATATCAATTCTGCATTGGGTGCTTACAAAAAAATTGTAATGAAATTATAATAATAATATCAAAAAAAAGGTAACCTAAATCACAAATTAATTAAATCTTAACTCTGTTAAAAATTCATTAAATAAATCTGAATAAATAAATTTTAATAAAGGCATATTGCCATATTTTCAGAGATTTCCAATTAAAATTAAATAAAAAGTAAAATATCTTCGAAGCAAACAAGATTTAAAAAAAAGATTTAATTTGGGACAGCTATTTAATGTTGTCGGATTTTTTCATGATTGTAAATACAGTTGCAAACAAATTAAATTGAATCAAATATTTATCAACTCTGCATATTTATTAACTTTGCGCTTATAAAATAGTATTTAAAAAGAGTAAATAGTATTAAAAAGAGGTCATCAAAAATACAAAATATTATTAATTTAATCTTAACTCTTATAAAAAAAAATAAAAAAAAAAAAAAAAAATATGGAGTGTTATTATATTTTCAGAAAAGCATAAGCTTTCTAGCTAAAAAGTAAAAAGAAAATTTAAATATGTTGAAAACAATTTTTCAAAAAGTATTCGATATAGTCAGATTTTAGCGTATGTGGAAATGGAGTTTTAGGCTAATGTTTATCAAATATCAAATACTTATCAACTCTGCATTTGATGCTAATAAAATGATACATTTATAATATTAAAAAAAAAAGGTCATCAAAAATACACAATATGATTAATTTAATTTTAACTCAAATAAAAATATTTTTGAAAAAATTAAAAAATACTGCCGAAAAGTTTCCTAGACAAAAAGTAAATACAAAATTAAAATGTCTTCGAAACCAACAAGATTTTAACAAGCATTTAATTTTGTACAGCTATTCGATTCCGTATGATTTTGGCATATGTGCATATACAAATAAAGTTTTATTAAGATAGACTCAAATATTTTATAAAAATAAATATATAATTTTTATTGTTATTATTATTATTTATTTATACGTATATTAATTTTTCAAAATTGTCCTTAAATGATTGGCAATATTAAAATGCCCGCTGTTAGAGCATTAAAATACAACAAGTAGCAATGTGCTCAACTCTAACACCCTTACGTCTCTCCCTTATCCCCTATCCCCTCTCCCCTTCCCCTACCCCTTATCCTTGTAACGACTTTGCTGTTGTTGTTGCTGCGCTTTTGCGGTTGACCGCGTTTGTTGCAGAGCAAAAAAAAAAATAAAAAAGAAATCTGTTGCTGGCAAAAGTAGTGGCCAGTATAGAAGCTGGCAGCTAGCTATTGGCCAATGGGCTGCTGCCTGCTTCGCTGCTTGGCTGCTTGGCTAGGAGCGCTGCTCTTGACCGAGTGGAGCTATAAATATCTGCGATAGCGAAATGCAATTACGTGGCAACAATGAATACAGCAGCAGCGATTGCTCGCTTCACTCGCTGTTGTTAGTACCCCACTCACCCTCCTCCCACTCCTTTCATTTGCCATTGCCATTTCTATAAACCCCCTCTCCCTGCCGATCCTTGCGTCTGGCCCACATCCGGCAATTGACAATGATGATGTGTACGTAGTTTTTTTTTGTCTTCGCTGCTCTTTATGCGAACTGCGAGCACATTGGCCAAAAAGAACATATTGGCAATAGCGCAACTATATATGGCATTTTTACTATAACATTTTGCTGCATTTGTTGGGTGGCATCTCAAGAAACGTGGCAATGTCCAGTTTCAGTTTCTGCTTCTGTTTTTCGGCTACGGTTCCACTGAATTTATGTCCGCTTTATAGAGAGTTCAATGGCAGCCATCATAAAATATTGAAAATGACAAGAAAGCAGCAGCAGCAGCTGGCCAGTTGGCCAGTTGGCTAGGTAGACAAAGACAGACAAAGGGGGGTGCAAAGGGACTGGAATACATTCCACAGAACTAGGTTTGTGCAAATTGATATAAGGACTGTGGGATCAAAATGCTCAGAAAATATATAAGTATATTGAAGTGCAGCAAGTAAAAATATATATATTGAATAAAGTTAATAAAGCTAAATACTGAAGAATAACAAATGTAATCAACTGAGCAGATTATCTGTCTATATATGTAAGCCTTGGCAACGGAATCAGTTAACAAATATTTCGATACATTTTATTCCAGCTATCAGTTTTTTTCACTTCATAATCTGCTTTTCAGTTTGGGTTAGTTAAGAGTGAATAGGTTAAAAAATTCAAATAATATAATATATAAAAAATAAAATTTATTCTAAGTTCGATTTCTAAAATGAATGTTAATTTTAAGCTAAGTATTTAATTTTAATTTATAATTTGACATACAAAAAAAATACAATTTATTCCAAGTTTAAATTCTAAAATTAATGTTCATTATCAGCTAAATATTTAATTTTATTTTATAATATGATATATAAAAAAAATCAATTTATTTTAAGTTTTAATTCTAATTTTAATAAATCAAATGATATATAAAAATTAGAATTTATTCCAAGTTTAAATTCTAAAATGAATGTTAATTTTTAACAAAATATTTCATTTTAATTTATAATATTCCAAATTTATATTCTAAAATGAATGTTAATTTTCAGCTAAATATTTAATTTAAATTTATAACATAAAATACAAAAAAAAAGAATTTATTTCAAATTTAAAATCTAAAATTAATGTTAATTTTCAGCTAAATATTTAATTTTAATTTATAATATGATTTATAAAAAATACAGTTTATTCTAAGCTAAAATTGTAACATAAATGTAAATTTGAAGCAAAATATTTAATTTTAATTTATAATATGATGCACAAAAAATGCAATTTATTTTAAGTTTTAATTCTAAAATTAATGTTAATTCTAAGCTAAATATTTAATTTAAATTTACAGCATAAAATATAAATAAATTAAATTTATTCCAAGTTGAAATTCTGAAATGAATGTTAATTTTAAGCTAAATATTTAATTTTAATTTTTAATATGATATATAAAAAAAATTCAATTTATTTTAAGTTTTGATTCTAATTTTGATAGAAATTATTCAAAAATTAAATTATAAAAAGGAATCTTAATTTTAAGCTAAATATTTAATTTTAATTTATAATATGATAAAAAATTAACTTTATTCTAAGCTTAAATACTAAAATTAATGTTAATTCTAAGCTAAATATTTTTCTGATGAATTGTTAAGTTTGGAATCCAATCGAGAGTTCTCTGTGAGTTCTCCACTACAGTAAATACCTCTAATGGTTACCAGATCAGACGACGAACAATGGCGAAAAAAGTAATTGCCAAAAGACTCCACTCGACTCCACGCCATGCCACAACCCACACTCCCTTTGTTCATGCCCCCTCGAGAGGGGGGTCGCTTGGCATTTGCAGGCATTGCTATTAACTTGGCGCATACCAAAAGCAGTTTGTAGACAAACTGGACACATTCCATTGAGGCAGTTGCGCGGCAACGCTCCGCTCCGCACCACCCCGCCGCCCCCCCGCACTCCACACACAAAAAATTACAGGGGACCATAAAAAGGCAATTTTTCTAGTTGTCAACAGCAAAAGCGTGGCTAAAATTGCGGACCAACGGCTAACGGATGCCGATTGGCTGACAGTTAACACCCCAGCCGCATAATTACTGACTGCCAGAGGGGGTGTGGAGTGAGGGAGGGGAGGGGGTTTTGTGTCACACTCGGCTAGCAATTGTAAGTCATTTGAAAACAATTTTGATTATATTTCTTCCAAGCGATTTCACAAATCCGTTTTATGCTAAAAGCGTTTCCAGCCAAAAAAAAAAACCAAAAAAAAAGCCAGAATTTACCCAAAGTAAATGAGAGAAAAAAATGTACATTTTGCGTATGGGTAGTTAACAACATGCCCCAATAATAATAACATACATTTGCCCAATGCTAACCACTCTCCCCCCACCCACCACTCCTACGCAGAGGCCTCCTCGAAATGTTTGCTGTAAACGACCTTAAAAAAACCCAAGGCAAATGCGAAAAAAAAAACAAACCAACCAAAACCAAAACTGCCTCTGCCACATAGTATAAAATCAGTGGCTGCTGCGTGTTGCGTGTTGTTGCTGAGGCAAATTGCAAATAACAAGCAAAAGTTCACAGGATCGGGCCAAAAGCAGAGAAAAAAATAATGTGCGTAGCATTAGCCGTAGTCGACTTGATTTTGATCGCTTCAATGAACATTAATACACTGGCAAAGGCAAAGGCACAGACGAAGCAGGTGGGGGCGGTGGGTGGGTGGTGGGTGGTGGCAAGCTGCTTAAGTAGATGCCTGTTTACATGCATATTTGTATTTAACTTTGGCAAGCAACAACAACTACTAAGTAAACCTCATTTAGTTAGTCGACGCTCCACAAAATATTTATATGCCCTGTACACGAAAATTGCTGTAAGTAGGCTGGATAATTCCATCGACCTTTAACGGTAAATATGTCGAATTGTATCGGATTTCAAATCCATTGCAAATGCTGCTTAAATTAACTAAGCTGAAAACATTTGATATATTTCTATATATTGATTTATTATTCAAAAAGTAAGCAAAGTGCGGTGAACATAAAAATATATAAAAATTATATTTAAATAAAATAAAAATATATAAAAAGACAAAAAATATATATAAAAATTAAATTTAAATAATATAAAAATATTTAAAAATATGAAAAATATATAAAATTTATATTTAAATAATAAAAAAATATATTAAAAATATAAAAAATGCATAAAAATTATATTTAAATAATATAAAATATATATAAATATAAAAAATATATAAAAATTATGTTTAAATAATATAAAAATATATAAAAATTATATTTAAGTAATATAAAAATATAACAAATATATGAAAATTATATTTAAATAATATAAAAATATATAAAAATATAAAAAATGTATAAAAACTATATTTAAATAATATAAAAATATATAAAATAAAAAAATATACAAATAATATAAAAATATATAAATTATATAAAAATTATATTTAAACAATATAAAAATATATAAAAATATTATATTTAATTAATATTAATTAATATTAAAAATTATATTTAATTACCACAGCTTATTTATATACTTTATTTTATTTAAGCTTTTATTTTTAAGCAGATTAATTTGTATACAAATATTATTTATTAAAATCTTTTCAAAAATTGTGTGTCTGGTTTTAGTACATTTTAGCACATTAATAAAATAGCGCATTTATTGTAAAAAAACATATGAACCATATTTTAATAGAATATGGCTAAATCACACTAATAGATTAATAATTTAAAAGAATATGGTTAAATCTTACTTATAAATTAATAATTAATTAGGCCACCAAACTAATAAAAACTATGGCAATAACATTAAAAATTATTTAATTCTGATTTAATTTGCAATGTTAACTGAAATTTGTGGGATTGAGGAAAAATTCACAAGGCTAAATAAATAATTCGAATTGCTCAAAATATTTTATATTTAAATAGAAGAAAACATTTAATAAATATTATAAAAATACAAACAAGATTTTCAAGTTTTAAAATATTCAACTACAAACAAAAATAGGAATAGGAAAATTAAATTATATTTAATGGTTGACTTTTAAAATATATATATATCAATGGGTATCTCTGAGTCGTGTCAAAATTTAGCTGATTTATTGTTGAATTTTGTTTGGTTATTTTGTTGAAGTTTTTGTTGTTGTTGTTGTTGTTGTTGCAGCTGTACTCTCGTTTGGCTGCCTAGTAAATGAAGCCTACTTTTAGGGGATCTTGAATTGGCGGTTTGTAAACACACACAGTGTGTGTGTGTGCGTGTGTGTGAGTGTGTGTGTGCAAGTGTGTGTGAGTGTGTATTTTTTGGGCCCACTATATATGCGGCGCTTATTTCCGGCGTGGCATATCTCGTTTTAGATGCGTGCCACAGCAATATCTTTTGTTGCTGGTCGGCTTTTTCGGGGCGCGGGGCAACGGCGCGCGTTTCGCGTTTTCCTGTCATAAATGTTGCTGAACCTTTGTTATGTTTCCGTTTTACTTTTATTTTAATAATTCATATAGCATTTATGGCATGCACACAAATACTTTTATTTATACACAATCCTATATATGAACCACCCCCAACCCCCCTCCAGCACACCTACACCTACTCAATTGTTCCGGCATCAGCACCTGTACGCCCTCCCCTCCCCTCCAACACCAGCCGCCACTCAGCAGCCCATCAGCCCATTGTGCAACATCATAAATCTCATTTTTCCGCTTCCGTTCAACGTTCGTTTTGTCCATTGCCCCCGCTTGTCCCTTTTAGCCGCTGTAAAAATCATTTTAATTAAATATTTGCTTAAATATCTATGAGTTTATTTCGGTTGCACATTTGTTGCTTTTGCTTTTGCTGCGCTGCGGGGGCAACAAGTGAATGTTGCCCGTCCAAATTTACTACTAATTCAGCCGTTAAGCGCTTTTCAAATTACCAAGCCACAAAATAAATCCCATGAAATTTCCCTTAAATGGCATCTCTTATACGTTGTCATTTCCATTCAGCACGTTGAAAGAGTAAATTTCCCATTTTGAGCACTGGAAGTTGGCGCTCTCTGGCTGCCTCTCTTTGGGTACTTTTGCTCTTGCGTTTGACTAGCTTCGTTATGTAGCCTATAATTTTATTTGAGATTATTTGTTTTTTTTTTTTTAGTGAGTGAAAACTTTTCGCTAATTCCCAAATCGGGTCGCGAGTGTTCGTTCAGGTGCGGAACAGCAAGGAAGCGTGCAGGGGCGGGGGAGGGGGCGGGCAGCTTCACCTCACCAGGGATATCTTGACGCTCATTACGCCGCCCGCACACACACACACACACACACACACAGACAGGCAGGCAGACAAACGTACGGCTTGCCACAAAGCTGGCAGCTGATAGGCGGAGGCAACTAAACGATGCCATTTCCGCTGCCTGTTCAATGTTGAATGGAATGCGCTTGGGGCATGCGGCAAATGCTAAATGCGAAATAAATAAATAATAAAAATAGAAGAAGAAGAAAGAAAAAAAATATTAATAGTTTGACAGTTGAAATGACAACCGTTATTAGTGTTGCAGTCGAATTAGTTTAAGTTATTTCAAGCTGCACTTTTGAATCGATGAAAATTTATATTCCTTTTCAGTTGAAATAAAAAAAATTTAGCTTATTTTAAATCATCTTTTTTTTAGATGATTTAAGTAAATTACTGAATTTGCCTTATTTGCAATTATTTTTTATTTTCCATATTTTTAGCTAAATTTTATTTTATATATAAATTTCTATATTCTGCCACATTTCATAATACGATTCGTAAATTATTATTAATTACATTTATTTTTACTAGGGTATCTCAAAGTCTGTTCATTCGTGAGAATCGCATTTCAAACCCATTTTAGCCGTATTTGCATTTATTAATTGGCCTTATTTGCTTTTAAACATGATCTCGTTGCTTAATAAAGATGATATTTTTCGATATGATTTTTAGTTTTATGTACTTAGCGAATGCCTCAGGCGAGACCAGCTGTGCCCCACGGGGGCATGCGAAAAGTGGACAGGCCATTTTGGAGGCGTAACAAAGAAGAAGCAATACAATAAATAATAGACGGAAATGTCAGTGCGAAATACAGTGGCGCAAAAAGTTATGAACCACACCTACAGCATTTAATCTGTGGGCGGATGTCAAATGCTTCAGGATGGCCCAACCCCCCACTTCCCCCACTGCTCCTCAGTTGCTGGTCCAGTGCGTCCAGCAGGCCATTGAGTGATAACCATCAATCAAGCCGGCAACTGGCTGCTGGCTGCTGGCTGTTGGCTGAAATGGAGGCGTTTCACGTGCCAGGACACTGGCTTCTGCCTAAGACCAGACATGACATGGAGTTCATTTCAATCATTAGCGTGCCGAGTCGACTCGACTCGACTGGACTGGACTGGACTCCTCGTTGAGGAGCATTCGAACGGGCAGCGAACCTGGCTGCCCCCTGTTGATGCTGTCAAATTAATAAAGAGCCCGCGGGCAGAGTTCGGCAGGACATCGCATTAAAATTGTATGACTACACTCAGAGAAAAAATATGAATATTAAATATGAAATATTGTTATTGAATTAAGCATGTAAATTCATAGAAATTGTGCAGCTTCAATAAAAATATTGATTAACACCAAAATATGCCAAAGAAAAGCAATTTTTATAATTTAAAGTAAAATAGTTAGTTAAATAATTAAAATAGTTAAATTTCATGAGGTAAGTTAATAATTAAATTAATTAATATTTCACATATAAAATCTAATTTATAAAATAATTTTAAAAAATAAGCAATTCCCAGCTTTTAATCATTGCCAATTAGGAAACAACAAAAAATGTAATGCTGCCATTTTAAATGAACAGAGAAGGGAAAAGGAGTAATTGCAAATTGCAAATCACCATAAATAAAAAAATGTTTATCATAATAATTTTGTTTTTAATAATTATATTTTATTAAATGTTTACGAATGATGCTCAAAAAAATTTTGAATAAAAAATTGCTTATCATGTTAAATTTGTATTAATTATTTAAATATTGACTAACGATTTGGCAAATAAAGAACTTGAATTTTATTGAATTTACCTACTTCATATTTAGTTCGAACTATTTTCTTTGAGTGTAGCTCTATGTGCTCTATGACATTTCCCCGGCCTTATTGCCAGCCACGTGGCCAACCCATGCACTTTGGGGCAACGCAGCGAAATGCTGCTCATAACGCCCATAAAAAATTTGTCATCATTAGCCGACGACGGCCAGTCGAGGACATCGTGTATCATTGAACAAAAGGAGCCAGCTTATCTATCAATGTGTATGAGCGTGTGTGTGTGTGTGTGTGTGTGACTGAGTGTGTTTCTGTGTGTTTGTGTGTGGATTGGTGACTCTTTAAAACATTGTGCGAAGCTTGCTTTTGCCGCCTGGCGAGAGTATTTGTCAAAAGCTTAAAGCGCTAAATTGATTGATTGTGTATCGGTGCGTATACTTTTGTGTGCCAGTGTGTATGTGCCTGTGTGTGTGTGGCGAGGTCAGCTAGCTTGCTGTGTGGCTGCCTTTAAGGCTTAAAGCTGCCCATTAGGGTTATTAAAAATGGCCCTTTTGCTGCTGTGTATTTGTGCATTAGTGTTTTTTTTCCGCTTTTCTATTTTTTGTTTTTTTTTTTTGTTTTTTTTTATGGAGTGTTATTAGAGACGTAATGGATTGCGAATATTAATTTCTTTGCATGACTCAAGGAATCGGCGGAGAACAATACGCTTAATCTTTATTGACACGCAGAGCGTGGAGCACATTGAACCAAAACAGAGACCAAAAAACAAAAAAAAAAACAAAAACAAAAAAAAATATATATCTTGAGTGTGCCTGTGATAGCAATTGTGAGTTGGGCCAAAAATGATAACCGGAAGCCATTAAACGAACTTTCAATACAATAGCAACAACAACAATAACAACTATTGCAAATATACAAAAGTACACAGAGAGAACAAAACGGCTGAAAAGTAAAGGAAGTAATACGAATATTTAATATTTAAAAATTACACATTTTATATTTCGTTTATATTTTATTTATAATGCAATATTAATAACATTATTTACTTTATATCATTTTATATCATTTAGTTCATAATATATTCGTATTAAATTTATTTTTTTTTAAATTTATTATTTATTTTATTTTAAATGTAATATTTAGCATTATTAAAGATATTTGTTTCATATCAATTTTATATTTAGTTAAGAGTTCATTTTAAATTCAACATTAATAATATTATTTATTTTATATCAATATCATATTTGGTATATAACTCATTTTAAATTCAACATTATAAATCGTATTTATTTTATATCAACTTCATATTTAAAATTTAGCATTATTCATCATTTTTATTTTATATCAATTTCATATTTAGTTCACAATTCGTGTAAAATTCAGCATTTTTAATCATATTTATTTCATATAAATTTCAAATTTTGTTAAGAACTCATTTAAAAGTCTGCATTAATAATAATTTGTATTTTATATCATTTTCATAATTAATTCATAAATCATTTAAAATTCAATATTAATCGTATTTATTTTATGCAATTATAAATTTGACATCAATATGCGAATTTGTATAAACAAAAAGTATGTAAATAAAAAGCAGTGAAATTCTGACATAGAAAATTTGTCAATTAATATTTTACCTGCCTTATTGTTGTTGTTTTTTTTCCAGTGCAGGCGAAACGCCTTCATAATGCGACCAGGCGGCAGCCTGTGGCAAAGAGCTTCTCGCACCAGCGGGTTTCCTTCCTCTTGTGTGAGCACCCTCTTTATCTCTGCCACATGTGTGCGTGTTTGTATTGTTGGCACTGCGTTGCAGCGTCAATATTGTAATTTTTATTCCTCTTTCATGCCACAAGCAAGCAACAACAGGGAGGCAGGCACCAGGCAGGCTAGCAAAGGCAGCAAGCCGAAACAGCTCAAGCTGAACGATAGATTCCCATTGAATAGAGTTAGGAGCAGAGGGGGGTTGGGTGGATTGGGGGATGTGCCTAGACGATGTGCCGACAAAGTCAAAGCCGCACACGCACATTGGAGGAATCCGGATAATGTTTTATCCTAAGCATCTTAAGATTGCCGCACTAGGCTGCAGTTTGTGCTGGGCAAACAGTCGCCAGATGCGGAAGTCAAGCCAGGGCCAGGAGCAGCAGCAGCTCTTTGGGCCAAACAATTGACTTGATGTGTATATCACACACACACGCACACACACGCACACATACACATTTTCAATTGATTAAACATCAAATGCACTCACATTCACCTCATTGTTACAACCACAAACAGTGGCTGCAACGCAATGTTTTTGGCCTGCATTTTTTACATGCCGCAGCGCAAAATGTTTGAGCACATTATACAAAACATTATGCCAGCATGCCCCTATACAGATACACACACATATATATATATATATATATACATCTATATATATACATATATATATATATATATATGTTGTACATGTACTTAAGTGTTATATGAAATTCCATTGCATTTTATGGGCATTGGTGGGTGAGACAAAGCACAATGGCAGGCACTAAAAACCTGCGGCAGGGCGCACCATTGTGTGGCATAAACAATGGATGCAATGGAGCAGGCAAGCAAGCGACGTCGAATCGGTCAGAATAAAATACAAAAAATACCCAAAAAGAAGTAAAAAAAAAAAAAATAGAGGGAGGAATGAGAACATCAAGACAAAAACTTGAAAGCTAGTCGAGCGTGCAAAAGGTGAGTTGAGTTGGGTTTTTGGCCTTTAGGAATGTGGCAAAGTGAAATTTATAGCTTGGAAATTAATAATGATGAGCACACACAATGAACTAGCTGTTGGAATCAACTGATGTGTGTGCGAGCGCGTGTGTAGGTGTGTGTGTGTCGAAGTATATGAGTGAAAAGGCTCGACCAAAAATAACAAAAGCGCATTCACAAAATGCGATGGGCAAACGGTGCGTATACGTATCGAACAATGGCAACACTTTTACTCAATAGCCAAGCGTGTGCCACAAAAACCACACTTTTATAAATTGCCAAAGGCAACTAATTTTGTTTATTTCTGCAATAAAACTATACAAAAAAAAAATGCTAAGAAACTGCGCAAAATAATATATAAGAAATGTCATTTAATTGAAAATTGAATTTAGATTTAGATTAGAACTCAATAAACTAAAAATAAAAATATATATTTAATAGATATTAAAAATATTAATCAAAGTAAATAGGTTTTTTTTATGAGTTCATGCTATTTGGCTAAAGTCAAATAATTTTGGTTATTTGGTTAATTTGTGAAGTGTCATTTAATAGAAAATGGAATTTCGATTTCAATGAGAAATGTTTAGATGTCTCAGCAATAAACACAGAAATATATAATATACTATAAAAATAATTTGATTTAATAGCTATTAGAAATCTTAATCAAAGCAAATAGGTTTTTCTTACGATTTCAAGTTATTTGGCCAAAGGCAGCTAATTTTGTTTATTTCGGCCAAAGAAGTATAATAAAAATTCTAAGAAACAGTTCAAAATAATATGTGAAGTGTCATTAATTTGAAAATGGAATTTAGATTTCGAGATGAGAACTCAATAAGTGTTTTGATGGCCACGCAATTTTCTCTGATGAGCATTTCTTTAATTTATAAATAATTCTTAAACCTAAATACATATAAAGCCGTTTGTAAGGCGACCTCATGTTATGTTTATTCTTCTAAGAATGTGATTTTTATACTTCTAAGAATGTGATTTTTATACTTCTAAGAATGTGATGTTTATTAATCTTAAAATAGCTGAACTTTAACTGCAGCCATTTGAAAGTCTTCTCTATTTGATATTTTGTCATTAAAAATTAGCTGAGCTATGCAGAGTCTCATTTTCATTCTTGAATAAATATTAATCAAAGTAAATAGGTTTTTTTTTTATGAGTTAATGCTATTTGGTCAAAGTCCACTAATTTTGGTTATTTCTGCAATACAACAATACAAAATAAAATTGCTAAGAAACAGCGCAAAATAATATGTTAAGTGTCATTAATTTGAAAATGGAATTTAGATTTCAATAAGTGTTTGGATGGCCACGCAATAAACACTGGAATATATAATACTAAAAATAAAAAAAAAATAGATTTAATATCTATTAGAAAGCAAATAGGTTTTTTTACGATTTGATGCTATTTGGCAGTCGTTAATATTATTATTATTACTAAATATAAAATGAAAGTGGCCAATATATATTTTTTTATATTATTTTTGTCAGTTTTTGAGGAGTCATAGGAATCATAAAATATTATAGAAAAATGCACAATTTGATGATAGCCATTTAACGCATTTTTAATTTAATAACCACTATAACAATAAATGTGATCAGGCTTTAATTGAGTTTTGTGCGCCATTAAAAATGTGTGTTTTGTGCGACGGCTTGTTGGCCACGTTTCTTCTGGGCAAAACATAAAATTTATCGTATATGCCCATAAAATTTTAATTTATATATGAAATTCCCTTTACTCTCCTCCCCCTCACACATTATGCACAACTCTCTTTTTTTTGTTTTTTGTTGCCCACATTAATCGCAGCTTGCAAGCCATATTTGTAAATGTGGCCGAGTCGATGTTGGGTTTGGTTAATGTAATAATAACCATTGTATTGTTATAATGCAGTTGTAATTAAGTGCAATGGTTTTTTCTGCCTTTGCTGCCCAATAAACATGAGCAAATATTTTAATAAAATCAACAGTCGAAATGAACCGCAAAAGCAACAGTTTCGCAGCATTTTCAGCGCCTTTTCCACCTAAAAGCTTTAAATTTACGAGCAAATTCACATTTCGTAATTTATTTGCATTTATTTATATTTTTAATTATGCTAAATTACGTTTTCACATTTCGCATGCAAATATGCAGATTTAAGACTTTAATAATCGTTGCCCAAAGTGCGATATATATATTTAATTAATTAATTAATCAAATTGAATTATCTTCAAATTGTCTCTCAATTTCAAGGCTTATCAATTTGTCTGGTCGACTTTAACATGTTGATTATGAACTGCATTGTGGCCAATAAAATTGAACATTATTTCAGTTCTGACCACAAATCAATGCAGTGTGTTAAAGATTAATTCAATTAAAACATTTGCCACACTTGTTGCCAAAGCAACTAAGCAAAATCTCTGCGAAATGAAATGCTGAGTGTTTTTCGCAGGCCACAAAACAAGCCCAATAAACACAGAGGGGGAAACGCAATTTGTTTGCACAAAAACTCATTTACAGCCCGTCCATGGAGTCGTGAGATGTTATGGTCCCAGGACCTGGAGATGCCAGCGAATACCTAGGCAACAACCATCCAAGCACTTTATATCAAGTGCAGCAGGCACGAGCCATGCAATACATTTTATAATGCTTGTTTTGAATCATATTTAGAGACGCAATCGAGGGGGTGGCTGGGGGGGGGGGGGTTTGTAAGGCTTTGCTGTGCGTTCCCTGCTTGCAAATAAAATAAATTAGTTGCAGCTGAAAGGTGGCTCAGAAGCAAAAGTCAACACGCGATGTCGTCGGCAGCCGCAAACAAACGCCAGCTGTTGGGCACAGATAAAATGGCAGGCAAACAATCGGGCGACCAAAAATGCCAACACAAAACCGGGTAGCAGAAGCCAGCAGTGGCAGCCAACAGTGGCAGCCAGCGGTGGCAGCCAGCGGTGGCAGCCAGCGGTGGCAGTGGCGTTGGCGTTGGCGCTGTTTTGACTGTGACTGCTCTGGGAAATCAACGCTGCCAGCGTTTCGCAGCTTACTGGCAAATATTAAAATGCGAATTTTTATGCGCGCTGACATTTGCGCCTTGCCCCCGCCGTTCACCTGCTCAACCCTACCCCCCAAGCCACGCCCACTTTCGAGCATAATTCTCACTATGAAAGTGGCTCCTGGCGTATCCTTTTGCCAGCAGTTTTCTTTGCGGCGTGCGCACATAAATTAGCTGCCAAGCTAAGAAATGGCTGCGGACAGCAAAGGTTCTCCATGGATCTGCTTTGCTCCACTCGGCTCCACATTGTTGCCACTTTGCCAGTTTGCCAGCTTGGCGTGTCGGTGATATGGCCACCATCAGCAGCAGCAGCAGCAGCAGTCGCGTTCCGTCTGCGGTTTTGTAGCGCCATATTTATGCGGGTGGCAAGGTGACTCCAGCCACCCATTTACAACCTTACTGCGTCTTGGTGCATTAAACCAATAAATCAGCGAGCCACTGAAAAACATAGTGTTGTCAGGCATTTGCTTTTTGAGGCGCCACCACCAGCCACCAACCACCATCATTGTCAGCTCTTGAGCGGCTCGAACCGTTGCATATTTAATCGATAAACCAAGCACAAGACATTAATTTATCTGACAGTCCTTTTAAAGCGTTTCACATTTTTTTTTTTACAAATTTTGTTAACTTATTTTTTTTTTTTTTTGGGTAAAAGGCATTTTTTTAATTTCGAGTAAAATTTTTGCGGCCATAAAAGCTTGGCCATGGTCAAATCAATTAAATTTAAATTGTATCCCATTAGATGCGTATTAAATGAGTTAAGTCATTTTACCAAGAGCACCCGCACCCCCTGCGTCCCCTGCGACCCACAAGCGTCTTACAAAGTGGCGCTCGTTACCATTTTTTATGCCGCTTTTGAAAAGGATACAAATGAATTCATTTTCATTTAATTTTTTAACGTACACAAGTTGGCCACACTGCCACAGGGAGAAAGATGCTGATTGTGGAACAGAGGGGTGGCGTGGGTGGTTGGCAGCTGACCAGCGTCAAAGTCGTCGCATTACAAACACAATTAAAATTCCCACGAGCTACTAATTTGGCATGAAGCAGCGCCTGTTTTTTTTTTGTTTTTTGGGCTTGAGCTCCAATAACTGCACAAAGAATTTGCCACGAAGCGGTCGAAAGTTTTTTGGCCTAAACCTTTCGAGTTGATGGCAATTAATTTGTATTATGTGTGTGTTTCTTTTATTTTCTAGAAGATTCATTTTAATTTCCATTCTGGAATAGAATTGTTTATAGCAACATATTAGTTTAATGTGAGTGGGGACTAATTGCAGGATTAACTAATCTTCACAAATATTTCCTACAATTTAATTAATTACACATTAATTAAATACTTTGCTATGAAATATTTAAAGCGTGCTTTGTTTGGATTATGTAGAAATATTATAATTAAAATATAAGCAAAACAAATTTAACCTTAAACTAGTGGAAAAAAAACCATTTTTACTTTTTTTCAATTTTGTAATATTTTTAAATTTAGTTAATTTAAAATAATTTCATTATTTAATTGAAATATCTATTTATAATTGCCAATTAGAGATTTAATTTGAAAAGTGACTTAAGTTGATATTTAGAATTCAGTTTCATATATTTTTAAATTTTATAATAATGTTGCAATATATTCGAACCAGCAATTAAATTTTATTTTGTACAATATCGTGTAAATTTTGTAAATAAATTTCGAAATTGAAACCCATTAACAGCTTAATTTATTATATATTTATTTATTTGAATTAATAAGTAGCTAAATGGTTAGTTCCGTACTTTATGTGACTTTTTGGCAAATTATTAAATTTTTTATTACTTCAATATTTTTAAAGTTTTAAAATAATTTCATAATTTCAATGAAATATCTATTTTTAATTGTCAATTAGAGGTTTAATTACAAGAGTGACTAATGTTGATATTTATATATTTTTCATTTTATAATAACGTTGCTATATATAAGGTCCAGCAATAAAATTTTAGTTTGTTCAATATTGTGTGCATTTTGTAAATAAATTTCGAAAATGAAACCCATTAATAGTTTAAAATATGATTTATTATTCTTTATTTGAATTGATAAATAGCCAAATGGTTGAATGCACTTTCCACAACTTATGTGACTCTTTGGCAAATTATTAAATTTCCATAGCTCTGTGCTCAAAGTTATCAAAAATTTAAAGCCTAAGTGCGAAATTTGCAATCTATTTCAATGTTTTTTTGCATCAAGAATAATATTCATTATTTACTTATTTTTATATGGGCAGATCGTAAGCTTGCATAAATAATATAAAACAAAAAATAATAGTTATTTTAGGCATTTTGAATTATAATTTAAAAATTATCATATTAGATTGGAAGTATAAAATAAAATATTTTAATATTTAATATTAGAATGCTTTATTTAAAACTAGTTTCTATTAGTCATTTGTGCTTAGATAAATTAAATTTATTATTTATTATATATATCATATCTGAGGTAAACCAAATTAAAATATAATAATCACCATATTAGTTTGGAAATATAAAATTAAATATTAATTTATTTCAAATAAAGTAAAACTAGTTTCTATTAGTCATTGGTATTTAAATGAATTAAATTAGTTACTAATTTTATTTATCATATATTTACTCACATAAAATACACTTAAATCTAATTATAGTTTGTTAGTTTATTAACTGTTTAATTATATTTAAAGTGCTGTCAGTGTACTCACTGTTTACTTGCCACAACAGTGGAATATTAGCCAAAAGTCGGACGCAAATTGACAAGCCAACTACTAACAACAATTGGCTGTCTGCCTATATTTATCTGGGCATGTTTTGGCCATAAATAAATTAGAGCAATCTCCTTGTGTTTGTCAATGGGCGTGCCCGCTGACATCATTTATAAGCAACGCCCAGATGTCCACATCCCGCCAGGCGGCATCTCTCCTTTGGTCAAAGCTGTCACACGAGATTTGTGGCAACGACATTTGGGCCAAAAATCTTTTTCGCATCCTTCGTCCAGTGTGTGTCCTGTTGCCTGAGTCCAATGTCGTTTGTCCTGGCTTTAACTACTGGCAGCCAATTTCTGCTGATGGCGCACTGGCCAAGTAATTATCGACATCTTCGTGCTGGGTCCCACAACTGATGGCTGATGGCTGATGCCTGGAACCACAGTCAGAGTCGGGAATGGAGTTGGGAATATCACAAATTCAACCCTCCCCCCCTTCCAGCTAAGCAATGGCGAAGCGTTAATGCTGCGTGTCGAGAGCAAACGTTGATGGCTTAATCACTTTGATTGCAGCCGAGTCGCATCAAGTTCCATTTGCCGTCAGTGCCTGGCGGGCGGGTTTAAAGTGCACGTGTTTACCGGGCTGAGATTTTACAGCTTTACCAAAAAAAAAAAAAAAAACAGGTAAAACTAAAAACGTGTTATGGGGCTGAAAAGCTGCTTAAGGAGCTGCTGACGCTTTTGCGATGCAGTCAAAGTCATAAAACCATTTAATTATATTAAACTTTTAATTGCATAGACAGCCAAGAAATACGCACACAAACACACAAAGACAACTTCAAGCATATGCAGTGGCAAGCAAGTTGCCAAGACTATATAAATATCTATATATATAAATATATATTCATATATATATAGCAAGCAAAGCACTTAAACAGGCAACTTGTTTGTTGTTTGGTGGCGCCACAGCAGCAAAAGGGGGTGGCAGCAACGGGGTGTAGAGGTGACGTGGCTTGCATGCCCTGCTACTATGTAAATGCAATAATAAAGTTATTAAAAGTGTCATAACAACTCAAGTTGAAATAGCAGAAAGTTAGCGCTAGCTTCTTGTTTTATAGACCAAACTGCTGTTGCTGCTTTTTGCTGGTGTTGCAACAGTTTTAACTGGTGCAACATGCCCAACTCCTGCGCTGAACACCCGCAGACGCTAAATGCAGACGCTGCGACCCGCAGCTCTCGGCCAGTCGAGCAATTGTTGCTTAATTGATCAATTAGTTGGCCTACACAAAAGCCCAATGCGTACACACACACACATATAAATTTATATATATATATATATATATATATGTAAGCCCGTATATCTGTGCATGTAGGCGATTTCTGGAATTGCCCACATCAAAGCGGCATATAAGTATATTGACGCTCATCAATCAAATTGATTTATGCCAACAAATCATTCATGAGCAATTTCCCAAAGTGATTATCTCTCAACGAGCCGATCCGAGCCGCCCTTGGTCAAATAGAGACTGAAGCACAGACAGACACAGATAAAGACAGAGACAATGAGACAGAGAAAGAGAGAGAGAGAGAGAGAGAGAGAGAGACAAAGCAAGCCATGTTAACTGACAGACAGTTGGGGCTGCAGAGGACATGGAGACGGACGGCATTCGAAACATAGACAGCAGCCGCCAGTCGAGTTTGCAGTCAGTCTGACTGACTGACTGACTGATTGACTGATTGACGCTGGGCTGTCTTCATCACAAGCAATTTGGCCAGCAAACATAGTCGAGAACTGAGAGATGAGCAGCAGCAGCAGCAATGCTCTGATTTCCTATCCCTGTCCCTGTCCCCTGGTTCTGCCCCTGCCCATATCCCTCTCTCTCTCCCTTTCTCTCTCCCTGTCTCTGTCGCAATGACTGTGCATCAGCTTTACAGAAACTTCACAAACACAGTTCATAAAATCAAACCAGCAGCGGTGTATGTGCTCTGGGTGCCTCAGACATACCCCTAAATACACGCACACACACGCACAAGCACACACACACACACACAGACACGCAGACGCACACACACAACCTTAAACACACACTCAGCGAAAGACACGTTTTAATTTGAATCATTTGAATTAGAAGTTGTCAATGAATTAAGTCTGTATTAATCTGCTGAAAAGATTCTTAATAAAAAAAATCGATTATTAATTTTGTAAATGTCAGCAAAAATCTGTAATTTGACTTTCCAGAAATTTTTGTATTTTCGTATATTAGGTATGTAATTTACAAATTATTATTAATTATGTAAATCATTTTAAATGATATCAGAATTAACTGCCGCTTTTGATACGCGAGTTAATATCTTACTGCAAGTATTATTCTTGATTTTAAATAAATAAGAACTCAATCGACATAAAAAAAAATAATCATCACACCTAAATCATCTCAAAACTATTTTCTATTTAGCAATTTGGATCTTCAAAAAGCCATCTTATTTATATGAATTTGATTTAGTGGTCTACATTCTTAAGCAAAAGGAAAACATTAGAATGTATACATTATCACTTAAGAAATCGAGGTTTAAAACTAAGAACCTCCATATTTAACTTATCGAATATCAGTTTTTCATTTATGAATTTAGGATTATAAAAACCATCATTGAATAAGAGTATTGTTCTCTGGTGTAACATCTGGAAAGAATAACTAAATATCTTACTACAAGTAATTCTGCTCTTGATTAAAGTATTGAATAAATTTAACCAAAATAAATAAAAAAAAAAAATAAAACTAATTCAATATTTGTATTAAAATAATATTAAATTAAAAGTGCAAGTTATTTATCTAAATAAAAGTATTGAATTTAATAAATAACTAACTAATTTGACTCAACTTATACCGTAGCTGTTTTTATTATAAGAATTTGCCATTGCAAAAGTATTGAATTAATTAAGCAAAGATTAAAAAAATAACTTACTTATTTTACTCAACTTCTCCCAAAGCTTTTTTTTTAAGAATTTGCGATTGGCTAAATGTTGAATTATTTAAACTCAAATTAAAAAATAACTACATTATTTTATTCAACTTATACCGAAGCTGAGTTTAATTTCAAAATTTTGGATTGTATAAAATACATTTTCTAATAAAAATTGTGCTCGTTGAACAATAATCTTTGTACTTGGACAAATCTTAAGTAAAAGCTCATACTTAATTTTAAGTCCATCTTTATAAATTGCTTTTCTTGCAGTGCACAAATACAGATGGCATTAGTGAAGTGAAGCGACGCTCCTCGTCGCTCGTCGCTCGTCAGTTCAAACGGTTCAATGTGAACGACAGGCGACGTTTGTGCCAATGGAGCTGGAACTGGGGATCAGAGCTTGTGTCATATTAGCAGTTGCTTATTGCCGGCAATCAAATAAATTTTCACGGCAAACGGTCAAAGGCCGAAGAGCTCAGAGAGAGTGAGCGAGAGTAAGAGAGACAGAGTGATAAAGAGGGAGAGTGGTAGAGCCGGGCCTCTTGCCCTCAATTTGAAGGAATTTTTCACACATGCAAAAAGGGCAGTTGGCAGCTGGCAGTTTGCAGCATCTCTGGCATTGAGCATCCACGTGCTTAAGTCTTTTGATTGATTTGCTGATAAATTGACTAGGCGGCAACTGAAGCGCCGAACAGATTGCCTCAAATTTCCATGCGATGTCCTCAACGAAGATGTAGCGAAACCTAATTGCCCAAGTGGGCGTAGTCCGAAGACGCCATCAACAAACTGACAAATCATTAAAGTAACTTACAACTCGAATTGATGCGATAAAAGTCAATATTATTTTAAAGGTCAAAAATTATCTAAACAAATAATAAGATTAAAAGTGGAAGTAAAATTATTTTGGGTGATTTTTAATATTTCTTCTTGCAATTATCTAAACTTTTTGACAATTAAATTTGGATATTAAAAAAAATATAAAAAATAAAATAATGATATAAAATAATAAAAATACACATAAAATATAATATATAAAAATAAACCCTTTTTTGGCTGATCAAAAAAATGTTACTAAACCAATCCAAAAGTGCGCCCAAAACTATGCTACAAAAAATTATTGCGAAAATGTTGATGCCACAATTGCAAGCAAACGGGAGAAACTGAGACAGAGAGAGATAGTGAAGGAGTAGGGGAGTGCAAAAACTAAACAGCTAAAGCAACTTCAGCACACATGTTCTTTTAGCCAAAAGCAGCTGTTAGGCCATGATTAATGTTTGCAATTATCTGACTCGCAAGTGTCAAAAATATTTAAATCAATGGAAGGCGGCTCCCCAAAAAGCAATGCAGACAACTGACAAAAGACAGCAGTAAAACAACGTAGGCAACAGACAACAGACAACCAAAACCAGAGACAAGCAGACAGAAAGACAGTCAGACAGGCGGGCAGGCAGAGAGACAGGCGGACAGGCAGACAGAAGAGAGCAGAAGACGAGATAAACAAGACAAGACAACACAATTCGCGCAAATTGAGCATGACGAAGAACACAAGCTTTTGCTTGTAGCTGCTGCTACTTGTTGTTGTTGTAGTTGTTGTTGTTGTTGCTGCTGTTGTTACTGTTGTTGTTGTTCTTGTTGCTGCTGTCTACAGTAGTCGGCAGTGTCAATGCCAACGATGCCTTTCTTTACAAGTCGCAGCGAGACGAAATAACGGTTTGGAAACCTAAAGCGTCGCGACGAAAATGACGCAAAGATCTAAAATTGGATTGAGCGCAATGACAGCGGCAACGTGTCAGAAACATATCATTCATTATTTTCTATTATAAGCAAACCAACACAGACATATATATGCATATATACAAATACACACACACACAAGCGAGCAAAGTTCCCTGTGCCTGTCAGCAGTTGCATTATGTAAGGCCATCATTTATCATTGCAAGTGAAGTGAACTCAGTTGACTACAAAACACCATTCACACTACCTCTACACTCAAAAAAAAAAATAAGCATGCAGAATTTTACTATGCAGAATATATGTTGTTAAAGATCGATAGTGAAAAAAAACGCCCAATTCAAATAAAATTTTTAAAAATAGTTGAGTGCTAGAATATAGAAAAAGTTGTTCTCTTTTTAAATTTTACTTTTTCAATAACTAAAATGCGTATAAATATCTAATTTCTTAAACATACTTGAAATTCAAACATCAAACATTTTTCTGAGTGTAAGCGAAAAAGTGTTGAAGATGTGCCCACAAACGACTTAAAGTCGTTTTGCCAAGGAAATTGGTAAATAAAAACAAAGTGGGCTTGAAAGCAAAACACTCATATTTTGCCATGCCAAACACTACAAAAACAACAACAACAACGCTGGGGCACAATTATGATATGAGCTGGCAGGCAACAACAACAACAACAGCAGAAACAACAACAATTTCTGAAGCCCCTCAATTTGTATGCAGCACACATGGCGTATGTGTAACAATGGACCAAAAGTTGCGTGAAACGTTTTAACAAAGATTAATGCCAGCGACGACTGATGATTTTTTTGAAGATTAATTATGCGATGATGAGGCACAAGAACATGAAGACAATGACACCATCAGGCCGGAGAGGCAGGCAGTCAGGCAGCCAGGCAGCCAGCCAGCTCCGACAGCCGCCTGTGAAGTCCTGTGCAGGAAGTTGCTCGCATCGTTAAAGGATTACAAAATTTGTAAGCGTACGCCTGCTGTGCATGTGTGTGTGTGTGTGTGCTTGTGATATTGTATTATGGACATACTTATATGCATATACATATATCAGGAAATTATCATGGCAAGTCTCAGACACACACACACACACACACACCCGCACACACACACAGAGAATTGTTATTGTTGCTCTTCATAATAAAATTGAATGGATTCTGCAATATCCACCAAAAAGACATTTACAGTTACAACAAATTAAGTCGGATTTTGTGTGGATTTAAATGGCTATCAATATGTGAATCTTAACAATAGCTGAAATTGTATGTAAAATGTTTTTGCTTCAAATATAATGATATATATCATCACAGAGTTCATTCCAATTAAAATTTACTCTGACTGCCTAAGTTGAGGATTAAGTTTCTGCTTTTGTTTGGTATTCAAATTGTTATTTGCAGCGGTTTATAAAATTATCAAATAAATACATTTAATTGGAAAATTCACCCATAATTATTTTACAACAAATAAATAATAATATTGCGTTTCGTATTTAACCTCAACTAATAAATTAGAAGAATTTGTTATTGTATATTTTACACTTTTAGTATCACTTTTAGTATCACATATCTTTTAAAAATAACATTTTTACTTTTTTTTCAATTTTGCAATATTTTTAAAGTTGGTTCATTTAAAATAATTTCATAATTTCATTGAAACATCTATTTATAATTGTCAATAAGAGATTTAATTTGAAAAGTAACTAAAGTTGATATTTAGAATTCAGTTTAATATATATTTTTAATTTTATAATATGTATATATATATATATGGTCCAGCAATAAAATTTTAGTTTGTTCAATATCGTGTAAATTTTGTAAATAAATTTCGAAAATGAAACCCATTATTAGCCAAAAATATGATTTATTATTCTTTATTTGAATTGATAAGTAGCCAAATACACTTTCCACAACTTATGTGACTCTTTGGCAAATTATTATTATCTGTGCTTAAAGCCCAAGTGCAAAATATGCAATCAATTTTTTTAATTTTTTTTTTTCACTTCGACAGTCATAAAAATTTATTATTTACTTATTTTTATGGACAGGTCGTAAACTTGCATAAATAATATAAAACAAAATATAATTGTTATCTTTGGCAATTTAAATTATAATTTAAAAATCCCAATATCAGTTTGGAAGAATAAAATAAAATAATAAATTATTTATAATTAATTATATAATTATAATTATAATTATTTTACAATTAAATAATATTAATTTCGAGTTTCGAATTTAAGCTCAACTAATAATTTAGAAGATTTTATTGTTGTATATCTTGCACTTTTAGTATGTCAACATCTTTTTCATACAACGCCAAAGATTTTCCGAATGTCTTCATTTTAATTAAAATTTACTGTGACTGCCTAAGTTGAGGATTAAGTTTCTGCTTTTGTTTGGTATTCAAATTGTTATTTGCAGCGGTTTATAAAATTATCAAATAAATACATTTAATTGGAAAATTCACCCATAATTATTTTACAATAAATTAATAATAATATTGCGTTTCGAGTTTAAGCTCTAATAATAAATTAGAAGAATTCATTTTAGTATCCCATCATCTTTTATACGCATTGTTGAAGATTTTCCGAATTTTCAGTTATAATTACATTTTACCAACGCTTATCACTTTGATGCAGAGATTTGTAAAGAATTTAATGTCAATTCCTTAAAGAGTTGCCCAGCATGTTTGCGGTATTTTAATTGCCAGGCGGCCATAACTTTTCATATTAAAACGCGACGGGCAATTTATCTATGAATGGCAGGCAACGTGGCGTATGCTTAATATTGCATAAACCAGTCACACCAGCCGACCAGCCGACCAGCCTGCCAGCCAGCCACACAGACAGATGGAGTAAAAGCCATTCGCCCGACATCCGGCGGCCAGGTGGGCGTGGCATCCATACATAATGCTATTGCAATGAATGCGTGGTTTATGGCCTGCCAAGAAGACCAGTGCTTTAACTACTCACAGATTGGCTTCGGGTGCCGCCAGTTGTCCGTCTCTCTGTGTGTGTGCGTATGTTGTTTAATTTATCAGAGGGCAAAAACTGTTGCATATGCCACACTACTGACCGTAATATATAAAATGTATGTTGCAGTGTTGCAAGCAGAGACACAGACCAACTGCAAAACTGTGTGTGCCGCGGATTTGGAACGCTCCTCCGAACAGTTTGTGAATGTGTTTGCGCATTTTAATGCATTAATGTTGCCAGAATGTTATGGCCAAACTGCTACTGCTGTGTGTATCTGTGTGTGTGTGTGTGTAAAGTGCAGTCAGTGTGTCGGGGCATTTTTTAGCAAAAAAGCTTTTAACAATTAAAATTAAAAAGTTCAGCATTTATGCAATATGCATAAAAAAATAAAAAAAAAAAATACAACTAAAGCTCAACTGAGAAAAACAAGAAAAAACATTGTAGAACAGTGCCAAATGCCAAGCGGGCCATAATCAAATTCAAAAATGTGTGTGTTTGTGTGCGTGTATAAAAGTTGCAGCTACTCCCAGTCTGAGAGTGAGAAAGATAGACTGGGGGGGGCTGTCTGACTGTAGCATTGTCTGCTCTCATTTGTGGTCATAAAGCATAAAACGCATAAAGTGGCGTTACAATTTTATGGCGCACCAACGTCATATTCGAGCCTAACAAAAAAAACTGCTATTAAGAGTACATGACAAGGAAATACCCTGTAAACTTTTTAGAATGCTTATTACAGCTTAAAACAGTTGTAGATAAATATTTAAATATTGTCTATATTGTAGATTATATTATAAGTTGCAGCAAACAGCGCTACAAATTCTTAAAATGAAAGTTTTTTTTTTTAATTAACAAAATCTAAATAAAAAATTGGCTCTTCCGATTAGGCAAAATTTGAATCAAATCTGATCTGATTTTGAGTTTGTAAAATATGGTTTTCAATGGAGCACTTTTAGAATGCAGAAAATTCCTTTATTAAGATAGATAAGCTATGCAGAAATTATAATCCTTTTTTTAAGAAATATTCTTTTTTATTAATTTGCTTTGAATTTATAAAAGCTATATTATATAGAGATAGATCTGTGCGCAATTTGGAGAGATTATTAAATGACTCGTAATCAACACCTTTACCAAATTAGGTATATGCTTAAATTAATATCTTTATTTGTAGACCTTATGCAAAAAAGTGACGTTTTGGCTATAGATCATTAAGAGACTCAGAAGAATAATCCGTACCAAATTTTTCATTTATTTAAATTAATATCTTGATTTGTAGAACTTAGCCCAATAAAAGCAAACTTTTGAGCACAGCTGAAGTGTTCTACTTACCAACATATTTATTTTATTTTTTATGTCATTTATTTATTTTTATTTTTTCATGCACAACGAATACTTTTCAATGACACATTTAATGCCCAACAATAAATTATTTTATCATATTTAAAAAATAAGCTTATAAAATTATGCCATAGACATTGGTAGAATTACTGGCTTTCAGTGGATTAATTAATATTTCTAGAATAGTAAATATACCCGCTTTAAATATTATCCAAAATGCAAGCAGCAGCAGCAGCAAGTGTGAGCCACATTTGGGAGGAACTCTCTGTTCTGCTTAAAGCTGATGGTGATGATGATGACGATTGTGTCCGTCTCTGGACAAGCTGCTGTTGCTGTTGCTGTTGCTCTGTCTGGGAGCAGAGTTTTTGGCCGGCAGACCATCATCAAGCGACAATGTAAATTTTGTGTTGAGCTTTTTAATTGTGGCAGCGCCTAGCGAAATGGCTGGGCAAGAGGGGGAATGGGGATGGGAGAAGTGCAACGCTTACTCATACGCGAAATGAACGCAGACCGCAACAAAATTACATCAACTGTGTGTGGTTGGATGGAGGGGGGTGGAGTGGATTGGGTTGAGAATTCATAAAAAAATAAAGACCAATACGAGAAAGGACTCGAAAATGCAAAAAAAAAAGTATAGCAAAGCAGTTGGCAAATAAATTGCATGACAGTGGCGAAGCGAAGTCGCCAAGAGTTTTTTTAGTGTGTGTGTGTGTGTCTGTGTGTGTGTGTGTGAGTTTGTTGTTGTGGCTGTTTTTCTGGTGGTGAATGAGTGCGATTTTAATGCAAATGCAGCACAAAACGCAGTAGCACCCAAAACCCTGGCGCTAGCCAAAAGTGCAAAATTGTGCATTTTAATTAAGGTGACCGTTCCATGGCATGCACACAAGTGCCAAGTGCTGCCCCTGCCCCTGCCCCACCTCTACCACTAGCACTGGCTAGCAACTATTTAAGGCTAGCATTTGCATTTAGCTGGCTCACATCTCTCGTAATTTACAGCTCTTTTAATTAGCTGCATGCCAAGTAATTTTTTTTTTTTGTTTTTTATTTTATTTTTATGAATTTTTACGCGAGCCGCTCTTTAAGTGGCATATTGTTTAAATAAAATGCAAGAAAGCAAAATGTTTCAGGCATGCAGTCTCACACACGCACACAGTTGCATACACACACACACACACACACAGGCACACACATACCCACAAATGTTTGAGCACAAAGAAGGATATAACAATTGCAAATGGAAATGTGCTAAAGTGCCGGGCAAAAAAATAGCAAAGTGAGGGACACAGCAGAGTAAAAGGATCAGAAATGCCAGGGGGAGGGGTGGGGCAGTAAAAGTAAGGGCGTGGCTGGTTATGGGGGCTGGGGCACATATAAACGCTGGGCCATCAGCTTTGAGCCGTTGCAGTGGCAGAGCAACAGCAGTCAAAAGTGCAAGTGACTGAAATGCAAATATTGTGTGTGTGTGAGTGTGTGTGTGTGCGAGTGTGTGTAATTGTTTGCCACTGTCTGTGCGAGTGCATCTGTTCAAATGTATAGCAAAAAAAAAAACATAACACATGAGAGAGAAGGAAGAGCGGAAAGGAAAGCAGCATGCACATGCAATAAAATGTTTTACACCCTGTTTATTTTAGTTAAATACTCGAAATTATGTGTTTGCCTAAGTGTATTTGTTAACACAATGCAAGTGAGTGTGTGAGTGTGTGTGTGAGTGCGTGTGTGTGTGCATTTATAAGAGTGTGTGCATATTGTATGTTCGCATTAGAGTACTTTGTTTCGCTGGCAACACAGCCATTGTCCACATTACAGCATTCACACTCAATGCAACACAACGGACAGTTGCATGTTGCACAATTCGTTTATTATTTTTTTTATTATTTTTTTTTTATTGTGCTATTGGGATTTGTGTGTAAATTTGTTACAATTTAATGATCTGATTCTCAACGCAATCAGCAAAAGCAATTCGCCAATGATATCAGTCAACGCAAAAAATAGAGTAATTAAAAAATGAAAAAATACTCAAATCAAATAGAAGAAAAATCGTTGCCATATTTAAATTAGTTGAGTTTCGTGACTATTTGAACGATAATATTTTTTATTAACAACATTGAATATTATATTTGATAAAAACAGTTTTTAGCAATATCTGATTTAATATAGGAAAAAAGCTTGTCTGGGAACTTTTTAATGTAAAAATCTTTTGTGAACTTTTTTATTAACAGAACCCATTGAAAATGATTATAAAAAGTAAAATGAAGTTGTGCACAACAAAGTAAGTGAGTTGTAATGTGTACAGTTAATTTGATTTACATATTTTTTCTCATATTAGTCAAATAAAATATAAGCATTCTGATGAACAGCTGAAAAAGTGCTTAAACAATATTAAATATCAAAAAGCTTCTCACGAAATTTTCATATTTCTGGCAAATCAGTTCGTAAATTTATCCCTGAATTATAAAGTTCACATAATAAATCTCTTAATTAAAATTTACAATAGTTTATAATATGATTTCAGCAAATAATTCGTTTAAATATTTTATTGATATTATATTCTATATTAATATTATTATTTATTAAACTAAATGTTAAAAAAATCTGAATGTAATATGCAATAGCTCAATAAGCAACCTTAAATAATTACTTATTTTTCTTATATTAAATTTAGTTGCTCCAACTTTTAATTACATATTAAATTATATCATGAACTAAATAAAGTTAATATGCAAATTAATATATATTTATTGTGGGGGCAAAAGTTAAACGTGAGAATTTTCAAGCTGAGTGATTTTGGCTCAAATTCAATGAAAGTTTTTCCTCTTTGCCCCTTTTTCAGATTACAGACACACATGCATACACACACACACTTACACACACAAAGTGCACACGCACTTTACCTTTGCCAAGTTGGCCAAGAGAACGAGGCCATTTCTCTGCTTTGGACATGTGCAAAAACCGGGCATTTAATGTCCTCTGTGTAGCTCTCAGCCTGAAAGGCCTTTGTCAGCGCTCGTCAAAGGCACACATTTAAGCCGTTCTTCTAGGCAAGTGATGAAGGGTGGGGAGTGGTTACACGGGGTTGAATTGAGGCGCAGTAGTTGTTGCCCTACCCCCTCCGCCACTGTCCCGCGACCAACCCATTTGTTAAATGTACTGTAATCGTTTGTTTCGAGTTGCGTTCAGCTAAGTTTCGAGTTTTTAGGCAACTTTTGCACTAATGACTGCACACGCTCTCTGCATGAATGTACTAAATATAGTATGCACTAAATACTAAATACACTTGTGACTAAAATTTAACCATTTCTCATTTTAGTCAAGGCTCTGTATTTTTCTATATAGCAAAGCAAAGTTAAGTTTTTTTCTTTTTTCTTTGAGCAAAACTAAACACAATTTCAATGCCCCCAAAATGCAAATGTGTTGGCGAGTGAATGTGTATGTGTGTGTGTCTGTGTGAGTGTGTCTGTGTGAGGGTGTGTGTGTGGTGTGATTGTGTAAAAAAATATATGTAAAGGAATAAAAGAAATTCGCACGCAACTGTCAATGGCTGCGTACTTATTTGCAAGCCCCATCATCTTGTGGGAGCCCCTAAACACCCAACTCACACACCCACCAATGCCTCAAAAACGCCCCCTCTTCACACACACACACAGACATATACGCCCAATACAAAAAGGCATCCCCAGCGACAACGTCTACTTGACTGTTGGGTCTTGGGTAATATTTTATGCAAATTGCAAGTTAAGTGTGAAAATAGTAGTGATTGGTTTAATTCAGCAATGCCATCCAAATACTTGTTGTAGAGGGCGACAGCGACAGCGAGGGGCATAAGCATTTTGGTGGTGAAAAAAAAAAGAAAAAAAGCAACAAAACTGCAGAAACAGCAGAAAATCAGCAGAGCTGGGAATTCGAAATACTAAAATGACAATTTCCAAACGAGGCACCCAAGCGGCAGCAAGGAAAAACAGACAAAAACCAATTTCTAGTAAGGATTTGTAATGCTCTAAAAGGAAAAAATAGAAAAATACATCTTTAAATATAAAAGGGAATTTTACGTGCCAAATATATAAATTGAGTTACATTTTGTTATTGCCACAAATAGCAAATATCTATAAATACATTTAAGATATTAAAATATGAAAAAGGATTAAAAACAAATAAAATTAAATTAAATATGCAATAGGGATAATAAGTTTTCTCAACTGCTAAACAAAAAATGTTAAATAATTTTGTGAATAGCTTTTCCCATAGCTGATCCATTCCAAAGACACTCCAACATTCTACAACGAACTAGTTTATAACTAAGCGAAAAGTTGATAAGCACATTGCAAGGGCATCGGCAAAGGCAACCATTCAAAAGCGATGCAGATTTTCATTGTCATGTAGCAAAGTCAGTGCTGAAACCAACAAAAGACGAGGGAGAATCAGAGAGAGAGGGCGTGTGGGGGAGAGAATCGGAAGCGGAAGCAGAGAAAGCAGAAAGCAACACCAATGCTAGTTCTATCAACGCTCCGAGAGCTGTCGTCGGTGGCCGGTCGCTGCTCGCTGCTCGCTCAATGAACTTTTTTGTTTTTTTCCCAAAAAAAAAAAAAAAAATTCTAGACATTTTGCTTTCATTATTTTTTTTTTTATTCTTATTTTTTTTGGTGGTAGACTAGTGCGCTTAACCATTTAGCTGATGTAACATCCCAGGCGGGCCAGGCAAGCCACCAAAACCACTCGTAGCGTCTGCTGCCACCAACCCAAACCACCCAACCCGTCACCATGTTGAGTTCAGCATGGCGGAATGTCCTTGTCAGCATTTTGCGCAGTTACAATTTTTGGTAAAATCTATTTTTCATCTTGGATTATGGGAATACATGAATAGAAAGAAGCAACCATTTTATTGTCACAGTTGAAGCTTGTTTCCTTGTTTTTTTTTCCATTCACGCCAGTTTAGCATGGTGAAAACTACTTTGGCTCATTCACTCCCCCTCCCCCTTCCACTTGCCTAGTGCCTACTCTAACACATTAATCAAATATCCGCAAAATATTTGCCATGAGCATTGTTCATTTGACCTTTAAATAGTTTATATAATAAAATATTTCTTTTTGCCATTATATTTTTCATTTATTGTTTCTCTGAATTTGTTGCACATTTGTCCACTGAATGCCGACTTAGAACAAAGCTTTGTGTTTTAGTCTTCATTAAAAAGGACTAGCGTAAAAGGTGGCATGACAAGCACGCACACACATACACACACGCACACACACACACCTACACACACACGCATGCAATATTGCCAGGAGCCGTGCCAAGAATGCAATGAACTATCTGCAAAACTGGACATATTTCAAAGTGCACATGTATTTATGCATGTAGGTGTATCTGTGTGTGTGCGTGTGTATCTGTGTGTGTGTGCAGCTGCTTGCAATCGTGATTTCAATAAAGGTTGTTACGTGTACACGTTGAAATTTTAATTGAAAGCACCAACCACACGCAGAGTAACAGCGACCTCGATGTAAATCGCGTCAGCTGTGACCCTCATCAGCGGGAAAAAAAGGGAACAAAGGATCAGTGACGAGGACGAGGACGAGAACGGGCACGAAACTCATGTCACAACTGTTTTCCTTTTGCCTGAGCTGAGCGAGGTTTACAGTGTAACTGTGCCATTTTGTCAACACGACAGAAAGATGCACAAAATTCACCGATTTCATTCTCTGTCAAATCAAAATCAACCTTTCGGCGAAATCCTATATAAAATTCAATGACACTTTTCCTTTGATCAAATCAAAATCTAATAAGAATTTTCTTTAGATTTTCAAGTAAATTAGACTGTGTTAAAGAAGCGATAAAATTTGTTTAAACTTATTTTTTTTTTTTTATTTTTTTTTTTCTCTAATTTATTTTTGCAACTTTTAGCATCAATTTAAATTCAATCTCAAATCTGCTTAAACATAATTTTAAATATTACTTAAACCAGCTTTAATTGTGAACTGCTTTTATTTCTAAAATGTACTCAATTTAAATTCAATCTCAAATCTGCTAAAGCGAAATTTTAAATATTACTTTAACCAGCTTTAATTGTGAACTGCTTTTATTTTTAAAATGTACTCAATTTAAATTTAACCTCAAATCTGCTAAATCCAAATTTTAAATATTAGTAAAGCCAGCGGCGATTGTGGACTGCTTTTAATTGAATCAGCTTTATATAAAATAAATTATAAATTTTATTCTCATATTCAATTCAACTTTTTTCTATAAGTGCAGTGAATCAATATAAAATAATAATTTCACAGTGGCTTTTACTTATTCGATTGTATCAAGATTAAACTTTAAAGCTCATCAAATATAAATACAGCGTCAAATATTAAACACCAATAATTTAAACATCAATTAAAAAGTGACTTCATTGTTTGAATAAAAATGAACTTTGCTCAAATTTATACTATTTTTAATATTAAAAATATCAACTCTCTTTGATCTCAGCAGTCGTTTATAACTAGGCATGTTGGACCGCAATACTTTCAGTTGATGCCACAAAAAAATGTTTTGCAACTTGAGTGGCAGGCTGCAGTTGGGTGTGGCATAAGAGATGCAAAAACAGTGACCGCAAACTAAGTCGTTAAAACAAAGAATTCTCACAAACAGCTAGAAAACTTGTGTTTTGCTGCCAGGAGAATGTTGCACAGAAAATTTCTTTCGTCTACTGCCAAATACAAGTTTTACTTGTAAAGCGCCAAACTTTATGCTAAACTTTTGCAATTCCCTATAAGTGCATGATACACATACATATATCTATATCTATCTATATATATATAGATATTTTTCACTGATTTTAATTTGCACAGAGTAATACATGCAAATGTTGCCGACAGGCGCAATTCAACTGTCGAACAACATTCCAAATCGGTTCTCCGGAATGTCGTAAAACTTTATGTATCAAGAACAAAAAACAAAATGTTTAAAGGGGTATTTTGGCGGCATTTTGGCCCTGAGCTGAGGCAGGTAAACAAGGATATCGATGCCACTTGATAGCCATTTAATCTATTTAGCAAGCACTCGATGCGAACACTCACCGATTAAGCCAAGGAAATTCATTGTTGTCATTGCCAAAGCTTTAGCCTCAAGTGTTGAGGCCTTCGCTGGCTATTTTCTACCTGGCCAAATATTTGCCAATTGGCCCGATCAGTGGTTGACCCAAATATTGTTGAGAAAGACTGTTAGCAAAATTTCAATTCAATATGCTATGTTCGGCAATCTTTATAATTGATTGCTTAATAAACATGCAATCTTAACCAGAAAACTTGGCCAATATGCAAAAACTTTACGCAGCACAGCAAATTATGCAAATGCACTTGACTGGCTGACTGGACACGGCCATCTTCTCGCTGTTGTCTGCCTCCTTCCTGTGCTTAATGGCCCACAACTCGGCGGACTCAATGAGCCGAGCACATCATTTTTGCCAGCAACTGCAACTGTAACAAAGCCAGCAACTCATCAAAGTTGGTTCGAACACAAATGAAAGTTTTGTGGCAAACGTTGCCGCAACTTGCAGCTTGCAGCTTGCACTCGAAAAAAAAACAAAGAATAAATGGCGTTGATTTTATAAGATTTTGCATATAACAAAACAAATTTCTTAAAAGTTGTATTTCTTGTCTACTTTTATTTACTTTATATTTTTACGAAACGTACATTTTTATTGAGTTTGAAATAAAATCAAGGCATTTCAAAATTTATATTTTAACTAGATGCAAAATATTTTCTACAAATTGCTCATTTTCTATATAATATTTGGTTGGAAAATAATTACCAAAATTAACGTAAACTGATTTGAAACTTGAAAGCATATTTTTTGCCAAAAGAACGTTCTAATTAAAATGTATACACTGAAAACTGAAACAAGCTGCATTTGGCGTCCACACAATTTTTGGCGATGTGCTTGTTTTTTGAGTGTGACCGTCTGCTACAGTTTTGGGGCAAGACAGGGCTCCCTTTATAAAATCAACTGGTCAAAAATTCGCACAAAAGAAACTGCCAAACACCTCAAGAGGCAAGCGAGTAACGGTGAGGGGGAGACGGGTGGCGGAATGTGGGCCAAAGCCAAAGTGTGGCAAATGAGTTGGCCGAATTGCAAAAGCAAAGTTTTGGCTTCTAACCTCTTTTGAGGCATCACGTTAAGTTAGCGCAAAGACGTGTCGTGAACAAAAGTTCTGTTTTTTAACAGACTCTTTTTGCTTGAGGCCCCAAACCACCTGTGCCTTGCCCTTTCCCTGCCACATTCCACCCCGTCAGGCAACTGGCAACTGCAGAAGGACCTTTGCGGTCTATCTGTGTTTCGGCTTTTTGTTCACATTAAGTGTTGCGCTGGGCGGTGAGCGGTGAGGGTGAGCGGTGCCAAACGGCAGATCATAAATTTCAAAAATTTAGAAAACAACAGCAAATATTTTTCACGCGCTGACCAAAATTATTTTAAATCACCTGCTGCCCGGCATTTATCATTAGAGCAGCTTCCTCCTGCTGCGCGTCCGCATCAGCAATGGAAGTTGCCGCCAAGGGAGTCGAAGAGGAGTGGGTACAAATTCCTAACGAGCGGCCAAAAAAAAACTCAACTCCCTGGATGCTTACAGTGAGCTCAAGATTTGGCGAAGAGCACTTTATTTTGTCCAGGACAATGTGGCACGCCCCCAAAAGCGACAAACAGACAGAGAGACAGACAGGAATACCACACTCATAATGTTTGCTGTTGCCACTGCTGTTGATGTTGTTGTTGTTGTTGCTACTATTGATGTTGCTTTTGTTGTTGTTGTTGTTGTTGCTACCGTTGCTGCTGCTGATGTTATTTTGCCATTTTCGCGAGTTTCGTTGTGGAAAAACTGTTTTGTTATCACAGTGATAAATGGAAAATTATTTTGAATCGAGCAACTACTTAAAAGAATTCCCAAAGGTTGTAATAAATTTGTGCACATACACACAAGGACATTACACACATACAACAGCTGGCAGAAGGACATGCACATAATGCCAGCAAAGCTCTGCGGTTTGCTTCGTAATGTCCTGCAAGATAAAAAGGTGATTGACGAACTAAAAGCAAAAGTCATGGCCAAATGCTGTGGCTCAGCAAATGCATTTGTCGTTTGCTACTAAAACTACTTAATATATATGTATGTGTGTGAATGTGTGTGTGTCTGTGTATGTATATATAAGTGTTTTAAATGGAAAAATCAGGCGTTAAACTTTTTTAAAGCACGCTTTTAATGCACTCTTTTCAATTTCGAAAAACATTGTTTTTCTAGCGTTCTACAAGCAATAGAAAAACAAATATATATATATATATATATATATATATATAGATATATATACGGATAGCGTTTTAAATCGTGGCCATTCCGTACAGATTACAACGGTCTAAGGCAGCAGGAAACATCTATTTTGATTTCATTAAGTAAAAAAAATACCCTCCGAGGTGAATCTGAAAGCGGCAACCGGCGCCTGGCCTCAGTTTTGCTGCAAGCCAAAAAAACCGCAAAAAAAAAATCAACTGTTTTTTCTTCGTCCATTTTGTTTTCAAATACGCTTTTCTTAGCCGTTTCTCAATTAGCTGAGCTTAATTTAAATTTGCTTCGAGTGCTTGTTACATATTAACGGTGAACTTTTCCAACTAAACGCACGCTTTAACCACTCAAATTGGAGGTTTTCCATCAAGTGTTTTCATAAATTAGCAAAAGGTCAAGAAAACTCATTGTAAACTAAATGTTGTGCGGGCGAACATGGCGAATGCGTTATATGTGTGTGTTGTGTATGCTTAATATAATCGCTCATTTTGTAGGCGTACAAAATTGTTACAACACGATCGAAATAATTGAAAGTAATTTGATTAGGCAATATTTTTAATTTCATTTGAGTTGCTTTGAAGCGTTTAATTGGATATATTATGAGTCAAGTCTGTTGGAATTGTGCAATTAATTTTAAAAAAAGATGATCAACAATTTAGTTTATAATGAACCTGGCATAAGCAAAGTATAAATATGATAATCAATCGAAATTATATATATTTTATTAAATTATTTATTGGCAATTCTGTAGAGTTGGCATTACGCAATTAATTTTAAAACGATAATAAAAAGTTTAGTTTATGCTGGTAATGGCATAAGCAATGTATAAATATGATAGTCGATCGAAATACTATATATTATATTATATATTAGAAATTCTGTAGAGTTGGCATAAGCAATTGAATTGAAAAAAAGTTAATTAACAATTTAGTTTACGATGGATCTGGCATGAGCTGTTAGTACATTTTTTATATTTTTTAACTTTAAATATATACTTAAGAGAAAATAATTTTATTAATTGTAATTATACATAATTTTTTAAAATATCTTTTACTATTTTGCGGATTTGAAAATGCTTCAAGCTTTATATTATAATGTTCAAGAATGAACGTGAGACGCTGCGAAGCTCAGCTAATTGTTAATGGCAAAATATCATATACAGTCCACTTTCAAGTGGCTGCATTTAATTAAGAAAACATCACATGAATTTGCTCAAGTATGAGAATTGGAAAATGCAAAGCTCAACTATTTTAAGATAAACAAATATCACATTCATCGAAGAATGAAGCTTAGCTATTCTAAGAAGAATAGACTCCGTTAATATAAATAAACATAACATGAGGTCGCTTTACAAGCGGCTTCTTATGTATTTAGGTTTAAGATTTTTGTATAAAATAAAGAAATGCTCATCAGAGCAAACAGTTCGATTCTAAACGTATCCTCATCGTGTTGACATAAAATCCACTTTATTTTCAACAAGCAAAACTAGGCAGGAAACTTGCCACTTTGCTCTGCTTTAAATTTTATTTAAATTTAATTTATTTGTTTCTCTCTTAGTCTGCTTAACTCTAAAGTATAGCGATCCTTTGACTTGAGTATGCAATTTGAGTTTTTTCCAATCAAAATGTTGTTTAAAAAGCTGCTACATAAATCGAAACTTTGGCGTTTACTCAAATCTAATTAAGTTACTGAATACGCAAAATTGACTTATTTTCATTATCTTTCTCTCTCTCACTCTCTCGCTCTCTCTCTCTCTCTCTTACTCTCTTTTCTTCACTGGAAGGTTATTTTAAAGAGGACACTGTAGTGCGCAAATAGCCCAATCAGCTGCAACATTGTGTTGGCCAGTTTGCATTTAAACAGCGCAGTTTTGAGCCAACAGTGTCGTCAATTTAATGCAGTCAGCCATAAAATGGTTTCAGTTACAAAAAGCAGCTAACTGCCTAGTAAAAGTGTAAAGCATATAGCAAATATGAAATATATGTTTTTGGCTAGTGTCCAGCTTAGATTGACAGATAGAAAGAGATGTATATTTATATATATATGTATATATATATTTATATATATATTTATATAGATTCAGATAGAAAGTGCCCCTCGAGTATTGTGGCAATGTGGAAAATATGGAAACATGTAATTCAACTTATCAGCGCAGCAAGCACAAAACTTTTCTCATCTACTTAACGCAGATAAGCGGCTGCCCTTTTTTTTGCAGCTTTTTGCACTTTGTCGGGTTTACTGACTTCTAATTTGTTGACGCCGTCGCACACACACACACACACACGTATATATAGACACATACAAGAACACACACACAAGAGACAGAGTGCTGAAGTGTTGATGGCGTCAACTTAATTTTCAGCAAAGCCCTCGACTATGCCCGACTGGACAGAAAAAAAATAATAAAATAAAAAAAAAAAAAATAAAACGGAGGCGCAACTACAGCATAAGTGGAAAGGGGGGTCGACTGGTTTAGCTGGTTTTTCGCTGGCTCCTCTTGTGTGAAATAAAATTAACTAAATATGCTCATGAGTAACATTCATAATAAACATTAAGCAAGAACGGCGCGCACACACCAAAAAAAAGTAAAAAAAAAAAAACACAAATAAATATAAAAAATAATATTTGCCAGACTCCTTTTTGCGATTACGCCAGCTCCTTCCACCCGACTCCTACTCCTCCTCTTGGTTAAAACTGTAGCCAACATTGGTTGGAGGGAGCAAATAAAGAATTCGCGCGGGAAGCAGCAGTGCTAGCAACGAAATTATGGCATAAGTTACTTAGAAGCCAGTTCCACAGTTTGAGTCACCCCCGCCACACTCACACACTCTAAAACACCCAGGACACCCACAACACCCAGCACACCCCCAACACCCCCCTGGGCCGCACTTTGCCTGCATCAACTTGGCTACACTTTACTTTTATGTGGCTCGCGTTGTACGCGAAATGTACTTGCAGGCGAAATAAAGATACAGAGATACACACTGAGAGTGCCCAGATACAAGCACATTTGTAGCGATAAGCGCCATAAAGTTATCGTAAGTAAGCGCCAAAACAGAAGAAGCCAAAAAAAAGAAAAATACGCGAAAAAAAACTAAATACACCAAGAAACCCACCAAAAAAGAAAAAAAGAAGAGAAAGGAATAAGCAGCGAGAGCAACAGAAGCCAAGCTACAAGGTAAAGCCAGCCATGGGACTAACTTGGCTAACAGCAGAGCACACACAAAACTATGACATGAATGTGCCCCCGCTGAGGAGACGGGGGAAATGTGGCACCGGCGTCAGCTGTTTGCCGCAAGAGAAGTATCGACAGCGGGCAGTGGCAGTGGCAGTGGCAGTGGCAGTGGCAGTGGCAGTGGCAGTAGCAGTGGCAGGTGCAGGGACAGGGCACTGGAAAAATGTTGCACAACATCAAGTCAATTACGCAATGTTCAACAGAAAGTTTCGCTATATCTCTTTGCCACACCATTCGCAGTCGGTTTAATCAAAGGCAACGCACTATAAATGCAACTCATCGATATTTGTATCTGTATTTGTAACTGTATCTTTATCTGTATCTGTATTTGTATCTGTATCTGCCGACAGCTTGCTTTTAGCTTAATTTAATAAATATTCATTTACTTCTGACGAGTTATATACACAGCACAAATTTTTAGTATAACAACATTTTTCAATATGAAATGCATTTATAAAAAATATTAAATAATTTTGGGGATGTAAACTATTGTAAAACTATTGTTCATAATTATTATTTTGATTAATTTTAATTTTAAAACTATTATTCATATTTATTATTTTGATTATTATTCTTTTAAGTAACTTTATATCTACTTCAAGAATTTTTTCATTAAATACTTTTTATCTTTACATTTACTGTAGACAATCTACAAGATAAAAGTTTAAAATTAAAAAAAAATAAAAAATAATAAAATTAAATGAAAGTCAAATTACTAAAAGAAGTTTTTCATTTAATACGTTTTAATCATTATATTTAATGTAGATTATCCCCAAATCTCAACTTTACAATTAAAACCAAAGAAATATAATTTATTTAAAATTAAAAGAAAGTAAAATTAAACATAAAAATCATACTCTTTGAAATGTCTATTAAAATAAAAAACAGTTCAATATAAGCAAAAATATTATTAATTTCAGAAAATATAAAATTTAATTTAAAGAAATAACAATGATAAATAAAGGAATGAAGACCTAAAAAAATGTAATAAAATTGAAATTGATTTATTTATTTTAAGATTTTTCCTGTGTATTTATTTTCGCTGAATTTCAATGTAATCGAAAGTTATTTTAACGATTAACATGGCTTCAGCAACCTTAAAGAAACCTGCAACATGGCAATGGCAGTTGAAATTGAAGTGCAAAAGTTGCCGACCTGTGAGAAATAAGAGAAATCTGCACAATTTAATTCACTATATATTACAGCATGCCACGTGTGGCATGCACGTTGGCACAGCATCAATATTAATACTAACCATATGTTTATATGTACTTATATAATTGTAAGCTGGAGCTGTGAGTTGGTAAGTGACAAGTGGACATGCATAAGTGACAGTAAAATGTTGCATATGCAACTGCAGATGTTGTTAATATGTTTGTTCGCTTGAGCTGGCTAATGGACTGCATTTCGTGCAGAGATGAAAAGCTATGGAGATGTTCGACAACTGTGACCCAATTTAATAAAGCTAAAAAATTTAAAAAAATAGAGCAAAAATCTTAAGTTAACTATTAACCAGATTTTTGATCAAATATTTTCCCAAAAATCTCATGAAGTAATATGCACAGCAGTCCTATTCAATTCAAAAAATATTCAACTTAATAAATCAAACTAAAACAAACTGGATTGAAAATATACCAAAGTTTTCAATACATTCGAATGCAAACTATTTTAATAATTCACAGTGATTCAAAAGTCAATTCCAAATGCTATTTTTATATTTACTAACAGTTTTGAGTTTATTTACATGCAAAAACAAGAGTCGTATTTTTCTCGGATGGCTACAAAATCAACGAATTTTATTTTACAAATTTCAGCTATTTTTTAATTTATTCTTTATCTTTTAAATCAATCTATTTCGATTGGGATTGATTCGTCTGGGTTAAGCTATTTGGAAAGTCTGTGTGACCTTTTGTACGGATATGGAGTCATTAAATGTGCAAAATTGTGTTAGTCTGTGTTAACGGAAAATGCAATGCACTTCCGCTGACAAATAGCAATTTTGCAAACATTTGAGCATTCGAGCAACGAATTGAAATCGACAAGTATTGAATTGACTCCAAGCAAACAGATACAAATACGAATACGCAATTTTGTGATAGTAGTTGTAGAGCAAGCAATCAGTGGCAGTTCACACACATACACACACACACACACACATCTAAAGTTAGGAGAATGTGTGACTTAAATGGAGTCTGTCACATTAGAAAAGTCAAAAACTTTTCACACACAACCAGACAATCAAATAGTTTTTCCCTTTTTTGGGTGCAAAGCGTGTGACATTAACTTGCCCCAAAAAATTAAAAGCATTTAACTATGCAAAGAACTATGCAGTGGCAGGGGTAGGGGGAGGTAACAAAAATGATGCCCCACAAACGGAACTGGGTAAGGAAAAGCTTTTCATTGGACAATTGGTTGAAAGGGCCAACGAAATGGGGCAAAAAGGCAAATCTGCTCAGGGCGGCAAACAAAGCCCAAGCTCAAAACTCAAAACTGAAAACTGAAAACTGAAAACTCAAAAAACGAAGCAAACGGAGCAGCGTCCAAACAACAAATGGCGGTTGGAAAGGTTGTTCAAGTGCCAGGACAATGTTTTTGTCCTTGTATACATTCTCAGCGATGCATGCTACTGACGTTTAAGTGTGTGTGAGTGCCTGTATGTGTGTGTGTGTGTGTGTGTGTGCCTGTGTGTGTTTGCGTGTATTCGTCTCGGCCACGAGACATACAAAAAGCGTACGAGAAATTTGCAACTTTAGTTTTTGACATCCGCTCCATTTAGTCAATGGACTGAGCGACGACGACGACGACCTGGCAACAATCAAGCGCAGGTCCTGCCACTTTTTGTTGCTGTTGTTGTTGCTGCTGTTGTTGTGCATTTTAAAGCACTTTCAGCAACAAAAGTTGATTTCTCTTTTGACCCATTATGAAATTGCTCTGGCAATTTTTGCATAAACAAAATACAGAACAAACATAAAAGGCTGACCTTTCCAAACACACAGCAATACACAAATACATTGAATATATAAATATATATATATATATATATATATGTGTATGTATATATAGTTGTATATTTATATATTTGTACAGACCCGTCTGATGTTGGCATTTCGCCCAGTCAGTCGCCAGTCAGTCCGAAAGACTAGTTTTCTGTTCTGGATTTACATCTTGTTTTTTATTATTTGGTTTTTTTATTTATTTATTTATTTTATTTTTTTTGTTTTTTTGTTTTGCTGTTGCCTGTTTGCATAGGATCAAGAAGTGGCAGCACGCGCATCCCTGGGCGCTTTTATTGAGCCCTTTAAGTTTTTAGTAAATAATACAAAGGCGTCGGCAAATTGCCAATGTTGTACAATTGTAACTGTAAATGCTGTGCGGGGGGAGCTGTGCGGGGGAGCTGTGCGGGGTGAACTGTGCTTTGCGATGTGATGCGTAACATTTGGATGATCAATGGTCAAGGGATTTTTCGGCATTGAGCTGCAAAACTTCTAAAGAATTTGAGTTCCATTAAACCCAACCGGTTTGCTTTTGTTAGCATTTCGCAGGACTCTCGAGTTAACAGCCATCAAACAGTTTTGCAGTTTGCCATGCTGAATGATGCATGAAGTTTTTCTCTCTTTTTGGCTGTGCAAAAATTTGGTTTCAAACAAACTTAGTTAGCAATCAACACGATGTGCTCTGGGGGGCCATTACAGCATTCAACATGTAGGAAAATAAGAAGATATTTACACATTCACAAAAAGATACAAAAAGTATTTTGGATTGTCAAAACTACATATATATTTGAATAATGACTTCCAAGAAATTGGATATTTCTCGTCCAATTTCCTAAGAAATGTTTTTCTTTACCAATCAAATCAATCCAATGTTAACTTTACAAATGATGAATTAAATATCAACTGTGGATGTTTGTTGAATAAAATGGTTACAAATAAATAGCACAGTTTTATACAGCAAAAATATTTCTAGATATTATGTAACAAAATAATAATTGGCAAACAAATTCAAGAGAGACTTAATTAAGAGTTCCATCTAAACGAGATTTGTTGATTTAAGTATGGCTTCAACTGTGAAATAAGCAAACTGAAAATGGTTTAACAAATATTTGAATTAAATTCAGTTAGTTTAATTAAAGCCTAACTTAACATTTTATAAGATTAAAAGAGAATCGACTTAGGTAAAATTTGGTTTTCTTACTAAAAGTGCAGAAAGTCAGTAAATTAAAATTAATAAACGACAGATAATTTTTAACTATTAATTTCTTAAAAGAAATAATCGCATAACACTTAATTTAAATCGATGACAATAGTGCTACCTGTACTTTTCGCAAAAAAATGTTAAATATTCAAAAAGCATTCGATATGAAATTCATTCTTAATCGATCAAATGAACGAAAACTGGTTTGCTGAATGCATTTTGGTTGAAAGACCACACGTGAACAGTAACCACAAGTTGCAAGGAAATGAAAGAAGATCAACAAAAATCACAAATAGATTTTGGCACTGATATGGCAAAATGGAAATTGCATTCAATTAGAGAGATTTCAACAAGTTTTATCCATTAAATAAAATGAATGCGCCAAATAGATTAAATTGAAAGTAAATTTGCAATACAGTTGAGTGCCAAGGCTTATGGTTTATGGGCAAGTCCAGTTGGAGACTGGACATGCTAATCTACTGCAAAAACTCGTAAGGTAAATAAAAGAGATAGCAAAATAGAGACAGACAGAGAGAGAGAGGGAGAGAGGGGCAGAGAGAGAGAGGGAAGTAGAGGAGCAGAAGTATCAGCAAAGTCCAATGGACAAGTGGATGGTCAATAGAAAAAAAGATAATCTACATGTGTGTGTATATGTATGTGTGTGTGTGTGTGTGTGTGTGTGTGTGTGTAAGGTGTAAGCAAGTTTTTATGTTGTTAACCAAGAAACAAAACAAAAAATATATATATTTTTTGAGGAAAAATGCAGCTCAGGAAAGCCGGGCTAAAAGCATTTCATGCTACGACATCTGCATATGCAAAGCCGGAGTTGCTGCCTGCTGCAGGCAACAGGAGCAAGGACTGAGGGCTGAGGACTGGCGAACACGCCAAAACGCAGCACAAATATTGACCAAAATGCTGAAGCATTCAGAAACAGTCAACAACAATGGCCGCACACAGGGCCATGTTTTAAGGCAAGCAAAGCGGGCCGACACCGGCTCGCCAGGTTTGATTTGATGCATCAATCTACACTCGAAAAAAATATTGAGAGCCTGGAATATAGAAAAAAAACTACGCTAGTTAAGCAATTCTTGGTGAGAAGATCTAATAATATTAATAAAAATAATTCAATAAAAGAATAATTATTATAATTTATTATCAAAACCAATAAGGCAAATTTTGCTCTAATATTAGACTTTTTATTTCTAAATAAATTTCAACAATTTTATTTCGAGTGTAGGCGGCAGGTAACACAAATCCGAGCGCAGCTCAGCCAGGCAACATCATGAAAATGGGGCAAAGAAGGTCGTGGGCGGGTGCGGGGCGGGGGGTGATGGGTTTAAGTGGTCATTATGCTGTAGAAAGGTCTGACAGGGGGGTTTCTCTTCATTTGCGTGGCATGCAACATTTTCGTAGATTGTATGTTTGATTTGCCCTAGTGGTCACTGCTTTCAGTTGCACTTAGCGTTATTAATTTTCGAGACGATGCTTCGATTTTGCTGCGGTGTTTGTGTGTGTGTGTGTCTATGTGTGTGTCTATGTGTGTGCACAGCAAACGCTTGCCACAGTCGTTGTCGTGCGGCATCAAAACAATACCGGAAACCGGAAACTGCCAGCGGAAATGTACTTTGTCTTTTTGGCGGCAAAGCGAAGTTGTTGTAAAAATACTTGCAGCCAAAGTATGTCGAGCTGCACTAAAAACAAGACACAGACAAGAAAGTGGGACTACCTTCCCTACCCCACCCCCCAGAAAGCAAAGCCTCCTTCTTGGATGGACGCCAAGTTGTCTCTTCCTGCTGCTGCCACGGCTGCCACTGTTGCCACTGCTGCTGCATTTATGCCGCTTAACAAGAATATTTGTCATTTACTGTTAGCATTTTGGCTAAATGCGAAATTAAATGAAGTGGATTTACATATTTCGTTGCCTGCCTTCACTTTTAAGTACACATGGCGGCTCCCCACCCCCACTCCTCTTTCTCTCTCTCTGTGTGTGTGTGTGTGTGTCTTGGCATGTGTAGGATAAGACTTTTGTGTGTGTATTTGCAGCTGCTGCGGAAAATAACTTTTTAATGAGATAAACTCGTTGATTTCTAGATTCTGTGCGGTTGTTTCTACACCTCTCTCTTTCTTTATGTCTTTCTCTCTCTCTCTCTCTCTCTCTCTCTTTTTCTCACTCTGTTGGCCATTGGGAAGCTTGTGCCACGCCCAGCTTGCCGCACTCCCAGCGGATTACACAAAGTTGCAAAATTTTCTGTGACAAATTTATTTGTGTGCCGCATTATATTGCAAGCCACGCTCTCGTGTGTGTGTGTGTGTGTGTGTAAGGAAACTTAATGAGCTAGCAGACTGTTAAAGTAGCTCAACAGCTGTTGTCGCCTATTGCAGCCGCCCCTTTTCAACGCCTCAAAATTAAATTCAAATATATTTCTCTCAGCAGCAGCGTTTGTCATTATATAATTTTGCGCAAAGTTTTGCCATTTTGTCAGCGCTACAATTCGAGAAAACTCCGTTGCCAAATGTTTTGGCATATTTAAAAATATATGTGAATATATATGTGTGTGTGTGTGTGTGTGTGAGAGTGGAGTTTGTGGCTTTTGCGGTCCCCGAACAGGTTCGATTCAAACTATCTAACAATGCGCAGCCTGCCACAGATGTTGCCCCATTTGCACTTGTGGGATTCCCATAATGAGAACCATTCGATATTCATTATCCGCAATGTTCATCACAATTGTTAAATACGTTTTGGTAAGCACACGGCAAAATTAATGTATAATGACTTTAAAATTTCTAAAAATCGCACATTTTTCGAAATCAAACAACTTTTAGAAATAAAATTTCTACTCAATATGCTAAGTCAACAAAAGCAGCAAAATTATGTTAATTTTTTAAAAATAAGGGTAAATTTTTTCCTGAATGTTTTAAGAAAGCTTCAAATTAAAAAAAACTAATTAATTGTAAATATATATAACTTTAACTAAATTTACAAATTATGAAATAATAACAGCTTAATATTGAATAATTGGAATGTTGCAATATTTAAGAAACTTTCAAATTAACAAAATAATTAATAATATTTATTAAATATTTACTGTTTCATCATATTAACTATGGAAACTTAAACTAAATTTACAAATTGTTGTGAACTGTGAAAAGGTAACAGCTTAAATGATGTTGGCGAGAATATTGAATATTTAAAATGTTCCAATATTTATTGGAGCCAAAGTAGTATTATTTTTATTATTATTCTATTATTATAATAAAATAGTATTTATTTTATTATTATTGTATTATTATTATAATAAAATAATACTAATTTTTAATATTATTATTATTCGGAATTTATTTGAAATTTATTAATATTATTATATTATTATTGCTTGTTTATTATTATATTATTATTGCATTATTATTATAATAAAATAATACTACTTTTAAATATTATTATTATTCGGAATTTATTATTATTATATTATTATTGCTTGTTTATTATTATATTATTATTGCATTATTATTATAATAAAATAATACTACTATTTAATATTATTATTATTCGGAATTTATTTGAAATTTATTAATATTATTATATTATTATTGCTTGTTTATTATTATATTATTATTGCATTATAATTATAATAAAATAATACTACTTTTTAATATTATTATTATTCGGAATTTATTTTAAATTTATTATTATTATATTATTATTGCTTGTTTATTATTATATTATTATTGCATTATTATTATAATAAAATAATACTACTTTTTAATATTATTATTATTCGGAATTTATTCGAAATTTATTATTATTATATTATTATTGCTTGCTTATTATTATATTATTATTGCATTATTATTATAATAAAATAATACTACTTTTTAATATTATTATTATTCGGAATTTATTTGAAATTTATTATTATTATATTATTATGGCTTGTTTATTATTATATTATTATTGCATTATTATTATAATAAAATAATACTACTTTTTAATATTATTATTATTCGGAATTTATTCGAAATTTATTATTATTATATTATTATTGCTTGCTTATTATTATATTATTATTGCATTATTATTATAATAAAATAATACTGCTTTTTAATAATATTATTATTCGGAATTTATTTGAAATTTATTAATATTATATTATTATTGCTTGTTTATTATTATATTATTGTTGCATTACTATTATAATAAAATAATACTAATTTTTAATATTATTATTATTCGGAATTTATTCGAAATTTATTATTATTATATTATTATTGCTTGCTTATTATTATATTATTATTGCATTATTATTATAATAAAATAATACTGCTTTTTAATAATATTATTATTCGGAATTTATTTGAAATTTATTAATATTATATTATTATTGCTTGTTTATTATTATATTATTGTTGCATTACTATTATAATAAAATAATACTAATTTTTAATATTATTATTATTATTCGGAATTTATTTGAAATTTATTATTATTATATTATTATTGCTTGTTTATTATTAAATTATTATTGCATTATTATTATAATAAAATAATACTACTTTTTAATATTATTATTATTCGGAATTTATTTGAAATTTATTATTATTATATTATTATGGCTTGTTTATTATTATATTATTATTGCATTATTATTATAATAAAATAATACTACTTTTTAATATTATTATTATTCGGAATTTATTCGAAATTTATTATTATTATATTATTATTGCTTGCTTATTATTATATTATTATTGCATTATTATTATAATAAAATAATACTGCTTTTTAATAATATTATTATTCGGAATTTATTTGAAATTTATTAATATTATATTATTATTGCTTGTTTATTATTATATTATTGTTGCATTACTATTATAATAAAATAATACTAATTTTTAATATTATTATTATTATTCGGAATTTATTTGAAATTTATTATTATTATATTATTATTGCTTGTTTATTATTATTATATTATTATTACACAAAATTCATGTGCTGTGTAAACCAGTTCCTCAACTTGATCAGAATTTGTTTTTAATTTAAATTTGCATACACGATTGGTAAGCAGTTGTGAAAAATAAAAGTTGTTGAGTGTTATGCACGTAAATCAGTGATAGCTGCCCCATTAAGTTGGCGTACTTATGCATCTCGCTTCTCGAATTTCCATCAGCTCCATCAAAGTAACGTCCACTTAAATTGGGAATCTATTTAGATATTCACGCTACAGCCGTGACCATCGTACGGCGTACGAAGCGATGCCATCCGTCGCATCGCATTATAAACTTTTGATAACAAAATTTACTTGAAAACCATTTCGACCATGCCCTGCAACCCCCCGAGCCCCTATCCCCTACCCTCCGCTATCACAGCATCGGCAGGCAGGCACTCCTTTCCCTGCAACATTATGCGTTATACTTTTAATAAGTTGTGACGCGCTGTCGACAAAAAAGTTATCATTTATTAAAAATTTTGTCTTTCCAACGTAATTATAATAGTTTGGTAAAACATCGTGCGCGACAAGCAGCCATTCCCTAGAAACAATCGACCTCCCCCCATTCATCCCCCATCCACAAGCAGCAGCAGCAGCAGCAGTCGTCAGTTTTGTTGGTTCGCTTTTTGCTTGTTGCTCCTTAGCAATTTTTGACAAGTTTCGTCTTTAATTTCCCTTTATCATGTTTCAAATTATTAAAAATTTATGCTCTCAACTGAAAGTAATTGAAAATGTTCAATAACTGCTGAGCAGGACAAAGAGTTATGGCCGAGCGCTGCCCCAGCCAGGACCCGCTTTGTTTTTTTTGTTTTTTTTTGTTTCTTCTTCTATTTTTTTTTTTTTGTTTTTCACCAGACAAAGTTATCAAGTGCTAACCAAAAACCTATCACCGATGTCGATGATGATGATGATATCGTTGACGACGACGACGATGATGATGATGATGATGTGAAACTTGCAGTGAATTGTAAAAGTGAAGTGCAGCGAAAAGTAGCAGCCAGCATCGTCATCCTTTTTTGTCAGTGGCAACTGTTGGCTGTTGCTGCTGTTGTTGTTGTTGTTGTTGTTTTTTTCATCTTTTTTTTTTTGTTTTAGCAATATCCACATCGGGATTTTATAATTATGCTCGCTGCACGATTTTCATAAATGAGTTCTGGGACGTGGCTTTGTTGTAGCATTGATAGAACATTGATGACAGTTGACAGAACACAGAAGACAGAAGAGGGGAGAGAGGAGAGGGGACCGACGAGGACTTATTTGCTCGCTGGCGGTGACATCTTGATCTGTGTCTTGTATGAAAATCAATTAAGAGGCAAACGCAAAAGTCAAACGTTGCGTGCAGACAGATGTTGCAAGAACCAAGAGGCAAGCACCTGGCTGCTTGTCGAGCTTAGAGCCAATCAAACATGCCACATGGCAAACAGCCAAAGCAGCGGACAGAACAGCTCAATAACAAAAGTAAGCAAATTAAAATAGACAACAAAACGGCTACCGCAAAAAAAAGAAACAAATTACACTCGGCGAAAAAAACTAGCACAAGAAAATAAAATTTAAATTATTAATGAGTTCAAAATCGAGAAATAAAGTTGCAAATGTTTTTTTTTAATTTAATCACTTAAAATGTTGATTACAGACAACTTAATTTACTTAATTGTTGAGCGATATTAGAATTTATTTAGGATAAGTACTTAAAACATTAATATAATTTAAATATATCTCATTAAAATACAGATCTCACATTTAAGATTCAGTAAATAGTCGATCATAATAAATTAACGGAAGTGTTTTAAAATCAGACATACTTAAAAAATATTCCCACAAAGACATAAATAAATTTTAGAACTAATAAAAAAATGTTAATTAATTTTAGTCCATTTCAAACTAAACAGCATTTTATTCGATATTTCAATATTTTTGTTTGAGTAGCTAGCTTATTTTAAACCTGTCTTTTGCTAACAAAAAATGTTTTTTTTAAATAAGAATTTCAAATATTTCAGGCTTTGTATTTTGATTTCTCTATTTCTTTTTTCGAGTGTGACAGCAACGGCAAACTTTTAGCAATGAAACAACAAAAGTTCAGCAGGTGTTGCTGCTACGTGGATTGCTGCTGGGGTCAAGGGGCAAGGTGGCAGCGTACGATTCGCACACAGTTTAGCAGTCGCTGGCGACGCATAAGTCCATAAAATCCTCACTAATCTCGCAGCGCGCTCGCTTCGACAAAATGCCAAGCACTTTTTGTCAAATCATCCAAACACCTGATGTCTTGCTCGGACCCCCCCAAAATCGGTGAGTGAGTGTGTGTGTGTAGGTGTGTGTGTGTGTGTGTGGGGAGTAAATGTTTTGTTATTATGCACAAACAGATGGGCCTAGGTACAAGCCATGTCGAGCGGGTTCATAAAAGCGCTTTGTCACCGAACAATTTGCGCGCGGAAATAAACCAGACAACGACGGAGGGCGGTGCGGGGTGCGCATTGAGTGGTGCAGGAAGCGGTGTGCGCGGTGCGATGCTGTCTAAGTGCAGCTTGGGCGAAATAATAGATTTTCAGCGCAGTTGTGGAAATGGGCACTAAAACTCGAAGTAATACTAGGAGGGAAGCCGCGGAAAAAAAAAGTAAATAAGTCGAAAGAAAAACAATTAAGGCAGATAATAATAATATGAGAAAAAGGCAGAAAAAAAACCATGAAAATTGTGAAAAAAAAACTTTCACTTTGCCTCATTCTCACATTGAAAACTTTTCATTTAACTTTTGGCTGAACGCTTTATTCATATTATTATCATTTACATAAAATTTTTAATGTCTTTCTTAGCGGTGCAATAGAAACTTCTTATAAGAAAGACTATTAGAGATATTAACTGAATGATATTGTTAATGGCCTTTATCTGTACTAGATGCATAAAAATTAATTTTAGCATAAGTAAACACAAATGAAAATCCTATTTTCACAGTACAAATCAAATGGCAACAGGCAACTACTAGAAAAAGATTAGCAACACAGTCAAATTTACAATATGCAGTTACATTTTTATTTACAATAAATTTGTAATTACAAAAAAAAAACTTCAATAATTATTAAAATAGTACACTAATAATTTGTTATTTAATTGTGCATGAGTTTCCACAATAAACTCGCCCATTGTGCAATCAAAATTAATTTTTTTTTACAGCCTCGTTTCGCTTGAAATGTTCCGCAGTGAAAAAGTTTTGTGCAAGAAAAATACCTCGAAAGTGGGAATATCTTGCTGGCCACCACGCACCAAAACCCCAAGTCAGAATAATACACCATCCCTACCCCCTCCCTCCCTCCCCGTATTGTTAGTACTTTCGCACTTGAAGCTTTGCCTAATTGCTCGAGTTTTCCGTTTCCGCTTTTGGTGGCAGCCTTAAACGAAATTTAATGTAGATGAAACACGTGCGTCAAAGTGGGCTGCTAAAAAATGCATGTCAAGTGCCTAACAGGTGGCATGATCGGAAACTGATTAGCTAATAAGAGTGCTGACAGCAGGAGGGGGCGGGGAGTGAATTATATAAACATGCTTTGGCAATTGTACAAATATAAAATAGAAAAGTTCTCAGCTTTTTCTGCAGAAAACTTTCACCCGTCGAGTTGCAGCAGTAAAAAGCATTTATTACGCAAGAAAGTCTATTCAATTATTCAGGCGGCAACCAGGCGATCCTGCTCCACCTACCCCCCGGCACACTACCCCTTTGCTGGCTGCCTGCCGACACGCTAAATAATTTACAATTTCACAGGAAAAGCAGCAACAATATTATATGAAAATGCATGTACTTTTTGTGCCAATTTCAAATGCCAGTGTGAAAGGGTCGCACAAGGCTGTGGGGAGGGGGGGTATAGAGGGTGTGTGGCAGGGTTGACGGGGTGCTTGCAACGCAGCTGACGTGCGTCCAAGACGCGACATTCGAGCCGCCTTTTGTTTTGGCCAAACGGCAAAGTTTTATTTCTCGCTGGCTGGCACTCAAATGAAAAATAAATATGACAGCAAACTGGAGACTGGAGACTGGTTACGCGCCACGAACAAAAGACACTTGCATATTAAATGATCTTAAATTGTGCAGACTGTAGACAATGCAGCAACGTTGCAGCCAACAGCCCATTCCTTGCTGCAACTGCAACAGCGTCGCATTAGGTTTATAAATTAGAAATGATGGCAGCCACCAAAGCAGCAGCGGCTGCAGCAGCAGCAGCCACAAAGACAACGTTGCGTACTGTTGCTAAGAGCTGAGGGGTTAGTTTAAGAAAGCGGGGTGGCGAAGAGGAAGACCAGTTAGGGTAACAGGGATTTTAGTTTAAGTTATGCAAATGCGCTTATGCGCGGCGACAAAAGCCGGCACAAAGCCAAAAGCCTCGCAACGCTGCCAATTGCACTGATTATGAAATGCAGTCGTTGAATTTGTGGTTGTTGTTGCTATCTAATTGGTTTAATTAAGCAATCATAAATTAATGCTCCTCATCGTTATAAGCATGGCATCCATTTGTGCGCTTCTCCGAAGCCGTTAGCAATTTTAATCAGCAATTGTTTTATGCAATTATGCAATGCTTAAGCCGGATCCCTTTCAATATGAATAATGGTATTTAAATGCCAACGAGTGTCCATGTGTGCGTGTGTGTGTGTGTGTGTATCTGTGAGTGGAGCAAGCCAATCTTTGAACAAATTCTGCGGTTACTTGCTATTTACTAATTAACAAAACAAATTACGGAAATTCCAATCCTATTTTCCACGAGGCATAATTATGGTTTCCGATTTGCCCCATTTGATATTTAGTTACATGCAACATATGTTTATTAATCTTAATTAATTCGAGCACATCTTGTTTACAAGCAACAAATTGAAATAAAATATGTAATTCTCAAAACTGGTTAATAATTTAAAAATCAATTGCCAAGAAAATAATCAAAAATGTAAAAACTTCTTTCGTTATTCACCAATAAATTATTTATGTAACTTATAAATTGAATTGGCAAATGCATTTAAAATAAGAATAATTGGTTTTAGTCGATATTATGTTAATGGTTAATATTTATAGTTTTTAGTTAGAAATTGATTAGTCCTGCAATAAGCCAGCAATAAATATTATTAGATTATAAATAAGTTTCGCAAGCAATAAACAAACAATTAAAATTAAATTGACTAAAATTAAAAAGAACAGTCAAATCATTCTCTAATTTAGTTAGAATATTTCATAAATGAATCTGTTAATTACTAAAAAATAAAATATGAATACAAAATGCCAGCAATAAATATTATTAGATTTTAAATAAGTGTTGCAAGCAATAAACAAACAATTAAAATTAAATTGACTTAAATTAAAAAAAAAAGTCAAATCATTTTCTAATTTGGTTAGAATATTTCATAAATTAATTTGTTAATTTCTAATAAATAAAATATGAATACCAAATGCCAGCAATACATAATATTAGATTTTAAATAAGTGTTGCAAGCAAAAAACAATAAATAAATATTTAAGTTAACAGTTCAATTCAAATTTTAGATGCAATAAGTAACAATATTAAATATCATCATTCGCTCATAAAATTATTCATCTATAGATGCATACAAGGATTACCAAATACTAAACGTGTTCATAAAATCAGCGTTTAGGGGAAAAACACATGCTTAAAAAAATAAGGGGGGCGAAATGGCGACGACAAGGAGAGAAAATGGCTAACGATAATAATCACGGCTAAAAGTCATCAGCATAATAAACCCAAGTTTTTATTTTTATATGCACTGTCGCTTTCGAGCAGCTCGGACAAAGCCAAAACGGACAACAACGAAAACATCGAAAGCAACAATAACAACAACAACAACAACAACAACAACAACAACAAGAAGAAGACAAAAAACTATAGCAACATTTAAACATTTATGGCAACATATTTGATCACGTTTTCTCAATCATTGCCCTTACGACCCTAATCAAATTTCACCTGATGGGATGGATGCTGCTGCTGCTGCTGCGACTGGTCTGAATTGGTTGGAATTCACCAGGAAAACCATGGACACATTGTGTGCACTGATTGCTGCTGCTGCTGCCATCCAGAGCCAAACTTTGGCCCTACTCCACATCCTCCACATACAAAATGCTGTCAGGATGCGTGCGTGCGTGAGTGTGGCAGGGGGCTGGGGGGACAGTTTAAGGAGTCGATGGGCAACCGAAATGTTTTGTTTTGATTACCAGCTCGACGGTTGCTGCTTTATTTTATTATGAATCTAATTCCGTATAATTCGTAACATATGTTTAGGTTTCGGACCAAGCAAAAGGCAAACATGGCCAGCAGTGGCCGACACAGGTTTTGAATTACAAATCAGCAAAAGGCGAAACACCTCCCCCCCAACCTACAACCTTTAAGAAATTTAAGTTAAGACGTTGCTGATGACGTTTAACGATAATAGTAAAAGCGGCCTGCGGCCAAAGACCGGTCGTCCGGCAGCAATCTGTGCGCCAGTTGGTCTGCCCATTAAACTAATGCCAAGCGATTTAAGTATGAGTTTTGAGCAATCCTCTGCTCGGCTCTCTGCTCTGCCTTGGGTTCAACTTGGTGACACTTTAAAGAGGCAAGCAGCAGGCAGCAGGCAGGCAGGCAGGCAGCAGCTTGGGCTGCTGTCAGAGGCCTGTGGTTGACGGCAAACAAACAACCTGCCAAAGTTAACCAAAGCCATTCTCACACCCCTCCCCCACACCCCCTCCCCACTTTACAGTCACCACCCACAACGCACATATGAATATTTCATTTCAAACACACGTCATTAGAGATGCGGCGCCAGTCAGTGAGATTTCAATATTTTCTAGTGCTCGAATTCAGCGCCAAGGCAACAAAGCCACAACGCATCCGCATCGTGTCTGTGTTTGTGCTGTGTGTGTGCTCTGTGTGTGCTCTGTGTGTGCTGTGGTGCTGATGATGACTGCGAGCTGCGTTCGTGCCACATACGTATCCACATATGTATATTCATACGTATGTACATGTCATGCATGCTACATGGCTGCTATGACTATGATGCGTTGTTCAAAAAGAGAGCTGTGGCACGGTGATGGGGCATGTGTGCATGTGCAAGTAATTTACCAAACGCCCGTTGCGCCGGTAGCCTCAGCTTCAGTTACAACACTCAAAGAAACAAGATGTTATCAGTTGCATGCCACATTGTGGCAAGCTCTATTTATGTTAATGCATTCGGTTTGGGCAAATTACTTCAATTAAGTAATTATGTATACAAATAATATGCTGAGTTTTTTATATAAACTTTTTTTGAAAAATGGTTCACATAAAAAATTTAAATAGTTACAAATTTTTAGCAAGCACAAGTAAAAATGGACTTCGAAATTGACTTCAAAATCAATTTTTATATAATAAATAAAAATATAAATCAAATGGAAATTCTCACTATTTTTAAGAAATGTTTTACATAATACTTAAAATAGTCAAAAATCAAAAAAATATAAATAGTTTAATCAAATGGAAATTCTCACTATTTTTGAGAAATCTTTTACATAAAAACTTAAAATAATCAAAAAATTTTAAAGCACAAAATTAACTTCAAAATCGATTTCAAAATCCTACATAAATAAAAATATAAATATGTAAAGCAAATGGAAATTTTCATTCCCAACAAATTCGCAATTAATATCAGAGGCAGATAGATTTTTAATATCTTAAATTTGAGACTCTCATCGCTAATTCTACGTCTAGTCAAACTCTTGAAACAAGCAAAATTAAATTAAATATTTTAAACAATATGTGCGAAAAACTAGAACATATCTGGAAACTGGAAAAACTTAATTTGAATAATAATAAGCATTCTCGAAAAATGGCAATTTCATAAATGTTGCTTTGACTATCGATCGAAGTGGATATTTAGCTTTTGCTGAGTGTATATTGTGTGGTGCAGCTTGCAGCATGTGGCAAGCGCCGTTGCTTCTTCAATAAATGCGGCTGCTGACCTATTCTAGCAGTCAACCATAAATCTGCACTGATGATGTACTTCATGGTATTGTGCTTTGGAATTATATCGCATATTTTTGGTTTCTGTTGCACATTCCTTTCTGGCGTGCTGCACACACACACACACACAAACACACACACAAAGTGCAATGATAGCATGCTACGTTGGGTGTTAGAGAGAAAGAGAGTGATTCGAGGGGATGGTGGGTGGGGTGGGGGTGCGGGTTTTGGGCATTGAGTATGGCCATCGTATCCCTGAGCACGCTATTTCATCATCATCAAACATCAGCAGCAACTCTGGCAACTGGATCAGCGCAACGAGCAACTGCGGCCTCGCAAGTGGTTGCAACTTTCGTTAGCTGATGAAAATGCACAGCTAGCAACAAACCAGCATGCGCCCAGGAAAACTGACAGACAGCCAATGTTGCAGCCACAACCAGCTCACCTGACTGCCCCCTGACTGCCCTGTTGTAGAGCGTTTGGAATTTTGACTTGCATGTTGCATAACTACAACAACAGCAGCAACAGCAACAGCAACAGCAACAGCAACCGCAACAACAGCAACGAGTCAGATAACGGCAACAACTGCATTTGGCCAAGCCAAGAACTTGGCCAAGCCAGCAACTTAAGTTGATCACTGTGAATCGGACAATGCCACAAAATCGTAGCAGTGGCAAGCAACCAATCCCCCCCCTCATTGTGTAATCAAATCAGAGACGACGCCAGCTGCTGTTCTCACTTTTAATTGAACACTTTTTCAAAAAGGGAATTGTTGAAAATAAAAACAGATAAATGGAAATTATAAGTGCTGTGCACTGCAAACAATAATGATGATGTTGTTACTGAAAATACGCTAATGCCAATTTGGTTTTGGGTATTTCCAAACACCATTGTCGAATCGCTTTTGTGCCACTTTTAATTGGTTTCCATAAATTCTGAGAGTCGCTGCAATTCGTAGCAAAATAATTCTTTATTTTTTTTGGTCATATTTCGATTGGCAGATTTATGGATTGGCACAACTTTTGTGCACTGGGTTCACTAATTGAGTTGTTTTATTGTCGCCTGTTAACTGTTCATATTTTACTAAAATCAGATGACCAAATAGTATTCGGCATCCCTAACGCAATTATGATCAACCCAAACCCACCCATTTGGGGCACACAAATCCTGAATCCCAGCGCAGCGCAGCGCATCGCTTCGATTAGTGTTTTATTTTGCGCTATGCAAATCGCTGTTGCACATTCAAATGTGACTAAACCAATAATATGAATGTGCAAAGTGGGTGGCATGAAATAGGTGGAACAACAGCTGCTATTTGTTCAACATGCGAAAGGTGCTCCTGTGAAAAAGAGTGAAACCCTCAATATGCAACATGGCATTTTTAAATGCCGGACATTGCACATTTTATACCCTCTGCACAAAATATCATTTAAACAGGATATTATCAGCTGTGTAGCAGGAAATGCGAGGCAAGATTTATGAGAATGGATGCACTGCTTCATTGGAAAGTATATTTTATTAGTGGTTTGCTTTTTATATACTTTGTAAATATTATTTAATTAGTTTATTATTGGTTTTTTATTTGTTAATTTTATTAATTTTATTTTATTGAGGTTTCTCTACTTGACTTTGACACATAGTTTAAATTCTGTAACTTTTTATTTTATTTAAATGAGACAAATAACAATTTGTAATTTAAATTTGCAAAATCTTTTTATGAGTATTTGTTTTCTGTATTAAAAATAAAATTAAAGTAATTAAAATTAAATATTAAAAATTATGAATATGTTTGATTTTTAAAAGTAACCTGACTTTTCAGACTTTTACAAAGTATTTGAAAATCGAGCACTTTTTACTCTCGATTTATTTTTTACTCCTGTCAATATAGTCACGGTTGAGAAGGAAGCGAACCCAGACGAGCCACCCACACGGAAAGTTAATTGCCGTGCAATTTTTGTATGCATAAATAACGGTAAATTTGTTATACACATCACTCTGATTGCGTTCGCTAAATCATCAGACAGCAGCCGGAGCAGTCGGAGCAGCAGCCAGAGCACCAGTTAAACCAAAAATATTTACAGTCCGAAAGCAAATGCCCGTTAAAATCTTTTACATGGCGCAAAATATGTTGATAAAAAATACAAATAATAAAATGTAAATACATATATATATATGTATATTGACATATATATATGTAAAAAAAAGTATGTGCTGTGCACACATCTGAATATTTGCGTGTATCACATTTTTTTCATTTAACACAAATAAATAATTTAAACGCAAAAATGTTTTAGGCTCGAACATTAGACTTATTTATGTGCGAATATAAATATTTTATTTTGCACATTCGGTTTTTACAAATTTTAACCACATCCGCTTTGCATAATTTAGTTTTGTGTGCCATAAAATTTACAGTTATTTTTTATATTACGATAATTACATTTGTCGCCAGCTAAAACTGGTCGCTTAAGAATTTTAATCGGGTGATTGAGTGATGTCAAGTTGGCTGACACTCGAGTGCAGCAGCCACATTCGTTGCATAGTTACAGCTAGAGATGCAATCTATAACCTTTAACCTCTGCCCCAATCCACAAATGGCAACAAGACATATAAAACGCTTGCCATCGAAGTAGAAGGAATGTGCAAATGTGGTTGTAATTGTAACTGTAGCTCCTTGTCAGGCATCAAAAAACATACCGCACAGCGTAAGAGCTTAACACACACACACACACACTCGTAGTTGCGTAAAATTCATCTGTCATCGTGTGTGTAGTGCTAAAGCTTATGACGTTAATCCGTTAAATGCGCCAAATGCATGCAAAACTTTCCCGACTGCAACTAGGTCTGTGTGTGTGTGTGTGTGTGTCTGCTTGTGTCTGCTTGTGTGTGTGTCAAGTTTTCAAGAGTCGCTTTTGTAAACATATGCAAGTGTGTGCCATCCCACATGGATGTGGGGATAAACTATTTGCGGTCTCCCAGATGCTATAACAGCCGTCGTCTACATGTATGCAACGCGTTTTGTATTTTCGCGTGAAATCAGGCAACCGAAAGCGTTCAATCATCGTTAGTTACCATATTCGGTTGCTTGCCACCCAGGTAACCTTTCGACCTGCCAACAAAAAATAAACAAAAAAAAAATGTTGCCAACTTTGGGAAGCTAAAATTTAATACCCTCGCAGAATGAAAAATAATATCAATAATAATAATAAAAAAAAAAGCAATCGATTTTATTATGGAAACTGTAAGTTTTCGTCGTACAGAATCGGAATAAAAAATAATTGGAAAGATTTATAAATATCGTCGATATAACTGATTTATATATCTACTAACTACACACAAAGGTTGAATATGGCAAAAGGTCTATCAGTACTGCGGGACAAGCAACAGAACTTGGCTAGGTAAATAGATTCGGATACTGCTTAAGATCCAGAATATATATACTTACGAAATCGTAATTGTGTTTCTTATAGAAGTATATAAAATTTAAATATTCTGTGTAGTGATTCGGTTAATGTATCTGATTAAGAAATTATATTTATTTATATTGAAAGACGACTTTCTTACTTTTAAAAAAATGAGAATCTTCTCTGCTATTTTTGCTGATAAAAAATGTATATAATTTTGATAGATATCTTACTTGACAAAATGAAGAACTCTCTGAAAGGGTATACCAAAAAAGTGTGTTACAACACAACCCAAATAACTCGGGTTACAAAAGTTTTGGAGCACATGCAAAGTGGGAGTGGCAAGAACGAGGGATTGAGAGATGAGTAAGTAAAACTGGGTTGCGACACTTCATACAAATTCATGGATTCATAGATATATACATATATATACATAGATTCATGCATATATCTAGTTACTTATGTAGCTCAATGGATGTTTTCTGGGTTTGTCTTACAGCAATTTAATGTAATTAAACATCATTTAGAGGCTGCTCGTAATGAAATTCAAATGCTGGCCAAAAACGAGCTAAAAACTTCTTAGTCTCGCAATGACTGTGCACAAATTGGGAAGGGAGTGCGGAGTGGTAGATGGAGGAGGGGTGGGTTAAGGATATGGCATTGACTGCAGCCAGTCGTGTGTTAAAACGCAAGTTGACAGCAAGAATTTTTGATTTAACCAAGTGCATGATCTATGACAGCAAATGTGTCCTGCAAAAGGGCAGCACCAGGGACCACAGGAGACACACACACACACACACACACACAGACACACCCAGGACGAAGGATAACTGCGAGCCACATTTGCTTGGCATGCTCCGTCTATTGCCAGTGAAGAGTTAACACGAATCAATTACGGCACTGCCATTGCCCAGACAGAGACAGCTATAGATAAGTACAAATAGGGACTGATAAAGAGAGAAAGAGAGAGTTGTAAAGAGAGAGAGAGGGAGAGAGATGGAGATAGTAAGTCAGTGGCAACTGCTTGCTGTCATATGACATTTGACTTGGCTTCCGACTGAAGGATTTACAATTTAAAGCAAGTGGCCAATAAAGCAGATGAACGACCAAAAACCCCAAGCGCCGAAAGAGCATCAGAGCCAAAATGCTATCCTCAATGCTAGTCGTATGCCACTCGTTACACACACAATCACACACACAAATCACCTACATAGACAGACATAACTAGTCGTGTATTCCTAGTACTCGAATCTAGCCAAAACGGTACTGCCAATATCAATCGAGTTTATGGTCCGCTGCTGACAGCTGAAGCACATGCATACATACATATATCTATATATATATATATGTGTGTACGTATGTGTGTGTGTCAGTGTGTGGGGTGCAGGCTGATGTAATAAAAACCATAATTACACCATAAATGACAGCTGTTACAGTGGCATCATAGTTGTAGTTAGATTACAGGACAGCTGGACAACTGAATGGAGCGCATATTAACAGCAATTTTCCAGCTATAAAACTGTAATAGCTGGTTATTATTGCTGTCGCCAGCAGGTGATAAAACGGTTGTCTGCCCATGCAAATAATAAGCAAAAACCCTAAATGTATAAAATCTATTTTATTGATTATCACCCACCAAAACAATAAGAACTAAGAAACAGTTAACTGTAACAAAGACCGAATGTTAACAACAAGGAAGTCTACTTAGCCATTTTCCAATATAAAATATACGTATACTCTGCCAATTTTGCTATAGTAACACAGAATTTTCCAAGTACATCAAAACAATTTGATATAAAAGCAGCACAAGGATTAATTAATATTATTAATTAATATTATTAATTATTATTAATTATTATTAATTATTATTAATTAGTATTATTAATTATAATTATTATTATTATAAATTAATATTATTATTATTATTAATTAATATTATTATTATTATTATTATTATTATTATTATTATAATGGATATTTTTATAATGAATACTTTTATAACGAATAAAAATATTCGTTATAAAAATATTCGGTATAAAAATATTCGGTATAAAAATATTCGGTATAAAAATATTCGTTTTTAAAATTTTCGTTATAAAAATATTTGTTATAAAAATATTCGTTATAAAATAATTCGTTATCAAAATATTCGTTATAAAAATAATCATTATAAAAATAATCGTTATAAAAATATTCGCTATAAAAATATTCGTTATAAAATAATTCGTTATAAAAATATTCGTTATAAAAATATTCATTATAAAAATAATCGTTATAAAAATATTCGTTATAAAAATATTCGGTTTAAAAATATTCATTATAAAAATAATTGTTATAAAACTTTTCGTTATAAAAATATTCGATATAAAAATATTCGTTATAAAAATATTCGTTTTAAAAATTTTCGTTATAAAAATATTCGTTATAAAAATATTCGTTATAAAATAATTCGTTATCAAAATATTCGTTATAAAAATAATCATTATAAAAATAATCGTTATAAAAATATTCGCTATAAAAATATTCGTTATAAAAATATTCATTATAAAAATATTCATTATAAAAATATTCATTATAAAAATAATCGTATAAAAATATTCGTTTTAAAAATAATCGTATAAAAATATTCGTTATAAAAATATTCGTTATAAAAATAATCGTTATAAAAATATTCGATATAAAAATATTCGTTATAAAAATATTCGTTATAAAAATATTCGTTATAAAAATATTCGTTATAAAAATATTCGTTATAAAAATATTCGTTATAAAAATATTCGTTATAAAAATATTCGTTATAAAAATATTCGTTATAAAAATATTCGTTATAAAAATATTCGTTATAAAAATATTCGTTATAAAAATATTCGTTATAAAAATATTCGTTATAAAAATATTCGTTATAAAAATATTCGTTATAAAAATATTCGTTATAATAATAATCGTTATAATAATAATCGTTATAAAAATATTCATTATAAAAATATTCATTATAAAAATATTCGTTATAAAAATATTCGTTATAAAAATATTCGTTATAAAAATAATCGTTATAAAAATTAAGAATGATAAGAATGATAAGAATGATAAGAATGATAAGAATGATAAGAATGATAAGAATGATAAGAATGATAAGAATGATAAGAATGATAAGAATGATAAGAATGATAAGAATGATAAGAATGATAAGAATGATAAGAATGATAAGAATGATAAGAATGATAAGAATGATAAGAATGATAAGAATGATAAGAATGATAAGAATGATAAGAATGATAAGAATGATAAGAATGATAAGAATGATAAGAATGATAAGAATGATAAGAATGATAAGAATGATAAGAATGATAAGAATGATAAGAATGATAAGAATGATAAGAATGATAAGAATGATAAGAATGATAAGAATGATAAGAATGATAAGAATGATAAGAATGATAAGAATGATAAGAATGATAAGAATGATAAGAATGATAAGAATGATAAGAATGATAAGAATGATAAGAATGATAAGAATGATAAGAATGATAAGAATGATAAGAATGATAAGAATGATAAGAATGATAAGAATGATAAGAATGATAAGAATGATAAGAATGATAAGAATGATAAGAATGATAAGAATGATAAGAATGATAAGAATGATAAGAATGATAAGAATGATAAGAATGATAAGAATGATAATAATGATAATAATGATAATAATGATAATAATGATAATAATGATAATAATGATAATAATGATAATAATGATAATAATGATAATAATGATAATAATGATAATAATGATAATAATGATAATAATGATAATAATGATAATAATGATAATAATGATAATAATGATAATAATGATAATAATGATAATAATGATAATAATGATAATAATGATAATAATGATAATAATGATAATAATGATAATAATGATAATAATGATAATAATGATAATAATGATAATAATGATAATAATGATAATAATGATAATAATGATAATAATGATAATAATGATAATAATGATAATAATGATAATAATGATAATAATGATAATAATGATAAGAATGTTAATAATGTTAATAATGATAATAATGTTAATAATGATAATAATGATAATAATGATAATAATGATAATAATGATAATAATGATAATAATGATAATAATGATAATAATGATAATAATGATAATAATGATAATAATGATAATAATGATAATAATTATAATAATGATAATAATGAAAATAATGAAAATAATGAAAATAATGAAAATAATGAAAATAATGAAAATAATGATAATAATGATAATAATGATAATAATGATAATAATGATAATAATGATAATAATGATAATAATGATAATAATGATAATAATGATAATAATGATAATAATGATAATAATGATAATAATGATAATAATGATAATAATGATAATAATGATAATAATGATAATAATGATAATAATAATAATAATGATAATAATGATAATAATGATAATAATGATAATAATGATAATAATGATAATAATGATAATAATGATAATAATGATAATAATGATAATAATGATAATAATGATAATGATGATAATAATGATAATAATGATAATAATGATAATAATGATAATAATGATAATAATGATAATAATGATAATAATGATAATAATGATAATAATTAAAATAATGAAAATAATGAAAATAATGAAAATAATGAAAATAATGAAAATAAGGAAAATAATGAAAATAATGATAATAATGATAATAATGATAATAATGATAATAATAATTATAATATTAATAATAATAATCATAATCATTTCTCACAAAAGTAGACCAATTACAAAATACAATTACAATTACAAAATCAATTAAACAACGTACAAATTGAAAAAACCTATCACATTCCTCAAAAGTCGTGTCTAATTACCGAAAGAAAAATCAGGAATAAATAATCAATTTGAAGCTGACTAAACGCAATCCCTTTAATCAGTAATTACATCTGGGCGATTGGCAAAAGTGTGATAATTGACTACTGTATTCCCAACAACCTGAACTAATGATGCTTGAAACGCGCAAAACAACGCTACAAACAACATGCAACAGCAACATGCAACAACCAACAACAACAAAAGGAAAATAGAGTAACACAATCAAATGCAGCCAGCTGCCAGCTGCCAGCAGCAAAGGCAGCCAGCAAAGATTTGCAATTAGAGCCAAACAAAAGATGAGCCGCTGCACATTTTTGGTCTCTGTTAGCATGTACTAAATGTATCGCTGCTGGTTTGTAATCAATGCAAATTTTTCACCAATGACACGCCCCCACACACCCACAACCGATGACGCCCACAAAGCCAAATGCAGCCCAGTCAAAATAGTCAACGTTGTTGCAGCAACGCATTTTGCGTAACTCATTATGCAGCGTTGCTGGGCAAAAGGACGAACGCATTTAGTAGAATTACCATTACCCTTGCACAGAGACAATACAAACAGGACACGCACACACAGACACACATATTCACACTAAAAGGGGGAAAGTGGAGATAGAGGGGCAGCTCCCTTGCCCCAGCACAATGGCAAGACTTGCCGCACCGCAAAAGAGGAGCTGACGTTGCTGTTGCAGCAAATAATAGTAGTGTGCAAGTGCTTGACGGATGTGGGCTAACAGCCTGAGAGACGGGCGTGTGTATCTGTGTCTGTGTGTGTGTATCTGTGTTGAGTGAGGGTGGGGCACGTTGTCATGGGTGCATTATTTGAACAGCGTTGCGGACATATCGCGTTTTGAGGCTGACAGTGGCAATGCGTTTCGCTATTGCTAACTCATCATCAGCTGGCATGAGTGCCTCGCGGAGTTGACTCGCTTTTGCTACTTTCACCGTCAAATTGTGGTAAGCAGGCAATTGCCGCATGCCACCCACTGCCATCGTATAACCGTGCCCCAAACGGATAGCCCGCACATCCTGAGCTCAGGCTGTGTACTTCCACTTCCGCGCCGTGGCACAGTGGCACACTTGCATATCTGTGCCAAAAAAAAAAAAAACTCAAAAATGCAAGATAAAAGCCGAAATTAATAAACGTTTCGAATTTCGAATTTGAACGAGATTAGCACAAATTTCTGCAATGTATTTAAAATTCTGTCATATTTTAATTGGGGTTGTTAATTTTGACTTTAAAAAAAAAAAAAAAAAAAAAATTATGTTTTGTGTTAAAAAAAAATGCTTTTATCAAAGTTAAAGTTGTAATATGGAAAGTTTATCATCAGAAACTAAATTTTTTTTCAAATCAATATTATCAGAAATCTTATGTTTAGTATTTTAAGAAATATTATCATAGAAAATAAACCATGCTCAAAAAGAAAAAAACATTAGATAATAATTTGATTTGAGTGTTGCTAAGCAATACACCAACTTCTATTGATTAAGTAGATTAAGTATTTATTTCGAACAGAATTTTAAGTAAATAAATCTGTCTCAGCTTTAATGTTTTTGTTTTGACTTTTTTGTAATCAAATGCTCCCTTATTTTCAGAACAAAACTTTAAGTCTCTTTTCGTTAATAACTAGCTTTTAATTTTTAGGTGATTGCGTTTTTTTCTACGTTCTCTCCACTCCAAGTAATAAAATGCTTGAAATATTTTATACTACTCCAAAGTTATTAATTTTAGTATTTTATTTTATTTATTTAATTTATGTTTATATAATTTTTATATAAATAAAATCAATTATATTTATTTTTTTTACTGATATCAAATGATAAATAAATTTGAAAATGTGTGCAGATTTTTCCCATAGTGCCTGGCTTGGATGGCCTTTTGTTTTGGTTGCATTGCCAGCGCTGCACATTTCATTGAAATTAGAGCGTAAAGAGGCAAGTCTGGAAACTGTGGAAACACATATTGAAACGCATTTGGAAATGCGGTCAGTGGAGCGGCACAGGCCGCTAATGTGTTGTTTATAAATCTTGGCCCACAATCAAATATGTGCGTCAATTAATTAACACAGACTGTCCACACACACAGAGGGACACACACAGAGGCACACACATCACCAGAAGTTTTCATCACATATCGTAATTAATTTAAATGGCACATAAGCAAAGCCAACCGACCCAAAAGCAGCGACTTCAGCATTGATTAGCCGCAAACACTTTCGAGCTCCACTGAGACGTCTCGTTAACTTGTCTTCCAACAACACCACAACCATCACCAACATCGCCACCACCAGCAGACCATCGTCGTCGTCGTCGTCCTCGTCGTCGTCTGGCCATTTTGGTCATGCATTTTGCATGAGTCACGTCAGAGAACGCGTCCTCATTGGAGAGAGAGAGTTTGGGTGTACGGAGAGAGTTGGATGTACGGCTAATAGCCGTTTAGTGGACTCGACTGACGAGTCGGAACTGGCCTGGTTGTTCTGGTCAGTCATTGCTACTCACTCAGCTGACAACACACTCAACCGCGGTGCATGCAACGCAACTGCAAATGCAATCGATAAATATTTTATATGTGAATTGAACCCATCACAGAATGTCACTGTTTTGGATTGTGGCTCATTTTGTTGGACGAGCCAAGCTTAAAATCAAAATTATTTGAGTTCATTGAAATACAAATTATTCAAATTTAACAGCCTAAAAGGCTGTCACAGTTTGGAAATTATTACGACAAGTTAAATGCCAAAATGGGATAAGTAATAATTTATTTGCATATTATTGCAATGGAAATGTTTAACAAGTAAGTTTTTACCGAATTTAAAAATTTTATCAATATTTAAAAAACAAAAGGAAAAAACGGATTCAACTTTCGGCGAATTCGCTAGATTAATTTTAAATGCTATAAGCAAAAAGTCGTTTTACATTGTGAATAAATCTCGATTTAATTAAGATAAAAGAATAATAATAATAAAAATTGAATTCTTAATTGTAAAATGTTTTTTAAATATATTCAATCTTTTTATCTGTCTTCATTTAATAGCTAAATGAAAAAAATACATAATTGTGGTATAAATAAGCATTACTTAAAATCTTGTCTTAAATCTTGCCACATGTGTCACATTTAAATACATTTATTGTATTTACAGGCCTGTCTAGACTCCAAAGAAGTTGCAGCAACAACAATTTAATAAACCACAATGCAATAAACCAATACCCGGAAGGCAAGTGTTGTATCTATTTATGATTCAAATTCAATTATGAGTAAAAGAAAAAAAAAGAAGCCATAAATAATAAACATGCATGTGTATTGTCAGAATATTTATATGCAAAATAGCATAGAATAAAAAAAAACAGAGAGAGTGAGATAGCAAGAGAGAGAGAGAGAGAGAAGGCAATAGCAAAAGGAATATTTATTATTTGGCAAAATACCTTGAGGGCCAGCTGAGCGTCGAGAGTTCATAAATAAGATGAAAAATTGGTAAAATGAAGCGAAAAATGCACACACAGCGAGAGATATGGCAGTAAATTTGATAAAAACGACCTCCTCGAGCGATCCCCACACAGATATATATATATATATATATATACAAATAATAATATTAGCAATATGTAATGGTAATCAATGTGTAGTGTAAATAATAAATAACAATTTGATGAGCATTTTTTGCACACAGGTTTAGCCACAAAGCATCCAATCGATTGATAAAATATGATGAGTTCCACTATCCAACCAGAGCTCCGTCTGCTTGATGGTCGTGAGAGATTAGTCTGCCGCCTGGCACGCAACAGCCCTGAAGGGTGCTTGCCACTAAATACACTCAGCGATGAGAATTTATCGAATTATATTCAGTTAAAAAGGTTAAGTTAAAACCTAAACACAAAATTAAGTTTTTATTTCTTTAATAATAAACTTGACTTAAGCTTAGATAGAATGATGTGTCACTAATACGAATTTTGTTTGTGTTACAAGTGTTTTCTCTGAGTGTAACCAGTAGCTTTAGTGCCACACCACACAGACACACAGGCAACATAAATTTATTTGCTGTTTGCCTAATGTTATTTATACCTTTCAATTACAATAAGAGCAGAGCAGGGCCCACACGGCGCCAAAGTAAATAATAAAGCATGACCCATCAGCAATCAGCCACCAATTGAACTACTCCCCCCATCCCCCCTCCCCACTCCCATCTCTTCTTCTTCTTTATGCCCATCACTATCAAGCTTAATGCGTGCGCATAAATAACACGACCTGTGCCCAAAACAACAAAAGGTGTGAATATTAAGTCACCCAACCACTTCCTCTCTTCCTGCGCACCCTCCCCCCCTAAATAAAAACAGAGAGCGTCAAAAATTTACGGTTGGCCGTAAAAGTACCTCACTCATAACTCAAATTCATGCCTCCCATGGGGCACAAGAATCGCGGGCGGCGCTAACTCATTTGATTTTGGCTCACTGTTTTGGCCATCTCGAAGAAGACCTGGTCGACAAAACCACAACAAAATAATTCAACACAAACCGCAACCCGGCCCTTTCTGTGTCTCTTTCCTCACTTTGTGATGTAATTATAGATTGCCAAATTCTAAATTCTACAATTTTCATTAATTTGCGGTGCCGCAAACAAATGTCAAGTTTTGTCTGACTTTCTGTCTTTTTGTCATTCTGTCTTTCTGTCTCTTTGTCTGTTTATCTTTCACTATTTGACGGTGCGACTGATTTAGCAGCGGATACGTTTGGACAATTGATAAAATGTGATAAGCACACACAGAAACAGACTCGAAAAAGACAAATGACGGCAGTAGGACTTCAGTTGGCCAAAAGCCCAAGGAGTTGGTTAACAAAATTGCACAATGGGTAAACTCAACATTTTTGGTAAATAAAATGAACAGCTCAAGCTTAAAAATCAGTTTTTGGAGTTTTTTGTGATTTTATTGTAGGAAAATTAATTGCTTAGAATGGAAAATGAGTTTAATATTATTGTAAAAAGCAGAAATGTTAACTTTTTTGTTGGAGTTAAATTGCCAACATTTTAAATTTAATTATAAAAATATTTAGGAAGCCAACCGATTGTTCCTATATTATTTATATGATAAATCAGGTGCTTTTTGGTCAAAATCTTTTTAAGCCTTTTTCCCTTAAAAAATCCAGTAGTTTATTTACGTTTTCTTATAAGAATTCAATTTTCGCTAAATTCAATATCAACTAAATGATGTCAAAGTTTTTTCTTATAAATGTGAGAACCAGAACCACACTCATATTAAATAAGTTTGTTTTCATTAGAAGGATTGCATTTGCATTGAAGCAGGCAAATAGACACACTGATATTGATCAAGAATATATATACATATCTTATGGGGTCGCTGCATTCTAATAAAATTTATAATTAATAATAATTTATATTTCGTTGTTGTTCTCTGAGTAAACGTAAGTTGGAATTGCATAAAGAATATTCGACTTATGTAAAAAAAAAATGATAAATAAAACTTACCAAACTGATAATAACATTAAAAAGAATAATTAAAAGCAAACAATATACAAAACCAGACATTGAAGAAAATAATTTTAAACTAGTTTTAAGAGTGTTCTAAGATAAATATTTTAAATAATTATATCGATAGGTTTTTTTTATTTAATTTAGTTTTTATATTTAATCAGTTTTTTTGTTTTACGCATTATTTACAAGATTTACTTTCAAATTTTAATCACTTGGCTTTGCAAAATAATAAAAGCTGTCGCAAGAAGATTTTTCAATAAGCTAAAAAAATTATCCAACTCAAAAAAAAAAATAAATATTGTCAAAGCTATAATTAACTCATTAATAGAAAAAAATTTAGCTATTTAAAATTTAAACATTTTTAATTGGTAAAGTGGCGCTTTTTCCTCTTGTGCAGTTTGTTGCCCAAACAAATTGAATTTATAGCCAAATAAAAGCAGCTAGCTGCAAAAGGAAGGAGTAACTTGATTTATTTGCCAGATAGAATGAATCATTTAGTTGGTTTTAATTTGCGAGCGAGTTTAGCAGTCAGCTGGTGATTTTGTTGGCAGTTCCGCTAAACGCTTTATAAAATCTCAACTAATTTGCCTAAAAGTAGGCATTGCCAGCCAAAGCGTTTTGCAGTTTATCGCGAGGCATGCATCTCTAAATGAATGTTGCGTGCCCCACCCAAAAACCGGACAGTGAGCGCTAAAAATATCCAACCACTGACAGTGTAAATAATTTATAATTGCCACGCAAGCAACAGTATCAAAATATACTTACTTATATATATATATATATATATATATATATATATATATATATCAGTTTTTTTCTATAGATATGTGCAAATAATCCCCAGTCCTTTGTAATGCAAATGTGTGAATTTTGATGCCGTTATCAAAGATATTTGTCATATATTTTATATATGGCATTTATTCGCAGCTTGCCACGTGTGGCATCGAATCGATTTACATACCTCATAGAATGCCTACGTAAGCGATTTCTTTTGCTTTTTTATTATTATTACTTTTTTTTCTTTCTTTTTTTTGCATTATTCCAATGGGGACAGCGTTACCACTTTGTGTTGTGTGTGTTTTCGTGTGTGTGTTGTGTGGAATGGTGTGTATATGTGCGCGTGGCAATGTTCATAATAAACAATAAGAATGCGTATGCGAGTGCGAGCGAGAGGGAATGAGTGTGATGGAGAGAGAGGCAAGCAGTATGCCGAAGCATCTTTCAAGTGCCATCAAATGTCAGCCAACTATAAAAATGTGCACATATAAAAGAGCATATGGGATTTAGCAATTGTAAATTGTCAACTACTGTGAAATGAATTGAATATAACTAAAAAATTGACAAAGTGCACATTTCAGTTGAGATGAACATGTTTATATTCAGTGACTTGAACACGATTTTAAGACTGAGATTTTATTTTTAAGAGTGAACAAGTTACGCAAAAGAAATGGCATCTAAAATTGGTAAGAATATTCCAACCACAATTGGAATTTAAAGTTTACTGTTTGAAATATAAAAACTAAAATCATTTTCAAAAGCTAAACATTTTTTTAAGAATCTGTAAGTAATACTACTAAAATCAGGTATGATCATTCACTAAGAAACTGACTTAATCTCGAGGAATTAATTTTTTATTATATCTAGTTTTTCATTTCCACTTATTATGAAATTGCTATAATTCTTAGTTTTTTCTATTATTTTAATATTTTACTAACAACAAAAATCTCTCATTCAATATGGAAAAGCTCCTATATTTGATATGCATACAGGAATACACAAATTATGCAGATTATTATTTGAGTCGAACTTCAGATAGAACAACTGTTAACTGTAGAAACGACACATTGAAAATAACAAAACAAAAGTTTGTTCAAGCGGAAAAATATGGCATAAATAAAGAACAAAATTTGCATAGGTAACAATATATCAATATATATTTTTAGGTAAAAATGTAAATTGTTACATTTATTTTTTTAAACTACTTTTTCGACATTTTGCACAAGCAACTAAAAAGTTTGAGTAAATTTATACACTTCATAAAATATTATTGAATATGAAAGAGGAAAAAAACGAAGGAAGTAAAACAAATTTCTGCTTTTGTTCATTATAATATTGTGATAATATGTTAGATGACTTTGCTGTCAGAGACAAAGTTTTCCTTTTGGCCACAATATTGTACAAGTCTAAGTATTTAAGCCGGGCTGGTCGCATGCAGCTTAACCCACGGACACACACTCACGTAATTCCCGTCGTAAGCTTTCCCCTATGCGGCGACTATGTAACTAAAAATCGACATTAGCGGTATTAAAACTTGTGGCCATTTCCTACACTTTTTTTTCCCAGTTTCACTTCGTAACGGTTTTTTTCACTTCACTTTCTAGGATATGCCATGTCAGCGTGAAAAACTTTGCGCTTTCGCTTTATTAAGCGCAAAAGAATAAAAGTTTCTGTTATAATTAATACGCAAATCCCCATGCAAAAACAACCGCTCTACGCCCACAATCCTCCGTACTCCCCCATCCCCCATCTGTTTAGCAATTACAAAGCTAACAGGGCAGTAAAATTTGAGTTGTTAATATTTCAAAGAAAATTAAGATATCGCATATTGCTTTACAAATGGATAAATATTATCTTTGCATTATGCAGATTAATGCAATCAGCAAAGCGAACAGTGGAAGGTGGGCGGTGGGCAGTGGGTATTGTTTGAATGGGTGGCTTGTCGCTGTTATCAACGCAGCCACAAATCACAAGCTGATTTTAATGCAATTCAATTAATTCCATTCGAAATCTAATTGGAGACATCGCTGTTGAGTGTGAAAACAAAACAAAACCAAAAACCAAAGTAAAGCAAACAGTAAAAATCCAATTCAATGGCAAAAACAAAAGGCAAAATACAAATGTGGGCCAAGGGGTGAAAGGGATGGCTACAAAGTAAGTGGGATAGGGAGAGAGAGAATGAATAGCGGCAGTTGCTTGGTTGTGTGTGTGTGACGTCATTATGTAATCAAATCAAATAACGATTTGTACATTGTTCAATTTGTTGCTGTTGTTACCGTTGTTACTGTTGTTGTTCTTGTTGTCGCCGCGGATCTGACAACAACAACAACAAAAAAATGCAAATTTATTTGATTTTTATTATTTGTGAAGCGTTTGTTTCTCGCTTTCAGCGTACTGTTATCTTATATTTTATTTGCATTTGCTTTTGCTTTTGTTTTCGGTGCTTTATTACGTGACAACTTTAAATTAGTCGTTTGCCCCGCACGCTCCCCCGCCTACCACCTACCGCCTTCCGCCTGCTGCTTATGCTGAGAGAGAAATAACACAATAAATGAATAAAAACATTTTTAAGTGTGTCTCCCATTTTTGCTTGTCTCTGCCAGTTCAAGTGGAGTTAAGAACTGGCCAAGAGCAATAAAATTATGGTCATATAAAAATATGAATAAAATACCAACATTTGAACTTTTTTTTTTAAGTATTCTTAAAGTTTGTGTTTTTCTTTTATTTTCTGGTTTTATTTTAATTTATTAAAATTTTTGATTTACTTTGCCTGTTTTAGCCACTTGCCCAGCTCAAACAGAGCATTTGAAATGTCCGACAACAATTGCAATTGATATCTCTCGAAAATGTGCATAATTAGATGCATGGACTTAATTGGAATTGTACATTCGAAATGAATTATGCATTAACAAATTCAAAATTAAACTTTGTTTCTACTCGCCTATCGCAAAACGATTGCAATTTCAATATTATCATGATTGGAATGTGGCTTGTGCTTTCTGCTTTAGTGCTAATTAAGTTCAGTCATCTTGTCGTTGTTAAGGTTGGGAGATATAACTGTGTGCTTGGCCTGTGCAAACAATTAAAACCCAACCAGATGTTGGTATATAAATACCTATATATAAATATATATACATATATATATATATCTACCAACTGCGAATCAAATGAAATGACTGACCCCAAGGCGGGCAATGTTAAAGTCCAAGTGGCCCAAATGTTACTCTTTGCTGCCTGTCACATAAGCAGCAAAAGCAACAAACCAAAGACAACAGCGACAACAATAACAAACAATGCAACAACAATCGGCATTCGATAACAAACAGACAACTAACACAACGACTCTAAACGTTTACGAAATGCAGCGTGCCCGGCCTACGGACGTCGAAATCAATTTTGCGAAATTTGTTTATTTATAACATTAAGACGTAAACCTGACCTGGCCAACAACAATAGCCAACAAGCACACTGCAGCCAATTTGCATATGTCGACACGTGAATACACTTTCACAAAAAAAAAAAATTCGTATGGCTCTTCAAATCTATCATTAGACAAATTTCTGTATAATTTATTTAACATTATCTACATATTAAGCTTATAAATTATAAACAGTGTTAATAAATTTTCAAAAAATATATATATATATTTGCTTGAGCTGGCTTAGTTTTAAATTTAGCGATAAATAGTCTACTTCATTTTATATTTAGGAATTTATTTAGGTGTTTATTTATTTATTTGTGTGGCGTGTCTGTCAGACTTTCACAAAGTAAGTTTAAATATGGCACAAATATTCATTAATTTATTTGTAGTAATAAAATAATTTGGTTAATTAATAAGTGTTAACTTATAGACAATATTTGTTTATAGCTTTTAGGCAGTATCAATCAAACTATATTAAAAGAAAAATGAGCTTAAATAAATTTTTATTTATCTCTTTATTAAGATCCTTAAGTCAAAATACCTCTTTGCTGCATCGGTAAATAATTTACGTAAAATATTTAATATGATTTAAATATTTTTATGATTTATGAAAGAGGCATGTTTGTCAGACTTGAGTGTTGTTCATATTTTTAATATATGGCATTAATGCTTATGCTTTATAAAGTTTAAAAACTTTTCAAAAACTTTCTTAATATAAAATAATGAATCAGAACTTTGTTTACGTGTATTATTATTATTTGAATCTTTCATTCTGCTTGCTGGAAGCAAATCAAACTTTTGAGTGAGTCATTATAAAATTCTAAAATAGTTTTGAAAATGTTTTGCAGACTTCGCAGAGTAATTTTTGAATGTGACTTAAATATTAATTTATTTTTATAAATTATATATATTTGTATAAAGTAATGCCTTAAGTGTAGATAATGTTAATCAAAATTCATTTGAAATTCAATTTAGATTGTGTAATGACTTGCAAATTAATTATCAAAATTATTTATTGCTTGAGCTGCACTAAATCAAAATTCGCTTTGCAGCATGTTGAAAGTAGTCAAACTTTAGATCACTGTAAACTTTTCACATTAAATATAAAAATTAATTGTAATTTGTGAATGAATATATAAAATTTGAATTCAATTATGTTGTCAGTTTTGGTTAAGATAAAGTTTATTAATTACTTACCAATTAGCAAACGTCATTTTCATATTTACCACATTAAATTTAATTTCCATTTTGATGCATTGAGTTTTTCTTCTTCTTAGACAATCTGAAATAAAACAACATTAATCAGAGATTGCAAACAATTTGAGAATAAAGCAATACCCATTTGGGAGTGTATTGAAAAAAGGGGGTCGGTTCACTTGGCCAACGCTTTTTACCATTGCGGCATTCAATTACAAAGAGAGTCAGTCGACGATCGACGATGCAGTTTCAGATAGATTTTGGTTATGTTTCGCCGATATCGAAGACATCGAAGACATCGATACTGATGCCATCCATCGTTGTCTGGCCTCCACCTGCGGCGCCGGATGGCCAACATTATTTAGTATTTATTTTCGCACATTTTGCATAAATTAAATACGAGTCCAACGCTTGTCTCCGGCTTGTCGTCGGATAGCCGCCAGCCAGTTAGTTTAGTTAACGTCTTTGTGCGCCGCGGTTCGGTTCGGTTTGCCTTTTATTTCGGTTTAGATTCCACACGCACCTCGGCATGGCGTAAATCACACTTAACTCTAAAAAAAAAAAAAAACAAAAATAGAAGGCAAAATAATACAAAGCAGTGGCAAATATTTGTAGCAAAGTTAAATCAAAGGTTTTTTTTATAATGTTCAAACGTTTGCTTTGGCTGCTACCACTTTGGTGGATGGCTTTCTGGCCAAACAGTGAAAGTGCCAAGCAGCCGCAGCGTATCTATTATCCAGCTGGAGTTGGTTTCTTTGAGCACGAATTCACCAGCGTTGCGGCAGGTGCGTTTAATTCAAACACTTTGCTTGCTTCTGTTGCATTCCACAAATTACAAAAAAAACAACCAAATAAAACTGACTCACCGGCAACACTTCAGCGGCTTTATTTGTAAACAAACATTTTCGCAGTGCTTTGAAAAAAAAAATTATAATAATATTTGCTGACCGATATTTACTTATTTATTTACCAACTCATTCAATGACATTTCCAAACATTTATATGTATTTGTACAAAGTTCAAGTTAGAGAAACTTCGCTTTAATAAATACAATAAAAATAAACAAAAAATAAATATTAAATTGGCTTGCTGCGTTCAATAATTATCAAGAAAAATATTTCTTACCTGTTTCTGTATCTTATTGCGAATTATTAAATAATATCAGCTGCGACGCTTTGACTGTAAATTATTTTTATTTTTCCTTCAATTATTTTGATGTGCAACACTCAACACTTTTTTTTTAACTAATTCTACGTTTCCAGAGTTCGTTTAATAAAAATCATGTTGCCAGATTTGCTCTTGTCAATTTAAAAAAAAAGTGGCCTGCTAAGATTTTGACTTAACTTGGCTTAAGTTGAATTACAAAATTAAATTATTGATAATAATTTAACCAAATTACTGCTTAGTTTATAGTCCACAATTTTAAGTTTTAAATTAAGTGAATATATCTTAATAGAAATGAAAACAGTATAAATTAAATGGTGGCTTTATAAAATTAATATTGTACATTTTATAACCATTTTGTTATGCATAAAGCATTTTTTTATACTGATGCTTCTATAAATTATTGGAAAAAAGATAAACAAATTGAATATAATAGGTCTTTAAACTTATGTCTTAAACTAATAACACTAAATCTTACATTTCGTAAATGCAGCCCAATTAATAGTCTATTTTAGCTTAAAACTTACAATTCATATAAAAGTGAAGTTTGTTTTAAAGAATTAATTCTTGTTACCGATTGAAAATTTTAAAATTATTTAAGAAATTACAATAACACTGCTTTTAGTAAATAAGTCAACTTAATTTGTAACTATTGATTTTTGAAAACTAAATTTTAAAAATTTGAAGCTTGATCAAAAATTTGAATAAATAGTAGTCTATTTAATTTTTACTTAATTATTTATTATTGTTTTTTTAATTCCACTTAAAAAATTTGAAAAGGTGGCTCAAAAAAGTGAACTTTATTTTTAGTTTATGTGCAAATACTTTTCTGACTCACTGTAAATTTATTTCCTAAATTCTGTCTCTCTCTTCTCATCTCACAGATGAATTGGATCCCTTTGGACCTGATATCGGAGACGATGATCTCTCCACCGATGATCTGGGTGTCGATGATCCGGAGACAGCGCCGCGTTTATTCCAAGGTGACATTGCCATCGATCCGTACACGTACATCACATTGAGACTGGGAGTGAATCCGATGCGACATCCAAAACGGCTGTGGCCCAATGGAACGATTCCCTTTGAGATCAGTCCACGATATGAGGACAACGAGTGGCAGCTGATTGTGCGAGCCTTGAAGACATTTAATTCACTGACCTGCATCAATTTTGTCCCCTACGATGGGGTGGACGATGATTACCTGCTGATAGAGCCACCGGAGGATGGACCCCAGGGCTGTTGGTCATATGTGGGAAAGCGGGGCGGGGAACAGGTGGTGGCCCTGCAGCGTCCGGATGAGACGAGTGCCCATTGCTTCAGCAGCGAGGGCAGGATTATGCACGAACTGATGCACGCCATTGGGATTTATCATGAACAGTCTCGAGCTGATCGGGATAACTTTGTGAAAATACACTGGGAGAATATTGTGCCGCGTTTTCGAAAGAATTTCAAGCTAATTTCGCGCAAGAAGGGAAAATACTCATTTGACTATGACTACAACTCGGTGATGCATTACGGGGAGTACTATTTCAGCAAGAGGAAGGGTGTGATGGCCACGATGACACCGTTGAAGCCGGGAGTTAAGATTGGGCAGAGGAAGACGATCAGTAAAATTGATTGCCTTAAAATTAACGATTTGTATGGATGTCTAAAGGGACGACGTGGTAAAATGTACAGGAGCTTTTGTCACTTGCTAGGTTTGTAGGCGTTGAAGTAATTATACCCTATATGAATCACATTGATTTGCTAATTTAATAAATTATTTGACGAAACTAATTGTTTTCTTTATTTGAATTCAAAATTCTTTGGCGGTTAGTTTGGCGTTGCCACCTCCACAATATGTAGTGCGCCACTTTACATCTACTCACAAGATAGTTCTGCAGCGTAGACAGAAGGTGGCGCTTCTATCTGAAGAAAATTTTCAATAAATCGGCCCTATTTTAAAACGTTGGTTTAAAATGAATAATGATCCTGATAATATTATAGACAACATAATATTGCAATAAATTTAAATATAATTGCACAAATTTAATATATTTTAACTAAATTATAATAACAGAAAGCGCAGAATTTAATGCTAGTGTCTCAATATGTGCCGATTAATCGTATAATATATCGATATCAGTGAAGACAACCCTTTTCAATCGAAATGGTCAACAATTGCTTGTTGCTATACTATCGTAATCAAGAATTCATCGTCTCTCATTTCCATTTTGGACGAGGTTAGGTAAGAACACGCGCGGATGGACTTGCACGAGTTTCGCGCATAATAAGTGAAAATTTTATAGTATTATACAAAATAAGTTATTGCTGTAGCATATTATGTTAAAATTTGTGCAATATTTGTCGCGAAAATCGTGCGAAGCCACCGCACTGCCCACGTGCTGCAGCTGGGGCAATTTATTGATTTCACCAGCAGCAAACAACAGCGTGCAAAAATGTATAACGCAACGTCGCCATTTTCTTTTTTGCTCAACCAACAGAACCAGCAGCAGTTCCGCTTTGCTCTGCAGTGAACAACCACAACAGTTCCATCACAAAGGGAGCCGGTGTAGCCAGCAGGAGTCGTTAACTCGACTATTATTTTACAGTTGCTCCTACACAGCGCAAACACAGCGTGCAGTTCATTTGTCGTCTACTCGATTCGATTCATCCAGATCAGTCGACGAAGCAGCAACAGCACTCCCAGCGGCAGACAGGCAAACTACTGTGTCCTACAAGAAACGCACGAGGAACTCACTTTTTACTGACCCCGACGAGCATTCAGAGGAAATCAAAATTGAAGGAATAATGTAAGTACAAAGTAAATTTGAAAGAAAAAATTCCCTTATGTGTGTGTATAGTTGTTGGTTTTTTTCCGTCGCCATTTTCTTGGCCCACGCTTTGCGTTCAGCGTTCGTAAATTGTGTCTGTATTCGTTGAAATCCAACGATGAGTAATTAATGGAGAGTTTTGCTGCTGCAATCGCCAAGGGGAAAGCAAACAGCAGAAAACCAACCAAACTTCAGTTCAAATTATTTGTTTTCTGTTTTTGTCATTATTTTGTTAACCCGAAAGTACAATAAATAAAGAGGGGGTGCGGGAAACGACAGTGTACGTCATAAAAGGAATTGGCTTGATTTGTGAAACGTGTCTTTACTTCGTTTGCTTTTTTATAGCATTTTAATTTGTCTCTGTATGCCCTAAACACGAACACGCACACACAGCGTGCTTCTGTATTTATGTGTGTGGCGGCAATTTTCGCGTGTTCTGTTGAACGTATAACAGTTGAATAGAGCATAGTACAGTTTGCGTGCCCGTGATTTTTTTTTTATCGCTTGCTGTCATAGCTGATACTAAGCAATATAATTGCGTCTCTCTCTGCCTGCCTTTAGTTGTTAGTTTAAAATGTCAAATGACGCCAATTGATTATGAGAGCCGGCCCTCTGCCGCTACCCTTGCCTCTGTCCCCTGATTGCTGTCATGCTCGTGTGCGCGCACGATTTGCCTTTTCGCATGTCAAAGCGCGACAGGTAGAGAAACACACACACATACGTACAATAGAAGAGAGAAATGGAGTGAATGACAATGAGGGGAGCGGAGAGTAGTGGAGCAAACCATAGGCAAAGACAAGACAAGACATTTGCTGTCTAATAAACGTTCATCGTTTCGTTCTGTCAGTTGGGCCAGGTTAGCGTGTCTGTTGCTGCCCATAAACAAAGGGCGGAACAGCCCAAATTGACAGGCATTTTCTGTTCGGCATGAGGTGAGAGAGAGTCGCGAGTAGTTCATGGGACTGCAGCACATGCATATTACATACTATTATACACATAGTTGTAGGTATGTGTTTTTGTGTGTGTATAATTGATTAATGTCAGAACTGTAACATTTGTGTTTTGGCTGCCGCTGCCAGGTGCCGAGTTGTTTAGTTGAGCAATTGCAGGAGCTGTGTATTGGGACAGGGGACGGGGCACTTTTTGTCCCTTTGGATATGCTCGAATTGCATGTTGCTGTCAATCAAATTTGCTTTACTGTTTGCATTATTCGAAATTTATTTAATTTCCCCAACACGCAATTAGTTTTATTTAAGTTTATTGCGGTTGTATTGCCGTCTCTCTCCCACCTTAGCGGTGTATGCTCTCTGTCAAATTTGTCAGATGCTTAGCAGCGTTGCCAGTCAGTCACAAAACTGACGAGCAGCAACCGACAACACAACAGCAGCATGCGATCAAAGTGCGGACCCCAAAGAGCGATAATAATATATGAATAACATTTTCGGCCTACGTGCAAATTTACTTAAATTATAATAAAATAAATATAGAATGGATATGATTACAAATAGTTAGTTATAATTAGCTCAACTAAAACAACAATAACATTTTTGACATAGGTGCCAATTTACAAAAATTTTATAAATTAATTAGATAATTTAAAACATTTAATTATAAATAAAAAGTGTAATTTTGTTAGTAGTGATTCTGTAGTTAACATAAAATAATTTGACTTATGCTCAGTTTTAAAATACAAATTTTTAAACCATAAACTGATATTTATGTATTTAATTACATTTAAATAATTTTGAAAAAAAAAAAAGTTCAAAAAAGAAATGCATAAATTTTATTTATAAATATTACTTGAAAATGACGCATTGATTCTAATATCAGAAGTCTTAACTTCACTAAAAATTATATTTATATAACTGAAAGTACAACGAAATAGAATTATTTATAAATTTTCGTAATTGTTTACAAATTGAAATAATAAACATCAAAAGTGTTCAAGAATTTAAAATACAACTTAATTTAATTTTAAATTACTTGTTTCAGGGCACCACACGACCGTGATTTTGGATCCGGACCACGAGGCGGCCGCGACCGCGATGACGACCGACGTGGTGGCGGCGGCGGTGGTGGTGGAGGAGGAGGACGTTTCGGTGGCGGTGGCGGCGGCGGTGATTATCACGGCGTGCGCAACGGTCGCATCGAGAAGCGTCGCGATGATCGAGGCGGCGGAGGCGGTCGCTTTGGAGGCGGTGGTGGCGGCGGCGGCGGCTTCGGCGGTGATCGTCGCGGTGGTGGCGGCAGCCAGGATCTGCCCATGCGCCCCGTGGATTTCTCTAATCTGACACCGTTCAAGAAGAACTTCTACCAGGAGCATCCAACAGTGGCAAATCGTTCACCCTACGAGGTGCAGAGATATCGTGACGAACATGAGATCACCGTGCGTGGTCAGGCAGCCAATCCCATACAGGACTTCTCCGAGGCGTATTTGCCCGACTATGTTGTGAAGGAGATTCGCCGACAGGGCTACAAGGCGCCGACACCGATTCAGGCGCAGGGCTGGCCCATTGCCATGGGCGGCGCCAATTTCGTGGGCATTGCCAAGACGGGCTCGGGCAAAACGCTCGGCTACATTCTGCCCGCTATTGTGCACATCAACAATCAGCAACCGCTGCAGCGCGGCGATGGTCCCATTGCATTGGTGCTGGCGCCCACACGTGAGCTGGCCCAGCAGATCCAGCAGGTGGCCACCGAGTTCGGTTCGTCGTCCTATGTGCGCAACACGTGCGTCTTCGGCGGCGCCCCGAAGGGCGGTCAAATGCGAGATCTGCAGCGTGGCTGCGAGATTGTCATTGCCACACCCGGACGTCTCATTGATTTCCTCTCGGCCGGCTCGACAAATCTGAAGCGTTGCACCTACTTGGTGCTGGACGAGGCCGATCGCATGTTGGACATGGGCTTCGAGCCGCAGATACGCAAGATCGTTTCACAGATTCGTCCCGATCGCCAGACGCTTATGTGGAGCGCCACATGGCCCAAGGAGGTTAAACAGCTCGCCGAGGACTTCCTTGGCAACTACATTCAGATCAACATTGGCTCCTTGGAGCTGTCAGCCAATCACAACATCCGCCAAGTGGTTGATGTCTGCGACGAGTTTAGCAAGGAGGACAAGTAAGCAGTTTGCAATACAGTGAAATTCATTTAGTAAAACTAATCGCGCATTTCTTTGTTTGCAGACTAAAGAGTTTATTATCTGATATCTATGACACCAGCGAGAATCCCGGCAAGATCATCATCTTCGTGGAGACAAAGCGTCGCGTTGACAACCTGGTGCGTTTCATTCGCAGCTTCGGCGTGCGTTGCGGTGCCATTCACGGCGACAAGTCACAATCGGAGCGTGACTTTGTTCTGCGCGAGTTCCGCTCGGGCAAGTCCAACATTCTGGTTGCCACCGATGTGGCAGCCCGCGGCTTGGGTAAGTTTCACTTGCACTCCGATACAAAAATACGTAGATTTATACGTTCCGACACTTGATATAGACTACACACAAACACACATTAAGACACTCAAAAACATATCCAAAATCCTTCCATTTGGGCATTTCTAGAGCAAACCAATTTAATTGATTTCAGCTTTAATTTTATTTGAAATATGATTTTTAATAGTTCTTAGTAAAGCGAAGACTGCGTTTTTTTCTAATAGATTTCTTCTTAAACTGGAAATTAGTGCACGGTTACAAAATATTATTTTATAATAAATTTACATTTATTTTGAAAATCAGTATCAGTAAATTTTGTGCTTAATTTTTTCTTCCAATAATGCTATAATTTTTCTGTTACTTAACAGAATTATGTTTTTAGTGCATTGGTTTAAAAAAAAAAAACGAATTATAATATTTTAAATATGTTGTTTGCCCCTAGCTGTTTGCATTTTATAAATAGTCTTATTATATGCATATCTCTTGTGTTGTTCTGAAAGTATTTCTTTTTTTTAAGTAAGCTAAACTTGATTCTGTTGATTAAAGACAATTATCGAATTTCTCCCCTGCGTGAAGAAGTGCCCATTTCCAACACTTACAATCAACACACATTTGCTTAACACGCATGTTTGACACCCACACAAACATACACAATTACTCGTATATATATACACACCTCCACAACAACCACCACTACTACTTGTCAATGCCAATCCCCAGACAATCAATTACACCCCCTCATTCACATATCAACAAACGCATTTAGATTAGAAATACAAGAACAAATTATTTGCTTGCAAGTGCGCGAAATCAAATCAGTTTTAAAAACAGTTTTCATAGTCGTAAGCCAAACCAAAAACAAAAAACTTTTAACTTTAATAATCAACATAAATTTTTATTCCTTACCCCGACCCGACCCGCCCGCCACCCACCTTGCAAACCAACCCTTCCCCCTGCCCACCCTGTTAACGCAATGAAAAAACAAAAACAATAAAAATGTGCGCATTGCTGTTGCTGTTGTGCTGCACACACATTTTGGCTGTTCTGTGTGCGTGTCTCTCTCTGCCTCTCTCTTTGTCTCTCTCTCTTCCTTCTTTCTCGTTTACAGAGGCCGTTTATTGTAGTATGATGGGGAGGATAAATGACAAGCGACAAGTCCCAATGCCAAAGCCTGTTGTTGCACTCGTAACTTGAGCGACTACTTTTTGCTCGGAAAATATTGAGTTATTATATTCAATAATGCGAAATGAATGAATATAAATATGAATATGAATATGAACATGAATAATGAGTTCATCTGATCGACGCGCGATCAACGTAACCGTTAATATTCGCAAAGTACGAGACGAGACGTTGACGAGACGCATATCCCCAACATCATGCATCATACGTGGCCTCTGTCTATGGCAGTCTGTCCTGAGAAAGAGCGTGTTCCAACGAAACGAACACACTAAAGTAAAAATAAAACTATCAACCTAAATCAACCTACCAATCAATCAATCAATCAATCGAATCAAACCAAAGTCAATTCAAATCAACAACAAACAAAACCAAGCACAAGTCGGCTAATAAAAAATAAAAAAAAAGAATATCCAGTTTAAGGCGGCGCTGAAAAAAAAACAGGCATGATGAGAGAAAACATCTTCTTGAGAGGCTGCTGAACGTCGTCGTCGGTCGGCCGGTTGCTAAGCACACACCACAAACATCAGTCAGACAGCGACAGCAACTACACAACGCACACCGCTGAAGGATGCACCAACACACACACACACACACTCGAACACATACCTACACACAATTGCACACCACATATGCATATGAAATGAGCACAAATTTGTTGTGTGCGTGTGAAGGACATCAAAAGAAGTGCGTTTACCGAGAGAAGATGAAGAGGAGAGCGTTGCTGCTGCTGCGCGTATTGTGTGGGTTTTTGTGTCTACATTGTCGTCGTCGTCGTCGCCTTTGGCGTCGCTGCTGCTGCTGCTGCTGCTACTGCTGAGTGCCTAGCTACCATTTGGGCCGCCCGCGCACACTGACTGCCAGCCGCCGCCCCGAGTGAGAGCGAGTGTCTCTCTCTACCACCTCTCCACCTGCCTCCTGCGCCGCCATCGTCGCCGTCGCCCGTCGTATAGTGGGCGTGGCAACTAATAAACCTGGACAACCGACGCCGCTTGTGTATTTAAATAGAGAAACGTTTTGCTGGTCAACACGAGAATCGCGCCGCCTCCCCTTTCTTATCTACTGCTAATTTGGTGGAGGAGGAGGATGCGATTAACTAAGTTGGCTCCGCTAAACACGAGTTTTGAGTCGCGTATCGAGTCAGATGAGTGTGTGAGGTGCACGTGAGGGCTCATTGCAACAAACTCTCGCCGCTCGCCTTCGTCATGCGATCACACTTTTGTTTTGAGGGGAGAGTTTGGACCACGAGCCTGCGCGACGCCACAAAACCTTTGAGATTTTGATTGAGAGAAATGAAATTGAATGAAACAATTTTGTAGCACCAAGAAGGTAACGTACATTTTGAAACATTTTCTTTTTTTTCGTAAAAAACAAAGCAAAAAAAATATAAAAAAAAAGTAACAAAAAAACAAATTTAAATACTACCTACCACCCATAAAAACTTTATTCAAAAGCGAAAAATCAAAAAAGACAAGTGTATTCAAAGTGTAAAACGTCTCGGAAAAACGCTAAAAATTGTTGTTGCAAATGCGAGCACAGAGCAAAGAGAAATATATTAATATATATATAAATCTAGTTATCATTTGGCAATTTAAAAAAACTGTTCTTGATATTAACTAATAATAATACTCTAAGCGACAACATTAGGGTTTTAAATGCTAATTAAATACCATTTCTTATTCACATGTGCAGACGTCGATGGCATCAAGTATGTCATTAACTTTGACTATCCTCAAAACAGCGAGGATTACATACATCGTATTGGACGCACAGGACGTTCAAATACCAAGGGCACATCCTTCGCTTTCTTCACGAAAAACAATGCCAAGCAGGCCAAATCGCTAGTCGATGTGCTCAAAGAGGCTAATCAAGTAAGTTTGAATTAAATATATAAATAAGAAATTTATTTATTAATTTTATATTCTCGTTGTGCTGCAGGAAATCAATCCCGCCCTGGAGAATCTGGCGCGCAATTCGCGGTACGACGGTGGCGGCGGACGTTCCCGTTATGGCGGTGGTGGTGGAGGTGGCGGTCGCTTCGGCGGCGGCGGCTTCAAGAAGAACACCCTGAGCAATGGACGCGGCTTTGGCGGCGGTGACGGTGGTGGTGGCGGCGGCGGCGGCGGTTTCGGTAATCGGAATGGCGGCGAAGGCGGAAGACACACGCGCTTCGATTAAAGCTAAACAGAACTAAACAACTATACTATCTATATATAGTAGCATCAGTTGATTTGAATAGCAAATGAGAAGCAGCTCTCGTTAGGCGTTAAGACTAAATTAAGTAATAGCTACAAACTAAGATTTTCGTACAACTATATATATCAAACTTTCATCTCCAATTTGTGGAAAAGACAACGCGCAGAACCCGCTAGAAATTCGGGTCTATTATTATATCTCTGTGCGGATTCTTATAACTCAACAAAAACCCACGAATAACCAATTCAACATAGCATTTTATGTTTAGCAAACTTGTAAATTATTTGACGCTGCCTCCACAGAGAGCGGCAATTTTTGAATCCCCCTACCCCCAAAAATCACCATACACAAGAAAACAAGAACACTATTTATGAAATTGCAAAACAAAAATCAATTTTTTAAAATATGATGTGATAATCTTTTAATTTAATACAATATATCACTTAACTAACTAAAACAAATGAGCGTCGTGTGTAAGGCTAGAGCAAGGATCATTCCCGTCGTGTACCCCTTGATAATGATGATGATGATGTTAATGGCAAGGAGCAAAGGCGTCATACGCCCACCTTTGCTCGAATGTGGTATATATATATATATATATCTATATTTATATATATGCCTCAAATTACCTATTTGGAAATGAACTTTTGGATACATTTTATGGCACAACCAACCAACAACAACAAAAACAACACACACCATTAACAAGAACTAAAAATAAATGTTAAATATTAAAATTAACAAATATGCATTGTGTATTGTAAAAGGAGCAAAGAGAAATCTCTCCATTCAATTACAACTTTTTGAAAAATAATAAATGTGTGTAAAAACCTACTTACAACCAAAAGCAAGAAAAAAAAAACAAATGTGATTCGTTTTAATCTAAAATTTAAAGTTTGAAAATTCAACAATTCTATATTTTTTTGCAGGCATCATTAAATGTAATTCTTGGCCGAGTTGAGAACTGTCAGTTCAATTTCAGTCGGAGATAAGAAACTTACTTTACGGTTCTTGGTGGTGATTGGAGTGGGCAAATGTAAGCCTCGGGCTCGAGACTCGAGAATCGTTGATGATGGGCAGCTCGACAAGGTTGCTTGTGTCGTCTGACACCACATTTAGACGCAATGAAGCCAATTTTGTACTCATTCCTATTTTTAGCCTGTCGCTGAAAAGTGCTTATGACATGTTTTGTACTGAGACGTTGATTGCAGTGCAATATGCCACATTGTGTGGCACACAGATGGCTGACAGCTGGCCAGTAGCTAAGGGTTATATATGTAATCAGCAGGTATTATTCTAGTTATATGTCCAAACTATCAGTTTTGATTTTCTTGAAATATATATTTTTATAGAAAAGTAGGCGTTGCCCTCGCTTGTAATCCAGAAACGAAAAATTGCTTAAACTTAAATTTTAATGTCTGATGGGATATGAATAATAAGGACATGGCATATGCACTCTATCAGGATCCGATGCAAAGCCAGCCAATGGTTGTGCCGGACACGGGCATCGGTGTGCGATTGGTGCCCCAACATTTTAGCTTGAATGATCCGGTGCTGTTGCGTCACGTCCTCTGCATGATGAACTTGGTGAGGAACATTTTTCATGTATATTTGTGCTGGCGCCAGTTGCGCACCTGCAATTGGACTAAGGAGCCACCACACAAATTGCAGGACAGCCTCTCGAGCAGCGCCTTCCAGACGGCCAAGGATGAGGAGATGTATTCGGTGGAGTCGGTGCTACTCTCCTATATATTCGATTCGGTATTCTGCTGGATTGAATTGTATTTTGGCGTCTATCCCGCCCTGTGGAAGGTTATCATCCGTTGCTATGGCATCGTCGATGATTTGATCTGGCAGAGCATTGCGTACGTCGCATTGTTCTCCAGTTATATGGTCGCCCGCCGCTTGCCGCAGATCATCTACGATAAACTAGTGCTGGCCGAGTGGTATGGCATAGATCGGGATAAGTCCATGTCGTTGGTGGGTGTGCTTTGCATCTTCTCCCTGCTGCTCGTCATGTTGCAGGTGGTCCTGATTCCGTTGACTCCCGTCTTTTTGTACATCGAGAGCAATGGCGGCCGATTTTTTGCGCTCTGGATTTGGGGATTCCTGTTCGTCGTGACAATTGCTGCTTTTGCGGTCTTCAGTCTTTTTGGCTTACCGTGCATTGGTAAGACGACGAAATTGGTTGAGGGCGACTTGTATAGTTCCCTTACGGATTTACTGAATCTCTTTGGATTTTCGCCCGACTGTGTCTACATTATACGCACCTTTGATATCGATACGGCGACTGCATATGCCTGGAACTGTTGCTGTCGCCAGCGGGTCTTCATCTTTGAGCACTTGTTGTACAACCAGGGCAGACGGTTGTCGGAGCTGCTGCCCGAGGAGGTTGGCAAGGGGCTGAACAGTCAAGAAGTGGTTGCCTATATTGCACATGAACTCGCCCATTTTCGTCTGCAACATGTTGTGAAAACCTTTTGCATGTTGCATGCCTCACTCTTGATATATTTGATGATTTTCGGTACCTGCTATCAAGAAACTGTTATCTATGAAGCAGCCGGATTCTCGGCTAGCTTCTATCCACCGATCGTTGGCTATTGGTTGGTTTACAAGTATGTTATGCCGTTATATCTGACAATTACCAATTGGATCATTTTTTACTTTCTACGTAACTTTGAATATTCGGCGGATAAGTACGTCTTTAAATTGGGATATGGTGATATGCTCAGTGCTGCTTTTCTCAAGCTATTGGAAGACAAACCCGTCTTCCCCGTTGTGGATCCGTTGTACATGATGTGGCATCGTTCCAGGCCCACCTGCTTAGCGCGCATCAAACGCCTCAGCAATTTAAGAAAGTCTACAATAAGCGACTTATGATGCCATGTCTTCCAAGGTGTCTTATGTGGCTCATCAAGCTAAATTAATCTGTGGTTTATCATGTTTATTATATTGCAAAGATAATAAGGTTTTTGTCTGTGATTAGGTTGCTGTATTAGCTAAGCTGCCTTCCAGTTGAAAAAATGTAGCATACTTTTAGGGGCAAGCGATCGACGAAAAATTGGTTTAAATTACCAAAACCTTAAATTGCGGAAACCAAAAGGATATTTTGGTTTTTTCTTGGACATTTTACAACTCTATCAAAAACAAAACTTTTGACACAGGACTCGTATGTAATTCCAAGGACGAGCTATAAGCAATTTTTTATTACTCAAAAATATCCCTTAGAAGCATTTTGGACTTTAACTAAATTCAATGGTTTCCCGATCTATCGAACAATATAGTAATTTATTTCAATAATTTTAAATTGTAATAATTTTTATTGTGAAATTATCTTAAATTCTAAATAATCTTAAATTGTAGTTTTTTTCTTTTTAAATAATTGTTTAATTTTTATAAACACAGGCCAATTACGCTGGAGATCAAAACGAAAGCTGCTTGCTGAGGGAGTATTTTCTGAAATAATAAGAAAGTTTGATAATCATTTATTAGGGATAGATACAAATATAAATACAAATTTAAGCACGTACAGTAAATGTATTTCGCTTAAATCTGGTAACTTAACCCAAAAATTTTTATTATTCTTATAGATGATTATCTGATTATCATATCCTGTTCTCATCCTGGCCGCAAATGTTATCTAAGTTAATTACTCCCCAAATGGCACTAAACAGCCGCGCAACAAACACACTCGCACTGCACACACCCACACACACACTCACACACACAATAGTATTGCACACTCGGAGTGCACACACACACACACACGTATACACACACTTATGGCAACCCATTTATAGCTTTGCATCGAAACCGAATGCCAGCAAATTACTCTTTGTAAGTAAGCTCACTGCACACATCTAAGGCACCCCTTCCCCGTCCACTTCCCTTCCCTTCCTCTAATTTCATCAACTGCTCTTCTCTCCAGTTCATGGCATATCTTGAGGGGGGAAGCCACTTAAGAGGGGAACGAAGCAGGTCAATTTCTTTGCTGCGCGCGCACTCCAATTACAAAAGAGACGCCACCAGCATAAATTCATTAAATTTGCTTAATTTCGCTTTTCACCATACACACACACACACACGCACACGCACACAAACACATCTGACAATTGCCTGACATTGTGTCGGAGTCAAGGAAATGCGAGTGGGATTGGTTTTCGGGGAAGCCAAGGCAACCAGTTGAAATTCATTGATTGTATTTACAACACCCGCGACGGTTGTAGGTAGTCAACCCATTCCACAATTGCTGCTCAACACACGCATACACTGAGGAAAAAATCTTCCTTGGAATTTCTTTAAAAAATTATATATAAATTCTTTAAAAATATTTTTTAATACTTTCAGAAAGTTATTTGTAAACACTATTTTAATTTTGAAAAATGCTTTTGTAGTCTTATATGTTTTTTTTTTTGAGTGGAGTTACACACACTCACTCACACACACACGGCGCTTTGGTAATTTGACGCGTTATCACTTGTGTTGAGTTTGTTATCATTAAATAGGCGCTGGCTGCTCTTTAGCCAAATCAGAGAAACTCGTCTCGAGCATTGCGCTCAAGTTAATAAAATCCATGCCCCTGCCACAGCGACCATTGCCCGCATTCACACCCACACACACACACATGAAGCAAGCTTTAATAGCAGCCAGCGTTTAACTACTTTGGAAAGGAGCCCAGCAGCCCCTGGGATGGGTCTGTATCTGGTTTTTGGGAGGCGCTTGTTTTTGACAACTTGGGCATAATAAGACATTAACTTCATGCACATCAAATACTTTATTTATGGGCGTCTAGAGTGTGTGTATGCTTAAGCGTGTGTGTGTGTGTGCGTGAGTGTGTGTGTGTGTTTGTGTTTGTTGCTGCTCTGCACACTTCAAAAGGCTGGCGCTGCGTTTGCCACGCCCATTCGCCCGGCGCCCAGCATCTTAGATTCCACCAGCGTGCTCATAATTTCTTCCCCTACACATCCCCTACCACTCCCCCCCCCGTTCACCGTTCCCACGCTTGCTTTGCTTTGCTTTTTAATTTCGTTTTGCCTTTTATTTTATTTCTGCCTCGTTTGCTCTCTCTTTCATGCGTACTATCTCTCTCTCTCTCTCTCTCTCTCTCTCTCTGGACGTAAATCTTTTATTTTATATTTTGTGTGCTCGTCTTGTTTATTTACCATCGCCCGCCGCCTGTTCGGGCCGTTTGGCAAATTAAGTGCAATTGCTTGAATTTAATTTCATGCAAATAAAAGTTTTGATTAGACGCATCCCACCACGTGGCGACCACCCATTGCCACCCCCCCAGACTCACAAACCTGCCTCATTGCTAGCATGGCGCACACACACATGCTGCCACACACACACACACACATGTGGCAGTCACGTGGCGCTTTGTTGTAATTAAGTCCGTGCCCATAAATGTGCTCCGTCACTCAGTAAGTTAGTTAGTCAGTCAGTCAGTCAATCAGTCAGTCAGTCAGTCAGTCAGTCAATCAGTTAGTTGGTCCTCGCGGCGTATGCGTAATATTAGCCAAACGCATAAATCATGTCATCTAGCCTAATTTATTTTCGATCTCTTAAGCATATTAAGCCTAAATTATTTAAATGTTTTGACTTTCAAATCCATTGCTCTCATGTTAATTAACGAATTTTACATTTATTTACCAATTTCTGAATTTATTAAATTTTTTTTATGAATTTCTGAGCGGATTTGCTGACTTAATCTCAGCTTGCCACATAATTAATTGAAATGCAAATAATTACGAAATTGACAATTTTTATTCAACAAATTTGTTGTTCTTATTTGGATTTTGTAAATCAAAGTATCGTTTTTTTGATAAGTGTAACTGTTTATTTTCATAATATATCTAAAGCATAATATAATAATAATGAATAGCGACAAGGATTTTCGTTTGTTGCCTACTCTCAAACCTTGCAACATTCTGTGTCATATTTTGGATGCCACTCAGCACGAAACATAATTCAATAAAGCGTCAGGCAAGAAGATGCCTCCGACTTTGCTTTCCCTCCCCCCCACCCCTTTGCATAATGATGTCACAGCATATTACATATTATGTAAATATAAAATTCAATTGTTTAAGCATTTAGCAGGATGCATAATTTATTAAAATGGCACACCTGACGCATGCCAGCAGGCGGCGTTGCCTAGAATCTGAGCAGGGACCGGGCAGATGATAAGGGTTGGGGTTTACTGCTGCCAGGTGCCAGACAACGTTGCCAGTTTGGGTGAAGCGTATCCGAGTCCCTGGAACGGCATGTTGACGGCTATTGGCTTTTGTTGTACGGCTGCTGCTGCTGCTGCCGTATGAGGCAGACAGGCGGGCAGGCAGCCAGTCGATGTTGCAGTCAGTGACATGACAAGAATATAAACAGAAGATGACGTTGAATGTTTTGGGGGCAGGGTTGGCGTTGGGATTGGGTCTTTGCAGCTGCAGCAAAACGCGGGCTGCGTTTGCGAAATTGATTTTTAAACAGCAGCCAACCAGGGCGACTCATGTCGTTAGCAAATCATAAAAGCGTGAAAGTTTTCCTGCTCACAGAAGCTGCTGTAACTGCAGCTTTCAATTACACTGAGAGAAGAGAAGCAGTCAGAACATATCTGGAAATTAATCTGCAAAGAGAAAAATATTTTTATTTGAATAAATATATAAAAAAAAATTGGAAAACCAAATCACTTTACTGAAATATTTATTTTAAGTAATTTATACTTACAGATGGCATATATTTTTAGTATTTTCTACAAAACTAAAATATTGGTTTTCTCTAAACAAAGATCAAAAAGCAAAAAAAAGTAAAATAAAAAATTAAATAAAAATTTTATATATAAAAATATATTTATGTTTATATGAAGCAGAGTTAAAATTGAACATGTTTTGTTTGTAATAATTACCTTACATTTACGTAATGCTTATTTGAATACGAATATAATTGTAAAAAAAGTATTAAATAATGATTATTTAAATTCGAATAGAATTATATTAAAAAAAATATTTTGGCGAACTACGTATTTTTAGTAATAAATTTATCATTTATATTTTTTAAATATTTTGTATAATTAGCAGTATTTTCCAAGAAAATATAATATTTTTTTTTTCAAGATCAAAGAGCAATAAAAAGTTTATATTGATAAAAAAAACTTTAAATTTATTTATTTAGTATTTTTTTATTTTATTTTATTATGCTTTGTTATAATGAATTTTACACACTTACTAAATATTTGCATTATTAATATTATAATAAAATCGGAATTTTTCTCAGTGTATATAGTAGTTGCTTTGTCGTCGCATAATGAGCAAATGTGTGCTGTGTGCGGGGGAAGGGGGAGGTATTAAGCTAGCTGCTCCCAAGTGCTCCTGACTAGCTGCAGTTGACATTAAGTAAGATGGATGGCGTTGACGTTGCGTGCAACATTTAACGCTGATCCCTTTGAGTCGCATATTGATGCCATGCCCTGTGGCGGGTGGTAAATTCAATTTGATGTTGGTCAAGTTAATTTTGTAGCAAGTTTTTTTAATGGTGCGCGTCAGCGGCCTGATGACTTGATGGCCGCCAGCTGGCTACGCTTGTCTTCGCTTGTCAAGCTTCTGGCCGAATCCGGGGCGAATCCGCAATCTGCTGACTTACACTGCTAAATTAGCGTTGCAAATATGCGAGCAGCACTCGAAGGACGGCCCAAAAAGATTTTCATATTAAAGTTGCAACCAACTTTGGCACAACATTCTATACGCTTTCCCTCTCGGACTCACCCCCCCCCCCAACTTTTGTGGCGCGTTTTTATGCAAGATTTATTGCTATTTAAACGACGCATAATGTGTCCTGGCTGATGTTGTTGTTGTTGTTGTTGTTGTTGCTGCTGCTGTTGCCACAGTTGCTGTTTGGTAGACAGACAAACGGCCAGGCAGACAGAGAGAGAGAGAGAGACAGACACCAGCACCATGACACACTTGACAACGTGCTCAAGTGGCTGGCTGCTTGAATCCCCTTTTGCCCAACCCACCCTCACCACACTCCCGTCTCACTCCCATACATTGTGCAATATTTTATTTACATTTTTCATTCGTCGCCTGCCTTGGCATATCCTGTTGTTGAATCCTTTTTGCCGCCCGCCTGCTGTTTGCTTTTACTGGCCCCTGTCGACTTGATTTCTGCTCCCAACGTTTTTTCCCCCTTTTTTTTTGCTTTTTTTTGTTTTGTTATTTGCATTTTTGTTTCATTTTTCTAATGAGCTGTAATTTCTGTTTTTATTTGCAGGCGTCATGCGTGCACAAACAACAGTAAAAAACAAATACAAATAACACACAAATAAAATATGTGTCTGCTTGTTGGAGGTGTGAAAAGCACACTTTCCCCTCGCACCAACACCCTTTCAACTCCCATCCTCTGCACTGTCTGCCGTCGGAGAAGGCATTTTGTTGTTTTGTTGTCTTGGGGCAAGGCCACGTATCGTTGTGTTTTAACATGATGCATGCCACCTCAAAGACAGCACTTTTAATTGCATTCCAATCGCACATTGTTCCTGAGTTGTGCGTGCCTCAGTTAATGAGTGCTTTTTATTCAAACTATGTGCAACTTAAATACCTTTGTAAACTATAATTACAGCAAATACAAATTGCACAAACTTGAATATTTGCTTGACAACTGAATGCATGTTTTCCACATGTTTTCAGGTCTATTTACACTTTAATTGAACACTCAGTTAGAAGAAAATAATAATACTGCAATTTTAGTAAAAATAATAACACTTTATATATATATATATATGTATGTTTTTTTTGGCAATAATGTTATTTTTTATTTATTTTATATAATTTAATATTTTATGTTCTGCTTACACTTTAATTGAACACTCAGTTAGAAGAAAATAATAACGACAATTGTAGTAAAAATAATAATACTTTATATATATATATATATGTATTTTTTTTGGCAATAATGTTATTTTTTATTTATTTTATGTAATTTATAATTTAATTTTTTATGTTCTGCTTACACTTTAATTGGACATTCAGAAGAAAATAATACTGCAATTGTAGTAAAAATAAAATACTTGATATATATGTGACCTTTGAGGAAAATGTTTTTTAAATTTATAATTTAATATTTTATGTTCTGCTTAGAAAATGTATTTATATTAGAATTTTAAGAATAGATTAAGGTTCCAGCTGGTGGGTTTTAATAGGAGAAGCATTGGATTACAATTGTCGAGGGAGAAAGTTAAATAGTCCTTTTTTTCTCCATCTATATCTTAAATTACTAGCTAGCTATTTATAACTAGAGTCAAAGCTATACTTATTTTTTTCACTCAGAAACAAATACTTTAATTACACTGAATAAATTTTGTGTAAATATATTCTTTGGGGAACTTTACTTAACTTTTATAATTATCATAATTCTTAATGGCAGAATTTAAAGTTCCTTTTTAATATTTTTTAAAATAAAATTCAGATAAATTTAAATAAATATTCTTGATACAAATTTTATATTTATTTATAATTAAACTAACTTGCTTTTGCCACTTGACAAATATTTTGATGTATAATTATTTTATTATTTAAATATATATTTATTATTTTACTTATTTATAGTAATCCTTAACAAAGACGACTTATATTATATAAATCTATCCACTTATTTGAGAGTACGAAGTTATTTATAAACTACTCAATTTATATATAGAAACATAGTTTAGTACATATTTGATTTGCGCCCATTTAAATATTGGCCAAGTACGTGTAATGAATTTAGAGAACTGTTTTGCTATTTAGGTTATCGTAAGTGGGACACAGTGTAAATAGAAATGAAAAGATGGTCCTTAGAATGTGGTCTTGTTACGACTTGTTGTCTAACTGAAATTATCTGTGGAGCATTTGTAATGCAGAAATTCAATTTGCCTAACATTTCATTGGCAAGTTCTCGCGGCAACAGCCTTGAGCATTCAGCAGTTTTGGCTTTGTGAAACATTAGACGCGCAACCTCGCCGCGTCCATCCCCCTTCGTGTCCTGATCCTTAGATCCCAGTGCAAGCTAACCGAGAACACCAACTGAATGGCTGACTGGCTGACTGGCTGGCTGGCTGACTGGCTGGCTGGCTGACTGACTGGCTTGTTGGCCTCGCTTCAGTACAGTTAGTCGGCCAGTGGACTCAGTCGACTTCTCCATTAGCCTTTGGAGTGTAAAATTGCGCAAACAATTTCAATTATCCCCGAAGGCGCGTTGCAGGCACAGAACGAGGCAAACGCAAAGGCAAACGAGATGACAACGAGCTGAAAAAAATAAAAAAAAAAAGCAGAAGAAGAAGTAGAACCAAAAATATTTATGTATGTATGTAATAATAGAGGCAACAAAAACAAGTGTAATAATGACCCTGGCTAACAGTTGGCCTTTCTTTGCGCATTCTTCTTGTTTTTCCCCTGTTTTTTTTTTATTTTTACGGCAGTTAAAATTTAGCTGCGCACATTTAGAAATTGACTAGAAGTTTTGTTGGGTTGCCACGGTTACAGAGAAAAAAAGAAAAATAAGAAAAAAAAAACAACAAGAAGTGCGCTAAATTTAATAAACCGGCTAAAACAGAATGCAACCAAATTGGGAGCAGACAATGGCCCAGCGAGTGGACTTGAAGTCAGGGCACACAAATTTCAAGCTTATGGCCCAATGAATGCAAGACGTTGTTGGCATGTGGCTGCTGCAGCTGAGCAGCTTGTTGGCCAACAACGCAATGAAGTGGTAGAAGCAGCAGCAGCAGATAGCCGGAAATTGGCGCGGCCAACATTGGCTTTAAAGACGATGACTTGGCCTTTTGCTGTTGGCCACTTTTTGCTTGAGTTCTGGCCGTTGCCAGCTGGCGGGGTTTTCATTCAATCATCCATTTATTTTTTGACCATTTTCCAAGACAACTTGGTGGTCACGTTGCCCATTGATGATGCCAGGAGAAATCTTAGAGAGTGAGCGATACACATAGAGAGAGCAAGAGAGAGGGAGAGAGAGCGAGAGAGAGAGAGTGTGCTAAGAAATGCTTTCAGCCGGAAGCGCAAAGATAACACTGTGTGTGCTTGTGTGTTTGTGTGTGTGTATGTGTGTGCGTGTATGTGTGTGTGTGTGTGCTTGGTTGAGGCTTCTTCATACATAAATGCAAGTAATGCGGAAAATATGAAAAATGTTTGGCATGTAATAAAACATATAGCTCGAAGGATGCAGGACTCAGGACTCAGCACGCGGAACGCGGACACGAATAGAATAGAATTTAGTATGAATAGAAAACACCCCCTCATCCCCCATCCCCGCACCCCATCATCTTCTCATCCCATACACTCGGGCCATATGCAACGCAAACAATAAAGCAGCATTACAAAGTGGCTTGCGTTATAATTGAAAATAAATATAGAAATAGTGTAAAAATCAAAAAATTCGAGTCTGAGACAAAACAACTAATTGATGATTGATCAGAATTTGCCAGAAATTGAAAGTCATCCAAAGTTTATTCTATGAACTACAATGGCCAAAATAAAACATTAACAAAAAGGCCAAAATAAAATTTAAAAAAGTAGAAAATGTTTTCTTAAAGTGATTGAAATGATTTTGTTGTGGAAGGCGTAAAAGAGTTGAATAAATTCTAAAATAATATTGAAATTTCTGCAAAGTTGAAATGCGCTTTAAAAAATATTTTATTTATTTAAACTTTTTAAAAAATTACAAACATTAAAAAAAAATATATAAAAATGTGCTTTCAACAACAATGCGAATATTTATTTTTTTGGTTCGATTTATTGATCAACTCTCAGCTTTAAAACTGCGCCCAACAATTGCGAAGTTTGGTTGTGCAAGCAACAAGGACACAACTGGCTCCATGGGCGATCGGTTCAATCCAACTCATTATCTATTGTCCACAGTCCTGGGGCTGTTGTTGGAACCCATAACAAAATGTTCGAGTCGCGTGGCTACCTTGGGCAACTTACATAATAAACCAATTACCGAGGCGCCTTGGTCAACTTAATTATGCGTCACATTGCAACACTTCTCGTTGCCCCCTTTCTTCCCCCCCTTGTCCGCTGTATCACAAAACCCACATTTCTTTTTCTTGTCGTCTTCTTTTGGGACGCCTCGGGGCAAGGCATTCAATACAAAGAGGCAAAAATCGAAGCTCGACACAATTGCTGCCACATAATTCACAAAATTCGGCATAAAAGAAAAATCGCTTTTCAGTTGGCTGTTTGTTGCATGAGAAGGGGTAGCTATGTGGAGGGCGGGTGGGGGGCCTGTAGTATGTGTCGAGTATATAACAGTAACCTTATTGCGCCTCGGTCGCCTTTTATACTTCTATGGAACAAGGAGCTGGCGGTGGGGGGTGGAGGGGCGCCACAACATCTGCGTTGTGTTTTGAGTGGGCGGCGGGGCAAATGAAAATTTGAAAATTATTGCAACAGCAGCCGCCGAAATTTGAAAGAAGAAGAAAAGCGGCACATTAAAATCATTGAAATGTTTTTTGGCACTTTTTGGGCGCAAAGTTGTTGCCGTTATGATTATTGTTATTATTGGCATACAACACCCGCAACGCCCCCTTGCCAACCAGCAGCTGAGCACTCATAAAGCAGCTCGCCTCGCAACAACAATGCATGCCACAAATTCAGCAGCAGCAGCAGCAGCAACGGCAACAACTTCCAATTTCTTCTTTCAACACTTTGGCCACACGTTGAGTTTCTTTATGGTTGTTGTTGTTGTTTTTGTTGTTGTTGCATTTTGAAATTTATGACTTTTTGACTATTGGCAACAGATTGCGTGGCAAGTTCATTATTTTGGCATGGAAAACTTTTGAATTTTAATTGGAGAATTATGCACAATTCGCCCAATTTTAATGAACTGTTGCAGCAAATTTTGATGGCTTTCGAGCCGCTTTGAACGGTTTCAGCCATTTTTTGGTGCCAATTAACTGGCTCATGAATTTTGGCACATTGTTAACTCATCCAGCTAGCGTTTTTGGGGGGGGGGTCTGCAAAACTGTGGCGCTAAATGCCCCACAGACCAATTTCGTGTGTGACACATGCAACAGTCAGCGCCAAAAGTGCTCGACACAGCTTAAATATGTGAATGGTTTTTCAAATAACAAAATAAATTGCTGATAGCACTTATGGAATACCCTTTAAATATTTCATAGATTTGAAAGCTTAAGCAAATTTTTCAATTCAATTTGTGGAATTAAAAAATATATTTCGAAATGCACTGCAAATATTTTAAAAGATTTTACTCAATAAGCACTGAAATTATTTTAATGAATAACTGTAGATCTACATTGAATATTTACCAGCTTCATAAAATTTTCGATTGTATATTTTTTCGGTTTTTTTTTTTGGCTAAAAGAGCAAAAGCTCGTGTCGCACTCTGGCCAAACTGCAAACAACAAATGCCAACAATAATGTTGTTGCCATATTTTATACCAGCGCCAACAACAAAGAAGCAACAACAAAATCGAGTTAGTTGCCAACATTTATGTGCGTTTCCGGTTGCAATTGTCACGGGTTGTGGGGGAACTGATGGGGTGCTGCTAAAAATGGTGGAACATGGCGCAGAGATTGCGAACACGAAGCCGATGGCTCTGTGAGTTTGGCATAAGGCGACATTATTTTTGTTGTTTCGTGTTGTTGTTGCTGCTGTTGCAACAACATAAAATATCAAATTTTATGCATTTAAAAGCAATTGGGTTGAGGACCGTTGTGTGGGAAGAGGGGAAGGGGGTACACTGTCTGCGGGCTGTAAGGGAGGTTAAGGGCTTTGGCGCGCACACAAACTTTTAATTTTATTTCAGGCTCTCGGCATCTAAAACCGTGGCGCTGCAGCATCCACAGGACTGGCTTAGTCTCAGCCAAGTCGGAATCCGGAGCAACAGCGCTCCAGTTGTCTATTGCCGCCCACCTGCCCTAATTATATCAACAGCATCGACAACTTGAGACTTTACTGCAACTTTGTGCGTTAGTTATGGCCAACCATTCATTTTGATTTGACCCACATAAACTGCACACGAACAAAAAATTGGGATTTAATTTTCACTCTTTCCATTTCCCTGGAGACGACACAATAATTTAGTGTCCCGGTTTAAAGAGACTTCTCCGACCTATTTTGATAAAACTATTTATCAATCACTCAGGAGTCCAGATCGAAACACTATATCATATAGCTATATCAATAATTAATCAAACGATTTTTTATCGTAAAAATAAATAAAAAATTAAAAAAAAAAAACCAAGGAAATGTAATTTACAACTTGATAAATATAAAATTCACAAATTTATTTTCATCAAATTTATATTTTTTACTTGTTCAAAAATGTACAAAATTTCTTTTCTTTTATTTAAATTTTTTACTTGCTTAAAAATGTTCAAAATTTCTTTACGTCAAATTTCAATATTTTTACTTGTTCTTAAAAAAGTCTTGAATTGATTTATGTAAAAATCTGAATTTCTTTAAGTGTAAAATATACAAGATTTCCGCATGCTGTGGTAAGAGAATAATAAGCTGACTGTTAAAGCTGCATAACCCTTAACCTGGCTATCTTTTTTAAGGCAGCCAACATTGTGAAGCGAAGTGCCTGTGTCGGCAACAATGTTGGCCAGAACGCTTATCGGGCCAAAAGCATACTTTCGTTGTTCTACGCTTGTTCATTAAATTGCAATAATGTGAAAATCCAAAAAATTGTTATTTTTATTAACATAAATTGTTCGCCGGCACATTAACATGACCACAAACGTGTTTTTCAATTATCGCCAGGATTATGTTAATGCCTGATGCCGCAACAAATCGCCAATTTATGTTCGTTGAAGCCCATTTAGCTAACAGATTTAACACATGTATCGGTATTAAATGGTTATTAAAGGCTTATAAATTGATTTGAGTGCAGCCAGTTGATAACAGGGCTTATGAAATGATCACTTGGCTAGACGGTGAAAATACTATTAAAAATATTCTGTACCAATTTGTTAAAAAGCATTTTTAACTGCTGCTTGAAGATTAATATTTGATTTACAAAAAAAAAAATTAGGTAAGCTTAATTTGTATGTGTTTTTTAATTTTATTTTCCAAAATTGAATAATCAGACATTGAATTACATTTAAAAAAATATGCAATAACATTTAGCTCAAACTGGCTAAAAAAAGACTGCAATAATATGTATGTCTTAAAACCAACTTTAATACACACAAGTTTTGGTAATAAACACAAAAAAATATTTGATTTAAAAAAACAATTATTTAAGTTTAATTTGTATGTGTTTTTTAATTTTATTTTCCAAAATTGAATATTCAGACATTGAATTACATGTAATAAAATATGCAATAAAAAAAAATTGCAAGAATATTTATACCTTAAAACCAACTTTAATACGCACAAGTTTTGGTAATAAACACAAAAAAGGTTCAAAATACTCAAATAGTGCTTAAAATAATCTATATTCTACATGTATACCATATAATCAATAATAATAAAATCTCATCAGGACGCAGAAGGTTTTTTTTTTCGTTTATTACGCATGCAACAAGGGGCAACATAAATTGTTGGAAATGACCCTGGCAGAGAACTTGTTATGTAATTAGCAGTACAAAAGGATTTTCGATTTGCTCGAAATCGAAATACTTAAGTAACTCGAAGAGAGACTTTTGGCGGTTGGGCAACAGACAACTTTAAGCAAATTAAATTACATAGTTGAGTTGTGATGGACCCAAGCACAGTTGCCCAGAGATGCCCCTTTCTACTTTCTATTATCTATTTTCCTACTTTCGCCTCTTATTTTATTTTATTTTTTTTTTTTGGCTATATTCCTTCGCATTCGAATTAGCAACACAAAATATCTGAAATTATTTCGTTAGCAGTCAGAACTTTGCTTCGTACACTTTGACACTTTCGCTTTGCCGTTGTTGTTGTTCTTGTTGTTGCTATTCGGCAGCGGCACGTTGCACATTGTTGTTGTTGGTGTTGTTGTTGACACCCCTGGGCGCAGTTAAAACGTTGAATGCTGGACACATTGGCCATGGCCTGGCGCCGTGCTGTGCTGCTGGTTGGTTGGCTGGTTGGTTGGTTTGTTGCCTGGTTTGTTGGCTGGTTTGTTTGATGCTTTTAGCTAAAGGGCCAATATTGATTTCGATCTTAATTAACTTTGGCACATTTGGAAAGCAGTCGCACAGTTGGCAGAAAAATGCCACGCCCCCACATTCTCTCTGTTATTGGCCCTGTTGTATATCAAGAGTTTTATTTGTGATTCTCGTACTCTTTTCGCCAAAGGTAAACCAATTTAAAAATGAAAAGTACTCTATTAAAGCAGGCATATACAATGACAAAAAAATAAAAATATATATATATATATATATATACATACTTGATCAGATAATGAGACAATTTTTATTACGCAGCAGTTTCGGCTATACAGCAAATAAATGTAATATGTAGATTAGGATTCGATTTTTCACCCTTTCAGGGTATTAAAAGTTGGACAGTTTGTAGACAGTTTCTGGGTGTTTTTTTTTTTTGTTTTGTTTTGTACTTGTTGTCTTATTGGTTGGCTCCTTTTGCTAATTTGCTTGTGAGCTCGTTTCGACTGTTTTTTGTCTGCTTCTATCGTTTTCTGTATTAGCTACGCTTTCGCAAAGGTTTTGTGGCATATTCGAAAGCTTCGGTGTCAACCTGAGATGAAGATGACTCGAAAACTTTGGTGCTGTGGCGTCTGTGGTTCGTTTGGCTTCGGTTTTTCCAATTGTCCACTTCAACTATGTGTGTGTGTGTGTGTGTGTGTGTATTTGTATGGGCGTCTGCAGTTGAATCCTTGCCATTATCACTGCTAGTTGTTGTTTTTTTTTTTGTTCATTTAGTGCATTGGGCTTGGCATTTTTTGATTGCTTTTACGTTTGCATTGGGCATTGTGAATGTTGTATAAAAAAGAAGAAGAAAAAAACATTTTTGTCTAGGCTTTTTGTCTACTCAAATGTTGAGTCCTTTGAGTGATCAAATACAATCTAAAATTTATTATTGGCATGTTTTCAATATATCGCAACTGAATGATGCTTTGATACCTTGTCAAAGCACTTGGCAATTGAGCAGAGAAAAGATTATAAAGAAATTTTTAAAGTTCAATTAAACACACATTTTTTGCAATGGTCTGTGCAAATGAAATTAGACTTTGAATTGCTTTATTTATTCTGTACGGAATTTGTTTTCCTACAGCTCAGCTGATAAATCAATTTAAATTGATACGGCAATATGCAATATGTCTGGGATATCCCAGGCAAAAGGTGGTAATTTATTAATTAAATTCATGCGGAGAAGGGGCGCCATTTCTGCTTTGATGTGCTTTTGTGTACATAATTAAAATCTAAGCACTTTTAACTTGAATGGCTGCTTATTAAATTTACAAAAGACCTGCTTGGGCAGCCCAATGAGAGGGTAATTATTAATAAACATAATAATAGGTATTTTGACTATACAAAAAAAAAATCGATGCGTTGCGACGAGCGATGAGCAGAATTAAATTAATTAAATCATTTTTAGTTGTCTTCTTTCGTGCTGCAGCGTGTTGTGTTTAAGTGTTGCAAGCGAATGTATAAAATAAATAAATAAAAAAACTGAAACCAAACTGAAACGAAACTGAAAGCATGTTCATAAAAAGCACAACAAGAGCGGCACAAAACTTTTAATTAAACAATTTCTGGGCAACGCAAAAAACTTGTAAAGACAAATTTCCGTGCTGCACAAAAATAAAAAACCAAAACTGGAATGAAAATAAGGGAAAAAAATAAACTGAAGCGGCACATTAGACAGCCAAGAATTTAAATCTAATTAAATTTTTGGCTTGCTGCTGTTGTCATGCAAATAAATATATAAATACTATATAGATGTATATGCACAGAGGGCCAACTCCGAGGGAGAGAGAGAGAGAGAGAGAGCTATGGCAACAGACGAGGCTTAAAGACCAAAGAGGAACGCCAGAGTCGCAAGTTGACGAAAAGTTTTAATAAGGCAAATTCGAGCAAATAGAAAACGCACTAAGTAAGGGTCGACGGGTGAGGGGCAACGAGAGAGAGAAAGGGGGGGGGGCATTCATTAGAAGCACTGCTGTCCAGCTATAATTAAAGTTTACTTTTGCACTGCCCGTTGCAGCAGCAGCAGCAGCAGCAGCAGCAGAAGCAACGACAACTTTTTGAAGCAGCTGCAGCTAGCAGATAAAAAACTTCATAGGTAGCAAGCAGCTCGAGCTGCTGTTGCCAACTTTGGCTTTCAAAAACACATTACATATTTCACATTCCACTCTCTGCCGCAAAACAGCAACAACAACAACAACAAAAGCGACAAGAACAACACTATTGTTTTCGCGTCTGAACCATTAAATTGCCGTCATTTGCCTTTTATTTGGGTTTTTATTACAATTTTTTGTTGAGTTGTTTTTTTTTTTTGTTTTTTCTTCTTTGCATTGCTTTGCTAGCAGCTTGACATTTTCGTATAAAAATTCGACAGCCAGAAAAATTTCCATAGCCACCCACGGGCAAACCCTTTTGATGTAGCCACGCTTTTGACTTACAAAATCACCACCACCAAAATGCAAAAAAGGCTAAAGATGGCTATGGCCAGATGCTTTTGGCCCTGGCTAACAAAACAAAAGGGCAAACATCGCGGCTTCGTTCAGCTCAGCTCGTTGCGCCTTTTTGTTTGTGGCCGTGTCATTTTTACAGACTAAATTAAAATATCTGCCACAACGCAAAAAAATGGCGGTCTAATTTACATTTGTAAAGCGAATACCAGCAGCCTTTTTTTTTCTCTGTGTATACCCTGTAATAGGGCATACAAAAACTAGCAAAGATTTGTTCAAATTTACTAAATAGATAAAATTATAAACATAAGAAATAAAGTCATTCATAAAAGAAATCAAACAGAAAGCTGAAAAAACTGATTTTGAAAAGCATTGATTATTTCTCTAAAAGTTTTAAATTTCGGTTACTATTTTAGTTGTATACTGTGTCACGCATAATTACAGGGCTTTAAATAGTCGTTCATTTTTGAGAATATTTTTTTTTGATTTTGTTATTCCTTTGTTTTGGTTAGGACAGTCAAATCTTAATCACTGTCAAGTTCAAACGCCCAGGGCTCATGAATATCAATGACATTGCTGCCGGAGGGGACCTGTGTTCCTCTTACCCTTTGCCTCTTTTCTTGGCATAGCCAACCGTTTAATTTCTATGCCTCTTCTTGCAATTGAAAACTTTAAAAATAAAAAAACTTAATATTGCCAAGTGTTAAATGGCTTTAAATGCATTTTATTGTTGCTTTCTGCATTCTGCTGCGCATCGATTTATTATTTAATAACCCCAAACACACACAAAACTCTGAGAAAATCGTGTGCGCATATTTTATCCTTAATTAATATTTAATGACATGCCATTTGATGCATTTATGTTCCATTTTATGGGTCACGCATAAAGTTAGGTGCCTCTGTGTTTTTAAATTGCATCCATCGCCCATCCAAATTGGCCAGAATCGTTGCAAATTGTTCAATCATTCGCAGTTGACACACAGCAATAAATGTTTCAAAGCACAACAATCATTTCCATATTAAATAACACACAAAATGCCAAATCAGGCAGAACATTTAAGACACAAGAACATATTGGAAATTGATCCGAGCTGATTTATTCAAAATGTTAAAATTTTTTCCATTTGATTGACAGAGTTTAAGTTCATAGCAAGAACAATCAAGTCTCCATCAGAAGGAGGGAAAGCAATATAGTGATAGATATAGATAGATGTAAAGAGAATAAGGAGTATGTCGAGCAAAAATTGAGAAAGAAAAAATGGTAATTAATATTCAATTATAGCATTGATTTCATTGCAATATGCAAAGCTCAACAAACACATTTTTATTTTCAAATGTGTGTAAAATATCTAATTCAGTTCTTCTATAAATAAAGTGATTTTAAAAAAAAAATTTTTTTTTTAAATTCCAAAGTACAATTATATTTAAAATTTCAATAAAATATATTTTGAAATTGTGTAAAATATCTGCATCAGAGCTTAATTATATATTTGAAAATCAATAAATTATATTTTGAAATATACCATTATAAAATTGTGTAAAATATCTATATCAGTTCTTCGGCAAATAAAGAGCTTTAAAAATTCAATAATAATATATTTTGACTGGTAAAAAAATAGTTATACCTATAAAAAATGTTTAGTTGTTTTTTTTATGAAATTTACAAAATATTATTTAAATAATTGGTTTTGCAGTACTATAACCAATTTAAGTATATATGAAACCAATATGATAATGTATAAAATATCTATTTCAGTTCTTCTGCAAATAAAGTGCTTTATTTTCATTTCCAATTCTTACACTTTTTCAAATATTAAGTCTCCAATGATGAATTGCTCAACAGCAGCAGCAGTCTTATAAATATTTTTTTTTTTATGTATTTTTAAATAACATTTCCTAAATAGATTGTGAGTTCCGACATGGGGGATATTAAGTTTAACTTATAACGCTTATCCGTATTGTGTTTAACGACCTCGTCTTTTAGTAGTTATATAAGCAAGTGCGTTCCATGGAGGAAGCAACAACACAAGTGGGAGTTTCAGTTCATATACTCGGAGCAGTTATGGCACATTTCTAACGCGCACTTGGCTTGCACTTTGGCTTAATGCATTCATTCGACTGGCCGCATGCTCTCGACTTGCATTTAAGTGCAAAAGTTTCTAATTATGTTGCCAAAGGCTCAACTGGCAAACCGGCAAACCGGCAACAGCAACAGCGACTTAAGGACTCGAGACTTGCGTGTGGGCGGAAAATTAATAGACTGTGAATATGTTAATGATGCAAGTTGCATTGCTTTGAGCGGTACTTTGAATTTAATGTGTTCAACAACAAAAAAAAAAAGGAAAAGAAAAGGTTTATTTATATATATGTGTATAGAACAGAGTGTTGACCTGGTTATAAATAATCATAATATTCATAATAATCATCATAATGAGCAATAAAATGTTAAATGCATATCAAATGGCCCTAAATTTTGGTTGACCTTGCCAAGTTATTTATTGTGCGTATTTATTTGCGTAGTGCTAATTTAAATTTATTATATTCAAGCAGCACGGCTTCACTGGGCTTGCTATAAATTTTGCAATGCTAAGCCGGCGCCCAGGCCGCAATCATTAATTATAATTCATTGGAGTCGGCTCCGGTATAAAGCCACCTCCCATGGAGTGTCACCCTTTTCTCAGCAGCAATGCTCAGTTCTCAGTTCTCAGTTCTCCGTTTTCAGTATTCAGTTTTTCGTTTACAGTTTTTGGGTTTGTTGCATGATGTTGATGAAATACGTAGCAAGTGGGTTTTGCTGGACAACAGTAAATCGATTATATCCGGCAGCAGCAGCAGCAGCAGCAAACCACAAGAGTCCATACAAATGGCCGCAACAAACGCGCCATTCAAATTTTCAGTAAAACCCCTTCTGAACCCCCCCTTCCCACACCCTCTCTCTTACTCTATCACTTGACAAACTGCACAAAAATGCTGCAGTTCGTTTAACGAAGTTGTCCTCGCTCATCCTGGCCTGTGTGTGTGTCCAGTCGCTGACAATGATGTAACTGCCGCTGCCGCTGCGGTTAGCAGCTGCAACTTTTCATGGCAGCCTGGCAGGCATTCGGGCTGCGAAAAATTACACATGTAAATTGTGTGGCACAAACCGCAAACGAGTTGTGCGTTTTGTGAGCGCAAATAAGGTGTCAATAAGTTTTGTGTGCCACACACAATGTGCAACATCATATGCAGCATTGTGTCCAACCATTCAGCCTGCCGGCATCTAATTTGCAAGTGTCACATGTCAATACACACAGACATAAGCATCCAGCAATACACTAAATACTAACTTTACTGCACTATCGGTGCAAAACACTTTATTTTTATTATAAATAAATTTAGTATAAAATAAAAATCTAAAGAAACCGCAACGTTTTTTGGGCGCAGTCAAAAAATATTTATTTAAAATAAAATTTTAAAAACATGATTAAATTATTTGATATATTCAATATTCATGAGCTCTCACAAAAACTGCTGTAAATTTATTTAAAATATATAAAATATGCAATAGATATATCAAAAAAAAATAATGAACTTTAAATTTAGTTATGAAGGCTTAAAAAGTTTTCAACATATTTTTTAGCCTTGCTGCAAAAAGAGAAGCTTTGAGTGAAAGTAAAAATTATAATCAATTTTTTATGTAATTTATTTTTAATGCACATCACACATTTTTAGCATATAAATCAAATGAATTTTATACGTGCCAAAAAAATATTTCAAATCTTAATTGTATTTTGTAGTTATTTTATTAAAATAATTTTTTTTTAAACAAATTTAAATTTGCTATGAAATAAACTTAAAAATCAAAATAAACAAATTGGATTAGATTTAAAATACAACAAATAATATAAATGTTTTCAGCAGGCTTTCAAAATAGTTAATAATTCATAAAAAGCTAACAAAACTTTGAGTAATTTTCTAAACTATTTGTAATATTTAAAAATTGAATTTTTGTCAGACAAAGATGTCATTTATTCAATGGTGCAGAGCTGCATTAAATGCCTTCAACACACTGAGCAATTATGGCTAACAGGCTACAGACTACGACAACAGGACGACGACAACAGGCAACACCCAAAATGTCAAGTTGAATGTGGCAACTTGGTAGCAGTGCCTGGTTGCGTATATTAACGTTTATTTTGGGTTAGCTTGAAGCTTGAATGACCCCAGCGTGGCCCCAAAACTTTAATTACAATGCATGGGCAAAACCCCAAGTTTTGATGTTGCAGCTTGTGCGGTGCGGTGCGGTGCGGAGCGGTGCGGGGTGGTGTGCGTCTCGTTTAAATCTATTATTTGGCAACAGTTAAGCAACGGGGGGTGGGCGGGTGGTGCGATGTGGGTGGCTATTAAAAATTAATTTGACACGTTGCGCTTGCATGCGAAATAGAAAGAGAAAGAGAGAGAAAGAAAGACAGAGAGAGAGAGAGAAACTTGTGTCAGGCGCTTAGCTTGCATAATAATTAATGAATGTGAGAGCAAGAACAAAAAACCAAAAAAAAAAAAAAACACAAAAATTGCAATGCTACCGTAATTAACGCGTTTCGTGTGGGCCCAAATGATGGGTTGCCGTCTAAGGACTGGCAGTCGTCTCACATTATATTTAATAGCTCTCTGCGTGTGGCTGCTGTTCTTGATTTTGTTGTTGTTGCTGTTGTTGTTGTTGTTGCTATTGTTATTAACTTGTTGCCATTTTGGCCATCAAACATATCGTATGATTATTTGCCGTGTGAGCCATGTATTTTCGCGCCTTGCCAAACGCATTTTGATTGGCAAATTGTGGGCTCACTGTTTGGCTTTAACTGTAATTATAGACCAACTGGTCTACCAGCAATTAATGCCACCTAATTGCACTGATCAAGTTGTGCTTACAATCGACTATAAAGCATCCCATTTCATGTGTGGCAAGTTGCAGTTGCATTTGGCCACTTCGACCACATTGAAGTCATTCAATTTCGCCTGCTAATACCCCGAGTGGCACGTACACACACACAAGTACACACACACGCACACGCAGAGAGAGAGTGTGAGCGTGCTGCACTGTCTGCAGTACCACTAAGTCCTTGATCCCTGATATCCTGCATATCACGTGCTTCCGGAGCTTACCGCCACTTTGGACTCCTGACTTGACGTACGTTGCAGCTTGACCAGCAGCTGTGCGGCATCATGTTGCCCCGTGCGACTATTAACATTTTTTGCATATTACTGCTCTCCACGGTGCTGATGGGGCGTGGCATTGATGCAGTTGAACTGCGTCGTGATGAAACGGTAAGCAACTTCAGATCGCTACCGGCGCTAGAAAGATAAGTAAAATGACAAGTAAAGTTAATAAAGTAAACGAAGTAATTTGACGATGCAAACAGCTCGAGAAATCGCTTGTGATTTCATTTTCAGCGAAAACTTGACAAAATGAGTTTACTTTCAAACTAGTGTTAAAGCAATCTTGTCAATATTTAAAATATATCCATCCATGGAATGAACAAACCTAGTTTATGTTTCAGCTTAATATAAAATTGTTTGCTTAAAAAAAATAATGCTGAAGTTATGGAACAATTTTGCGGAAGACTTTCACATTTCACAGCTATTTAGTACAAGGAATTTAATAAATTCGCATATACAAAAACCATCTTTAAATAGACAAGAAATTGTTTCGTTATAGAAAGAATTTAAATGTATATTTTTATATTCGTTTAAAAAAAATATAATAAAAATAATTGAAATTATATTAAAAATAAAAATAATCATCTAATAAGAGCTATTTGTGAAACAAAAAAATATGAATAGTTTAATAAGTTTAATTAAACAAAATAAAATAAAAATAATTAAAAATATAATAAATAAAAATAATCATTTAATAGGAATTTTGTGGAATTCAAAAATATGAATGATTTAATAAGATTAATTAAACAAAACAAAAATAATTCAAAATATAATAAACAAAAATAATCATCTAATAAGAATTTGTGGAACTCAAAAATATGAACAGTTTAATTAGTTTAATTAAACAAAGTAAAAAAAAAAATGTAGAAAATACAATAAGTAAAAATAATCAACAAATAGAAATTTGTGAAACTCAAAAATATGAATAGTTAAATTTTTAATTAAACAAAGTAAAAAAAAAATAATTAAATATAATAAATAAAAATTATAAAAAAAAATTGTGGCATTGAACAATATGAATAATTTAATAATTTTATTTTGGCATGACTAATGTTATAATTGTAACTCATTTTTTCTCATTCGAAGTAATTGCTAATTAAGTACGAAATACTTGCTTCAGTTTGAATCTTGGACACAATACAATTTATTTAATTTCTTAAAAACAACTTTTATTGTTTTTCACAGTATCCGCCACCAGATCTATTGCAGAAATTGGCACCTGTGCACGATATCTGCGTGGCCAAGACGGGCGTCAGCGAAGGTAAGTAGTTCTGACGGTCTTAAAGAAACCGTCAAATGGATTAAAGTTGAGTTTGTTGGCGGGTTAATGCAAACAAGCTGTTGCCATCTGTCACTGAATAACTGTACTTGCAACTTGCAACTTGTGTCTCGTCTGCAGAGGCAATCAAGGAGTTTAGCGATGGCGAGGTGCACGAGGATGAGAAGCTTAAATGCTACATGTACTGTGTGTTCGACGAGTCGGATGTGCTGCACGAGGATGGCGAGGTGCACTTAGAGAAGATACTGGACGCCGTTGAATCGATGCACGACATTGCGCTTAACATGGGCAAAAAGTGTCTTTACCCCAAGGGGGACACAAATTGCGAGCGAGCCTTTTGGCTGCACCGCTGCTGGAAGCAGGCGGATCCCAAAGTGAGCATCCTTTTGCCAGCTGATTAGCAGCGAAACAAACTCTAATAAATTATCCTTGCAGCATTATTTCCTCATCTGAGCGCTGAGGGGCGGACAGAGGCGCGACCCGGGCTAAGGCTTATCACGGCTTGTGATTTATGTTTTTTTGTTTTATTCTGTTATTGTATAGTATATCATTCCACAACCACATTTTATATTCAACAAATACAGTTTCGGCGAGCATTCCAAAAACCACAAAAAAGAAAACAAAGTAAAAACAGCTATGAAAACTGTAAATGGAAAACGCAAGTTTTTGTAGCAGCTGTTGCCAATATAGCCTGGCTATAATAGCAGTATTGTGAATACGAATTGAATTAAATTCGAATATTTTGATATATATATATATATAATAATAATAATTGGCCTGTCTGATAGATCGCACCAATAAATCCGTTGACTGCGTTGGCCCAAAGCATATTTAATTATTTAATTAGCGCCATCTAAAATGCGCATCTATATAATTTTATGCGTCGTCAAGCATTAATGACATCGTTATAAAATTAATATGCGGCTGACGACTCCATTTTCTGCATCCATAAATAATTAATAATACAGTTGAGTTTTTACTGCTCATTTTATGTTGGTTGTGGGTCAAGAAGTCAACGCACTTCAATGGCATCGATTTCCAGTGTCATTGGCAAAATCCCATTTTTTCTATAAAAACACAATGGATAAGTTCACAAGTGCTATCAATAAATGCAAAATTAAATTTATAATTCTAGCTAATGTGGCAAAAGGCGTTTAATTCAGTTTTATTTGACCACAAAAAAATTTCGTTTTGAAATATATTTTAAAGTGGATAAATAAGCTTTTTTAACAAACGTTAATATATAAAATCGATGAATTAAATATACACAAAAATATTACAATTAAAATTCTTAATCTTTTTAATTTAATCTGACTAAATTAATATTATATTTGCTATTTCAGTACCATATATAAATAAATAAAAAGTTGTTTGTCTGTTGTTAGTTTTGTATATATTTTTGCTGATTTACAATCGACTTATTTATAGCCATTAAACCCAACCCGTTAAATGTGCAAAATATTCAATGACATTTCCAAATTAATCATTGCCAACAACTGTTCAATTTATATGCTTCTGCTTTTTCATTTGGTACTTTGTCATTGTAAACAGATCTGCAACATTTAGTGGTATTCACTCATTTGCTCATTTTACATATCAATCGTGGCAATTTAAAATCAATTGCAGTTGTCAGAGCAGCCAGCATAGAAATTCGAAATTCAGGTAACTATAATAAATACATCGATGTAATCCAATTTCGCTAAATTGCCATATCGATTGTATTAAAAAGTATTTTGTAAATGTTGAAACATGTGTTTTAGGCTGAAATATCTAAAATAAAAAGCAGTAAAAAAGTGTTTTGTTAAATGATGATAAACTATAGTTTAATGTCTACTTTATTCCAATATTAAGTTATTCCAAGTATCGTGCAAGATTTCAATAATATTACTAAATCAACCTTTCATTGAAAATTTAACAGATTCATTGTTAAGATGCGTGTTGGATTTTGATAGTGAAAATTTAAGGTTGCAATGTTATCTATTTTTAATAAATAATAATTATAATATTGTCGTAGCATTTAATATATATGTATATATATCTTATTGATCAGTCTGTATGTCTGATTTGCATATATGAGAAATAAGCTGTCAAATGCAAAGCTATCTTTATGAATCTTGGTATATAATCATCGATTTTAATAATATATAATGTAATGAACGTTTTTGCCCACTATATAATAAAGATAAATATAAGTCACAGCTGAGGGTTAAAGTGATATAATATAACTATAAAAATGTAGAATATTCGCTCACAGCCAGTTGTACAGCAGCAATAACTAAACAAAATTTAAATAAGTAAAATAAACACGTAAGTAAATAAATTAATAATTTATATGACAGAAACATGAAAAAGCTGTGAACTAAAACTTAAATGTCAACAAATTTTTGCTCTTTTTGCTGTTATAATAATTACTAATTTTAATGAAAATTGACAGCAAATTGAATTGAAATTTATATTGTGGATTTTCTTTTGACGTTTCATCAACAACATATTGTTGCAAATGATTAAAAATCGTTTTAATTTAATATTTATCTGTGTAAAATGTGCTTAACCCACAAAAATTACATTTCTTTAGCTAAATTATAAAGTTCGCAATTGGAGACACGCAAATGGGCGTTGCACATGGGCTTTGTTGCATGCAGCAGGCAATTGCTGTGTATGAAAAAATGAATTTACATATATAGTTAAGTCATTTAATGGTAAGGTCGCAGATATATATGGACAAATTATAGAAATTGAGCATCAATGTGCATAGTTGTTGAAAACTTGGTCTAGAATCGATATAAAACAGGCCGCGAAAAATGGCAATAAAGCAATTTCAATTCCGACTGCGGTTGTCAAACAATTACTGTGCTAGCCTGTGCCGCGAAACATTTTTTATAGTTTTTAAAAAACAAAAAGGGAACACAGAGGTTAGCAATAAAATACATTGAAAAAAAAAAGAAACAGAAAACATCAAAAACAACATGGGAAAAACACGTTGACGGCGTTTCGCATAACGAAAATTGAAATGGCAATTAAAAAACCATCCATCGTTGCTGCCATCGCCAACTGTGATGCACATACATATACGTACATACATACGTACATACATACATAAATATATCATAACAGTTGCTGCTATTGTAATTTCATTCATTCTTTGTGAATTTTACTCAGTGTGTGTGTGTTTTTGTGTGTGTGTGTTTGAGCCAACGACGTTTTGTGGCTTTGTTTCGGTTGTTGCGTTGACATTTGATGAAACAAAAGTGACAGTTGGCCGCAAGTTGACGTCTTTCTATTGTATTTTGTGTGTGTGTGTGTGTGTTCAAAAAAACCAGCGAATTGTGAATAGCAAATTTCAGAGTCGCCGTTATATATTTTATATGGCCCCCCCCCCAATTGAGAGGTGGCTAGTGGGAAGTGGGGATCGGGGCATCGCACGTGGGCATCTGCTTGTCAAAATTAACACGACAATTGTGCATTCCAAGAAAAAGGAATGTTGACAACGGCGCTGCTGAAGCCCCGCTTCAGGGCCACATTTCCGTTTCCGTTTGGCGAGCTTTTTGTTCAGCTTGTTCAGGCTGCGGCGGTTAGAATTAATTTAGCGTGCGCTGAGCTAGCAAGACACAAATGATTTTTTTTGTTGGTTTCACTTCTCTGCCCCAATCCCAACATCTCTCCTGGGCTTCCTGAAATAAAAATTACAAAAAAGCGCACTTACAAAAACTGTAGCACACAAACACACACACACTGTGTCTTACAAATATGTATGTGTGTGTGTGTGTGTGTGTATGTGTTGCATATACACATACATTGTCATTGTCCAGCTGTCACGCGTGGCACGTTGCCGTCGACGTCGTCGTTGCCAGTTCTCCATCCAATTCTTTTCTGCATCCTGTTGTTTTCACATTGCATGCCCTAACCAAAGGTTCTTACAATTTTTTAAACAACGTGCAACATTTGAAAAGAGCAAAAAAAAAACATTTTTTATGCAGAATTAATATGTAAAAAAAGTAAAGTAAAATTGTTGAAACAAATTCGAACCTGAGTAAATTATTGCGAAAGATATGAAACTTTTTTCTTTAACATTGCAAAATATTTTTAAAACTGATATTTTACAGTGTGAAATAATTATTTTTAGTGTGGTGATATTCGCTAAAAAATCTGTCAGAAAAATATACCATAAGCTATGTAGATTCACTTTATAAAAAAAATTGCTAATCCATTAAAAAAAAAACAAAATTTTGCATAGATTTTTATTTTAGTAGTTTTATTTACTGTGTACCAGTTTTAAAGATTAGATCTTAAAATATGCATAGTAAATATGATTTTTTTTTAATTATTCTCTCAGAATGAAATCAACAAAATTTAACTTTGAGTTTATGTTTTGATCGTATTAAATAGACAAATCAAAAGCAAGAAAGCAATTATATTTCGCTTTAGAGAATTACCAATAAAGTGTAAAGAAAGAGTATTTAAATTAGGGATATGGCCAACATTGGAATTTTTGTATTTTTTGTTTTGTTCGTTGTTTTGTTGTTATGCATCGTCGCTTTTGTTTCGCCTTTCACAACTGGCAAACAAGGCCGTTTCGCAGGGTAAAAAGAATTTTTGCTGTTTTACAGACGAGCTACATGGAAATGGCTTTGAGTGACTTTGGTCGAAATCGCCGTCGTCGTCCTGTCGCTGGCTGCCTGTTAATCGTCTTGTCGCTGCTCAGTGATGCGCTGATGTCGCCGGCGCTGCCGCAGCGGGAGGAGAATGTGAGTTAATAAAGTGTCCTGGCAAGGACACGCCTACTTAAGCAAACGCATTTTTTTAATTGCAGTATCCACCGAATAACGTACTCAGAATGTCAAAGATCTTTCACGACATATGCGTTGAGCAAACCGGCGTCTCCGAAGGTGTGTTGTGTGTTTGTGTGTGTGTGTTGCAAGCAATTTAAAAAACACTTTTAATTGCAACAATTGCTATCATTTACACAGCGGCAATACTAGAGTTCAGCGATGGCGAAATACACGAGGATGAGAAGCTTAAATGCTACATGCATTGCCTGTTCCATGAGTTCGAAGTTGTGGATGACAAAGGCGATGTCCATCTGGAAACGTTATTCAGCTCTATTCCACACTCAATAAGGGCTAATCTGATGGCAGCATCTGAGCAATGCATACATCCTGAGGGAGACACGCTCTGCCACAAGGCATGGTGGTTCCATCAGTGCTGGAAGAAAGCCGATCCCAGGGTGAGCTCATCAACCCCAAAAAAAAAAAAACAATTACATTTTTTCTAAAAATCTCTTTTTATTTTTCCTTTTTAGCACTACTTTTTACCATAAGTCTTCAACTGATCCCGCTTTGTTTATGCTTTAAGGATTTTTATTAATACAACCCAATCCACTTTTTGGTGGTTTGGGTTATAAATTCTTAACCTGTGGTGTTGGTAAAATTATTGCACAATTTTAAGATTTATCAGCGTACACTTTTATATGTTAATAAAAATATTTAGCTAGTTAGTCGCAAAAAAAAAGATTTTTTTTATTAATAATTATATATATTTTTTTTTTTGCTAGAGGCTAACATTATTATGCGCTTAGCATAATAAGCATAATAATAAATAAATAAATTGCAAAGTTTTGAGGATTTTATGATTAGATTATTTATGTGCTCTAAATTAACCGAAGCACTTGCAATTTAATGTTTAAAACTTTGGCTATATTTAGTTGGGCAAAATACAAGAAAAAATAATATGAAAAGTATTTCATCTATACTTTTTTTTTATGCATAAAACTGCAATATAAAAACCACAAATGGCCAGGATGCCAGGACGCCCAGTATGCCCAAGACTGCAAAGATTGCAATAAAAAAAAATAACAAGCTCATTGACAAGGTAATCATTATTTTTTCGGTTTTAATTTACTATATAATAAATGGCAAATATGATACAATTTATTATTTTTTGGTTTTAATTTACTATATAATAAATGGCAAATATGTTATAAATGATTGTTGAAAGTTGCATTTGCAAATTGCATTTAATTGACATACAAATTAAATATACACTTAATAAATGAACATAAAATCAATCAAATTAAAGCAAAATGTGCAATAAATTTATAACTGTTTTTCGAAAAAAAAAAAATTTTGCAAATTGGGAGAATACAAATATTTGATTAAATGTTTGCCTAAAACTGGTTGTCATCATTTTAATAACTTGTTGTGTATCATAAACAATTCACTTTTAAACTTTAATATTGTTTTACTGTTATTTTCTTTTGCAACGTGTTGAAAATTATGTGATCCTTTTTATGTTGCAAGGATATTCACGCATTTAAAGCATTTTTCAGTTTGCAATCATTCATTGAAAGTCGCCTTCGTTTCGCCTGTGCCACAAAAGCCATCAATTCTAATATATATATTAATTTAACATATATTTCTTTTCGCTCGGTCAACCGATGGATGGCACCTTGCAACCTTGCAACCGACATCCCCTCCTCCGTTTGCCATCGCGCCTTCTAACGCAGAATTTTTTTATTATTTCGTTGACTTGTTGCGCAAAGCTTTTCATTTTCCTGCCAAATGATTTATGTTTGCCCGTTCACACTTCCCCCTCTCTTCTTCTTCTTATTTATTTTTTTTATGAACTAAAATATTTTTTATTCTTTTTTTTTTTATTGCGTATTGGTTTTTATTTTTCGTATTTCTATTTTTACATTTTTCTATTTCAATTTTTAAGCTTTAATGCTTTAAATGGCTTACTTTTTTTTTGCGTATTTCCTATTTTTTTTTTATAATTGTTAGCGGATTATTTCGGGCGCTTGAGAGTATTTCATTATCAGCAGCTGGCGTTTCGCATCCGGCCTATCATCATTATTTTCAACTTAAGACTAATTTTGGTGTCATTGCTCCACTTCTTGGATGGGTGCCTTTTTTGTGCCTCACTGAAGCGCAATTGTCTGTTTTTTGCCGCTCTTCTTTATTTTATTTTTTTTGTATTTTTTTTTATATTTTTTTTGTGTGTCCTGCTAATTTGTTAAATGGAAAATTTTTGACAGTCTTCAATGAAGTGTGACTGGCGACACTTTACGTGGTGCGCTTCATTGAAGCTGCCTGCCAGGGGTGTCACAAAGGGGGGAGGGGTATGTGCAGCGGGCGCTTGTCGAGTGGATTTCCACACGAGCAGCTTGGTCCATTTAGGCGACCAATTAGCTGCCCAAAATGTTGGTTAATTTCATTTAGGCCTTTTATTGTTGCCAGTAATGGCACAATCATGTAATTGAATGCCGTCAGCCCGATTTTCACGATTTTCCCTATCCACTCCCCTTCCCTCCACAACCACTCGTATTTTTAACGTTTACAATTGGCAAGTCTCAAATAACTTGCCAACATTTTGGTGGCTGACCTGTTTACGTAGGCATCTCATGCATTTAAAATTTGAGACTGACACAGTTGGCACAGTCCAGAAGTCTACCCCCCCCCCCCCCCCCCATTCCACCCCTGCCAGAGATTCTCGGTCTCCATTTGCTGTGCCGAGCACTGCTGCTGGCGCACAATTAATGGAAGTTTAACTGTTCAATTGAAGCTGACTTTTTTCTACATTTCATTTCTTTTCCCTTCTACCTTCGGCCGCCCCGTTTTCTGCTTTTAAATAGGAACATGCTGTTCATTGTGTGTTTGCCTCAAACCAACCCCCCAACCCCCTCCCCCGTCGCTGCCATGCTTTGCCATTAGGGCACTTTGTTCATTTTTCATTTCGCTGAATTTTCTGCGCAAAGTTTTTCATTTTCATTTTCTTCTTTTTTTCATGCTGCTTGCCTTCCTTTGCACTTATTTTACGGTCTATTGTTCGTTTTGTCGGCCACGTCCAGCGCACTCACTGGCCATTTGGCCATTTCGCCATTTGGCCATTTGACCAACCCATTCATATTTTGACTGTGTTCCGGCCAAAAGGTATACAAATGCAATTAAATTTTCCCTTTGGATTGCAAATGCTCGCATAATTAACACATCCCCCATCAATTGGCCACAATTTTTATCTTGTCTTGTGACAGTTCCTCCGCCGCCTCCTACGTCGCACCTATCAGCAGCAGAAGCTAATTCAATATACAATGGTTGACGGACAATGCCATTTGCATAAATTGCCGATGAATGCAAATTTTTGCAAAAGCGTTGCACAACCAACCAAATTGTTTTCCATTGCAAGTGAAAAATACAAAATTAAAATCAACAAATCCAAAAAAAAAGAGAAGAGAAAAAAATACGAGTAACTCGAAAATCGACAAGCTAAGCGCTAACAAACAAAAGTCGATAACGAAATGCGAGAGCTTTCCTCGATTTGTATAAAAAATGAAATTAGTGTGCAGCAGCAGCAGCAGCAGCAGCAGCAACGAGCAACACAACAACAACAGCAACAACAACAGCAGCAACAACATCAGAGGCAACAGTAACTGAATTCCGGCCAACGATGAAGCGTCAAAGGTTTAACCCATTGGGGGGTACTGACTGGGCTGAATCCCTTTTTTTTTTGTGTGTCGGACATGACCAGCAATCAACCCTTGCTGATGCTGCCACTGCCACTGCCACGGCTGCTGCTGCTGCTGCAGTTGCGAATGTTGCGCTGCTGTGGTGTCCACTTTTTTGTTGTTCCCCTTCCTTTATTATGTTTTGTGCCTCCATAAAAATATTTTTTTTTTCTCTTATTTTTTTTTGTGTGTGTTGCCCGGTGAACGGAGGCTTGACAAGGCTTTTATCGGATTTGAGCGGGCGAGAAATATTTAAAAATATGTAAAATTGGGGATTGCAAAAGGGTTACGACCAGCGACGCGAAGTAATACAATATAGCTAGAATACTTAATCGCCGTTTTGGCCATAGATTATTCACCAGTCAATTGAAGTGAAAAATTAACATGCAAGTAAAATGAGAATTATGTGTTTTTGAGTGTTATAAATAGTTAATTTAAATGGGATTAAACTTTACACTGAGATTTGTGCAATTAACTACTATTTTTTCTTTTCATTATTATTATTTTTTTTTTTTTGTGATTAGTCTCAAAATCTTTGTCAACATTTAAATGAGCAAATTGTGTCTCCCTTTAAACTAATATCAATTATAAAAATTAGTATTCACTTGTTATATTTACTTGTTTTATTTATTTATTTTATTTTATTTTTTTCAATACTTTTTGCAGCAAATTTGCCATTTTTGCTTTTACTCTTTTCTCGCATCTCTTTTTTGCTTAATGCTTAATTTGTGATGCTATTTTTTATGGCGCTCGCAAAATGTTAATGGCATCGACACTATGACAAAATCCTGTCAAATGGCTGAGAGCAATTACAATTTACAGTTAACAACAATTTCAATTGCGTTGGCAGTGCGAAGCGGCCTTATGCAGCATTTAATAATTGCGCATACGCCACGTTGCACTTTAAAGGGGCCGCATTCGAAGTGGAAAGCAACTTCACACAGCGACACAGCAAACAGAGCACATTAGCACAACAACAACAATAACAACAACAACAGCAACAATAACAACAACAACAACACCAACAACAATATGCCAAAATGACTCGAGAATCTGTTGCATGCATGTGGCAAATATGCGCAATGCAAGTGTGCAGCATATACAAATAAATACATGTGTATATGTATGTATGTATTTATATATGTATGTACATAGATTACAACTATGCCGCTAAAGTCTTGTCCATTGTCTTTGGATCACATTCTAACAGCAGCGACGCATAATAAAAGGGGCAGGCGACATGCCACTGCCAACTTTGTGTCCAAGCAGCCCGCGGGCGCCTTCATCTAACAACAACAACAACAACAACAACAACAACAATAGCAGCAACTGCAACATGACAAGCAGTGAATGAAGCAAGTAAAAGAAGCAGCAACAACAACAGCAGCAGCAAACGGCGTTTCTAGTCAAATTAACCTGCATAGTTTAATGCCTCTGCATGCCTTTGTTGCTTGTTGCAGGTTGCTTGTTGCAAGCTGCTGGCACACGACGCTGCATTGTTGAGCTCTTTGTTGTTGTTGTTGTTGTTGTTGTTGTTGCCAACATACATGTATTGTTATTGCCGCCCGGCTACATTAGCAGAACTTTAGCAAAACTCTTTGCAACATGCAAGAATCTCCACTCACATACACGAAACACGTACATGAATTACTCATCAAACCCTTTGCCCCCCAAGTCCCGCATCTAAAAACTAACCTGAGACTAGCCTTATAGATGCCCAGCTGCCCATATAAAGAAAATAGAATTTTGATTTTTTTTGTTTTCGAAAAACATATAGCTACATCAATTAAATAAAATATGTTATTCAAATGAAAAATCAAAATTTAAATTTTCTTAAAATTCGTGAAAATTTTTCAACTAAATTGCATAAATTTTGAAACAGCAAACTTAGTGCTTAATATATATATTTATGAATTTATAGATAAATCCACCCAAGTGGCATTTCTATAATACATTTTAGAGACTAGGATTAAAAATGACCAGCTGGACTGATCGTTAAAAAAAAATTACCTTTATAATGGTTAAGAAATAAAAATAAACCTTATTTTTATTTTTTGTGTTTTGAATAATCAAATGAGTAGGCTATCAGAAAAAACAGATAGGTACAATAATATAATAAAATATATTAATCACTTTAAAAATCTTAAATTATATTTCTTAAAATTCGTGAACATTTTTTTACTAAATTGAATACATTTTGTGAAAGCAAACTTAATGCTTAATATATATTAAGATAGATGCTTAAACACTTTCACTAATTCATTTTGGAGAAGGGTTTCTATTTGCTGTAAATAAAAAAAACAAATAACAAATATCAACTTTTGTTGTGTGTTGTATTTTTTATCCTACAGTTCTTAACCCAAAACTAACCTGAGTCTATCATTAGAAATGCCCAGCTGGACTGATCGTTGGATAATAATTGGTCAAGAAATAAAGAACATATCATTTTTCGTGCTGTGTTTTAATTGTTCAAATGATTGGCTATCAAAAAGTATCAATAAAACAATATTTCTTAATTATTTTTAAAAGTTATATTTCTTAAAATTCGTTAACCATTTTCTACTAAATTGTATAAATTTTATAATATTAATATAATAATAATAATATTAATCAATATATATTGATAGCTGCCTAAACTCATTTTAAAGAATGATTTCTATTTACTGTAAATAAAAAAAAAAAACAAATACCTAAAATAAACAAATATTGTATTTTGTAACTTTTGTTGTGTGTTGTATGTTTTGCCCTAAAAGCCTGAACCTAAAACTAACCTTACAATTGGTCAAGAAATAATGAAAATATATTGTTTTTGTTTTGTGGCTTGACTAATCAAATGTTTAGGCTACAACATATAAACAACAATGAAATAAAATATTTAAAACATGTTTAAAAATTAAATTTCTTAAAATTCGTAAACCTTTTTCTGCTTAATTGTACAAACTTTTAGCCAAATATTGTTAGATGCTTATATTTATTTAAACTCATTTTAGAAAAAGGTTTCTATTTGCTGTAAATAAAAAAAAACAAATAGCTAAAATAATCAAATATCGTATTTTGACACATTTGTTGTTTGTTGTGTGTTTTGTGTGTGTTTTCTTAGAGCTATTGAACACTCTCATTATTTATGCAATAAATTAAAGTTGTGCTTGTCATTTCGGTGACTATATTTACTGACCAGTTCTGGGGTTTTTTTTTGCTTTTATTTTTTTTTTATACGTCTGTGCAACTTGCCAAGGTTTCTGTCCCTCTGTAATTGTATGCAAACAATGTTGTCGACTCTCATGTTCTATGTAAATAAGCTGACAGTTAAATGCTAAACAAGGCACAGACACACACACAGACACACAGACACAGACACACACACAGACACTGCAGAGTAGTGTGTCCATTAAGGTGCTCCTGTCCTGCACGGCACAAATAAGTTCTGTTTCTCGTTCTCGTCCCGATATGTTGGAGCAGTTTGAACTCTGCTCGCTTGTTATCAGAGGAGCAAATGTTAATGAATCAAAGGCCACAAACTTTTCGGGGGGAGGGGGGGAGCGTTTTGCAGCTACAAAGGCCAAAAACCAAACAGCAACAGCAATAGGGATGGCTGCAAGGGGTGTGCGGGGAGTTGCACCTGTGTCGCGCTGATACTGTGGCAGGGCGCGAACGAAATTCATGCATAATTAATCATTTGTTAATTATAGACGCTGTACGCACACTTTTCGCCATCACTGTAATATGCATGCACAACACACACATTTGACACCTGGGCAAGTAATTGCCATTGTTCCTTGCGGCGGACTTGTTTAGTTTCTATATTTTTATATTTTTGCTCCTTTTCTTTTGCTTTTGCTTGCCTGCTTTTTTTTTTTTGCCCAAGCTCATTATAAGGTGGGCGTGTCCATGTCCTGGCAACAGCCATGTCAGCGACAGTTATATAAATGAACTTTTCGCAATACACTTAAACAAATACGCACATGAGCAGCAGCTGTTGTGGCACAGTGTGTGTGAGTGTGTGTGGGAGTGTGTGGGAGTGTGTGGGTGTGTGTGTGTGTAGGTGTGTTGGTCATAGTTCAAATGGATGCATCTCGCTGGCTGTGCTTGTGGCTGATGCTGATTCTACTGCTGCTGCTGCTGCTGCTGCTGTTGCTGTTGCTGTTGCTGCTGTTGCTGTTGCTGTTGCTGCTGCTCTTTCTGCTGCTGCTGCTGCCTTCATATCTGCCTCGTAGTATGGTTTGTCTGTCTTTGGTAGCATTGCCAGGATATGCCTGGCCAGCTGCGTAAGTGTGTGCTTGTAAAAGTAGAAGTGTGTGTGTTCCTCTCTCTGTGTGTGTGTGTGTGTTTGTGCTACTGTAGCATGTTTGCAGCGGAACAGGAAATGAGCACCTGCTGCTTATTTATATTTTCCGCTCACTTGAATGTAAAATTACATGTTATATTCACGATTTTTTTTTCTTCTATTTATTTTTTTTTTGCGTTTATTTTGTTGCGACTTGCTGCTTGCCACTTGTAGTCTGGGTAATTTTTGTGTGAAAATATTTTTAGTGGCAACATCTGAAGACAGCTGTGGCGCAACAGAGCATAGCCAACGAAACATGCCCCAAATTAATGCCTGCATTTAAAGAAGCTGCCACACAAACTGAAACTGAAACTGAGTCTGAGACTGCTTAGCTGCAGTCAACTGTTAAATACTTTACTTCAATGTAATTATTAATATCACATTTAAATGCGAAAATTGTAATTATTAATATTACATTTAAATGCGAAAATTGTAATTATTAATATTACATTTAAATATGAGCATATTTCAGCTGTGCGCACAAATTTTTGGGCTTTAGGTGAGCTCAGTTTTGCTTTAATATATTTCAAAATTACAATGAAATTATATTTGATTAAAATACTGAAATACTATATCAATGCATACATATAAAATTTAATATTGTTATATATGTGTTAATTTTATTTGCTTAAATCTGTTTGAGCGAAATTTACTTGTTAAGTGCAAAAATACACATTCCACTTACACATTTTCAATGGGAATATTTATAACAATATTAAACATAAGTTTAAAGTAATAAATATAAATATAAAATAAATATAAATAATAAGCTGGAAATGATAAAATATACATAATTAACAACAACAACAAAATTAATGTCAGTTAATGTTGCAATTTATTAATAAAATGAAGCTAACTCAGCAAATTGCAAAACTTATTTGAAATAAATAAATATTTTTTAATTTATTTAAATTTACATAAAGTATCTCTAGAAAATCCAATTTAACAGCTGCTTAAATATTAAGCAACAACTCCTTTTTTTCGATTTGAACATATTTATAAATCGAAAATAATTTTCGAAAAAGTCACTTTTGGAAGCGTCAATTTCAGCATTTGAAATGTTTTGTGTGCCGTGGAAATTAGTTGGTTATTTGTTTGGCCGTTTAAAAAGGTTGACAACAATTCTGAACTGGCTGTAAAACAAAGCACTTTGGCAATAAAATAAAAGGTGACCAATTTTTGGTGCAATGTAGTTGCCACAAGTGGCAAGTGGGGCCAAAGTATGCGTAGCTGCGACTGCCAAATATTTTCATGTTTATATGCGTTGCAGTTGTGTGCGAAATGTTTTACTTTGTTGGTGTGGTTGTTTGTTTTTTTTTTTTGCTTTTTTTTGTATTGTTTTTTGCACATAAATTGTTGCCGCTTTTGAGTTTAAGCCAACAATTTGTTTGCTGGTCAGCCAACACTCGGCCAACGCTCAAAGCACATGAAATTATGCGCCAGTTAATTGCACTTGTTATTTTTGTTGATGTTGCTGTTGTTGTTGTTGTTGTGTCTAGTGTTGTTGCTGTTGCACATGATTGCGCTTATTGGTTAGCAGCATAATCAAATGTGCAACTTTTTCGACTCTGCCAGGCAACCGCATGAAAGTTTAATTACAAATTGGCAGCAGCAGCAAAATAAGTGTCGGAGTCGGTGCAAAATGCAAAAGCTTCATTTAAAAGCAATATTTAACTGAAGTCATAATTAAAGTGGCAGCGGACAAGTTTCTTAAATGCAACTCAACTCAACCCGCACACCTGCTGTGTGTGTGTGTGTGTGTGTGTGTCCGTGTCCGTGTCCTAATCAAGTTCTCTTATTTTTGCATACCCTTTGAAGGAGTCTAATAACTTTGGGTTGGCATTAGCAACTGAGTGAAAATATAGTTATTTATTATTATATTAAAATTCCAAATTAAATTAAATTCCAACTCACACACCTGCTGTGTGTGTGTGTGTGTCTGTGTCCTAATCAAATCCTCTTATTTTTGCATACCCTTCGAAGGAGTCGGACAACTTTGATTTGTATTCAGCTATAACTATATCAAAATTACCAATTAATATTTGCATAAATATTTATTTTAATATTAAATTTTAAATTAAACTCCTTGTCTGCGTCCTAATCAAGTCTGCAAATTTTGTTACCCAGAAATTGAGTAAATATATATCTATGTTCAGTCTCTGATTTGTAGTCAGAACTATATAAAATAATTACAAATTAGTATTTACCTAGTTATTAACTATAATATTTGATTCCGAATTAAATTAAATTCCAACACAGACGTCCTAAACAAATCCTCTTTTTTTTGCATACTCTTTTTAAGGAGTCTGACAACTTTGGGTTCGCATTAAAAACTGAGTGAATTTATATCTATTTCTTGTCTCTAAGTTATACTCAGCTAGATCGAAGAACTATATCAGCTAATTGAAAAGAATTATTTGCCTAGTTATTTATATATTTATTACAATATTAAATCCCAAAATAAATTAATTTCCAACTAACACACCTGAAAATTTTGTTATCCATGAGGAATTGAGTAAATATATATTTATTTATTATTTATTATTTATTATTTATTATTTATTATTTAGTATTTAGTATTTATTATTTATTATTTATTATTTATTAATTATTATTTATTATTTATTATTATTATTATTTGTATATTATATCCAGTCTCTTATTTGTAGTCAACACCAATATTATTATTTGCCTAATTATTTATTGTAATATTAAATTTCAACTAACAAACCTGCTGTGTCTGTGTCCTAATCAATTCCGAAAATGAAAATGAAGCTTTGAGTACATATATAATTATTATTAATATTTATATATTGTGCCCATTTTCTGATTTGTAGTCAGAACTATATCAAATAATTACCAATTAGTATTTGTCTATTTTTCAACTATAATATTAAATTCCAATTTTAATTACAGACAAGCAAAATTTTTCTACGAGGACATCTAAGTTTCGGCTTTGCCAAAGAAAGCTGCTTTTTCTGGTTAATTTTATTTAATTTCTTATTAGTTTTTTTTTTGTAAACACGTTGCAGGAGGCCTCATTAAAAATGACAGGTGAGACGCAAGCGGGGGTAGGGTTGGCAAACAAACAAGCAAAGAAACGGCAGTCGTAAGAAAAATTTTTATATAATTTTACAGCGCTTATTTAATGCAGCTAATCCTTGGTTGGGGTTGGGGCCAATTGCAGCGCTGCCTTATTGCCACGTCGAGGCGCTAACTCAATTTGCCTCGAGCGTAATTGCAACAGCAGTGGCAGCAGAAGAAGAAGTAGAAGCAGAAGTAGAAGCAGCAGCAAAAACAGTATTCAAAGTTTTGCTTCTCTAATTGTAGGCGTCATTATTTGACTAAGCTAAAAGCCTGATGAAAATGAAGGGGGGCGGGGTGTTTCCCCTTTGAGTTCAACGCACCAAATGGCCACCTGTGCCACACCTGCACCACAGTGGATCCATTTCACTTAAGTTGCTATTTCTCTATGTTTGTGCATATTTCCGAACAATTACTATAATTATAATTTAAATTAAAGCCAAATGCTTGACGTGCCTTTTGGGGCTTAACATTTCATTCACTATTTCAGGCAAAATGTACTCCTGATCATAAATCAATGCCAAACGACATGCTTGGCTTTTGGTGTGTGAGGAGAGGGGTGGAGGAGGGGGGGCATATGAATACTCAAGTGTCTCGGCGCAACAAATGGGACAAATTTCCATTTCTATCCAATGCCGCATAAATGGCACAATAATTTACGATATGATATGAGGCAGAGCTGAGAGCGGAGCAGAGCAGAGCTAACCAAACATGCAGCTAACCGCCCAAAATGCTGCTAACAATATTAGTTAGCGTGTGGCAGCAACAACAAGCTGGAATAACAGGAACAACAAGTACATTTTGAGGCAGTCGGTAAAGTTTACATTTATGTGTGTGTGTGTGTGCTGCTGTGTGTGTGTGCTGTGTGTGTGTATGTTTTTGGGGCCGGCGTCAATGTGTGAAGTAATTAATTACAAAGCAACTGATGTGAATCTCTGTATATGTGTGTGTGTGCTGTGTGTGTGTTGTGTGTGTGTTGTGTGTGTGCCAAGTTTTCGTGTGCTTGGGTGTTGGATTATGATGCATGATCATGTATTCATATATGTTGCATATTGTCACACGCACACTTGCCCACAACACGCACACACACACACACACACACACATCTATATATATACTCGTGGGAACGTATCGTTATCCGGTTGTAACCGAAATTGGATTGATTTACACATCAGGTGAGAAATGAACGCGTCGGAAAACCCAGATGCATTTCATTAATTACCACATTGCGAGTGGAAAAGAGAGTGTGTTGTGGGGCCTTATCTCTCCATCTCTCTCACTCCCTCTCTCTCTCTATCTCTTTCTCTATCTGCGACCTCGAAATCTTCAAGCAATGCTCAAATTTAATGGCAAAGGTTTTGTTTTATGCTTAGTTTTTATTAAATTTCTTTACAAATTTTAGAAATTATATTAAAATAGTAAAAGTTGATCGGAAATCAATTTTCGAATTTTTTGCCTTAAGAAATTAATTTACTTAATTAAATTTAAGTTTTAAAAGTTGAAAAACTTCAACATTTTATTTTATTTTCTTTTTCTTTTACAGCTATCAATTTCAATTAAAAATAAAACTTATTTTGTACTAAGAAAAAAATAAAAAAAACAAAAACGGAAAATTGAAAAGGTTCTAAAAACATTTCTGTTAATGAATAATGCAATCACATTTTGCCTTAATCAATTCCATTACATCAATTGAGGCAACGAGGCGCAACACCCCCCGAAGCACAGTCCGGGCCAAGTAAATACGTACACAACTCATTAGCACGGCAACTGTGGGTGTTGTCTTTGGAGTGCTAATTATATTCATCAGTGTCATAGCAATTCGATTTAAAATGGCGGCTGTGGGCTTGAAGGATATTTATGAAAGGCACACATGACATTTATATACAATACACCCACACACACACACACACGCATACACGCACAAATAAAGAAAGTCTGCGATTTGCTGCGTGCGGGCAGCGAATAGCTGTTTGTGTGTGCGTGTGCGTGTGTGTGTGTGTGCTTAGGTGTGGGGTACACATTTAAATTAATCACAGTAAAAGTGAATTGCCCAAAACAATGTAATATCCCGTTCAATGGCCCCGGGGGGAGCTGAGGCGGCGGAGCAGCAGAAGGCAAACAAACAAAAATCTGGAAAATGCCGACGCCAGCAAATCCCGCACACTCCGCAGAGCCCTAGAAACAAAGTCCGTGACGAAATCAAACCAAAACTGTCACTGTAGCTGTGTATGTGTGTGTTAGTTCAGTGTGTGTGTGTATGTGTGTGTGCGTGTGTGTGTGCGTGCGGTTGCTCAAATTAAAACAAAGTGTTCTGCGTTTGATGAAAATGTAACGCGCTGCCGCTGCCGCTGCTGCTGCTGCGTCGCTGTTAGCGTCGCTGTCAGCGTCGCACATAAATGCTAATTGGCTTAAATGTGCGTGCGTTCATGTATGTGTGTGCCTGTGTGTGTGTGTGTGTGGGTGTCCTTTGGGTAAGCTTTTTCTATAAGCGCCCAAAAGCGGTAACTGCGGCCAGCTCCACACATTTTCAGGTGTTCAAACTAAAACATTTTATAGTTTGGTTAATTGTCAAAGCTGTGCGGCAGCCAAAACAAAAAAAAAGCACACACACACACACACACACAATATTGTAGAGTGTGCTTGCCCCCAAAACCTTTTATGGCTTAATTATTCGACGGTTTTTGTGGCAGCGTCGGGTTTTGCTTATTGAGTACGACAACAAAATGAACATGAAAACTGGCAAAAGGACTCAGAAACAGGAGTTGAACGTGATCCTAGCCAGAGGAAACATATTTCTATATTTCCCTTAAAATAATATAAAATTTCATGTAATAAAGGCCAATAGAAAAGCTGTATATTAATAATGCTAAGCATATATTTTAGGCAACTTGAATCAGACACGATTTAAGCCAGTTTTATTCTAGGGAAAGAAAAGACTTTGTTGGGGCCAATTGTACACTGAAAGTTCAGCTAACTAAATCGGATATAAAATTAGAGAAATTGTCAAATTTCCTAAATTGATTGGCAATTTTGCAATCGACAAATTGAGCTGTTAAATCTGTTAATTTTTAACTTATTGCAAGCATTAAAACAAAAAATAAAAACATTTAATTTTGTATGCTTTTTGCATTAATCTGAATTTATTGGTTTGCAGCTCAAATAGAAAGGTGTTTTTTATGTTTAACTTTCAATTTTATTGCTACTTTTCTACTTTGTTATTTATATTATTGTGGAAAATAATGTTATTTTACATTCGATGCAACATGCATCAGTAACATAAGTATGTTAAGTCCCATAATGATCAATAGCTTTAATGTTAATTAACAGTCTTGAATAAACTTCGCTTGAGTACAGAACGCTGGTGCGACTCAGTTTTATTTTCTTATCCAGGCATTCCCTGACACGGGAAAAGGATTTTCGCTCCAACAATTATATTTTAATCTTTTGTAGCCAGATTTAAAGCCGCAAACAGATTAGAAATATTAATATAAATTGCACACGTTAAGTTTTGAGCAATTTTGATACTTTTTAAAGTAGGATATTTTGACCCCCTCCAACACCACCAGCAGCAGCTAGCCCAAAAGCACAGTTACGCTCAATGCAGTGTTTCAAATAAGAAAGAAGAATAAAAATAAAGAGAATGCACATAAAACAGCGCAAGCAGCGCAAAAAGTTGTATTCTTGTGCGATGATGAGCGGAGGGGTGAAGTGAGGGGCAGTTGAGTACTGGTGAGTGAAAATTGAAAACAAGGAAATAAAGTGATTTGACGCTAGAGCAGAGCGAGAGAGTGAGAGAGAGATAGAGTGGATTTTGTGCGTAGGCTAGCATTTGCTATTCATCGAATTGAATCTTTTGGCTTTTGTGCGCTGCCCGCAATTCGTTTGGGTATTTTTTTTTTTTATGTTTATTTGCCATTCCACTCAATAACGACTTGGATGCTCTTTAGCAGACAATCAACATTCTCTTGCTGACAGTTGTTGTTGTTGTTGTTGTTGTAGTGCGTTTCATTGTTGTCGCCGTGCGAAAATGCAAATTAGAAGTGGAATGAAGCAAATGAATGAATGACAGAATGACTGAATGAATGATTGTTGTAAGCTTTTTTTGTTTGTTTCGAGAATTGTCTACGCTCTGATAAATAGCAAACGCTTCGCCTGGCTTATAGCTAAACCAACCCCCGCCCCCTTACACTCGTCATATATGCCATAATTTATGCAAATTAATTTATAAAATGAAGAAAGTTAAAAAGAAAAAAGAACAAATACAAAGAGAATGTTTTCTCTCTTTTATTTTTTTTCTCTATTTCCATAGACATATTTCATGGAAGTGCGACAATTTTCGCGCTTTTGGCCAGCGGAAAGTACATAAATATAGTGCGGAATTAAAGTAGAACTCATTTATATGGCTTACACGCTGACATTTATGATGTATTGTAATATACACACATATATACATATATATATATAATCACATATGTATGTATATATGTAAATGTGTGTGTGTTGTTATAGCAACTGAAAAGCGTCTGACGAATGACTGGCTGACTGACTCAGTAACTGGGCTTAGTAGCTCTGCCCGGGGTCTCAGACATTCCATTCCTTATAATATTTTTACCTGTTTCATATTTACCCGATAAGGTTACATTTCTGTCTCGTCTGAAAAAGAAAAAAAAATCTAGTAGGCAACACAATAAATTCTAAAAATGTACGCAAAATAATCGTCAAACATTTCATTTAACGCATTTTTCGTCTCTCTGTTTAAGTGTCGAATAAGAGAAAATATCAAATAAATCAAATATAAAAAAATGCCGGAGAATCAAGCAAAAGCAACAACATCAAAGCCAAAACCGAAGCCGGTAAGCAAAACGGTTAAAGATGCAAAAACCGGTTTGACGGCGCCGGTTATCCGTAATCCTCTGCCAAATACTCATGATAGGGTAAACCAGCTAATAATATATCTCTCTTAAAAATAATAATAATATTCCATTTCTAGATTTGGAAAATCATGAAAATGTAACCAAAAAAATCTACAAAACAAATCAAAAAGGATTTGAAATGACTTCAACTCAAACACAAACTTGCAAAACACAATTAAATATGAATTGACCGCTGAATAAAGAGTAAATTTACCAAAAGCACTCTTATATTACCCACAAACACACTGGAAGGCGCTCAGAGCGCATGTGTGGCATATAAAGAGTGCGGCGCACTCTTGGGATATTCTCCCTTTAGCAGCGCTTAGAGCAAAAGTATTTATTTAAATACGCAGGGAAATACAAAAAAAAAACAAAAAAAACAGCTGCGAAAAGTTTAAATAAGATTAACATAATCAGGTAAAAGTTGAATTAAGTTCGAGAGCGCACATAATGAGGAAAGTAGACTTATTTTAAGCTTGTAAGTTGGCTTTGAGAGCTGCAAGCACTTGTTGTATTTACAGTAGTACTCATTCTATGGCTCTATTCAAGCTTTGTAAAACACAAATATTCCAGCACTTGAACTAGTTATTTGTATTTGCATTTGCATTGACTCAAGTGCTGTAAGAATCCTCGGCGATACTCAAAAAACAAACGGCAAACGGCAAATGGCAAAAGGAATAACGGCAAACAGCGAGCAGCGAGCAGAGCTAAAATAAAAGTGCTTGGGATAGGCCCACTTCTCGCTGGCCTCAAGCATCATCAAGCCAATGCAATTTAAACCAAAACAAACTCAAAATGCCGAGCCACAAGCCACAAATCCTCACTCCACATTACACACACACACAAACACACAGACAGACACTCACTGTGACACACACACACAGCACAAATTTTACTTTCATTCGGAAAAATTGAGTGAAAACGAACGAGTGCGATTCTAACAAAGCCGAACATGAAACGAACATGAAAATAAATATCCCTGGCAATGCTGGCGCTCGCAGCGGCGAACCAACGACTGGCTGTGTGGGGATATTTTGGTGTTCGTGCCAGTTATGCCAATGACGCTGCTCAGTTTCGTATTCGTGTCGGAACGTGACGATACACCGTGCTCAAGGATACGCGGCAACTGTTACTGCAACACAACACACAGTGAAGACCAGAAAACACATCAGCGACAGAGCCGAGACTTTTTGGTGTGTTGGTTTTCCCGTAGAGTGCGCGAGTGCAAAAAAGAAAATCACCAAAATATCACAAATACAATAAATGAAAGAATTAATTATTTATATGTATGCATAACCATTGTTTTTAATGCTGATTGAAAATGTCAAATAGATTTTAAATATTGATGCAGCTCGAGACAACAATTTTGTTGTTGCTTGTTGCATTCAATTTGTAATCCTTAAGAACACGCGAGGCGAGGCGACACAAGGCGACGCAACGCGACGCGAGTAGCACAAGGACCAAGGAGCAAAGTCCGGCCGGCTCGGCATGTGAGTCCTTGTTCCAGCCGTGCGTGTGAATGACTATATTAAAAATTGTTTATTCAGAACGTTGCAAAATAATAATAATAATAATAATCAAAAAAAAATATATATATATTTATATATATATATATGTAACGAGCGTGTTAAACTTAAAAGTATTTTGTGCACATTGTTTGTGGACTTTTTAATAAATTTTAACAAGCAATTTATGCAAATTGTGTATTTTTACCTTGCAACATTAATTTTGTGTTCCTTCTTGATGCCGTGCAATTTGTGTAATCCATGGGTATTGGGCATAATTCCTAGCTTAATGCGCAACATGTCCGATAAATGAAAAAATAACGTGATTAATAACGAGTATACGCCCCCCTCCAACACAAACCCCCCTCAACCCGTCTGCCCAGCAGTAATTATCATTGTTTATCAAGCGGCTTGAACTGCATTTAAATCACTTCTTAATGAACTGCGAATGTAAGTTGCATAATTATTCATCATCATTTTGCCATTATGATATATCCTTACAGACATCCACATTCACTTTATTATCATAGTCAATACATATATATATATAAATAAATATATATGTTAATATATAAATCCGCGCATATATTTACATATATTTATTTATATCTCTTATTTATATTAGAAAAGTTCTGCTTCCAAATATAACATGTGAAAGACTTTTTCGCAGATTATATTAATATTTTATTATTAGTTGCTTTTTCGTGGAAAAGTTTTCGCTAAGCAAACTATTTTTATACATTTACTAATCAAATAAAAAAAAAGTTTTTCTTAACTTGGCTTAGTTTTGTTTAACTGATTAAATTATTTTAATAGCTTTACTCAAAAGCGGAATGATTTTTGGAAATTTCTGTTATGAGTTTAAAATTTACCAATTATTATTTAACAAAAAGTTGTACTTTTTTTTAACTGATTAAATTATGTTAAAAGCTTTACTCAAAAGCGGAATAATTTCAGAAATTTTTGTTATGAGTTTAAAATTCGCAAATTATTATTTAACATTTGCATTTTAATCGTAATCAGCTCAAATAATATTTTTATTATAATTTTATTTGTATTTGTTTTTTTTTGGATTTGTGCAAAGCATTTAAAAGGCAAAACGCTTTTTTTCAGTTATTGGCCAATTATTTAATGTGCTGGCAAATTGGGCAGGCTGGCGCTCACTTTGGGTGCGGCACTGTGCCACGCCCACATAAATGCCCACGCCCAGCTTAATTACTGGAAAATAGCTGTTTCAGTTGCCACTGAGTTACATGCAACAGACACACAACAAGTTTTTTTTTTTTATTATTTTGCCAGCGAGTAAATAAAAAGATATTCAGAAATCCGGCTGTATTTGCCAATTAAATTGATTTGCTCTTTTCGATAAATAACTACAAATACAAATATGTGAATTTTGATCAGAACTGATATATGTACATATATATATGTGTATGTAAAAGTTTACGATTTGTAGTATCATATGAAATCCCATGAGATAGATAAGGAATTAAGTCTAAATGGAATGCACCATTAAGCAAGTGCACGGAAAATATTACCTGCTTTTGGTAGTTGCAACAGAATTTATAGGATTTTTAGTTGCAAGTGAAATATATTTGCATATATGCATGTGTGTGTGTAAGTGTGTGTGTGTGTGTGTAGATGAATCCTGTGCATAGACACGAGGCAAAATCAGTTAGCTGTCGGTGCATGCATAAAAGGCTCTTACAACAAGTCAAAGCGTTTGCCAAAAAAAAAAAAAAAAAAAAATAAAGAAACAACAAGAAAAACAGGAAAAACAGGAAAAATCTCATACCCAATCCGAAAACCCAAAGCTAAGCTCTGCTAGACAGACATTTGGACTTGAATGTGGAGGTAGATAGAGGAAGGATTCGAGGCAAACTGGCTTATTTATAAGAGCAGAGGGTAAGCACTTTGGCCACACTCCGTGCGAACTGAGAGGAGGAGGGGGATGGGTGGCATGGTGGCATGAGCACCTATTCACCTTTTTCAGCTGCAGTTGCACGTTTTTATAATATTTATGCATGCGCCTGCCAACTGGACCAGCACTCATAAGCTGCTGGCAGAAAGTTGGCTTAAAAAAAGATATATAAAAAAAAGGTAGCAAAATGGTATGCATATATATGTGTGTGTGTGTGTGTGTGTGGATACAACATGGCTCTTAGTATATTGCCAAAAGTAACACTCGACACCACTCAAGTGGTGCATTTTCAGGGGGATGGGGGGGGGGCAATGCATATTCTATTCCCGGCAAAGAGTTTTGGTAGGCGCATCCCAAAAATTACATTTAAAACTATTTTGCTTGGCAGGCAGCTAAATAAATACGTAGGCGGGCAAAAGCAAACATGAAAACCAGATGAAAAGGCTGTATGACCAAGCAGGACTAGGAACAGGATCAGGACGAGTGGCAGCAGTGGCAGAGATTGGCAGGAGTTTTGCAGGGAACAGCAACAGATGCCACAACAATTGCCATTTAAATGGACAAAATGAAAACAGCAACAAAAGTGGCAACAACAATAACAAGAATAACAACAAGTTTGTGTACAAACAAGTGCAGGCACACAGGACATAGGTCCCAGGACGCAGGACGCAGGACGCAGGACGAAGGACACGCATGAAAATGAAATCGCTCAGCCATGATATGAGATAGAATAAAATGTAAATGACATAGCAATGTGTGAGTTGTGTCTGTGTGTGTGTGTGTGTGTGTGTGTGTGTTATTCAAGCACTTTTCTACACACACACACACCAACTAAGCACAACAATTTTTGACAGTGTACCGAGGGCAGCCTGAGAAATAAGTATTCTGTAAACTGGACCAGCAGCTGCATCTTGCAAATTTGATCCTTTGACTTGGCATTTTAACTGCTTTCCATTTCTTGGTCGTAAACAACTGGGTTTTATACCCATGGCCAGGCGTCCTGGCATTTGACCGTTTGTTTCACTTATTCCCATTTCCCATTTGTTGCTTGCAACACAGCTACCCGAAATTTATTACCAGACACTGGAGTAACCCAATGCCAAAGTTGCACCAACTTTTCTCACATTCACTTTTTTTTTTCTTTCGAATTTTGCACTTTCTCTTTCTTGCATTGTTTTTTCGTCTCGTTTGCTTGTCGACCGTTTGTACTTTTGGCCTTTTGTCACAAAGCTTTAGCACATAAAAATGTTATTGCCCCGATATATAGTTGTAGCTTATGCTGATTTGTGTTGACCTACAATTTGCTGCACAGGCCACAAAAAAAAAAAAAAATAAAATAAAGATTCCCAACAAAAATAGCGTACAAAAGGTCGTGAAATGTTATGGTCTTAAAGCTGATTTAGAAGTATTCCAAATCCCAGACTATGCAAATGATCCACAAAATTTGCAATGTACATAAAAATTGTGATTATCATTTTTGTGTAGTTTGTGTTAAAAAAAAGTTCGCTTAAGTGAAAACATTTTATTTTAAGCTGCATTATTATTCCTCAAAACTTTAGCTTCGATCTTAGTCAAAAGTGAACTTTTCGTTTATGTCTTAGTTCTTTTTTATATTAGCTTAAAATCTTAGCCAACTTGTGATGCACATAAAAATTCTGTTTGTTTCTTATTTAATTGAAAAAAGCATTTATAATTTTAGGAGTTAAAAAATAAATTACATTTATTTATATTAAAATTATATCAATTATTTATAAACTTTTTTGAGATGCATTTTGCCAAGAGCTAAAAGTATTTTTTTAGTAAACTGGATTAGTTTAGTCGCAAAATTTTCAACAAAAATAAAATTCAGACTGCAGTAAAAATTCTTATCGAAAAATTCTTTTATATAAAATATTTTTTTTTTTTTTCTTTTTTTACGATATTAACTGGAATTACTTAGCAACTGCTTAGTTTAACGACTTTATTTTTATTTTATCTCTTAACCCTTTTTTTTTTATAAAATTAACGCTGCTACAAATCGGGCTTTAATTGCAGCAACACTTAGTAAGACCGTTCAAATCGCTTTTGACCGTTTTTGGCTGCCCATCAGCATAATACGCAATTTGCCTAATCAAACTGCCACCCAAAATAACGGTAACTTTATCAGCACACACACACACACCTTGAGTTATACACAGTTTGCCCAAAGTTTTAACTGTTATCTGTTTTCTATCAGCAAATTTGATGCGATTTTGTTTACCTATTTTAATGAGAAGCGAAAAAGGCAAAAACGGAGAAAAGAATGAAATGCCAAGAATGAAAACAAAGTGGGCCGTAAAAACCGAAACGCAAAAACCAGGTCAAAAGTAAACAAAATGGAAATGAAAGAAAATTTATGCAAAACTCCAAAAACGCACGATTAAAATCAACTGCAAGTGGCTCATGTGTATACAATGTGTGTGTGTGTGTGTGTGTGTGTGGGTGTGTGTTCAGTGTGTGTGTGTGTGTGTGTGTGAAAATAGCGCGTGTTGTATTTAATTTAAAAACACATGTGTAATATAATTAATTCTTTTGTTAGCCCACGTTGAAGCGAACGGAAACAAAATGACTGGAAAAAAAAACAATTCTGAAAATTTTTATGTATTTTTTAAAAATGCGTCAAAATGACGAACGGATACAAATTAAACATATATGGAAATGAAATTAAGTTCTTTGCTGTTGACATTGGGAATATGTACTCGAGACTTGAATGCAGACAGTGGCCAATAAATTATTAAGCGAATGTAGGTTGGCCAAGGCATGCTTTTGGCCTCTTTTGTTGGCCAGCTAATTGCCCGGCTTTTGTGTGAAAATACGCAAAAGGCAATTAAACTTTTGTATTCAGCTGCGAAAGCTTTCATAATTATATAACGCAAAAAGTAAATTACACAAAAAAAGAAAAGCAAAAAAAAAAAATGCGAACACCAAAAGAATTCTGACTTGAAGCGTTAATAATGCAGAGCAAAAGAGGCGCAAAGCATTTCACATTTGTGGGCGTGGCTAGATGCGGAATGCTAATAGCTTAATGCTCATATATATATATATATTTTGGCCAAGACATAAGCTAGCTGTCCGCTGTCTGTGAACCTGGAAGCGTTCTCAAATGGCCATCAATAAAACATTGCCTACTTTGTGGGGCGTGCCCCAAGCCCATAACTTTACCTAGTCCCACACACACACGCACAAGCACACGCACACACATCTGGTGTATTTATATTTAGCTTATTCTCAGCAATTTATGTTGCCACAAATGTGCTCGTCTCAGCCTCACTTTTGGCCCCAAAAAATTTGCCGCGCAAATAACTGTAAAAGCAAATAATGCACACGGCAAACATTTCATTTAAACAATCAACGTCAATGATCTGTAAACAGCAATGGAAAGGATTTTTTTACTACCAACACCACATTTTTTGGGTGGCAAACAAAAGGCGTACACATGCATACATCATACAAAAGTAACGCACACACACACAAACACACACACACACACATACATCCATATTGTTGTTCGGTCGACCATTGTGCATCGCATAAACACACACTTTAAAAACACATCAAGCATTCGTCCCGTTTGTTTTTACGTGTGCAAGACACATTTGATATGAAGGTTGCTCGCGGGTCGACGCTGCCGCTGCCACTGCTGCCACTGCCACTGCTGCCACTGCCACTGCTGCTGCTGCCAGCTCCACAAGCCGTGAGAATGTTTTATTCAACGGCAACAAACCAAACTAAATAGAACAGAAAATTCTGTGTCTACAGAAACGAAACCCAAACACATACACACACACACCCACACACACACCCCTACACACACTTACAAACACACACCCACACACACACCCACACACATGTATTATATATACAACAAGCCGTGTTCCGCCTTAAATGTAGCTAAAAGCAACCTTGTTTTACTTTGCCACATGCCACACATAACACACACACAAATGTGAAACACAAAAAAAAAACATAACAAAAATAAAAAATAAAATAAATAAGCCAAAAGCAAAACAAAAAAAATATAAAGCAAGCAGCAAAAAACGCTGGCCCAAAGCAACTTTGTTTTTGTTGGGCTTAAGCCCAAATCTAATTATAACAATAAACAATAAATATTATAAATCAAAAGTGACAAATATTTATGCTAATAATGCAACAAAATACAGTTAGGCAGTAATTAAACTGTGCCAACTCACTGCAATTTTCCGCTGATTACAATTTAATTTTAAGCACAAAATTTAATCAGATTTTCTATCATTAGATCAGCAGCAGCTGCTTAAAGCACTCAGCTTGTATAATTTTCTAGCTTTACATACCCTGTAATTAAAAAAATTCTAAAAGTAAAATATAATTCAATTTCAATTTTTTTTAATTTTTTTCAGTTCCAATTTTGTTAATTATTTAAATTATAAGTGACTAAATAAAATTTGATATTATCTTTAAAATGTGCTTGGCTGCAATAACTGAAAATGAAATATTTATGAAACACAAAACTGAAAACCGTTTTATGCAACAAACCAATTTAGCAATAAAATCCGATTAAAAGATATTAAAAAAAAATGTGTATTTTTATATAAAAAGTAAATCGACAGAATTTTGTAAATAGAAACTGAAATAGTTTGCCAAACATAACATTTAAATTTAATGCTGCCTAATTGGTAAAAAAAAAAAAACAGAATTTAAAATGCATTGTGTAATGCTAAAAATTTAAAACAAATTAAATTCAAATGTTGTGCAACTTGTTGTGGCACTTTATAATTTTTGGACACATGCTAAGTATCTGGCCGTCGAGCAGCCTGTGTCTAAGCCGTTCTTGCATCAATTTTTATTGCCCACTCTTAACACTTAAGTAAACACATGTTTACAGCACAGACTCGGTGCAAACACACTTGGATGGTTGTTGCAACTTGGTTTACTGCATGAAAATGTTCAAGTAATTATTAAGTGGCTGCTCTTTGCGGCGTTGCTTGCCTCAAGTTGTTGCCAGAAGCTGCTTCAAGCTGCTTTTTTGCGGTTGGTTGTCTTGGCGCTCGAATATGCAGAGACATGTGCATTTTTTTCCTACATATTTTTTTTTTTGTGGTTTGCATGATGATGCCAAGAACTATATGGCCAAGGGGCGTATGCGCAACATTTTTGAGGCAAAAACATCGCAGGCTGTGCGCCACATTGTCAACAAACTTGAGGGATTATCAGAGTCAACAAACTGTGGCAGCTCAAGACTGGGTGACTGGGTTGGTTGGCTGGCTGGCCATAAGCTACTGCATATTTAAATATGCATTTACGTTGCAAACATGGCGCAGGCTAAATGAAATTTTAGCCCAAAATTAAGTCTGGCCAACTAATAATTTCATTTCAGTTTTGCAACTGACCTGCGGTCATTTGAGCAAAAACTTTAAATTTAATATTGTTAATTTATTTCTAGGCAATAAATTCGACTGCAAAGACACATGCCAAGAGTGCACATGTGTGTGTGTATGTGCGTGTGTGTGTGTGTGTGTGTATCTCGGTGTTCACATTATTAGTGCTCGTTTTAATTGAGTTTGTTAATATTTTAGTAACAGCCAACTCCTGCATTGCATTTGGTCAGCAGCAGCCGTTGGGCAAAGTGGCCAAAATAGCTAAAATGGCTAAAATGTGCAAATGCTTGGCATGGCAGCTGTCAGCCAATTTTATGTAATACCTTCACGTTATATAAACATGTGTGCGTGCCAAAAACTAATTAACTAGTTTTGCATGCTTGTGCGTATTTTTTTTTACCTTACTTTTGCCCTTTGATTAATTTTCAACAATTAATATTTATGCTGATTTAGTATGCAACTGAAATCGACCGACTTTTGCGCATTTAGAGCAGACAATGCAAACGGATTGAGGGAGGGAGTGAGGTGTGTGCAGTGCAGGAGATGTGGCTACGGCTTTAATGTTTCCGGGTCAGTCACTGCAGTCTCTTCCCGTAAGCTCGTTGTCGTCGCTTTTGTTTGTCAGCATGGACGATGACACCGGGGCAGACAGGCGAGCCACCAACCAGCTGCTGTGCCAGGACTTGACGGCAAATGCCGCCAGCTGCGCTTTTTAAACCGGACATCAGCAGGATGAGCAGGAGCAGACAAAGCGGCTGTCTGTCTGCCTGTTCGTCCGTCCATCCCTCTGTCCCTCTGTCCGTTCGTTCAGTGCTGTGCACTTGAGTGACTAAGCTGCAGTTGCACAAGCTCATACAGCCTAACACCCAGCTGGAGCCCTATTCCACAGAACAACAACAACAACAACAACAAATAAGATCATGCCACCCTCACTCGGGTCTGGTCTATGCACATTTGCGTGCCGACAAATTGAGCAGGACATTGAATTGTCAGCAGCCACGACAGCTGCAGCAGGAGGAGCAGGAGCACCAGCTACGCAACAGCCCTTTGCAGACCACGCCACTGCAGCTGGCGGCTCCAGGCTCGGGCTGGGTCTCCAGGGCAGTTGGGTTGATTATATTGTTGACGTTGATGTTGATGAAGCATGATTTGGACTTTCATCTTTATTGCATTATGTTTAAAAACTATTAGCGCCTGAATGGCGCTGCCAGGACTGCTGCAGTGTCCTTTTTTTTTTTTTTTTTTTGAATAAAATGACTGCATTAGTTAAACTGACGTTGATGCGGCTCTCCAGATGCAAACTTGCCGCGCACAAGGACAACGCTGATTCAATTTGTCCACTATTAAATGATTTATAAGATTAGATGGGCGCCAATCCACTCAAAAATTCATTTGCAGCATTTGCAAAGTAGGGTTAGGAAAATTAAATAAAGTTTATTCAGCTTAAATATATGCATTTGGCATAAAAATCAATTAGTAGCTTAAGCTCATTGTCATCAATAAAAAAATATAAAACAATTAATTGCAAAATTCTATCAAATGGCAAAAATTAATTTTATTCATTAGGCTTTTGTGTTCTTTGTTATTATTTTAATTGTTATTTAAATCTTTAGTAAATCGATAATATTAATAGCTAATTATTTACATTGATTTGTTTTTTTTTCTAATAAAATTGCAATTTAATAATAATAATAATTTAATCTGTGTTTAACACTCTGACTAAAATTTAATCTTGAGGATTTATGAAAAGCGCCTTATGCTAAATTTGATCTGTAGTGAAAAAAAAAAACAAGTGTCAATAATTTATTATGCAATTTATTTAGGCCCATTTAAGTGATCGTAATGGATAACAATATAAATAACAAAAGGGCTCGTTAGCATGCATTATGCTTGTAAATAAATTTAACCAGCTAGAAAAGAATGTGCGCCACAGTCAGTCAATAGACAAATGGCCATGGCCAGAAAGGGAAGCGTTAACAAATCTAGCACTAAAAACGTTGAAGAGCTTGGCCAGCTTGAATCTTGATAGAGATAATTTATTAATACCATCAACGACAACAATAACAATAAAATGTAAACAAACGACTGACAGGCAAAACAGTCAACAACAATGGGACATGGCCAGAAGACAAGCAGCAGCAGCAACAGTAGCAACAGCAGCTGTCACTTTCATTGTTAAGCAGTTTAAACCCCTTTTTAGCCAGAAAAGGTGTTGGCTCGCATGTCCTTTGAGTTCATTTTTGTCAATTGATACAAATTAAAAGCGCGCATTTGAAAATATTGTTTAGCTAAAATTATAAATAGCAAACAATTCTGGTTAAACGGCTCGTTGATCATTAACAATGGCCATTATAGCCAAGTAGCCCAGATTGGGTATAGACCAACTTCGAGTCCTGCATAACAAAGCAGCAATTCAAGTGTGTGCTAATCAGATGTTCTCCATTCGTATTTGAATCTATAGAGCTCGAAATTTATTGTTAAACATATATATATATATATATATATATATATATATATATATATATATATATATATATATTAATATATATATATCTGTCTATATACACAGAAAAAAATATAAATGTTGAAATTACAAAGATTTGTTTTCAAATTTATTAAAGAAGAAATTCTTTCTACATAGTTTTTTCGCTGAGTGCATAGACGTATAGATTGTGTGCCGAACTGGCCACACTGGTCTCTTGGCCTTGTTATTTACAATGAGCTGGCAACACGCAATGGCCGCCCACATTGGTTGCCATTGTTTGATTTTGATTTTCATGCTTAAAGTGCCAGTCAGACGAGGGCATTGTGACTGATGATGGCGATGGATGATAACGATGATATACCTCATTCAGTTGTCAGTAATAACTCACTTGTATAGATATATTGCCTTTGATAGGCAAACAGACCACTGCTAAATACGTTGTCCCTCAACCCTCTCCCCCTCAACTGAATGAATGCGCCTGTCTCCAGTTCAAACTGCTGTTTTCCATTTCAATTCTTAAACACTTATTTTTATTTCCATTTCTATTTCCGTTTTAGCCAATTGCTTGAACAGTTTAGTGTGTGTGTGTGTGTGTTGAAAGCAATTTGGTAAGCGTCAAAATAGTGCGCAATTAGCTTGTTTCCGCTTTGTCTGCTCTCCGATTCTCTGATTGTGTCAACAAATCAATCAAATTGTCTGAAAAATACATCCAAAAAGCAGCTGGCAGCAAAATCGTGTTGGATTTTCTATGGCAACAGACTTGAAGTGTTAGCCAAACTTTTTGAAAATATTTGAATTTGTTATTATTTACATTGGTCTGGTTGAATGAATGGCAAAATATTTATTTTACCAGTTCAAGTTTTCATTGTAGAAAATTCACTTTATTTAATGAGTTTAAATGGCTTAAACGGACTTTTGCACTGGCTTAAAAGTCTACCACCTGTCTTAGCCGCAACCAGCACAGCGCAGCCCAGCCCAAACCGCCAAACTCATTAATATTTCAAGTTTATTGATGCCACGCCCATCATAATTGTCGCTTTAACTTTGGCAACAGCAACGAAATTGCAAAAAGTTTACTCCGTGGAGCCACAATTCAAAATAATTTAGTTACCACCCGCGAGAGCAGGTGAAGGCGCCTGTCGGAAACCATACAACTTTTGGCCCAATTGTTTGCACAATATCATACATAGAGAGGGGGAGGGGGCCCTAAACTGGAGGGGAGGAGTGCGGTGCGTTGATTTACCATTACTCCAGACGACATTCGGACGTAATATTATTACAACATCTCATCAAAGTTCGTCGAATAGCTTTTGGTTAGTTGTGTGTTAAAAACTAACATACACTGTGAGAAAATAATTATGCATTTTTGTTTTTTTTTTGTTTTTAAATGAGAAACTTTTGCATTTGAAATAACCAACTGAACAGCTTAGCTTAGTGCACATGCACAAATTGAGTTGTCCACAAAAGTAAAAGTTTTATTAAAGTTTTGCAGACAAACATTTCACAAATTTGATTTATTTACTCAAGGTAAACTTTAAGCTGTAAATGATCTGGAAACAAGTTCATTTACAAGATTAAAATTTGTTTATTTTATTATTATTCGGATTTTAATTAAATGTGAACTATTTTACAACTTTTTTATTTTACTAAATTTATATATGAAAATTATATTATTTTTTTGCTTTTATTAAATTAACTATTATAACAACTATTTTACCACTCGATTCGTAATTATTTCTAGACTTTTTATAATATATTTTTCTACTGATCTGAAAATAAGTTTATTTACTACATTTGTATATATATATATTATATCATTTTTCAGCTTTTATTTATTTTTTGTACACAATTATTTTACAACTAGATTTGTACTTATTTCTAGCAGTTCTTTAATTGTAGTTTTTTTTTTAGAACTTTTTCTAATATTTTTCTAGACTTGCAGAAACACAATAGATAACTTAAAAAAATTCATTTATTTTTTTACATTTATATTTATAAATTAAATTTTATAAAAATATAAACACAAATATTTTACCTTTCGATTCGTACTTATTTCTAGCAGTTCTTCAATTCTACTTTTTTAAATACCTTTTCTATTATTTTTCTATACCTGCATATATGATCTGAAAACAATTTAATGTAGTTTTTTTTAAATTTATAAGTGTATATTAAATTATTATTTAGCTTTTATTAAAATAGAAAGTCCAATATTTTACATTTCGATTTGTATTTATTTGAAGCAGTTTATAAATTTTACTTGCTTGAAGTCTTACATATATATATACTTATATATTTTATTATATACTTTTCTACCTACACAAACATAATATATAACTGATTTGAAAACAAGTTCATTTACTATATTTATATTTTTATTTTTTTGTATTATATTATTGTTCAGCTTTTATTAAAAAAAATATTATAAACAAATTTTTACCACTCGATTGGGATATATTTTTAGCAGTTCTACTTTTTTTAAATACTTGTTCTAAAATATATTTCTCTACCTGCACAAACATAATACTTATATATATATATATATATATTACATAATATTTTTGATATCAGTGTCGATTTAGACGTCAGCGTCGACTGCGTCGCTAATGTAGATGTAAATGTTGCGCCGACGCGACGCGTCGTCTGCCCCAGAAAGGACCCCCTGGGTAAATGGCAAACGAGCCTCACTTTTATCAAGCAGCCCGCTGGGTATTTGTGCAGCAGCAACGGTAAACTTTCCCTGAATGCCGTGTGTGTGTAGGTTGTGTGTGTGTTGTGTGTGTGGTCGTGCTAGTAGGCAACTCCTCACCTGCAGCAACCTCACATGCCTTTAGGAGTAGTCGAAAAGTTTTTGGCATTCGACTTGGTTTTACTGCTGCTTCTGTGTTGCTGCCACAACTGCTGCTGCTGCCGCTGCTGCTGCCACTGATGATGCCGTGCCAGGCCGTGGCCAAAACGCAAATTGTTGAAAGTTTGCACTAAAGTCGTTGATTTCATAGCTGAGAGGTGAGCTCAACTCGTTCACAAAGTCTACCCAAAACTAGTTGACGTGAATTCTGAGTGGGAGTTTGGTTTGGTCCGGGGACAATAAGGAACTGCCATTCGAGGAAGGGCCAGTTTCAACGTAATTGAGTAAAGTTGTGGCGGTGCCAATGCGAATGAACCACTTGAAAGCGTTGGCAAATGTTTCGATATATTGCCTGACTGCCTTTGTTCTGGCTTCTCCCACTGCTTCTCCAACTGTTCCTATTTTTCAAACCATGCCATGAAAATTACTCGTCTAACCAAAAGTCGTTGTTGGCAGCAGCAGCAGCAGTGAGAGGAGGGAGGCTTCCGTGCAAACTGTAGTCCTACTATGAATACTAACAATAATTTCTATGCAGCCTCCCCCAGTTACCCCACATGTCACCCACAAGGGGGTAGACATCGTCCTCGGCATTTGCCACCAGGGAGGTAACAAAACTAAAATCATGGACGAGCTCCAGAGATTTGCGAGCACTGCGAATGCAGTCAAACAGTCGGCGTACTCAGGGGATTTTTAATTGTCTGATTGTCTGTCGGCTTTCGGACAGGACCCATTCTCCAGACAACTCGACTCCAAGTCAATGTGTCCCACAACATTTTTGGTTCCATTTCAGTATTTTCTCATTCGAAATGGAGACCTCTGTGGGAGCTTATATTTTGCTCAATTGCTCTTTGAATTCTGAGTTTTCTTGACAATTTTAAATATGACGTAAAAAATACATATAAACAATTAAATTTGAATTGTTTTTTAATATTAGTTCATTAAATAAAATATGTTATTTTTCTTATAATAAAATGCAATTTGATGTATAACTTTTTATTCAACACAAAATATTAAACAAGTTTTATTATTTTTTTTCAATATTTTTTACTTGACAACGACTCAAATTTTAATTAGTTTTCTTCTGGCAACAAGAATAGTTAAGTTAGGGTGTGTTAAATGTGGCTTAGGCCATATTTTTTATTTCATATTTTTGTGTGTTTTTTATTGTTTTTATTGTTTGCCAGAGGCGGCACTCAATTCATGACATTTTGACAGCAGTTGTTGCAGTTGTTGAATCAGAAAGTTGCTCTCCTGAGTAATTGCACAGCTTTTTCACTTACAAAGCGCGCAATTTAGTGAATTGAGTTTTGTTAGTGTGTGTGCACACACAGCCACATACACATATATGATTTTTTGATTTTAGTTCGTATTGGTTACCTTTAAGCCTTTAAATCAGCGCAGCGCCATGAAAAACTTATATCGATACGCGATTTTATTTGTTAGGATTACAATATTTTTTCAGTTACTTTATTTACTCGACAAGTATTTTAAAAATGCTTTTTTTTATTTGTTTGATTAATATATTTTTTCTGTTACTCGACAAGTATTTTAAAATTGTGCGGAAAATTGCCACAGATTATTTAAACAACATTTACGGAGATTAAGAGAAAGTTTCGAGACTTAAAACTGAATCAATAAGTTTTAAATTTAACTTTGATTAATGCTATTGTTTTTTTAATTATTTTTATTTTTCACATTACTTTATTTGCCACTAAAAATATAATTAGAATATTTAATTCCGGAACCAAAGCTGATTGGCATGTTGACAGCCTAATTCTGCATATTTCTTTCCGGGAATGAGCCACTTTGAGGCCAAGTTTGCTTGCCTCGTTTTGGCTTTGGTAATCAGTAATAAAAAACTTCTTACGAAATGTGGCATCATCATTAATTTTGTGCCCAGGCCAACTGGCGAGTGTTGGGCCAAAGGCAATGTCAAAATTATGGCAGACATGGCCAAAATGATATGTGTAAGCATATTAAGCATACAAATTTGACTTGGCGTCAAAGTGAGCAAAGCACACACAGATAATCAAATGTGTGTGTTAGTCCGTGTGTGTGTTAGTCCATGTGTGTATCAGTCTGTGTGTGTGTTAGTCTGTGTGTGTGTGATATTAATTCAACAAATTGTTGTTTAACAAGATGAGGATGAGCACCCACAAGCTGCCTCAGCCGCCACTCTCGCGGCAGTTAAAGTCCGTGGCAACTTCGTCAAACCCCACACCCAACCCCTCACCAATCCCCTCAACCAACCCCTCACCCCAAACACCGACTAAACCCAATCAGGCCCTTAAGCATTCGCCGTGTTAATCGCTTTATGTGCAGCGCGTAGATGTCTTCTTTAATGCAACACAGTTGTGCGTGTGTGTATGTGTGTGTGTGTGCTACATTATTTATTTGTATACGTGTGTGTGTGTGTGTAAGTACGTCTTTGTGCGTATAACAACCTAGGGCAATATACGCACAGCTGCCAAAATTTCTTACCTTCATTTCATGAAATGAAACAATTAGGACAAAAAGTTGCTTCGTGTCTGCTGCTCGTTGCGAGGACTAAGACTCCCTCTCTGTGAGTGTGTGTATGTGTGTGTGTGTGTGTGTGTATGTGTGTGTGCTTGGGTTTGGCTTGGATACGTAACCCTTTTTTATAGCTCAACAAACATGTGTATGCTTGTAAACAAGGCTGCTGTGTCTGTGTCTGTATTTGTATCTGTATCTGTGTGTGTGTGTGTGTGTGTTTGTGTGTGTGTGTGTGTTTGTGTCTCTGTGTGCGTTTAATGACAAAATAATTAGAAAACTTTTTGTGTACTTTGTAGCTGGAGCTGTGTCGATGTGGCTGCTGTCAGAGTTCCGCCCACTACTTGGCAGACCTAACTCCCACACACACACACACACACACCCCGACCACCCAACCAGCCTCCCACCCACACACCCATACACAGCATCACCCCATCAATGTCACCGCCAATTTTCTACTTTGGCTTGCCGAATACACTTGGGAAAAAAGCCAACAGCCAAAATAGAACTGGAAAACATTTGTTTTATTTATGGCAAATATGACTGAGCCATTTTGGTTCTTCAATTAAAATTATTGATTTAAGCTATTTGAAGATTATAGCTGTAAATGCTGTTGAGCTGAATACACTTCTCAAAACAATGCAAATTTGTATTTAATTGGAATAAATTCAACAGTCGCCATTTTCTGTGTGTGTATTTTATCTAAATTTGCTTCTACTGTTTCGCCCTCCTCAACCCACTGTGGTGGTGGTGGCACTAAATGCCATACTTGAAGACAGTCGCACACATTTGCAAATTGTCCTGCACAACAAGGACTCTAATGGAAACAAGAAGCTGACAGCAATTACCTGACACAGGCAACACCATTGACACCAGACCAGGATGCAGGAGAGTCAGAGTCGGAGCATTTTTCAAATGTTAATGTTTAAATTTAAGTAACGTTGACATATTTTACATTGACACTGTGAGAACCAGCCCCTCCCCCCCCCCCTGATAAGAGCTATTTTTAAGGGGGTCTTAAAAAAAAATAAAGATTTTTAAGAAATTACAAAATATTTACGCAAAGCCTGTGAAATGGAGTTTTTGGCGTGTGCAAGTTTGGATTTGTTATCGGTTTTTAATTAGCATTGAATTAATGCAATTAATATTTATTAAAACCCACGTAGCCAGTGAAGTGTTGCTAATGGCCTAATTTATAAATATATATATATATGTATATATATATATATATATATATATATATAAACAGAGGCTGCGAATCACACGGTTCAGCTCAGCGCTGGCCATTTTATTGAACTTGACAGCTGCTGCTGGACATGCACAGAAAGAGAGAGAGAGAGGAAGAGGAAGAGAGAGAGAGAGAGAGGGGAAGCGAGGAATATAGGAAGAGCCACTTGGCATTCAGCTGTCAAACACTTAAAACATATGGCACACGGTGGCGCCACAGACGAGCAGCAAACATTGATGCAAATGCTGGTAAACAGGTTGCCACAGCCAAATTGAATGCTAGATAAACATAATAAATGTCCAAGAGTACGGCACTCCGGCACAGCCACTCCACTGCCACACACACACACACACACACACACACACACACACACACACACACACTGTCTGGCAATTCGTGCCACCATCGTCAGCGGGCCCACCCAGCGTATGCGTAACGCAAGAGTTGCTCGTCACGAAACTGGCTTACACAACACAATGTGGCAGCTCTCAAACGATTCAACTTGCCCCTCAGTGGATACGCTTGTGCAAGTGTATATCTGTGTGTGTGTGTGTGTGGGTGTGTGGGTGTGTGCGTGCAGATGTTTTTATTGGAGTGCGTGGCGAAACACTTTAACTTGCTGGCAAAACAGCAGCACGAAATGGAAACTGGGCTGCGGCGACTGTTGACCAAGGCTATCACACACACACACACACACACACACACACACATATATATACTTACGTGCCGTCAAAGTAACAAAGCAGACGTTTGATGCGGCTGTAAATGGCCAAAATTGCGCTATTGGTCCAAAGCAAGCACAGGTAGCCAAAAGCCAAACTAGACAAGCAGGTTTTTTGGGGAAACTGTTAGAACTATTTAAGTGATAACAGGTATTTAATTAATGGCAACGATTGAGTTGAGCTGCCCAAATATATAGTTCCTATATACAATCAGACATTTCTCAATATATATGCAAATAAATCTTATCAGTTTAGGCCAGTCTATTTGCAGAGAGAGAGCGAGAGAATATTTGACTTATGGCCAACTCAATTCAAGTTCATTTTATCGATGACTCACGTTATTTGGACTAAGTCCATTGCTCAGGTTGATAGAATAATAACACCGCCACCACCACCACCACCACCACCACCCACTCAATATGTTTTCCAAATATTTGTGGTGTTCCGTTGGAGCAGGAAAAAAAAAAGGTAGAAAAGTTGATTGCAAACTTTTGTGGACCACGTGCAACGGGTCGCCAGTTGATTTTCTACAGTTCAGTTGAGTTTATTTTGCTGCAGAGTTTTTTTTTCTTTTTTTTGGCCAGGTGTGTGGCAAGCAGTTTGCCAAGAAAGTGTGGCACTTGGGCATGGGGCATACATTTTTACTGCGTAGCTGGCTGGCTGGCATAGCATTCTGCTTCGATGTAGTCTCGTTTCTGGTCAAGTCGAGCGTAAAATGTTGATGAAGTAAACCTTGCAACTAGTTACATGTGTAGCATGCTACATCCTGCTGCATGCCGCATGCTGCATGCTGTTGCTGTCGAGTGTTAAGCTGCAAAACTTTGCTCGGTTCGTTTGGCTTTGTCTAAGCACAAATTAGTTGCTGCTGCAGCAGCAACCTGCAACCTGCACCTGCACCTGCAGCAACAAAGGGCCATGTTTTATTTTTACAATTTTTTGGTTATATTTTTTTGTTGTGTATTTTCTTTTATTTGTGTGCAAAAGTTGATGTTGTTCATAAAAACAAAATTTATGTATATTTAGCTGTTTGTTGCACTTTTTTATGCCACTTGTCCCATATGCATATAAATAAAGCGATAAAAAAATTCCGCAAAAAAGTAAAGTAAATGAAAAATACTGAAAATATATAACAAAAAACAAAAAAGCAAAAGTTTTGCAACTAGAGCATGATATGATGCACAACCGCAGCCAGGAGGCAATGGCTAAAACCGGTGGCAGAGTAGCAACAGCAGCAACAGCAGCAACAGCAGTAGCCACATGCACAGTTGCAACGCCGTTGCAACTACAACTAAAATAAATGCCGTACAGGATTCAGTTGCAAGGACAATGTAACCATGTTAAACAACAATCAGAGTGGAAATACAAACCACTCGTTGGTAATTTTGCATGCAACGCTTAATGTCTGTGGCAAAAGTGGCGCTGATTTCGGCAGACAACTTTTTTCCACCATCATTTTTTTTTGCGCTTATTTATTTTTTTTGTGTTTCTCTTTTTTTTTTTTTTGTTTGCTTGTTTGCTGCTGCTGCCCCAAACCAGCGCCAAAAAACTTTAGCGACACAGTTTCGCCCGCGGCAAAAAACAAGAACAATGGCATCAAATTAAACGAAAACTATACATTTTGCTGCAGCGGCATTGGCGCACTCCAAAATTTGAGTGAGTGGCTGCCTGCATTAAAAATCAAGGCTGTGGTGGGGTGAAGAACGGGTAGAGGGGGCTGGTGGTGGTGGTGGTGGGGAAGCGTGAGAAGCTTGCCAAAAATGAACAACAATGTGGCGGATTCCAAGCCAAATTGTTATTGTTGTTGTAGTTGCAGTTGTTGTAGTTTGAGTTGCTGCTGCCACTGCCACTGCCACTGCCACTGCCTCGTTGTGTAAAGTTTGAAGTGCGCATAATAAGGCAGGCAGCGTCAGAGAGCAGTCAAACTACGCCAAATTAGTCGCTGCGCATAGTGGGCGTTGGGGCGTACATAGGCCCCACCCACACCCCCAGTAAGTAGTAGTATCCCCGCACCCCCAGCAAGCAGCAGAGAGTTGGGTATCACTCGTGCTTTGAAAAGTGAAACTTTTATTCGTTTCTTCACTAAGTAGTTCAGTATGCAATTACGAGGAGCTTTATAATGATAGCAGTCAAGTGTATGGCAACTTAAAGGCTCTTAGAACCTTTAACACAAGTATATATATATATCTATTATATCAAGGTGTTATTCCTGCTTGGCACGACAGCTAGTCAGACAGTACGAGAAAGAGACATATGAGCTCATAAAATATATATATATATATATATATATATATATTCATAGACTGCTGAGGAAGCAGACATTGTTGCCACTGATTGATTTACGACTATTTTATGCTGGTGTTTATCATAATTATTTAATGTTAATATTTAATAAAATATATTATTAATGTTAAAATATTTATATATAATTATCATTATTATTATCATAATTATTTAATGTATATACAATAAAATATAATATTATTATTATTATTATTATTATTATTATTATTATTATTATTATTATTATTATTATTATATATAATTATTAATATTATAATTATCATAATTATTTAATGTATATACAATAAAATATAATATTATTATTATTAGTATTATTAGTATTATTGTTATTAATATTACTATTATTTTTATTATTATTATTATTTTTATTATTATTATTATTATTGTTATTAATATTACTATTATTTTTATTATTATTATTATAATTATTTATTATAATAATTTATTATATATATAATATTTCTTATAATTATAATTAATTATTATAATTATTTAATATATATATAATAAAATATATTATTACTATTATTATTATTTAAATTATTATTATTATTATAATTATTTATAATAATTATTTATTATATATATAATAATATATATATATATCAAATACATCTATTTTATTTTGCCTCTTAGAATTAGCTTCCCAATAATTAAGTACTTCAAATAATAATTATTATAACTCATTTTAAAATTATGTAAAACATTTCCACATCACTCACATTATTAAATACTTTCACCTGGGGGGGTTCTGAGGGGAGGTTCACTCAATAAAATGTGTGTGCAACTTAAAAGTTATTAATTTCCTAATCCTCTTAAAAATGCTTTTATTTCGTTGAATTTTTGGCTTAGTTTGCTCTATGCTTGCATATATAAACAGATCATAATTAACTCGTACTTTTATTGTTACTCTCTTTGCAGCTGGCAGCGACTTGCTTGCAACATGAAACAGTTCGACTGAACAATGCAACAATTTGCCCACCACAACTCACACTCCAAATTTACCGCTGCTGCTGCCGCTGCTGCGTCGGTGGCAACTGCATAATCATAAGAGTTATGCTCAAGGCAAAAACTACTGTGCATAAAACAACTTAATTAGTTGTTGTACCAGCCAAAAAAGCCATACCAAAACGAGTGAGATAAATAGTGAAAGAGACAGAGATAAAGAGAGAAGGAGAAAAGGAGAGAGAGAGAGAGAGAGAGTAGCAGGCAGGCAGGCGAATTTTAAGAAATATTTGCTCATTTTGCTTCATTAGTGCTAGCGCAAATGTTTAAGGCCAAAACGGGCTGCGGCTGCAACAGCCACAGTCACAGCTGCCACTGCCACTGCAACTGCAACACGACCAAACACTGAGCCAAGCGTCGTTCTGGCCCAAAGGCGCTACTTTTGTTTTCACGCGCGCGACCCTCTAGCTGTGAGTGTGTCTGTGTGTGTGTATGTGTGTATGTGTGTGTGTGAGTTAAGTGCGCGTGTGTCTAAAATTAAAAACTACTGCAACAGCAAATAAAGACAAGTTGAAATTGAAATATTTAACAAAATGGATATGCTAAAACTCAAGGCTGCGACTAGAACTAGAAACAGTACGCGCTTCCGCACTGCAAGGACTTCCACAATGCAACCAACAACAGCAGCAACAACAACAACAACAAAAGCAACAACAACTTATCAGAGTTGCAGCGCCATTTGGCAATGCTATTTGGCGTTATTCACATTGTTAGTATTCGCGGCGCACATCAATATAACTTCCGGTCAAATCGATTGGGACGACGACGATGATCCAGGTGAGTGACTGCTATAACAAAAAAAACCAAAAAAAAATTACAAAAAAAATCCCATTCATTGTGCGACAACAAAAGCTGAGCACTTCATGCAGCACGGTTGGCTACACCTTAAGCGCTGTGATTTGCATAAATTTCAAACATTACTCCGAACATTGCCAGACAACAGTTCGATGGCAAAAGTTTTACAGTAAAATAAAAAAAAAAAAAAAAAAAAAAAAACACAAACCGACAGCAGCGGAATTGGATTTTGGTTATGTTTTAGTAATTAAGTTATATTGGCATTACGTATACGCCCCGAAAGGCAGCAGCCATGCCGCGTTCATGCGGCACGTGTCTTTTAATTAATAGCAGATTTATAGCTTGAGATTTGTAGTGGCAAGTATATATATATACATATATATATATATATTTATATATAAAGGAACGTCTGTAAATGGAATTTTAATTATTCAAAATCTACAGTTTAAATATTTAATGAATTCATAAGTCTGACAGTTTAATTGCAAGAGTTTGGCGCAACTTTGGCGTTACTGGTATTTGGTATTGGTGCATGTGGCTGTGGCAAGCACCAAGTTCGAGTGGGGTGTCTGCAGACAGAGTGTAGAGGATGAGTTCCGTGGGATAAGTTGGAGAACTGTGTAGGTGATACTTTTGCTTATTTGCATTTCAATTTCGTCTGGAGGAGTTGTTGTAAAACTTGTTATGATAAATCGATACCAGCTAACACAAAATAAATGGTTATTTTTAACTTCAAATAATAAACAAAACAATCGATATTTAAGCTGGAATATATATACAAAAACAACTACATATATATATATATATATATATTTCAGTTTATTTAGAATATTTTTAATAAATTTAACTTGCTTAATGAAAAGTGAAATGAAGAAAATGAATGAACATAGAAAATGCGAAAATAATAAATAACAAAAAAAATTGAATTTGATAAAAGAAAAAATACAACAACTTTTTACATAGCATAAAATATTGTTGATAAAACTTGGCAAAAACGTTTGAAAACGTTAATTTTTTTTAACAAAATACGCATAATAATTGCGTAGATAAATCAAGAAAGTAGACTCAATTTATACAAATAATTCGCACAATTAAACAAATGTTTTTCTGCTCATTAAAAGCATTTCTCAGAAAATATAAAATTAAATTCTGTAAAATATATACAATTAATAATATTGATTCAAAAAGTAACTTTAAAACACGCATAATAATTGCAGAAAGTAGACTCAATTTATACAAATAATTCGCACATAAAAACAAATGTTTTTCTGCCCATTAAAAGCATTTCTCAGAAAATATAAAATTAAATTCTGGAAAATGTATACAGTTAATAATATTGATGCAAAAAGTAACTTTATTTTAACAAAAAAAACGTCACTTTTAAATTTGATATATATGTATTTATGTATATATGTGTATGTGTATGTGTGTGCGTTCCTTATGTGCCAAAATCACGGACATTGTCTCATTTATCGATTTTTGCCCATTGTACACACTTTTAAGCTAACGATGCAAACTCAAAATGTTGACAACAAACATTTTTCAAGCTGTGCACGCGTTTTCCTTTCTGTCGCTGTTACAGCTTTTACCGTTGTTGCTGTCGCTGCTGCTGCTGCTGGTATATATATGGTCTCTATGAGGTAGACCAGGCCTTGAACAAATACACGGAGCCCCCAACCGAGCCGACGAGTTGTTGGCCCGTTGGGCGCCTTGTTTAAATAAAAGCAAAATAGAAGCTGCCCCGCTGTGATTCCATTTTTGCTTGCCGTGTACAACACAGCAACTTTTTTCTTTTCCCTCGTTTTTTCTTACTTTTTTTGTATCGTTGCGTTTGAAAAATATGATTTTGCATAAATTTTTTGAAATACATGCTGGCATTGTAAGTCAAGGCTGAGATAAGCTAGTGAGCTCCACTGAGTGTGTTCCTTCGTGTGCCTCGAATCGGCAACTTGTAGCACCCACAAAAAAAAAATAAATATAATCAAGCACGCGGCGTCTAAAACACACAGCAAAAAAAAAAGGCTAAGCAATTCCCATGAGCAAGTGCAGATCCATAAATATCCTGCTTTTGGCACAATTAAACGAATTACAAAAGCTTCAAAGTATATTCATATTTCATTTTTATAATTCAATTTCAAATCAATTTCACAAAGAAAAAATTCCCAAAATTATTTTTGAGTTGTGGTTGTTGCATTTATTATCGATTTCTATGCAATCAAATATATTAAATTTTGTTACGAATTGTATCTTAAATTAATTCCAATTAGATTATATCTTAAATTAATATTTATGTTAGTGCCACAAGTACTCAAGTCATGCTACCCTGCCACATAATTTATGGGTGCAGAGGGTAAACAAAGACGCAAAACTTGAGCACGTTATGGGGGGGGATGCCGGATGTCATAAACAACTGACTCTCTGCAACCAAAAACTGTAAAATTATGAAATCATAAAAATATTTTTACGATTACATAAAAAGTTGCGAAAATGTGGGCGTGGCACATGGCACTGGCGTAGACAGAAAAACCACCCCCCGCGTCGCGTCGCCAGCAATTGCGTGATAGCACAAAATTTAACTTTAGAAATACACCGCACTATGACTTCATTAATTATCAAAGAGCCAAGCTTGAAAATGGCAAAGAGCGTTGCCGTCTAAATAGTTTAAGCCCTACCCCGAAAAAGCTTGAGGTCCGACAGCTAACAACTCAGCGCCATAGATTCTAATTACGCATGTCGCCGCATTGTGGGGAATATATTTTCTATGTATGTGGAGCTAAAAACCACATTTGAAGGAATCCATTAAAATTGTGGCACACACACTCCCCCTACAAATATCCACATATATACATAGTCATATATATATATATATGGAGTGGCACATGTGGTAATGGAGTAATGGTTTTTATGGGAAATGGTCGATGTTAAACTCTGCGGCTTTAACCCATATTAGCCGCTGCTTCCTTTTGGCCATAATTCATATTGTTTTCATTTGTTTTGATTAGCAAATGAATACCGTTAGCTGCTCCAATGGGGCACTCGGGATTGTTTGGCTAGCGAATCATAATCATAACGTGACTTGAGTAGGGCAATAAAATTTGGAGTATTTTTACACACACACATACACACACACACACACTTCCAGCAGCAGGTGTGCCTATCTCGCTCACACTCTGTTGCGTCTCTCATTGCGTGTTTCACTTGCCACACGGCAAAATCGGACCTGTGAATTTGTGGAGACTTGAGAACTTTGAGGTACCACAAAATTTTAATTTATGCTGTGCTGAGTGCGTTATGCCCCAATTATTTGGCGATGAGTGTGTTTGAGTGTGAAATCTTCCAGTAGAAAACACATATGTGCACTTAAAAAAAAAAAAAAAAAAGAACACTAATCAACAAGCGCAATAAAAGAACAAAATTCTGATTCTGAAAGTTTTTTGAAATGACTAAATTTTGAATTTTATTAACCATTTTATTTATTGGAGTAGTTAAAACTCTTAGTTAGCAGTTTTAAAACACTTAACAAATACATTAAATTTTAAGAACAATATTGAAATACTTATTTTAAAGAGGAACTGAAATTTATTACAGCGTTTTTTGCATGAAATCAAAAAGCGAAAAATCAAAAAAAAGAACAATATTTTAATTTCAGGAACGTTTTATGAAACCCCTCAATTTTTAACAGAAACAGTTTTTTCGGCATAAGTTTTTAATTTTAAATTTGTATTATATTGGGAGTAGTTAAAGAGTTTAGTTCCCAATTTAAAAAAAAAAAACAGATATAATCTAAAAATAAAACTAACTCGGTTCTAATTCTATATTCTATTCAATATTCTAATATTTATTTTCTAGAGGAACTTAAATTAATTACAAAGTTTTTCGCATGAAATTAACACGATATATAAAAGAATAAAATTCAGATCTGCACCTCGAACACTCTGTTAGCGCAAGTTTTTAAGTTTACATTTATTTGAAATAATGCATCTAGATCCCAATCTAATAACTCGAAATGTAAAATATAATAGAAAATAGAAAAAAAATAGCTCAAGTTAAAAATTTGTAAAAAAAAAAAAAATTGTAAATGAAATAAAAGTATTTAAAAGCACGAGATTAAAATATATCTAAACGGGCTAAAAATTGCAAGAAAAAATATTGCCAAATTTATTTTCTAGAGTTACTCAAATTAATTACAGCGTTTTTCTGCAAGTGTTAGATGTGAGTAGAAAATCATATGCCTAGTTAGATACGAACTCGAAGTGTGTGTATATTTTAGAGAGTGTGAGTGTGTGTTATAGTGTGTGTGTGAGTGTGTGTATGGAAGTATATATTGCCGTTATAAGTCAAACCTCAAATCGGCACTTCAGAAGCGCGTTCTATGGCTCATTTTGCTGTCGCTCGGTCGTCTCTCATCGCTCGTCGCTGATTGTTGCCACTGTCGTTTGGTGGCGCAACAAAATGTTGGATTTTCTTTAGACACGCGATATTCGCCGTTACACCCGATATGGGTATGGTGGTGGCTAAATGAGGTAGCCGCAGACGCGAATATGTACAAATTATAATTCATATTACATATTTGATGAAACACATTCAATCATTCAGCTCAGTTTTAGCCGGCTTTCTTTTGGCCTGGTTCGCCGCGGAAGGCAAAGCCAATAATTACGCATTCTTTGCCGTGTGGTTATTTTTTAATGATAAATGACCTATGGAAAAGTGTTGGGTAATTTTTCGGAGCTTATATCAAAAAGTTTAACTTAAGGGCTGTTTATTTGTTAGGTGGGCGTGGCCCTAATGTTGTGTCAAAAATACTCGCCATTGCCACAAGTCGTAATCAGAGAAATACATATGTGTGTGTGCGGTGTGTGTGTGTGTGTGTGTGTGTGTGTGTTTATTTATGACACGATAACAACAAAGGCAGGACCATTTGTCATCTGTCAAAGCCCTAATGCAGTTACATATTAATTAACCCAGCTATACGCATATCCATCTGTGTGTGTGTGTGTGTTGACGGTTGACTCCTAATGTTTGGTTATGAATATGTCTACAAACTGTTGGTCTCATAACTCATTAGCAGAGGCTCGACTTGAGTACTTGGATAATTAGCCAACAATGTTTACAAATTGTGAACATTGTTTTTTAGCCAAGGCAAGTAAATAAAAAATATTGTTTTTAATGCGATTTCTCAAACTAGAATTTCTTTGCAGTCGTTGCGCATTTCAAGTGCTTTAAATCGTAGCTGTCAGAAATTACAAGTGGCATGTTTAACAAAAAACCAAAAAAAAAAATGAAAAATGTCACTTTGAAAATCAGGCAACCGGTTTGCTGTCGCGCTGCAGTTGGCTAAAACTAAAACTGTTCTCTTTTGTGGAAACGTATAAATTTTCTATTGATTTATGCCAAGTTCGCATGCCATTTTTTCCGTTTTGCATAATTTCTGCCGTTGGCCAAATTGCAGGCAGCACACAAGGCCAAAAATATGGATGGAAGAGATAGGGTCTGGTCTGGCTTGGCAGCTTGGATGGCTGCAGTTGGATTGTTAAACGGGCCACCAAATGGAACTAACACAAACACAATTGTTGCAACAGTCTCTTCGCGGTTGGCAACCGACTGCCACTGCGACTGCCACTGCCACTGCGACTGCTACTTACTCCAGCACCCAAAATGCCAAATACAATTGCGAGTGCGAGTTGCAGCTGCAGCAGCAGCAGTGGCAGTGGCATGAATTGCGATGATGGAGCTATCCATTTATACTCACATTTGCATACAACGACGACCAGCGTGCAGCGCCAGTGATTGCCGCTGGGCGGAAGCGTCCAACGAGACGCCGCTGACACATGACATGGAAAAATGAAAAGGACGCAAACCAGGCCCTGCAACCATCTATCTACCCCTACCCGCCACCCGTACACACACACACACACACTCACAGACCAGCCAGTCGTCAACGGAAACAAATGGTCAAACGGTTGCCTCTGTGGCACATTCTCATACACACACACACACACTCACACACACTCAGTCAAAAAAAAAAAAAAGAAACCCGTAAAAACTGAGAACACTCGAGTCGGAATTAACCCGTGTTCAGCCTCTGCAAAGATTCATTTCTACTTTTCTTGAAAACATAAGAAACCACTAAAAACTACATTTTATTTCTTAGAAATGTTAATTATGTTGCAAACTTAATTAAAAACAATTGTTTTTTTTTTTCAATTAAAAAATAAAAATAAATTTACAACTTGTTTTAGCATATTGCCTGGGGCAATTTTATTTTCTGATAAGTTTTCTGTTTCTTGTTCAAACTAAAAATATAAGAAATATAAATAAATAAAAACAAGCTAAAAATGTAAGATATATAAATAAAAAAACAAGCTAAAAATGTAAGAAATATAAATAAAAAGCAAGCTAAAAATATAGGAAATATAAATAAATAAAAACAAGCTAAAAATGTAAGAAATATAAATAAAAAACAAGCTAAAAATATAAAAAATATAAATAAATAAAAACAAGCTAATATATAAGAAATATAAATTAAAAAAACAAGCTAAAAATGTAAGAAATATAAAAAAATTAGCCAAGAAGTACTCATATAGAATATGACCCATATATTTAGATAGAATATGGGCGAAATATTTATGTGATAAAAATCAGTTTCTTTTATAAATATATATTTTTATATTTTTTTTTTTTTTTAATTTTTGTAGTATTGGTGAGGTGTATGAAAAGTAAAGTATTTTTTTATTTTCATTTCGGTCATCTTTTATTAAAAAAAAAATAAAGAAAAAAATATAAGAAATCTAAAAAAATTAGCCAAATAGTTCTCATATGAAATATGACCCATATATTAAGTTAGAATATGAGCGATATATTTATGTGATAAAAATCAGTTTCTTTGATAAATATTTATTTCTATGTTTTGTTAAATTTTCGTTGTATTGTTGAGATATATAAAAAGTAAAGAATTTATTTTCATTTTCATTTCGGTCATCTTTTATTTAAAAAAAAAAATAAAAATGAAAAGCCAAATTCAAAAATATGGCATTTGTACATTTTTGCAGAGAAATCACTCGCATTTCAAACAAAGCATTTTCTATATATCAATTGCAAATATGATGGCCTAAAACTGAGCACACAAAAAAAAAAAAAAAAAGAGTTGAATGCAACATGTCAGCAATGCAAGTCTGCTTAGCTTTTGACTAGTTACTGTTGTTGTCCAGTTGCGTGCAACGCTCCGTTAAAAGTTGAAACCATGTGGCACATTCATCATTGAAAGTAAACAATTTTTTATTGTGCACCAAAAACTGGGCTTGAATTCATGCAACATTTTTCCAATTGCTGTTAACACACAAAGAAACACAAAAAAAAAAGGATACACTTTGAAGCACGTGCAGCGTACAGCAGAAGAGTCCCCAAGCACAGACAGAGACAGAGAGAGAGAGAGAGAGAGAGAGAGAGAGAGAGAGAGAGAGATGTCACCCGCTACACATGTATACAAATTGTAGTTGCAGCTGCGTCCATCGAACGACTTGACTTGGTTTTGGCACTGTTTGCAGTTGACCCGAACTGGAAATTTGTAACATGATTGCTGGCATGACCATCAGCAGACAACAGACAGCAGCAAAAATTCCCATATCAAGTGTGTGTGTGTGTGTGTGTGGGGGGGGGAGGGGTGTGTAACGCATTTGACTTTTGCATATTTGACTTTTCTTAAATGCGGTTATCTTTCTGCTGCTGCTGATGATGATGATGATGCTGCCACTGCCACTGCCACTGCCACTGCTGCCACTGCCACTGCTGTCTGTGCGCCTTATGCTGAACCAATTTGTGCCGTCAACCGTTGTTAAATGTGGAAACTTATCAAACTTATCAGTAAAACTGGAAAACCCAAGGCCACTTAATGTGGGTTTGCCCTTTGTGAATTTCAATACATATTAAACGGGTTATGCCGCAAAAGGATTACAACACTTTTGGCCAAAAAGCATATCATTATGCTTAAACAATTTTTTGACAACTTTATTAGGTTTCGTTTTGTGCGACGACAAAGTGTTCCAAACCCAGAGAGAGAGAGCGAGACAGAGAGAGAGCAAGAGAGAGAAGGTATTCAAAAAGGGTTTCGTAAGGCGTGCGAAAAATTCTAAGCAAATAAATAAGGCTAGCGTGTGGCAAAGTGGGGAGTGGGAGTGTGGAAGGTGGCAAGACTTGGGGTAGACGGTAGCCAAGAAAATTGCTATGCGGCATGCGTTAGCGACAAAAACTATTTTATAGCTGCTTCGTGTTGTCGTCAAGGTTCAGCAGGAGCTGGAGAGCAGAAGTGGGAAGGACGGCAACATCGACGACAACAGGCTCTTGGGATAACGGCTAACAAGGATGCTGAAGAGATGGCGAATAAGTCAACACAGCAAAATGTGTCAAAATGTGCAATTTATTTAATTTTTAGCACACGCTCTGATGTAGGATTGACTTAAACAGTTACCAGAGTCCGAGTAAAGTCATTTTCATACTTTTTGTTTTTGTATTTGTTTTTTTTTATTTGTTGGCATTTTCTTAGCCATTTCCTTCTCATTGTGTTTTTTTTTGTTTTTTTTAGAGTTGACGCTATTTAAGCGCCAAACTTTTAAGTTGCTTGGCGCAAAAGTTTTGTGTGCAAAATAAATTGGATTAAACCAAAAAGATGGCACCAGAGCGGCCATAAGGCAACGTCACAATGTCCAACAACTTGGCAACTTAGTTGCTGGTTTGTTTTTTTTACAATCCTACCCCAAGCTAAAAGCTTTGCAAAATACACAAATTTGTTTTTGTATTTATTTTCTATAGTGTACATTTTTTTTTTGTATATTGAAATGCATATTGCTGAAATGCACGTGGGGAAAAAAGTTTTTGGACTCGCTGGACTTGTCTCATTAGACAAATGAAGGAAAACTAAACGCATGTTTAGCCAAACTTTATGCATTCGAAGGCACTGTTTCGGGCACTCCGATCGACCAAATCAAATAGGGCAACAAAAAAGTTTTGACCCACACACGACTCCTCTGGTTCCCGCATAACCATAAATGTCAAAGTCAGGCAAAAGTTTGCATAGTTTTTGACTTTTAGCAGCAGCAGCAGCAGCAGTGGCCAGGAATGGGGTGTTTGGGGGGAGTCATGTGGTTGACATATTTGCTAGGGGATTATTAATTGAAACAAGTTAATTTGCGCCAAATATTGCCCAGCAAACACACACACACACAGAGACACAGACAGAGACACAGACAGAGACATCCCAAAAGCTGACAGTGTCAAAGCAGTTTGCTAAAGGCTGAGTGCCACGCCCAAGCCGCTTATATGCCATGAGTCGAGAGAGGAAGAGAAGGAGCAGGAGGAGTAGGAGTAGGAGTAGGATGAGTTGAGAACTAAGGGGTTATTTTTGGCTAACAAGCGGCACAAAAACGACAAACAGCCAAACAAAAAGCCTGCTACCAAAGTTATTAAGAGACATCATGTTCTGTCCTGTTTCATCCGGTTCGCTGCCTCTTCTTCTTCTTCTTCATCTTTATCTTCTTGTTCTTCTACCTAATGCTCGGCCATGTCCATGTCTATGTCTAGGTCTGTCCAAAAGGATAAACTTTTCATATGCTTTTGAATTAAACACTGGTCGACGTTTTTTTTTTTTTTTTTTTGCTATATATGCCATGTATATGTTTATTTGCCATATGCATAGCACTAGATAAACTTTCACACAAAAACCAACTTTTAATTAGCATTTAAGGAGAAGACATGCCTTAGCCACGCCCCCCTCAGCCCATACACAAAACATGAAGCACAGTTCTCGAGACATGGGGTCAAGAGGCCATCCAATTAGAGCTGAATGGAGCAATGGACAGGCAAAAAAAAAAAAAAAAAAATAAGTGCAGCAACTAAAAATTTAAAATGAAATCTTTGCCAGCTTCCAACTAGAAATCGTTTTATCTTTATACAAAATTTATATATATAGTATATATATATATAAGTATATATATTATATATATAGTTATAGTTTGGTCTGCTTATTTATGCCTCAAGTTATGCTGCCAACAGCACATAAACTGCCGACTGCAAGCAACAGTTCCCCCTCAGCACCACTACACCCCCCTTAAAAAACCCCCCGTAAACCTCCTGTAATCCACCACAACCAGGGCTGCCGCTGTAAATAAGTACTAAACTTTACCACGATTCTAGCTGGGTTTTGCTGCGCTGTGTTGTTGCCGCTTCCAAGGCGCAAATGTTTTGTGAAATGCGCTCAAGTCATAAATTTTATACAACACTGGCTGGCTAGCTGGTTGGGAAAGGGGAGGGTGAGGGGAACGGTGGACGGGTACTGTTGTCGGTTGAGTTGAGAGTCGGGTGCGGTCAGAACGGCGCTCGCCATTGACTTGCATTGACTGTGTTGTGTCTATATACTTGGCGTTTACTTTCTTTCAGTGTTGCACACTGCAAAAAAGTGAGTGCTATAAGTTGCTCATGAAATGTGGCATATATCGTTATACTTGATCAATAGCCCTGCTAGGCAAATTTATAACATAAACTTCATAAAGTGATGAATTCATATTTTCGCTGCCGGCTGCGTTGTATTTTTTTTATTTTTTTTTTTTTTATATAATTGTCAACATTTTTTAAAAAAAATTTTTTATAGAAAAAATTATATCAACATTCGATCAGCATATTATATATAAACATAGCTGACATTTGAGCATGTAGACTCTTATTTTAACTATGAAAAGATAGCTGATATTTCTTGCTTACATTATATATTTTTTTTATTTTCAGTTGTAGTATTTTTTTTATATTTTTTATTTACAAGCAGCCCGCAGCCCGCAGCTGGCAGTAATGTTGTGGAGTCGCTGGAGTCGACACTACACTTCATGGTTCATGGACTACTCTGCTGCTGGTAAAAAAGGCACAGACAGCGCCGCAAGCATTTGGCTTTTATAGTTTATTGATGCCGACTGGCGAAATTGCGAACGTATTGATGTTGAAAATATTTAAGCTGGCAACTGCAACGAGCCAAGACCAAGGATCAGGGCCAAAACAAACAGTGAGAATGGGGGAATATGGGTTGCGCCTGAGTGGTAGTTTCTTATTTATTTAGCTGTTTGTACATCATCAGGCAGCTCATAATGTTTGTGATTATCTGGCGGTGGGGCGTTAAATTTTAAAGCCCCCCCCCCCCCACCACAGGCAAAACCGAAGACTATGCAACATGCAACATGGCACGACACAGTGCAGCTGCACAAGTTTGCGGACAAGTTGCGGACAGGCAAATAACCAGAACCGCATATAGCACAGCGGAAATGAATCAAATGACTGGGTTGTAGTCAAACCAGGACCCAAACTCAAATGCAAATATGAATCTGAAAGTTTACAAGCAACACACACATAAAGAGAGAAAGAGAGAAAGGGGGAAAGGGGAGAGAAAAAGAGATTTTCATATGTGCAATGGGAAAATTTTCCAACTAATCGGATTCTAATGGCAAAATAATTATCAGAAGACTGCATAGTGCCACTCAAACACACACAGAGACAGACACACACACACACAGAGACACACTCACACAGATATATAGTGCATTCATAAATTTGCGAGTGCCATTAGTTTTACATTTGCGGTTTATGGCTGAGGATAACCGCAAAGTGAAAAGCCGCAAAATTTTCCAAGTCATACGGAAATGAATGGCCGACCACCAACGAAATGGAGTTGAGTCAACTGGAAGCAGTTGGCAATGCAGTTACAAGGACACAGCAGAGAACAGAGAACAGGACAAATGGCAAATGGGATGGAGTTGGGATTTTATAGCCACAATTTAGACCACAGACAGCTCAAGGATTCTCTAAGTTAGCCATGCATGTAATATATGTGTATGCTTCTCTCTGTGTGTGTGTGTGTGTGTGTGTGTGTTTCACAATCAGAGTTTTCAATTAACGTTAACAACTGCATATGAAACTCTTAGGGGGAGCGGGTGCAGGCTTTGGCTTGTTGTTGAAAAATTGTCAAGTGCAGAGCGCATTTGAGGCAAAAACGATGATCGCATATTGGCAATTAAATAAATAAGCTTAAACAAACAAACAAGTCGAAACAAGCAGCCAGTGGGCAAATCACAGAGATTCACAACCACAAGCAAACATGCCACGAGCATCACCACACACACACACACCAATACACCGACAACAACAATGCTCAGTTAGAGCCAACAGCTTTTGCTTTTGTAATAAGTTCAATTATATTTAATTAAATATTTAAGGCCGCTACATAAATTGGAGCATTCGCATTGTGGCCATGCGAGGAGTCAAGTGTAAATATTGCTACGAAAATGCAATTGCGCATTTCAAACTGAATGTTTGCACTCACACAAATGCAACATATATATGAAACATATATGTATAAATCTGCTCAGATTGTTTTGTGCCTCACATACATATTGAGATTGCTTAAATGCCACATTTACGGAATTTCACTTGCCGCAATTAAAGTGTGAACACAACAAACTGAAAATGGCGAGAAATAAGCTGCGCTTGACTAACAAATACCTTAATTGGAAGTAAAATAAACTATCAAATAAATAACTAAAACTATAAAAAAATATATATATAGATATTATACTATATATTTATAATTTGTATATTTAAGCTACACTCTGCTGTTTGGTTTTAGGCTGTATTTTAAAACTATTGTTGCAATAACTCTTCTAAAAAAATTCAATTCCAACAAATTTGACTAGGCTTCATTTTAAATGCAACTATTTAAACTTTAATGTATATTTATTCTGTAAAGAATATTATTTAATATAAGTAAAATACTTCTGTAATAATTTTCAAATTTTATATGAATTAAAATATTTTTATTTTAGTGCATTTTATTTGCCCTTCAACCATAAACATTATTTAGGCCAAGCTTCAACTAAACATAAGAATATTTGAGTATTCCCACAAAGTATTTACAATTATTACAACTACAACTTGAAAATTATAATTAATATAAAATGACTACATACATATATCATTATTAGTGTACAAAAAATATACAATATCCTTAAAATACAATTTTATAAGTTTTCTATAAGTTTTCGAGTCTTTTGTATAAATAAAATATTCAAGCGACTTTTTTTATTTTATTGTTTTATACTTTGTTTATATATTTAACAAAATAGCAATTTCATTTTTCCTATTGTACACTTACAGGGTATGCAGAAAAAAAGGAAAATCAATAAGCCTAGCGTCAATGTGGCAACTGAATTAACTTCATTCCACACGCATGGCATCATGCCACCACACCATGCCACTGTGCCAAAGTTGGCCAAAGTGAGGGGTCGCATGCCCCTTTGGTCTGGCGCTTAATGCGAAAATTCAATTAGTGGCATAATTAGTTGTGGCAAGCATTGAAGTTGAGATTTTTTGGCAGCCACTGAATGGACTGAATGAAGCCAACGAATGACTTAGTCGAGCAAAAAGCGTGTGCAATTCCAATGGCCAACTGCTGCTGCTGCTTTTGTTGATCTTTTCTGGCTATTCAATGGAAATTGCCGTCTTTTCGCAACGCTTGATTAATGCGTTTTAATTAATTTACGCTAATTTGGGAAGCAGATACCCCCAACCCCCCTTCCCCAATCCCCGCAGCGTTGCTTTAAAGCACACAACCAAATTAAACTCGAATTGGGAATTGAAAATATAAACAGAACCTTGGCGCATTGGGTGTTAATTAACTAAATGCAACGGCAATAAAATTGATTGTTTTCACTTTGTTTGCAATTCAAATCGCAGTGCCCCAAATGCCACTGTGACCTAATACCAATCGCAGCAGTGACATTAGGATCCGCAGCAGCAACAGCAGCAGCTGCAGGAGTTGCCACTGCTGCAAACGGTGAGGTCAACCAACGGAAATTCCCGAAAATTGTTTGGATCCGACTGACAGTTTTGGGCTAAAATATGCGCAGAGTTTGCGGCTAAAGCGCGGCTACATGGAAATTGCAGCACGGCAAATTTAATTATAGTTTAAGCCAGAATAAACACACACACATGCAGATGCACACACACACACACACACACACTAGCATGTATGCACTCAATTGTATAGAGAGAGATATGAGATACGAGGAGAGGCAAACAGAGAAACAACTCGCGAAACAAGTCAAATGGCAAGTCACGTTTCAATGGCTAATGAGGTCATGTGTAAGAGCCAATGGCGGCATGTACATGTGTATGTGTGTGTGTGTGCTGTATACCACTTAGTAATGTTGCCATTGTTGCCTAGGTACAGTTGTCATTCAGTAGCGAGAGCACGTTAGAATAATGAGAACGTGCCACATGCTGAATGGTAAGTCTGAAGTGCCAGCGACGGATATCTGGCTGAATGACTAAAGTTAACACTAACTTGCCAAACAAATAAACATGAAAACAAGCCCAGGACTAAGGACTAAGGACTAAGGACCCTCTGAACCCATACATCCCGATTATACACCCACACAGCTAAGGCCCAAAATGCCCAACGTTCCACTCAGCGGCCAAGCTCAGTCAGCGAGAACAATATGTCAACACACAGACACGCACACACACACACACAACACTTGAGCTTGTTGTGCATGTGTGTGTGTGTGTGTGTGTGTGTGTGCGGATGCATAGGCATATAATTTCAGCTTCCTTCCACACCTCAGCGCGTGTCCTTAAACTGTTTGCATTACTATTGTGGTCGTTATTCCAGTTGCTGTTGTTTCAGTTTGTTTACAGTTACCCATTTTGACAGTTGCATTGCAATTACAATTTGAGAAGTGTATTTTGTAATTACATACTCGTTGTATACATATACATACATATATGTATATATATATATATATCATTTTGCATATATTCAGTAATTTAACTGCACATGAGACCCAACACATTTTGAATTTTGTCACAACAATTAAAGAAGAAATTCTAACAAATTTGGTGCACATGAATAATTTCATATTGTCGCTTTAAAATGAGCTCAAACAGCGTACAAATTCTTGGCATCTGTTGAAAACTACTATAAAAATACACAATTAGAAATTTTCTGCTGCAAAGTTGAATTCTTTCAGACAAATTACATAAATAAATTCCACTTGCTTTTCATATAAGTCGAGTAAATAGGCTTAACTATGCTTGAGCTATTAAACTATAATCAAATTACTTTTAAAAAAAATATAAAAAAAAATTAAAAAATAAAAAACTTTTAATTTGTGATCTTAAAAAAATTTGGTTACACTTCAGGTCATATGAATTGCCGATGTAATGTTGAAATCCTTTGAAATCTAAATAAAAACAATATTTTATAGATATTTTATTAATATTTTGTAATTTGTTTTTTGAGATTTGCCAATTTTAAATGTAAAATATACATTTATACGTACAAAAATTAAAAATATAAAAACCCTTTAATTTATGATCTTAAAAAAATTTGGTTACACTTCAGGTAATATGAATTTCCGACGTAATGTTGAAATCCTTTGAAATCTAAAACAAAAACCATTTTTTATAGAGATTTTTATAAATATTTTGTAATTTGTTTGCTGAGATTTGCCAATTTTAAAAGTAAAATATATATTTATACGTACAAATTAGTATGCTGAAAATGTGCTTATTGTCGGCTTTCATTTCATATCGTTTGTTCTTATAAATACTTTTTAGAATGGTAAATTTTTATCTCAGCTCAGTAAGCAGCTAGAAACTTTTGCTTTAAATAATAAAAATATATTTAAAGCGCTTAGCTTAATCAATAGATACGACACGCTCGAAGCTTATGCACAAGCCGCAATCCACATGCGCACACATGTCAGACCACACACAGACACACACACACACACACACACACACACACACACACACTCACATTGAGACCATACTTGGCCATGACTCTAAATGCAAATATGTGACCCCTCTGGGGTCGCCCATCGCCCGTTTAGGTAGTTACAGTGACGACACAAAATGAGGTTTCACAAGTGGCCCCGGGTTACGACCAGAACCCCGCTCTCAGCCCCAATAATGGAGTCACGTCGCACTTATGAAAAATATGCGATAATCCAAAGTATAAGTTACAGGCTCAACCAGCCAGCAAATTCCGCCTCCATAACCACACAAAACCCTTTTGCAGCGCATCAAGCCAGGAAGACATTTCCAACGTACTTGAAAAGTTTTGTTATCAGCACAAGAAATGAAAAGCGGAAAAGTCATTAAAAAAAAAAAGAAAATAAAATAAAGGATTTGGATTTGGCATATGTGTTGCAGATAATATGTAAGATGCGTGTGGGTGGAGCGATTAGTTTGGTAATTAGGCGTAAAAACTTTTTAATTGCTGGCTACTGGCTTTGATAAGGGCCCAAAAGCCATGTGTAAGCCAAATATATATATATATATATTTATATATATTTTTTTTGTTAAATTTTAAATATTTTTTGGCATGGCATGGAAATTTATTCACCTGCTGCCGACGAGATAAATTCACGTGCACGTGCTCAAAATGGCAAGTGGAATGTTGGAAAAAAATAAATAAAAGAGAGAGCTGAACAAATATTGCGTAAGGACGAAGGACGAAGGACGCAGGACGAACAACAATGGAGGCGCTGGCCCAGATAATCAGGAAGTGGCGGCTTATTGAGCGTACATCAAAAATTGATTTGTGCATGCTGCCATGCCCCCTCCATCCCCCTCCCCGACCAATTCAATCCATGTTGACAATCGATACAAGCTGCGTGCCTGATTGTTATTCACGACGCTTGCACTTTAAGCCAAACAATAATAATTCATAATCGCATGCGTTTGTCCCAGCCAAAGGCTTAACGGTACAGCACAGCAATGCGTACTTCCTGCAGCTGTAACTGATAGCAGTTGTATCGCAAACAGAACAAGCCCCCTCCTCCCCTTTCCATTCCCAGCCCAAAACCTCTTCTTCACTTCCTCTTGGCTCTTTATCAATATGCATGCTTCTTAAGTGGGTTCATGTTAAATTGCGTTTGGTTTCTGCTTCCATGCTTCCAGCAACTGACAGCCGTAACCCCTGACCTTAGCCAGTGCTACACATAGAAAAAAAAAAGTCTTAGCTTAAATTGAAAAACTCTTATCGAAAAGCGCTTAAACATAAAAACGTTAAAGCTGTTGGAAATTTACTCGGCAAATAATTGTGCGATTACCTAAATTTATTTTCACATTTCCAACAAAAAAATGAGAACTTAAATTATTAAATTTTGTAGCACATCTAACTGATTATGTTATGATGAAGGCCAAAAGGGGGCACTCATAAATTAAGTACAATATATATGATCAAATTCTAAACATAAAACTTCCTTTGACATTTGTGATATTTATTTCATCCCTATTTTTCTTGTGTGTAGCAGCACTTTGCGACTATGCGTTTTTCTCTTTTCATAAATTTTTGAGTGACATTTTTGATGACACCGGAGCTTTGGGCCTGGCTGCCTGGCTGCTTGCTACAAAAACCATCTAAAGGCACCTGTCACCATGGCCAAATGTTGCGTGGCATACTAAAGCGCCAAGCGTTTAGATGTCAACACTCTCAAAAGCAAAATACATAACTCCCCAAAACTCGAGTCGTGACATACCCTCGAAATAAAATAATGCTAACAGACAAAATTCTATAAAAAAAAAACCACTTTAAATTTTTCAAGTATGGTTTTATTTTGGATCATAACTTGAGCTCTTCCGTTGGGAGAGCAGATATACATATACCCAAATATATATGCATATATATACCCCTTTCCGTTTTGTTGACTCCCACGGATAATAGGCAAATTATGGAGGGTGGCAATATTTCTGTTTTCTGCTTACGTAGATTATCTGCGAAAAGGTTAGGCGCTATGCGTTATCACGTAACATAAAGCGTAATCTGGAAGTGCGTGGCGCCTCCTTAAGTACATTCGCCATGTAGATTGCTGTTTAAAATTTGATGCATGCCCCCCACGCAGGCGGGGCAACAAATTAAAGAGCCCCCCCTACCCCCGGAAAGAAGTCACAAAGTGCTTGGGCCAGCTTTAAACTGAGAATCAGCATAACCTTGAAGGAAAAAAAAAATCAATTTTTTTCTAGATATGCGTTTTATTCAATTTTAACAAAGCTAATAAATGGATTTACAGCGCGTGGTTGGTTGGACTGCGGCATCTCTGTCATGTCGCACTTAAAAAGAGGGGTGAGGCGAGGGGGCGGGGGTATTTGTGGCAGAAGACAGTGCAAGATTTATGCGCCTTACATGCTAAGCCCAAAAGTATGCGACATAAGCTGCAGAGGCGCCAAATGCCGCATATGTTTGGCTGTTTGGTAAGCCGAAATTCAAATTTTTACTCCACCATTGAATACACATACCTGCAATCCACGTCCCCCTTCCCACGGCAACCTTAAAAGGGTTGGGGTTTTGGCTTAAATGCGCCATGCCATTTGTCAGTGTAATAAAATCAAACACAGCAGCTCGTGCTAACCTCAAAAACCGTAGAGCTCGCAACCGTTGACAGCTTACGGGGTGTGTGCGACAAAAAATACACTCACAAAAATATATTTTAACTAGAATTTAAAAAAACTCAACTGTGTATATTCCTAAGCAACTTCAGAAATAATAACTTTTCTATTTAATAAAATTACACACAAAAATAAATCAAATTTGTCAAAAAGTGGCACCTTTTCCACTTAGAAGAACGAATTTTTGAGAATTTGCTTTGTCATTTTCTTACAGTTTTTTTTTTGACAAGTGTATGTGGCTTTTGGCCAAGGCTATTGAATATTTATATTGGCCTTCGTGCATTGGCTTGAGCATTTACCTTGAGCGCTTTTTGAAGTTTTCACATTTATTTCACTTGCCCGACTCTGTGGCAGATTTCATCCAATCTTTGTAATTGTATGCACTTCGTTTTAATGCGCTTTCGTGTCATTTTGACGATGGCTAAGAGTACCTTACCTGTACCAGTGAGTGAGTTACCCCCGCCTCCCCCCAACTGTGAGTTCACCCCTTATATACCCCGATATATTTTTACGGCGCAATTTATTGCGGCAATTTCTCGCGCCCAAATGCAAATGCAGACTCTACGCGACCGCCGATGTTTACATTAGTTATCTGAGCTTATTTATGGGTGTATCCCAGGTATATCCTGGGCACCCACTCGCACTTGACTGGCAGCCAGGCAGCCACTCGGAGCTGGAGTGCTCCGTGTGGCCTTTAAAAATGAGCCAGCGACTGCTGCCAAGTGCCTATTAAATTAAGTTTAGTGCCGCGATATGGCCAAGCCTTTGTATCTAACCAACAAGCCCGCAGGCAATAGGGAATGAGAGATTTGTGGGGGGGTGGGGGGGTTGGCTTTGAAAAATCACCAAATAATTACGACGCTTACACTTTGTTGTTGCACTGGGCTGACGCTTATCTCTCTTGGCAACATTTGCAACAGCTCGACAAAGTGTCCCCAGCTAACTGTATTCCTATGGGAACCGGGCCAGCGACAAATTACAAATTCAACAAGCGCCAAGTGGACAACCCTCATTAATTTTGGACCCAGTGACTAGGCAGCGGGACTATGCAGCGGCAGAGCCTGTAAAGTTTTCTATTAAAATTAATAATGTTGCTAAAAACAAAAACAAAGCAACAACAACAACAACAACAGCAACGCCAAATAATTACAATAACAACGAGTCAACGAGCTTGTTGAAAAAGTGTCACTCAACATGGGGCAAGTTCGGGGGGGGTCACCTTAATAAGTTGTGCGGTTTTGCCTGTGCAGACCGTTAAATATTTATCAGCAACGACATTAATAAATGTTCCAAAGAAAATTACCAATGGTATCTAATAACAACACGGTTGTAAAAGGCACCCATAGCAAAAAAGGTGTACGAGGTGTATATGCAGCACAACACTATAATCCATGGAAATATCTCATTAAAGATGGGCACAAAAATTTGTTATATATAGCAAAAAGAATTAGTAAAAGAAGTAATTAATTTAAATAAGTTCGGCTGGTAAAAAATCTTTAATAAAAATTAATGTACTATATAGCAAAAAGAATTAATAAACGAAACAATTAATTGAAATAAGTTCGGTTGGTAAAAAATCTTTACAAAAATTAATGTAATATATAACAAAAAGAGTTAGTAAAAGAAGCAAGTAAATTAAATAAGTTCGACTGGTAAAAACATTTAAACAAAATTTAATGTAATATATATCAAAAATAATTAGTAAAAAAAAACAATTAAATTAAATAAGTTTGACTGGTAAAAACACTTTAATAAAAATTAATGTAATATATAACAAAAAGAATTACTAAAAGAAACAATTAATTTAAATAAGTTTGGCTGGTAAAAAATCTTTACAAAAATTAATGTATTATATAGCAACAAGAATTAGTGAAAGAAGCAAGTAAATTAAATAAGTTCGATTGGTAAAAACTCTTTAACAAAAATTAATCTAATATATAGGAAAAAGAATTAGTAAAGGAAGCAATTAACTTAAATAATTTCGACTGGTAAAAACACTTTAATAAAAATTAATGTAATATAAAGCAAAAATAATTAGTAAAAAATAAACAATTAATTTAAATAAGTTTGACTGGTAAAACACTTGAATAAAAATTAATATAATATATAGCAAAAATAATTTATAAACGAAGCAAGTAAATTAAATAACTTCGACTTGTAAAAACACTTTAATAAAAATTAATATAATATATAGTAAAAAGAGTTAGTAAAAGAAGCAATTAATTTAAATAAGTTCGACTGGTAAAAACACTTTAATAAAAATTAATGTAATATAAAGCAAAAATAATTAGTAAAAAATAAACAATTAATTTAAATAAGTTCGACTGGTAAAAACATTTAAATAATAATTTACACAAGAGAAGCACTTCAAATTGTTAACTGAAAATATGAATTCAAATTGGTGTTTTTGAAATGACATAGCTGAAATTGACATCATTTAAACGCAACCCGTTTAAAAAACTAATACTTCAATTCACTTAGCATAAAATAAGTTTTGACTTTCAGCCAGAGTCAAATTATACCAAACTTTCCTTTCTAGCAAAACAATCAACAACATTTGTATATTTGTACACACACTTTAATGGGAACACCTTCAATTGTAATTTGCGACATAAATGAGGGAATATTACATTTATTGTCTTTTGGAAAATTATAAATTTTGCTGTGCCAACACATTGCCACACATCAGAAAAGGAGGGGAAGAAGCCCTGCAACCAGCCCTTAACAGCGCTCTTGTTCCACTTGTAATTGAAACGAGCACCCACAATTAGTGAGGGGGTTGGAGGGGTTGGAGGGGTTGAAGGGGTTGTGAAGCTGTCATGCTCCACTCGAATGTAAAGTGAAATAATTAGCATTATGTAATTTTGTTTGTTTGTTTGCCAGCTTGTGTGTGTGGTAAGTGGTAAGTGTCACAAAAGTGACAGGGTTCTGGACCTAGACACAAACCGTATTACTTTTAGTTAATTAATTGAGTTGCCTCGTTATGAATACGTCAAGAAGAAGAAGAAGAATGACAGTTATCAAATTGGGCAAAATAATTTCAGGTATCCAAAACGACCAAAATCTGTTTTGTCGCTGGACTCTTAACAAAATGATGTTTGCTGAGTCGGTGGGGGGAGGTGGGTGGGGGAGGGGTGTGTGTAAGTACGTGCTTTAATTTAACTACTCCCAAATATTTGAGTCAATTTCCAAGTATCCCCAGACATTTGGCCTTTGTCTTTGTCGAGCGTTGTGTAAATAGCGCCTTGGTAAACAAAAGCTGCAAAACAAGGCAAAAGGGCTGGGCGAAAAAGAGCTGCTTGGTGGTTTGTTTGGTGGGGTGGGGGGTAGGTAAGTGGGAAAACAATCAAAGAAATTAGCAAACAGCGAGAGAACAGCCAAACAATAAAAGCACAGAGATGCGAAAGCACATAACGGAATGCAACTACATAAATAATTTAATATTTCCACTTCACTTCACTTCACTTGCTGCGCTGCTCTTTTCCTTCGCTCAATATTCGGGTTTTTTTTCTCTCTCTCTTTCTCTCTTTTGATTCTTTTGTTTTTTTTTGGTAATTTTATTTTTGTTTGCACTTCTTTTTGTGCTCTACGACGCTGGCAAAATAAGCAATCGAATGCTCAGTTAAATGTAAGAAAAATCAATTTTCCAAACCATTTTACGTCGTACCCCTCCAACCCACCACCCCATCACCCAAAAAACGCACTGCAGGCCGCCCTCCGGCTCAGTGTACACATGGCCCTCAACTGGCATTTTGTTATGGGTTTTTATGCACTTGTCGCCGGCTGCGGGCAATGCTCTTTTTTTTTTTGTTCTATTTCTGTCAACTCTTCTGCTCCTTCTTCCATGGTTCTTCCATGTCAGCGGAGGCAAATCAGGAGCTGAACAAAATCAATCGCCAAATCACTTCTGTGCGTTCTTCCATACCAACGAAGTCGTCCTTGCCAACGTTTAGCTGAAAAAAAATTTCTTATTATTTCGTAGGCTATTTTGATTCTATTACGTACATAAAACGCATGCTTTGCGGGAGGGAGGTGCATATTAATTTTAATAGATTTTACAGTTTAAAAAAGAAATTTATAAAATTATAATTTTATTAAAAAAAGCCACATTTAAATTCAAGTTAAGAGCATCAAGTATACGTCATATTGGCACTTTTTGTGTGTGTTTGATTTTTGTCTTTAGTTCATTGTTTGCCTTCTCAGCTGCTGCTGAAATTGCGCCTGTTGTTGTGCAAGCCAAAAAATAGCAGGCTAACGATTCCTCGGGGCCCGATTTCGAGAGTTGGCAAGAGAGATAAGCGCCCGCTACAAGCTCGGACTCCGGTTTCCGGACATGCCGCGCACGGCCACGCCTCCTATTCCGGCTGCCCCCCCTTTGGCTGCGTTAGGCACTTCAATTGTGTCACGCACGCAAGCACGCACGTTACTTCCGTTTTTCCGGTTGCCGGGTTTGCTATGTTATCCATCTTACTCGCTCGCCAGTAACTGCATCCTCTCTCTCTCTCTCTCTCGCTCTTACACTTGCTTCTAGTTGAAAAGAAAAATAGAGAAGTGAGAGATAGAGAGATAGAGAGAGGAAAAACAGCGACAGACTGGAAAATTTGCATGTTTAGAATGTTTGGACATGTTGAAATCTTCTTGGGAGTTCCTTTTGGTGCTAAGGATTCCCGCTGTTGTTGTTTTGCTGGTTGTTGTTGTTGTTGCTCTTTTTTTCTTGCCTGTGCTTTCCGCATGAAAATGAAATTTGCATTTGACAGTGACGTAGAAGTTTTCCCAAAACTACAGGGAACACTGCCGTGCCGGCAAAAACAAAGAAAACTACTTATGTTAATCTATTAAAACTTGTGGAAAAACTGCATGAAAAATAAAACGAACACTTGAAGAAAACTCCTCTTAAAATTTTGAAGAAATTGCCAGCTTATTTAACTCATGTTTCCCCTTCACCCAATACATAACCACTGTGATACCCCATTCATCTGAAGTGTAAACACATATCTGAAGGCGAAAAAAAACAAAGAAAAAAGAAACAAACTGTTTGCCACACAATGATGCAAGGAAGAGCACAACGCACAAAAAACTGTGCAGCACGTGTTATTGCATTTTGTGGAGATTTGCATACATATTTGCAATAAAACACTTGGAGAAAAATTCAATATCTGGATACAAACACAGCCAGCTGATCGAGATTTTAATTGAAGAAACTGAAACTGCTTAATTCAAGCAAGTTTCTTTTTAAAAGAAAATATGAGTAATAATAATAATTAAAGATTTAAAATAATAAAATTTAAAATTAATTTCTAATTTTGCACAAATACCATTTTTACATAATATTTCAAATTCGAATTTGTCTCAGCTCTTTTTTTACTTTGGACTTATTTTGAGAACGCTTGCAGCTAATTCTCTATATACTTGCTACGTGTGGCAACAGTTATAAAGTAGTGGCACAAAAACAAAAGTGAAATGTTATCGCCTCTCGGCAATAAGAGGCAAAAAAGTTATCGATTGTGCGCAGTCAAGAATAATAAGTGGAAAAGTTGGACTATGACAATTTCTGGAATGTTTATCTGCAGGCTATTGCCAAGTCATAAGCGGAAGATGCTAAACAAATTTAAAGCGCACAACGCCCGAAGGTCATGTTGTCATTTCCTGAGCAGCAACAGCAAATAGCAACAGCAACAGCAACAGCAACAGTAGCAGCAGCAACAGAAGCAGTTGTTGCTACCACACGCAGCTGCCACCGGATGCTTCGGGAAGCTCGTGCTACAGTTAAAAGTTCAATTTGCGGAATAGCGGCGTCGGCAGCAGTTACACGCTCAGGCGCCCACATTCCCATATACACACACACACACACACACATGAGAATAAGAGCCAATTGAAGTGTAAGAAAGAGCAGCAGAAACCAGTCGCAGCTTCAGCTTCAGCAGCAGCAGCAAACAGCAAAAGGAAATTTTGCGTTAAATTATTACTTTCCGCTTATGCAAAGCATTTGAGTTCGCCCACTTCGTTTTTGGCGCCATCTCTTGTTGTTCTCCCACAACAAGTACCGATCCAATGGGTGGGAAGGGGGCGGTGTAAGGGTAGGTGATGGCTTGCGGTTGGCTGCCTCTGTGCGAATTAGTATGTGCGACAACCAAGGAAATTGCAATAGCATCTCATGATGCCACTAAATGCACTGAAAGGGCGCTCGCCAACAACAGGAACAGCAACAGCAACAACAACAACAACAACAACTGCAGGCAATGCCTAGAAAAGATTGGCAAAAAAAAAAAAGCGAAGCTGGTGCAAAAAAATTCATTTGCTACATTTGCGAAAATTTTCATGCTGTCAACGAAAGGAAAGGGGTGGGCGGGCGTTGCGGGGTCTTTGCCATTTGAAAGGACACACATGAGGGAGAACGGGATGCTGTGTGCTGGAGTGGGTGGAAGGTAGGTGCAACCAGCCAGCCAGCCAGCCAGCCAGCATATTACACAAAAGGCAATGGCAACGGGAGCAGCTGGCACTAACTGAAATGAAACGAAACGTAACGGGGAAATTGCTGGCGCCGACGCCGCCAAGGATTCCGCTGCTTTCCCGCTGCTCATGTTGTTATTGTTGCAGCTGTAGTTGCTGTTGCTGCCTCTGCTGTTACTGCCTCTATGGAAATGCATTTTTAAAGTAAAACGGCTCGCTTTTGTCATTTTAATTTTGTGGATTTTCCATTTTGCATTTTCATTCGCAGCATGCCACACGAATTGTACCAAGGTTAGATGGCAAAACAGCAAAAGATACGTTTTTTTAATTGAAAATGTTGCAAGTCAGTTGCGACTCGTTGTTATGGGTGTCGTGTGTGGTATGTGGCACTTAAGTAACAGGCACTACACACACACACACACTCACTACACACACCTACACAGCTGTACCCTGCACTGTATGGCCATTTATCTTGCTCAAGGTAATAAAATGTCTATAATTAGTCATTTAATATACAGATTTCCGTTTTGCGTCAAGAGCCGAAAACTTTTTCCAGGCCGCAAGGCAGCAACAGCAGCAGCAACAGTAGAAAAAATAAAGTTTTTATATTACAGTAAGAGGGATCTTGGGAGCCATATGAAAACTGAAGCTGTACCCAGCCTGTGTGTGTGTGTGTGTGTGTGTACTTGTGTGTGTGCGGGTTATTTAAGCACAGCAAATGATAAACTACTAAGCAGCAGACAACGAGATGGTAGACCGAGTGGCGAACCTAAATAAATGTGCAATTAAGAGTTGCTCACTTTACCGTTGGACCGCACAATTTGCTGCCAACTTTTGCCACGGGCTGCAAACGATACACTCAAGAAAATTTTGGGGAATTTGGTACGCAGACAAACGTTGTCTTAAGCTGGCAAAAGATGAATCAAGGATTAATTAAAGCACGGAAAATAAAATATTTGATTAAATTGAGGAAGTCCATAAATATATAATAATAATAATAATAATAATAATAACAAAAATAATAATAATAATAATAACAAAAATCAAAATAATAAAATAATAATAATAATAATAACGAAAATAATAATAATAATAATAATAATAACAAAAATAATAATAATAATAATAATAATAATAATAATAATAATAATAATAATAATAATAATAAATAATTATATATATATAACTGATTAAGAATATTTAATAAAGAATATTTACAAAGCACAAACTGCATTTTATGAGTAGCTTTACAAAAGTAAAATTAAAAGACGAATACTTTATGTAATATAAGTGCAGCCCCTTTTCTTCAAGTGTACATTTATATAAAGACAATATATGGGTGTGTGTGTGTGTGCTTTGCACTTTTAACGTAATATGCCTTTTGGCTGGCTGGGCTATAAGCATTTTTATAATAAATACTGGCGCTTCCGTTTTTGGTTTCGCAAACTTCCTGTTGGCAATGAAGACGACGACGACGACGACGATGACGGCATCTTGGCTAAGACAACGTATACTTTCGTTGATAGCTTGCCAGTCCAGGCAGCCAGGCAGCTGAGAACAGCAGCAGCGTGATTTGCACGCAACATATGGACTGCTATGTGCAGCACACCCCGCACTCCGCACCCCGCACACTCCACACTGGACTTGTCGGGAGGCATGCGAAACTACGGCCGGGCGTGAAATAGCAGACGGCATCGTTGGCATCGGCGCTTCGCTTGTTGGCCGTGCTGCTTACTTGGCCAACTTGCTGAAAAAATAAATCTTGGGAGTTTTGCTTTATTGCCGCCTGCAGTTTTGGCCAACTGTATGTCTGTCCGAACCTGCCTGCCGCTGATCCCACCAACCAAAAACTTATTACGTATACGCCGCCTGGGCTCACCCTCTGGCTTGAGGCCTTAAACATTGGCTTCAAGCTTTTGTATTGTGTTACACGTGTTTTCTTAAGCATTTACATAATACCAAAAAAAATTCCTTTTTATTTTCTTTCGGTTTTTTCTTTCTTTCCGGTTTTTCTTTATTTTCTTTTTATTTATTTTTTTTTTTTGGTTTGGGCGCCTCGCACGCACTTTTTATTGGTTATTGTTTGCGCGACTGACATTTTAACGAGCACTTGAATAAATTTTAATGCCTTTTAAATGATTTTCATGTTATTGTGGCAAAAGGCTTGATCGATATTAAGCACAACCCCCAAAAGTGGCCAGTGAATAATCAGCTACCACTCCCCTTCCCCCCTTACTCAGCAATCTGTCATAATGACCAATATTCTACGTGTTTATGGTGCGACTTTAAGGTCATAATGGCAGCTCAGTTCTGGCAAGTTCAACTTGGCGATTATGCAACGCAAAAATTACAAATAATCTCCATGAAAAGTCCCTCAGAAAAAAAAGGAAATTAATCGAGATGATGGAAAAATAAGTACAGTAAATGAGATGAGAAAAAATGGGGTGTAGCGAAAACTGTCCATCTATAATTCCATTTAATGCTGGTAATCTTTGAAAAATGACTTTTTAGATCTTTCACTCTGTAGCTAAGACCAGAATGTGATGTTCCAACTTTAAAGTTATTCCATATGTCGAAAAGATCATATAAAATGCAGTTCATTCACAGCACTCAAGCAAATTTTGAAATTGATTTGTAATTCAAATTTCAAAATTGCCGCAGCCTCATTAAACACCCCTTTTTATTTATTTACTGGAAAACTTGTCAAAATAGAAATCATAATTAGCCTTTCAATTAGGTTTTAAATAATTTATTAATTAACTTTTAATTTATTTTTATACATCGCAGCATTATTTTTGGTAAAAATAAATTTATGCTTTTAGCATCACTTAAATTTTTTATTCAACAATGTAATAAAAATAATTTGTAACTTGTATTTCGTTTTTTCTTCCAAACTTCTTTAAAGCTTTTCATTTATTTAAATATACAACATGATAATTTGTATGCCTTATTATATATTATATATATATATATATATAATATATATATATAATATAATTATATTATATATATTATATAATTTGTATATGTATTTCTTTAAAGACTTTGAAATTATTATGTTATAAATACACCCCGCTTACCTGCTCAGAAACATCAAAGTAATTATTTGGTTAGCAGAAATATTATAGTTATAATCTGCAAGTTACTTGAGAAATGAGCAAACAATTGAAGATTTATTGTGTTGCTCATTTGCTGGGTGCCAGCTGGAGGAGATGACCAGGCAGGCAACCTGATTGTCAATCAGTTCTATTTAGTGTCCAGGTTCGGGCTGTTGCTTCAAAGTAAGGCCCTCAGCGACTGCTCGTGGCTGTTTTTCAAAACAAAATTAGAAGCAAAGGCAAACAACGACAGAATACGGCAAAAAAAAAAAAAAAATAAAATAAAAAAAATTGTAATGCAAATTTAATTAGGTTTTAAGTGCTTCAGCGCAATGTCGACGTCTGAGACGACGAATTTGTTTGTTGTTTTTGTTGTTGTTTCTTCTCAAATATTTACTTTGATAGCGGCGCAAAATAATCAAAAAGGTTGCCCGCCAACGGGTCTCCCACACTCTCTCTCTCTCTCCCCCCCCTCGGCCAAGCAATGCCAAAGGTGGTAATGAAATTTTTCGAGCTGTGTTTTAAAACAGTTTAAAGTTATTACGACAGGCTACGTGGGCATGCAAATTGATTTGGCTAAGAAACTTTAAAGCCTTATCCGCCTAGAGGGAGTCCGGAGTGTGGGTGGCCAGAATGCAAACAGTCAATGTTTGCGAAACGTGTCGTATACATAATATTAGCTACCAACTTTTGATCAAAAGTCAAAACTAATTTGCGTATGACCCGCATCACAAAAGTTGCCCACTTTGCCAAATTTCAATTGAATACCAGCGAATTTGGAATGCATAAAACCGATTTTGGTTTATTGTCTGTGAGTGAGACAAAAAGTTGCTCAATGACAGTTTTTAGTGCCAATGCAATATGCAAATATTTGACCAAGTTTATTAAAATTCATTTTTGTCAAATGCAAATGTGTGTGTGTATGTCTGTGTGTGTGCAAAATAGTGTGTGCGAATCCATATGTGTTGATCTCAAAACTCTTTACTAAAGTTTTTGGCAAGTTGCTACTCTTATGGCGGGTGCGCAAACATTCTAAGAATTTTGTGCTAAGCGGCAATAATTGCAAATTCCAGTGCAGCCACACACTCACACACACACACACACATATACACACACTGATTTTGTTGAAAACTTTGGCCTTGTCTAACTGTCTACAAATCGCAGCGCTTTGCGAAAATCTTTGCCAAAATGTTTTCGCATAGACATTTTTGCAGCCGAAAACTTTGAAGCGCACAAAAGTATGCAATAGTTTTTTATATTCGCCACATTGCATGCGGTCGTTTTGCACACAATGTAATCCACCGCATGGTGGTGTGAATTTGAGGTCGCTGTGCTAGGGGGGGTGTGGGGAAATGCAGGCCGACAAAAAATTAAAATTGTCCTATAATTGATTTAATGAACATGATAGCTTTGCTGAGCTGTCAGTTTTTTAGCCACATATGCTTGAAAAAAAAAAACTAAGAATGCGGTAGTCGAGTGAGCTGAACTCTGATATACCCTGAAAGCAGCTTTTAAATATAAATATTAGAATTTAATACTGGATTTGTTCTTAATAATGTAATGTACTAAAAACGTTATAGTCTATAAGATACTAGTTCACACAGATATGGCAATATCAACTCCGCTGTTCAAATTGACTAAGAATATATATACACCCATATGGGATCAAAGAAGCTGCATAAATATGCAGGAAATTAAAGTGTATGATTTCGCTATATATATAAAGATTTCTATATTGCAAATTATTTATAATTATTAGTTACATATTTAAATGTTATAATACATATTTACAAAAAAAACCTACTTAGCTGATTTTAAGCCACAGTTTAAATAATTTAAAATTTGTAGAAAAGTCAATGACGCAACATAAATGTTAAATTTATTGCAGAAAATTAATCAAAAAAAAACAAAATTGTGTTTTCGCCTGAAAAATCGGCTTAATTGACAGAAAAAACGGTTTTTAATAAATATCAGCATTTATATGTGTGGCATAACATTAAGCCGCAAACGAAATGAGTTAAGCTGTCACTTAAATAGTGGCAATCGCACGCCACGTTGCATGCCCCAAAGCAGCAAGAAACTTTCAGTTGATAGACGCTCAGCTGGGTGAATTGAGTAGCGGAAACGCAGCTTATGCAATTCATGCGTTACCTGCCCCCTGCCCACCCGTTTGACTGCCTCTCCGCCTGATTGTCAGCGACCATAACGAAATGGTTCACTGCACATTGAAGTCTAGACTTAAAAGTCTGGACTTGATACTGGCATGCTGGAGCCAAACAGCTGCAGAAGGCAACTTCAGCTTCGGTTTCCCCTTTGAACGTGACCAAAAAAAAAAAATGGATTGCCGTAGGTGTCAATTGTTTGCTGGTGCACTGCTCCCGCACACACGCAGATGTGTGAATTTATCGGTTGACATGACAATGCGGCAGCAAAATGCTTGCGTCGAACTGCACTTCAATATGCCACGGGCGGGATGGCCTCCATATTGCCAACTGCCAACTGGCGACTGCCAACTGTGGACTGTTGATTCTGGGCTAACGGGTTTTGTGTCTAACTCCTAACTCCAAAACCCATGGGTACAAAACTACCATTAGACAGCATGGCAGCTCTGGGCAAGCTCTCTTGCTGTCTATGCCTTCACTGGTTCCACTGCCATTTGTTCAGTTTTCGCTGCGAGGGTCTCCCGATTACAAGTTAGTTGAGAATATTATATTGGTAAGACTGCAATTGGTAATCAACCAATTTAAGAAAAAAACTCAATAAAAATTGTAATTATGAAGTAAATTATTTATATTAACTGCACTCTACATAAAATAGCCAAAATATAAATTTATAATTATTAATATCAGAAAAAAGGAATTTTTTTGAAAACAGTGGCTGCAAAAGAAGACCGAATAAATTCGCATTAAATCATTTAATACGAAATGTGTGTTAAATAACATACTAGAAAAATTGTTATGAATAATTTATTTAAGCCATAATACATTAATTATTATTATTAAATAGATAATAATGAGGCGTAAATAACATTTCAAACGAAGACACATTAATTTCATTTACTACATCATTTTGACCAAACTAATGCCAATCAGAGTCGAATATTTTGTTAAACTTTTTAACTAACTTTTATTTACTATATAGTTAGTTTGGATGATAAGTTCCATTACTTTCTAAAGTTCTACAACATTCACTATTAATATTATTAATAATAGTGTCATATCTGACAGTGTTTTTTAATCCTATATCCCCTGGGACGCTTTTTCTTGTTACAGGATCTTTAAAAAATGAAATAACGGAATTATGTGTTCGTGTTTTATTTGAATTCATTGAAAAACTATTTTTTGTGAACGGAATAAAATTATATAGTTAGTTTACTATATACCTTCATTAAAATTAATAACAACTTTTAAACATAAATTGAGTGCAAACATATTTGTAATTTAAATTATTCAGCTTAACTTTTAGCTAGCACCACAAAAAAGTATCTTGAAAATATATATATGTGTGAGTCAACCAGCTAGGTCACAATTTCAGTTGCATTGAAGGTGTCATTCGGTCTATTTATAATTTCGAGCATCCCTCGAAACGTGCCTTGGCTTTGGCAACTGGTCTGGCCACACTGGCGTCGGACCCCTCTAATGTGACCTCAACGTAAAATAATTGCTGACCAAAGTGCACTCAAATGCAGACTCATGGCCACACGTGATGACCAATGCACTTCAGGTCAAATGTTCTCAGTTGTGCATGGAACCAACTAACCAACCAAACTGCCAACCCAAAAACGCCAATGCCAGACCAAAAGCCGCACCCACCAGAACCAACCACCAACCACCTCCTCCCCGTCATCTTCACCTACAGCCAAAACGTGTGTGAATGGGTATTGTTATACAGCCGCAAGGACTCGTTGCTCGGCTCGTTATTCTTACTTTTTCGGTCAGCTTAGTTGAAGACAAGTCGCTGTAATTGATGTAATTTTTGTGCAAAGGTGCAAGACAGGCATCAAACTACACACACACAAACACACACATATCAAGATCTTTAACCTTTGTGCATTGTGTTCAACATTTGAGACCCTCAGCACAAAAGTCAGCTCGCATTCCAGATCCTGGAACCTGCACCTGCACCTGGAGCCAGCGCTATTTGAGACTTGCTTTTTCTGCCTTGCTCTGATTTTTCGCTTGAGCATTTAAAAATATTTTTTTTTTATTTTCTTTCCTCTTAAAAGTTGTAAAATTTTTAAATAGTTTAAGTTTGGTATAAGAAAATTTAATTTGTATAAATAATTATTACTCCATCAAAAGCAACGCCTCACATTTTATTTTGAGTGCTGGCAATAAATAATTTGGCTTTAAGGCCGCAACTTGAGCCGTTTAAAGATCGATTGCGGCGACATTAAGCCAAATCAATAAACCCGCCCTTTGTTTTTCTTGGTCGCCCATCTGAAGGTCAATTAGAATTGTAAGCAACGAGCCATATTTTTTTTTATTTTTTTTGCCTGCCTGTTACTTTTGCATTTTTATATTTATTTCGATTTTTTATTGATGTATTTGTTATTTTTGGTATTTTGTTACCGTGTTTACTTTGCCTGTTTTATCGCTTGCCGAATCGCTTATGACTTTATGACTGTCAGTCAGTCGCGCTTCTTATTTTTTTTTTTTGTCGTTGCCTGGCATATTATTTAACATGCGGCAATTGAATTTGAATTTGTTGACTTTTGCTTGTGGGCCAAAACTGAGCACCAAGTATTGACAGTTGGCTTTAATTGTGCGCACGTGAGATAACAACTAGAAAAATAACAACAACAACAAAAGTGGCTAGTAGAAGTTGCTCCTAATTGCAGCTTATGCAAAATTTATAAGCTGAAAATGTACTTGGCTAATTACTTAGAGTGAGTAGCCTAAAAATGGGTTAACATTTTGCCAACGGCTGCCGTTGCTGCTTTTGCTGTTGTTGTTGTAATTATTTTGTTGTTGCAGCTGTTGTTGTTGCTGTTGTTGTTGTTGTTGCTGCTGTTGTTGTTGTTGCTGCTGTTGTTGTTGTTGTTGCAGCTGTTGTTATAGCTATTGCGCAAAGCAGTTGCTGCTTAGCCGCCGGCCAAGTTTCTCTATTTTCCATTCTTAGTTTTTCCTTTAGTTCGCTCTCGTTTTCTCTCTTAGCGTGGGTACTTCAATCTAAAGGCGAAAATTGAACAAAGGACTTTGTTTGTTTTCAACTAAATTAGTGCAAATAGTGCACACACATATACACACACACCCACACACATACACACACAAGCACACACACCAAAGCTGTAGTCGAGTTTACCTTGTGCCACTTAGAGGCAACAACAGCGCCACTGCTTTCTTGATGCCATTCACTTTCAAACAAACACACACACACCCGCACACCTAGACATAATGCAGAGGTACAGGTGTATACACATACATAAGTGTGTATATGTGTGTGTGTGTGTGTGTGCGTGTACGTGTTGTGTGTGCTTTGGAATTGTCTGGCGCATTGTTTGGCCGCGATTTGGGCGCTCAAAGTATGCTATGCGAGTCATTACCTTTCATCTCAATTATACAAACAGGCATACACACACACACACACACACCAACACACATGTAGAATTAGCTGGAGTGTGCCATAGTTGAGCAAGTACGACAATTAGATACCCTTTTACAAAGAACTTACTTTGTGCAAGTCATAATTGTTAATAAACTATCTAAAAAAAAAAAAAAAAATTTAACATATTTTTTTTATTTTTTCAAACTAGCCACTTTTTTTAAAATTTGTAATATTTACAGGGTATAACAAAAGAGAAAGAGAGAGATAGATATATAAAAAGACAAGTTTTAAGCAGCAGTTTTACATAAATATATATATGTATATATGTTTATATATTTATTTAAAGAAATTCTTAGCACCAAAGACAAAACAACGTGCAGCAGCAGCAGCAGCGGTAGCAGCAGCAGCAGCAGCAGCAGCGGCACTGACGCAACGCCTCGCTGATGCCACACGTGACCTGCTTTGCCGTTGGCCAGGGTCGGCGACAGTGGCTGCTATATAGTCGCACACACTATTTTTACAAGTGTCTACTGTTAAGCACACGCAACACACACACACACACACACACACACACACACACACACACAGAAGTATAAATACACACGGGTAAACTTTTGTTGTGCCCATGCGAAAATTACCATGCTCAGAGGACACATCGTTCTCGTAGTCGCTGCCATTCCTGTGGCCGTGGCGTGCAATGAGTAGAACAACTTTGGCGCTCTCAACAACAACAAAAGAAAGCAGCAGAAGAAGAAGAAGCAGCAGCAGAAGAAGAAGAAGAAGAAGATGTATAAGCAGCAGCAGCAGCAGCAGTAGCAGCAGCTCGAAAAGTGGAACGTGAAAGTGGCAAGCAGCTGTAGCAGCAGCAACAGCAGCACAGGCACAACTATCCTAGTCCAAACACACCATCAAGAAAGCCAGGCTAAGAAGCTGACGTAGCCATAGCATTGGATTTCATTATGCGCATTTTCTACCACTTTTTACAACGCAACCCGTAAGCATTGCATACTTTTAGGCGCTGCCTGCCCCACCATTCCTACTGTACTCTATGTGTGTTGTGTGTGTGTGTGTGTCTGTGTGTGTGTGTGCGTTTCGAGTCGAGTCGAGTTTGCTTACGCGCAGACACTGAAATGCAATTTGCATAAGTTTCACAGCTTCTTTCGCTTATATAAAGACGACTTATATAAATATAAATACTATGTGCATAACCCAGCTGCCTCCACTCGCTCGTTTCTGTATGGGTTAAGTATGTGTTGCCGAGCTGTTGGCAGTTTTATGCAACACAGGAAAAAAAAATTAAGCTAAATAACAGCAACAACAATAACAACAACAACGGCGCTCTCATGGCAACGCCCAAGTATCTGCCCCGCACTCTGCTCCTTAAAAAAGTGAAATGACATTTTTTGTTTTTGTTTTTTTTTTTTGCATTTTTAAATGACATTGTGTAATAGAGAACTTATGTGACAGCACGTAAAGAGCACTAAAGCAGCACAAAATAAAAATGCAGATGCTAAAATTAGAAAGTTCTCCCAAGCACCTAGTTTGCAATAACTTTTAATATCCCAACATTTAATAAGAAAATACACCCAACTCGAGGCCAAGAAACCTAACCCGCTGGCAAATGATTTAAATTTATGCGCTGATAAGTTAAAAATTTATTATATTTATGCTTAACAAGGTTTCTCATGATTCTTTCAACCACAAATGGTGTTTATCAATTGAAATTCAGTTTTATTCTAGTTATAACCATAGCGGATATTTGCATATAATGAATATTGCGTATGCATTTTGCATATTTTATGCTTAAGTGCATATTTCCCATTTTGCATTTGTGGAATATAAATATATATTTTTTTCGTTGAAAAATTAGAGCAGAAATTTTCGATTTTAAATTCATTGCATTTTCCCAAAAAGGTCGGTATTCTTGTTTCTTTTGTAGCTTCTCTGCATATATTAAAATGAAATCAAAGTTGATTCAACTTGAAAGTTTAAAACACCATTGAAAATAAAGCACTAAAACTTGATGCAACTATTATTTTTTTTTTTAAATAAAAGTTTTAATTTTAATTTTCTTTATGTTATATTTGATTACACATTTTATTTATTTTCATATCGCATTATAACATGGAAATCGCTTGTCGCGAATTGTTGTATCAAAGTTATGAAACATAAAAATAGACATATGAAAATTATAACAATCAAAAGTTGTTGAACAGGTGCACGGCGAAGTAAGCATAAATAATTGTTACTAATTGGTCGTAAATATTGAAAGCAAACAGAAATTGTATATATATATATATATCAAAGGGAATTAATAAAATAATTTGATATATTGCAAATATTTAAGTTAAACAAGGCAACAATTAAGCCCAGCTCAATTAAACTTGTTTGATATGCCATAGTTATTTGAACGCAAAAACACAGCTGCCAACTAGAACACATTTGTCAACTGTTGCCTGCCTGCCTGTTTGCCTGCCAGCCTGCCTGCCTGCCACCCCGCCGAGACTAATCTATGCCAATGAGGCCGCAGCAAGCAGCTGGGCAACTAAGCCGCAGCACGCTTCACTTGGCCAAAATCCAAGTGTTGTCACTGCGTCTGCTTATGTTTGCCTAGGGGGTAGAGCTGTCTAGGGGTTGTGGGTGGGTGGGTGGTGGGTGCTGCTGTCGAATGGCGCCCCTCCCCTATCTCTGCCATTTGCGCCTCATGGGTAAATCACTCATTACACACTTTAGCTTGAGCGCACAGCGCGGCTGCTGACAAACTATGCACTTCAAAAAAATGTAATCTGAAAAAATCATTTTTATTGTATTTGAAATTATTTATACATTAACAATAAAATAATATTTATTTATTGAATTTTTAAAAATATATGCACATTTTTATTTTAATTTTAAAGAGCGCTTATTTTTGGTCTACTTTGACATATGCCAAATTTTTTTACTCCTTTAAAAAAATGACGATTGACAAAAATTAAATTTGTAGTACATAATTTTTTCAAAGTGTGCTTGACAGGGGAGGGCGGAACACGTCACAAATTATGTCAATTTGCTGATGCCCCTGCCGTCAAGAGACGCCTAGAAGCCTAGTGTGTGTGTGTGTGTGTGTGTATGTCTATGTTAGTGTTTAGTCTACTCTGCACTGCTCTGCTCAAATTTGACATCTTACATGGGAATTACAAACGCAACGCAAATTGCTACAATGTTTTGCGACAGCCCAAATACATATGAACATATAGATATACATATAAAAATATATATCTATATATACAACTCTGTTCGCTGCTTAAATCGCTCTTTCTCTGTCTATTTATATTTCTCTCTCTTTCTCTCTTTTTCTTCATCTCTCCTGTCGCCATTTTTGTGCGCAAATTTTTGTAGTGTGCCATAAATTACACGACTGGGAATTGCTTTTCTATAAAACGTGCGCATATTAAATAAATGTCAAAAATTTTACCATTCCCTCCCACACACACACACACATGCACACGCACATACACACACACATAAGCAGCCACACGTAGGCAACACAAAGAAGAGTGCAAACTGAAATTATGCGTGAGGAATTTGTTGCTGGCGGGTGTCCCAAAATTAAATTACGCGTAACATCATTTCAGGCCCTCTTTTTGGGTATTAATGAGCTTTGTGCTACATGTGTGTGAGTGTTGTGTGTGTGCTTGTGTGTGTGTGCCTTTGAATCAAACAGCTGTCAGGTGTACGGTCTAGCGGTAACCGTTGCCTAAATCGCTGTCAATCATCAATCAGCTTGCAAGAATTGACAACTGCTAAACGACTAAATTCAATATATTAAATGGATAATTTTGACAGAGATACATTTACTTGTCAGCCCTATGCTTTACTACTAAGTAAATAAATACCATCTAACAAATAGCCAAAATTAGTATTAATGTTTGTCATATGTACAAGCAATTCAATAATCATAATCTGAGTTGGCATAACACTTAATTACGATCATATTAATTATTATTACTACACTAAACAACCCCAAAAAGTGTCAACAACCTTTAATAAAAATAACTCACAATGTCCAAAGCTTTTGTATTTGTCAATCAATTTTAGATTTCTCGCTTTTTGATTAGTATTATAAATGAGTTACAATCCACTAAAGGGTAATATAAATAGATTGGATATAAATAAAAAGCAAAAAGCTGGAGATATCAATAAAAAAGTTGTCACAAATGTTAAAACTGGTTAGAAAATTATTCGATTTGATTTTTATTTCTTTTATTTATACTTTATTTTATTTATACTTTATTTTTATTTATACTTTATTTTATTATTTACATGTAATTGTACACTCGAATATTTAATTATTTATACTTTATTTTATTATTTACATGTGATATCACATTCGAATATTTAACTTAAAAATAAATTAACTTAGATCGATTTAACCATATTATATAAGAAATGTTAATAAATTTTCAGAACTCTCCTTAACATATCTTTTTGTTTTAAGAACCCACCTCAAAATGCTCACCTTCATCAAAATTAAAATAGAAGAAGAGTGATTTCTAATTTTTGACAAGAAGGCATCATTTATCTATAAATAAGTTGCTATTGCCAGTTTATTGTCTGCGTGTTTAATGTCATTAAGAACACTTAATTTAAGCCAAAACACGAGGGGCAAATACTATATATAATAAATGATTTGAGAGCCAATGTTATTAATATCAACGCGTCAAACATAAATAATTAATTAACAACAAAAATTTAGGTTAAGCTTTGGGTTCTTACTAAGAGTTCGACTTTTCCACTGCATTTATACTGCAGATATATATATATATTTATATATATGTGTATATATATGTGTACACATTTTCAATTGACAGCTGCAGGTTGTGGCAAAATATCTGCGGTCAGGGCAAATCCTCGTTAGGCCATTAAACAATCACCTCAGGCAGATGGAATACGGCGCGCTTTAACCACTGTCATTTACCGGGATTGGCTTTAGAGTTTGCTGTCGTCTCTATACCCGTCACCGTCTCCGGACGGGCTTGGTCCTTGGCGTATATATATCTTTATGCAGTGACATCAATTGGCAGTTTAAATGCAAAAGATGAGGCCGCCATGAAATCGCAGCTAGGCAGCGACAGACAGACAGACAGACTGACAGTTGAATGGACTAGAAGCTGGAGCAGGAACAGGAACAGTTGTAGTCGGAACCAGGGCACAAAAAGAGCTCATCGCTGGCATCGTTTCATTGTCGTAGTCATCGTAGTTGTCGTCAATTTAGCATTAATATTCCCACTCACGTTCCTGGTTGTGATTATGCGACTACGACGATAGCAACGATGGCAACGATTGTGGCCTGGGTCAGGGTGTTGTTGGGCTTTTAGAATTGTAAGTTGAAGGCGTGCTGGAGTTAGAGGTGGAGCTGGTGACTGGTGACTTTGGCTTTGCTGGCGTGCGGTTTGGTATTCGTTTTTGGCTTGGCTTCTCTCCTTGCGTGCTGTTGGCGTGACAGTTAAAAGGCAGCATTTTGTTGACATTTGTTGATGTTTCAGAAATCGAAGAAGGAGTCAAGTAATTGCAGCTACACAGCAACAAGAACAATAAACAATTTAATATTGTGTTAATGACTTTGTCAATAGACGTCGCGTTGTTGTTGTTACATTTGAAAACTACACTCGAGCAACGGTTGCTCGCATTTGTGTATGTTTCATATAATTGACTTTTAACTAAAAACCACCCCTTCTTTTCGTTTTTACAGTTTCTACTGTGGCTGTGGAGGCCGTGCTGGGACGCACCGCATCCTTGCCGTGCGACATTGAGCCGGAAGCAAAGGACGATCGTGTCTACATGGTACTCTGGTTCCGTGAGAGCGCTGGCAAACCACTTTACAGGTAAGTGTCGAGCGTAAATTCTGAATAACCAGTCTTTAATATGCAAAAAAAAATAAATAAAGGGTAAAAAATGGTGTCAAAGGTTTTTACAGTCTAACATAACATGCAAAGGGACATTATATAATTGTCAGATTATGACCAACTTGATTTTCTAAATCAATTTCTAATATTGCCTTCAATTAAATATGTAGTATTTTGATGATGTTATTTTAATACTCAAATTGTAGTTACTCGATAAAATATAATGAAAAAAAGTCAAAAATATTTCCACGACCAATAATATATTTCTTAAAATAAGAGACTAATTTTTTTGACATAAGTCAGGTGCAGATAAACTCTAAGAGGTATTTTTTTTCTCCTAATTAATGAGTTTTATCAGCATTTATTAGTAACACAAATATTTCAAATATAAACAATTATTTATGTGGAATATTATAAAACTCAGATGCTGATAAAAATATGGAATATTTTTTACCTAATTAATGAGCTTTATCATCATTTCGTAAAAAGGCTAATATTCAGAATGTGAATTATCCATTTTGTATATCATAAATGTGAATTTCAATTATTAATTGTTTCGATATAATTAGTTATTCTTCTGTTAAAAAATATCTCATATAAATTCAGGTAATCTATTTAATTTTACTTATTTCCTACTTTCAAGTATTTTATATTTCATATTTAGTTATTATTCTGTAAAAAAAAAAAGTTACCATTTAATTTCATGTAATCAGTTTAATTATTTTTTACTTCGAAGTATTTTATATGTTATATTTAGTTACTATTCTTTAAGAAAAGTTTCCAATTATTTTCATATAATATGCTTAATTTTACCTGTTTTCTACTTCGAAGTATTTTATATTTTCGACTCAATGAATATAGAAATATAGCAAAATTTAAATCTGTGTCAAACTTGATAAATACAGGATAAGCAGTTTGCAGATAAAATTAGCAAAATTGATTCGATTGTTGATGATGCTTTATGGGTTCGGCAATTCGACCTTCAGGATTAAACTATTCCCTGCAGAAGATTAAAAGTAATTTTAAATAAACTTCGAGTGGTTAGTTTTCGACGTTTTTGTTTCTATTAGTTCTGAGTGCGGGGGGGCGGGTGCAAAGTTACAGTAAGTTGCCCCAACGAGGGGCACTCACTAAAAGTTGTGCCCAGCTTTTGATTTATGCTCAGGAAGTGGGCAACTGTGCTGCACGTCATGAGAAATGGCGCCAGTTCATAATTTTGAAATAATTTATTATTTTAATAACATCATCAATATCAACTCAACTCGAGTCGAGGCGAATAAGATGCGAGGGACTGAACTGATGTGTATAGGCCAGTACCAAAGACTGGGTCAAAACAAAAACGAGGCGAGGCGAGGCCAAACGGTGCGACATGAACTCATATATTAGCCGCAGGGACCAAAAGGAAAGGCAAAGGACATCAATGGCAGTCTGGTACGGCTCAGGTTTAGGGGGCAGCAAAATAATAGCAGCCAAAGTGAAAACTGTTTTGGCGGCAACTTTGATTATTTTAGGGGACGAGGGGGTTGACAGGACGATGGTTTTACTGCTGCTGCTGCTGCTGCTGTTATTTATAGAGCTAGGTCTGTGAGCGTGTGCTTAGGTTTAATATGTTGCACATTATAAGCAGACATCGATATCCTTTAGCCTTGTCAATTTTGCTTACATGTGTGCTTCCTTCACCAATATGCTTGCCAGCAGCAGCAGGATCTAAGCTGAACAGGAGTCTGGGAGCACAAGGGACCCAAGCACACAAGGATATGAACGCACGTGTATATCAAGGACAAACGCGAACTGTTCACGAGCTGTTGCTGCTTGCCCCCGTTGCTGGTTGCTGTTGTTGTTGCTGCTGCTTCGTGCACTCAATTGGAAGCAATAAATTTCAGTGCTGCACAGACAATGCGCAAAAGAGGGTGACAATGAGGTAGATAGAAAGAGATAGATAATGTTGAGTGTGAGAGAATATTGTTTGCCAAAAAACTAGGAAAATGTCGAAAACAATAATGTCGCAAAAATTTCCGACTTTATAACCAAAATATCCGAAAGTGATTCGAATTCGATTTCCCTTCAATGCTGCTGCTGCAAAAAAAAAAATAGTAGCAACAACCAAATAAATAAAAGACAGTAAACAAGCAACAGTAACAGCAGTGACAACAACAACAACAACAACAACAACAACAAGAGAAACAACGACTAAGCCAAGCCGCAGCAGGCACAAAGGTTACGACAAGGGCTCTGGTGGGGTAGGTTTTGGAGCGTTAGGGATTGGGTTCTTTGGCATCAAATTGCCAGCACTGCGTGAAATCGAAGCCAACTCAAGTTAAAAAAAAAAAAAAACAAAAAAAACAAAAATAAAGCTGAGACGAGAAAAATAAAACGCCAAAATTGAAAGGCACAGGGCACAAGCCCTTTGTATGTGTCCATGTGTGTCTGCGTTGGTGTTTATATGTGTGTGTGTATACATGTGTGTGTATGCATGTGTGTGTGTGTTTTCATTCCGTTTGGCACATTTTGTAAGGATGTCACAGCTTGCAGTCCGGAACCACGCCAAAGCCTTACCTAGAGCCCTGTCTAGGGTGCTCTGCATTTGACAGCTTCACACCAAAAAACAACAACAACAACAACAGCAACAACAACACACATAACAAGCAGCATAACAACAACAACAACAGCAAAATGCTCTAAGGCCCTGAGGCAAAAATATTAAAAATTATAATGTTAAAATTTACTTTGTTGTCTGGACCAGCTGAGCTGAGGATTCTTTTTTTTTTTTTTTTTTGAGGAGTTTGCAACATTTATGAGAACCTTTTTTTTACCTTTTTATGTTGCTCGCCTAGCTGGGATTTGTTTTTTTTGAGTGCTGCGAATTTTGACCCTTAAAATGTGATTTTCCTCAAATGGTTTTTATTTTTAGTTTTTTTTTTCATTTATTTTATTTGCAACACTCAACTGTTGTGGATTTTATTCAAGCAGCATTATTAAAATTAACATTTGGCATTTGGGTGCATGACAGGGCAACTGTAGTAAAAAAAACATTTAGTTTTGCCCAAAACGTCATGTTCAATAAGGCCAGTCATCCAGGAAAGGGAAAGGGAAAGGGAAGTGAAGGAATAAAGCCAAAAGCAGCTCAAAAATATCATCGACAATGTCAAAGGGCGCAAAGACAACTTTGCCACTGGCTTGGCCTGGTCGTTAACATTCATACCAAAAAAAAACAAAACAAAAAACGGTAATGCTTATAGAACATGGCCCGCAATCAAGGTTAATTGATTTTTAAAGCCAGCTTGGTTGCCAGGCTCGACAACGAGGATTGGGTCTTAAATAATGAAATTTGCTGCACTGCAATGTGCTACACTCAGAGATCAAAAGTGGATATAAATACTAAAAATTACTACTTTTAAGTGAAATACTAATTTGGAATAATTTTTGTAGAGTTCTCAAAACATGTCTATTTTTTTTTAAATCTAAAACTTAAACCAGTTGCGCTAACGTGTTAATGATTATTATGGTGCTCAGTTCACAAATATTTATTCATGATAATAGTCAAAAGCAGCTGGTATTTTTTTAAGCATGTGCTTGAGTTTGACGTAGGTAATTTCTTTCAGTGCAGCTGTGCGTGTTGTCGCTGCCAGCTGTTGTGGTTGTCAAAAAAGGAGCTATAATCCATGTTACGGCCGAGGCTAACTGCCGTAATCGTCAGCGGTGGTCCGCCATGTGGTCCTTGCTGCTGCCCCATAAATACACACATACAGAGACATATACAATCAACATTTCAGACGGTGCGTCGCGTCGAGTTGGCCATCGAAAGTGCATTCACTCCACCTCGCACTGTGCATGTTTGTGTGTGCCATGCACTTGGCGCTCTACTTGAGAATCCGACGGCCACAAAAGTAATAAACCACGAAATGGTATTCAAAATGGCTGGCAATAAAATCCAGCAACAGCAGCAGCAGCAGCAGCCAGAAAAGGAGCAGCAACGACAGACGTGGCAGCAGCAGCAGCAGCAGCAGTCGATGAAGGCGGCAAGTTGGCCAAAAGTCGTGCCAATGGCAATTAACTCGAGTGCATTTTCGGGGTTTTACGAGCGGCACGGCAACAACAACAACAAAACGTCTGGCAATGGGGCAACGGCAATTGCAATCGCAACAGTGCCGCACTTTGCGCACAAATTTCAGTCAGATGGGTTATTTAAAAGTGTAATTAAGTTCTCACACATATATGCATGTGTATGAGTGTGTGTGTGTGTGTGTGTGTGTGTGTGAGTGTGAAAAACGGAAAGCGCATGCAAATCGATTTTCAGGCACTAAACTTTGACTTGGCATTATTGCATTCATTCATTGCCATTGTGGCCAAGAAACGCTTACGCTTACGACCCATTCAGAATTTCTAATGGGCCTCAGTGGTTTTTCGCAAACGATGGTCCATTGTTCTAATTTTCTGCTCTAAAATTCAATTGCTTAAGCAAGAGTTAAGTGTGTTAAGTTTCTACAGCCAACTGAACAGATCTTTGGTATAGGCTATAGAATTGCTTTTAATGTTAATTTTTATTAGCAAAAAAAATACTTGAAATATTTCTAGAATTGGCATGTCCAAAAATTATATTATTAGGGATTTTTATTCCAAAAATAAATAGTTTAAAGCAGCCAAATATATGCGACATAAGTGAAAAACATATTGAATTAAAATACTTGAAATATTTATAGAATTGGCATGTCCAGAAATAATATTACTAAGGCGTTTTTATTTCCAAAAATAAATAGTTTAAAGCAGCCAAAAATATTCGACTTAAGTCAACAACATATTGAATAAAATACTTGAACTATTTCTAGACTTGGCATGTCCACAAATTATATTATTAAGGAATTTTTATTCCAAAAATAAATAGTTTAAAGCAGCCAAAATACACCGCATAAGTTGAATTAACATATTTAAACTTTTTCTAGAATTGGCATGTGCAAAAAAATTTATAATTGGCGAATTTTCATTCCAAAAATAAATATTGAATAACTTAATATGCTGTAAAATTTTTTATAATGTTAGTTTTTGTTTCCAAAAAAAATACTTCAACTATTTGTAGACTTAGCATGCCCAGAAATAATATTACAAAGGCGTTTTTATTCCAAAAATAATTAGTTTAAAGCAACCAAATATATGCGGCTTAAATCAACAACATATTGAATTAAAATACTTAAACTTTTCTAGAATTGGCATGTGCAAAAAAATTTATAATTAACGAATTTTCATTCCAAAAATAAATAGTTTAAAGCAGCCAATTATATGCGGCAAAAGTCAACAATATTTTCATATTGAATTAATTAAATACGCTATAAAATTTTTTATAGTGTTAGTTATTATTACCAAAAAAAATACTTAAATTATTTCTAGAATTATCATATCCAAAAATTATATTATTAAGGAATTTTGATTCCAAAAATAAATAGTTTAAAGCAACCAAATACATGCGGCTTAAATCAACAAAATATTGAATTAAAATACTTAAACTTTTCTAGAATTAGCATGTGCAAAAAAATTTATAATTGACTAATTTTCATTCCAAAAATAAATAGTTTAAAGTAGCGAAATATATGCGACATAAGTCAACAATATGTTCATATTGAATTAACTTAATATGCATATAAGAAATATCCCAAACAAACAGAAAAAGTCACTTCGACACATCATGCAAATATATAAACAATATCTTTACCAAAAAGTTGATGGAAAAATAATAAAAACAGTGGAATATAGCTGGAAACAAAAACATTAACAACAATATGAATTCATTTCTTTAGATCATGCAAAACTTTGTTGAAAATCAACAATCAAGAACAACAACAACAACAAGAAAAGGCAAACGAATTGGGCCACCAAGATGAAAGTTTTATTTTGAATTTATTGCCAAATTTATTGGGCAACACTGCATAAATTTGAACTTGGCCATCACGCAGGAGTTTACGTTTTTGTTTTGTATATGTCTGTGTGTGTGTGTGTCTTTCTTCTTCCTTTTTTTTGTTAGCTTTGTTTTTTCATATATTCATATGCTACAAATTATATAGTAAAAGTAAAGAAGCAGCACCAGCAGAAAGCAAACAAAACAAAAAACACCAGCGGCAACAATGTGCGGAATGATGCCAACAAATGTCAACACTGTTTGTTGTGTGGGGCAGCGAAGGGGCTGAGGAGCTGAGGAGCTGCGGAGCTGCGGAGGAGAGATATTGTAACTGGTTTGCTTGTGGAAGAAGCGTGGAAATTCGGTAAAAACTGTTGTTGGCAATAACAAAAGAAATTTACAGATATTACACAGCATGGCTCCATAATAATACCAATACACACAGAAAAAAAAAGAGAGAAAAAAACAAAGGGCCAGTAAAACCATTTGCATATGTATGTATTTTGTGTGTCTGTGTGTGTGAGGGGGGGGGGGGAGGGGTGTTCTGAATGAGGGCGTGAACAGCTCTTTTTTCATTCATATTTCTCGCCGCAGCTTTTCTGTTTGTTTTTTTTTTTTTGTTTTTTTTTGGGAGCAAACCAATTTAAAATTTGTTTCGAGTTTTGTCCAGTTCGCATTGCTTACTTTTTGGCAATTCAGTTAAGCGATGCCCTCTTTCCCCCTCTGTCTCTTTCTCTATCTCTCCTTATCTTTGTGTCGCTTAAGTCTTGTTTTTTGATGCGGGCTGCCAGTCATAATCCCTACCAATTGCCACCTGCCTAATATGCCACAACTTACGGGCACCACAAAATAGCACCAAACGCATCTGCTCCTGCTGCTGCTTCTGCTTCTGCTGCTGCTCCTGCTCCTGCTGCTGTTGGTGGTGGCACTTCTGGTGTCCCTTTGTGGCCCCCACATAGTTTACCGACTTTTGTCTGGCGCTGCATAATTGAAGTCAACAGTTTTTTTCCTACCTTAAAAGGTGTGTGTTGCTAGTGTGTGTGTGTGTGTGTGTGTGTGTGTGTGTGTGTGGGGGACATGTGTTTAAACTGTCAAAAAATACCATCAGGCACACGAGCAACGAGCCCAGGATACATGAACGGGGACACGCTCTGACACATATTGTCATAAAATTATTCAATGGTTATTGTCAGCGTCATCAACACACACACAAACACACAAACACACAAACACACACACACACACAGACTCACACGAGTACACATATGGAGTTAAAAGTTTTTGGTCCCTTATTTTGTAGCGGTCTTCGCTTTTTCCCCCCTTTTTGCCCTTTTGCAATTTTTTTTGAATAGCATTTTCGAAGCGTTGCAAAAAGAAAATGGCAAAAAACATTAAATGGCAATATGAGAATACTGGCCTACATATATATATATATGAATATACATATATATAGATTGGATTAAGGTAGGGACATATGCGTTTAGACCGTGAGCGTTGCCAATAAAAAGAAAATAGAAACAACGTAATTACCCAGCCATGTCCAGAAGGTTTTCCGAAGGATTTGTGCGCTCGCTCGTTTTGTTTAAATAACGTGGCTCATTCATTCGGGCAGAAGATAAAGTGCTACCAATTAACGCAAAATAAATAAAACTCAACTAATTGTTGGAAAAAATAGCGGGGACAAAAGAAATGAACGAGCATCAGTCTGAGAGCTGAGGTTGGACCCAAGGCAAACTCTTCAAAAATGGACAGGAAAGGAACGGGGACGAGGACGAGGCGATGCGATGCGATGCGAGACGGGTTGTGGCATCACCCACTTGGCCACTTGGCCACAATCGACGACAGTCAACATTTCTACAACTGCCACAATGTTGTTGTTGTTGTGTGTTCATTTTCTTCCTGCCTGCCTGGCAAAGCGCTTGGCCCACTTCTATTTTCGCTTCTTTCCTTTTTGGCCGCCATTTTCTTTACAATTTTTACTGCTCGACGTTTTTTTTTTTTTGCTACTTTCTTTCTGCCTTTTGCCTTGCTCATTGTGCAAACTTGGCATTATTGTTTCCTAAGGCCAACAGCAAGAAAACACAACGTCAACAGTGGCCAGGCTGGGGTCAGGAAGAGTGCCTGGCCTGGCCTGGACCAGCTTGGACTGGGTTTGGGATGGGATAAGATGTAGCCTTAGACAGCAATCCGCACCTTGTCTTATCGCTGTTGTGTTGTCTCACATTGTTGACTAGAGAGGGGCGTTACTCCGCCCAAAATGCAGCCTTTGAAGCTACTTGATATACCCTGATACCCTGTATGTAATTATTCCAAATAAATGGGATATCGCTAAGTGATTTTGCATGTCGAACAAGCAGTCGAATAAATTATTTACTATTAACAAAAAAAAAAAAAATAGGAATTACGAACAGATTGCCAGCATTTATACGTTGTAGAATTTTAGATTAGAGGCAAACTTCTAGTCAAGCATTCGCAGCCAGCATTTGAAATAATTTTTTTTATTTTCGGTTTTTTTTATACTTTTGTGTTGAGTGCGTAAATCGTAACTGTGTGCCTTTTGCTTACACACACTCGCATATATATTTAATTAAGCTAATTAGGGAACGTGCCTGGGCCAGAAAGCGGCTTAAACGCGGCTTTTGGGTACGTAATTTATGCGCCGCATGGGTTGCTGCACTTCAACAATAATTAGAAATGTGTCTGCCTGGTCAACACATGACGCAGTGTCTCAGCATAGGGGTCACAAGGGAATGGTTGGGCAAAAAGACGTCTCTTGATAAGCATAAGAAATATGAGCACCGGATATAAATTGTGTCAGCGGCAAAATGATAAAAAACCACTTAAAGGCGCAAACAATACTCCGCTGTCAGGCAGTCGGCACAATGACAAACCGCTCGACTAACCGCAAGCGCAGCAAAAGCAAGAGGGGCAACAATAGCAACAACAGCAACAGCAACACACAAATGGCGACAACAACGGAAACAACAAAAGGACACAAGTTTGCCAGGGTCTGTCTTTGCTTTTGCCAAGTCATTTGCGGCGCATTCGTTGCTGTCGTCCTGGTTGGCCTGGTCATTGGGTGGGGTTATTGGGCTGGTTGGTGGTCGGAGGTTTGGACATTAACAAATACAATAAAAAGCGCCAAAGATAGCACGTCAGGCTTTTTAATGCGCAAAATTGCAAACGTTGCCGAGCTGCGAAAATAATGCGAAACGGAAGAAATTAGTTGCGTGCAAATTTATGCTCAAAGGTTTTCTCCTGTGGGGGGGGGGGTCTGGTCAACACACAGGAAAAGGGTCATTTTGTAGACGCGTGAAATTTCGAACCTCTACATTTTTATTTTAAAAGCCATTTTTTTTTTTGCGTCTTATAACGATTCTTTTTATTGGCCTAGCAATGCGACATTGAGTGAATGTTGGCGCTGCCAATCGACAAATGCGGCAGTTACAAAATGCTTGAATTGAAAAATGTGCCAAATTGCGGAGCCCCATTTTTGTTAGACTCTGCAGAAAGCATTTCCCTCCTCCCCTCCTCACCCTCCCACGTCCTTCTCTGTTGGCATCCACAGTATCAGTTCCACGAAAACATTAAATTTACGAGTTTGACATAGATGGTGCGGCAATTTCCAAGAAGACAACTTATCAGCAATACGTACTTAGATAAATAATACAGTAGTCGCCCCCTAAAAAGGAAGAAAAAAAATTAATGCTTTTCATGCTGTTAAAAAAAAAATTATATATATATAAATTTGGTATTATTTCAAATTCTTGTAAACATATTTTGCTTGAAATTCATACTTATCGAGCAACAACTGTAAATTGCTGTCATTTATATATTTTTGCGTATTTTAATGTGCCCTCAACTTGTTCTCTTCCCCCCTCTTGCAGCTTTGATGTGCGTGGCAGACCGTTTGAGAAGGCGTTGTATTGGTCAGATACAAACTCATTTGGGCCACGTGCGTATTTTGTTACCGGTCAACAGCCAGCGAAATTATCTGTGGAAAATATACAGCTGGATGATGAGGGCGTAAGTACTTTGCTGCCCCCCCTGGTTCACTCTCAAGCCCCAACAAAGTATGCTTTATTATTTGGCTAATGCATTTGCCGCTTTTGGCTTTCTGTCAACAGGTTTATCGCTGCCGCGTGGACTTTCAGAACTCGCCAACGCGTAATCATAGAATTAATTTAACGGTTATTGGTGAGCTGGCAACCAAACTTTGAACTTAAAGAGTCAACTCCCTTTTCCCTTCTACTATTTTTTTTATTTTTTTCGCAGTTCCTCCGCATCAAATACTCGTGTACGATGCTTCGGGCCGTGATGTTGCTGGCGCTGTGGGTCCATTGCTCGAGGGCGATAATATTGTGTTGACATGTGAAGTGCGTGGCGGTAAGTAAATCATGATAAACGACACAGACCAACACACACACACACACACGCACACACACACACAGACACGTGCACATCTGTGTATAGTGTGTAAGAAATATACACGCAGTCAGCTACTTAAATGTAGCACTCAGACAAAAGGCTATCAAGCAAGGATGACAAGCAATGCCACACACGCAACATTGCCCCCCGCCTGTCTCTGTCCCTGAGTCTATTTAAAGAATTAAAGATGAGGCATTGCAGATAGGCGCGCACACGCTGCCCAGTGCTCTACACACAACAAAATCGTTGGGTAAATGTTGACCCAATACTGTTATTTATGTAAGGCACACCAAACGGAGCAAATACGAGGTCAGAAGTAGCCAAAAACCTTTCAATGCCTAATTAGGCACATCATAGTAATTAATAAAATGCTAATAATGCTGATTGATTAAAAAGAGCTGGTGCTTTTTTTTCTGTGTGTAGCTGCTGCACAGTCTGGGGCGGAGGTTGAGATTGTGGTTGAGGTTGAGGTTGAGGCGTAGTCGAAGCATGGCTCAAGTCGTCGTAAATAATAAAAATAAATGTGTGTCAGAGAGTCTGCGGTGACTATGCCGACAAGAACGAGGCCGAGAGGAAGGGCAAACGAGGCGACAGACCAACCAACCACACGGACGTACAGACAGACAGACGGACGGACGGACAGACAGATAGACAAGCTGCGGCTGCGACTGCGGCTGTCATTGCCACTTTACTTTGAAAAATGCAACAATTTTCAGCGTCTGGATTTTGTCGCAAGGCGAACGGAGCTGCGCCAGCTACGTTGCCTATGACCTGTAGGCATATGCGGCATCGTAAATCTTTAAAGAGGTCTCCAAGGTGAGTCCGTGGGCAACAACAACAACAACAACCAAAAAAAAATCTACTTTTTTATACTGTTTGCCCGGCAAGTGTGAAAATTTTGTACAAGTTGCTCGCTTCGCTGAACTGAGCTGAGCTGAGTGCTCGAGGGGCTCCGCATCGCAGCGACCATTATAAATCATTAACTTTCTGACAACAATATTTTTTTTTTTATTTTTTCGGCGTAGAGGGGAGGAGCCCAGACGTAGCGCAGACTAAATTGTTAGTGCAGCGGCTTAAATGAGGGAAAGGGTATTTGTGTAAGCGGCTTTAACCAATTTGTTGGCGGCTGACAAAACTTAGCCAAATATTTTTGCATTATGAGTGAAAAGTTCATCGTTCTTATTGGCTTTTTAAGTTTTTTAAATTAACAATCAATTTCTGTTTGGAATTTTATTTCAATATATTTTTAAATTTGAGATAAATAAATTTTAAGTTATACTAAATTAATTTCGAGTGAACTATTTTGTGACAGATTAATTTATTTGACAGATTAAAAATGGCTGCTAAAAGTTAATAAAAATAAATTATGACATGATTTGGTTAATAAACTAATCTAGAATTACACGGAAAATAGTATGAAATATTTAACAGTTTAAAACTAATTAGAAATATAAATTTATAGAACTGATTTGGGATTATTGTTGACTTTTATTATGTTGAAATAAAGTGAATAATTTGTAGAATGTATAATACTAATATTAGAGCGCTGTAAGGCATTGCAATTTAATCAATTTCAAATTTAATCAACTCACATTGCGTATACGCCCCGCTTAACAGGCACTGGAACTGGGATTGGGAGTGGGTTTGGGATTGGGTATGAGCTTTAACGATTGGTATGCATTAATGATTTCACCAGGAGCCATTTTCAATGCACACTGACTCTAGTAAATCCTTTGCTTTGAACTACACAAATAGTTGGCTCAGTTGTGCTCGTTGCAACTGGGCTGTGGCACGCAACTCCTGCTGATATTCACGTGCGGCAGGCACTCTGCATGCAAAAGGATTTTGCTTTTTGCATTGCGACGCGTTGCGTTGTGTGAGTGACTTTGGAGTCGCAACCTTTTGGCATTTGCTGCCATGTGGTTTGTTTTGGTTTTTGGCAATGCGTCACGTACTCAAAGGCGTCAGCTGCTTTGATTAGCCGCATGTGCCGCAACGAGGAGGAACGACGACGACAACGACGACATTTGCTACTTTGACACCTGCTGGGCGACACACCCTCCTCCCTTGCCTTGCCAGTGATTTGTATGCAACAATTTCGTTGAGAGTCAGCCAGCCAGCCAGCCAGCAATGCATATTTCATTTTCCACCTGCAACTGAAGTCGGCTAACAACCCGCTGAGCGCTTTGCCAAATTAACTAATATTACCTTCCAGACGACGCCACATGGCAGCACAGATACAGTTGCACAGAGAGAAAGAGCTAAGCTCATGCAAATGTTGCAAGAGTTTTATTTTTTTTTCTTTTATGGCTGTGTGGCACTAATCATAGCACGACTGGGCGCACCAACAATAAACGGCAAATGGCCAAATTGCTTTATCAACTTTATTAACTTCGACTAATAGCAATTAATACCAGGCAATAAAATGCTAATCTGAGCGAAACCATAAAATCCTCCGGCTCGCATCCATTCAGTCCAAGCAATTTTTATGGCCAAGCCGCAGCTATGCATAATTTTTGGTGGTGCGTCCAGCGGGGCGGATTCCAATTGTCGACAACCTTAAGTATGGCTTAGCAGTATGCTGTCTTCATTACTGAAGGGATTAGAGAGGTGGAGGGGGGGCGGAGATGTGTGTGTCCCCACATACACTCAAAGAAAAAACGATGTATTAAATTTCATAATAATCATCATAAATCTAGAGAAAGTATTTATTTATTTAACAACTTTAAATAGATAAATTCAAAAAATGAATCATAAAATTAATTTTTCAATTAATCAAATCTTGAGAATAATTGCACTTAATTTTCTCAGAAATACTTTACAAGTAGAGAATTTTATTTTTAGACTTTGTTTTTTCTTGGATTATCAATGTACTTGAACCGATTAGAGAAAGCGCTCTACAATTTTTTTGAGTGTACTATATGGGAGTATAATGCGAGCAGCTAAATGCCACAAGGCAACTGTTATTTGTCTATTATCCCCGCATACTTTCCGTGCCGCACTTTGGGCACTTTGTCGTCGTATGTGTTCTGTGACTATGTCCTGGCCTTGGCTTATTGTCGCCAATGTCGTCGTCGTCGTCGTCGTCGCCGTCGTCGTCGTTGTCGTCGCTGCGTATCCTTTGCAATCAGCAAACATTTGGGCACTAAATTCCCTAACTGGCGTCCAGCACACTCAACTATCAGCTACTTGCTGCTTGTCTCTCTCCCCATTCATCCGCCCCCTCGCGCCTTACCCCGCTCTCTAACATTGCTCCGTAAAGCCAACCCCAACTCAGCACTGAGCTCATCCATGTCTCAGCTGTTTGTTGCTATTGTTGCTCATTTCCGCCACATTCACTTGGCTGACTTAATGGCCAAGCTGCAGTAAGCAGTAAGCAGCTAGCTTGCCAAAAACCCACCCCCCCTTTACCCGTACCCCTCCCGTCGTCAAGCGCCACATCGAAACGTTTTTTTGGGGGGCACTTAAACGGATTAAAAATATTTTGTGCATTTGATATGTGAGCCAGCGGATAAAATGCTTTTAGTTAGGGTGCCGGGCATGCGATGCGGGGGGGAAAAAAGGTTCCGAGGATTTCGATTACATTTCGCCACAGAGCTAAATTAAAGAAGCCAGATACTTGTGTAGATAAAATAAGATAGCATAAAAACAGAGAAAAGTCCTATAAATACGCAATATTAATTATTGGTAATTTTCAAGATAAAAAATATTGATTAATAATCATTACTTTATTTAATATAGAATTGTCATAAAACAGTGAAATTATGATTGAATAAAGCAGAGTAAATATGCATAATCCCATCTATAAAATATTGCTTATTATAATTAGTTCCCACATTTTTTTCAATTAATCTAATTATTGTCAGTGCTATTAATATTTATCAATAATTATAAAAATAATTTATTATTGCTTTGATTTCATCTCGTTGCTGCTTAATTCGATTAGAACGAGATTAAAAAAAATAGATATATATTTATATTCATTCGCAATTGTATTTAAAATGATCTTATTTGATTTTTTTTGCAGTTGTCCTTTCAATTTTCAACCGAAAAAAAAACATTAAGCTTTGCATTCATTTTCTCTTTTTGTTTAATTTTTGGCTCATTTAACATTCAGGCTTTGGCGTTTGTCTATCCAAAGTTTTTTTGTTGGCTGATAGGGTCAACTGGACATGGCATGATTGGGGGGTGTGGGGGGGGATGCCCACAACTTTGCTAGTTAAGCTGGCTAAGCCTTTTTTAAAAGCCTTGGGTACACACTGCTAAATGCGCATTATCATTAAAATGTGTAAAGTTCTTTTTGGCCATAAATTTTCGAGTGCGCCGCTGCTTTTGGCAGCTGCTTAATAAGTTATTGCGAGTTAATAATGCATGAGAGCCAAAACTTTATCCGCATCAGACAAATCAAAAATAAAATAAAAACAAAAAAACGTAGATATTTGCATTAAATGCTCAATTTTGGGAATTTGTATGTGTGTGTGTGTCTCGTCCATGTCTGCAATTTGCATAATACAATTTGGCTTGGCTTATACAATATTATTCATAGGTCGACCGGAGCCCACTGTCACCTGGTTGAATGGCTCAAGGACGTTGGAGGCGGGCAGCGGTGTATCGATGGGCCGCCATGTCACCGTTAATCGTTTGGAGGTGCCACAAATAACGCGCTCCGCTCTGAACAACACCTATCGCTGTCAGGCATCCAACACCAAGCTGGTGGCACCCGTGGAGCGCAGCATTCGCATTGAGATGTTATGTAAGTAAAGATGCATTCAATTAATGGGCACATTTAATGCGGGAGTAAAACTTTTACAGTGAAACCGACATCCGTCAATTTGACCAACAAGTTGAAGGTGTTCTCGTCGAGCACACAATATAATCTCACATGCATTGTGGCCGGTTCGGTGCCCGATACGGAAATCAGATGGACACAGAATAATCGACCCTTCAAACGGGGCATGGTAAGCTGATTGCAAAATCCCAATCACACATCCATTTCCAAGTGTCAAGCGACTGTCATATTTATGACTTGTCATTGACATTTTGATATCTTGCACTTGTAGTTTACCCACCTGGCTGGATTGAGTGCGCCCACTTTTCTAATCGATTTCACTCTATTTGGCCCCGGGCGCCATTTTCTCCACACAGCTGTCAACGAGCCAGGGCAATGGACGCGTTTTATCCACTTTGTCATTTTATCCACAACCTGAAGACGATGGCACAATGCTCAAATGCGAGGGTTCAAATCCTCGACTACAAAACTCAGCCATCGAGGACTCGCTCCTGCTGAATGTTATGTGTAAGTTTACTATATATATATATATATATCTATATATAGATAGGGTTGGTGAAAATCCCATTCTAATTTCCATAAATATATCTAAAGCTGCACAAATCAATGTTGGCAGCGCAAATAAGTCTAAATTATGTAACATTATTTGCACAGTTGCTGCTCATATGTCAATATTTACATTCCCCGACTTTTTGGTAAAGAAATAAATAAAAAAAAAATTAAATAAATAAGCGGGCAGCAAAATATTTCTCCTACTTCTCCAACACTGGTCTTATTTGCCAACGTCATAAATTTTTCTTTATATGATTATCAATTTCTAAAATTCACAAAAAATAAAACAACACCAAATAAAGCTCAGCAATGTTTTTTCTACACAAAAAAAGGTCACAGATTTATACAGCCATAAAAATATATAAAAGGCGAAAATTTGCTTTTAGCAAAATTTTGGATTGGGCGTTTTACTAGTTTACCCAAATTTGTCACTTTCAACACTTAAAATTGCTTTTGCCAGCGCGCAAGGATAATCATACATTTATTGAATTTTAAAGTCACCCAAGCGGGAAATTTAGACTTACATCGCGTAAATATAATATTTATATATATGCAAAGCAGACTTATAAATATTAAAAAAAAAAAACAATACAGTCCTATGCCAAAATAAACTCAGATTAGTTACTCAAAAAATTTTAAGGATTTAAAGGGTTAGATTCTGTTTTTTATTATGTAAATTATCGCAGATGAAATTTACTCTGTTTGTCTAGACAAATAAAGTGTACAAAATTGCTTTTTTTATTATAAGCATGAATTATTCACTTCACAATCATAAAAAAGACAAATCTGGAAATACATTTTTATGCCTGACAACTGCTAAAAAACGCGTTAATGTGAAATAAAAGAGTTTTAAGGAGTGCATTATTTTTGCTATATAGACCTTAAATTTGTAACAGTGTGTTTTATATTAAAGCTTATTCGCATTTTAAACTGCGCGAATTAATTTCAGTCAAATTTGTTTTTTTTAGTGAAAGGTGTTTGATTTAAGCACTTAAAATTTTGCCATACGTTCGAAATTTATGCATACAAAAGTGTTTTTTACCTGATGCAGTGCTATATATATATACAGCCCACCTTTCGATAAATTATCATTATGTTATAAAAATAAATTTACACTAAATTTTTTATGTAATCCATCATCGGTATTTGTGCTCCCAGCTCAGCCACGAATCCGCAAACAGCCTTTTGACGATGCCAACAATTTTAATTTAAAAATTTTGTCATATACCCATTGGTTTGAGCGGCAGTATTCGGGGTTAACCCGGCTGTTAAATTTTATGGCCATTCCTCGCCTTCTTTACAATTCTCCATTTTATTAAGCAATAATATTTTTCGATTTTATATTTTTATATCACAGCCTGTGCCATAAAAAACGCAACGCACGTCGTACCAAAAAAAAAAAGAAACATTTTAATTTAAGGCGTGCGACAACAAAAAACCAACAACAAGAAAATATGTTTATTAAAAAAGGCAGCCAATTACCTATTGAGTTAATAGTAGGAGTTTATAAGAAAAACACAAATTTTTGATTTTTTTTGTAGATCCACCACAAGTAACATTATCCCTGGGCTCCACGCTGCGACCCGATGACATCAAGGAGGGCGATGACGTTTACTTTGAGTGCCACATCAAGGCGAATCCCAAAGAGCATCGCATTACATGGTCGCATGATGTAAGTATCTGAAGCAGGTAATTGCCTTGCTGCAGGTCTCCAAAGTAAACGAATTTATTTGCAGGGCCTGCCTGTCAATCAGAATGTCTCCTGGGGCATTATTATCTCCACAAGATCCCTGGTGCTGCAGCGCGTCGGTCGCGTCCATTCCGGCTACTATTCCTGCTCGGCGGCCAATGATCGCGGCGAAACACAGAGTGCTCTGGTCAACTTAAGGATACGCTGTGAGTATTATATATATATCCATCTCTATAATATATATAAAACAGTTGGCCAATATTTTATTATTGCAACGTTTAACAGCATACAGAAAATTAAACCGATACAAATTAAAAATAAATTGCTTAGTCGGGATCAACTTTCTCGCGTTTTATAAATTTATAAAATTTCAGAATTTAAAACGTTCAATTTTAAATGGAATGAAAATTATGTTGGTAACAGTCAAATTTGCGCAAAAATAATGCTGACAGTTGGTGTCAGTCCAGCGAAGTAATAAATATACATAAGCGCAAATTTATGCACAAATAGACACCAAATAGACAACACTCACACACACACACACACACACACACACATCCACACAACCACTGCTGTCCAGTGTGGTGGCACCACCCACCATCCACCAACCCACTTGATAAGCTGTGTGGAGCATTTCAACAGTTCGCTTCACAAAATCACAAAAACCTCCGTTTGTGGAAAACTACAGCAATAACAAATCCGGCAACCAACCAACAACAACAACAAAAAATATTACAAAATATTTTGTGCAAAATGCCGTAATTTGAACAATACCATTTACATAGTTTTTGTATATGTGTGTGTGTGTGTATCTTTCATATTTAATGGTTTTTCATTTCCACCTCTTTACAATGACAGGAATTTACAATTTTTGACTTTGCCAAAAAACAACATAATAATATACCAAAAATATGTAAAATTTTATTTGACACACACAATACAAATGCATTAAACTGCACTTTGATAATGTGATTTTAATTCTAAAACTATTTGATGACTTATATAGGTTAAGAGTAAATGAAACTCAATCATTTCATAGAATGCTTCTGTCGATAAATGTTTTCATTAATTTTAATTTCAAACTTGCAGTCAAAGCAAAATGCACATTTCAAAATATTCGCATCATTAAATAAAGTGTTTTTGTATTGTAAAATTTAATCAATACATTTCAGCAAGTATTTTATCAATTAAGTGTAATGCGATTTCTGCATTCAGCGGTTAATTTGAAGTATTATTTATTGAAATTCTTTTCCAATGACTGTCATTGTTCGTATATAATAAATATTATATATATATATACTTACTTCATAATGATCTAATTGGACAGTAACAATAATCGAAATGTCTTCGGCTTGAGCAAATAGTTAAATGCTTTTGATTATTGTGATTATATCAATATAAAATAAATTATCTGTTAAGTGAATACATCACAAATAATTGACTTGTATTTCGAATATATATTTTGATGGCAAAGCGTTGTTTCATTGAGATGGTCCAGTCAAATTTATTGGTCTTTGAGCCACATAGCTGCAACTACTACATTTCATAATTAACTGTTTTCAATTTGCTGTTGACACTCGTTAACAACTACACATGTAATTACACAAACACGCAAAAGCACACACGCGTGTACACACACACAAACACACACACATATACACAAGGCATATTTCAAAGCGCAATATAAATTCATTGCCTGACAATGGGCGCAAATAATGATTTCAGGCTTTTGTAAACACACATATTGAAAATGTCTCAATTACCGTTATATAGCATTTACTTCCGACTGTTTTTCTAAATAATTAATGATGCTTAAATATATATAAAATGTATACGTTAATATTTCTTGCAAGTTTGCTATGTATGTGAACATAAATATGAATTCATATGTCGTCCACCGTCGGACACAACAGCCTGACGTGTCAGCTGGACAGCAGTTGAGTAGGGCTGGGGCATGGATAATAAAAATGAATGATATGCTTTTATTATTGAAAAACACATAGTCATTGGAAAAACATTTATAATTATGGGCTCAGCGCTGCACACAGATCAGGTTAGCACACATCGAACTATAGAAAATATATATAGGAAATTACCATGATGACCATGTGTGTGCCTGTGTGTGTGTGTGTACTGTTGTGGAAAATTCAATTTTTATTGTGCATATTTAATGCAGTTGCAAAAATGTCATTTTACATGCAAATACATTTTTCTGCTCGTCGATGTGAAATTTCTTATTGTTGTTGCTGCTGCTGATGCTGTTAACAGTTGAAGTAAACGCAAATTATTTAATCATTGGGGGAAATACACATTTAGCCTGGACACTTATGCATATTATTTAGTTTATTTAACTAAAAAATTTAATTATGCTTGATTTTTGCGGTCGAGTGATTTGATTTGAATTGAATTGCGTTTTAATTGAATTGAATATGCAACGAAACGCAAAGTTATTTTCCCGAATGCCAAATATCCAAAACATACACCAAACGTTATTAACGCAAATTAGCAATTAAACGCAAACAAAAACAGAAAATCAAATACAAAAAGTGCTGCATCAGCATCAGTTGGCAAAAGTAAAGTAAAGTGAAATAAAATCGAAGACATCAGCAAATGGATTGTGGACCTTGTTTGCATTGCATTGAGTTACCCCCTTTACGATAATTGCGATAATTAAAAGCAAATACAACGCGAAGGATTCACCCAATTCACCGATTCACCGACTATCGAATTGCTGGCAACCTATTTGCATGGCCATAACGTATACGCCGCGTTAACATTTACACACACACACACACACACAAACACACACATACACAAATGTGTGTGTATAAGCTGGGAGTTCGGGTCCGTTGTAACTGAATGCGATATTGTGTGCCATCGACTACGATTGAGATAAATGAATTTATGGCAGTTGCCTGCTCGTATCTTGCCAGAAATTAATCACAAAATGTTTAAACTGACATTGTACGATTGTGAAATTGACGTAGCCATATCAATTTATGAGTACTTTACTTGTTTTCACACACATTGTATGCTTTTGGGATAATGCATATAAGTAGATATGCAATATTTGTTAAATATTTACAAATGAATCTATAGGAAAAAAATACTACAGCAAAAGAGTGGCTAAATATTAATTCCATATAGATATATTAGTAAAACTTAAAATTTGAGAGTATTATTAAAGTAACATTTTAATTTTCAAATAATATATTACATTATATTTAAATACTGTTTCTATATAGATTCTATATTGTAGAGATATATTAGGAAAACTAAAAATTTGAGAGTATTATTATAATAATATTAAAAAACTTTAAATAATATATTACAATATTATTGAATATTATTTCTTTATAGATTCTATATTTTAGATATATTAGTAAAATTAAAGTAATATTAAAATTTTCAAGTAATATATTACATTATAATTAAATACTGATTCTATATAGATTCTATATTTTAGAGATATATTGGAAAAACTAAAAATTTGAGAGTACTATTAAAGTAATGTTAAAATTTTCAAGTAATATATTACATTATAATTAAATACTGATTCTATATGAATTCTATATTTTAGAGATATATTAGAAAAACTAAAAATTTGGGAGTATTATTATAATAATATTAAAATTTTAAATAATTTATTATATTATTAATAAATATTAATTCTATATAGAATTATGTTTGCAAAAATATATTAGGAAAACTAAATATTAAGGGTAATATTAAAGTAATATTAAAATTTTGAAATAAATAGCTTAAATTATTAGTAAATATTGTTTCTGTATAGATTCTATATTTTAGAGATATATTAGAAAAACTAAAAATTGTAGTGTATTATTATGGTAATATTTAAATTTTCTTTATAATGTTGAAAATGTTTTTTATTTTAATGAAATTCTGTATTTTTTTTTAAAGATTTCTTACACTTATTCTTTATAAAAATTATAATTACAACGAAATTTAAAACAGTTTGAAATTAAAATATTTTAATGATGAAACTGTTTTTATAATTTAATAAAATTCTGTATTTTTTTAAGATTCCTCATACTTATTCTTTCTTTCTTTGAAATTTAAATATTTTGCCAGAAAGAATTATCAAAATATACGCACAATATTTTGCGAGTGGATCAGAAAAATGCAGTTTGGCACAGCTGCAGTGAATAAAAATACAAAAATCTTTACATTATATTTTCTATATGACATTTCTTCAGGCGCAGAAACTTTTCAAATAAAATAAAAAAAGAAGAAGTAAAAGAAAAAAATAACAACCACATGAAGTACTTATACTAAGAAGTCCTTGCCTGAATCCTGTTCGTCACTCTGTGTATGTGTGAATGTGTTTGTGTGTGTGTGCAAGTGTGTGTGTGTGTGTGTGTTTAGTGTCATTGTGTGGTTATGGAAGGCTTGTTTATGACGAAGACGGCAGCAGTTTTCAACTTGTCGCCAAAGTTTTTGACATGTGTGTGTGTGAGTGTGTGTGTGTGTGTGTATTTGGAGGGGGAATTGCACCACGATGAAAATACTTTGAATAAATCATAAGCCAAGTGTTAAAGCCCAACTTGCTGCTTAAAAACAGCTGAAAATGTATAAAAGATTTGTCACATTTCACAGATTTAAATTTAAATTTAATGCATAAGACTTGTTTCCGGTCCGACTTGGGTCGCATCCAGGTGCGATTTTATTTCCACACTCTTCTTCACTCTTTTTTTTCACACCAGCTGCTGCAGTTAAATTGAAAATCAAAGCTCTCAATTTCCAATGGGGGGCTCTGTCCACTGCTAAGCTGGCAATTTAATGTCAGTCAATATAAATGTAATATATAAATTTATATACATATATATATATATATATATATCAGTAAAGATGGTTTATAGACAGTGCTAGGAGCTGTCAGTGAATTGCAGCTTGCTCATTATTTTGCATTTTACTGAATTGAATTCTCAATATTTTATGCACTCCACAGATGCGCCCGTTTGTAGCAGCAACGTTGTCGGTGTCATTGGCGCCTCCTTGGAGGAGGCGGTGCCTATACCGTGTCGCGTTAACTCCGATCCACCGGAAATCGACTTCGAGTGGACATTCTCAAGCAGCGGCGAACACTTTGAGGTGCCATCGGGACACTATGCCACCATACAGGACCCAACCATGACCACCAGCAGCGATGTCAGACGCACTGTTGTGGAATCCAATGATACCCATTTTGAGAGCTATGGTAAACTATAAAATTTATATTTATCTCACTTTTTTTTGCTTGATTTTATCTTGGCCAAATACAATACAATTGAATTTTGTGTAGAAATAAGTCAGAGCCAAACTCAAAATTTAGTCAATACCATATTTTCATAAATCTAACAACAATTTATTGATAGACACTGTGAATCAACGAGCATTATTATTGGATATTCAATAATCAAAAACTGAATCATTTTTGTTCCGACTGACATTTTTGGCCAGCCATGCATATCCAATAGATACAATTTGCATCTGCTTGCGCCTGAACAGATTTTTGGAAATTAAGAGGCAGAGCGTAAACCACAACTGAAGCCTACCAAATGTATATATATATATATATATATATATATGTGTTTTTTTTTGTATTATTATTATGCACACAGTAAATGAAATTGTCTATGCATCCCCAGTTGGCCTGACTGAGCTCACAGAATTTAACCCGACCATAATCTAATGCAAATACAATGCACATGTCCGTCTACACAATGAAATCCATTTAAGAGACTCGATTCTATTGACTTGAATTTTTACTGTTGCAGTGGAAACAGTCAGTGAGCTGATCTATACACCCAAGGGGGAGAGGGATTATGGAACGTTGGCCTGCTGGGGACGCAATGCGATTGGCAAACAGTCGGAGCCTTGCCTATTCCAGGTGGTGCCAGCGGGTGAGTGTTATCTGTGTGTGTGTGGATACGTAATTAATTTTTGTAAATTGAAATTAAATTTCTTTGGTTTATTACGTTTGGTTTTTATAGCCAAACCGGGTGCACTGCGAAATTGTACACTTCGTCCATATGTGGTGACGTCCGCATCGCTGAATTCATCGAATCAGACGACAATGCATGGCAATCAAATGTTGCAAACACAATACGGCAGACACGATGCGAATTATCCGCACATGGAATTTGTACGTGAGCGCAATGGTAACAACAATAAGAGCCGGAACAATGTGCCCGCATCAGCCGGGGCAAGCAATAAAAATATGAAAGGCAAAATAAATGCTGGCCAATATAAATCTAATAATAAGCAGCAGCAAAAGCAGCAGCAGCAACAGCAGCAGTCCGAGCAAAGATATCACCTGAATCAACAACAATTGCAGCATCTAAGGAAGCGGACATCATTTACTCCATCGCAGACATTGGCGGTCATCGAGCGTCAGCGACAGGCCAAGCAACAGCAGCAACAGCAAAACCAACAGCAACAACAAAAACCATTGCCGGCAGCAGGCAAGTCAACTGCCACGCCCACGTCAAGCGCCTACATCAATAACAAAACTGATGGATTACTGGGCAAGTCGAAGCTGCCACACACCGAACAGGACATTAAACGTCGTCTACGGCGCACTGCAAACGACCAACTGCTTAAGCCAACAACAGCAACAGCAGCAGCAGCAACATCAACAAAAAGTAAAAAGCTGCAACATCAACAGCAACGTGCAACAAAATCAAATTTATCATTGTCACATATAGCGCAGGCTAAAATAGTTGCTGGCTCCAATGTCAAAAACAACAACGGCAAACTGCCAGCAAAGTATTTTAATAAGCGACAGAAAAACATGCAGAAACAGCAACAACAACAACAACAACAACAGCAACAGCAGCAGCAACAAAAGCGACAACAAAGAGAAAGCAACGAGGTAAACGAACACAAAATAATCCATCATTTTGCAACAGCCAAGCGAAGAAAGCGGCAGGCAGCAAATGACATTTCAACAGCAGCAGCAGCAGCAGCGGCAGCAGCAACAGCGGCAGCAGGCACAACGGCAACAACCAAGTCAACAGGAGCAGCAGCAGCAGCAGCAGCATCAGCAGCAGCAGCATCTGTTGGTGATGCTGAGAATGATGCGAGTAGCAGCAGCAACAGTGGCAGCAGCAGCAGCAGCATTGGCGACATTGACACAATGCTGGCAACAATGCGAGCACGCAAATCTTTGGAGGTGATTGGCAATGAGAAAGTCAAAAGCAGACTGTTGCCGCCAAATGCGCCACAAATTAGCAACAAGCCGGCGGCAGCAGCTCAACAAATGGCAGCAGAAATTAGTGGCAACAATGAGCAGGCAGCAACAGTAGCTGCTGCAGCAGCAGCAGTCGTTGCAGTTGCTGCTCACAAAGATGTTGTCAAGGCAAACATTGGCAAAGACAGCAAAACGCCTTTGTCCACAGATCTGGCAAGGACTGAGCATGCCGTCAGCAACAACAACAACAACAATAACAACAACAGCAACGACAACGAGGACAATGATGAGGACAATGACGAAGGCGACGACGACGACGACGGTGACGGTGATGGGGATGACGATGACGATGCTATTCCTGACGAAGATGTTGCCGAGCTGCAGACAGACGACGACTACATGGCAGATGAGCCCAACGACTTGGCGGACTATCAAATAGATGTAGAACCACAACAGCAACAGCAGCAACAACAGCAGCAACAACAACAGCGACAACGACAGCATGTTGATATTTCATCCCTTGAGCATCAATTGGACCTGGAATCATTAGAGGATGATGAGGCGGATAGTGATGCGGATGCGGATGCCGATGCCAATGCCGATGCGGATGATGATATCTACAATGTAAGCGATGATGATTTTGTGGCCAGCGTGTCGCTGTCTACCGCAGAGACAACAACAACCCAATCACAACAACAACAGCAACAACAACAGCAACAACAACAATCCACAGCTCTGCCGGCTGAGTGGCAGCAACCTCATTTCGATTACTCACGCATGGAGTACAGCTTTAGCAATGGCGTCGTTACCCAAAGTCTCATCGGAGGTGGTGCGAATGGGTATGATGGCAACTCAATCTCTGGCGCTGGTGGCACCATCAATTTTGACAACTATGACAACATAATATACTCCACCATGGAGCTGGAGTGTATGCCCGGCTATGATGGCGGTCTCCAGCAGCAGTTCTATCTGGAGGCCTACGATTCCAAGACCAAAAAGCTAAGACTCAACATGAGCAGCACCTATTTGGATGTGCCAGTCTTTCGGATCGATCTGTCGGGTGAGTTTTAATTGAAGAAGCAACCAATTAATGTTGCCAGTTTGAGATTCCATTTGGGTTAAGAGGCACCTGTAGGTAAACATATTTCACTCAGCCAGCAGCAGATATTCCAAAACCAGGCCAAGAATTTCGAATTGCTGTGCTGTGTATTTATTTTGAGAAAGCTGATTCGTTCATTATTATATTTAAATATGGTTGGATTTACAGATTGGCCTCGCTAAGGCTTGTTGGCTTAGCAAGGAAAGCGTTTTACAGCAGTGTTGCGAAAAAGCCGCAAACTAAAGACTCCGACTTTTATGCGGCCAAAAAACGCAAAACAAAAACAACAAAAACAACAACAAAAACAAATCAAAGTAACAAACTGTGCAAAAAGTTAAGCAAGTCAAATTGCGCGGCGTGCTTGGTCCATTGAGGGGGGCGGTTGGGGTTGCAAGAGGGGCACAAACAGCACAGCTATCCAAATACAACAAAAACAACTGTACCAGTGCCACGCAGATTAATTAGTTGAGGCTGCCAGGGCCACATGACCCCCTGCACCGCCCTTCTTCCCTTGTAAGCCCCCCTACTATCCAAGAGGCACTACAAGCATCTGGCACATGCGGCTGCCACTGTTTGTTGTAATGAATTTTAGCTAGTCAGCAAAACTTTTATGCCACTGGAGGTGGAAGAGCGGCGGCAACGGGTAGTTGGAGTTGGCGAAATTTGGCCGCTGGCAATAGTCGTCGGTTGCTACACTAAGAGAAAAGGGGAGCTTTTAATTCTACCTACAAAATTCGTTTTCCAATACAAATCTTTTATTGAAGTAAATTGAATCTGATTATATTTATTTTATGACTATAAAAAAAATAATTTAAAAAACAATCCTAAAAAATTATTGAAATATGAATCACATTTTCTGCTTTCACAGCTGAGTACATTTTTTTATTTTTTTTTTTTTTTTGGAGTGTATAGGCCAAGAGCAACATCAGCAACAGTGGCAACAGCAGCAGTTGCACAAATTTGAATTAAGTTGTTCAAAAACCAGATTTATTTGTATGCTTAAGCCAAAGGAATATTTTTTTTTTTATTTTTTGAGCCCTATTGAAATATTATCATGCAACATTTTGAGGTAAAATGCAAAAATAGAGTCGAAGTTAATGAGCCACATTTCGATTATTACCTTCGGTTGCAACTTGGCAACGCCTTCTGCAACTGCTGCAGCAACCTGTCTGGCAGCTTTTCATTTAACCCGCCATCGATGAACCGATGCCTACCTCCAAGCGGAATGGGTTGAACGGGAAAAGGGGTGTGGGTGTTTGGGGGGGGGTAACAGTTGCGGGTGCGGCTTTTGCATTCTGCGATATTTGCAAAGTCAAACGAAGCGTAAAGTCACGATTAGTTAGACAGGCGTGTTAACGACTCTGGCTTCGAGAGTTGAGGTTGGCCCTTAAGCTTTTGGCCGGGCTTAACAAGCAGTTGTTGCCATTTTAATGAGCTGCTATTGGTGTAAAAACAAAAACTTTTGATGTGAGCATTAACAAAAATAAATAAAAAAAAAAAACAAAAGAAAGATATGCGAAAAACTTTTCATGGCACAAGTTTGCCTCGCCGCAACGTGTTAATTAAATGCCTGTTTACCTAATGGAGTCTGCGAAATGCAAGTTTTAAATTAATGTTCGAGGTCAACTAATGGCATTAAAACTAACCACCCAATCACCCCATTTTTATCTCCCTCTTGCAGATCTGACACCCATGGATTACTATCCGGATGCACATCCAGCGCTGCATTTGGTCGTCTACAGCGTCAACCAGAAAGGACGCTCCGAGCCAATAGTTCTCGAGAATGTGCCCATCAATGAGGCGGACAAGCGTTCAGGTGGGTTTCAGCTTTTTTTCTTTTTTTGATAACTTAGCTTTATGAATTCTTCTATAAATGTTGAGGGAATAAAAAAAAAAGTTGATAACAAACAAGCCGCGTTGCATCATACAAAGTTTTGCATTGCGCATTGTCCTTGGTGTGTTTTGTGGCGAAAAAAGTGTCGCCGGTCCCTCAAAGTATGCAACACGACGGAAAGTTCTAAGGGGGTGAGAGTTGGGTGGGGGTAGTCAGTAGTCTGTAAAGCATTCATTGCTTTTTAAGCACCATTTCACCTTTAAAAAGTCATTCAAGTATTTGCATAGTCTGCTTAACCGTTTTAGTTTTTTGTAAGTACAATTGTTCTTTTATTTAACGAGTTTTGTTTACGTTGGGGCGACAGTTGCTTCAACTTGTGTCATGTACCTTCCCCCTCTCCCCCCCTTCACTTTTCGTTTTACCTGACCCAAACAGCGTGTCGCTAAGATTTCTTATTCATGCTTTGTTATTCAACTTTGACGTTAATTTTCTTTAAAAGTATTTTCCGTATTTTTTTTTCCACTTTCGCCCGCAATCAACGAGGCAAAAACTGTCAAATTGGTTGGAAAATGTTTTTTTTTTGTTTTTTGCATTGCTCGTTTTACACGCACTTTGCGATAAATTGTTCTGATCAAAGTTGATGTCAAATTGTGTGTACTATTTTCGTATCTGGCTTAAGCAAAATATTAATTTACCACAGTTTTCTTAAGACACAAAATTAATTATGTTGCCGAATATCACAAACAGTAATTTAATATTGTTGTAAAAACAGAACTTGGGGTTCGTTTGTGTATTTATGCCGTAAATTCATGTATTTTCTATTGCTGTGAAATATTATCTTCATTCTATTTGCTGAAACTATTATTAGATATTACTCAGATCGATTTTCACAGCAGCAGCACAACTTGATTTCATATTTGCAATCAGAATTTAGGCAAAAATCAACTACAATTTGTAGTATAGTAAATGTTACAAACCGAGTCGCTTAATCAGAACCAGATACATTTATGCACCTGGCTGGAAGCAAACATAAACTACTCATACGAGGCACAGTGATTTATTAGGTTATTATGTTATTAAGTTGGCTTAAATCCAGTGCGGATTTGTCTAGCCAATAATGCTTAGTACTCTTATCTCTGCACTCACCAAATTTTGTAGTGTGGCAATGATATATTTGTGCGCTTCACTCACTCAACATGAACAACAAATCCACTCAATCATCTCTTTAATACGCATTAGAGCAGTGTACCACAAAACTCCATACACTTGCACATTCACACACACAAACACACACACCCACATACATAGCTGGTCAACTGGTTTAATTTGTGGACAAGTGGATAGCAAAAAAAAATTGTGAGCATTCTAGTTAGTTTCATTTATTGTTTAGATATCACAGCCGGAACTGCTATGAAAGAGGATTCTGTGAAAAAGGCAACATTTCATTTTTTTTATACCCTTGTAGACCATCTCCATTATAAAATTGTCGTGAAGTTTCTAACTCTTTGAACTAGATTCGCCCTAAAAAATATATTTAAATATAAAGTGTGTATATAAAAACATATTAAAAGCAGTTTATTTTATATTGTGTAAATTAATAACACATTTAAAATTAAAAATAAAATTTTTGGTAAGAATAAATCGTATAAAAAATTAAGAAAGGCCCAAATGTTGTTTTTTTTTATTTTGTGAAAATAGTTGGACACTTTTTATATAATCTCTAATTTTTTCTCAATGACACGATTTTCATCAAAGTTTTTTTAATGATCTTTCAATTTATTAAAAATTTGGATTTCAAACGAATTTACACACAAATTCGAAAATAAGTATTTAGGAAATTTGTAAATGGTAACTAAAAGATTATCTTAAGCAAAAATGTGTATAATAAAATGAATTTTCATACAACAATTTTTGAAATAAGAACTGAAGAAATTTGTAATTAAATGATAGCTAAAAGATATTTCTTAAGTGCACTTATGTGTGACAAAAATGTGTAAAATATAATATAAAAATGACATTTGATATCAGAGTGTGACGCATGTTGCAATGTACGTCAAGTGTCAATATTTGCACCTTGGCAAATTTGAAAGCATTTTATTCGACACTTAAATTTTGAAATGTTGCCATGGCACATGCAAACACACACACACACACACATACACACAAATAGAGTATGGGGTGTGCTGGCAGCTGGGAATTTGGTTGCAAACAGTTTACAATGGCAACGCTTGACGCCATCACATTAATGTAAATATAATCAATTTCATGTTTTACCTTAGCCGAAATAAAAAAATAAAAAATAAAAAAAATAAAAGAAGTGAAATGCAGACAAAAGAAATATCTTGTTATGCTAAACTGACACACAGATTCCCCAAGAGTTACATTATCCACATTGAGTATGCCAGAACTCTAGCGCACACACACACACACATACACACATTGACTACACTTAATATATATGTATATATGTATATATATAGCCGCATCTGTGGCATCAAGGTAAGAACGCATCAGACGACAGCGACGGAAACGAAAGCGACACTGAGTCTGTGTACCAACTACCCCAAAAACATTCTGGCATACAGCCATTGAAGCACCTTGCCACATGCAACAAAAAAATATAAACGATTACTGTAAGACAAGGAAAATATACATTAAACATGTCTTATCTGAATAAAATATCCCAAAAGACAACGGCGCTGAAAGTAAAGTAAAATAAAATTATATCCTATATATACAGCAGATCGAAGTGTTTTGCTCCTCTGCGCGCGCTGATGATGAAAACAGCAGCTGCAGCAGATACGCCCACGACAGGTACCGGGAAGGGGTGGGGAGGGGAGGGGGACCAGGTGGTGTAGTGAAGGATGAGCCTGTATGAGGATGTATGCTGTATGCGATACAGATACTACATTGTTTGGTCTTCGCATATCCCAACACACACACACACACACATGGAGCACCCGCATACACATGATTTTATTTATGCTTACTTTGTGTAAACGTAAACGTAACCGTAAACGCATTCCCGTCTCACTCAGTATACCCGTAGCGGGGACCGGAGTCGATACCAATGGCATGTGAGCAGCAGCAGCAGCAGCAGCGTCGTCGTTGTTGTTGTTGTTGTCGTAATCCCCATACATTTTAACCAATCCACTTTTTCATCGTTTCATCGAATCATTTATATCACAAACGGGAGAGCATTAAATTGAATTAAGCTTATAAGCAGAGCTAGCCCAGTGCAACCCCCCCCCCCCCCCCCACCAAACCACCACCCAACTCCCCAATCTACTCAAAAAGCAGCAGACGAATTGCTTCGTTCTGCACTCACCAAATGAAACGCATACAAACAATTGGCTTATGAGCGGCACACGCCGGACGAATGAGGGCAAAAGGCACAAGGCGCTGTGCCTGTGCCTGGGCAATGTTTGTGATGTGGTCCTGTGGTTACTCCTGCTGCAGCACAGGTTCTCGGGTGTCGCTTTTGGCTCTTTTGGTTGCCTGGGTTATCTGCTTAACTTCGGGCATCTGCATGTCCCTCGCACGGCTCTCCAAGGTCTTTTACCGCCTACGTCCCCCCCAGACACCGCCCCCGCCAACCATCTACGTCGCAGTCTCATCTGCTGCTTGTTTTATTGATAAATATTTGCACAAGTGTGAAAATTTCATTACGCCGCTCTGCTTATATTTAAATTACTTTCTTCTTCTTTGCCTTTCATTGGTGTTTTTTCTGGTTGACTTTTTTTTCGGATATACCCTCTCGTTAAGCATTTCAAATTTGTCGCGTTGAATGAGACATCTTTGGATATAAGATTATTTTTTGTTAAAAAAATTTTTATTTTACTACTGCATCATATTCATTTACAAAAAACGATTCTTTTTCTCAGTGCATTTTGCAAGGGTATCTGCACTTCGGCGTGTCAAAATTATCACCTTATTTTGTTGCTTGGGTTTTTGGTTGTGCAGCTCAACTCGTATGTTGCTTGGCATCAGTTTCAAGTATTTTTCTGGTGTTCAGCATATATTTATTTATTTTTTTTTTTTTGGCCAACGACTGTTCATTTTTGCATTCTTTTATGTTATGCGCTAGTAGGTGTGTGTCTGTGTGTGTGTGTGTGTATTGAGTTTTGTTCTGATGCGATTTGGGATTTGTTTTGTATTCGCTGGCAACCATTGACGATAAGGCGATTCAAATCTATTAAATAAACTGAGCTCACATTGGGTTCACATAGGTGAATACATATATACACATATATATACATAGATATATATATATATATATGTAACATGTATATCATGTTAGCAATGCGCTGAAATCTAAATTAAGCTGCGTTTATTTTTTTTTGTTTTTTTTTTTGTGGATCAATTCTGTATTCTTGAAAAGTCATGTGCCAACTATTACAACACATGCTGCAAATTTGGCTGGACATGCACATGCAGAAGTGTGCGTGTTTACATGTGTGTATGTGTATGTGCTTGTTCTAGTGTGTACTTGTGCTGCTAAGCGCAGCCATGCATAAATGAACAATTTCACTCGCGGCACAATTTCGTCAACATTTGCTACCAAAAAAAAAATAAAAAATAAAACCTAAAAAAAAACAAAAACGAATATTTATTGATTTGCAACTTTGGCGCTGCTGTCGACAGCGTCTGGCTGACAGGCGCAGGTTTATAAATTAGCAACAGTCTGCGACTACACATGGCTTAGCTTCCGCCGTTGCCCTCTACCCCCTTGCTCCACCCAGCAAGTTAGCCAGGTTTTGGCATGTTTGCTTATTGAAATTCTGTGTTGCATATCCGCAGGCGCGCATGATTTGTTGAATGTTAAACACATTTGAACTACACCACGTCGTCCAATCCCCTTCCCCCCTTCACTCCACCCTCCATCCCGTTAGCGCAAGCAAAATACTTATGGCCTTGTAATGCATATTCAATTACGCGTATGCCAACGACAGCTTACAGCAGCCAATAAATCCAAAAAAATTTAGCGCTTTTTAATTAAAGCTAAACAACAACAAAAAGCTAGTTGCGAATTGCTTTGTTAAAATTTCACAAAGTTTTATACATTTCCCCATTCTGCAACTGCAGATCTTAACTAACATTGTTTAATTTAGATCTGCTTAAGATTTAAATTGGAGTTTGATCCGTTTTATAATAATAAGTTTTGCATTGCATCTTGAACCCATTGGAAACAAAATAAAGCAAGTCTATATATTCTTGATCAACACAAGAATCAGTGTTTGCATAAGCATGCACATCTCAGAGAACTCAAATTTGGCATTTATCGATACAAATCGATTATAGGCTGCAAAAAAACAGGGCAGCCGAGTCAAATCAACCGATCTCAGATATGTTACTAGCTTGAGACTTTAAATCTTATTCAAACGCAGATCAAGGGAATTTTATTTGAGCTCTAACTAAGCAGATATCGATGCAAATCGATTTCCGATAACAATTATAATCACAATTGCTTAGTAACAACCTGCCAATATTTATATATATTACTAGATCATATTGTTAATCTGCAGTAAGTTAATTAAAATCAATTAAACAATTATTAAATGAAACACTGATTTTAGTGTATTTTTAGCAAGTTTAAGCAAACAACAAAATAATTCAAATATAGGGATAACTTTCTTTTCGTTTAATAGGATGTATGTAACATTATAGTCCTTTTTATTAGGCACTTCTTTGTCCATCGTCTCTGTATTTAGAATGTTTGTATAATTAATAACTCTGTCCAGAGTAGTCCATATTTGAGCTCTTACGATAAGAGCTCTTTTTATATACTCTTGAATGGGAATATTATCCTATAGACTGGTATTTCATTTACCAATATTATTCCTATAAAATGATATTTCATTTACTACTATTATTCCTATAAAATGGTATTTCATTTACTAAACATTATTGTCAAAACGAACATGAAACTTATCCAATTCTCGTGAAATTTAAAAAAAGTATTTCATGCATTATCTGTATATTATTTAAAATAAAATATACACAACTAAAATACTAACTAATATATATTCAAACATTTCTAATGTTTCTATTCGCACCTTTAGATGGACGCATTGGACTATCGATATTGCCGCTGGCCGCTTTGTTAACCGGAACCATCTTCACCGTGGGCATTGCCGTATTGTTTGTGGTTGTCATCGCGGTGCGACGGCGCCGTTGCCAGGGAGCCCGCAATTTGTGCGATGATAAGGATAAGCATTTGGGTGAGTAAACCCGGATCGAGGCATTAAAAGCTGTGGATGCCAGCTTATATAATGTGCAACGTTTTTTTTGTCTTGATTTTGATGTTGCAGGCATGGATGTGACGGTGACAGCGCCGCTGGAAACGGGTGCCGGGCATCAGCGGCTTGTTGTGGCCTACACGCTGAAGCAGGGCATTGAAAAGCAGCCGGACATTTTGAGCGCACAGAAAAGCGCAACTGGCAGTGACACATCGTCACCGCTGGGAAATCGACAGAGTGGTTTATTTATGGGCGGCAGCACAGGGGCCGCGCCCAGCAGCGTTACGAATCATAAAACTGCGGATTATGTAAGTGTCTGTTGAATACACCTATGCACATGGTCGTAGTCAATAGTCAATCCTCAGCTAGTTAGGGGCAGCATATCCCTTCCAAAGCTCAAGTAAATACTTAAAGAGTATTCAAATTTTAACACAAAACTCTGTTCCTCTTTGGGTTGACTTTGTGTTTATTTTTTAACATATGCCAATTACTATTATTTAGTTATAAAAAAAAAATTATAAATTTATTTATTATATTAGAGAATTTGGTCTAAATCTATACTTTTTAAATTAATAGAAACTTCTTTATTTAATTACATTCTTAAAACAAGTTAATCTCAATATAAAAAAAAATTGTTTTATTAATTTTGACTCATATCTTGTTAAGTCCAAAATACAAACACAACAAAAGTCAAGAATTTCTTTAAAAAATATATGTTTTTAATAATATTTGTTAATTTAAAATGCATTCCACTTTGAATTAAAAAAAACTTACATTACATAAATTATATTAACTTAAATTATAAAAGCCAGATTAGTCAATTATGCAAATGAAAAAAAAATATTAAAATAAATTTCAACAGTTTTTTGCTAGACAAGTTTAATAGAAAAATCACTTTTAAATAATGTTGACTAAAATGCATAGACTAAGTTTATTTGTGTATAAACTTATTTAATTAAGCTTTAACCGTTTTTTGCTGAATAAGTTAATGTGTAGGTAGTTTAGGGGGAGGATACAACTTGCCCAGTGGGTACGCCCATGTGCGGATGAGTAAGAGGCGTTCCTCAGAGCTGACATTGCTGAACTAACATTTACCATTTTTGCTTTTGCAGGACGTAAATGCGCCGCACCTGAATAGTCCGCCTTCGCAGTCCAGCACACTGAAACTGGAGAGTGACCATGCGGCCAAAAGTTATCAGCCGCCAGCGGCATCTCAGCCGCTGCTCTACGATGCAATGCCCACGCTGAGCAGTCGCTACGAGCAGCTTGGCCTGAACATGGGCAGCTACGCTGGAGGCGGAGGAGCTGTTGGTGGTGGTGGTGGTGGTAGCAACAGTACGTTGAGCTCGGCCAGCAGCGTGGCCAATTCGTCGAGCAATGCGCTCAGCAATGGCGGCAGCCATTATGCACAACACTTGCATCACACGCTGCCGCATGGTGTGGCACAACAGCCGTCGGGCAGCCTGCCACGCGGTCGGGATCCGCTGACATTAGCCGATTATCTGACTACCAGCAGCCTGATTGACTATAATCTGAGCAAGGCAGCGGCGCCGCTGCCAACGCACATGACCCTGCCCAAGGGCATGGGACACGGCAGCACAAATCTGTCGCCGTCGCAGCTGACGACGATCACACAGAAATCGAATGCCGGACGAAATCACATCATCACCGACACACTGCCCGGCCCAGAGAGCTGCGTCTAAAGCATCCATAATCGGGAAAATTCCTTAGCATCATAGAAGATTAGAAGAAAGAATATTAAAAACAAAAGACTGGCGCACATCGGAAACAGTTAAAGAAACAGAAAAACACTTAAAATTCTTAAGAATCGGTAGTTGAAAGTGGATAAATGTAATACGTAGATCTTAACTAATCAGAACTACAAAAACTATTCGTAACTAGCAGAAGGTTATACGACGTTGTCTCTCTAAGCATTAAATTCTTATTGTTAGACTTAAGGATTATAAAAAATGGAAAAATGGCAAAAGAAAACAAAATTGGAATAGTTCTTAAATATAGTCCATGTCTGTGTATTCGTGTGTGTGCATGTGTGTCCGTTTGTTTGTAAATGTTAGTGTAAATGTATTTCTAGACTTATAAACTATATATATATATATATATACATACAGATATAGCGTGCTATATAAAGACTTGCGGCCAGCATCAAGTATGATTATTCGAGTTATTGAAAACGATTACTGCAAAAATATAGTATTAATATACAGAAGTTATACCCATTTAGACTTAGAACCTGACAAAAAATAATATCTGTACGCATATCTCAGTTATATGAAAAATCCTAGTTTTCCAATTGAACCAAACCATGTCTTTTAAACTCAATAACTGTATAACTATGTCTACAAATATTCATACTTAATGCTGAAAGCAGAGCCTAAACTATAAACCGTCTTGTTAAATTGCTGTGTACTTCCAAAATCGAATATCCAACACAAAAAGTGTTGTCAAATCTGTTTTTCTCTTCAATTTTTTTTTTTTTCTAAACAAAACCAAAAAAAAAAAAATCACATATCCCTTTTCTGTCTAACCGAGCCTAACCGTAACTTAACCGCAGCTATTTGAACTGCCTGCTCAAGATCAAAGCCAAAAGCATTTCACATTGGGCCCGCCCAAGAGAAAAAGTTATATTGGACACGTCTTGCTCCATTGCCTGTGCGCAGCATAAGAGAGAGTGAGAGAGTATGTGTGAGAGAGAGAGAGCTGCACACATTATTTAACTTTTAAACACCCGAACCGATATAACAGCAACAGCAGCCCCGTCAGATTTAAATTTAATGGGCATTGGCCAGAGCCAAGAGCACTACACTCCGAAAAACATTTGAGCTAGAATTAAGTACGAGAGTTCATTATGTTTTTTTTTTTAATTATAGGTATTCTATTTCTAATTAAAAAGGATTTATGTTGAAATTGTTGCAAGCAAATAGGGAAATTTTTTAAATAAGTGTAAAAATTATTTACTACTTAAGTAAAATATAAACATTAATATGAATATGAAATATGAAAAGTATAGCAAAATTAGTTTTCAAACGAAATACAATTTTCAATTTTTCAAAGAAACCACTTTTTTTTTTAAGTGCAGGCATTCGTTTAGTTATTGCTATTAGCAGGCAATGGCCAACCAACAAGTGAGCAATAAAGAAAACTTTAGAAAAATATGGGATAACCACCCAGTGTGGATCCCATAATAAGCTCACGAACGATTGAATGGCCACGAAACACAATACATTCTGAGAGGGGGTGGTGGGACAGAAACTGGCGAAAAACTGGGCACGGATTTGTGCGCACGATAGCGCAAAATGATGACAATAAATGGAAAAGTTTTTAATAAGCCAATAAAATGATTTATATGGCTAACATAGAGCGACAAATTGTGTGCCGCATTCAACGCAGGTTTATTAACCAAAAAGGCCAAACAGTTCGCGATTGTTGATTTGATAATTTGAGAAACATGACTTTAACAAACCCATAAATATTATTAAACAATTTTCAAGCAATTTCCAAGTTTAACCTCACAATTACAACGAATTATTTAGGAAAATTTATTGGCTGTTGGCAATTTCTTTTTGGTAGTTCAAATAGTTGGCGTTTTTTAACTAAAAATCTTTTTGAATACAATAAATTTTTATAAATGAAAATGTCGATTTTTTGAAAAAAGGCATTTAGCAATTGTTATCAAGGCATATTCGCATATCAGAAATGCATATATAATACGACTTAAATTTAAATGTATAAGTGTTCAACAATGTTAACCATATCATTTTGATTTTTAGGATCTACAATTTGCATTTCTAACAACAAAAACCAAAAATATTATTGAAAGCATAAGTCTAGCGAAATCATAAATATAAATTAAATTTTAGAAAAAACGAAAAAACAAAAATTAAAATTGTGAATATATATAACATATAGAAAAAAGGCAAAACTTGTATTGAATGCGAACTAAGTAAACTGTCTGAAAAGCATAAGCTTCCTCCAAAGAAAAAACTGTATAAGCTAAATGTCTCCCCAGCTGTAAATATTCAATACGAGTAGTTGAATTTTTCAAAGTAAAAAAACACAATGCAAATCATGTAGTACTAAAAAAAAACGATCTATTAATTATCACGACATATGCTGACAAAAAAATAGAATAGTATCAAACGAGCCTCAAAGAAAGCAAAAAAAAAGGCATTGTATATAAATACATACAGAGAAATAATAATTTAAAAAAAAACCAACGTAAGCACGATGATTGTAACTATCTATGTAAAAATGCTTAAAATATTTGTGATAAAGTAATAGTGTTAATGATAAGTAATAAAAACAAAAAATAAAAACAAAACCATGACATATTATGAAAAATAAAACAAATGTTTTACGAGTTTGAATGGTTCTTTAACTCAACTGATAAACTTGATCTTAAAACAAAGTGTGTAAATTTAAAATGAAATCAAATAGTTAATAGTCCAAGTAAATTTAATTTTAATCAATTCAACGTATTTCTTATCTTCGCTGTTAGAAGTCGCCTTAGAGAAGTTCGACTGTACTTTTCACAAACATGACTTTCTGGTCAGCCAAAGTCACCTGATTCATTGCAATATATAAACTAAATACTCACCATTTAATTGCTCAGCTAGTTTAACCCGATTTATTGCAATATATAAACTAATTACTCACTAAAAGTGACCACAATTCAAATCACAAATTCGAATATATAAAAAATAAGCTGCCTTCAACCGAAATCTTTTGTTTGGTTCACCCAAAATTTATATATCTTTCTCTTCCATTCCAATGAAAGTACAACAAACAATTTACTATAAATTACGACTTTATATTAATATTCTCAAGTCAGTGTCAAATCATCGCTCGAAGGCTGCATTACAGAATAAAATATTAGCGTAGCTATGAATACGTTTTTTCTTTATTTTTTACTACTGAGTTTCGGTTTTTTGTACGGAAATGCGAGGGCAAGTGAATTTAGAAACTGTAAAAACTGTCATTTGATAGCAAATTTTATTTGCAGCATCATCACAGAGAAGATATCCCAAAACTGCCCATTACAATATACTACGAAGCAAAATGTCCGTATTGCAAAATTTTGTTTCTCTTTTTTTTGCAACCCTCAATGCTCAAAATGGATCGACTAAAATACACGGACTTAATCCTGTTACCCTACGGAAATGCTAAGGTCTGTTTGGAACGAGTCTATTGTTGGTTGAAAACAAATATTTTATATGTGATTTAGTTAGTTGACGGCAAAGTTATTTGTCAGCACGGCGAGGCTGAGTGCGAGTTGAATGCGTGGCATGGCTGCATTCTGGAGCACAAATCCATCGAGGAGGCCTTCAAGCTTATTGCCTGCATGATGCATTACTCCACAAATAGGTTGGACAAGTGCGCCACTCAATATAATATCAATGTGAGCGATGTGAAGAACTGTAAGCAAAGCCGCAGCATAGAAGACATCCTAAAGAAATATGGTGACGAGACTGCCAAGGTGGCATTCGACGGAGTTCCCTCAATTGCAATTGATCATGTTCGTAGAATGTTAGTGTAAGCCAAACAAGATGTCGGCATAACTTTTATATTTCTGCAGGTTTACGTTAAAGAGGATCAGAAGAAGCTACGCACGGACTTTGATGCAACCTTCTGTAACAAATATGAAGAGAAATTCAAAGTACGCCTCCCAAATTGCTAACTGTCACATGGAAACTAATTACATAATATAACTTTATAATTGTCTTCAATAAGTATCAGATTTAATAATACATCAAGATACATTTATATTTATTTTGAAAAATAAAAATGCTACCATCCTGGTATTCCTTTCTGATCATAATTTTATTTTATCAAGCAATTTCTGGTTAGCAACTACTTAACTTAAGATGCGAGAAGCGCGACAGCTTCGTTGGTGTTGGTTAATGGTATCGGGAAGCTATCTGCTGTTTGCCCCGATAAAGCGCTCTGTACCCATCTATCCAATTGGACTTCCTGCGATGTATGGTTAATTCTGAAAGTCCTCAAAAGCAATTCCGATGCTCACTTAAGATAACATTTCGGCCAGTAGGAAATAAGAACGCAAATTACATGTCCATGTTTCTTCAGTATACTAATTATTCATAAATTTCCATTTTTTTGTACATTTATCTTAACAAGCTAGTTATATAAAAAAACATACTGTATTAATAATACAAAAAAAATTGTCTTTTTTACTCTCGTAACAAATTTGTTCTACATTAGACTTATGGAATTTTACAATTGTTTGTTATTTTTAATGCTTCACTGATTTCTCTGTTTAGTATTTGTTGATAGGCTTTCAAGTGCCCTTATCTGGTAAGTGTAGTATACTTGTATCAATACTTATCGAATGATTTTTGTTTTTTCTATTGCATACTCTTGCGCAGCCTTGAATTATACTACAATTAACATGCGTTCAACAGGTGCAAGTAAGTAAAGTCCATCAACTTAGATAAATTCGCTAATGATTTACAGAACTTCATATATTTTTAATTTAACCCTTGGTTAGAGGTTTAAGGGGGAGATCAAAATGGATGAAGAGAAAAAATTTGATACTTCATAAATATTTGAATATTACTGGGAGTCATTTTATTCATTCATTTTTTTCTTTGTTTATACTACTTAAATTTATTCCTTTTTTTCATTTAATCTCTTTGTTGATCTTGGCTTTCTGCATAAATAAAGGAAATCAATAAATTACAACTTAAATGCACATCCAGCTAAGAAAGGCCCTTCAACGTCGATGTCTTGCATTTTAATTTAAGCAACACATTAATATGGCATAAATTTTTGTTCTTGCGTTGACGGATTTAATTTAACTGCACAGCAACTAAATTCAATAAAAAAAATATTTAAAAAAAAAAAATTATTTAATATACTTTAATATACTTTTTTCATACATGTTAATGTGGTACGAACATCAAATGTTATTAATTTTTGAACAATGATAAATTTTTTTCTATTTTTTCTTTTTTTTTTAAACCACTATTGCCACCCTTTCATAAAAAAATTAACTGTAAATCATATATATATATATTGACATATCCAGATCATGCAGATCTCTCATGTCCACACTCACTGCGACAACGCCCTATGCAAATCATAAGCCAATGACGAAATTCAAATAATAAGATAAGACGCAATTACTGCATATTCTAGCATAAGCAAACGTACGGTATCATAAGCCAATGACGAAATTCAAATAATAAGATAAGACGCAATTGCAAGCGATCATTTATCAAACCCAACTGCATAATCTAGCATAAGCAAACGTACGGTAAAACAAAATGCTTTGATAAGCCAATGATGAAATTCAATAATAAGATAGGATGCAATGCGAGCTTACATTATCGAGTAAACTAGTAGCATAAGTCTGAGTTATTTTGTACACCAAACTGAACAGACGTGTTTTTATGAATAACGAATTTTATTTTTTAAATCAAATACCGTAATCAGATATTTAATTATATATATGTAAATATAAAAATTAGATTAATATAACAATGAGATGTCTGTGTTGGGGGGGGGGGGGGGAGATTCTTGTCTTTCTTATAATTGAGAACCCCCTTTTCCTTTAGTTCTTTGATTTGTGGTTTCACGTGTGTTCATATATTTTTATTAGTGTAATTTTTATGCCGAAGTTTTTCTTTCCTTTGCGGTAAAATGTGGTAGTAATTTTCCTCATTTTAGGTCGTTTTTGCACCGGCGATGTGCACTTTAAAATTCGACGTGCCTTAAGACCCGAAAAATAGGAAAGAGAGCTACACATAGCTGATCTGGGCTTTTGTACGTCCGTGGGGTAAGCTCTTGCCTTCAGGAAGTATTCAGCACTTATCCGCAGCAAAGCTTTCGCCTTGAGCAGAGCTTGCTTCCCACAACGTTTGGATAGCTGCCTAACGTATGCAACGAATTTTTTCCTTCGTGCCAGAATTAGAGAAAAATCATTGCCTACCCTAGATCCACTTTTACATCGCTCAAAAGTCTGCGATTTAAACATCATAAAAATTTCCGAGCACCGACCATAACAATGTCTCTCCAGCTGTAGATATTTAATAGGAGTAGTTGAATTTTTCAAAGCAAAACAACACAATGCAAATTATATAGTACTAAAAAAAAACTATCCATTAATTATCACGACATATGCTGACAAAAAAATAGAATAGTATCAAACGGGCGTCAAAGAAAGCTAAAAAAAAAAAAGAAGGCATTGTATATAAATTGTATATAATTACAATATATAAGTCTATATAAACTAATTACTCACTATAAGTGACCACAATTCAAATCACAAATTCTAATATATAAAAAAAAATGCTGCCTTTAACCGCAATCTTTTGTTTAGTTCACCCAAAATTTATACATCTTTCTCTTCCATTCCAATGAAAGTACAACAAACAATTTACTATAAATAACGACTTTATATTAATATTCTCAAGTCAGTGTCAAATCATCGCTCGAAGGCTGCATTACAGAATAAAATATTAGCGTAGCTATGAATACGTTTTTTCTTTATTTTTTACTACTGAGTTTCGGTGTTTTGTACGGAAATGCGAGGGCAAGAGAATTTAGAATTTGTAAAAACTGGCATTATCACATCCAAGATAACCCAAAACTGCCCATTACATTATACTATGAAGCACTTTGTCCGTTTTGCGCAAGTTTTGTTACCAATCAATTGCAACATTCAATGTTGGACATGGATCGACTAAAATACACTGACTTAATCCTGTTACCCTACGGAAATGCTGAGGTCTGTTTGGAATGAGGCTACTGTTGATTGAAAAAATATATTTTATATGTGATTTAGTTAGATGACGACGAAGTTATTTGTCAGCACGGCAAGGCTGAGTGCGAGTTGAATGCGTGGCATGGCTGCATTCTGGAGCACAAATCCATCGAGGAGGCCTTCAAGCTTATTGCCTGCATGATGCATTACTCCACAAATAAGTTGGACAAGTGCGCCACTCAATATAATATCAATGTGAGCGATGTGAAGAACTGTAAGCAAAGCCGCAGCATAGAAGACATCCTAAAGAAATATGGTGACGAGACTGCCAAGGTGGCATTCGACGGAGTTCCATCAATTGCAGTTGATCATGTTCGTAGAATGTTAGTGTAAGCCAAACGAGATGTCGGCATAACTTTTATATTTTTGCAGGTTTACAATGAAGAAGATCAGGAGAAGCTAACCAGTGACTTTGACGCCACCTTTTGTAACAAATATGAAGAGAAATTTAAAGTACGCCTCCCAAATTGCTAACTGCCACATGGAAACTAATTACATAATATAACTTTATAATTGTCTTAAATAACTATCAAATTTAATAATACATCTAGATACATTTATATGTATTTTGAAAAATAAAAATTTCACAGACATTTCCATTTACATTATATGATTTTCAAGGAACACTCACTACAATTCTTTATAAGACAAATTACAAATTTGAGTTAGACATCGACTGGGTTCTAAGTTCTGGTACATAAAAATTTATTAAAGATATATATACATTATAAAAAACTTTGCTCGCTTATTGATTCTTGCTTATTCCTTTGAAAAATATCGAAATCATAAACTTAAAACTCTGTTGAGTATAAAAATAAAATTTACAGAGTATAATAAACCCCTAGAAATTTTTTAGATACATTTATATGTATTTTGAAAAATCACAGACATTTCCAGTGTACATTGTATGATTTAGAATTCTAATTCAAATTACAAATGTGAGTTAGACAAGAAAATAGGAAAATTTGTTTATAGAAATATAGAAATTATTTACAAGTAAAATATGAACATTAATATGAATATGAAATATGAAAAGTATAACGAAATTAGTTTTAAAACGAAATACAATTTTTAATTTTTCAAAGGATCCAAATTTTTTTTAGGTGTAGGCAGCTGTTTAGTTATTGCTATTAGAAGGCAATGGCCAACCAACAAGTCAGCAATTAAGAAAAATTTAGAAAAATATGGGTACACACCCAGTACACATCCCATAATAATCCCAATGATAATTAATGGAAAAGTTTTTAATAAGCCAATAAAATGATTTATATGGCTAACATAGAGCGACAAATTGTGTGCCGCACTCAACGCAGGTTTATTTACCAAAAAGGCCAAACAGTTCGCGATTGTTGATTTGATAATTTGAGAAGCATGACTTTAACAAACCCATAAATATTATTAAACAAAGTTCAACCTGGCAATTACAACGAATTATTTAGGTAAAATTTATTAGCTGTTGGCAATTTCTTTTTGGGTAGTTCAAATGGTTGGTGTTTTTTAACTAAATATCTGTTTGAATACAATAAATTTTTATAAATGAAAATGTTGATTTTTTGAAAAAAGGCATTTGGCAGTTGTTATCAAGGCTTCCTCCAAAGAAAAAACTGTATAAGCTAAATGTCTCCCCAGCTGTAAATATTCAATACGAGTAGTTGAATTTTTCAAAGCAAAACAACACAATGCAAATCATGTAGTACTAAAAAAAACTATCCATTAATTATCACGACATATGCTGACAAAAAAATAGAATAGTAGCAAACGAGCCTCAAAGAAAGCAAAAAAAAAAGGCATTGTATATAAATACATACAGAGAAATAATAATTTAAAAAAAAACCAACGTAAGCACGATGATTGTAACTATCTATGTAAAAATGCTTAAAATATTTGTGATAAAGTAATAGTGTTAATGATAAGTAATAAAAACAAAAAATAAAAACAAAACCATGACATATTATGAAAAATAAAACAAATGTTTTACGAGTTTGAATGGTTTTTTAACTCAACTGATAAACTTGATCTTAAAACAAAGTGTGTAAATTTAAAATGAAATCAAATAGTTTATAGTCCAAGTAAATTTAATTATAATCAATTCAACGTATTTCTTATCTTCGCTGTTAGAAGTCGCCTTAGAGAAGTTCGACTGTACTTTTCACAAACATGACTTTCTGGTCAGCCAAAGTCACCTGATTCATTGCAATATATAAACTAAATACTCACCATTTAATTGCTCAGCTAGTTTAACCCGATTTATTGCAATATATAAACTAATTACTCACTAAAAGTGACCACAATTCAAATCACAAATTCGAATATATAAAAAAAAATGCTGCATTCAACCGCAATCTTTTGTTTGGTTCACCCAAAATTTATATATCTTTCTCTTCCATTCCAATGAAAGTGCAATAAACAATTTACTATAAATTACGACTTTATATTAAAATTCTCAAGTCAGTGTCAAATCATCGCTCGAAGGCTGCATTACAGAATAAAATATTTGCGTAGCTATGAATACGTTTTTTCTTTATTTTTTACTACTGAGTTTCGGATTTTTGTACGGAAATGCGAGGGCAAGAGAATTTAGAATTTGTAAAAACTGGCATTATCATAGCCAAGATAACCCTAAACTGCCCATTACATTATACTATGAAGCACTTTGTCCGGATTGCACAAATTTTTTTACCGATCAATTGGAAAAGTCAATGTTGGGCATGGATCGACTAAAATACACTGACTTAATCCTGTTACCCTACGGAAATGCTGAGGTCTGTTTGGAATGAGGCTACTGTTGATTGAAAAAATATATTTTATATGTGATTTAGTTAGATGACGACGAAGTTATTTGTCAGCACGGCGAGGCTGAGTGCGAGTTGAATGCGTGGCATGGCTGCATTCTGGAGCACAAATCCATCGAGGAGGCCTTCAAGCTTATTGCCTGCATGATGCGTGTCTCCGAGAATAGGTTGGACAAGTGCGCCACTAAATATAATATCAATGTGAGCGATGTGAAGAACTGTAAGCAAAGCCGCAGCATAGAAGACATCCTAAAGAAATATGGTGACGAGACTGCCAAGGTGGCATTCGACGGAGTTCCATCAATTGCAGTTGATCATGTTCGTAGAATGTTAGTGTAAGCCAAACGAGATGTCGGCATAACTTTTCTATTTTTGCAGGTTTACATTGAAGAAGATCAGGAGAAGCTAACCAGTGACTTTGACGCAACCTTTTGTAACAAATATGAAGAGAAATTTAAAGTACGCCTCCCAAATTGCTAACTGCCACATGGAAACTAATTACATAATATAACTTTATAATTGTCTTAAATAACTATTAGATTTAATAATACATCTAGATACATTTATATGTATTTTGAAAAATAAAAATTTCACAGACATTTCCATTTTACATTACATGATTTTCAAGGAACACTCACTACAATTCTATATAAAACAAATTACAAATTTGAGTTAGACATCGAATGGGTTCTAAATTCTGGTACATAAATATTATTAAAGACTTTGCTCGCTAATTGATTCTCGCTTATTTCTTTGAAACAGATCGAAATCATAAACTTAATATTCTGTTGAGTATAAAAAGGAATTTACGGAGCATAATAGAAGCCTAGAATTTTCGAGCGACAACTGTATAATATATTAATAAATAATGATTGGATCATTCAGTTTTTGTTTTGGAGCAATGCAATAATTTGATCCAACTTGGCTGCTTGTTGTGCCTCGAATTCGTTCAGTCTTTTACAAATTGTGCTCTCCAATTCGACGAATTTGGAGTCGATATGTTGACTGAGGCTGTTTACATCGATATCAGTGCAAGGAGCAGCAGGAGGAACAGGCAACAGTGTTTCGACGTGGTTAGCATATCCCTTTATTCTGGACATGCATTTCTGCATCTTTTCGTCGTTGTTCTCGCTGGGATTTTGACCAGAGAAGCTGCTGCTGGTGACGTCTCTGTGCAGCATTTCCTCGACGAATTTGGAGTCGATATGTTGACTGAGGCTGTTCACGTCGATATCAGCGCAGGGAGCAGCAGAAGGAACAGGCAACTGTGTTTCGACGTGGTTAGCATATCCCTTGATCATGGACATGAATTTCTGCATCTTTTCGTCCTTTCTCTCGCTGGGAGTTTGACCAGAGAAGCTGCTGCTGGTACCGTCTCTGTGCAGCAGCTCCTGTATGTTCTGTATATCAAATGGCCTTTGCTGCTGTGTGGTGATCCCATTGGGATTCGGTGCTATGTGCAACATGGCACCATAAATGCAAATCTCTTTCGCCGAGGTGAGCAATTTTAGATTAATTTCAGCAATGCCAGAACGATCAATTTCCACGTCGTAGCGATACGGCTTGATGGGTATATCGCCATCATCCTCCTCCACGGGTATGCCATAGACAGTCTCCAGATACTCCTGGCTGATACCCACAAAGATTTCGATTTTGGGTGCGCTGCAAACGAGCGTCAAAGCGGCAATTTTAAAAGTGGGCGCTATTTGAAATTGCATCTCACACGGAATTGTGGGGCAATCATTATTAGACAAGAGCACAGCACGCTCCTCACTGATAACATCATCCAAATCGGGCCTTTTGAGGAACAATATATTTATATATAATATATGAAGCTGTAAACTGGTATATACTGAAAATCCTTTGTCTTACTTTTCAAAGATATCGTCGTCAGAGAGGCGCGTGGGCACCAGTGTCGTTTGCCAGTACGGTTTGCCAGCGGTCTGTGGCCACGTGCAACGTGCATTCACCTTTTCAGACATTATTATAAAAACTTGAAGCTGCCAATAAACAACATCAAAAATCAACAATTATTTATTATTGTCTTCTGTTTTTACACAGAATGCACAGCGCTGTCCACCTGTTGTAAAAAATACAGAGAAGCTACGTAAGAGGTTACGTTTGAAAACACAGAGTTGCTCTGAACTTATGACTACGTTAGAGTCTTACGTCTCAGCGTTGCCTTTGGGCAGTTTGACAAGTACGACCTTGTTTGGCCCCCTTGTAGGTCATATTCAAGTGGAACGCAAGAAAAGCGACAGTCGAAAAAATACCGCCGTCGTCGATAGTAAAACGCACAATTTTTCGCAAATTATTACGATTATCAAATAATATGGGTGGCAAATATAAAATTGTTATGGTGCGCCACGGTGAATCCGAGTGGAATCAGAAAAATCAATTTTGCGGCTGGTTTGATGCCAACCTGAGTGATAAGGGTAAATAAAAAAAAAGCTATATTCATATTATCACATAATCAATAATCGATAAATGTTGTGTTTCTGTGTAGGCAAAGAGGAGGCTTTGGCTGCTGGCAAGGCAGTTAAGAATGCCGGTCTCGAATTCGATGTGGCGCACACATCGGTGCTGACCCGTGCCCAGGTCACATTAGCCAGCATCCTGCAGGCTAGCGGTCACAAGGAGATTCCCATCCAGAAGACTTGGCGTCTCAACGAGCGCCACTATGGTGGTTTGACGGGGTTGAATAAGGCAGAGACCGCCGCCAAGTATGGTGAGGCGCAGGTGCAGATCTGGAGACGTAGCTTTGATACACCACCGCCACCCATGGAGCCGGGACATGCGTACTATGACAATATTGTCAAGGATCCCCGCTATGCCGATGGACCCAAGCCAGAGGAGTTCCCCCAGTTCGAGTCACTGAAGCTGACCATTGAGCGAACGCTGCCGTATTGGAACGATGTCATCATTCCACAGATGAAGGAAGGAAAACGCATCCTTATCGCTGCCCACGGCAACAGTCTGCGCGGCATTGTCAAGCATTTAGATAGTAAGCGAAAGCCAAAACAAATTTAATTTTTCGTTTGCTAACTATTATTGTTATCCCCGCACAGATCTCTCAGAGGATGCCATCATGAATCTGAACTTGCCCACAGGCATTCCTTTTGTCTATGAACTCGATGAGAACTTCAAGCCAGTTGTCTCCATGCAGTTCCTCGGCGACGAGGAGACCGTGAAGAAGGCCATCGAAGCTGTCGCTGCCCAGGGCAAGGCCAAGTAAATTCATCTAATCCCAAAGTAGGCACAATATAGAAGCAAAATTGCTTAAGATTGTTATTATTGTCGGCTTGAGGCTGCTTATATATCCTCCTGTTCAATGTTGTAATTATCGTAGTTTTAATTGGTTCATCATCACCCCTAATCCCTACCGTTAATAAATAATTTATTATAACTAAACCAACAAAAAGAAAAAGAGGTGTCTTTGATGGTAAAAAAAATTATAAAATAGCTGAATTTTAATATTAATTAAATAAATATATATATGTATATATAAATATATATATATATATATTTATAATATATATATTTTCTATTATTTGAAATGAATTTCGTCTTCAATAACCAAATTTCATAAGCAGAATTTTAACTTACTTTTTTGCATACAAAAATAATTTAAGTAAAACAAATCTATCACAAATCGGTGAGTTTTTTTTATGTATTTTCAAAAACATAATCCTACTTTTTTAAGAGATGGCTTGCCTTAAATATTGTACTTCATTGGGTTATTCAGTTTATAAGAAAATTCTAGATGGATTTAATGACAGGGACGAACTACGCATAGCTTTTCTTTTCAACAACCTGACAAATAGATGCCGAATGTATATACAAAATATATATACGATATATATATGAGATATATATAAGATACATAAACTTATTCATATTTCATCAGCTAACAAAAGACAAAGACTCAAATTAAAGTGAAACTTTTTTTATTTTATTGCTACCGTTGGGCATTTGATGACATGGTAGATCTTAAGGCGGATCTCAAGCCAGATCACTTGCGCTTCTTCTTGCCATCTTTGGCAAGATCGAGACCGAGGATGCATTTCGGCGGCACCTTGTACGTTTCCGTGAGCAGCGTGTAGATGAATCGGATCTGATTGCCTTGCACCTGGAGCAGTTCGTGCTTCTGATGCGGCAACTTGACAATGCTGGTGCTGGCGGCGGCGCCCTGTTTGCATAATTTGATCATCTCCGCCATGATGATGCCGTAGGCTTCGATGTTGCTGACCAGGGTCACCTTCTTGTTGGACGAACGTGTCGCAAGGGACATTTGGATCTGTGGTTTGCCACTGGTATCCTTGCCGCTGCACATCTGATACGAGTGCTCCATTTTGCTTGTGATTATCGAGGTAATCTCGCTGAGTGAACCCAATCGATTGCCACACAACTCTTGGAGCACCTCATCCGGCTGTGTCAACTTCGTTTGTGGATCCACCTGGCAATGTTTGCTCACATATTCGCGCACAATCTTCTTGACCTGGTTAACTGGAATGCCCTCACCTCTTTTGTAATTTAATTTCGTAAAAAATGCCGCTGTGACATCCGATACGACATACATCTCCTTCAGCTCGGAGTGAAATAGGGGCGTCTCGGCAGCAGCACCACTGCTTTCACCCTTCTTCACATCCGTTATAAAATTGACCAGCTCGGGATGGTCCAGGTCTACAGCTATTATTTTATCAACACCTTTCGTTTCCTCACGCACCACAATGAAACCCTGATCGACCATCTCCGCAAGGAAATTGGACAGCTTCTTGTGTCGTGTCTTCTTCAAATCGATTTGTTCCAAGGCCTCGGGGACCACATAAAGCCGATAAAAGTTGCTCGTTAGCAGGGGCAGTTGCAGTTTTTTGCCATTGTTTTTTAGAGCAGCTAAAAATGCATTCTTGAGAAGCAGTTCTGGCGTAGATTCATCTGTTATTTCCGTCTCCGCATTATCCCCATTCTCCTCGAGCGACAAGCCAGCTGTGCCGGCCTCCACTTCATTTGTTTCCGCATCCCATGTCTCAGGTACAATAATTTGCTCAACTGGCGAGGATTTTGTGGCGCCCAAGGCGGGAAAATCCTCAGTAGTCAAAGCTTTCACCTTCTGCTGCGGTATCTGTTGCAGCATGCTCGGCTCATGAGCCCACAGCTTGTCGCCAAACATGTGCAGCATTTTGACAGCTACACCATGTCCACCACACATGTACAACTCATCGCTATCCCGGGCAAGTTGTCCAACGCCAATCGCCGAATTGTTGTTGGTCAAATTGACGGCAACTAAAAACGATATATGTAATTAATTATAGAATATTTATATGTTAACAATTTGCACAATTCGACACTCACTCAGTTGGCCCTTTTTGAAATGTCCGAACATGTTCAGACCGACGCCCAGCGGGACAACGCCGGGCAGCATCAAATCCGCACCATTTGAGAGCTTTGGCAGGACACCTTCGTGTGTGGTGAAATAGGGCAGTATGTGGGGTGTGGCCCACATTGTGTAGAGAGTGGGCACCAATTGGCCACCATCCAGTTCGAAGAACATCGGCTGCTTCTCCACACAATAAACGATGCTCGCAATTCCGCCATGAGTTAAAATTTTTATCTGCGTCACATTTGCCTTTGCCGGTAACAAAGTCTCCATCGAAATATGCGGAAATGCCAACTCCAAACGAGCGCGCAACTTCTTCGCTTCGGAGCCCTTTAGCGCCGCACTGCTCTTTAATCTGTAACTCTTGAGAAACATTTTGCAGGCTGCCTTGTTTCCTTATTATTTTGTTATTTTAAGTAGCGTACGTAAACTAAACAATCAAAATAAATATAAACTAAGGAACTAGTTCACATAATTGCACGCCATTGCACCCAGTATGATATCGGATGGTCCGCATGCCCACTTGTCAGTTTGCGTAAGCACCTAAATTTATTCTAATTTATACATATAATAAGCATTTGGGCAGCTTTTGACAGAATTTAAAAAAAAAAATTAGAATTTGAATTTAACATGAACTTTACGCAAGAAAGGTTTTTTTCTGGCTTATTTTTTATATTAAGTTCAAACACTGACGCATATACCCAGTGATAAATCAGCTGATGTGCATGCCCACTTGCTTGTAAACCTATGCACTCGAATTTATATTTAAATACATTAAATAAACATTTCGGAAGCTTATGAAAAGAGCAAAATTAAATAAGCATAATTTTTTCTATCACATTCAATTAAATTATATACTTATTTTTTGTGTAAAAATGATTTTTGTGTGACGTCTTCTTTATTAAATATTTAATAAAAACAATAATTCTCCAATTATTCTTCCATTTCATCAAATATGTTTGGTCAGCTGCAGAATATGGTTACTCATTTTTATTTACAAAGAAAATGCACATACTTCTTAAGTCGCCCCGCTAAAAAAACTCCAGATGTTCAAGATCAAAAACGACGCCATTTTATTTGGAACTTAAATATTATGTTAACATAACATAAATATGTGTGAAAACCAAATTTAAAGCAAACTCACATGTTAAATATATATTTATATGATTCGCATTTATGTTTAATTTTAAGATTGCCCGAGTTATTTTTTTACCGACTCTCCCCGAAAATCGTTAACCCGTTTAAAATATCTATAGCATATCCTAATCCGAATCGGAGTCCGAATCGACTTCGGCCAATCGCGCATCCTTCGCCGACGGCGGATCGTAGAAATGCAGCTGTTTACGCCAGATTTTCACAAGGCCATCAAACGCGCGTCGGCTATATTTACCATATTTATTAGGGGTGCGAGGATGATCGCGGGTCCGCTCATTTCTGGCCACCTGATCCACATATCTCTCGTAGGCAGCTGTGTTCTTGCCATAGTCGATTTGCTTCTGGCGACGCAAGAGCACCGCTGGATCTGCCTCAGAGTACGAGGATGAGGAGGAAGTGGACGAGGTGTAGCTATTGTGACGCATACGCTTTTCCTCCTTGTGCCCAGCTTTGGACGCCTGTTTAGCTTGTTTGTGGGGATTGCAATTGGGTTGATTATCGTAGTTGTTATTGTTTAATGAGAGATTGGAGGACGTGGTGCTGTTTGGACTGTTGGAGCGACTGTTCTCATTACTGTGTGTGCTGGGTGGTGTTTGGGAGTGACGCCGCTTGAACGGCGTCTTGATTTTTTCCTCCTTGATGAGACGCTCAAATTTCTCTTCGTTGCTGTTATCCAAGAACTCAATTGCTAACTCCCGCTTCATTTGCCCAGCAGAAGCAGCAGCTGTGCTCCCGGCACTGCTATTGAATGACGACGATGTCTACATAACACAAATATTTAGTTTAATTTTAGTTATGACTATTTTATTATAGTATTTACCTCGTCACGATGTCCGAGTTCATCTCGAACTTCTTCGGCCCAACTATTTATTGGCTTCGCGTCCATTGATATGGGGGAGCCGCTCGAATTAAGGCTAAGTGCGCCCTTAAGTGGCGTCGCAGGATCCACTGCCATTACCTGCTCTTCGCACAACATTAGTTAATTGTATATATAAACAAAATTTAAGATGTAAAAATAAACGAAGCGCACGCAGCGATCTAAATTATTGTTATGTTCGCTTGCAGCAGTTCTTCGCGCGTTTTTGTTGCATGCGATGCGAACCCATATCGATATCAACCGATAACAAGGTATTCAACTCATACATGTATAACGTACTCATTACCGATATTTTAAACAAGCATCGATATTATTTGATTATTTTTACTTACTCAGCAGAAAAGGAAAGCTTAGTACAATATGTTATAGCCTTCATATATTTTATTGCCTTAATTGGTTTGATACACATTTCAATCTTTTTCTTACGCCTATGATGTTTTGCAGTACAAGTTAACACCACACATTAGTAGTAAGCAAAATTGGGCGCAAGAAATTGTAAATGAAATTATCTCACAAAGTATCGATGTAAATATATTCGATAAGCATGCAAATATCACTTTAAAATATATTGCTATCGTTGTATTTGGAACAACCCTGCACGATTGGCATTGTACAACACTTAAGCATTTGGTGATTTAGCGTTTTTTCGGCATAAAAAGAAAATCTGTGAAATTTTTAAAGGTGCAATCGTTGGTTAGTACTAAAAATTTTAACTTGTTTACACTAAAATCATAGTATTTTTTGTATTTTAATTATTAATATGTGACGTATGTTTTCATAGAATATTATTGTGTGATTGGGGAAAAAGTCAAGGCACGAAAATGAGTCTTACATCCGCCGCAGGGATAATTTCCCTACTCGATGAGCCGATGCCCGAACTAAAGGTGTTCGCTCTAAAGAAGCTGGACAACATTGTGGACGAGTTCTGGCCGGAGATATCCGAGTCCATAGAAAAAATTGAAATGTTGCACGAGGATCGCGGCTTTCCAGAAAACAAACTGGCTGGCATGGTTGCCTCAAAAGTGTTTTATCATCTGGGTTCCTTTGAGGATGCCTTAACATATGCGCTGGGCGCTGGCGATCTATTCGATGTAAATGCCCGCAATGAGTATACGGAGACAATTATTGCCAAATGCATTGATTTCTATATAGCGCAACGCGTTGACTTTATTGAGAATCCCAAGGATGCGAAGCCTGTTGATGATCGCCTCGAAGGTATTGTAAATCGCATGATTCAACGCTGCCTGGATGACAATCAGTATCGTCAGGCCTTGGGCATTGCGCTGGAAACGCGTCGCATGGACATCTTCGAGACGTCGATCATGAAATCCGACGATGTCCGTGGAATGTTGGCATATGCCTACAATGTCACCATGTCCCTGCTACAGAATCGTGGATTCCGCAATCAGGTACTGCGCTGCCTGGTTGGACTATATCGTGATCTGGGCGTGCCCGACTATGTAAACATGTGTCAATGCCTGATCTTTCTGGAGGATCCATTGGCCGTTGCTGAAATGCTGGACAAGCTGACCCGCTCCTCCACCGAAGCCAACAATCTGATGGCCTACCAAATCGCCTTCGACCTTTACGAGTCGGCAACACAAGAATTCCTGGGCAATGTACTGCAGGCCCTCAAGGAAACGGCTCCCATCCCAACCGCTTTGCCCAGCACATTTAAACCACAAGGCACCACAGCTGGTGGCAGTGATGCTGCCGCCAAATCCGACGATGAGAAGGCCAAATTACTTAGCGACGAAAGCAGCGACGATAAAGATGGTAAGCTTTACTTTTGGTGCATGCTCCTTTTTAATCCTTGATATGTTTGCAGAGAGTATGTATATAAATTTACAATTCATTTGAGGAGACATTTCAAACACCAAAGAAGCTAATAGTTATGCTTATTTAATTTAATAAGAATCATATAAAAATGATTACAAATTTTATAAATCAGCTGAGTCATTTAGTCATATATATATATATATATATATATATATATATATATATATATTCCATTCACAATCTGAAGTCTTTAGCAATCCAAAGACTCTTTTTTCCCTAGCTATTTTAACCAAAAATTCCTTTTGTTATTCTTATGTGCAGGCGATGCGAAAATCGAGCGTACCATCGATTCCCTCAACGACATGGAGAAGCTGCATCAGAAGAACATTGAGAAGCTGATTTCGATATTGTCCGGCGAGGTGTCCATTGATTTGCAGCTGCAGTTCCTTATACGCAGCAATCACGCCGATCTGCAGGTGCTGCGCGGCACCAAGGAGGCTGTGCGTGTATCCATTTGTCACACGGCGACTGTCATTGCTAATGCTTATATGCACAGTGGCACCACCTCCGATCAGTTCCTGCGCGATAATCTCGATTGGTTGGCACGCGCCACGAATTGGGCCAAGTTAACAGCGACCGCTTCGCTTGGTGTCATTCATCGCGGGCATGAGAAGGATTCGCTGGCACTAATGCAGAGCTATCTGCCTAAAGAGGCGGGACCGAGCTCTGGGTACTCGGAGGGCGGTGCTCTCTACGCTTTGGGTCTAATTCATGCGAATCATGGCGCCAATATCATTGACTATCTGCTGCAACAGCTGAAGGATGCCCAGAACGAGAACGTCCGTCATGGCGGTTGCCTGGGTTTGGGTCTGGCCGGTATGGGCACCCATCGTCAGGATCTGTACGAACAGTTGAAGTTCAATTTGTATCAAGATGATGCGGTCACTGGCGAAGCAGCTGGTATTGCCATGGGCATGGTCATGTTGGGCTCGAAGAATGCCCAGGCCATTGAGGATATGGTGTCGTATGCGCAGGAGACTCAGCACGAGAAGATCCTTCGGGGTCTGGCCGTTGGCATTTCGTTGACCATGTTCTCGCGCCTCGAAGAAGCAGATCCGCTCGTTACCAGCCTCTCCACAGACAAGGATCCCGTGCTGCGTCGCTCCGGCATGTACACCCTGGCAATGGCCTACAATGGCAGTGGGAGCAACAAGGCTATTCGTAAGCTACTCCACGTTGCCGTCTCCGATGTGAATGATGACGTGCGTCGCGCTGCAGTCACCGCCATTGGTTTCATACTATTCCGGACACCGGAACAGTGCCCTTCGGTGGTCAGCCTGCTCGCCGAGTCTTACAATCCGCATGTGCGTTATGGTGCCGCCATGGCGTTGGGTATTGCTTGCGCCGGCACTGGTCTACGCGAGGCCATTGCTCTCCTCGAACCGATGGTCAAGTTCGATCCGGTGAATTTTGTACGTCAGGGCGCGTTGATTGCATCCGCCATGATCCTCATCCAGCACACGGATCAGAGCTGCCCCAAGAGCACCTTCTTCCGCCAGCTGTACGCCGAGGTCATCAGCAACAAGCACGAGGATGTCATGGCCAAATATGGAGCTATTCTGGCTCAAGGTGAGTTCAACATATTTATGCATATTTGATTGATACTATTATTGTTTTTTTTTTTTTTATTGGAATCGAAAAAAGTTTACTTTATTTTTCATTCTAAAAAAAACTATTAATATTTGATTTTAATTATATTTAAATAAGATAAGAATGGTGAATAAAATTAGGGATTTAGCCCTTTTGCTTTTTCATTTTCTTTCCATTCCTATAACGGAATTAAAAAACTTAAAATTTTAAAAGCATTTTTTGTTCTATTCTTTTTTTTATTAATATTAAATAAATCTTTTACTTGCAGGTATCATTGATGCTGGCGGTCGCAATGCGACACTTTCGCTGCAATCGCGCACTGGACACACTAATCTGCAGGCCGTTGTTGGCATGTTGGCCTTTACCCAGTACTGGTACTGGTTCCCATTGGCGCACACACTCTCGTTGGCCTTCACGCCGACCTGTGTCATCGGTCTCAATTCGGATCTGAAGATGCCCAAAATGGAGTACAGATCGGCGGCGAAGCCATCGTTATACGCATATCCAGCGCCTCTGGAGGAGAAGAAGAGCGAGGAGCGCGAAAAAGTAGCAACGGCTGTGCTCTCGATTGCTGCTCGGCAAAAGCGTCGCGAGAATGCTGACAAAAAGGAGGATGAGAAGATGGATGTGGATGAGGATAGTAAGGAGAGCAAAAAGGATGAAGAGAAATCTGAAACGACAGCGGCAGTGGCAGCCAAGACAGAAGAGAAGCCCGTCGTAGAGGAGACAAAGCCCAAGAAAAAGGAGGAGAAGGAGCAGAAGAAGAAGACCGATGATGAGAAAGACAAGGATAAGGAGGGGGCGAGCACCAGCGCAGCAAGTACTGCCGACAAAGAGAAGGAGAAAAAGGAAAAGAAAGAGCCGGAGCCAAACTTCGAAATCCTCCAGAATCCGGCACGTGTTCTGCGCCAGCAACTGAAAGTCCTTAGTATCATCGATGGCCAGCACTTTGAGCCTATGAAGGATGTCACTATCGGTGGCATCATCGTATTCCAGCACACGGGCAAGGCTGAAGATCAGGAATTGGTCGAACCTGTTGCCGCTTTCGGGCCAATGAACGATGATGAGAAGGAACCCGAGCCGCCAGAGCCATTCGAATACATTGAGGATTAAATGATGGGCATGTTATTCGTCATTATCTAATGGAATTCCCCTATTTTGATTTTCAATACATGTATTTTTCCCCAAAAATGTACTAAAAATAAACAAAAGAAAAAAATATACACAAAACTAATTCTAATCCATAATTACCCATAATAAATGTTCATCACTCATGATGTAAAATTATTTGTGTTCACTTAAGTCATTTTTTAGTTACTTTATCTCAGTTAACAACAAAGAATTTCGAATTTTTTGAAATGCTATAAATCTTATCAAAATGTTGCAATATCCCATACAATTTACTCATCTTATTTGCCGGGATGGCACTTTGAGAACAACAAATTTTAATTTAGTAGAGCTTTTTTAGTTATTTATGGCGAAGAAGAATTTCACAACGCTTTGTAATTGCCATCCGCTCAATTTTTAAAATGACGACAAACAAATATTTGTTACTCTCTCTCTCTCTCTCAGCTCAAAATTCGTTTGAAGCGGTTTTACACATAACTGAGTTGCCGAAATGCCTCATAGAGAGGGAGAGAGAGAGAAAAGTAGCTGATTAAAACAAAGGCTAGAAGAGAGTTGCGTTTGTCAAGCCGAAGCGTACCTACCCTTTAGGTCTTGTTTTGATGAGACCAGAGTTGCGTTTTCAAATTTATCCTGATATATAAACTTATTTTTTGTTTATTTATATAGATCACATTATGTGTGAAAACTCTACACTTGCTTATAATCTGATAGATCAGTATTCCTGCCTTTGTTTACATTTTTAGCCGATAATTCTCTCGTCTGTAGTTACAAGCACATCCACAATAAAATAGTCTGAGCGTAAAAAAAGAGTAGCAATAATGCACAGCTGGTGCACACCAATATACCCATTATAATTACACTCACGTTTCGGTGCTCTCGCTCGCTTGCTCTTTTTGTACGCGGCTTGCTCAAGAGATTTCTTTTTTAATCGCTCTTTGCTGTTCTCCCATTGCCATTTTAGAAGTTGAAGCGCGACGACTTGCAACGGGATTTCACAAAATTTTTTGAATTCACGTTTCACATAGTAATAAAGTAATAATTGTGCGAATTGTAGTTCATCACAAAAAGGCAATTTGTAGTATTTTTGATAGAAATATAATCTAATAAGAAACAAAAACAGTTTGCATTTGTCCGTCAGCCTTCGCTTCGGATTGCCCTGCTTCGCTCTCTTTTTTGCCAGGCAGGTCAATCACTGTAACAAACGGTTAATTCTCAGAAGTGGAAAAAAATAAAATAAAGACCTTCACATCAAAAGTAACATTGTAACAATAGTATTTTTGTTGTTGCCGGTGATTGGTATAAATACATTGTATGTATGTGCATAAATTATTTATAAAACCACGAATAACAACAGCAAAAGAAGCGGAGAAAAAGCGCAGCGCGATTTACTGTTTTACTTGCCGTAGCGGTAAACGGCAAATATATTTGTGATAATTGTGCCTAAACCTTAATAAAATTTAAAGAGCAGCATATTATATTATGAACCGCACTCGCAGAAAGATCGTACGTCCAAAGAATCCCTACACAAAAGCAAATTACTTCTCACGATGGAGCTTCTGGTAAGTTATAGTTATAGTTAATTATTCACTGCTCCCAGCTTTACCTTCATACATTAGTCATAACGGTAGTTTATATTTTTTCATATCGATAGCACGTGTCCGGGGCGTATTTAATTCAAATCAATACATACCCCCCCCCCCCCCACACACACACACACATGCTCATACACTCATCACATATTTATGTAAATATATACAGTGAACGTTCGCTATAAAGGAATAATTCTAAAACTAATTGCCCAATTTGTTTGCACAATTTATTTCTCATTATCAGACTCAAAATAAATATTTTTTCATTAAACACCGAACTTGGCATGTTATATTATAATTTCAGGAAGTTTTTATTAACGTGCAAACACGGTAACCGCAGCGTTTATGTTGAAAATGAAAAGTAATTAGAATAAGGGTTAGGTTGAACAGTGCACAAAATGTTTCTCGCTTACTTTGGCTGCCAAGGCTACTTAATCAGTGCACACAAAAACTACATACTTACACGCGCCAGTAAATGTGATTATATTCTATGTAAAAATAATATAGACGCTGCCCATATGTTCAATGAGATTAGAAAACAGCTTTGAGTATATTTTTTTTTTTGGTCTTGGTATATACGACAAAAAAAAAATATATATATATATAATAATACCACATGCTTGTGTTGCATACAATGATTAAGCTAAAATCACAAAAGATTTCTCTTTCAATATGCTTTGTCTTCAATTGACGACTTTTTGCTTTGTGTTTCTTCATCATCTATTAGATATGACAGAAAACAATAAGAAACAATTATTTAACAATTATTTCGGGTTAAAGATTAAATAAGCTCGCCGATAAATTGTGTAATCTTATTCACACAACGTTGTTATATATTGATGCAAGTTTATGAGCTTGACCCAGATTATAACTTAATTTATTGCCCATTATTCTTATGTAATCTATTTACCAAAGTATTTTTTACTTTTATAAATTTCCATTTATTATAAAGAACTTTGTAACTTTTACGTCATAATAGACTAAAGTATTTGAAATCTGAAATGCACGAGCAGTTCTTAGGTGTAAAACATTTTAATCTTTGCAAAGATAAATGTTTTGAATTGTTTTTATTTATTTATTTTTTTATTGACTATCTTTAATAAACTGCATTAAACAATAATCAGAAAATTTGAAAATGTGCAAATCTAATTTTTTTAATGCTTACTTAAAAATGAGTAAAATCTTTCCGTAAATTCCACTTTAAACCTTAGTGAGTATGTTGATATTAAGAGTTGTTATCGTTTAGATTAAAAGCTTAGCTATGGTAAAAGTAAATCTGTTTTAAGACCCTGATTTTAAGACTTTTATGGTTTGTGTGTGCGACCATTAAAGTTTGCAAAAAATCATATGCCTCTTATCAAAGCCATTAGCTTAAGTGATAACAAGGTGCACTAACTGAATTGCAAATAAATTGCAGGTGGATGCGAGATATGTTCAAGCGTGGACTTCAGGGTCCACTTACGGACGAGGAGCTGTATCAGCATAGAAAGACGCTGGACAGCGAACGGGTGACAAACCAATTCGGTCAACTGTGGGAGGATGAGAAGCAGCGTGGCAATCCAAGTGTCTTACGCATGATATTCCGTGCATACGGATGGGTATTCATGCCTCTTGGCATCATGTTCGCCGTCGTCGAATCCTGTTGCAAGTATGTAGAATAAAAAAGAAAAACACAATTTGATAGATAATTTCCTAATCTTTGTTCTTAATTTGCAGATCCCTTATGCCGCTTTTTTTGGGCAGCCTCGTTGGTTACTTTGCCGCGGATCAGACAACGATAAGCAAGACGAACGCATACCAATATGCAATGGGCATGGTGCTGTGCTCGCTGGTGCCTGTACTGACATTCCATCCCTTTATATTCTACATATTCCAAGTGGGCACCAAACTGCGGCTCGCTCTTTCCGGCCTCATCTTCCGCAAGTGCTTGCAGGTTTCCAAAAGCAGCAGCAACGATGGACTGCGCGCCCGTGCGATCAACATATTGTCCAATGATTTGAATCGCTTCGATGTGGCGCTCTGTTTTCTGCACGACACGTGGAAGGGACCGATGGAATCTCTGCTCATTGGCTATCTCATGTACCGCGAAGTGGGCATATCCGCTGTGATTGGTGTCTCCTTCATGCTCAGTTTTATACCTCTGCAGGCCTGGGCAGCCAAGAAGGCGTCGTATTATCGCCAAAAGACCGCTGAGCGCACAGATATGCGTGTCAAGCTGATGAATGAGATTATTCAAGGTATCCAGGTGATTAAGATGTATGCATGGGAGAAATCCTTTGCGCGCGTCGTTGCCGAAGTGCGTCTGAAGGAGATGAAAGCGATACGTGGAACGGCATATATTCATGCCGCACTCAGTTGCACCTCGATGATCTCTCCACTGTCGGTGTTCCTAGCGCTCTGCTCATATGTGTACCTGGGCGATGCTCTGACTGCCAAGAAGGTCTACATGGTCTCCTCATATTTTAACATGCTGAACGATTCCATGGTGCACTTTTGGCCCCTCTCCATCACATTTATAGCCGAGGCTTTGGTCTCGGCGCGTAGATGCAAAGAGTTCCTGTTGGATGGCGATAAGGCGGAGGCACCCATTAATTTGGAGGCGGATGCCAAGAAGTCAAAGAACAAGCGCAAGCTCAATGACGACGACAAAAAAAAGAATGTCGAGCTGAATGGCTCGCTGCTGTCCAATGGTCCATCGCATCCGGCACAGCCGCAATCGCAGCCCAATCGACTCAGGGATTACAATCCCGATGCGACCAAAAAATGTGTGGTGCTGAAGAATGTGACAGCATCGTGGGGCACCAATGACGGCCTCTCCAATTGTGCCATTGATAGCTTTACCACCGATATACAGGATCCCAGTTTAACGGCAGTCGTTGGTCCCGTCGGCGCTGGCAAATCTAGTTTTCTCAATGTGCTGCTAGGCGAGGTTGGCATCGATGAGGGCGAAGCGCTTGTCCATGGCAAAGTCTCGTACGCGGCTCAGGAGCCCTGGGTCTTTGAAGGAACCATACGTGACAACATTGTGTTCGTGGAAGATTACAACGAGCGGCGCTACAAGAAGGTGATCAAAGTCTGCGCCCTGGAACGCGATCTCGAACTGCTGCCCCGTGGTGATTTAACAGTGGTTGGGGAACGAGGCGTCAGTCTTAGTGGCGGTCAGAAGGCACGTGTAAATTTGGCGCGCGCCGTTTATCGTAAGGCTGACATCTATTTGCTGGATGATCCACTCTCTGCGGTGGACACACACGTGGGCAAGCACATCTTTGAGAAGTGCATAAGGGACTTTCTGTCGAATAAGATTCGTATTCTAGTCACTCATCAGCTACAGTATCTGTTCGATGTCGAGCATCTGCTGCTCATGTCGGCTGGCAAAGTGGCCGCCCAGGGAAGCTATCAGCAGTTGCAACGCTCGCGACAATTTCAATTCTTGGAGCAGACGCACGATGAGAGCGGCATCGATACGCACAGCATCAACAGTCACATGTCTCGAAGTGACTCCGAGAAGAGCATTGATCATCAGCACAATCAGCTGCTGCGACCCGATGAAACCGTTGAGGAACTCAACCAGGAACAGCAGGCTGTGGGTGCAGTCAAGTTTAGCGTCTATGCCTCCTACTTCAAGGCGTTGGAGAGTTCATTTCTTCTTGGCTTGATTATGGTGATGTTCGTTTGCTCCAGAATAATGCTTACGGGTGTGGATTACTTCTTGTCGCGCTGGTGAGTTTAATTAATCATCCTATAAATATAAACAAGAAATGTTACATTCTATTATTTATTTCCGCCAGGGTAATATGGGAGGAAAATATTGCGCTTAATGGCAGCACAACAGCTCTCCCACAGATTGTCAACAGCACCTTGGAGATGCCGAATCTGGTAAATCCTGTAAATGATACCTATAATGCAACTGTAACGCTTCGAGCTGAGAGCACTGTGGATGCTGTGCGTCAGGAGCTGGTCTTGTTCTATGCCGTTATCCTCACTGCAACACTCATCGTTTATCTGTTGCGGACCTTTGGCTACTTCCGGATGTGTCTGCGCATCTCGCTTCGCCTGCACGATCGCCTCTTTCGCGGCATCACGCGTGCCACAATGTATTTCTTCAATACGAACTCCTCGGGTCGCATTCTCAATCGCTTCTCCAAAGATATACGCACTGTGGACACTGATCTGCCGCACACACTGCTCGATTGCCTTTTTGTAAGTGAATTGCACATTGATTTATATACTCATTTTTAATATGTGTCTCATTTTGTTTTCTTTTTTAGTTCGCCATTGATGTAACTGGTGTGCTGGTCATTGTGGCCATAGCCAACTTTTGGCTCCTGGTCCCCGCCGTTGTTATTGTCGTGATTCTGACTTGCATACGTTATCTCTATGTGAACACAAGTCGCAGTGCAAAGCGATTGGAGGGCATATGTAAGTTAAAGTCGCAACTATATTAATTCTTATAATAAGTTAATTTTCTTTTGCAGCTCGCAGTCCCGTCTACTCGCTGACCAATCAAACGTTTCAGGGCCTGACAACGGTGCGCGCTCTGCAGGCACAGAGCGCTCTGGAAACTGAGTTCCACGAGTATCAGAATGCAAACACCTCTGCCTGGTTCCTGTTTCTCTCGAGCACCCGAGCGTTCGCTCTGTGGTCGGATCTGTTGTGCATTGTCTACATGACGGCGGTAACATTCAGTTTTCTGTTGTTGCGCACCGAGTTCAACAGCGGAGATGTCGGTCTGGCCATTTTGCACAGCACAACGATGACGGGCATGTGTCAGTGGGGTATGCGTCAAACGGCCGAGCTGGAGAACCAGATGACGAGTGTGGAACGTGTCCTCGAATATACAGAGCAACCATCGGAGCCGCCACTAGAGACAGCGGAGAAATTCAAGCCAAAAACTGAGTGGCCCAACAAGGGACGCATTGAGTTCATTAACTTCAAGTTGCGCTACTCACCAAAAGAGTCGCCTGTACTGCGGGATCTTAACTTCACCATTGAGTCGCGCGAGAAAATTGGCATTGTTGGACGCACCGGTGCCGGCAAATCATCCATCATACAGTCCATATTTCGTTTAGCCTGCAATGAGGGCATGATACGCATCGATGATGTGGATATTGAGCACATGGGATTGCACGATTTGCGCAGTCGCATCTCAATTATACCCCAGGATCCGGTGCTCTTTTCGGGCACAATGCGCTACAATCTGGATCCGATGGACGAACGCTCGGACGATGATATGTGGAAGGCGCTGGGCGATGTCGAGCTGCGTTCGTATGTCTCCACACTGATAGGCGGTCTCGATTGTCGCATGTATGATGGTGGCTCCAACTTTAGCGTGGGTCAGCGTCAACTCGTCTGCTTGGCTCGCGCCATTCTACGCAATAATCGTGTGCTAATCTTGGACGAGGCCACTGCCAACGTTGATCCAGAGTAAGTTTTTGAGCTACGCCCATCTGTTTCTATTTGACTAAATGCTTGCTTCTCTTGCAGAACGGACAAGTTGATCCAGCAAACGATACGCTCAAAGTTTGCCGGTTGCACGGTGCTCACAATTGCCCATCGATTGCACACAGTTATGGATTCGGATCGAGTGCTGGTCATGGATGCGGGCGAGGTGCGTGAACTTGGTCATGCCTACGAGCTGCTGCAACGACCGGGTGGTTATCTGCGACATTTGGTTGACAACACGGGCACGTCGACAGCATCTGCGCTCCAACAAGCAGCCGAGGAAAGTTATACAAAACGCTTGCTGGACGGCAGAGTGCCTGCCGAGGATCTGAATGTCACAATGGACGCACTCCACGAGAAGACGGAATAGCACAAACGAATAAATAAAAAAGAAAGGAACTCATCACAAACAAAAATGCACACTTAACTTACTATAGATGTACACTATTCGGAACTGAAAGTATTATTATAACCGTACATTGAATATATGTACCTTACTTTAATTTCTGTTTTGTAATTTGATAAGTTCTATATTCCGTGTAAGTAATATGTACAGTATGTATGTATGTAAGCGTGATTCATTGTTAACTCTTGTTACTTAAGCGTCAATTGTGATGCAAAAAGATAAATGCAAAACAGACTTCTTTTTAAGTATATATCTTATCTGTATGCCTCCGCAATGTCTTCATTACAATTGTAGAACTTCATAGAAAGCAATTTGCACAAATCAACACTAAAAGCAACTTAAATCAAATTAATGCCAAGTGCTACTTATTTTTTATATATACTATACAAAATGTAGTAGAAATCTATTAAATAATGTAGTCTTATCAAATTGTACTTATGTACGTATGTATTTACGTACAACATCTCAATAAAGTGCCTGAGAGTTATTACAACGAAAATGTTAATTCAAATTGTTATTGTTAATAAAATAGAAAAAATTTATATATATACATAAATATAAATATAAATATATACAATTGCAAGTGATGCAAAGCTCCAATCGAAATTGTCAATGGCAATGCAGAGTGTAATAAAACCAAATTGAAATAACTGATTATAAATTACTCACCATTTGTATTTGGGTCTTGCTTATGGCCAGTGGCCATGTTACCGCGACTCGCGCGTCGTTGTTGCCACTGCAGCCGGTGATGATTTGCTGTCAGGCAGGCATTAAGATAAAACCAAGCACACCAAGTGGTGCGATAGGCCAGCCGGCAACGGATCATTGATTTATAACGATGATTTGGGGTTCGTAAAGTGACATTTAGTTAAAAAACAATGGGTTTCCGCACTCAACAAATCAGTTACGCGCGAAACGCCAAAGGCAGCGGCCACAACCGGTAATAGTGCCAAAGGATCTAACTGATATTTATATATATATATATAAAAAATATCTATGTTAAAGCACAGATATTCGGCAGTATATTAGAGCAGCTGCAAGTTGGCGACGTTTGTGAGGCAAATGCTGAGGAATGTGCGCGACAAAGGAGGAACGACAACCGAATCCAGTGCTGAAGGCCAATTTTTTATCAAAGTGGTTTTTTATGTGAGTGCTCGCGATTTTGGAAATTCGTATAAATCAGTAAATCAGTACACGATTAGTCGATTAGTCAGCTAGTCAATGATAAATAAAATTTATACGTATACGTAATTTGTGACAATTGGAAAATGATGTTAACTGTTACAACTTGTGCTATCCGCGATCAAACTCCTGTCTGCCTGTCGGTGCCTGGGGTGATAAGATAATGTTTGAAGAGCTAAGCGCTTCCAGATTTATGACAGTGTCGCAACGCTTGCCTGTCAAATAAATATTCAATGTTCAGAATGTGCAACAAGTGCTTTTTTATTATAAACATGCCAAGACATGTTGTTATCAGTTAAGAATAACAACCAAACTTCGTTTTGCAGCTGGTCACGTGATATCTTGCGGAAAGGATATGGCAAAAGCATTGATCCCGCAGATTTGTACGCAACTCTGCCGAGTCTGGATAGCCAGGTGGTGTCGCAACATCTACTGGGTTATTGGGAACGTGAGCTGAAGCGATCGCATCCCAGTGTACTCCACATGATCTTCAGGGCATATGGCGCAAGTTTTGTTCCACTTTGCATACTCTACTCGCTGGTGGAGATCTCCTTGCAGTAAGTATACCCTGTAATCGATAAAGATGAGTTAAAATGTAAAAAAAAAAAAATAATTAAAAAAATAATGATTATAAAATGATTATAAATAGATAAATATTTATAGCTATAGTTAATGATTTTATCTGACAAGATAGGAATATTAGGTCACTGAACCTTTTTGTCTTTATTTATCAAGTCAGAGATTATTCGAGCTAGAAATATTAAATAATAAACACGTTATAATTCACTAAATTTACAATTGTTTTAAAATATAGCCGAGATTAAAAAGGACATTTTGTGTTTATTTATTCATTTTTTATAATCTTTTGAATCTCTAATAAATCAATAAATAAATTTATTTCTGAATTAAATAAAGCGCTTTATGATATGCTAAGAAACTGAAAACAGGGTATCACCAAATCGAGCACTCTCAACTAGTTAACACATACAATCCTTGTTCATTATAAAGTTTATTCCTTTTGCAGCACAATGCAACCGCTGATGCTGGGCAGGCTGGTGACCTTTTTCTCGGAGAACTCCAATGTTAACAATATATCCAAGGAGTCGGCCTATCTGTATGCCATGGGCGTGGTTCTGTGCTCACTGGTGAAGGCCCTGTGTTATCATCCATACATGTTCTATCTGTTCAAGCTAGGCACACGCATCCGGCTGGCCTGTGCCGGCCTCGTCTACAGGAAATGCCTGCGTGTCTCCATTGCTGTCGATAATAGTGGAATGAGTGGTTATGCTATAGCCATAATGGCAACCGATTTGCCACATTTCAATGAGACCTTCTACTACTTCCACGAGCTGTGGAAGGGCCCACTGGAGGGTTTGATTTTTGGATATATCATTTATCAGGTGATTGGCTGGCCAGCGCTGGTGGGCATGGCCACCATTATAGTCTTTATACCACTGCAAGTGTGGGCCGCTAAGGCGACGGCCAAGTTTAAGAGACTCTCCGCTGAATATGGCGATGACCGGGTGAAACTAATGAATGAGATCATCTCGGCTATGCAGGTGATCAAGATGTATGCTTGGGAGAAGTCCTTCGCCCAGTTAATAGGACGAGTGCGCAAGAAAGAGATGGACGCCATCAAGGGCTCCATGTTCATCTATGCGGCGCTGCAGTGCACCGATATGATATCGAAGCTATCGTTATTCCTCTGCCTGATCACGTATGTCTTTACGGGTGATATTGTGACCGCCCAGAAGGTGTTCATCGTTTCCAGCTACTATGATCATCTCAATAGCTCGCTGCTACATCTCTGGCCACTGGCGGTCAACTCCTGGGCGGAGACCAATGTTGTCGCCCGACGCGTTTTCGATTTCCTCATGCAGCACGAGGACCCGGCGGATGGAGGCGTAACCAATTTCAATGATGTAGACAATGATCTGCAGCATGGCAACTATTTTGGACACATACACAATCCCGTAGCCATGAGAAAAAGCGTCACGCTTCGACATCTGACGGCGAGTTGGGATCAGCCCCAGCAGGTGAAGCGTCAGTGTCATATCGAGGACATTACTTTCGAGGCCGAGGAGCACCAATTTGTTGGCATCGTGGGCACAGTCGGTGCTGGGAAGAGCACACTCCTAGCAGCTCTGCTGGGAGAACTGGACATAATCAGTGGCAACGTGGAACTCAATGGCGTCATTAGCTATGCACCGCAGCAGCCCTGGTTAAATCGCTGCAGTCTGCGCGACAACATCATCTTCATGGAGCCCTACGATGAACGACGCTACAACGATGTGCTGCGCGTCTGCCTGCTGGACAAGGATATCGAGCGACTGCAACACGGCGATGCCACCATTGTGGGTGAATCCGGAGTCAGTTTGAGTGGTGGCCAGAAGGCCAGGGTGAGTTTGGCTCGAGCTGTTTACCGCAAGGCGGATATTTATCTGCTGGATGATCCGCTGTCTGCGGTGGATTCACATGTTGGGCGACTAATACTTCAGCATTGCCTAAATGACTTCCTCAGCGATAAGATACGCATCATGGTCACCCATCGTGTGCCGCTGCTGCGCCATGCTGATCACATGGTGCTCATGGAGGGCGGACGTGCCTCCATCCAGGGCAGATATGAATCCCTAAAAAAGCTCATTCGCCTTCGCATGTCCGTCGCAAATGAGAGTGAAGTTGCCAAGCTGCATGCCGTGCGCAGCGATAGCATCCTTGAGGAGACGCTGCCCGTGGAGCTATTATCGCAACAGCAGATACAACAGCAGCTGGACGAGCACGAGCACACGTACAAGGAGCAGCAGCTCCAGGGATATGTCAAACTTAACACCTACAAGCAATATTTTCTCATCTTGGGCTTACCCTTCGTGGTGTTACTTATCCTGGTGCTCTTCGTGTTGGCACGCGTATCTGAGGCCAGCATGGACATATTCTTATCCAAATGGTAAGTCAAAATAATCAGCTAAGAAATTAGAGAATTCGAATTATCGAATGATATTTAATTTTATTAGTTCGCCAATAAAAATCGCCTTAATTATTAGAATTTTTTTTATAATAAATTGTCAAAAATATTAAAAAAAAAATTTCAAAAATTCAATCTTCAAGATTTATTGAATTTTTCTATCTTCTAAAACACAGAAATAAAAACATTAATTTTTAGAAAAATGATTTCTAAAATTAAAAAAATGTATGCAATTTACTGGATCAGCATTTATTATAATGTTCATAGAGCAATTTCTCAATATACAGATACTGAAAATTCGACATAATTTTTAGATTTTAAAAAATATAAATCTTAAAATTTATAAATAAAAACTCTGGTTTTTAAAAATCACAATTATTATGGCAATCAATCATTGGCAATTTAATACAATTTATATAGATTTTTTTGAGTGTAATATAAACTTATTTTTATACTCGCAGGGCCACTTGGGAGGAAAAGGAACCGGAGGATACCGAGCCAGAGATTGAGCGACGCCATATTCGCACTCGTCTGCTTATCCTGTATGGCGTGCTGATCGTGTGCACCCTGTGTCTGTATGTCCTGCGCACCTTTGGCTTCTTCATGATATGCCTGCGCATCTCCATACGGGTGCACAAGTTCCTCTTCGCTGGCATCATACGGGCCAGCATGCAATTCTTCACGCTGGCCACCTCGGGACGCATTCTGAATCGCTTCTCCAGCGACATTCTGGCCATTGATATCAGCTTGCCGCAGTCAATGATGGAGACCCTCGAGTTCTGTGTAAATAGCCTGGCGGTGCTCATCGTGGTGAGCACTGCCAACTATTGGCTCCTCATACCCGCTGCTGGCATGATTGCCATACTCTTCTTTTCGCGGGGACTATACATTGGGGCCAGCAGAAGCCTCAAGCGCATCGAGACCATATGTAAGTTGGGATTAGTAGAAGAGGACGTGGGATATATAGATATATATTTATTCCGATTATTATATGATCTGTTCTGGCTTTCGTTTAATGACTGACCATGTTTCCTTCCCAGCCCGCAGTCCCCTCTTTTCGCACACAAACACAACCTTTCGGGGATTGACCACAATTCGCGCCTTGAATGCAACGAAGCGTTTGGAGCGTCATTTCCATGGTTATCAAAATGAGAATACATCTGCGGTTTATCTGTATGCGAGTGTAAATCGGGCCTTTGCCTTCTGGACGGATCTCATCTGTGTGGTGTACATTTTGTTGGTCACCTTCAGTTTTCTGGTGTTCGATCGTGGCTATTACAGCGGAGATGTTGGCTTGGCCATAACGCAGTCCATATCATTGGGCATTATTTGTCAGTGGGGCATGGGACATTCTGTCGAACTGGAGAACCAGATGACCAGCGTTGAGCGTGTCCTGGAGTACGTTCAGCTGCCACCGGAGCCATCCTATGAGACTGATGCAGCTGTCAATTTGCCAGCGAAGTGGCCCAGTCCTGGCCAGTTGCATTTCCAAGATCTGCGGCTGCGCTACAGCGATCATGGACCGTATGTGCTAAAAGGTCTTAATTTCACCATACATCCCAAAGAAAAGGTGGGCATTGTGGGTCGCACGGGTGCAGGCAAATCCTCGGTGGTGCAGGCGCTCTTTCGCCTCGCAGTCAACGAGGGACTCATCGAGATCGATGGCTATGATATTGGAAAACTTGGACTGCAAGATTTGCGCAGTCGCATCTCGATTATACCGCAAGATCCAGTGCTCTTTTCGGGCACACTGCGTTACAATCTGGATCCCTTCGAGCAGCAGTTGGACGAGCAACTGTGGCAAGCATTGGACGCCGTCAAACTGAAATCCTTTGTGGGTGCACTCCAAGGAGGCCTCAGCTATCGTTTGCACGATGGTGGCGCCAACTTCAGCATGGGTCAGCGGCAACTGATTTGTCTGGCACGTGCCATACTAAGGAATAATAATATACTCATCATGGACGAGGCAACGGCTAATGTGGATCCCGAGTAAGTCTCAAACTAGAAAAAGAAACATTATAAATTAAAAATAATATTAAATTAGAGTCAATGATAAAAAGTTCTTACTTTAAAAATTGTGTTAGTTTTGATAAAGTTTTGGGAGTGCTAATTTGTGGACTAGCCCAAAATGTAATTTAATTTTAATTTTAATTTTAACCAAAGTCGTTCTTATTCAGATTTAAAAGTCACAGCGGAAAATAAAAAAAAAAAACGATAAGATAAACCCACTCTAGAAGATCATCAGAAGATTAAGATTAAATCAAACTTAAGTTTTCGAGATATCTGCAAAAAAAAATAAATCTGTATTTGAGACCGGAGATGCCTCATAGTAAAAGTTTTCCATATATAACATAGATATATATTTTTAAATTTTTTATTTAATTTTGATATTTATTTAACTTACAGCACCGATCAGCTAATCCAGGAGGCGATACACACCAGGTTCGCCAGCTGCACCGTGTTAACAATTGCCCATCGGCTGCATACAGTGATGGATTCGGATCGGGTGCTGGTGCTGAATGCGGGTTGTGTGGTGGAATTGGGGCATCCACATGTGCTGTTGCAGCAACGCAATGGCCACTTGTATCGCTTCGTGGAGAAGACGGAAGCGGCAAGTGCAAAGCATCTGCGTTACGTGGCCGAGCAGAGCTACTATAAACGGGTGTTGGGCAAACGCTCGCCAGGATCTGCCGCGGATCAGGCGATGGCTCATGGCGAGGGCCATTTGAGTGTTTTCAAGGGGACAACATTATAATAAAAAAAAAGACTGTAGTTTGTTGTATGTTTTTAAGTTTTAAGTTATGGTAATATAGTTTTTATTATAGTGAACTGATTTTAAATATAAATCTATATATTTTTGTATATATATGCATAATATGCATTACATGTATAATATACGAAGTTGTAGCGTTTTTTTGTTTACTTTTTCTTAACGTTTTAAAAAAAAAGCATTTCCTTTTTGTAAGTATATTTTTGATGTTATTTTTGTTTTGTTTTGTTTGTTTTTTTTTTAGAATGCAATGTATTTATTTACTTAACGATTAAACTAGCGCGCTATATTTCTGGCTACTTGATTTTGATTTGTTCAATACTATAACTACGCTCAACTCCTATTTGTTGTTGGTGTTGCTAGTATTTAATGAGTCACATGAGAAATCTTGAGAATTATGCAATTTTCATCTTGTAGCTTTCATATATTATTTAATTTATATTTTTTGTGTGTGACTTTGATGTGCGATTATGTTTTTTTTTTATTCTTTTTTTTTGTTGTTGTAGATTTTCTATATATGTTGAATTCACGAAATTTTGCTTGGTATATGTATAAAATTGTTTTGGTAGAGTGTAAATGAATTTATCGCATAGAGTTTTTTACTAGATTTTTTTATACAAGTGTAAATATATAATCATGTTGTTTGATTTTTAACTTTTAGATGTAGTTTTCTTTTGTGTATAAATATTAAAGTAAATAAAGCATATATATTGATGTATATAATTTAATTAAATTTTTTTTTTCATATGATTTTCGCTTATTTAAAATTCGCTTACATAAAGTCTGCCTTCAACGTTTTTTTGTATTTTGATGTAAATAGAAAATCAGTGTTTGAAGAGTGTTCATAAATCTTATGAATGTATATATTTATCTATATATATATATGAATTATTAAATTTAACTTTAGATTTACCAGTGCTTAAGATTACGTGTTCTCATAAAAACAAAGTTAAACCTTGAAATCCTTCCCCAAATTTCAATGCTTAAGTTGTTTTTATATTATTTTATTTGAATGTTTTTTTTATTGGATTTTTACATTTTTTCACTATAATTCCTGTTGTTGTGCTTTGGAATGTAAATACGTATGTATATATATAATTGTTGATGCCCTAGAAATAAGATTGTTTGTTTGCCGTTTTAAGAAAATTCGATGCAATTGGATAAAATAGTTTTGACATAATTTTAGTTCTCGTTTTTTTTTTTTTTAGCTAGTTTTGTATTTTTTCAAGCATTTTATTTAGTTTTTTTAGTTTTTATGGAATTTGTAATTATCCTGTTTAAGTTTAAGATTATGCGATTTGCATTCGCTCTACTAAATTGTACGAACCATTTTCTTAAGGTTTTGGTATTTATTACTTAAGGTTGATTTAATTTGTATTTTAAATTTGTTTATTATTTTATTTTTTTAAGTATAAACACATTTTGTATTCACTTTGTTATTCTCACAGTTAAGCTTCTTTGATTGAGCACAAAAGCAAATGAGAGTTTTTGTTGAGGGGGGCTTGCTGAAAACCAAGAACCTTATATTCATACTCAAAAGACTAGATATATATGTATATATATATATATGTATTTTTTTATAGCTCTGGTCAGTTAATGTGAGGCTCAGCACTGGACGCACTAAGAATCTTCCCCTATTATTGGCTCGCCCAGTGCTCAACTCCAAAAGACATCAAACTGACCAGATTTCAGAGGAAACTAAAAAAAAAAAAATAATTGGGGTGTGAGATTTGCATTTAAATTGTTTAACTCATAAATTTAGCACAAAATGTTAAGAACTCAATTTTGTTGTAATTATTGAGTGGAAGTCAATTTAGATAACTAGCATCTACTCATATTTTAGTTTATACTTAGTTAGGCGCTAACTACTCGGCACTAATTGTGCTAACTTGTTTCTACTTGTTTCTCTTGTGTCTGTGTTCCCTAAACTTAAGTTCAGCCAGCAATGTGTAGCAATTATGGTAGTTAAAAGTATTATTGAGTCAAAACACTTGACAAAATGTTAGTTTGGGAACTAAACGTGCGTGCTTTCTTTATTTGAAACGCATATTTTGATTATAAAATATGGTCCCGAGGTTCTTAATATTTTTTCTTATTTTTTTTCTCTTATTTTTTTTTTAGCATTTATTTTTGTGTGCTTTTTGATTGGCTATAAGAATAATAATATCCATACTTTTTTTTGGGGTCTACGGCAGCAGCAATTGCAGGCGTGGCCAAAACTCGCTATATAGGCTTGTATATATATCTAAATATACCTTAGCCGTTACCACATTGGTAGCTCCACCTAGATACACAATATATATAGATAAGATAAGGCGTTGTGCGTATGTACTTTGTACATCATCTTTTTTGTTGTTGCTTTTGCATTTTGTTGTGCGTCCTAATTGTTGTTTTGGCAATGATTTTCGCTTTCCCTTTTATAAGAAGAGGTATATATATATTTTTTTTTTACCAAAAATGTTCTACCTTTTATAAATCATGCCTACAAAAACCGTTTTAATTTCTACGAAATTTTTTTATCTGGGTGCCTAGGCATAGGTTCTGTTAAAGCGTTGAACCCTAAGCTTTAGATCTGCGTACAATATTTATATATAAATTAATAAATTACTAATTTTCTTATTTTTGTTTTCTTAAACTTTTTTTTTTTTGATTTGAAAAAAAGAGTAATATGAATTTGTTATGCAAGGTTTTTTTCGTACATTTTTTTTTTGGTGTGGTGTAGTCGCATATATTGGTACAATATATATATTGTCCGTTATATATAACTCTATATATGTATATATATATATATGGATATATAGATATACACACACATATATATATATATATATTTGTGTAATTAATTAATTAGCATTTTGTTGTCGTGTTTGTGGTTCTGCAAAAATTTGTTAAACGCTTAATACGGTTTCAAAAAATTATCCATTAATTTGCAAAAATTGTCGGTTTAAAAAAAGTTACTAACAATGGCATTATGTCTGGGCCCGTGTCTAACGGTACCCTATTATTATCGCGTGCATATTAAACGACGATATCGACAATTGTTGACTCGCTTATCTGTGTTTATATGTTTTTTTGTTTATTTGTTTTCTTGTTTTGTTTTTGTTTTCTTTTCTTTTCATTGTTTGTTTTTTTTTTCATTTTTAATATTTTTCTTTTTCATTTTTGATGTAATTACTTTCATAGCTTTTGTGTGTTCACTTCTGTCCGGGTTCGATAATTTCAACGGTCACGCTCTCGGCCACAGGATTTGTGGTAATGTTCGTAATCAGCGATTCCTCTTGCGGCGACTGCAGATGGTGCGAGTGGTGCTGTCGGTGCGCGGAGCCGTGTCGCTCATGATGACCACCTCCGGTTGACACCTTGCCGGGTGCCACAGAATTTGAGCGATTTGAGCGTACCGATGTGGCTGACGCATTGCTGGCACTGCCATGAGATTCCGACTGGGAGCCTGTGGAGGAGGCACGTAGCAAAGGTTTATTACGTATGCAGTTCGTAATGGAACACAGCAAAGGATATAAAACGCATAACCGCAATTAGTTCAAATAACAGGAACATCAACAACAACAACAATAACAACAAGGTGTAGGTATGTAGGTGTTAGCCAGCATTCACTTAGCCGCCGGTGAGGATGACACTCAGCAAAAGTCAGATTGTGCCCCCCAACAGGACAACGTGAGGCATCTGCAGACATTTAATAATGCATCCGAACGAGCACAAGGACTACATAAAAACATGTTATACATACTACATACATATATATATACTAATGCAGTGGTCACTTGGAAATTCAAATCCAGAGCATTTAACTCACAATAAAAATCGAGTTTTGTACAATTCTAGCTTTAAAATTATTTAATGATTTTAAATTATGGTTATTAATTTTTGCATAAGTTTGTAACTTCTGGATGTCATAATTTTCGAGTGACCACTGTGCATAAATATTAATTCTATTTAAAGCTATTTATTTAATGTTATTCTAGCATACTAAAATCATACTGAAAATAAATCAGAAATCGGGCGTGCTTTCAAAATCAATTTAACTAAAAGCATAAGCGGAAACGGAAATGGAAATGAAAATATAAAAAAAAACAACACAAACGCTTCTAGAGCACTATTTAATTTAGAGTTAATGGATTAGAAAGTGTTCGAGTATAATGACAGTATTTCTTTAGATCCAGTTGAAGTGTCTATATATAAGTACATAGAATAGGCAGACTAATCAACTAAAATTTATTACTGTAAAACTTTAAATCGTAACGGCAATTTTTGTGTTAACTTTTGGTTTTTGGCTTGTTATTTTGTATTTCGTGTTGGGTGTTGACGGATGTTTTGGGAACAATACATGTAGTAGTAGTAGTAAGTATTATATTTGCTATGGCTAAGAGCATTTACTGGTTTTTTTTTTGTTTTTTTTTTGGCAGTTAACTCTCACTACAAATTTGCGTTTAATGTTTGGTACAACAACAACAACGACAACAACAACAAAAGACAGCAACTACAATTACAGGACACAGCTAACACGGCACATACAACAAATTGAGGCAACTACAACGTTGGCTGCTGCCTACCTCGTTAGGGATCTGGAACTGTTTACTGGATACTGGATACTGATATGGCTGCATTTCATTTGTATATGTTTTTTTGGGTTTTTTTTTTGTTTGGCCTAAGACTAAAACTTGTTGGCATCCGGATTGGCAGTCATGCCGCAAGCAGGAGCTGCTCCTGGCGAGGACACATACGTAGTCGTCACAGTGATAGATGATGCTGGCGTCGGCGTTGGCATCGGCGTTGGCGTTGGCGTCGTCGTCGTCGTTGTTGCGGTTGGGGCAGCATTCGTTATTGTGGCGGTCGCTGATGTTGTTGTTGGCACGTAGGGCAGAAAATGGCTATGGACAACATTGTACTGACTGGCGGCGCTCGGATGATGCTCCAGCAAGCGGGAACAGTTGGACACGTCGCTTACACGGGAGTCACTCGAGCGTGTGTTGCTCTTCGAGCGTATCATGCGACCTTTTTTTATTTGCAACATCATTTGTTGTTGTGCGTGTACGTGTATTTCAGTGGGTGTAAGTAATTGTGTGTGTGTGTGTATAGGTGTGTGTTGAGTGTTTTTGAGTGTTGCAGGAGAAAGAGCAGGCAGCGAGCAAAGAAAACATTTATTGTTTGGCTTCGCGACACACAAAACACACAAATAACAATAAAAGAAAGTACGTGGGGCGGGGAAGGGGGGAACATAGGTAATTGGTAACAAATGTCCGCCGGGCCTAAGATAACAAAACCAAATCAGAAACGCCACCAACAACTTAGTTCAGCTCTGAATTTAACGCTTCTTAAAGCGTCAATCAATTTGATTGATCCCCAAAGAGTTTCGCTCTGCTCACTTCAACTTTTTCTACTTTGTTATTGTTTTTGTTTTTTTTTTTTTGTAGTTGATTACAATTTTGCTTGCTCAATCACAGCACGAGCCACTCAATTGGGTAAGCTTTGAGTGCTCTATAACCAATATGTATACCTCTAAGCTTCTAAAAATAAGTCTTTAAGCAGCTTTAAGTGGTCTCAAAATAGAAAAAATTTATTTATGATTTCATCAATTCACTCTTTAATTGTTTATTATTTCGAGTCAGTAAAAACTTTCATATGTCAAAGTTATTTCACATTTTGATGACAAGCCAAATATGCAAATATTTTGTGAGCTCCATTCAAAAATTATTGTTCAAGCAGTTTTTTCATCAATCAAAGTAAACAGAAATTTTGTTACTATATTTGAGACAAGATATAAAATCTTTAAATAATTTATAGGAACGAAAAAATATTAAACTACTTAAATATATTTAAATAAAATTATAGAATAAATGTTTTAAATTCTATGAAGCCATAAATTAACTGCACATATTTTTTGCAAAATTAATTCTCATACCAAAACCACTCAATTTTCAATTTAATAAATTACTTATTGAAATCTAGAACCTTCTTAAGCATATTTCCTTAATGAACAAATGCCTCCAATAGATAATGGTATCATATCGCAAAAGACAACTTGCTAAAATCTCAATTAATATTATTGGTTTTTAAATGACACAGCAATTTTGTATGGCTGTAAATACATGCATTAAGTGTATTTACCATTAATTGTAAATTGTTATTATTATCAGATGTCAATCAAGATATAGATTTATATTGTGTATTTGTTTAAAATGTTATTTTGTTTTCATAGCAACAGCTTAACTTTTTTTTGTCGAAATTTGGTTTTGATTTTAGTTGTGATTTGATTGGTTAGTTTTTGTTTGGTGACTGACTGACTGACTGATTGATTGATTGAGTTTTTCATTTATTTTTATTGTGTGCAGAAAGTTCTGCATTTCTCTAACGAAATTGCGCAAACCAAAGAAAATAAATAAGAAACGACAAAAAACACACAAACAAATTGAAAACCAAAGCCAAAAAAATGCGTACTGTTTACATTAGATTATTACTTGTAGTGGGGGGGTGCCATCAAAGGAGAAGCCACATATGGAATACAAACCTGTCTTACCTAGCGACGGATTCGGCGAATGTGGACGCAGCGATGCCATGCTCGGTTGACGCGATGGAGCCCGCACCGACATCCGGGATCCGCGTCTGTCCTGGCCATGCAGCAACTTATTGTCCCGCAACAGGGATACGTTCATCAAGCGAGGATTCGGCGTATTAAATATGGTGCGATTCTCGTGCCAACGTGCCCTAAGACAGACAGAGACAGAAAGCAAGTAAAAAAGGGTTCAGTTTATGTACCATAAAATAAAGGAATTTAGTGGAGCTGAGCATAGTTCAAGGCAACATCAACTAAATTTACAAGTTACTTAAATTCATATAAAATATTTAATAAACTGAATTTATTTAGGTTCATTTATACATCCACTAAATATTAAATGTATGTATTTAATTTAAAATTGTAAATAAAATTAAGTCTACACAAGAGGAATTCCTCTTATTGGTTTTCTGGGAAAAATTTAAATTTGTATTTGCAGTCATTCCAAAACATAAATAAATTTTATCATAGCAAAATAAGTAGGGCACACAATAAATGTGTTTTTATGTTATATTAAAGATTTTTCGAATTTTATTATAAAATCTTTAATTTAAGCATCGTTAAATTAAGTGGCTAAACCACAGAAAGAAATATTTTTTTAATGTAGTTGATCTATTTTTTTTTTTAAATAATTTAGCTATTAAAATATAAATTTTTTCTAAATTCTGTCAGGTTATGCCAAAGAAGACCTGTGCCAAAAACTGGGCGTTGTTTCACCATATTCACATTAATTTTGCTAGTGATTTTGCTCTTGGCTGCTTTTAATGCCAATTATTGCATAAATATTGTTCATTTAACTGAAATTAATTGCTAATCAAATTATGTGTCATTTGGCCAGGCAGCCAGGTCAACGACGTGCTTCTAAAAATTCAGTTGAGTTGACTTCATGAAATGGCCGTTCCACGTTTCCATTGGCAACGCCTCAATGCTCAGCCAGCAGCCCAGTTGACCCAATTAGGTTATGGAAGTGTTTTCTACATGCAAACAGAAATTAATACCAACCCAACCTAACCCAACCCAACCCAATCCGGGTAGCTGATACTGAATTCTGATTTGGTTTTTGGGTTTGGTTGAGTTTCTTCTGTGAATCTGATATGTGTGTGTGTGTGTGGGTGTGTGTGTTGTGGTGTTCAATATTTGCATTGCAATTTACTCACTGGCTAAACAATCGCAGGACGACACAAATAATAATAAACATCAATGCCATTCCTACCAGCACTCCAATCATGGCCGGATCAATGTACGTCTCGGGTCCTCGCTTGTCCTGGCGCCCTGCAAGCAAACATCAAGCAAACACTTTCCATTACTCAACCCTTAATCACAAACACTACACAACACAACACACAAAAGCCGCAGGTTCGACACCGACCTTTGCACTCGACAGAGCCATCCTTGCCCCAGATGGGCGACATCTCAAAGCGACATATGCAACGTCCGTCCCGGCATTCCGTCTGAAAGTAAACCGCTTCACACTGCTCGTTGAAGAAGCAGCTCTCGTTGACGGCGGCCGCTGCAAGGGTGAAAGTGTAAGGAGTGAAATCCTTGTGTGGTCAACATGATTCATATGTGTACAGTCTATATATATATATATATGTATTCCTTTCATTGTTTCCGAACATGCTTACTACAAATTTGGTCGTCGGAATGGGAACAGCACAGTTGGGATTGTGAATTTATCGCAATCGTTACTGGCGTCACTTTGATGGCTGTCAGACAAATATTTTTATAGGGCAAACCAAAGGAGCGTCGATTGAGGGCAAGTGGAATCCACCCACCTTGTCGTCTGACTATTTACAATGCTCCATATATAGCTTTGTATCTGAATAATTTAACATGTGTGTAAATAAAGGTCTGCAAACTTTATGAGAACTTTGTGTCTGATGATCTTGGTCAATGTGACTGGTATTTGTTGGCGAAAGATTGGATAGAAAAAGTAACAATGTGTCTAACAGTCTGAAGATTAATTAGTTCTTTTATTTAATGATGCGGATTACAGAATCTTGAATCGACTAGAATTATATTATTATACGTATTTTACTATTCCTGTAAGATTGTATTAAAAATCTTTGAGATTTTCAGAAAGTATTTTTATCAATGTGACAGGTATTAATTGGCGAAGGATAATAATAGAAAAAGGCGTGTCCAACAATTTTATTATCTTATAAAAAAGATTAGTTATTCAATAAAACAGATAACACAATCATGAGTCGCCTAGATTTATATGATTCTTTAATTTACTACTCCTGTAAACTTGTATTAAAATTTTATAAGACTTTTGGAAAGTATCTTTTTACACTTGAATTAAAAGTCAGATACGCAAATAAAAAATATATAGTTGCCTAAATTTTATTTGCTTTCAAAATATTAATTTTATAAATAATGATATCTATGACTCTTATTTTATATGAGAGTTCTTAGGTAAACAATCTTAAAATACCAAAATCGCTTTTCACAACAAATTAGCTTAAAATTCCCTTGAAATAAATAAACACTTTATTATTATCAGGTAGATAGTATTGTCGTTTATACTGAAGACTAGTGAATCATTTTTTAACTACTCAATGGGGATTCACACATATTTTTAGCAAACACAGAAATCATATTTATGAGTATAAAAATTCTATTATTTCGCAAGTATTTCCTTAGTTAAGTTATGGCCGATGATTCATTTTCATTGGCCAACTGCTAAGTGCTGGCTCATTAAAATGTCAATCATCGTTGAACGATAATTGCACAAATCGATTTTAAATTAAGGTATTAAATGTGCCCTGCCTTTGGGGAAATATATATTATAATTATGTCAAATATAGATTAAGTATTCAGGGGCTTGTAATCATGATTTCCCCCCTCCTCGGTTTTTGCTCACAAAATTGCAACCAGCTGCCAAGCTTTTTATTTTTATTTTTACTATTCGTTTAATTTGTCTTTTTTGTTCAGTTTCAATTTACAGCATTTGTTGCTGCGCCCCGGTAATCAACGTAGGGCTTTGGGGGATTTGTTTGCTGGCCATGCATTTCTTTTAATGAAAACTTGGCAGACTGACAAGCGAGGCTATCCGAGACTGCCTTCTCCACAGCATGCCCCCCCAACTATTCCCCATCCATTTAACCACCGTGCAACCAACGCCCAACGCTTACCCTTGCCACATTTATCAATGTGATTGGTGATTTGCAGATCTTCGGTGCACTGGCAGTACTTCTTCTTCGGATCGCATATGGAGCCGGGAAAGCCGCATTCCAACGTATTTTCGCACTTGTCACCAAACTTCTTCTGTCCACGACTAGCATAATCTATGAATAAATAGAAAAGTGATAAATAATATTATAAATATATATATATAACAAAAAAAAAGGAAAACTGTAATCTTCACATATGTTGTTTGACTAATCCCCAGCGACAAATTTATAATGAAAAACGCAACAAAACTTTCAATCCAAGCAACAACAAACATTAAAGAAAACCAATCTCAAAGCAAAAGTGAAAAGTATTTGAATCCCGAGCGGCTTAGTGGCAGATTAAAATGTAAATTCATGTATAAATCTCTGAGACTCCTCACTGAGCATGTCTGTCAGTTAAGTACGAGTTAGGTTGGGATAGCTACACTCGCAAAAATAAATCAGATAAAAGGGCATCAAATTACAAGGTATAGTTGAAAAAGCAAAGGAAGTTTTTTCTAGAAAATTTTTTTAAAAATGTATATAATTTTAGAGCATACTTTTCTTACAGTGTATATACACCTGCGCCGAAATGTTTTTGGTTGCTGGCTACGCAGGTACTCAAGGGGCCGGAGTGCGGCTCAAGTGGAGGCACTTCAGCCGATACACAGCCACATGCCACATGCCACTTGTCGGACGTGGCTTGAGGGGCGGATTCTTCATTAAGTTTGAATGAAATGTAAACATACATACACAAATACATACATAGACATACACACACACACACACGCCAGGAGCATGTAAAGTGAGTTGAGTTGTGTTCACATCTTAATTAAGCACTTGGGAGCAACTTTCGGCCGGAACTGGCGTCCAACAAACAATGTGTGCAAAAAAAAAAATCTCAACGGCAATTCGGGGTTAAGCGTCAGCGTTAATGTTGCGGCATATGCCATGGCCGCTCTAATTTTGTTGATATTTCGCCATAATTACCAAGGAAGCAGCAACCACAACGCTGGATGCTGCCAATGTTGATGATGATGATGATGAGGATGATGAGGATGATGAGGATGAGGATGAGGCTGACGATGAAAGTGACGCTCAGAATGTTGCTGAGGCGGCGTATAAGTGGGGAGGAAAATGTGAGGCTGAGATGATGACGATAGCAGGCGACGGGAAAACGGAAAAGGATGTGCGCCGACCTCGCATTTAAGCCAACGGAAGCGCAAAAGACAAAACAAAATGGCTGCGCTTGCAAAAGGTTGCGCCATTTTTTTTTGTGGTACACATTTATGGTTACCATTTCTCTCTTTCCCTCTCTCTCTGTCTCTTTGTGTGTGTGTTCAAGTCTATTTGCCAGCGGTTTATTTTTAAATGCACTGACTTGCTATGAATAGCGCCCCACAATATGCAGCTAAAAAATCAACTACTACTGATGCTGCCGCATGGCATCGTACTTTTTGTGGCAAGCAACGTTGCAGTAACCGAGGCAAATTTTTACAGCAAGTGTTGACAAAGTGTAAACCGCCTGTCCAATGTGCCACAGCCCGCTTATCCTCTGTATTGTTGCCCTTTAATACCCATTTCAAAACCAGATTACCAAACGTCAGAATTTTGTTTACCGATGGGCATTTCTTTTGTTGCCCAGCATATTTTTCAAATCAGTTAAAAAGATTGTTTATGTTCGGTCAAGGTCGAAAATTCGATACAAAAGAATCTACATGTTTTGCCAATCAATTACAAAGATTATTTGAGTTCATTCAAGCTCGAGAATTCCAAGTCAGAAAATGAAATAATTATTTTTAGTAAATTTTAAGTCATTTCAAAATTTAAGAAAATTATTTCAGTTATGTTAAAAATTTTGTTCAATTGAAAATTGAATTAGATAAAGAAATTTTTTAAATTACAAATTTTTTTATGCACATTTAGTTTTTACTTAGATTAATCAGACTCTTAATAAAATTCTGATTTTCTATTCTAATAAACTTAATCGTTCATAATTTAAGTACTCAAAGATCAAGAAAAAATGTCATAATATTTCCTAAGATGTGTTTTAGTTGTTGTCAATTTGAAATTAATACTGAATTAAAAAAAGATGTTTTACCCTTTGAACTTGAACTCAACACAGCGCCTATCTGACATTGCGGGAGGCTGCTTGTGGCACGTTTCTTTGGCTCATTTTTCACCGGAGTAGTAAATCAAAATGTAGTTTATCAGACCCCGAAATGGGCTCGTAAGTATTTGCAAATGTCAGAATGTTAATGGCCAGCCATTTAACAGGCTTACACAAAGATGTCGGCGTTGCAGACAGTATTTATAATTAGAAACTTTTCTTATTTCGAAAACGTTTCTCACGTTTCGCAATGGGGCAAACTTTTTGCACATGCCCCATGCATCAGCTCATCAAATAGAAATAGAAATGGAAATTTTCGTTGTGCCACTGCGCACTGCAAAAAGGGTCACAAAGCTTCAAAGCAAAAAAAAAAAAAAAAATAAAAAATACCACTTGGGATTAGAGATGGGCACGTTTAAAATGTTCTCTTTTTTTTTCCTACATAACACGAACTGAAGAAACTTGTTCTGAGCACGTACGATGGATTTTTATTTAATCCGAACTTTCTTTCAATTTGAAAAAGTTAGTTTTAAAAATGTAGATAAAATGGGGAAATTACATAAGACAATTGGGATGGGTAAATCGCTGTAAATTTTAAATAGACTAATTAAAATGAAACATTTTATCTCAAATTATTTTGACTATAATTTGAAAAAAAAAAAAAAATTAAAATTCTTTTTCAAACAAATGTGAAATTTCTTTACTTTTAGTTCATTTATCGTTTGGAGACGACAATGTCACATGTAGCACACGACACGGTACCATAATTGGGCGTGCTACTGTAGCAGGCAACATGCAACAATAATTATGCAATGGTGGTACATGTGCAACCTGATGACGTCATTGTTAAACATATTTGATTACTGTTGCGGCAAATGCTTTTTGCACGCTTAGCAATTGAGTCGAGGTGAGCGCGATATGGCCAGGTACTGCTGGTCCTGGCCCTGTGTTGACCTGCTCCCCTCCCCCCTATCAGGTATGGTGTTTGCTTACCAAACTCGGGTGTTGTTGTCTCGGGTCCCACGCTGAAGCTATTAACGGCAAAGAAGTTGTCACCGTCATCGGCCAAAGCCAGCGGCGGCAACGGCAGCAGCAATGCCGCAACGGCAACGGAAATCAGGCACAGGACGCTGTTTATGTTTGTGTGGCGCCCCATGTTTTTCATGTTTTCCATGCGGTAGTTGCTGCCACTGACCCGTCGTCCCATTAGCATTAACGATTGCTCCTCACGCATTTTTGGGGACGCAACTGTTGTTGGTGTTGCTGCTCCTGTTGCTGTTGTTGTTGTTGCTGTTGCTGTGTGTCGTGTTGGTGTTGGTGTGGCGCCCTCAATGCTTAAGTGCAAGTTGACTTTGTTTGTTTTGTGTGTTATTGTTATTGTTGTTGTTGTTGTGCCTGGCGCCTGGCTGGGCGACAAGTGTCGCGCTTGTTGCTCCAACGCTGTCCAATGGCAATTGTTGCTATGACTTGGACTGTTGTTGCTGCTGTTGGCGTCTTTAGCTGTTGCTTCGGCTGCTGCCTCGTCGTCTTCGTCAGCGCATTGTTGTTGCTGTTGCTCACATTTTACACGCGTCTCGCGCCGATACTTGGCAACGCCAATAAAGCGGCCCTGCAGCGTCGCAGCACCGTGGCGGGGCTCTAAAGCCCCATCTAATCTCATATTATTATCGGATAGTCGTTGTCGTGCTCTTCATCCATGCTGCTGCCCACGACTCCTTGAATTTGAGCGCTTCCTGCTGCTCCGTTTGCTGCTTCACATGGAATCGCCCAAACTGCAATTAAAACATAACACATACACACATTAAAATACAGTCAAGCTTCTCTAAGTCGAACATTAATTTAATGAAATTCACATCAAATTAAGTTAAAAAAAATTAAAAAATTAATTTTGTCTTTTTTGTCGATCCTCAAAATTTTTGTGTAAGTCGAATCTTTAATTTTTTGCTACTATTATTCTTATATATTTATTTCAAAAAGAATTTGATTTTTAGTACAATACCTCAAATCAGATTTGTGTCAGCTACAAAATTTATTTTTTCATATTTCATTTAATAAACATATTTCATTTAATAAACACTTCGTATATCAACACAGAAATAAAATAAAAAAATTAATAATATAATAATAAAATATAATAATAAATATAATAATAATAATAATAATAATAGTTTACCATAAAATTACCATATCTATTTTAGCTACATTTTATATCGAAGTCTTTGAAAGTTTCAAAATATTAACACAATTAGAAAAAAGGCTTAGCAAATTAAATTAGGAAATCAATCATGATTTTCAACCTGATTTGAGACGCTCACTAATAGTAATTAATTTGTATGACCTATTTAAAAGAAGTTCACTTTTAAGACGTTTGACTGTAGTACAATGTTTGCTTAGTTTAGATTTCTGATTCAAGAAAGTTGAGGTTGAAAAAGCGGGGCTAATCACTTAACTGCGTGTGAAATTACAAACCGACGTAGAAACAATTTCCGAAAGTGCCAGCAAATGGCCAACAAAATGAAATTGAAACCAAGTCCCAAACTGCTCTACTCAACTTAGGGCCAAAAGCCAAAAACCCATCAGGCAAAACTTGCCATTTCTCTCACTCTGTGTGACAACTTGGCACGAAATTAAATTGACTGACAGAAAATTGGGGAATCATTTGTGAGCAGTGTCGAACTGCCACTGACCATCAGCACAGGCAGCTAATTGGATTAAGGTCACCAAAACACACACACACACACACACTTGGACATTACATATGCCCATATTCGTATACAGTTATTGTTATTGTTTTGGCCATATTAAGTGCTCTAAGCGGCTTTTAAATGTTTCATAAAATTTTATTTCAATTATTCTATTTAATTATTGCCGTTTTTGTGTTGCCCGCATTAACATGGCTTTAGCAATTAATGGCATCGTGTTGCTTCCAAAAAGTCACATAAATAAATCATGATTTTAAACATGCAACGCATGTGGCTTGAATGTCCTGCGATTATAAGTCATGCAACGGTAACTATTTATAAAAATATATAATTTTTTTAGAGGCGTTAAAAGCAGGCAACATTTTACTGACACATCTGCCAGCAAATTTAATGGCATATTTAAGTATATTTTTAATGTGCGATTTATGTGGTTTTTTTTTTAAAAAAAATCATTTAAGTTTAAATTTAAATTTCAGCTTTTTAATGAACATCAGATTTGTATATATATATTTTAAAGTTATCATCTATACGATGCCGTCAAACTGGGGATTATGCAAAGGGTTTATTCAGGACTTCAGCACTATGTCAAATAGGATTTTTTGCTCAATTTGGGTATTTTCACACCACCGGGATCAGGATCTATCCCAAAAATTCCCAGCTAGACAGCGTAAATCCGCAACTAATTTATTTGCCAGGCAGAGGCATGTATCCCATTTTCATACATGTTCAGCAGATCAGATTATCCCATGTAGCAACGCATAAAACGGGACACACGCAACCAAAAATGATGAGCAGGAAACGTGTTGCATGTTTTGTATGTGCCACATTCGCCGGCGTTTAACATGTTTATGTACAAATTGTTTGCGGGTTTTCCATAAATTTGTGTGACGACGGCATTAAAAGTGAGCATAATAAATAAATGTCAAATACTGCGTATACGCAATATTAATATTTGCCCTGCAATGGGACTTCATGCTGATGTGACAATCGCTTGACACATGTAAAACACACCAAAAAAGGAAAAAAAAACCACTAGTCAGGATATTATTATAATAATAAGCCTGGTTATAAATTTTCTTTCATTCAGTCACTCGCAAATTGGAGGTTGAAGCAAGTTGAGCTTAACGTTTAGTTAGGCACATCAAACTACAAAATTTTAATGTTAATTAGCAAACACGAACCGAGCATAAAGTATAACACCAGCCAGTCTAAACGTGGCCTAAACGTAATGCGGCACTACGACCCAATAAATACTTATGGCTGGGCTATTGTTTAGCATAAGAACCAAGGCCGACTGTCTGAGCGTCCCAGTGGCAGAGAACCAAGCGCTTTTTATATATATATATATATATATATAAATATATCGCTATAAATATATAGTATATTCACTTACAAATAGGGGTACATATAAAAATAAAACCACATACTAGGCCAAAGAGCCAATTCAGAAATTCGTGCAATAAATTCTGCAAACAATAGCGAAAGCCTTACATTTAAGCATCTCTCTATACACAAGTGTGTGTGTATGGTGTGTGTGTATGGTGTGTGTAAGTTGTGTGTGTGTGACAAGTACAAGTACAAGTCGCCTACAGAGTAGAAACAACACTGCATTCGCATAGACAAACAATGAGAACCCAACACAAATCCCGAGCAAAACCAGAGCTTTGCAGACGCTGCACAGTGTCCCAGACTCTGTTGATAAAGTGTGTGTTGTACTTAATAAGCACAGGAAAAAAATCATAAAAACGTATGCAAATATTCTCTTTTATCTCTGCCTTATATCATTTCTACTTTTTTTATTATACTGAGCCAAAAACATGTCTTAATGTTTTTTTAATTGTCCATAAAAGTCTCAAAACTGCCTTTCATATTTTAAGACCGCATTAAGTTTCAATTATTTATTTTTAATTCTATTAAAATTCGTTCGGATGTTTTTTATATATACTTTTACACATTATGTATATCGATATCGTTGTAAATAAAGTAAAGTGAGAACTTATATATTTTAGTTTTGTTTACTACAAAAAATCATAAACAGATTATAAATGCCATATAAAAAGTATTCTTCTTTTATATTAATTGAAAATAATCAATTTTAATTAATTTATTTTTTATATTTATTTTATGTAAATCAACAGTTTTAATTTATTTACAATTAATTTTTAATTATATTAATTTTAATGTAAATCAACATTTATAATATATGAACAATTACCTTTTATTATGTTAATTTAAATGTAAATCAACATTTTAATATGTACATATATTAAAATTAATTAATTTTTATTATGTTCATTTAAATGTAAATTAAAATTGTCAATTAATTTACAATTGTTAATTGATTTACATTTAAATATTTAAAAAAAGGAATTACTAAACCAAAGATTAATTTAAATGATTATTATTAATTTAAATGATTATTATTATTGGGGGCATTTATAGACAAGGACATCATTTGTCTAATCTGTTGCCTTTTGTGCTGATAGCTCTTCCCAAAATTTCATCTGCCAGTTTTCATGCCAAGGTGAATGTTCCTAAGTCTATTTCAAAGATAACACTCAATAAATTTTAAGCCATTTATGAGCAATTATACACCAATGTGCACAAACTAAGGACGCAGCCTGGCTAAGTGCCAACAACTGAAATGCGTATTCCGACATATGTAGTAGATATATATCTGTTCTATGGTGCTATACTTTATTGATTGCTTGATGTATGTAATCTGAATGCAGAATCTACACTCACTAACACCACATGACAAAAGAGTGTGCCAAAACTAACGCAGTTCATTCGCATATCTTAAGAGCCCCTCATTTAGGCAATACAATAGGCACCATGTCCTTTTATACTCAAGCTCAATGAGTGTACATGTGTGTGTGTATGTACGTGTGTGTGTGTTTTGACTGGCAGCCAAACAAAACTTGGTTGAACAAATAGCTTGGCATTAAGTTCGAGAAATGCGTCCCACGGAATGCAATAGACATGGCGCCAAATGGTGATGGATGTCCTGTGAACTCGGCCAGAATGCAGCTTTACATCCTTTTCAAATTATAGTCCCCATGGGTCTAACTCATCTAACTGTGTCCCAAATTGCCAATAAACTAATCAAAATTGCATGCGTAATAATTTATATGGAATTTTTAATATATTTTATTTTATTTTTATACTAACCACATAAATCGCTCATTGGAATTGGTGTTAAGGGAAATGCTTATGTTTTGGAGGATATTTGTAAAAGGACGAGAAGAGCAACTCATTGAGGTCAATGCGCTGAATGGCAACTAATGGCCACAATCACTGAGATTGTTTAACTTTCTGGAAGAGTACTCCCAAATCGGACGAATTTCCCAAAGTAAAACTGTTGAATAAGAAAATTGAATGTGATTCCAAACTTTTGCACACATGAAGTGGCACAAAATTCATTAGAAATGTTTCTACAAATTGAATAGGAATAATTGCAGTGGCCAAAAACTAACATCGTTTAAGTCCTAATGAAATCAGATCATTTAATACTGTTCCTACATATGTCGAAGCAATTTAAAAGAGTTTGGCAATTATTTTTATTATCTGCGTATTTTATCATTATATCTGCAATCCTGATTTTATGGCCACATGCAATTATACACCATTTGCTAATGGTCGCCTCGATTATCTCCAAACATCCATTAGAGATTTTATTAGGTTTTTAAATATTTGCTTTTTTTATTTTTGTAGGGTAGAGCGACACGGGAAGTTTTATTTTAATATATTTTAAACAGAAAACACAAAAATTAATCAAAATCTTGTATATATTTCTTAAACCCAAAAACGCAAGTCTCAAATACATTTTTAAATATATTTTAATTCTATTCTTTAAAACTCGGTCTTTTTTAATTATTATATATATTTTTTTAAAAATAGTTAATGACTTTATTGATTTAAATTTAAATAATGGAAACATGTAAAGTTAATGAATTTAATAAGTCAATTAGCAAAGTGCTTCACTTTCCTGCAGAATTAGTTACAAAAAAAAATAACTTCAAGAAAACTAAATAAAATTATTTTTAGCTCTTGTTGTAAGGGTTACAAAGATTTTTTTCTTATGAAGGGGGTGCATATATGGCGAATGTTAAACATTCAAATATGAATAATAATATTTTTACTATGATTTGAATGTAATAAGTCAATTAGCGAAATACTGTAAAAAAATTACTTGCTTTGAGTCTCGAATGCAAAATAAATTATTCTTTAGCTTGTTTTCTATGGGATACAAAGAATTTTTCTTATAAACCTTTTGGCCATATTAAAATATGAATAATAATATTTGTGTTGCCACTTTTACTCTGATTCAAATGTAAAAAATTAATTGAAGAAAAAAATTACTTGCTTCAAGGCTCGAATAACATTTGTGTTGCCACTTGTACTCTGATTCATTTGCAGTCATTTATTTAGTCATTGGGCTTTGCCAACACCTTTGACTATTTATTTATTCAGTTTTATATTTTGAATGGGTTTTTTTTGTGATTGTCTAACTTATTCGTGGTTAATTCACATGACGACATGCATGAATAACTATGGCTAAGGCAATGTGCATACAAATATATATTACTATATATATTAAAACTCAATTAAATATCGCATGTTGGTAATCGGAGTGCAAACGGAGCGAGAAAGTCTGCGTCCGTGTTTTGGGTCTATTGTTAATTCATTCGCAGTTTTGCCAGACTGCTTGGAAGGGGATGCGAAGGGATGATTGGAAGTGGGTTAACTTTGGTTTAGAACTTGCCAAGTGTAAATGCGAAGCATGCAATTAGCATGCTATATAATGAATTATGATTGTGGCACAAAAAAACAAAATATTATAGAAGTTATGCGGAGCCAGTTCTGGGTTACATTGTGTTTGTGTTGCTGCTTGCCACAAATTTCGTGTGGTGAGTGGCTTCAATGTTGCTGCTGTTTCGGCAACCGTTGCCACGTGAAGGGCAATAAATAAAATGGCGAAAAAATGCGAATAAACAATAAAGTATTGCCTAGTTAGTTGGTATTGTCGCTGTTCCATGCCCCAAGCAAACAAATACAAAAACAACAACAACAAACTGGATACAAAACAACAAATATTATAATAACAATAACAATAACAATAACAGAAACCCAAAACGGATGTGGCGTGAGTTGTGCAGCGATGTAGGCGTTGCTTTCACCAACCGATTGGGGATTGGGTAAACAGGAATACCCAAATCACGAAACATGGCGTGGCAAGTAACGGTTCCTGAGGCTTCAGCTCAGCTCAGTTTAGCCAAGCAGAGAGCAACCAACCCACAACTGTCGTCATTTGCACCACCTTCGTATGTAAACTGTACCCCAAAAACATTGTGTCCAATTAGCCCAACATAAAGAAAAGCGTTAACGCCCCCCCGCCACCGCTAGCCCATAAGAGCTGACAACTATACAAGATTTGGTGGGCCTCCAAAGCGGATGCATGCCCAGCAACTGTTTCTTTTTGCTGTCATTCCTTACAATTTTATTTAATGTTTTTTTTTTTTGTTTTTGTTTTTTTTTTTTGTTATTGTTGTCTGTTGTCGTAGTTGCTGTTGGGGCATTTCCGTTTCCGCGACGGATGCGCAACGGGCTGCACATGTGATCGGTAATATGGCGTTCGATGTGCAACATTTCACCTTTTAGCTGTCAGACAGTGCAATAATAAATATGCCATATGCTCGAATCCATATGGATTCGTTGATATGGCGGACCATTGGTTTTTCATTCACGTTTGTGGTATATGTTTAATGCATTACGCATACGCTGCGTGCAACAAAATTAAGGTCATCACAGTAAATATATTTATTATGCATGCAACGCGCCATTGCTACTGCGATAAGCCAACTTGTGGCAAGTTATGCAAATAATGGTAATATTGACTGCTGCAACCGAATTCGAAAGCAAATAATTACTGTTTACTACAAAATACAGGTTGACAATAATAATTAAGTTTTAAAATTACATATAATCTATGCAAATTCAAAGTCATCGATTTTTTACTAAAAATGTTATTCGCACTATTTTCAGCATGAGCGGGCCTATTTTAAGTAATGCCTTTAGCAAAAAAGAAGCTAATAAATTACTTGGCTTTTCAGTTTAAGCCTAAAAAAAAATTTTAAATTCGAAATTGCCGCCGCTGCCAAGAAACTTCCTCTGCTATAGCCAAGGTATCCTCTGGCTATAAATTCCACAGATGTATATATTTATATATGTTATATCTATTTTGCCATTTTCGTAGTGTGACATGCATTGAAAGTTAAGATAATATCTGGAACAATTAAACATTCAACGGCACTAACGAAATCTTAGTTAGACTTGGATGTCAACTTTTGGAGATAATCCTGAGTGAATTTATGTACCGAATTAATGTGGCTTAAGATAAGTGCTCAAGCACATCGTTTGTCATATATGTGCGACGACCAAATGGGGCGTGGCCAAGAGCACTGTGAATCCGTTTAGCCTCTTTCGGAGCTGGGCAATTTAAACTCAATTTCCCATAAAGAATCCGAATCCATTAAACTTTGCCCGCTTCGCATGAGGTGCACACAAGCAATTCAAAAGCCCATCCGTACGGCATTTACATTGCAATTTGCCCAACTGAATGACCTGGCTTTAAGGATACCAATACACATGAATATATATATATGTATGGTATATTTGCAAAGAGTACACACAGAAAAATAAATATACATTTTTCATGTGAATCGTGAAATAACGTTGCTAAAATGAGCACTTGAGCAAAATTAAAATTTCAGAGAAATAAAGAAAGATGAAGAAAAATATTCGTTTTTTTTATGAAAGTTTTTTGAAAATAAAACCATTGTAGATTTTCATTTTAAAACAGTCGTAAATTTAAAAAAAGATGAAGAAAGAAATGCGTATTTAAGGAAACTAGAACTAAAACTAATTTATAGATTTTCTTTTTGAAACAGTCCTAAATTATAGAAAGATGAATAAAGAAATGCGTATTTTCAGAAAGTAATTTTTAATTCAAAATAACTGCAAATAAAACTATTTATAGATTTTCTTTTTGAATCAGTCCTAACTTAAACCATCTTTAGATAATATACCTCAATCAGTTTTAATCACCAGACAATCGATTTTTTAATAAAAAAAAATTAAAACTGGTTTTTAAAAGATTTTTTGTAATGATTTTAGCCACATCAATTTTTGCAATGAATTTAATTGAACTTTATGTAACAATGCGAATAAATTGTTCAATAAAAGTCAATTAATATTTATTTGGTTTGTTGTTACTATTTTTCTTTGAGTGTACATACTGTAGATAGTAACGAGTAGACTGTTCTGGGCTTTGTGGCGCTTGTCGTTGCATCGGATGTGAATGCGGTTCTGAATGCGCTTAGAAATCACATAAAGCGTTTATTCAGAGCCAAGTGCAAGTGGGGCGTTGCCATTTTGGGCTGCGTGGCGCCATGCTTATATGTCTGTGCGTGTGTGTAAGTATGTGTGTGTGTGCTTGAGAGTGTGTGCTTCTACGAAATGCTTTCACATTATTCGAATGCCGCGTGGCTGTTCCATTCCGCTAATACATTTGCCCGTTAATCCATATTGAACCGGTTTCCCTTTTGCCATGTCCTTGTTTGATCAACCAGTTTCTGGATGCCTTTTCGTTCAACACACTTGGACACAGGACAACGGTGATTAAGCGACAATACTTAGTCATTTTAATTACTCTTGAAACACCTTCAAATTAGACATAGTTAAACACAAACTCACATTTATACAAAACTGTTTTAGTTGAGTTTGTACACAGTAAAATACATTTTCTTATCTAAGAAATTCTGTAAGAAAAAATATTTTTTTCAAGGCTTCACATTTGAATGATTGAACTGCTTTAAGCCTGAACCAGCGTAAAAATATTTCTTAAAACAACATCAAGAAAAACATGATTTTATCCATGTACACAATATATACTTATTTATTGTTTTCAACTGCAGCTAAATTTGGAATTTTCATGCTAAACTTAACTAGAAATGCGAGAATTAATAATGAATAAAACTCACGTTTTATTTTTTTCTGCATACCAGTGAAACCATAAAAATGTGATAAATATTTGCTCCTCTGCTCCTGCTATAATATTCTACATGTGCTGGCACTTAGACACCCATGCGAACACACACACACACACACACTTATGCACATCTGTTGGCCATAATGAGCACAACTCGAATTCCAGTTACGTGCAAAGTTCAAGTGGTTTTTGTGTCATCAGCTAAATGGGCCAAGCGCCAATCTGAATTGACTTTAAGTCCCAGTCAGAGTCAGACGCATGCTGTGCACACACACGCACACACACTCAAGTACACACTACACACAGTGTGTGGTGTTTTGTGGCAAACACCAAACTAAGTCAATTTACAGAATCAACTTAGGCAAATTAATTACAACTCTTAAGTAAACAGCAGCTGTTGAAAGAGGCAGCATTTTTTTGTCTCTTTTCTTATTTATTGCTCCAAGAATTTTGCAAGTTGATAAGCAGATTGCAATTCTCTGCTTCGTTGCAGGCAATAAATAACTTGATTGTCATAGAAAATTAGTAAATTTGTAACAAAAGTCTGCCTCATTTTGGTTTAATATAAAAACTGTTTTCTTGAAAAATCAACGGCCAAAGTAAAAATTTATTTTAATATGCTAAAATGTTTACCAATATTTAGTTTCTTTTCTTAACTAACACACAATTGACTTAGCACTAAATCCAAGATTGAACTCTATTTTATTAAAATGTACAAGGGTCTTTTCAGATGATAGATGAGAGATATTTAGTTTCCCTAAGCTAAACACTTAGGAATTTCAAGCAAAACGCTGGCAATTCAGGGCAGCTTTGGAAAAGGATTGATGAACGATGGAATAAAAAAACAAAGTTTGTGCCACCGACGGCAGTCAGGCAGGCAACACATCAATTTATCCTGGTTGGGTCATAAAATGGCAATCATTATTATAGTCATGTACCAGGCAATGGGGCGTAACGGCAATCAACGCCAAGACGTTCAGTAAATAACCGCACAGTTTCAATTTTCAACACATAGGCACATAAATACCAGAGCACGCACACACACACACACATACACTCGTGCAAGCACACACAGATACATGGATAAGAGAATATATATTTAAATGCATATTTTAATAGTCGTAAAAAGGCCTAAAATCAGTCCCTGGGGCCAACAAAGGCGCCAAATGCCACTGGGCATACTTAAAGGTCTCAGATACAAGTACACACACACACAGCAGCACACACACAGACACATTTAGACAAGGCCAAGCGCAGCTAAAAACAATGGCAACAAACAACTCATATAAATTATAAACGCAAACTCTGCGACAAGGATATGCACTCGCAAGGATTCAACATGCGATTTGATGGCAAATGATTTTACTTTGTTGGCGACGACGATAGCAAATCGAAAAATAAAAAAATAATCGAGTGTTGCTGACACAACAAATTCAAAATACCCTTGCATAATGGAGCTGTCCAAATTATATATTAATTTAATAATTAAGTGATATATTCTTAGGGATATGTATGACGGAACTGGCCTAATTATATTTTAATTTATTAATTAAGCGATATATTCTTAGGGTTATGTTTGATATAGCTGGCCCAATTGTATATTAATTTAATAATTAAGTGATATATTCTTAGGGATATGTATGACGAAGTTGGCCTAATTGTATATTAATTTAATAATTAAGTAATATATTCTTTAGGATAGGTATGAAGGAGCTGTCCTAATTATATTTTAATTTATTAATTAAGTGATATATTCTTAGGGATATGTATATTGGAGCTGTCCTAATTGTATATTAATTTAATAATTAAGTGACATATTCTTAGGGATATGTTTGATGGAACTGGCCTAATTGTATATTAATTTAATAATTAAGTGATATATTCTTAGGAATATGTATGACGATGAGCTGGCCTAATTGTTTATTAATTTAATAATTAAGTGACATATTCTTAGGGAACAATGATGCTGGAGAGTCTAGAGAACATTGAAGTCAGCTGAGCTTAGTGCAAAAATCTTTAAAAAAAAAAAAAAAAGTATTGTTGCCTTTAAATTTAGTTATAAACTTGTGGAATTGAACGCAATTTTTAAGGAAACTTTGTTTATTATTATGTTATATATTATATTTGTTTTATTATAATGGATGGAAATGAAAGTTATTTTTAAGGGAGCTATGTAGATATTATGTTATATATTTTATTTATTTTATTGTAATAAACAGCTTAGCGATATAAATTGTTATTTTTGTGCTAATTATTATTGAAGTCAAAGATTTGCTTTATTTACGATTAACGCATCTTTTATCGCTGGCTAAAACCAAACTTAATTCACTGATGCCGATCAGATATAGTCTTAATTTTTTTGGGACAATATTGGACAAATTGGAAAGACCGTTTCCAGATAGCTTTGATCGTTTATTGTTTTTTTATCTCCCATACGAAATCCCAAAGTAGTATAGTATATATAGCTTTGTATAGCCTTGTAGAATAGAGAGGACCTGATTTGATCTAAATTTAATTATTTAATTTAAGCTTCCTATTATATATTGCATAGTATTTGATACGATATATATTGGAATGCCAACTATATTTAAATCAAATAAATTCGTTTGGGATAAGTATTAAAACAAAATAAATACTTTTTATAAGAATATGACCACTCCACAGTTAGTATTTGTGGTCTAATTTTAAATTTGAATGTCAATTTGCAAACAGTACACAAATTGCCAAGCAAAAAAGAAATTTTCCCACAATATCAAATTATTTGACTGTCAACTTTTATGAAATTTTGTGTCTTACACATTTCGTGACAAAATGAAAATAGCCGCGGGAATGGGAAGTGCATAAATAGTATTTGCCTAAAAGCTCGTGGCATCCATAGTCACATGCTGTTGCCGCTGGCTAAGGTCAAGGGTCAGGCCCTTTTTGATAATGTCGCAATTTACTGCAACACTTGGCAAAGCAATCAAATAGCAGCAGCAGCAGCAGCAGCAAAAGCAGAAGTAGCAACGCCGCCGGCAACTGTTCACTGAATATTTAAGACTATATAAATAAAAATATATATATATATTTATATATATATTATATATGTATGTATTGTCAGTTGTATATTTTTGGCTATAAATTCGATTTGCTGTGTTGCAAAATTGATGACGTGTATTGCAATTGTATCTCAACTGCAGCAGCTGCCGCAATGTCTATGCCCAAATCGATCCAAACGCTCGAGGCGACTCCATATAACTCCACATGCTACATGCTTGCAAGTTGTAGAGAGTATATATATATAAGTGTGTATATGTGTGTGTGTGTGTGGAGGCCAGGCCTATGCCACGCGATGTGATTGTGACTGCGCAAATGTGACGACGTTGCCAAAGTCAGCTCCAGGCTGCCTCACTGGCTGGCTGGCTGGCTGGCTAGGATGACGTAGTCCTCAGTAACAGAGTTTTGGATAAAAGTGTGTTAGTGGGCCTTTTTGCCAGGGCTTGCTGTTGCACACAGACACACACACACACACGGGCACACGCACACACAGACAGCACTAAATGGCATATTTTGTTGGGGTCGGTTGGCATTTCATGCTTTAAACGCGCCATTTACTACGGCGTGTGCTAAATTATTAAAAGCAAAACACGGTACACCAATCTATATACACACACACACACACAGTCACACACACACACACGCACACACAGTTGCAGAGTTCATTATATTCAATGTATGCAAAAAGTTCCAGCAACAAATGCCGTTGGTTTTGTCATTTTTTTTTGCTGCCCCTAAAAGTATGCAGCTCAACATAATCAGTTGCCCTATGTGTGTGTGTGTGTGTGTGTGTGTCTGTGTGTTTGTGCATGCCAAGTGGCTTTAAGCTATAATATCTTATTTGCTCTGTCTGTGTGTGTTCGACTTTATGCGTCACGTGAGAGTTCCCTTTATTATTATTTGAGTTTTGCTGCTTTGCTGCTCGCGTTTCTCGCCAGCTATTTTCGTACATTTCGTGCATATCGCGTATACGCAGCGTTTTATTTCCTTTTTATCCTTTCGCAAAAGGCATTGATTTTCAATTTCATTGTGTGTTACTGATTCAGCATTTGGCCAGTTCTCAGCCCATCACTTTCAACTCAAACAATCTATGCCACAATGTTTACTTGAGCTATTTGTTCATTGGCCAGGTGCGCCAGGTGCTTGAGGTTCTACTTAATGTTTCACTTTATTATTGTTCTTGTTTGTGTTTGCATTTTACTTTTGGGTCCTTTTCGTCTCACTTTGTTTCGTTATTTTATTTGATTTTGTATTTGTTTTTTTGAGGCGAAAAATCAACAGACAAAACTTTGCACGCTTGCCTGGAGCGCATTTTGTTTTTGTTGGTTGTTGGTTGTTTCGCTATTTTGTTTTTTTTTCACGGGCTGACTTCACTCAGTCAAACACGCGCACACACACACACACACATTGTCTCTCAGGCACACTCGCACACACTCATGCACACACACACACACACAATGAAACGCGCGCGTGAATTATACAAAAATTTGAAATTGCTCACAATTTTCTCGTTCGCCTGGCTGCTGTTCAATCGTTGTTCTAGTTTTGGTCGCTTTTGTTGTTTTGGTTTTTATTTGAATTATTATTTTGTATTTTTGCTCCTTTGGTTTGGCACGCCTCACGACCAACGCGCTACAACGTCTGACTGCGTTCTGGCCTGGCCAAAACCAAATTCAAGTCCAACTCATGCGATTTTCGCATTGGTGTAGAATTATTCACCAGCAGGCGGCAGGCAGCTGGCAGCTGCTCCTGCTCACAGGACATGCGCATTTGTTGGCCTGCAGGTGACACACTTTTCCGCGCCAACGTCGATGAAGTGGATTTACCCTACACCAGCACCAACCTCCCCCATCCATCCATTCCCCTCTTGATGGCATGTACTATTTACATCGACCATCGGTTAAAGGAACCGCTTGTGCTGTGCTTCTTACTCAATTTCGCATGCATTGGCGAGGCTGGCCTGGTTGTAAGGACGACGGGGCGACAGCTGGTGAGGATTGGCTGGCTTGGCTGGCTTGGCTGGTTTGCCACTGTTTGCTAAGCTTTGGGCGTGATGTGGCACAAATGTCATTTGCTATGCTTTACATCGTACACCCAGAAAAATAATTGTAAAATATTTTTAAATCACAATTTGTCATATAAATTAAATTACAATACAAGATTTCAGTTCAATTTCGCATTTAAAAATAATTATAATATTAACAAAAACGATTAAAATAATTTATTTTATATTTTCATTTATATAAAAATTGTGTTTATTAACATTTATTATTATTTGCATTTTTTATTCAAATTTCATTTTGAATTTCACCAGAACTTTCTCACCTAATTATTTTAAAACTACTTGTTGCCAACGATTAAGATATGCATTAGATTTTTTTCCTAGTGTATAAATGCGGCCTGTGTCCAGTCTGCACCCGTTAACGCCTTAGCTGGGAAGCTCAAAATTCGCATTGACCACATTTATAATACATGACTAACTGGGCGAGTGCACGAATGCGATTTGATTAGCCTCGGCTCGCTGCTGGGTTAACTGACCCTTTAGGAGACAGCAACAGTCATTATTTCCGCAAAAGTTAAATAATTTTCGTTAAATATTTACCATAACATTTTCATCCAGTACTATTGCACTACAAAGTTAATTAATGTCGCTGGCTAATAGTAGACAAATAAACCTTATTTCAGGTTTTGTGCCATTTTATTTGCACCAGCAAAACTCATTTGCCAAGTAAACACACACACACACACACACTCGAAATCATACACAGACTCAGCAAAATATAACGGAAATGTTTATTAGCACATGTATGTGTATTTATAATTAATAGCTATGAGTTTGTAAAATAAACAGCATAAAAACTTTGTATGGCAAAATGAGCTGCCAATTTGTTTGCCAACTCTGATTATTGTTGTCAAAACTTCAACAATTTTTGCCTTGAATGTGTATTTAATGTTGCCAATTTTTGTATTATTCGTAAGAGACTCAATGGACACCCAGACAGATCATTCTTAATTAAAAATTATAACTTTAAAATTCTGAACAAATTTATTTTGCACTGTAAATGGGAAGTAATTTCAGAGCAGTTTGCTATGTGGCCAAAATGGTGCAAATTCGAAATCAAAAGCTCAAAGAAGTCAACAACAGCGTCGCCAGCGCCTGTCAATTAACACATTAAGGCGGAGAGCAAAATACGAAAACAGCAAAATTGAAAACCGAATAGCGAAAAGCGACATAAAATAAACAAGGCCAACAACATCAGCAACAGTGGGCTGCGATTAGAAGCATAGAATTTCGTAATGGAGCACTTAGCGCCTCAAACATACCAAAACCAAATAAAAAAAAAAACGCATGCGACAACAAATGGTCTGGAGCCCAATACTGGATGGAGCTTGGGAGTTTAGATCAACGCTGGGAGGGTGTTTTGGGGGGGCAGCAACGAGGCGGCTGCATCAAACGCTAATGTTTGACCCAGTTTTGAGAGCACTGCAGGAATGGAACTGCGCATAACTATTTGGCTTTTTGATCATTAAAAACTGGTTAGCAAAATCAAAAATAGAAAAAAACCAAACATGTAAGAGTACTCTGGTTGAGAAGTTGAGGCCGACTAGCAGATACCCTGTATTATGACGAATTAGAAAAAATAGACTTATGAGTGGTAAATACTGGGAAAACTAATCAAATTCAGGTATATTATGTACAAATAAAAAAATTAAAATATTTAGTGTTACACGCATAACGAAATAGAGCTAAAATGTAGAAAACTTTTTTTTAGTTTTTTAACAAATTTTGAAATTTTTGCAAAACAATTTCTAAAAATCAGAATCGTTTATTTTCTTAATTTCAGATAGATAACAATCAATTTTTAATAATTTCAAAACTATAAATACCAATGTTTAATAATAATAAATGCAACAAAAATATTAAAACTATACTTTTGTGCATAAACATGTAGAAAAAACAGTGCGGATAACATATATTTTTCCTAAATTAAAAATAAAATGTATTCTGTACTTAAAGAAAGAAAAGTTCTGGTTATAAAAAGCCACAAAATTCAAAACAATAAGGAAAGCTACCTTTGCCGACTTTTCTAAAATTCAGAACATTTTTTTTTTAGTGTAAAATAAATCCAATTGAAGGACTCAACTATAAAAATTTTCCCTTAGATTAAAGATAACTCTCGACTCGTATACAAAAATATGCCAGGCAGCAAGACAACCTTTTCACGCATTTCTCAAAGACTACAGGGTATCCAAATATCAAAAATCGAGCAAAGCTAATAAAGTCAACGAGCGAATGAGCCACTGGGCCGCCCAAGCCAAGCCAAGTGTGAGCTTTTTTTTGAACGCGAGGCTTTAAAAGCGCCAACGCCGCCGGCCACTGCCAGAGTTTTAACATTTGATTAACGCAGTTCGCGCGCGCAACTCGGTTAACGGTAATCGCAATGGCAAATCGATGCTGGAATTGTAATCGATGGCTACCTAGTGTTCTGCTCCTGCTGCAACTGCTCGGCGTTGGGTTGGGCTTTCCGGATGGTGCACCTGCCGATACGTGTGTTAAGCAGCGTGCGAATCAGCCCAATCATGGCAAGGCACGCACACAGCCGGCGCAAACAAATCCGTTTGAGGTGGTTGCCAGCGCACAGACCTATCATCCCGGCCAGCAAATCTCTGTGGTCATTTATCCACAGCAGCAGCAGCATCAGTCCACCACATTCCGTGGCTTCTTTTTGCAGGCGCGCGATGCCAACTCGAACGAGTGGATTGGCGAATGGGTGCAGAGCGAGAACACCAAGACCATACCCGAATGCTCGGCCATTACGCACTCGGATAATCGTGATAAGTTGGGTGCCAAGTTAATATGGAAGGCGCCACAAAATAAACGGGGCAATGTTTACTTTACGTAAGTATAGGATAAAGTTTTCCCTGGTGATAATATGGCATTTGGGTGCTCAGGGAATACACTCAGAAAAAAAACAGCAGCCTAAACTTTACCAAATTGCACTTTTCAAGAGGTCATCTTCTAAAAAGCAGTGTTTTATCTTTTTAAAAATTACTAGGTTTTGAAAGAGTTGACCATTACTTATTGTACTTCAAAGTACACTTTATGTTCTCCGAGTGTAGCAAAAACTTTTTGGCCTAATCATTGTCACTGTGTCATCATTAATCATACGCCACGTTGACCCACATTACATAATGCACACATAATTATCAGCAAAATGCCGGATAATCAAAAAAAAAAAACTCTCCTATGTAATTACTACCTTGAAAGAAGCAAAAAAAAATAAAAAAAAAAACCCATCTAATGAAATATGGCTTGTTAGGCAAAAAGAGTATTGCGACAAAGAGGCACTGACAATGACGTCGGCAAAAAGCAAACAATTTTGTTGATGTCTCCCTCAAAATGCAATATGACAATGCCCATCATTAATCACTTCACTTCACATCACTTCACGTACGCATAATGTGGCAAGTGAATTAAAAAAAGTATGGCAATCTAATACTACACTAGGCTTAAGTCAGACTGGTTTGATAAATTACAAGTAAGAAAAGCCTAAGAAGCTCTTCCTTAACAAAAAATAAACCAGTTGACAAAGTACTTTTGTGGCGCAGTGTTGATCATCTGGACTAAAACTGTCAACTCATCCGGTTTAGCCTATTTATAGTCACTGTTTACATTCAATTAAAAACTTTTATTGCACATTACAAAATGATTTATTTTATATATATATTTCCTCCTTACAGTGGCACTGTCCTAAAAGATTACGGCAATTTCTGGAGCGACATTGTGGGCAAGGTGCAAACGCAGCCGGAATGAGCTACAATTATATTTTAATCATAAATTCAGTGTTAGAATTGTACTTAAAGTGTTTGCAATAAATCATAAACAACTAATTTAGTTTAAAAGAAAAGCTTATTTTGGTCGTTTTTGCTACTAGTGTAAAATCTCATTAAAGACAGAAAAGCGGACAAGCCCCTTGCCAAACAACGGTAAATTATTGGCTTAACGTTTATGAATGACCACTCACTAACACAAACACACACTCTCTCTCTTGCACATGTAACACACACCCACCTATCTGTAACTCTTTCTCTCTCTCTCTCTCTCTCTCAGTCTCAAATTCGCTTGAACTCACACACGTTTAAATTTCCAGGCACGTCGCCTGCATCTTATTGGAAATTCGCCTTGCCAAGGCGGTGTAGAAATAAATTGGTAAAATTTGAGCACCTCTGATACGTTCTAAAGCAATTAGAGCAGTGTGCCCTGCATGGCATAAATAAATAAATAATATATATATACGTATATGTATGTCACAGGGCTACTTCAAATCTGATAGGGCTCTTAGTGAAATAATATCATTTAATCAATAAGATAAGACTTATAAGCACATCAAACTATTTGCACACATGGCTCAGCATTCAATCAGCCAATTGTATTGTGTTTGGCTTGGCTACAGCGGAAAACATAATATTAAGTTTGAATATTGCATTGGCAATATTATTGAGATAAGTCAAACTACGTCAATAAAAGCTTAATCAATTATATTTGTATGCGTCTGGAACAGGTCAAAACTTACTGCAAAACAACGAAGTAAGGCACAGACTGTACTGGCTATGATTAAAGTTAATTATTAGATTTTTACTAACGAAATTTAGTTTTATGACTGTTTGACTTTGCTCCATTCTGCACAAGCAATACTTGGAATTTCTTAGAAAATAAAAAAAAATTTTCCTTATTTTAAATAACAACTTCCGACATCGCAAAGTTTTGCGCTTCACTGTAGTTGCATTTATACTTTAAGCTTGTTTATGCTTACTTCCCTGCAATTGCACTTGTTTATGCCTTTCCAGCTAAGTGCATGGCAACAACGAGAATGACAGCTGTGGGGTGTGAGGCGGGGTAAATCGCATGTCTTTTTTTCGCACGCTGCAGTTGCCGTCAGCGTCGCTCCCATTTCAACTTGTTTTGATCAAATTCGCCGCTTATGTTTTGTCTGGGTTTTGTCTTTATCACCGAAGCAGTACTGGAAAGTTACGGCGAGTGAAGCACGCCTCTGGCTTAAAAGTTCGTTGTCAGTCTGGATTCTCGCACACGCTTTATCACATACGCTGTTGTTGTTGTCGAAGTTCAAATATTAGCAGTGAGCGCGTCGCAGTCGCTGTGTTCTGTCGCTCAGTTACATTTGAACGACTGAGTGAGAAGGTTCGAGTGATCAGCAGCGAAATGGTTATCAACTTTGCCGCCGGCCCCGCCAAATTGCCCGAAGAGGTCAGCGATTGAATGCAATTTAAAATTATTGTTAGGTTATAAACAAGTACATTTTGCTCATCCAGGTGCTTAAAGAAGTCCAGACGAACCTGCTCAATTGCAATGGCAGCGGAATATCGGTGATGGAAATGTCGCATCGTTCTGCCAACTATGGAAAAATCCAAGATGCAGCAATTGCCGATTTGCGTGAGCTGCTCAATGTGCCCGAGAATTATAAGATTTTACTGATGCAGGGCGGCGGCACGGGACAGTTTGCAGCGGTTGCCATGAATCTGATTGGACGCACTGGCTCAGCGGATTACATCATCACTGGCTCTTGGTCAGCGAAGGCAGCCAAGGAAGCCGCTCAATATGGCAAAGTGAATGCGGTGCTGGCCAAAGCCGAGAAATACACAGATGTTCCCAGGCAGAGCAACAGTACCTGGAAGCTGGACCCAAATGCATCCTATGTCTACTATTGCGACAATGAGACCGTGGAGGGCGTCGAATTTGATTTTGTGCCCCAGGTGGATGCAAATGTGCCACTGGCCTGTGACATGTCTTCGAATTTTCTCTCACGACCCATTGACATCAAAAAGTTTGGCCTAATCTTTGCGGGTGCACAAAAGAACATTGGCCCGGCGGGCGTCACTGTGATCATTGTTCGCGAGGATCTGATTGGAAAGCATCTGAAGACAACGCCTTCCATACTCAACTTTGAGCTGATGCACAAGAACAGCTCGCTGCTGAATACGCCGCCCACCTTTGGGTGAGTTGTTGCAAAAGTGTTTTATATATATAGAAGTTATTCGATAGAAAAAAATATATCCGATTTCATAATCTGTCCTTGATATGGATGAGGAGCTTGGTCAATGTAGACAAATCTAGTTTTCAAAGATCTTTAAGGGATTCTAAATTTTGCATTTTTAGGATAAATATAAAGACTATAAGTGAATTATGGGAATACCATTCCTTCCAAGACTTCAAATGTTAATTTACAGACCCCATCTTAAGTATATCTCTTAAATTAAAGATTAAGGAATGCGGATATTGACCAATCTCACAATCTCCAGCTTAAGGACATATCCAGAGGATAATAATAGCTTGACTACAATTCGAAGGTTACACAAGATTATAGTTAGGCACTCCCAACTCCTAAACGTACTCATTAATATACACTTTCAATTTGCAGCATCTATGTGATGGGTCTGGTGTTCAAGTGGGTCAAGCGGAATGGTGGCGTTGCTGGCATGGAGAAGCTCTCGAAGGCCAAGTCGACACTGATCTATGACATTATTAATAAGTCCAATGGCTTCTACTATTGTCCCGTCCAGTCGCAGGTGCGTTCCCACATGAACGTGCCCTTTCGCATTGGCAGTGCAGCTGGCAACGAGCAGTTGGAGAAGGAGTTCCTGGCCAAAGCCGAGGCGGAGGGCATGATTCAGTTGAAGGGACACAGGTCGGTGGGCGGCATACGAGCATCTCTCTACAATGCCATCACGCTGGAGGAGACACAGCAGCTGGCCAAGCTTATGCTCGCCTTCTACGAAAATAATAAAAACTAAGCCAATTGTGCCCAAAATTGTCTTATTATTTATAACAAGTTGCGTTGACTAAAAATTTCATCCAGCTGCTGTTCCAGTTGCTCATTTGTGCCTCGTAAATTGTCCACCACCATTTTGGCCCACACAAAATACTCCTCGCGACGCTCCTATATAATGGTTAGGGAATTAATTAATTAAGCTGGGAAGTGCAATTTAAACTGCTTACCTCTGTCCAGCCCTGTGGCGTATTTATTTGCAAATCTCTCAGATTATCCAGTTTATCGGCCAGTTTGATTAACTTGGCTCTTCGCGTGCTCTTTACAGCATTTACAATTTGCAGGCGCTTTCGTTCTGCCTTCTCCAGTGACTTGTCATCTGACACCTCGTGCACCAGACTTGCCACATCGGTGCCAAATAGCTGCTCCAATTCGCCAACGGTTGCGTCCGTGTCTTCGACGACGTCGTGCAGCAGGGCTGCCATCAGTAGCGCTTCGTCCTCGATGCCCGCTTCCACCAGATTGGTGCAAACATTTATCACATGGTTCACGTATGGTGTGCTGTCCGGATCCTTGCGTCGCTGTTTGCTATGTTTTTGTGCCGCAAATTGGAGACTCTTCATAAGATCCAGCGATGCCATTGAAACGGTTGTTTTCGGAAGCGGCCCAATCAGCTGTTAGTTGAGTTACGTTGAAACTAGGCGGCATAAATATCGATTGTCATCGTTATAAAAAAACATTAATATTTTAAAAACGCTTCTTACCCAATAATATAAGCCTTGACTAGCTACTTTAATTTCGAAATATGAAAATTTATCCGATTAAGTTCATTGCCGTGCTCGCCAACTTACAATTACTATCGATAGTTTTATGTTTTTAGAAAATCAACGCTGTTACTTTTATGCGAATTCGCCGCAAGCAATAGTTCCAATTATTCACAATAGATGGCTAAGGCGCGTTAACTATTAAAATTCAAATTTAAGAAGATTGCTTTATATTTTTATTGTATAATTATCGGATGGAATACAATTATTTTTTACAGTCATTCTTGCCATTTGTCGCCTCATTTGCCGCCTTACTTGCCTTCTCGTACAACTCTGGCAAATAGAATATCTTGCGCGACTTTAGAGACGACCACTTCAGACGCTTAATATAATAAGTGATGCCGATTAAGAATGTCGATATTAAAAAGGCCTTAATTAACAGGATCTTGCGCAGATCGGCCTCTGGCTCGGAGGCCCAAGCTAGAAATGTGACCACATCCTTGGCCAGTTGGCTGGCCGACGGAGCCACCTCTTCATCCGCATAGGAGACGGACTCGTTGTCAATCAACTTGCCCATTGCAATTGCGCCACCAGAGAAATATGGATTAAAGTAGAGACCCTCACGCAGAGAAAAGCCTGCTGGTGGTTCACAGTATCCCGTCAGCAAGGCAAATACATAATCTTCGCCGCCCTTGCGCGCTGATATAATATAGCTCAGATCCGGCGGATAGGCGCCATTATTGACCGCTCGTCCGAGTTCCTCGTTTGCATAGGCCATCGGCAAATAATCGGACAGTTTGCCAGGTCGATCGTAGTAGTTGCCCTCCTCGTCGGGACCATCCTGCACAGTGATGCTCTCCGCCTCGGCTTTGGCCTCCGCCTCCGTCATACAAACGCCGGCCAAATTGCGATAGGCGATGTACTGCAATGAGTGGCACGAGGAACAAACCTCTTTGTACACCTGATAGCCACGACGCACACCCTCCTTGTCGATGGCCGACAGCAGTCCCTTGTGGCCCCACTTCTGTGCGGGCGGATGCACTCGATCACTGGACGCCTCCACACTCACATCCAAGGCGTACATCAAAAGTCCTGCGCCGCCAGTCAACGTGCCAAAAGCCAACAGTTTTGGGTGCGCCGCCATCCAATTTCCAGCACTGGTCGATGCACTGCGTCCATTTTTGTGGGATCCATTAATTAATACCTGCGTTGTCTTTTTGAACAGCTTTGAGCCGAAATTCAGCATTTTGCTAGCCATCTTTTTTTTGCTTGCGAACTTTTCACGCTGTCAGTTTAACACCAGTGTTGTGTAAAGCGATTAAATAAAGCTGCCAGATCGCCAAGACAGTCAACAGTGTTGGACTCTGCAAATAATATACACTTGAAGGATGCCTTGAGACGTTTCCAATATTCTGACAAAAGGAAATAATCGGCAAATATTTTAAAGCCAACAAATCAAAAATTATCTCCTTGCAAGCTTTGTCTTCTTGATTTATACTGTGTTTTCCTTGGAATATCCGATTTTGGACAGTAAATTATGTAAAAATTCACATTTAGGCTCACAATTTTCACCAGTCAATATATTTAGAGTGAACTTTGTGTCCAATTGTAGGAATGGGTTGAAGCCTTGAACCAACTTGACTTTGCCTAATCTGAACAGTTTTTTTTTTTAATAATTGCTTTTTATTAAACTGTTTTTTTAAGTCCATTCGTTTGTATACTAGATTGTCACTGAAATAAAATATGAATTTCAATCGAAACTCATGTAAAAAATCTATCGATAAAAAATTTCATTTAAAAAGTTGCTTAACTTTCTGCTAACTGAACCGTCATTTAACAATAATTAGAAATTAACCATGGCTTTCATAATTTATTCTGGATTAGAGTTAGGAATTTCCAGTTAGCTGCTCTATCCAAAAACTGAATATTATAAAAATCAGTTTCATGAAGATATCCACCACTAGATACGAGTCCTTATGTGCATAATATTTTAACAAAAAATAAAAAATAAAATCAAATCACTATCAGGCAAGTATAGCCCACAGTGGAAAGTATTTTTTTACTTTTTAAGTTTAAAATAGAATTTTAAAACGTCTATCCACAACAGCTATAAGATTTGTAGAGTGTGTGCAGGGTATATGGCAGTCGTACTTTCTTCATTTGGAGCATTTTTACTTGATTTGTGTACCGTAATTGTATTTTAATAGTCAAAAGCAGACTTCTTCTGGTATTCACAAGCACAGCGAAGCTTACACAAAATGCATATCTTAGATCTTTCTTCATAACGCATCCATTCATACAAAAAGACATCCCAGAGAGAGAGACACACACACACACACACACACAAATACATACATACATATATCATATGTCAAACGGAGTTGGTGGTGTGGCAGGCCAAAAAGAGTATTCAGACTAGTTCATTTGTGGCAGCAACTAAAGCGTTCGGTTCTGTTTGCCCCCAACTCCTCATTTAGTTGCCATCCATCTTCGTGCCACACAAATGCAACAACAAATGCAGCCACTTTCATTTGTTATCGCGGCTCCATAATCTGTAAATCTGTAACACAGCCAACCAGCAACAACAACAAAAAAACAACAACAACAACAACTGCAGCTTGCATACAGTCATTATCCTACACTCAACAAAAAATACATAAACTTATACATTTTTGTTTTACAAAAGCAATTCAAATTAACAAACTTTCTTATTTGTGTTACATAACCCCAAAAATATAATTTTCAGATACAGATTTAATTTTGAGATAAATGTATCTGAAAATCATAAATAAAAAACCAAATAATAAATTGCTACAATTTTTTTAATATTGTTTCTAAGTTAAATATATATAAAAAGCAGAAATGAAGGTATTTCTTATTATTTTTATTGACTTTCTACCATCTTAAAATATAATAAATACCCCAATTTCAATTTTGCCTTGTACAATTAAATAAGAATAAAATTGGAAATAAAAAAAAAACTTATTTTAAACAGTTCACCAAAAAATCGAACTTTTAATTAAAAAATGGTTGATACTGTTTTTTCTACACACAATTCCAATTATGCCAAATTAGATGCGCTGCTTATGAAATTTTGTTATTGTTTCTTTTTTTTAAGTGTAGCCCATTCTTCACACTGTGTGCCCACGAAATCGTCAAAAGTCAGCCAGCCAGCTTTGGCAACAACAACAATAGCAATTACAACAACAACAGCAATTACAACAACAACAGTTACAACAACTGCGGCCAAGCGACGCTAACGGTTTTTGGTGAAAATTTGTACCTGATTTTTGTATATTTCCCTTTTTTGTGTTACACTTTTTTGTTGTTGATTTTTTTTTGTTTTGTTTTTGTTTATTACGTATTATTATGTTTACCATATTTTTACACGCGCTTACACACACACACACACTCGCCAACTGCCTATATGTGTGTGCGTGTGTGTGTATTTCGTTCTGCTTCTGCGCAGCGATGCATAATTCCCACTTTGCATCTGTTGTTGTTTTCTGCGGTGGTTGCTTGTTGCTGCTGCTGCTTCTGTTATTGTTGTTGTTGTTGCTGTTGCTGCGCAATTAATAATTCTTACGACTAGCGTAAAATGTTCATAAAACAAGAAAGCAGGCAACACGGTAGATTGTCTTAACAGCGACCACAGCAACTTTCCATGAAAATCTTTTGGGACACACCAGTTGCTTTTCACTTCTTAGTTACGGAAATACAGCTTAAAAGATCTTAGACCACAAAACGAAATGAGTTCACGTTCTAATAAATTTTCAAACAAATTATAAACGCATTAAATTCTAAATTTGAATATCTGTAACGAAACGAAAAACATTGAATATTTTTTAATTACCATCTTTAAGCAAATTTGAAGCGCAGCATTATTATTTCATTTATAATAAAAAATACTTTTAACTCAACTAATAAAAAAGAATAAATTATTCTGATAATAAAAAAAGACAAAGCCAATGCTGGAAAATGCCTGCACATTTTTTATATTGAAGAAGAAGAAGAAGCAAATACGTTGTTGCAATTGCTGCATTTATGTAGACAATATATTAATGTATGTGTGCATATTCTGCACAGCCTATTGTGAAAAAATGATGGCCTGCAAAACGTATATTTAACCATAAAATGTTCACATCTATGGGCGCATTGCTTTTATGCAGTGGGGGCAAAAAGTGGCAAAAAAAAAAACATATGCATAATTTTGCAATAAATGTAAATATTACTGGTCCCGCTTCCTTTGGGAGCCAAGCAGCGCCGGGCAGTTTCCCAGTTTCCTGTTGTTGCGAGAAGATGCTGCTGCTGCTGCTGCTGTTGCTGCTGTTGCTGCTTTTGGCCTCGTCGTCAACTTTGTTGTTGTTGTTATTATTGGCCGCTGCTTGCAATTCTGCTCCTGGCTCCTTATCTTTTAGCCACACGAAAGCCAGAAACAAGAATTATAGACCAAAAGCCAGTTGCAAGTAAACCTCAGTTACACACATGCAAACACACATATATATGCATGTATATATAGGTGCATTTATTTGATAATGTGTGTGCACATCAGTGTTGGCCTTTTGGCTATTTAACAGCTTGAGTTACAACAATTTACGAGAGCTTTGCCGAAATGTCCTCAACAAAATTTAACATGTTCTAAAATCAAAGCAAAAGTTTTTAGCAGCTAAAATCGATATTAGATTTTATTACATATTTAAACAAACATTTGATATATCTGCAAATCTTTTTTGTTGCTTTAGCTTTTTTATTGTTTCGAGACTTTGTCAACACTGTCAAATATGTGTCCGCAGGAAACAACGTCTGTGTGTGTGTGTGTGACTAGAAGAAGTGAAGGCAGCATCAGCAATTTTTTTTTTGCTTTCCTTCATTGCTTGCTTAAGAGCCAACAATTGTGATTTCAGTTGCCAGCGAGAGCAACGACAAAGTCGACAACAACAACAACAACAAGAAGAAGAACAACGAAGACGACAACGATGACGATGACGGCGATCGACAACAAACAAACAATGAATATCCATAAATTTTGCTTGAAAAACATACAAGCACACACACACACACAAACAATTTGCTTGTGTATTAGTTGATGCTGTGTCAGCAACTGCATCAAGATGAACAAAATGACATTTACTTAAATATATATATCTATATACATGCATATATATATATGTAAGCATTTTATTATCATCAAACGAGATCACATTTTATTTAATGGTTACATCTGTCCGTCTGGCAGTGTTGCAAAACGCTCTGCCAATGCAATTACAATGCGCAATGCGTGCGCTACACGCGCTACTGTTGACGCGCTGTCAATAGACCAACGCGCTCCGTCTCTCCTTCTCTCTCGCTCTCTCTCTGTCTCGCATGCGATAAAATAACTGAACTCTTGGCGCTCACTCTCTTTATTCTCGCTAACATTAACATTGCAAAAACAGCCTGCTGCCTGTTGCTCTGCTCTGTATATACAACAACATCACGATTGTTTGTGCTTGCGCATCTGTGTGTGTGTGTGTGTATGTGTTTTTTTTTCTGCGGTTTGCTGTCGATTTAGTAAAGTTTTGCCAAGCATCGCTTTAGCTTCATTATGACGTTGTAACTGTCTTCTCAATTTCTCGTTTTGCCCGATTCGCTGCGCCAATGATGCCTGCTCTAGCAGATACATAGATACATACAGCTTACAACGCTTACAGCGCAGTCAAGTGTGCATCATCAGCAGCAGCAGCAGCCGCAGCAGCAGTGAAGCTGAGCTGAGGAGCTGTTAACTGAAAATTGCCAGCGATGCTTTGATGAGGCTGAATCTAAAGATGAATCTGCCGTCCGTTTTCTCTGTGTTCTAAGTACTACACTAAAACAAATAATATATTAAAAACTTCTTTAAAAAAATATAAAAATTATTTTTGATATTATGTAATAAATTCTGTGTAATATAAATTATCTTAGCAGTCTTATCTTTTTTTTTAGATTGTAGAGAAATGAAATAATGCGGATTGATAAGAACGCAAACTCTTTTTATCTGCTTCTAAATTATATTTTGCAGTTCATTATTTGATTCAATCGACTTTCAAATGATTTTATGAAACTATTGGTAAATATTGGAACAAAGAAGAAAGTCGAAATTTGAGCTCGACTTAAGGCAAACTTTGTGCTTAAGGGTAAACAAAAAAGAAGAAAAATTTGATTCATTTGTTTTCCGAGTGTACACAAACACACACACAGCTGAGTCATGTCATGTGCATGTGTGTGTGTGTGTGGTTATCTGTATCTAGCAGATGTGTATATATATCTTCGACGTTTCTGATGAGTTTTGTTTTAATTCTGCTTCTTGACTTCAATTTCTTATAAAAATTGTATATGCACGTAATAGCTGATTTATCCGTATTTGTATCTCTGCATCTGTGCAGCTGTATCTGTTTCTGTATCTGTGTGTGTGTGTGTGTGATCCGCTGAGCAATATTGTTGTGATTTGGTAAATCGAGCGCGCGTAGCCGATTGTAATTATTGTAATCGAGTCTCGAACCGATCCAATCCGATACGATCGCCATAGCATCAGCATCAGCATCAACATCAGCTTCAGCATCAGCTTCAGCATCAACATTTAGGTTCCTGGGTTCAGGTCCAGTTCGCACACTGATTTGATTTCATTTTTTGAGCTGTTTGTGGATCAACATTTTGTAATAGTTTTCTTTCTCGACGCGCGCGCTCCTTAAATCATCTTCAACTCTTTCTCCCGTCCCCCAAAAAACTCTCCAAAGCAATCTCTTTGATGCCGTCGCTTCGCTGCCAACGTCGCAGCTGACGTTGTCGTCGTCGTCGTTGTCGTTGGTGCTTTTTGCCTTAAAGTTGATTGACTGTCTGTTCATTTAGCCGGCCGTCCGTTGGCCAACGGCTCGCTCCGTTTGTTGGCTTAACTCTGACTCTGACTCTGGCCGCTTGTTGATTTGTCTTGCTTGCTGTTGTTGTTGTTGTTGCTGCCCGTTTTCTTGAACATTTACGTTTAAGGCCATTATAGTTTTGAGCATGTTCAAGTGCCATTCTCACGATTGTTTATTGTCTTTTAATTTCAAGCTGGAGTACAAGAAATAAACAGTGAAATTTAGCATCAGTTGTTGCGGTTGCTGTTGCTGTTGCTACTCACTTCAGTTAAAAGTTCAAGTCGAGTGTGGCACACATAACCATTACAAAATGCTTCCCAAATCTATGTCCATGTCCATGTCTATCTACATGGCAAATGCAGAAAGGTTAATACGCATCGTTGCAGCCACTTCACACTCTCTCAAGCAGAGGGGGCGCCCCCCCAAAATGTTTGCTTATTCAGCCAGGCATCAAAGTTCGATCCATTCTACAAACAGAAATCAAAGTTGAACTCACTTCAAGGATTGACAAATATTTACATATTGGATAATACAAATAATTTCCACACTACACACAAATTATATATTGGAGTATATTAAGCAATACTATTTACTATTTACTAAAAAATCTTGTTTTAAAAACTATTATATCTATTATAGATTCATTTATTTTTTTCTATAACCGCATTCAACTTTAATATGAAATACTATTTACTGAGAAAAATAAAAACAAATATGTTAAATTAAATATGAATAATATTTCAATTACGCATACAAATTATAGATTCATAAAAATACTTTGTTATTTAACTTAATATAATTAAAATACTATACACAATAATAATAAATTAAGAATATTTTATTTACAATAAGCAAAACTTACTATTAAAGATCCCATCAAAAAATCATTTTTGAGTAGATTTTAAACAATTGATTTCTTTTATGCGAAAAATACCTATAAGAAAATACAAATTTATTAGCCTACACAAATAAAGCACATTTCACGATTAATTGATTATTGAAAAAATAAAAATATTCATTAATAAAAATAATTTAAAAAATAAAGAAGTAGAATAAAAAAGATTTAAAATAGATTTAAGAAGAACAAATAAAACTGTTCATTTAGCTGTCATTCCAACAATTAAATAAAGAAAAACTCAATTAATATAAATATAAGTGAAGTTTTTTGCACTCATTACTTAGCACTAAAAATTACTTTTTTTTGTTGTATATTTTGCTAAAGTAGAAAACCTACATTCTCAGTGCTTTGGTCTATATTAACCTTTCAACTCATTGAACTTTGACGGGGGATCGCCATTTGTGGAGCTTGTGGAGCTGACATTGCCCCTATCAATTGTCTGATCGTTAATTAACTTTACTCTTGTCTAAACTTCAGCCAAGTCAATTGACATGCGCTGGCCAAGAATAAATTTGCCCAGTTAAGTTTGCCCAAGTTTGGATGTAGCTCAGGCCACATTTGCAGCATTTGCCGCTTTTGCCATTTTGCCCATGAACTAGGCATTTTTCGCGCATGATATTTCCAACTCCAAAAAAAAAAAAATAAAGAAAGAGAAAAAAAAAACTAACAAAAACAGAGACTGACAATTGATGAAGACGACGTCGACGACGACGACAGCTACAACAACAACAACAACAACAACAGCAAATAGCGTGCGAGTGAGCCAAGTTAGCTGCAATTTAAATTAAAAGCGCAATTGAACTGGAAAATTCGTCTAAATTGTTTTCACAATTACACAGAGCAGGAAACAGGCTAAAAACTGGCGGCAAATCTGGAGCTGCAGTCGTGTCTACAATCAAGTCCTGAACCATCGCCAATCCGGCACATATATATATGTATATATATATATATTTATATGTATATATATTGCAGACCATACAGAAAAATTTCAAAACTAATGATCCAGAAGAGGCTTCTGCTTCTAGCGCTGCTGCTCCGCGGACACAATTTATGCATGTGAAAAGAAAGATCTTCACTACACTCAACAAAAAACTATGCATAACAATTTATAAAATTGACTAAAAAACAAGAAATCATTTTTGTGCTAAATTTTGCTAAATATATTAATTTTATTATTTTTATGTGTTTTAATTTTTTGAATACACTTAAAAGAGGTAGGAGAAGTGTAGATTTTTATTAAAAAGTATTTAAATAAATACAAAAAATATATTTCAAATTTTATTACAAAATTTGTCTTATATTTTTAAATTCAAATTTGCTTATAACTTTTTAAAAAACACTTTTAAGAAATATATTTTTTGTAAAGTACCAAATATCTAAAATAAAATTAAAGAACATCATTTCTATTTTCGTATCTTTAATGCATAAATTAAGAAAAAGCCAATAAATATTTTATTAGAAACTAAATCACATTTGCTTTACAAATTCACATTAGCAAAATTAAATTACGCATATTTTTCTCTGAGTGTAGGGTTGAGTGGATAAAGCCAAGCTAAAGCTAGGCCAAAGAAATGGTGCGCTCGCTTTTTGTTTTTGTGGGAGTTCAGTTCAGTTTTTTATTTCTCTCTTTTTAATTTTTTTTGTATACATTTTTTTTTTTTGTTAGCCGCGATAAGCATCGGAAAAGCTAGAAGTTTAGAAAGGCAACAACAGCAACTACAGCAACAGCAATAACAGCAGTGGCAGAAGCAGCAGCATCCAAGCCAGTTCAGGCCAAGTACGAGTCGGAGAGCTTGACTTCTATCTATGTATCTGCAATACATAAATTGTATGTATCTATAGCTTGCCACATACATTGTACACGTCTTTGTACCACATTTATGTATGTGCATATGTGTGTGTGTGTGTGTGTATCTATGTAATGAGCATGTAACTAAGCTTCTGTGTAGCCAAAACTCCTACAACGTTGCCGCAGAGACAAAAACCAAACGAAAACCAAAAGCAAGACCAACACCAACAGCAGCAGCATGAAGAGACCAAGACTTTGGCCAAGACGAAGCCAGGCCAGCAAGCCACCAAGCCAAGGCAATGCAAGACCTACTGCCAACAAAACTCCCTCAATACCCGTTTGCCACAACTTCAATTCAACTGTACTGGGCCTCTTGGCTCTTTTCTTGGCCCGACTCTGACTCTGGCTGAATGCCTGCTGCTGCTGCTGCTGCTGCTGCTCTATCTGATGATGGCCGTTAAAGTTAAAGCTGAAGAGCGCCCGACCCGACCCGGCACATGACGTACCCCCTTCCCCTACTACTCCCACCTTTCAACCCCCTCCCGTCGCTCTCTCCCTCTCTCTCTCTCTCGCTTTGCTTCAGTTTGGCCCCATCTGTGGCCGAGGTACGCTCGATTGCTGCTCGCTGCTTTTGGCTTGAAGTTTGGTTTGCTTCTATACCCGTAAACATGAGGTACGTTCTTTTCTTATACTCTTACGGAAGGTGCTTACATTTACCTACTCTATTTGTAACGTCCTCAAGCATGATATGCCTATATATAAACTCTATCTGAGAGGAAACACAGTCAGGAACAAAGAATTGATAATTTTATATCCATTTTATATCATCTATGGAAAATCAAAGACTGCAAGAAAATATATTACTTTCTAAGAAACTTGTATTATATCAAAAACTATCAATTTATTATAAAAGTAAGTATGTTTTAATTATTTTTATGACTTTTTTATTGGTTTATTTATGAGCTTCTTAATATTCTAATAATATTTTCAGCAATTTTCAGGAAAACTTGAAAATTAAAACCCTTGAAAATAATATTTTTAGAAATGACAATAATTAGGAAATTAGTTTTATAAACAATGTGAACTATTTCTACAAGAATCGAGCATTAATTAATAGTTTGATTATATTAAATATTTTATTAATAATAGTATATAATATTTTCAGAAACTATATTTTTTATTAGAAATTAGAAATAATATTTTCCAAGGCTAGAATATTTAACAAAATAAAAACCACACATTTACATTTAATCTTTTAAATTTTAATATTTTTAATATCACACATACATATCATATATATAGCTCAAAAAATAATCAGGATCTATTCTGTACAACTCTGCAAGAGAGTATTTATTCTTTGGCAGTTCAAACACACATTAATTCTTGTTTTCAGCTCGGCTTGACTTCATTTGTTTGGCTTTTTTGGGAGACAAAAAACTGGTTATTACTCTTTTCTTTTATATAGTATTTTCCCCCGTTCGCCTGAACTTCGTTTTCGGTTGCTGTTGCCGTTTTTTTTTTCCAACTTTTTTTTTTGTTTTTATATTTATTTTTTGTTGTTTTTTTTTTGTTTTTAGTTAGGTGAGCGGTCTGCTGGTCGTGGTCTGTCCAAGTGGCGGTGGTGGTGGCGGTTTTTGGACTTTTTGGCTCAGTGGCGTATGCAAAGGGGCAAATGGCCGGCACATTATGGCCAAGTTAAAGCAGCAGCTGCTATCCTCCAACTATGGCTGTTGTGTGCAGCATATAAAAATCAAAATCTTAGTTTGGACCAAGTTTGCCAAGTTGTGTTTTGGCATCTAAGCCTGCAGCAACAGCAGCGGCAGCAGCAACAAGTAGGAAGTGGGCGCATGGCCTAAGCTGGGCCCAGCCTGCTGTGTTAGCCCGCATCAGCAACTAGCCCGGTCAGGCCAGGCTAGTCAAGTTTTCGACATCGACTTCGACTCCTTTGTTACATTTTGCGAGAGGTAAACGATCGTTAGAAAGGTTTTTATATATATTTGCTGCCTTCCACATCGGCAGACGTCCACAGATTTCTGCGCATGTCTTTTTATTGAAGCTGCACAACTGATGCTGCAGAGGCTGTTGCTGTATCTGTGGCTGTAGCTGTATCTGTGGCTGTAGCTGTAACTATCTTACTATGGTCATGTTACCAGTGCCTATCGTTTAAGATGCTATTGGGCCGTTTCTTCTGCTCATTTATTGTTTGCTCAAATGGGTATAATAAAGATGTGCAAATGCTATAAAGGGGTCATCACGTTGAGTCTTTTCCAAGCTCTGATGGACTGCAATTATTTATTTAAAAAGGCGATAAAATTAATGTAAAAAAAAGTAATAATCAAATAAAAAAAAATCACTTATTTTGAAGTATAGTTTAAATTTTTATTTGCAAGAATTTGGGGCAACATCTACGCAAACCAAAAAAAAATAAATGCAAGCTGCAAAGTTAAGCTGTAAATTGTGGCCAAAATGTTAGCTACTGGCTAACAGATAAGTAGATATTAATGTCTGTTTTATAACTTGATTTTGTTATATTACATCGACATCCAGTGGCAAATAAATCGATAAAAACCTAACAAGCTGCCAATTAAAAATAACATCTTTATGCGTTGGACATTTTTCAAAGTCTCGAAATTAGACCAATTAAAAAGCCAGTGGCAACAAGTTTTAATTTAGTTTTTTAATGCATTTAATTTTAAGTCAGCTACAGGTACAGGGCATCTTTTAGCTGAGCACTCCCGACTATAGCACTCTTACTTGCTTTTGGTATATATAAATCTATATATATATAAATGCAATTTTTTTTGTTATTCACTCGATTTGTTTGTTTGTTGCTTTGTTTGCTTTAGCTGGCTACAGTTGCAGTTGCAGTTGCATCCATTTTGGTGGCCCCCAAGACTCTCGAGCTCGGACTTGGACTCGGGCAGGAGCGCTCCTTTCCAGCTAGCTTTTGAAATGCTGTTAACCTCGTTTGAACTTTGCCATTTGTTTTTGAGCCATTAGATGGGCTCGCATCTCTCTTTGGGCAATTTAAATATATATATATATATATATATATATATATGTATCTGTATGTATGTATGTATGTGTATATAAATCTTCAAACAAAAGGAGTGTACGACGTAATGTAATTTAATGTGAGTGAAACGCCGACGTGGACTGTTGGCTGTTTGCTGTTGGCAGTTGGGCAACGGCGCATTGACATTTACAACATACAAAATCCAATTGCAATTTCCACCAGCTGAGATTATTGCATTCGCATGGGTCAGGCGACGATTTTTCGTTTTACGTTATTTGGTATTAGTTTTTTTTTTTTTTTGGGTTGTTTGCTAGTGTTTTGGTTGTGGGGCACCGGCGACAACCCACTCGCAGCACACTCCTCGAATTTTTCGCAATGACAAGTAGCCGCAGACAGTGTGTGTGCGATTTTTAATCTGAACTGGGCTGGGCTGGGCTGCTGTGCTTGCAATGCAATTTTTTTTTTATATTTATATTGGGTTAACTGATGAGGCCAAACTGTGGGAAGCGAAGTGAGCGTTTGATTGGAACAATAAATATCGCCAGCGATTGAGAAATTGAATGTGAGGTACTTGTTTGAAGGTAGCAATGAAGATAAAATAAAAGAATTCCTTATTGGGGCAAATTGGCTTCCAATTATTATAAGTTATACATCTTTGCAGGTAGTACTAAAATTCTTAAGCACATTATTGCATAATATACTTAATTAAAAAAAAAAATTATATAATAAATTTCTTTAAATTTCTTTATTAGTTAGAAAACACTAGTAATCAAAAAAATTTTCGTAAAGTTAAATATTATCTACAAAGATTAGATATATGCAAATAAAAGACTTTTTTAAACTAATTCTTAATTCTATTTTTAATTCTACATTTCTATTTTAAAAATGACTATTGTATAGGACTTTTTAAGAAATTCTTATTTGAAAAATCCCAGTATACAATTATTTCCCATTATCTCGACACCCAAACGAATTTCCAATTAGTTACGCGAGGTGTAAACATTAGTGAGCCTCAAACAACCGGATGAAGAAAATTAATTAAATATTTCAAGAGACATTTCTATATTTCATACATATTCTGTAAAGCAGAAGACGATTTGCAAACTGTGTCACCTTGATGAAGATACCAAAAAAAAAAATTAAGGATGTGCCCGCCAGCTATGTACTTTGTATATGGCTGCGTATCTGGAGGAGAAACGCAAAAAAAAAAATCGAATAAGACTACTGACTGATTGTTGAGCAACAGCTGCGTTGACGTCACAGAACCCTTTGTCGTTTTAAACTCGCCCTACGTTTTTGCCAAAGAATTGACAAAAAAAATAAGGTAAAATCGAGTAAAGAGAAATGAGCAAATATATGTATAAGCATGCAACATACACATAAAGTACAGTACATTTGTATATATGTACTAATCTGAATACAAGCATAGGCATTTTGATATGTATGTGTGTACATTCTGTGTGTGTACATATGTCTGCATGAAGTGTAAACCTTTCCCAAGCATTTCACTACAGTTCTTTAAGAAACCCACCCCGCTAACGATAGCTGAAAAGAAATAGCAGCAACAACAACAATAGCGGCATCAGCAACAGCAGTAGTTAAAAGGTGCGCGCGTCGACCAGTAAGCAGACTTCGACTTCGACGTTAACAAACGCGTTGTTGTCGAACGTCGACGTCAGCGTCAACGTCAACGTCTTTACCAACATCCAAGTTGAACGCGCTGTTGTAATTATTTTAATATATTTTTTTCACTGCGTCATCATTATTTTCTTTTGCTTTTGATATAATTCTTCTTTGTATCATTTGCACACGATTGCACACAAACACACAGATACAACTCGAGAGCCCAACTCACACAAGTATTTGTATATATGTGTTGCGTGTGTGAGGGCCGCTCCGTTTGCTTGTGCATGTGTGTGTATTATGAGTTCAATTACCACCACGTTGGTGCTGCCAACTCTATAAAATTCAAATTTTAAAACAAGATTAAAGCCCAAACTGAAACTACGTTTACTTGGAGCTACTTCACTTAAATTGCTTTGATAATGTCAATACACTATTGAATTTGACATGCGCAGTGGTTCAAAATGATTATATTTGAGTAAACAACAGCGCAATTTATGCTTTACGCGTTGGCAGCACCCCGATCGAGTTTCAATGTGTTGGTGAGTTACGATCGTTCGTTTGAAAAATGGCTCTCTTGCTCTCTGCCAGCGCTCTCTATCCGCTCACTGCTCCCAGTACATGTATACGATTTTCCTCTGCTGCGCTGTGGCAGCAGAACGCCGACCAATTCTCTGCACTATAGAGCGTGTCTATGGCTTAGGTTTGAGTTAGTCTTAAAAGAACGACGTTTGCGAGTAGTTGTTTTCAATTCTGGTGCATTTAATTATATAAAGCGGCACAGTCGCGCCGAACAACTGCAATTTTTCTATAAAAGGAAAAAAAAATTCCACGACAGCAGTCACAACTCAAATAATAAACAAATAATTCTCAACAACACAAATTGTAAACGAATTAAAGTCAAAAGCGTGTTTTATCTATCGGTCGTTACGCGGGTGTATGTGTATGTGTATGTGAACCTAATTAACTGTACACTGCCGAAAATTTCCAACTTACCGCAAAAAAGTGTAGTGGAAAAATAGCCTGTTGATTTTATAGTCTCATATTCGTTCCTAGGGCGTCGTCCATTTTCTCCTCTCACAATTCAATGCAAAGTAAAATAAACTGAGCGTAAAACATTTAAATTAAAATAAATAAATTCGTAATAAATACCACGAAAGTCGTGTTTAGCTAGCGAGTATATACAAAATGTGTGTATATGTATATGTGTGTGGCGTTGCCAGTTTCTACAATTATGTCGAATTAATTGTCTCATATTCGTTCCTAGGGAAGCAGCAATTTTCGTCTGTAAACTTAAACAAACTGACCGTAAAACATTTGAATGTGCGATCTTAAATACAAATAAAAATAATAAATAAAATTAGAACAAAACTCTTGCTTAGGATATACATACAAATTGTATGTGTGTGTGGCGTTGCCAGTTTCTGCAGTTTTTTTTTCAAATTGCCGTTGATTACACGGCGGCTGACACGCACACAGAGACAAAAAAAAAATCACACAGTCGGTCACACAAACATCATATTTACCGAAATAATGGGCTGAGAGCTGTTATCCGAGCGGATGCACAAGAAGAGTTTACAGTTGGATCAGTCTTTGGCCCCGTCTAATTATAAATGATTTAATTTCAATAACAATTTAATAAAACTGAATTTGCAAAACGAAATTGACAACAAGGGAAAGAGCAAGAGAGCAATGTGTTCCCATGCCTGAATAGTCATTTGAGTATTTTTTGCCCTCGTGCGTGCTTGCTCTTATGTGCGTGTGTGTGAATGTATGCATGCATATACATGTATGTGTGTATGTAATTCGCCATACTTCTTCAATTCGAAGAGGAGGATATAAAGAGACCACAAAACAACAAGAACAACGGCGACGACGATGAAGACAAGAAATACTTGAGAAATAAAAGCAGCGACGTCGGCAGCAGCAGCTACACCAACAACAACCGCTGCTATCAACTTGAGCCATCAGCGCAGCCTTCGTCGTTACTCACCACCACACATGCATGTACACTGACACTGATGTTGCTGTGCGCGTGTGTAAGCTTTGTTTTTTGTGTGTATGTGAATGGGCAGGTATATAGAATGTCTGCGCTCCCTATATTTTTTGCGCTTGCAAATAAGCTGTTCTTCTGTGGCGTTGCCACATTGCACAAAACTAGTTCACTTTTCAATTTCAACGATGCTTTTCGTTTAGGCGCGAAACCTATCTTATGTACATACATAAAAAAAAACATGTGAGTTGTATGTATATAGTTCACTTTGCTGCTGATAAGGCGGAATAGTAAAGAAAGAAAGCAAAGGAGAGGAAGAGAACACAGCTCCGCTTGTCGTTCGTCGTTATCAACAGAACTACAGTCGGTTGCTTGTGCGTTGCCCTTGTTTTGTTTTTTCTGTTCCAGTTATTTTCTTCTTTTTTTTTGCACTATCTCTTAATTATTGAAATTAAAAAACAAACCAAATTCGACAGCACTAAGTGGACGCCCCAAAAATAAATAATAATGGTAAGACATGAACTAGGGAAGTGATGAATAATGGATAACCGTTTTACTGTTTTTAGTGGGTGAGGGTCCAGTGTTTCACATTGTTTATTTGTATTTGTGACTAGATCCACACTCATTAAAAACGGTAGTTCAATCAACAGTTATTGCATGGCAAACCATGCACGTGTGCTGATTGGTTGGTGTTCTTTAAAATGTTCTGTTATCATAAAATAAAGGGAATTTGTTTCACTTAAAATACTGGGAATATAATAAATTAATAACTGTAGTTTAATAATCAAACGAACGCGAAAATTCCACGTGTACAATCTAAATGTATTAACAATGTCAATAAAATTGTGGGTACTTTTCAGCGATGAATTGAATGAATCAAGTTGTGTGAGCTAGAAACATTTTTAAGCGGAAGTTGTACAATTGCTGGGTTGCTACGGATGAGCTGTCGCCAAGTTCTTTTAAACTATCCACCTGTTTTTTCCCCCTCTTTTCTTACTGTTTTTTTGAGTAAGGTAATTAATCAAGACGACGCTCACGCACTCTCACACACACGTTTAGAAGAAAGCCAGTCACACAGAACGAAAGCAGCTATCGCTGTGTGTGTAATTCAGGGAAGAAAATGAAAAAGGAGAATATTTTTGATCTCATAATATGTTTTTTGGTATCGTAATTATAGGCACTAAATTAACTCTAATGTGTATGATTTTGTTAATTTCACAAAACAAAACAATCAACATTTTTTTCTCAGGCAAAATGCTTAAAAACGAATTTTGTGCTGCGCTTGACGCTGAAAGTGGAGGAAAGGAAAACCAATTTGAATATGAAGTGAGGGCAATTTCTTTAAGTTTTGAGTGCTCTGCTTTTCGTCAATATGCAAAGCAAAGAGTTCAACAACACTTTTGCCTTGTTGCGCTTGCCGGCTGGGCTCAGATTTCTGTCGCCATCTCCCTTTGACGAACGATAATAATTTACTACCGGAACAAATTACTGTAAATTCCTAGAAGTTTTCCTACTTCGTATCTCGCTCTCTCTTTTACTCCATATATATTTGTAAATATATAGTTGACATCTAGAGATAGAGGGAGAGGGTGTCATTATTGAGTAAACAACAATTTCCGTAGAATTGTGTCGCCTCCAAACTTTTTTGTGCAGATCGAGCAGAAATATAAACTGCAACGACGCCACGATTCTTAAACAATCAGTTTGGGCGAGGGACCGTGCGGGACTGGTGCGTTGCAGAAATTATTGTATAAATCAACAGAAAAAAAGCAACGGCGGCGGGCCAAACAAAAAAGTACAAATAATAAACCTTAATTCGAAGCTTGAAGCTTGATTCATTCATACACATACACAGCCAAACACGCATACACACATGGAAAAATGTGTTTATACAATATACAGTAGATCAAAGCGGGTAAGCAGAGGGGGAAAGTCAATTGAGCTATGAAAACCGATCAAAACGGCGGCCCCAATTGAAATTGTTGCCAAGGCGCACGAACAAAAAAAAATGACATGAAATGATATCCGAAAAGTGACCGAAAAAAAAACTGAAAAGCGAACCAAGCCCATAAAACTTGCAATCACCAATCACTAAGTAACAAGCAAGAGAAGAAGGAGGAGAAGGCAACAACAGTCAAATGCCACAGAAAATCGTGCACTGGCAATAATCATTGCTTGCTGGCTCTGCAGGATGATGATGGGATGGGTTGGAATAGGATGCTTACAATAAAGAGATAGAGAGAAAAAGAGGAATCGTATGCCTGCACTCCCTCTCTCTATGTCTCCTACTCTTTTTCTCTAGTTTCAACTGCAACTGCTGCTCTTCTCTGACTCTATTTTGTCGGCGAACATGGATCTAGTGCACGGTTGTTCATGATTAAGTTCGTGACTAGATTTCATGCTCGTCTATTAAGTTGGGTCAACACACACACAACAAAAAAAAAAATGAGGAGAGCAAAGCAGCGCGTTGAGGAGAAGGAGTGGGATACACATCAACTGGACGAAAAACGCATTTACTTTTTTAATGCGAACGGACATTAAATTAATACGTCCATGATTCGATCATATAAAACAACTTGTGTGAGTATTAAATGTGATCAGCTGGAGTGCAAATAGAAAGCTCGCCGTGTAAATGCTCTCATATATGTGTTAATATACTAATGTAATAATAATAGTTGGCATATTTTGCAAACATTTTCCCCAGTCCGCAGGTTATTAGTTTTGCTTACAAATGTGTTTTTAATTGGGTCATAATTTATTAATTTGAAGTCTAAGCGAATATATTATATATATAATATTTACAACATTTCAAGAAGCTGATAAATAATTTTAATGAATTGTAATAATGTTTGGAATAACAAAATTCAATTCAAGCTAAATAAATAAATATGCTAAGGAATAGAATATAAAAAATATAATGTAAATTTTATAACTACTATCTTTAGACAGTTAGAACAAAGTTAAATAATTATAAAGTAATAAATAACCTTTACCTCGGAACAATTTAAACTTTGAATGTAAAGCTTGATAAATTTAATATTATATCGAACCTATGTTAAGTGAAATTCTCTTAATACTACCTTCGCAATGAATTTGATAATAGTTGCTGTAAAAATCAATTTCAAAACGATGGAATGAAAGGCAAACAAAATTGGTTACAAAATTTTTCCCAGCCCTTTGGCTACCCGTGTTGTGGGTGGAAGGAGGTCAGCACAAAAGAACTACTGTAAAATACAAAAAATGTGCCCTGAAGGGGGAGCGTTAATCATCAGCAATCAGTTATGTATGCATAGATGATTATATTACATTATTGACCCGTGACCCACATAATGACAAGCAAACACACACACACACACCCGCAGTAAATATGAGAACAAAGTTATTGACCTTTTCAACACTAGCAGTTGCAGCAGCAGAAGTTGACCGCAAAAGCAGAAGCCAAACTGCGACAACAAACAAACAGACAGACGCTGACGATCGACTCATGCTGGCCGACACGCCCCCTTTTCGCCCCCTTTTTGCCCGCATGCTGCTGTTGCTTGGCATAGCCAGATTTTTGTGTGCGGCTGCTGCTGCATTATCTCTGCCTGTCTGCCGCCTGCCTTGCCTGCTGCTTTATTTTATGGCCAGGCGACACGCGATTGAAAATCGAATCGTAACTCTTACAACAAAAAAAAAAAAATAAAAACAACTCACGCCTAGCGCTGCAATCAATTTTTGTGCACCCAGCAGCTTGTTGCCTTTTATTTTACTGTCAGCGTGTGAAATATGTTGTGGACCAAGCGATGTTGAGGGAGGGGACTGTGCTGCGCCTGCAGGCGTTAGTTTTATTTTTTTTATCTTTATATATATTTTATTATAATTTATTTTTTTTTTTTTTTAATTTGAAAAAAATTGTGTTTTACTCTTTTTTTTTTTGTTTTCTAAACTCATGCGTCACAGCGAATAAATAACGGTTTTCATTTGTTTTATTCTGGCGTTTTTGTTATAGGTTCTGCGCAGCGATAGAAAATAAGCAAGCGCGTCTAACTGTAACACCTGCCATTTAAATTTCACTGCAAGCATAATTTCAGGCCATGTCGGAACCAAGTTTTTAACCCTCTTCTCGCATTTCCTTCTTTTCACGCTACTTGAATGAAAATGCCAACGCACTGCAATAAATAAGCAACATATTTTTGTTGTGTGTTTGGGTAATTTACATATTTTCAAAATGAGACTGCTGTCATTTGTAGGTACACACACACACACATACACTTATACAAAGCCGAAGTTTCAACCCCAGCGTGAAAGCCAAGCGCAGTGAATTGCAACGGCGCAAATTTCAACCTCGAACTTCGCCGTCGACGTTGACGTTGCCGTCGCTTGCTGCTTTCCCATTTCCATTTCCTTCCATCCGCAATCCAGCGGCGAGAAGCCGTCAAACGCTGAAAACTAATTGATATAATAGTTAAAATAACAAACTAACAAGAAAGAAGTTGGCAGCAGCGGCAAGCGAAGCCGCAAAGACTGGTTGTGGAAGAGAAGGAGGAGGGGTTGAGCAGAGGAGGAGAAGGAGGAAGGAGATACAGAAAGAAACGACGACTGCTGCTGCGTTGGCGAAGTGCAAAACCTTTCCAATTTGAAAATAGTTTTGCGCTGTTTGTTGTTGTTGTTTGTGGGAACGAGCACAAAACAACAACAACAGTAAACTGCAACCAGTAGAACAACAAGCAAGCACTATGTGCCAAGGAGGAATGGCAAGAGAGGAGAGGAGAGAAGAAAAGTTTGCCGCAAGCAAAGATGACAATGCAGCGATTAAAGCAAAGCAGAACGCCTCGCAACTTGAACTCTGGTCAAGTCGTCTCTTCGACACTGTCGCTTCCAACGGCAGCTGGAAAAATGCTTGTTCTCGTTCCAATGCGCGGCATTTCCGTTTGCCGGTGAGGATGCTGCACTGGCAGCATGCAGTTGTTGTTGTAATCATTTATTACATCAGAAATAAAATATGTGTGCAATTTGTAAAAGCATTTGTCTGTCTATGATTTGTAAAAGAGGAAATAACTTTAACATGGATATGCATTTGCCCACAGGGGCGCAAGTTGCATCTATTTGTGGCAGATGGTTAGGCATGCGCTATTGCAACTGCCACAAATGCTTGTAGCAAATTTGAATGCGAGCAAGATCCCGACTATCGATTACACGATCGACTGAAGAATAGTGCTGTACAACGACAGCTGATGGCGCCTTGCAGCACTAAGCGTACATCTATTCGATAGCTGAGTTGACTACTATACACTCGATGAACCTATCGATAGACTAATTTGAATGTAAAGTTGCGCGCGTACCTTAGCAGATTTTGAAATCATATGCAATAATTACATATTTAGAGCAACAATTAAGACTCTTGAGAAAAGTGCGCATGTTTATTTAATTTATGCAATTAAAAAACATAGTAATTAATGTGTTATTGTTACATATTAATTCGTGTTCACCTTAAGTTGAGTTTCTGCTTTTAAGTGGTATTTATGTTTTATGATTTTGCAGTTTGCCTTTTTTCCCCTCTCTCTTTAGTACACACACACACGCACGCACACACACACGCCTCCGATGCAACCAGACGTAACAAAGGTGTTTTGCAGGCAAACAACAAATAAGTTACATGTGTAATAACCGTCAAGTAACCAACATTAATGCAAACATCGGTGTGTGTGTGTGCGTGTTGTGCGTATGAATATTGTATGTGTGTATGCATGTATGCAAGTTTGAATGTCTATATTTACATCATGGCTGCACATTTTATAATCCCAATTTTGTTTTGACTAATTGGCAACGGGTTTTACAGACCAACCACCCGCAGGCAAACCTACAAGTGATCCTCGATAATTTGAATATCCACTGTAAATACAAAAAATATTATTTGAGATAAGTTTAAGAGAAACTTTTGAAAGTTTATAGTTTTATTGTTGAATGCTTTTAATATTGCTACAAGCAGATTTTTTGTATTATTGCAATTATGTAAATTATAATTTAAGATGTTTTCATTATTTATTTATATTTTCAAGATTATTAAAATTTTTTTTAATATATTTTAAATAACATATACATATTTTTTGTATTAAATGAATAATGAATAAAAAATATATATATTTCTCAACATGTTATTTTAAATTGAATCTGATGAATATATGAAATAACCCGCTCAACTTCCCGTAATAGAGGGAGCACTGTACTCTTGTTTGGTAACTGAAAGCCCTAAATAATGGCCATGAACTGTAACTTGGAAGCTGCGAACCTGTGTCTTAAAATTTGCCGCGCATTTGTTGTAATTTTATTTGATCTGATTTCTTTGTGTTTTTTTTTTAGCAATCTTGGTCTGTTGGTCTATACACAATTTGGGTTACGGTTACTGACCCACCTAACGGCTACCTATTTGTGCCACTGTCAGTTGATTTTTTTTTATATTTTTTTTTGTGTATGCTGTGTTTATGGCTTAATGCGTTTACTTTTCGGCATCAAATCCGTCGACGTTGTCCGCGGCTGCCTTCGGTGTTGGTCATTGTTATTATTGCTATTAACACGAATTTGAACAATTTATGCTACAATTTCTTATGGTTGTTGTTGTGGTTGTTGTTGGGAGTACTTGGAGCAGTTGAGCAGCTGGTGGCCAACTAGCAACTACCGCATTTCGCTGGCGCACCAGTTTTAATTTCTGATTGCCGCTCGACTCGTGCGGATCGCTTGTTTTGACCAACCTGTTAACAAACTTTTCGATTGAGCCAACAAATGAGGGGCATAATTAAAGCATTTCTGCTAATATTTATATTATGGACTGTGCAGTCTACGGCGGACATGGTTGTGAACGACATTTGGAACGCCTTCAAGGCTTTTAGCAACGATACGACGCTCCTTGCCCACATCATACCGGAAATGTACGCATCGAGCATGTCCAATCCAAATCCCACCTTCGTTTTCAAAATGCCAGCGGCGAATCAACGCAACAAATTTGAGTTGTTGAAAATGCAACGTTCCGATTTTGGGGAACCCAATTTTCCCAATATTACCAAGAAGCTAGTTGGGATTGTGCACGTTCCAACGGAGAAGGAGACCTATGTCAAGTCGAGCTTGTCGGAATGGCAGCAACTGGGTTTGCAGGGCTGGTCGGGTGAACTGCAGCGACCGGTGCAATGGCTGGAGGAGTCACATAAGTGAGTAGGAGCCGATCTTGTCAAGAATCACAACCAACTCTAACCGATTGTACAAATCTCACGCAGGGATAAAACTCCAAAACCGCCCAATTCGCAGTTGGGAACTTATCCAAGGGATGCGATCCTTTTGGATTTGCAGAGCCATCAGCTGAATGGACGAGTGACGGACATACGTGTGATGCCATCCAATCAGTTGGAGGCACAGCGCGAGGATCTTATGGATGAGCAGAATGTGTATTTGGCGAGAGCGAACGATCCATTTGGCTACTCGATGAAGTGGTCTTTCAGCAATGACACCGATCAGCTCAAGGATCGGGGCAAGCGAGATGTGGCCAAACTCTACTCGATGATCAAATGCTCCACGAATTGTAACCCACTGATCTACAAGGGATACGGCTGCTATTGTGGCTTTGGGGGACATGGTGTGCCCAACGATGGCATCGATCGCTGTTGCCGCCTGCACGACAAGTGCTACGGTCAGAGCAACTGCATCTCCTACCTCGAATACTTTGTGCCCTACGTGTGGAAATGCTATCGTGGCAAACCGCTCTGTGCCGTCGATCATGGCGAGTGGGGCGGCCCCGATTCCTGTGCCGCACGTCTCTGCCAATGTGATTTGCGTCTCTCCCGCTGCCTCCGCAACTTCTTCTGTCCCAGTCGACGGGCTGTTTGCCGCTCCTCCAGATCCAGGCGCTTGCAAAACTTGATATTTTTTGATTAATGCGTGTTGTGGATAGCAAATCCTGTTTTTTTGCCTCAGCTTTAGTAATACTGCACAAAATATCTATAAAATCTTGCAAAAAGCTTCAGTTGATAATTTTAATATTAACTTTAATCAGTTTAAACAATTCAATGAAATTGTTTAGTAAAATAATATTCAATAATATATATTAAAAAATGTTAATATACTCGAGTTATTTTAGGAGTTCTTTGATGTGAAAGATTAAACAATTCTGTTATAGTATGTTAAAATATAAATCTTGATTTCTATTTTAGACTTTAATTTATTTAATTAAATTTAAAGTATTTTGCAAAAGGAATAATTCCAGCTGCAATGCTTGAAATACATTTTTTTTTCTATCCCCTGTAAGTTTTTTTTTTACTAATTAATAAACTTTTTATACTCCAGTGGAAGATATTTAAAAATAATTTTCTCTGATTCCATTTTCGACTTTTTTTAAATAAATATATTCTTGATCAGCTTCACTATCCGAATCGATATAGCCAAACTCAACTGTTGGTTTCTTCTTGAACAAATCTGAAATATTTACAACCAGATCGGATCTTATACAACCAGATCGGATCACTAAAGTTTATAGCATATAGCTTTCATAGGACCAAACACTCGAAAGCTGTTAATTTTTGAATAAAATATTAAAATTAAATTCTTCCTTGTTAAAGTGTATGTTATTTTACAAAACTCTGAAAAGAAGTATTAATTGTCGAAAAGTTATATGTAATAATTAATTTATGAAAAAATTTTTTTTAGAGATTTTCGTGACGTCGTTGTAAATTTATTTTTTTATGTTAATTTTTTATTTTTTTTATGATTATTTTCGGATAAGACATATTGAAAGATTTGTGTTTATTAAATTAAAAACTAACTGTCGCTGCCGCAGGAGCATATCAATATCAAAAAACAAAAATTAGTAAATTGTAAAAATAATGAATCTGTTGTTAATTCCCATTTGAAAAACAGAAGAAGGAAAAATCAGAAGTCGTCTCAATTGTTGCATTTTGCTTGTTGTGTGTTGTGTCTAATGATGCCTTTGGCTTTTGCGCGAACCACTGCGTGCCTTGTTGCCAGCCGAAGTGCGTTCCTTCTCCACCTTGTGGGTGACAGGGATGCTATGCGGCGCAGTGTTATCCGTTGGAGCTGTGGCTGCAAACTCCTTGATTGCACGGCATTCCTGCATGAAGAGACGCACGGTTTTGTGCTGTGCGCTTTGTGGCTTGTAGATGAGCAACAGATTGTGGCACATGAGCAGCACATCGCGCTGCAGTTCGGAGATGTTGCGCAACTGGCCCGATTCGATGTTGCGCTTGATCGTCGGCAGATCCATGGGACGCAGGCACAGATCCGTCGATTTGTGCGAGTGCTCGTCGTGGAAGGCGCGTCGAAAGTGTGTCGCATTTTTACTTTCCAGCAGCGTTGCATAAATGCTCAGGAAGAGCTTCTTGGAGGCGCCACGCGTCTCCCGTCGATCATCTGTATGCTCACTGGAAGCCGGTGAATTCGGTATGCTATCGATGAGTGGCGTCGAGGAGCAGCGGCGTCTTGAGCTCGACTTTGTCGTCGAATGATCACTGGTCGTTGTGGCATCATCGTCCACCATTGGACTCTCCGAGCGATCACGATGCGGCAACTTGCGCAGCATTGGTGCACGTGTCGACACTGGCGCGGGTGCAGGTGTGGGTGTGGCTACAGGAGCGGGTGCGGGTGCGGGTGCAGGTGCGCTTGCTGGAGGTGCTGGTGTCGCCGTTATGCTCGCAGCCCTTGGCGGCGTCTGTCGCGTTTCTGTTTCCATCTTGTGTTCGACTTGTTGCTTGGCTTTCTGGCTGCGTTTAGTGGGCTCATCTGGTTTGCTGCTCTTGTCCGTCTGCGTGGATGATTCCTCATCGGTATCGTTTACGGAACTGGCTGCCGTTTTTGCATCCGTATTTGCATCGGCTGGCGGCTTGTCTGTTGCCTCCGAGGTGCGTGTTTTGCTTGTGTCTTCTTTGGATGCTGCAATTAGAAAATATACATAAGGAGTTGAATGGATTAGGTGATAGAATAGATAGCTGACTTTGTAGTCTACAATGTCCAGTCGGGAGACCTGAAAGTATCCCAAGTCTGTGCTTTCTCATAGCTATCAATTGCATAACTCGTTTTTGATTGTAGCCGCCTGAAGGATGTTTGCCTTGCCTGGGACCAGGTGCCTCTGTCCACCTCAATTGACGCTTATTTTGTATCCTTCTTCGTCCAACCATCAATTTACCTTCGTTGTTGGCCTCGGCTTTCTCGACTTTCACGTCAGCCGTCTGCGCTAAAGTTGTTTCCTCCGTTTTCTTGGTGCTGGTCTCTGAAGTTGTAGTTTCATTAGCTGCTGCCACCGTATCTTTGCCAGTTGCTGGTGTTTCATCAGTCACCGCAGTTACTTCCCGATTATTCTCCTCACTGGAACTGCTGGCAATGGTGATTGTCTCGTTGAGTTCCTCGGCAACTGCTTCATCGTCCACTGACTGCTGGCTGCGTTCCTTGCTGCTCTCTTGCGAGGCTACCGCTGCCAGTGGTATGTTGTCATTGGAATCATCGCTGGATCCAATGACCACCTCGACCGTCTTCCGCTGCGATGGTGATTTGCGATCTTCATCGTTTTCCTCCCGCCCCTTTAACTCATCGAGCTTATCCTCAAAGTCGACTCCGTCGGGTTTGGCTGGCGCATCCGTTGCTGATGTTGCCGCTGGTGAGACAACGTTGTCCACATCTTTAAGTATGTCCTCATCGATGACACCTTCCATGATATCGTTGAGTGCCTCGAGCAGCTGCTTCTCCTCCACTTCCCATTCGTCCGCCACAACATCCTCTGCAGCAGCAGCTGCATCTGTTGGTTCGGTGTCGGCAGAAGCTTGCTTCTGACTAGGCGTCGCTTCTGGATCCGTCGATTTAACTGTCACTGTTGTCTCATTTGCTTTGCCTGCCGCCGCCGCTTTGTTCTTCTCTAGCAGCATGGAGAGCGTGGGTGCTGCCTGTGAGGGACTGCTACGGGTTATGGCCACCTCGGCGACAGGTGGTCCACTTATAGGTCGCGTAATAAATCCTGAATCATTGGGACTCCTTAAAATGAGCGCTGGCTGATTGGGTATGGCGCCAGTGCCACTTGTTAGCAGCGAAGTTATTGTTGGAGCTGCTGCGGTTGCACGTGCCACGCTTGTTGTGCCAGCTCCAGCTGGTGTTTGAGTCGGAGTTGTAGGAGTGCCAGCTGTAGTCGAGGTCATGGTCGTAGTATTGTTGCCTCCTCCTCCGGACGTTATCAGCAGCGATGTCAGCAAAGGCGCCGGTGCCGACTGCTGTTTGGCATTGCCAGCAGCAGGATTGATGCCTGATGAAATGGTTTAAATGTATTTTAATATATTTCAGATAAATATTATATATACCTATATCCTCCACATCCATATCAACGGATGTGGTGTCTGCAGTCATATTGGAACGTCTCGATCCGCTGCTGTTGCTGCGCCAGTTGCTTGGAGCATCTTTCTTGCGCTGCTCCCGCTCTCGCATTCGATTCTCCAGCTTCATTTCATCGATGCGTTTCGTTTCCTGCTCCTTTTCGATTTCCTGCCACATTTGCTGCAGCTGCTCCTCTGTCGTCTCATCCGATTGCAGCGCCTCAATCTCACGCTGCATCTTGCAATACAGTTCCTGATCGCGTCGCATCTGTGCCTTAATCTCCACCAGTCGCTCCTCCGTCAAGCGACGCAGCAGCAACTCTGTAGGTGTCTCAACGGCCACTGTTGCCGGCGAAGAGAAACCGCTGTTTTCGTTGGTGCGCTTCTTTCGCTTTGTCGTCTCCACCGTCTCCAGCAGGTGGCCATATTGGACGGCGCAGTTCTTCTGCGAATACCAATCCGTTGGACGAGTGCTTCCATTGTTGCCGCACACCGATTTCAGGGTGCGACTGACTGTTATCCAATTCTGATCGCCACTGCACGAAACGGCCGATGCCAAGCAGAGTTGTTCGCGTTTCGACCACGCATCGAGCGGAATGCGGCTCATTTGAGTATATTGTTTTTTTTTGTCTGATAGCCACAAACAATTACTTCGCCAACTGTCAGAGATGAGAGATTGAAATTTGCTAAACTATTTTCGCTGTTAGAGATGAGCAACTATTAAGGTACTCGTTACTAAATAGCCGTTACAAATATTCACAGCTCGCCGCTAATTATTAGCTTGTATTACTTGGCATATAAATTAATGTGTCAAAATCAGTGAATTTATACAAACTTACACGTTTATTAATACATTTTCATTTCATTTTCATTGAAATTTTGGTGAAATTGAAAGGCGATGTAAATACATATGTTTCAGTATTTTAAAGGTATAATTTAGGATATTCTGGCTTTCAAACTGCGGTCACATTGTGCGTCAACACAACAACAATAATAACAACCAGTTTACAGTAGTTTTGTGTACTGTATTTCGGTTCAATTGATTTAAAGAAAAACGTGTCAAGAAAATGGAACCAATATCTCACTTAGTAAAAACAAGTCTACCAAACTATTTGTCCAGCTTGCCGGTGCCCGACAGTTTAGGCGGCTGGTTTAAATTATCATGTAAGTCGACCATGGAAATTGAACTTGAGGGCGCCCCTAATAAGTTTTTCCGACTTCATTAGTTTAAAATGTAAACGTAGACATCAATTAGCTACAGTGTTAACATATTATGTGCTCATATGGCGATTGCATTTATGTTATGCAAACATAATTTGTTGCCTGTTTCCAGTCGCATACGCAGTGCAGTTCAGCTAAGCTGACTTATTATGCAACATTCACTGTCAAACTCGCGCCATTGCTACACAAATTGTTTTTCGAAATTTTTCTAATTAAAAAGCTCACGGATCGGTTAAGGTTTATCTGACCAGTTAAGATAAGCAAGCAGTGGGCAATTTGATAAGGGAAAGTTGTACACAGTTGGGTTTTTAGTTTTGTTTGCTTGACCTTGTACCGGTTACAGTTCATTTCCAATTTAGATCAACGATCTTAAAATATACCTTCGCCAGATGTATACCGGTTTCGCACGGGCCCAATAATGTGCGCGCATAAAAATCAATTTCAAATTGTGTTCTTTAATTAATTTATCTCAAGAAAACTTTAAAACTAACGGGATAGCCAAATTTTTTTTTTTTTTGCATTTTTATTTATACATATTGCGGCTAAGAAATACATTAATCCATTTCCAATGCAGTCAAGGATTGGCTGGCGCTCATTCCACCCACAGCTGTTGTTGCCGGCTTGGGGTATACCGCTTATCTGGCCTTCTGTCCCGCTGCCAAGGGTTGCGCGAAGAGCGCACGTTGCAATAATACTGTACGTAAACACGAGGGCAAAGTTGTCGACATGATCGATGTGGAGGACATTGCAGAGAAGGCCTCCTTCTGTCGCTGCTGGAAGACTAAGAACGTAAGCATGAATTATTGTAATCTTCCAATTCCTATCGATAATTTTTTTTTTGCTTTTAGTGGCCCTACTGCGATGGCAGCCATAACAATCACAACAAGCTGACCGGCGACAATGTTGGCCCAATTGTGGTCAGCAAGAAGAAGTAACGGCCTTTCTGACTCTCTTCGGCTAGATGATGCACCAATGCATCATCACCGTTTGTCAGCTTCAGTTAGCATTTCCTTGTTGATATTCACGAAGAGCTTTGTTTAAGTTTAAAGCAGCGCTCCTTTGCAGTTGTTTGTTTTAAATTTTCATTGATTTGTTCAAAATATTTGCAAATCCAAAAATATGAATGGCATAAAAGAGATCGAATAAATATATAAATTAGAACCAAGAAACACTCATCCATTTTGGGACATTTTTTCATGTAGTAGAAAACGCGTATTTTATTTTATTTATCCCGTATAAATTATTTGCTGGCTATGAGAGTGTGTGTGTTTTGAACGCAATTACAGAACAATTTTTTTTCGGGGGTTACAGAAATGCAGAACGCAGGCGACAAACTTAAAAAATACCAAAAATTTTGTTTTGGTTTTGCTGAGCAAAAGCCAGGACAGAATATGTAATTGTATTTTTTTTTTAATAATGTTCACACAGCACGACGCTTAGACATTTATCAATTTGAACTTAAAAATAGGCATCCTCGTGTTGCTGCTGCATTTGCTGCATTTCGAATCTCAGAAAATTTTGTTATATTGATTGTTTCTGCAGCATTTTTCCCTGGTTTTACTTATTTGAAGATCTTTCCCTCCTTGAATTTGCGGCCACTCTTATCAGTGCCTAGCCAGGAGAAGTACTGAGTGACAAGCTTCTTGGTCTCCTCGCTCTTGGCATCCAGTTTCTTCCAGTCGTAGACCTCGTAATCGATCTGCCAGTCCGGTGAGAGTGGGAACGCCAGATCCTGTCCTCGCCACACCCACACACCGGAAATGGAGCTGTTGTTATCCTCACCAAACAAGCAGACGGAGGCGAATGCCTGCTTGCGCATCTTATCGAGACGCTGGAACATGCCACCGATCAGATTGCAGGACATGAAAGTCTTGGTCAGTTCTTCGTTGTATTTGTATTCGCCAAACCAGATCGAATAGTTCTCGGCATCGAATTTCTCAAAGAAATAGGGAATGGACTTGGCCTCTTCCTCATTGGAATAGACACGCTTGAAATCATCAAAATTGAACGTGCCCTTGGGCATGGCATCAAACGGATCCTTGGACTTGGGCTCCAACGCCAACGCGGCATCAGCAGCATCGAGCTCCTCGGGTTCTGGTGCAGCCTTCTTGGGTGCTGCTTCTTTCTTGGCCTTCTTCTCTTCTTTGGGCTTAGGCGCCTGCTGGGGCTTGGCACCGCCGGTCTTGGCCAGGAAATCGGCATACTTCTTGGGATCAAAGACGAGAGCCTTTTCGCACAGCTTGAAGTCCTTGAGAACAGCTTTCACCTGGGGCTGATTCAGGATGGTGACGAACCAACGGTTCAAATTGCCGTAAGCACTGCGCGCACTCGAATCCAGCACATGCTCATATAAATGGAGCAGGGTGCTGAAAACAACAATGTCGGCCAACGTGATGCGTTCACCGGCGAGGTAAGTGGCATCCAACAGCTTTTTGTTCAGCTGCTGCAGCACAACCTCAACGTCCTGCTTCACATTCGGGTTCTTCTGCTGCGGCATTATGCCGAGCAGTGGGAACACCAATGCGCAGGATGCAGGCAAGATTTCATTGTCAGCGAATGAGATCCATTGCTGCACCTGAGCCTGCACCAGCGGACATTTTCCGCCACGCAGCTGCTCATTGGCCAAAAAGTAGGCAATGGCATTCGACTCGGTCAGATATTTGCCATCAGCGGTCTCATAAGCCGGCACCTAAAACAAAAAAACACATGGTTAGAAATAAAAATAAAAAAAGCTCACACCTATTTTTGGCATGCCAACGTAAAAAGAGCAGAGTTCATAGTATATAAATAGCTATAGTAAAAACATGCATTGCTTTTGATTTAAGTTGTGTTAAAAAAAAGTATTTATCTTTTAGAAGATATAGTTGTCTTGATCGTTTTGTAATCTATTTGCAAAAAATGTGATGTTTCGACCTATACCTATATATATAGGTAAATAAATTTCGCTATAATCTAAGTTTGGATCTACCTAAAAAGAATTTGTCATTCAATAGTTATAGCTGTATTGGTCGGTTTATAAACTGGATCTGTTTTAAAGAAATTATCTTTTGACAAATTTTTTTTGTTGCCATGGTGAATCAGCCTAAAACAATTTATCTGTCGAAATATAAGTTGTCTTGGTCGGTTTAAAATTTGTACAAAACGAATTGATCAATAAAGATTTAGTTGTTTATATAGTTACTATCTAAATTTGGACCCGTCTAAACATAATTTATCTTTTGACAGTTATAGTTGGTCGCTATTGAATCGAATTTTTTTTCTGTCTAAAAAGATTTTATCTTTAAATTTAGATCGGCATCAGTCTAAATGCTAAAGCAAAATTTTTAGATTCACAGAATATGAAAACCACCTCAATTCTTGTCTCTGCAACGTGTGATTTTATCTTCTCTACCTACAACAAATATTCGCAAAATTTAGCAACGACATTTTCTTTCGCTGATGACGTTGCGCATTTGCCGGCTTTTTAAGCTGTTTATTTCATGCACAAAAGCGAAAACCAGCGAATATTTATATGGAAATATATATATTTTGTTGAGTTATGCTCACCTTGCCGCCTGGGAACTTCTTTAGGAATTCCTCCGATTTGTTGGACTCGCCAAACTTGAAGTTATCGGCCACTTTCACCTTAGCGCCAGAGTACTGGGCCGCAATGAGGGCTTTGTACGCGCGGAAGTTCTCGGGATAAGTGTAAAGCGTCTGTAATTATGCATTGAATAGGTAAGAGATATTAATTAGTGTCTTCCTAGAAGTATTGTGCACTTGTTGAGCTACAATTTGTTAATTATTAATGCAGGATTGCAAAATAATTGGCGAATTAAAGCGACATATTTTTTTACTTACTCCAGTCGACATCGTGATTTCTGCCGGAGAGAAAGAAGAAGACACAGACAGTGTTGCCATAGACAATTACAATGTTGCTGTTATGTGTGGAGCACTTTATGTTAGGCGTGGAGTAAAATACTGTAAAATGAAGCATTCAAAAATCGAACGAGTGCTATAGCTGGTGGACTGTTCACATTTTTTGACCATCGACAGTTTTTAAATTAAATTAGAGACTATCTAATAAAGGATTAATTTATTCGGCTGACAACAATTTGAATTTTTCTGCTCATGTTGCCATTTTCATACTGTTTGCTGCTTCGGTATCTCTCCAGATTGGACAATAATCGATTGTAGCATTTTGTTCAAAACTATTTGTACTATCGGTGGTGGCATCGATTGTTCTTAAGCTCTAACGAGTGTACAAGTGACACCGAGAGCGGCCGTAAGCCTACGGCGCATAAATTTACGAAATTTCCGTGTCTATATACACTTGAAACTCGAATTAAAATCAAAATAAATTTGTAAGTGCAGCAGCGCTGCCATGCCTAGACGTGCAGCAGTCAAACAATTACTTTAACCGGCTGTATAAAGCGTCGGGCAACGGCAAACTGCCGCAGTGAAAAAAAGTGAAAATTCAAGTGGTGTTCAGTTTAGCGAGTACGTTGCATGAGTGTATGCGTGTCGTGTATGTTTGTGTCTGTGCTTCTTACGTCTTGCGCTACGTTACGTTGCAAGTGAAATTTCTTCTTTGACAATTTCCAGCGGCAAATGAAATTGTTTGTTTATTTTTCTCGCAAAGCAGCATCAGCTAAACAAAATCTAGCAACTGCCCGCAAATGTTGTTCCCGAAATATGTGAGTGCCTTGTGTATATTTTTGCGACAAACCTCAAACAGCAACACACACATACAACATACATACAAGTAAATTTCACAGCATCCAGCAAAAATAAAAGGGAGAAGAGATTTACATATTTTATTGTTGTTTAACTGTTTATTTTGTTCTTGACGTTGCTGCTAACGTTATTCTAAATGTAACCTTAACATTTATCATGCGCTCTTTTCGTCATTTCGTATTTGCAGCTTGTGTGCCATGTGACCTTCATTCCAGCAAGCAAAATCAATAGCAATAGCAATACCAATATGCATAGTTAACGTGAACTTTCATGTTCACTCGTTCGCACTTATATTTGTTTTTGTTGATTTCTATACTCTCTTGTCTGTCTATCTGCCATTCAATGCTTTTTGGCCCTGGCCTACCTCACTAATGGTTTCTTGCTACATTCCAACTGCCCCGCTGCCCACCTGTCGCCGTCATCCATAACTGCCGGCCCTGAATTTCATTTTACATAATTAGCCGTATATGAAATAAAAATTGGGAGCATTAGAAACAAAAACAAGTCCGGAAATCTGTTAATTACCAGAATGACCAAACTGAATCATGTGACCAAATTAATTGACCAATTTCAATTTGGAGAACTTGCCCGAAAATGGTCAACGCTTCTAAATTTACCACGCGCATATCTCAATTTATGTAAGCCCTCCTTGTCTTTGTTTTTGTTTCAGTTGAAATGATTCATGACTACCTGCCGGTGAGATTACTGGTTGATTATATAAATTTCATTATCAGTTTATCAGGCAATTTATGTCTACTTTTATATTTATTTTCAAATTTTTTCTGAGTTACGAAGCAATCAACATAGAAGCCTGATTAAATATTGTCACATATACTTGTTTATGCCTGAAAAAAGCCTGCAGTGGAAAGATACGTGTCTGAAAATTAATTTTACTTATTATTCTCATTTTATAAGCACATTTAGACCAATAAAAGAGGTAAATATTCAGACAACTAATTGTTGAATTGCTACTCAATTCTTGCAGGATCATGAAAGATGCACGAATATGACAAAATTGAGCTGAGAGAGGAACAAGCACGTCTTCCGACAAGCCCCAGCAGCACCAGCACAAGCAGCAGTAATAATTGTCGCAATAATCAACAACAACAAATTAATATTTTATCGCCGAAACAAGAAACAACAACTTTAGATCTACTAGAACAATCACAACAGGAGGTTTCCACAAATCTAATCGCTACTGACGACCAGCAGCAATTGTCGTCGGTAACCACATACTCGATCACATATCTGGAGATACAGCACGAGCATACCGATCTGATCGTAGAGCCACTCAAAGCCAACGTCGAGGTCCAAGAGCCGAAGCGCAAGAGGCAACGACGCGTTTATGTTGCAGAGTTAGCACGTTGCGCCAGTTTACGTTCACGGCAAGCGGTTCCCGTCGAGGTAATCCCTCTGCCGGAAATACCACATACTCCTCCGCCAACGCTCACCGAGTTTGCCGAGGATCATAAGACTTGTTACATAAAGCCAGGTAAGTGCAATGCAACGAACCACTTAGTACAATTAGAGAGCTGAATATAATTTTTTTTTGCAGAGCATTTCAATTCAGCGTTCTGGAATCGCATTGAGGAGGTGCCGGAGGTAAAGCCAACCGGACGCAAGAGACGCGCCTTTAGAAATCGCAGTCGTCGCAACCGGTCCGATCTCGATCCGTCTTCGATCTACTCAACGGAGACTGCGGCGGCAATAGCGGCAGCCCAACTTGAGCTTGATTCGGCCAAGCCGGTTGCACGTGCATTTCGTAAGCGGAAACCGAGCAGCGGAACCATGTCCTTATACGATCGGCGCTACCAAACATCCAACGATGAACAGCGGCGGGTGGCCAATGGATATGCCAGCAGTGGCAATGGGCTGCGAGCGGGCAATTCAGGCGGTGCCGGTGATATCGATTCAGCAGAGCTACAAATTACCCATCATTATTATGTGCCCGGTGTGGGGGGCAGCAGCAGCTCGAGCATTGCAACCACTGGCACTGGCTCTGGACTCAATGGGAGTATCGGTGGTGGTGGTGGTCATGTGCCCGCCATGGGTACACTGTGCAACATTGGTAACACATGCTATCTAAATTCTGTGGTGTATACGTTACGTTGTGCCCCGCATTTCTTGCACAATCTGCATCATCTCATTCACGACTTGAAAGTGGTGCAGCAGACGATTGTGCGACAGCACAACGCCAAATCCGCATCGCTGGGACGCAATGTGAGCGGAGCGGCCCAATTAGAGCATGCGCGCAGTTGGAGCAGCAAAGATTTAGCCACCACAGAGCCTTCGTACAATAGCAGCACCGTCAGCGTCACAAATGGCAGCAACAACAATGGCAACAACACCAGCGGCAGCAGCAGCACCAACAAAAAGTCATCTCATCAAGTGGTCAGCGAGATGTTGCATGAATTGTACAATAGTCTGCATGGCAATGAAATGGCCGATTCCAGTGAGCCGTATCATGCGGACACCCTGCTCCATGCCGTGCAGGATGTGAATGCCACATTCGAGGGCAATCAGCAGCAGGATGCGCACGAGTTTCTCATGTGTCTCCTCAATTGTATACGCGAATCGAATCAGTCGCTCCTCAAGGCCATTGCCGATTGTCCCGAAGTCATTGCAAATGGGTGAGTTTCTTCCTTAATTGGGTGTTGCCAACTTTTGACAAATATAAGTTAAGCTAGATTATTATAAAATATAAATAAGAATAAATGTGATATAGAATTTTGGCAACGCTTGGCAATCAATAAAAACAATTTTACTCACTTAATAACCATTTTATATTTACAGTTACATTGCTAATCCTGATGATTCGGACACAGTCGATGCCCTGGAACGCTCCGATGCCGGTGGCAATCTTGCGATATTGGGCACTGCAGGGAATGGTTCGATAGCAACTAGTCAAAGTCAAAATACCACTACGACAAAAACATCGTTTTTCTCTCGCAAGTCAAAGAGAAAAGATGATGTAAAAACGTCGAAGGCGACACGCTTGCAGTCGCCACTTAAGGACAACAGTCCGACAACAGCTAGTGGCATGCCACCAGCGCATGCCGCCTCCAATAGTCTTTTCTATTTGAATACAGTCGATCTCAGCGGCGCTAGCAGCGCCACAACAGGCACAGCCACAACATCAGCTTCTGTGTCAGCAAATGCACCTGCGCCAGCTAAATATTCCAGTGATGATGAGATGAGTTCAGCCATTCAGCTCAAGGATAAGATGCGCCTGGAGGACCGTATACGTGAACTGAATCTAAATTTTTTCAACAACGATTTCGAGGGCATTGTGGTGCTGACCACCAAATGTCTGAGCTGTGAGACGATCACCCGTCAAAAGCAGGGCATGCTCGATATCTCAGTACCTGTGCCCATTTCGGGATACGATACTGCCGAATTGCAGGAAAAACCCAGCGCTTATATACAGGCAAGTGACCCTAATCAGCTAACAGAAGCCGCTATCAGCCAGCCACTATCTAGCCAAATCGATACATGCTAAAAATTTATTATTTATTATTATTAAGTATTGTTATTTGGCTACCATTTTGGCTGTTGTGACTTGTTTTTGTTTTGTTTTTATATTGGTTTATTGCCTATATCTAATTGATATTATCCACTTGCAGAACTCGTGCATAACCCGTGAATATTTTCGAGGTGATAACAAGTACAGCTGCAATCAGTGTACGGGCTACACTGAGGCCATACGCTCGATATCGTACGAGGTGCTGCCGCGTCTGTTGGTCATCCAGTTGAATCGCTTCTCTGGTGGCATGGAGAAGGTGAGCACGTATGTGCCGACAACATTTACGCTGCCCTGCTTCTGTGCCAAGTGCTGTGAGCTGAGCGATGGCAACAAACTGCACGTCTACAAGCTGTATAGTGTTATCACACATGTGGGTGCCACACTGACAGTGGGCCATTACATAGCATACACATGCATTCTGGATTTGGCCAGTGATTATGTCAATTGTCCCAAGGATCATCGCAATAATCAATCGTCAGCGGCAAGTGTGCAGCAACAGCAGGCGTTGTCATCGGCTGGTGGTGGCAATGAGAACGCTGCGCCCAGCAGCAACAATGGCAGCATCAGCATTGCCAGCACACCCGTCTCGGCGGCTGCCTCAGCGCTGGCCTCGTCCGGCACCAGTCTGATTAAGAAGATGAAGTTTGGTCGCAGCAAGGCGTCGAGCAGCGGCGATATGAGCAAAAATGTTAAACAATTGAATGGATTCTCGAGCAAAGCGATTACCAATGGCCTTGGCAAGATGAGCATTAATACCACATGTCATGGCGTCAATTGTTGTGCGATGCGGCTGTGTTGCAGCCAACAGGCGAGCGCCGCGGGCAGCAACAGTGCCAGCAGCAGTGATTTCAGTGAGGAATCCCTGCAGAATGGCAGCAATAGCAATCTTAGCTATGGCACCTCAACCAGCAATAATTGCCCACCATATCCTATGGGGTATGGAAGCACGGGTCGCGGCGGTGTCAAGGCCAACTATGCGGCGAACAGTAGCGAACCGACTTGGTATATGTGTGATGATGACAAGGTCAAGGCGATGTCACAGCGCGATTTCGAGGAGCTGCTGTCGCCCACACGCAAAATAACCATAACACCCTATCTACTATTCTACGCCCGTTTCGATTTGCAGCCGGCGCAGGAGACACCACCACAGCCCAATGCATCTTCAACGCCACCGCCGCCACCGACAGCGTCACATCAGCAGCAGCAGCAGCAACAGCAACCACAGAGCTCTTGGTCGAATGATAATCTGCAAAGTGGCTTGCACAAAATGTGAAAGGCTTTTGCCACGCTGCGTTCGGCAATTAAATTGAAACGTGCTGTGCCCAAAACCGATGGCAGCATATAAAGTAAGCAGAGCTATATAGTAGTAGCAGCAGCAGCAGCAGCAGCAGCGGCATATTAAGCAACAGAGGTGGTACTATATTGAAACTTACTTACACACAATATACATATACTTACATATATACGTCTCTAGATTATAGGTCACACGAGTGAAGCAGAAGTCTGTTTGTTAAACAATGTACACGTTTAAGCTCTTATCGTTTATCTACATGCATAAAAAACAACAACAAAAAAAGAGAAATTAATACAAAAAACAAATCTACAATTTAATAACTATATACGAAAACTTGTTTAAATCTAATTAACCTTTTGACTGATCAACAAGCAACAACAAAACCCTCCCTTATCCCCCCAAAAAAACAAAAATCAAAACAATTTGTAAAACCCGCTCGGCTAATCTTCGCTGGGCATCCGTTTAGGTTAGTTGGTCCCAGTTGAGTGCTAACGTTAAAAAATTAAATTTGACACATGGCATTTAAAATGTATTTGAATAAAGCTCTATTTTTTTTTTCTTTGCATACATTTAAATGTTTTTGTTTTTCTAAACATCTAAGGCATCATTTATCATTTCTCGTTTTGGCATTCATTTTGTTGTACCAGTTGCTGCCAGTTATTTTTTGAATACGAAATCAACACAAATCGAAATGAATAACTGAATAAAATTGTAAACACGAATTTAACACGTTAAGAACGCTATTGAAATATTTGCTTGCGCCTATCGCCTCCAAAAAAAAAAAAAAAGCCACAATTAAAAATTTAAAGAAGAGCTCAATTCAATGTGTAATAAAGAAGAATACTTTGGATATAAATAAAAACAATTATTATTCAGTTTTTGTGCATACTTCCGCAATGACAAATTAAAGGAACAGACATCTCTAATTGATAGCTAAATATTTGTTTATACATAATAATTAAACAATACGATTCATATATACGTACATATTTAAATGGATATCAAATGCATCTGGATATATATACATATTCATATACATATAGGCCCATGCATACATATATCAAGTGTTAAATAGTTGTTACAATTAATTGCATAACAATAAAAAGACAAAAAAGCCATTCTAATTGGCGAATTGAGAATAACAACAACAACAACTACACAAAACAAATTGAAAAATCAATCAGATAATTGTTATAAAAATTAATAAAATAGTTTATATTGATGTTTTTCGTATGATAAAATAAAAACAAAAGAAATTATTAAACAGAAATGTCAAAAGAGAAGAAAAAGCACACACACACACACTCTCACAGGCACCCACTCACATACACATACGCTAACTGTAATAAATAAAAACAAAATACATGTAATAATAACAATAAATACTTTATGCAATCTCTTTAGCTGTTCGGTTAACAATTTAGTTAGTTTCTTTTTTCAGGAGCGCTGCTTTAGTGATATTAACATTAATACATTTTCAAACACATAGACACACTCACACATACACATCCACATACATCTACATATACATATTTATTTAGCTTGTAATTGTAACTGTAACTTGTAATATTAACAAACAATTCCAATGAAAAACTCCTTAAAAAAAGAAAACTCAACTCAAAGTTTCACATGACTCAACAGTTGTGTTAAAGAAGCGCCGCTTGATTCCAATCATGATTATTATTATTACGATTATTATTATTATGATTATTATTATTATTCTTATTATTGATTAGCATTATAGAATATGCTTAACTAAATATACGAAATATACAAACATACATACTATATATCTATGTGTGTATCTCTAATCAAGATTCATTCACAGTCACTTTGGATTCATCTCTTGTCATTGCCAGCAGCTTATCAGTTCCCAGGAATAATTCAAGGATTGATTTATTCTACTCTTGGCTGGGGTTTCATTTATATACTTATTGAAGTAGCATGTCTGGCACGTGACCAAAATCGTTTAACACTCGGCTTTGTTGCAACTGATTTGCTGGCTGTCAAAAGCAGCATTTCAAAGAGCCTTTCGCCCATTGATCTTTCAGTTTATAGAAGATTGGACAGTCTATGGGCTATGAGCAAATAGGATGTTTAGCATATTCATTTCGCATCAGCTGATACTGATTCGATTTACTTTCGGGTGGGTTTTCATAGTTCTATAGAAGCTGGGACAGCTTAGGGGCAATAATAAATTTCTATTTCAAACATATTCATGTACCATAAACGGATCCTTAGTATTTTTCTAACTTCAATTTTGTTAGGTTATTAATAGTTTCGATTTGAAATTCAATTTTTCAAGCAAATTAGTTTCCCATTAACTGAAGTTTTTTGTCTTGGCATAAGCTGCGCCTTTAAAGTAACGAATTAAAATTCGATTTTAAACGCTAAAGTAAAAAACGTGTTGTTCTTGATTAAAAATAGACGTTGAATCAGCAAATTAGTTCAAGATCAACTAAAAAACTAAAAAAAAACGTGTTGATCTTCATTCAAATTAGGCATTGTAGTTTAAAACGCGTGGATTTTCATTAAAATTTGACCTTGGATTAAAAAATTAGCAAATTATATTTATGGATACCCATTGAAGAGCTATTTAAGAGTTACTCATTTTTATTTTATTTCATTTCCTTGACCTGGATAAAATGGTCATTATATATATATATATATATATATATATATATATATATATATGCCCTATACCAGAACTGATTTAAAAGAAATCAATCAATTTATTTTACATATTTTAATGTAATTGTTTTTATATATTTTATTTGAATTTTACTTTTGTAAATATGATTTTTTAATGAGCTGATGAGGGCAATTTGACGAAATTCTTAATTTTACAATAATACGCAAGTTGCTCTAAATGGAAATCTGATTTACTAATCAAGCAAAGCCTCAACGGAACGGGACACTTGTTTGTAGTTCCGCTCCTGCCACTGGACATTGGTGAGCATGGTCTCCAGGGTCTGTTGAATGGCCTGTTCCAGACCCTTCAGCGAGGCCCTGTTTGTGCTGACAAAGTTCTTGAAGTCCTCAAAGTCGCTCTGCAAGAATGTCTGCTCCGAAATTGGGGTCAATAGGCGTGACATGTCCTTGGTGATGGGATGATAGCTACGGCAAAGACAATTGTCATTATTCTATAAATCACCAAAAATGTGTTTGCACTTACAATTTGTAGATAGAGTCGACGTTAGCCATAAAGTAGTCTCTGGCCAAATGGAAGCCAATCTCATTGAATGCCACAGCCTGGAAGCCCCACATCGAGTCTTGTTTGCGTATGCCCTGATTCGGGTCAAAGGACAGCGCCAAATACCGCTGTAGCAGCCAGACCTCCCGCGTGCAACCCAATGAGGTAAGAATCGTGCGCTTCTCGGCGGCCACATTGGAGTTCTTGTAACGTGTCCACAGGAACTGCCAATCCTCATCACTGCCATGTCGTATCGAGGTGCAATAAACTGTCTGCCTCAGATTGATGGGCACCGGATTCTTCTTGTCCGGCTCAACTTCATTGCGCCAGGTGCGATAATAAGCCTGTGCCACCGGCACACAATCATCCACCTGATACTGACACGCCCAGTTGCCAATCATTGTCTTGAGCAGCACCTGATCTTGTTGCTCGATGGCGCTGAAGGTGTCATTCAACCCGTTCAAATGTTGGTAAATCGGCTCAATCAGTTTTTGCAGATATCGCTGTAAAATTATATTTCAAGTGAAATTAAATTTTAAGTTATTAATGATAATTTTTAAATCAATTAAATCTTCTATAGAAAATAGTTGAATGAGATCTTAAAACTAACTGACTTACGAAGAAATACAACTTTTTTTGGAGTGTAAAAATGAGCCGCATGGAATGCATTTTTGGGGGAGTGGCAAGTAAAAATTAGTCTCTCTGTGGCAATGTAATAAACCCAACTAACCTTAAAGAATTCATAGTTGGGAGTCTGACGAATAATGTTCTTCATACGCTTCAGATTCTCAAAAGCCGATTTCCAGGGCAAATATTCACGTTCTCGCCGCAGATAGTTCACCAGTTGCATGGCAATCTCATAGTTCTGCTCACCGGTCCAGGCCAGATACAGAGCATCGTCAATCAGCTGGGCACGATTAATGACATGGATGCGCTCAAAGTCACCATTGGTCAGAGTCTCAATGAGCAGCTTCCAGTTGCGTTCATCATAGTTCACCTTGTACAACGTGGAGAGCTGTGTGTTGAAGATGATCCACTGATCCTTGCCGGGCAGGCCACTTATCGTTTTGGGCAGCACTTCACCCGTCACCGCATCGCACTCCATCCAAGCCTTGGGCGTTGTGTTCTTAAAGTCCTGCTCCGCCTGGGTCGTATAGCTCAGTGGCACCCACCAGCAGCCCAAACGATGATTTCGTGAGATTTGAGTATTGAGCAAATAACGCTCCTGGGTCAACTTGGCAACGCCGCTCGAATAGTCACGTGTAATATTGATGATGGGATAACTGGCGAAAGTTGAGAGAATAAATCAAAAGAGGTAAAATTTACTTAAATCAAAAGTTGTGTGATTAAAGTTTGAATTAATTCTTGGAATAAAAAGTTTTTTTTATTATTTTATAATATATACTTTAAGTGCTGCTTGAAAAGAGACTTAATCTTAATATTTTTATTACTTTCATATTTATATTCCTTTAATATATCTATCACTTTGATATATATTATAACTCTCGTTTTGTAATTTACCAATTCCTTTGTTTCCACAATACACAATTTAATTCATGATAATTCTGACAAAATAAAAATATTTTAAATTGAGTTTGTTTTTAAACTAAATTTTACTATATAAACTGGACTATCAAAATGAAAATAGTTTATTTTATGGCAATAAAATAGGCTGAAAGCCGAAACATCTTTTAAAATGTTAAGAATGAAATATTTTTTAGAAAAATGCAGAAAATTCTGTATTAAATAAATTAATTGATGCTGAAATAAATTCATCCATTAGCAGTAGATTATTTTAATTTTTATGATTTAACTGAATTAATCCAATAAAATTGCAGTATTAATATTAAGTAAAAAATAATATAATAATATAAATAATTAATATAAAAATAATTAATAATTTCCTCAATAAATGATAAATAATTAGTTATTAATTAGTTAGGATAGTTTCTAAAAGATAGAGTTGGTATCTTAAATAATTTCTTGGACTTACCCGGTTTGCAGTGTCCATGAGTCCATGATGCGCTTGATGTCATAGGTCTCGGGCAGTGCCTTATGTTTGTGGGCCGCCTCTGTGAGCGACTCCCAGAGATTGTCCTGCTCGGCATTGGCGTAGGAGTACTTTCGCAGATAGTTTTGTATGCCGGAGCGGAAGGGTTCCTCGCCCATGAACATGTGCATCATGCGCAACACTGTGGAGCCCTTCTGATATGAGATCTGATCGAAGCTCTCGGAGATTTCGCTGACAACCTCAATGGGTCGCGAAATGGGATGACTACTCTCCAGCGCATCCTTCCTGAAGATGGTCAAGAGATTGCCCAGCGACTCCTGCTCCATGGAACGCCACTCGGGACTGATGTTCTCGACGCCCAAGCTAGCCACATAGGTGGCAAATCCTTCGTTCAGCCAGAGATCTGTCCACCATTTCATCGTAACGAGATTGCCAAACCATTGATGGGCCAACTCATGAGCAATGATCGATGCCACACGCTGCTTGTCCGCCAGCGATGAATGTTTTGCGGAATAGAGCAATGCAATCTCCCGATAGGTAACCAGACCCCAATTCTCCATGGCGCCCGCACTGAAATCGGGTATGGCAATCTGATCCATCTTGGGCAGCGGGAACTTGATGCCGAACAGCTCTTCGTAATACTGCAACACCTTCGGACCAACTTCCGCCGCATAATCGCACTGATCGATGGCATTGGGACGCGCCCAGGTGCGGAAGAGGGTGCTGTTTGGTAGTGTCGATGGTTTGTGGGTGAAATCATTCACCGAATAGGCCACCAAGTAGGTTGACATCGGCACAGACTCCTCAAACTCACACCAAATGTAGTCAGCTATTTTCTCACTACAAATATATATATATATATTTAGATATATATATATATGTAATTCTATGTCGATCAAGTTTGACTTACTTGGGCTTGATCTCCTTAACGGGCATGTTGCTGAGGCCAGTGAAACGCTTGTGGTAGCCCAATGTGACCACAAATGGCGCCTTGAAATTGGGCTCATCGAAGCAGGGGAAGGCCAAACGTGCAGATGCCGGCTCAAATTGTGTAATTGACAGCCAACTAATTAAGCATAAATTAAATAATTATAAGTTATAAATAATTACAAAAATAATAATTATATAAGTAAAATAATAAGTATGGAAAGATTTTCTTGTATTTGGTTTTTAAAATCATTTCTGTGATTTAATTATATAAATTAAAAAAGAAGATTTTCTTGTATTTGGTTTTTAAAATCATTTCTGTGATTTAATTATATAAATTAAAAAAGAAGATTTTTTAATAAATATTTAATTTGACTTATTATTATTATATAAATATTATTACTATGTATAATGTTTTAATAAAAATATTAGGCTAACTACGAAAACGGTATAAAATGATCATTTTAAGAACATTTATTTCAAATGAATTCTTTAGTTTTGTTTCCCAAATTTAACATCGGGAATTTAACATATTCCAATGATCAGTCATAATATGAGTTCTAATACGAAAAAACAATTTTTTTTTCATAATTTTCCTAACTAAATTTGATATTATGCTCCCAATATTTGGACAAATAACTTTTCACATTTGACTGCTATATTATATAGCTTTCATAGGATCAATCGGTAGAAAAATAATATATTTTTTTTGTTAAACAAGATAACTGGCAAAATTAAGCCACTATAGACAAAAAAACATTAAGATTGAGAACTACTATCGATCTATTTTTGTAGCTGTCATATAAAAAAATCGGTCGAATAATATATATGCACAATTATGAGTAATTTGTGACTGAAGTCTAATTATTACAAGTGTTACTCCGGTACAATATCATATTTATTGCTGAACAATATTTTAAGCACATAGCAAATTTATGGGAGTACCCAGACTATGCTAATTATTTTTACTAATTTAGGTGTCAAAACTTTTGTTTATGTTAATTGTCAGTAGCAGATTTGTTTTAAGTGTTCTTTAGGTAATTGCTTTTTCTCGTGACTAACTCACACTCATAGCAAGTGAGAGAGGGATACAAAAAGAGAGAGAGAGACAGCGAGATCGAAAATGATTTCTAGTATAAAAACTTATAGATTAAAATGTTATTTTAACAAGGCAAAAACGAGTTATTTCGACAACATTTTTTAACATATTGGATAATTTTTACATCGGACATAAAAGTTCTCTCTTGCTAAAAATTAAATTTTATTAAGAAATCGCTTACTTTAAACTTCTTTTAATATTCTTTCCAATTTTCAATTTCCAAAACTCCCTAGTTAAAATTCGTAGAACTTACTGTGTCTTATTGGTGTCCGGCTCATTATAGGAACTTCTGTAGTAACCCTCCAACTGACGATTGAGTTCAGCGGCGAAGGGCATCGTCAATTCGTAGACCTCGCCGGCGAGGAGCTCCTTGCACGTGTGCATCACATAGAAATCATGTACGGAATTCACCTCAGTGGATGAGATGCAATTCTTTTTGTTGTCATCCGACGTGTGTCTCAGCTCGATGAGCGATTCGTCTATGGTCAGATTCTTGGCATGCAGCGTTATATTCTTTGTGTCCTCCAGCACCTCGATGAGGATTTTCACAGTGCCCGCAAAGTCCAAATGTTCGGGTTCCTCGAAGTGGGTCAGGACGCGCAGATTATATTTCTGTGGTCGCAGCGCCGTCGGCAGGCGAAAATAATTATAACTGGAATCGGCCAATGCCGCGCCAAGCACAGCCCAACTGGCCACCAGCAATAAAAGTAGCCTCATGTTGACCCTGCAAACATGTAAAACAATAAATATAGAAATCAACGAATTAATGTGGAGCGGAATAAATCAATTCACTAAATCACTTTGCTGAATTAATGCTCAAATCAATTTATCAAACGATTTAAACGAAACGCAGTCAATGACTGTGTTTATACCCTTTTTCTCAGTGAAGTACATTGCCTTTGTCATGTATCGAAAGAGTAATTACAATCTTAGTTTTACGATATACACATAAGTACATAAAAGTCAAGGAGAAGTTGAAGCTTGATTCCATACATATCGGGGTATATAAAAAGAGAACACTTCATTTGCAGTCAGTGAAAACATTTTAAAATTATAAAATAAGGACGCTAAATTATAAATAAATAAAGTAGTCCAAAATAAAAAAGAAACTGTTTTAAAAATTAAGAAAGCTAAATAATTTAATTTATAATTAAATGATATTAAATAAATAGGCAATGCTTAATTAATATTTTAAATAAAAAATAATTATATAAAAAAAAGTAGAAATTCTCGATTAAACCTTTTTTATAGTAAAGTTCAAGTTTTCATATATTTGTTAAAAATGTTTGCGATCAAATTGTATTCAAAGTTATGCAGTGAAGATTGAAAATACTGTTTTCTAAAGTCTACCTCAAGAAAACCGCTATTTAATTCAATAACTTCTAAGAATAGAATAAAAAAATCTATTTCAAAATCGAAATTTAAATATTTTAAACTAAGGCAAACTTAATTTTCTGAACTTTCATCTACTAACAAAAAATGTTCGATTTTATATATAAATTATACTAGATTTTTCTATGTCTTGCTTTAAATTATTTTACTGATTTGTCTGAAATTACCTAAGATTATTTAACAAAATTTTAATATAATTTAAAATAAAGACATATGAAAAAGTGGATTTTCTATCAAAATGGAATATGCAAGGAAGGGCATTTAAGCGTCGGCTGCTCTTAATTATTATTATTATTGTTTTATTTAATTTTTTTAATGTTAATGCATATTTCTTGTCGAATTGTTGATTGTTTCTTTAACAAATGCAACATGCCGAACACGTATTAAGGTCTGGGCCAATGAAACTTGAATTGGGCTTTGAATGTTTTCTGTATGTGCTGCGTTGACGAATGTGATTTTTATTGTTATTATTATATTGTTAATGTGTACTATTATTATGTTCATTGTGTACTGAGTGTTGCACTTTCAAGTGCACTCAATCAGTTCAAAGATGAGTCACGTGACTAGTGTGCAGCTCAACTTCAAATTGCATTGGAAATGTGAAGTTTTTCTTTAACTTATAGAGAAAAATCAGATGTGTTGAATTTCTTGCGAAGAGAGCAACAGACTCGGAGGCAAGAACTCCAACAACTGGATTAACCAGATGCGAGTTTGCAACTCGTTTTCAAACGCGTATACAAATATGTTTATATTAGTTCACATATATATATATATATATATATATATATATATTGAGGCGTGAAGCGGTAGCTGAGTGTGGGTGCGGCCAATGAACTCTTTGGATCGACGATCTGATCGGATTGCCCCTATCTCCACCTAGATACATAGTAAGTTATGTATTGAGAACAACTTGAAAGTAGTTTCAAATGTATTCAATTATCATGCATGACTGTATAAATATTGGGAGTACAGTACTCGCTGGAGAAAGTTAACTGTTATTTGGGAATAATACTTATGATGCAAGATTTGATTTATGCATAGCATTTACGATGCAAAGCAGAGTTTTGCTTTGGGAAAATGCATATCCTCTAAATAAGAAAAGTTATTATAACTTTAGCTTAAATAATAAACAATTCAAGAATTATTTCCTATTTAATAAAAATATTAAATAAATATAATTTGTTAGTTAAAGTAGTCATAAATAAACGAAATAAATATTTTTCACACTTTATAAATAATTACAATCACAAAAAACTATGCATAAATATAAGTTATATTTATAACAATAATTGTTTCAAATTGTAAAATCGAATTGACTAAAATTTGCATATTTTTTTTGCACTGATTTTAAACTAAAATTTTTTATTTTAACACATGACATTGACATTTCAATTGAACTTAGCGATGTGTCTATGAATATTATTGTTCTGACACTTCATTGATTTGCACGCCTTTCTTTCTGTATATATATGTATATAAATATATATATATATATAAATTGTATATAATTTGTGACTGCAGTTCCATTGTTACTATTGTTTACTCGGATGAAATATCATATTTATTGCTGGGCGTTTTTTTTTAATCACAAAGCCAATTTATAGGCTGATAATTATTTTTGCAGGTTTAGGCTTTAAAACTTTTGTTTATGTTGATTGACGCCAGCTGAATTAATTTAAGAGCACTTCAGGTAATTTCTTTTGTTTACTTGACACACACACACACACAGAGCGAGCGAGCGAGCAAGGGATACAAAGAGAGAGAGAGAAAGAGAGACAGCGAGATCGAACTAACCGAAAATCAAAGTAAAATGCGAATGCGAACTGCTCGCTGGTCGGCGGCAATCTAAAGATTTACAGGCGTAGCGCTTTTATCTTATAGGGCCCAATACTGCACGCACACAAGCACACAACAAACCTCACTTACACTTACATACACACATACACACACGCACACAGCGCGCAGAGCTCGGAGCAACAGCAGGCGGCTTAGACGAGTGCGATTCGTGCTTCGACGTTGGCGTCGGCGTCGGCGCACTTTCAAGCTTTTCAAGAACCTTTATCAAAGCAACAAAAAAATAACGTTTACGTATATGATACATACACACACACACATGTATACACAGACGCAGCGGGCAGTCGGGCTATTATTGCCTGCAGTATCTAATGGCAGGGCTTACGCGTCGTATGCGCAATTTCTGAATTTTAATGCACGCTCATCAGAGATGAGCAACATTTGTCACTCCGTGACTGTGACTTCAACTGTGACTGACCGTGACTGTGACTTTTCTTATATTTATTAATATTAATATAATTAAAATAAAAATTGCTTTTATTCGATTTAAGCACAAATTTCTTTGTTTTATTTTTCATTTGTGTTTGCTTTTGGATTTTTAAGCAAATTATTTGTTTTCAATGAATCCCATTTTGGTTCAGTTTTGAGATTGTTAGCTAAGCTTCAAGTGAATATTTTTTATAACAGCTTTTTTGTTACATATGTTAAACATTGTTATGTAAAATTGAAGATATATATAATATATAATATAATATAATATAATATATAATATATTGTATTATTAATATGGAAATATATAAATTTTATTGACTGATAGATCCACTGTATTTTTACTTATTTAAATTAAAAATGCCATTATTCTCAACGCAACAATTTAAGCTACTGTTAAAGAGATTTTATATGTATATATACCAACTATAATATAGAAATTAAATTACATGTAGCTGAATCTAACGGTTTCAAACCGGAAGTGTCAATGCGTACCTGTTACGCTAATTAGTCAGTCACAGTTTGACCCGAAATTTGCCGAAAAGCCGTCCAAAACTATCAAAAAATAATAGATTCGATTAAAAATTGTGCAAAATCATCATAAAAAATATAATAATCAAATTTAGAAAGTTCTTTATAATTTTTTTATTATTATTTGTTTATAAAAAGCACTTTTCTCATAATGAATACCAATTATAAATTTTATTTATTTTGATTTTATTTACTTTGCACAGAAATATTGTATTTTCTCCAAATTTTGTTGAGTCACTGTTACTCTGGCATTGCTCAACAGTGATACAGTAATAGACGCACACACACACCGCTTGAAGATGCCACATGGTGGCATGTTGTTGTTGACGCCAACGTGTCTTTGACCTTAATTGCGCTGATTAACCCGATTTTTGCTTTTTTCGCAGCACTTTAGCAAATCCACTCCATCACTGAACCACAGAGCCACAGAGCCACCGAAGCACACAGATAAGTGTGCCAACAACAACAACAACAGCAACAACAACAGCAACATTAGTTTTGGGGCACCCTGCAGCTGTAATTGGCAATATGCGAGTGGAATCTTCAAACGGTATCTGTGCAAATGCAAGGGTTGTTGACTTAGTTGAGGTGCGTCGGGGGAGAAGGTGGAGGGGTTGGTGGGTGTGTTGGTGTGCGGTAATCAATTGGTCGGAACTAAATATGCAGAATCTTTGGCTTTGCAATAATTGCCACAAATAATTATTGAGAGATTACCTATCAATGATCGTCATTATCTCTCTTTCTCTTTCTATCTCAAACACACACACACTCTCTCTCTCTCTCTCTCTCTCTCTTTCTCATTGCGACAACTTAGTGCTAATAAGTTGACATTTGTTTAAACACCTGCAAATTTGCTATAATGGAACTATAAATAAAAAGTAAACGGTTTGTTTAATTAACAAAAATTTGCGCATAAAAACCCAAAATCTCATTTTCAACTTAAATTGAGGTCAAAAAAAACATGAATGTAGTTCAATGTTGGCAAAGTTATGAATCGGAAAATTGATGACTTCTCTCAACAAATTTTCTTTTTTATAAACTTAAACATTAATACTGAATCAAATGATTGAAATGAAATGAAAATCAGATTAACTTAGGACAAATTTTACATAACGGTTTTTGTGAATTTATATCAAGCATAAATTTCGATACAGCATAGCGATTGCAACATTAAGTGTAGAATTATTTTAGGGGTAAAACGGGGATGAAAAAGTCGTAGTTTTTGACTGAAGAAAATGTAGACTCGTATCTACCAAACCCTTAAGTTAAATTGTTAGTTAAACTATCACAAAATTTTAGTTGAGCTATCAATAAAAAGGTCGAAAAAGTTTTGGTTATGGAATTTTTTGAGTCGTATCCAAACTCATTGAGGCTATTATCTGATCTTGAATTTAGGGTTAGAATTCTGTTTCCAGCAGTAGTTATAATTCTTATATTATAATCAAAACACTTTACAATGTAGACAAATTGAAATAAAGTATTTCAAAAATGAATAACGCAGCTGGAATTAGAGTTTATTACTTTCAAATAAGTAACGTATTTTTCAGATGGAGCCACCTTTTATAAGAGCTAAGCCCTTGCTTCAGTCGGGACACGAACCTAATTAAAGTCAAGACGCATACCAGTTTACAGTTCTTACTATGTAAACTTATACGACATTCTTAGCAAAGCAAAGACAAACACCATATTAGTAACAGACAATGTTAACTTGGTAACATAACTTTTCGCACAGTTTGGCAATGTTAAGAAAAGTGGCACCAAAATTCAAATCAATGTAAAAATTATGATTCCCTTTGCTAAGTAAGTAAATAAAATACATAAAATTTCAGTTCAAGGTTCGCATTTATATTTAAAATGTATGTTTTTTGTTAAATAATATTGCCTTTTTTGATGCAAAAATAAGCTTTGCTTAAAATAAACATTAAAAATTAAGTTTTGGGGGAGATTGGTTTGTTTTTTTGTTTGTTTTTGTTTTTGGGGACATTTTTTGGGGGGAATTACATAAAAATAAACAAATAATAAGCGTAAATTGTACCTAGCAGAAGTTTTAAACTTTCAACTCTTATGCTTAAGAATTCTTAAGAATATAAATGTGTGTGTGTGAGTGTGTTTGTGTGTGTTGTAGCCATTTGTTCTTGTTACTGCTTAAACACTAAAGGTGGGTTTTCTAAGGGTAATCGGTTTTAGGTGTACAATTTTTAGGACGTTTACAATTTGTGTTTTGTTTTTAGATTATAATGCACATTTTTGTTACGTTAATAAAATTCGAACTAAAGCTCTTAATAAATTCAACTAAATCAAACAAATAATTTCCATAAATTAACAAATAATAAAACTGATCAAGAAAAAAAGTAAACTTATACAAAAGTCAAGAGATTTTAAAATCGAAAATTTGTCTGTTTGTGTGTGTGTGTAGATTGTGTGTGTGTGTTAAATTTAGGTCTTAGGCTCTATTAAATTAACAAACGAAAATCAACAAAATCAACTTAAAAATGTGTTTGTGTGTTTAAAAATGAAATAAATACGCAGGTTTTTCTCCTATTTACAGAACTTATTTTTTCTGGCGTTGCTACTAACCCAAAGAATTAATATGTGTGGCGTTGCCACACATTCATAATCCAGACATCCCCTTAAAGCATAAGTCGGGAACGGGATTTCTTGAGGCGACCAGTTGCACCGCCACCACCAGCAGCAGAGCTACCGAGACCATCGCCATTCCAGGACTTAGACTTGGCCCTAAAATGACGATAGGCCTCATTGTAGGAGGGTTCCAGCATGGGTAGATATGCCTCCGGCTGGCAGTGCTCCAGATGCGTCTCATAGAACTCTTTGTAGCCGTTGTGCAACAAGTAGATCTCCGGATAGTGAAGAGCCGGATATGCAGTCGTATTCCTCTCCCGATCTAAATTGCGCAGGAAACGCGACATTTTTGGGCCACGCTCCGATGAGAATTCACAATGGAAGATGATAATGTTGCGTTTGCCACATGCATCCGCATTTTGTTGCTGCTGCTGTTGCAGCTCAGTCTGTGCTGCGCCCAAAAACTCCTGCAGTATTTGCTCATGGGTATACAGATTTTTGGCGCCGCGTATATGCCCGCCATCGTATTCATATGGATAACGACAATCGATGATGCGATAACTGGCCACCTCATCGTCATAGGCGCCATTCAGCAGATTGGCCACCGTCTTACTGGAAATGGACTTGAGATCTCTGTGACGGCCTTCCATCAGCGGCAGGGCATAAGCCTTGCTAAAGTCACCAATCAACTCGGGCTCATTGCGGTTCTCGGAGCGTGCCAAGGCGGACATGATTTCTGCATCATTGAGTGAAATACATTTTCGCAGTGGTGGCGCATGTGTAAGGGGAAGTGGCAGGGGCAATGGCAGTGCTAGCGGCAGCGTTTGTGGCAGTGGGCAATTCTCTTTCTCGGTGCAACGGTGACGCTTGCTCTGAATCGGGGAGCAGCTGGCCGATGCGGGTGGTTCGGGGCGCTTGAAGCAACAATCCCGGGCAGTCTCTGGGGTCTTTGGTTGCAGTTGCTGTTGTAGCAATTGTTGTTGTGCTAGCTGATTGCTGTTTGTCTCCGTCATGCTGAGGCAACGTCGCACCGATGGCCGACGCATCATGATGGTCAACGCTTCCGGAGATTTTGGCGTCACTTTGATTTGTCCGCTAATCAGCGAATTGAGTCCACTGGGCAGATTGGAATTGTGATGCAGCAGTTCTTGTTCTTGTTGTTGCTGTTGTTGTTGCATGCCCGCAAAGGATTCCATTTCGAAGAGCTCCATGTATTCATCGTCCATGGACGATTCCATGGAGCCGGCGGAGGAGAGGCTATTGAAAATGCGAAAACTGCGAGAGGCAGTCGCATCTGTTGCTGCTGATGTTGTTGCATTTGTGGATGTGGCAGTTTGTTGTTGTTGCAACTTTGGCTGTCGCACAATTTGGAAACGCTGTGGCGAACCCTCCGGCGATAGCAGACCCAACAGTTCCGGGCTAAGCGCACGCTGCTGGGGCAGGGCGAGTACATCATCATCGTAGAAGGACAACTGCTCCTCAACATCAGCATCCATGGCATCCATGATGAGATTGTTGGAGGTCAGCGCACGACGAACGCGGCGATTTGAGCTGTTTTTGTTCAGGCTGCTGGAGCTGCAAGAGCGAGAGAGAAAGAGAGTTGTGGATTAGTCAGCTGTTTATTGTTTATAATTGTTTTGTTTTTGTTTAATAAAATCTTGTCCGAAATAAATGCATTCATAATTTTTTTGTAAACAGCAAAATCTATAATTATTATTTTATTATTAAAAATTTAAAACACTTAATTTTGTGTTATTTAAAGAAAAATAAATATTTTAACTTTTGCAAGGGAAAAAAATTATACAAATAACATTTGTATTTCTGTTTTTTGACTGCTGCTGCTGGTAGCCTAAACTGTGGGTCATTAAACTCCCAGCTAAAAATATGCAACGGCGGCAGCGTTGGTGGTGGTGGTGTAAAAACAACAACAACAATGAAAATAACATAAGGAAGATGCGGAGGAGGAGGAGGAAGACTGACGAGCTGAGGGGTAGTTTGGTACGCTCAATTCCAGTTCTCTTTCTCTCTCTCTCTCCAGCATGTAATTTTTGTAAATTGGGAATTTGAAATTAGAATGCTTCTTCTTCTCTATGTTTTGCGGTACTTTAAGCGGTATTCCCCTTTTGCATGTTATGCTTGAACTGTTTTCGTTTTGCTCAGGGGCCAAACAACAACAACTGCATCTGCACTCTTTGAAAGAACGGACGATCGTCGACGACGACTTTTGGGTCACGCAACGTAGAACAAGAAGAAGAAAAGGAAGAACAAAAACTGACAATACAGTTGCAAAGCTTCCTCTTTTTATTGTTGTTATTGTTGGAGCTGTGCAAACTTCGCGGAAGCCGGTTTAATGAATGAAAAAGCAGCAGCAACAACAACAGCTGAGCGCCACACTCAACATAAAAAAAACGTGTCGTGGAGCGTGCAAAAAATCGAAAAAAAAAATGAGCAAAAAAAATTACTCTTACTTTTGTTGAACAGTAAGGCAAGCACCAAGCAGAGCAGTCGATGCTTTGCTGCTTTGCTTTGTGTGCCGTTGTTCACAGTTGCTTTTGTGTTGTTCATTTTTCTGTTCAAGTTCAAGCACGTCGCTTTGTTGTTGTTGTTCTTAGTTTAACTTGCATTTTTATTTCATTTTTTTTAAGTTCGCTTGCGTTTGACTATTTCTCTGCCTATTCGTCTTCCTTTTTCTATTTCTCTTGTGTAATTTTATTACCTGATATTGCATTCCATATTACAGTTGTTCTCCTCGGCAATTGTTTCCCACAGCATTTTGTTGGTAGTTTTATTTTTAATTTATTTAACTATTTTGCAGAATGTTGCCCCGATTTTAAATTTTTCGGTTTCTTTTTATTGCTAAAATTGCTAAAACACAATTTTCGCACGTTTCTGTAGCTGTCGGCACATTTACAGTTATTTTGTTCGTTCGACTTGTTTTGTTTGTAGTCCTTGGTAGAGTTTCTTGACGAATTTGTTGTAGTTATTGCATTTATGATAAATTATTTATAAACTAATATTGCATTTGTTGTAGCATATTTTTGGAGTCCGCATTAACATTGTTGTGGGTTCGTTTTGTGCTGTATTATTTATTTTATATCCAATCGTTTTGAGCACACACAACACACACAAATTGAATGCACCGTAGTACGAGAACGAGCACAGAGAGAGGCGCAGATGTTGACACGACGACGAACTGAATACAAATGTGAGTCTCGAACCGAGCGCAGCTGGTTTTAAAGAGCGCTGGCGACGTCGGTGCAACCCCCGCTGCTGCTGCTGCTGCTGCTGTTGTCGACGTCGCTGCTCTTTTGTGCGAGCAGCACCAATCAACCAAGGAGCAGGAGTCAAAGCAGGAATGAAGAAAAGCAGTAGCAGCAAGAGCGAGAGCCAAAACGGCAACGGCAGCGGGAGCGGGAACGGGAGCTACATATGTATTGTACAATTTTCCATTTCCATTGCAAATAGCATATACAAAGTTGAGATAGAAAAATTGTCGAAGCAATATGTAAGCAGTTAGTTGATGCCGGAGCAACAGGTAGATCTCACTGCTAAATTTCCCCTACCCGAAGCACGGCCAAAGCACGATTGAAGGCGCAAATTTTGGCGCGCGAGCTTTTATAGCGCGAAGCGCGTCGGTAAAACCGATGACCGAGTGGCAGCCGATTTCAGGGGGGCCGAGTGGAGCCGAAGCGAACGAACGAACAAGCAAAAACACATGTGATTTACGTAGCAGCAGAATGGCTTGCTGGGAGCAAAGCATAGAGCCTGTGAGCGACTTCGTCGGGCATCGTGCAAATCTTTAAAGTTGGAGACGAAGGCAAAGACGACGATGGCATCGACATCGATTGTGTCGTTCGCAGGTAATAATGTGAGATCCACGCATTCCACGACGCCTGCCCGCACTCCCCTCTGCATGCTCCACGTTCTGGTCATCAGCAGGTAGTCGTTGTCTCGCAGTCATATGATCGACACTGCTCTCTTTTGAGGGAGGTATAGCGGGGCGTAGGGGCGTGGTTCTTTGTACTGTTTTGCAGACGTAGACGCCAATGTCGTTAAATGAGCAGCGCTGCATATGTGTATATATGTGTGTGTGCGTAAATGTGTGTGGGCAGTTGCGGCAAAGTTAAAGCAAAAATCGAGTTACATGTGACTGTGTGTCTGTGTGTGTGTATGCTGCAGGCCCTGCGGGAGTCGTGTCGTTCATGGCAGGCGGAGCAGAAGGGGCGGCGCACCCTTTAGTTTTGCAGTGTAAAAAAAACTCGGAAGATTCCACACAGCAAAGCAAATCCAAGCAAAATGAAACGACTAAGTTTGGCGGCCAGCATAATTCGACATCATTTACCCAAAACATTGCGAATCATATGGTAGTTCGAGTAAGTGATCTCAGCTTGCGCTGTTGGCCCAAGCAAAAACTCGCTCAAAGCTAAATGAGCTATGGTTTCATTCGCTTGAATTTGCTATTGGGCTTTTGTGCTGCTGCAGGAAGAGGATCATCTTTTAGAAAGAATGAACAACAACATATACAATAAAAAAGGACACAGAAATCATAAAGTGGTTTTGAACAAGTTAAAAACATGCGAATAAAAAAAAACTCATTCATAGTGTTGCACAGTGAGTTGAGCATCAGTTTTTTATATATTTGTTTATTAATATTTGTAAAATATATTAAATGAAAAATAACGTAATAAATAAAATAACGTAATAAATAGAGCTTATGTAAAATCTAGTTCAATGCATAACATTTTGTCTTTGAAAGATTACGTTCTTCATTTTAAATTTGCATTCGCTAGACGAGATCATTTACTTACATACCAAGGTGCGGCGACAAAGACGAAGACTGAACACAAAAAGGGCAAGCCGTGAAATCAAAATGATATGCAAAAAAAACCAAGAAAAAGAAAAAAGCTCACTCACACAAACGCGTATCGAGTGAATTTGATTGCGAGCAAAAGAATAGGCTGCATACTCACACATACACAAAACAAGCATTGAGACTATGCAATTGCAGCAACAACGTCAATGGCAATGGAGCACAACAATAGCAGCGGGAGCAGCAGCAGCAGCTAAAACTCACTAAAAAACAAGAAGGAATGAACAACGTGAAGAACTAAATTGTAAATCGAAATTCCAAGAAGTGAGGTCTGAGATTTGGCTGTGTTTTTAAGCGCCTGACGACCGACGACATAAAAAAGTGCAAAAATATAAAAAGCGTTTGAGATACTTTTACGCGCGCGCGCGAAATCGAAAAGCTTCTTGCTCTTAGCGGGCTGAGGTTGTACGTGATTGTGTGTTAGTATTAGTTTTTTTTTGTGTGTGTTATGTTAGTGCGGTGCTGGGAAAGATGTGCATATAAAGGCATGGCATGGCAATGTCGAAAATGGGGTAGAGCGAAGAGGCGTGCAATTAGTGTGCAATAAAATGCAGATCGCGGAATTTGATTGATAGGTAATTTATGAGCACTTAATATATTTGCATGCCAACAATACGCATACACGTATGTGTAAATGATCCGTTCAAAAAAATGGATCCAATTAAAATAAAAGTAACTAAGTAAAACAAACAAGCATAAGATTTAGAAAACAAATTAGATCAACACGAAAAACTTAATATTTCGACTAAAATTTAATAATTTGTTTATTAATAATTATAATTTGTTTTTAGCAGATTGGACCACTGTGTGCTTCTGGTTAAGTGAATATATATATGACACTGGGGGTGTTAGGCAACAGCAATCGCAATTTGTGTTGGTGATTGACAAAGGTGTTGACAGGCAGGCTTTTCGCGCAAAAGGTATTTGAACTTCGCACAGAATTTGGGCTAATTTAACTCCAACATGTAGGGGAAATCAAGTCATGTACATTTTGTATATAAGAAAGAAGCAGCACAACATAGACAAATACTGATCAGAAAGAATACACACAGAAGAAAAAAGAACACACTCACACAGGCACTCGCAGGACAAACAGTTAGAAAAGGATAGGTGCGGGGAATGAACCTCGGTCCCGTTTCAGTTCTCATGCTCAATCCAGTTCTTCTTTTTCCTTCTGCCTGTACATATGTTCCAGTCAGCTGATCGGCGCGGAGCACGAAGGACATGCACAGAGCGTAACAAGAAATTAGTCCTGCTGTTATTGTGGTATGTGTGTGTCACGAGCAGAGAGGGGAACGGGAACGAGGACAACGCGCGCGCAAAATTCCTTAACACGAGCCCAACAACAACAACAACGCTTTATGTAGAAGAAGGGTGGGGGCAGGGGCGCTGAGATTTCTTGCAGTCCAAGATGTGCATGGAGAAGTAGAAGAAGTAGGTGAAGATCATGAGAATGAGCGTGCAAGGAGAAAAACGCGTTTTGATTTTTGCGCCAAAATAAGGTTGCATGTAGTAGTATGTCTGTGTGTGTGTTTATGTGTGCAGGACTCCAGTGCAGACAGCAACAAGATATGTATGTGTGTGTGTGTTTAGATACATATGTATTTGTATCTGCCTGTCTGCTGCTTGCCTGTTTATCTTTGAGTTACTGCTGCTGCTGCTGTTGCTGCTGCAGTCGCTGCTGTGATTTCTTGCAGTCTTTGTCGCTCCTCTGATTATGTGCATTGTTGTTGTTATTTTTGTTTTTGTTAGTAGTAGTGTTGTTTTTTTTTTTTGCCTTCGCTTTGGCCAGCGCCGCGTTTTGTTGTTGCTGTTGCCTTCGCCGAGTTCTTGATTCTCCTTGTGAGCGCCTTGTCTACAAACGGATTGTGAGAAATATTTTTCTCGTTACTTGACTTTTTGCTGCGTTGCGTTGCGTTGTGCGTGTTCCTTCGTCTCTCTGTGTTTCTCTGTCTGCCTGTCCATTGGCGACCACCCGTTTCCACAACACAGTCAGAATTCTTGGTGCCCCTTTGCCCGCATTTATGATCCACTTCCACTCACACACACAGAAACACACACACAACTTACACACAGCCCACTAATTGATTCTCTGCATAAATTTTATTTAAAGCTTTAATAAATGTCAAAATAAGCAATTCATTTCGATGTTAGAGAACGCATTCATTCATACTCACACACATGCAAATACTCATACTCACACGACCATTCACAGAAGAACATTCACCAAATGAAGCTTTCACTGCGGCAATCAATTGCCGGGTTCAGAGTTTAAGTGTGCCGCTGTCGAAGTTGTGTGCTCCAAAAAGCAAAGGCAAAGGCAAAGTAATTCACTATACTGCATATATATTATATATATATAAATGCTCTGCACCCACAGAGATCTTGTGTCACGTGACAGCGCCTGCATATTCATTGTGGGAGGTGTATTCTATTTACATAGATTTATGACTTATGAATTTTGGTTATGCTAAAATCTTTTTTTTATTAATTCGTCATTGGAATTGAATTAATTGTTTAGGGCATCCAAAGAGCATTATGCAATAATAAATTTGGCAAGATAAATAAATGTATATAGTATACATTTTATAGAATAGAGGAATGGCCGTTATCCTAGGGTTGACCAAGTTTTAACGTTTTTTAGTTGCATTGATAATTTTTGTGATTTTAATTGTCATATGTATAAATTAAAGTAGATTTCCATTTTGATTCGCTTGTTGCCGTGCAATTTATATATTGTTATATATATATATTTATATATAGTATTTCAATGATGTACACCTATTAAGATACCATAAAAAAGTATATTTTTTTACATAGTTTCATTTTGAGATAAATATGATATATGTAGTTAGAAGTACCTTATTAAAGGCATAATAATTAATGCCAGATCTTTTTTTAATAAAAGAATCCTTAATTTTTTAAAGATTGAATTCGCCTCTGCTTTTGAATCAAATTTTTCCTCTCTACCTGTCTGATTTCAACTTTTACCGTAAATTTGTAGAACATGCAGCTTTTGCCAGCACCGGAAACACCACCTGAAATTCCTTATGCTCGTTTCATGTATTATTTGCATTGTGTCCCCATCAAAGCGTTACATTGCTCCCCGGAGAGCAGACCTGTCCCCGGGACATTGCTTTGATTCAGGCTATTTCTAACGGCCGCTGCTCAAGCCCAACAACTGATAAGCTGATCTGCCTTTCCCCCTCTGAAGCTCCCCTCTTGCAGGCATTCAATCGGCATATATTTATTTGCGCAGCTAGAAACAAATAGCCGTTTGGCAGTTATGCGATAGAGTATATAAGCTATATATATATATATATAAGAAGCTAAATACACGTGTATGTGTGTGTGTGTACAAGTGTATAGAATGATATGGCAGCCTCAGGAAGTACTAATCAACATTGCTCGACACAGCAGCACAACAAAACTTGGTATTGTATGTGGGCAAATAGCAAACAACAACAGCAAACTATGATTATGGCTGCGGGGGTGTTGGGGAGAGATACAGTTTGTTGTTGCCTCTTAATGAGCGAACAATGTTCTTGACATGCTTAGATATTTTTTATACATATTTTCTTTATACCCTTTATATGCGGAGGGATATTTCAATTACGCCATGAAATTTGTGTAAGGCATTAAAGAAGGCATTCTTCGCCAGATTTCATACATATATCGAGGTCTGTAGAAACTTTGGGTAGAAAGATGATATTTTTTTTTGCTAGCTAATTAATTCGATTCAAAATAGATATATTTGTTATGATTCTCGCACTATTGATTAATCTAACTAAAAACCAAACTTTCGTGTTTTATTTGCAGGTTTTTTTTTATTATTTTTTTTTAAGTTATAAACTTAAAAGCTGGTTGGTGAGAACATGACTGCCAGGGTCTTTAACCATTTACTCATAAACAGAGTAAGTATATTTTTAATTATTATATTACTATAAATATTATTCTAATAGTTATGTACATTTCTGGAAGAAAACTTTTTTTTTCTGTAATTTGAATCACCAAATGCAACAATATTAAATCTTTATTTAAAATATAAGCCTTCAGTATGTATTTTTCATGTCCATTTCTACAATCTTTCTATAATATTTCTGTAAGGGTATTTAAACATCATCATCTGGCATATATTTTTTAATCTATTTTTTTTCTTAATATTTTATTGCCATTTTTATGAGCAGAAATTTTGCGCGCATTTCGATTTGAATTCTGATATGGCTAGGGCAAATTAGTGCCAAATATGTTGAGGTTAGTGGGGCATAGACTGGGGCATAATCGTAGACGATAAGGTTCTTATCGACCTGCTTGACATTTGGCTCATCTGTGTGCCACATTGCGCGCTGTTTGTGCCACTTGAGTGTTGAGTGTTTCCCAGGCTTAGCAGGCCAAGACCCCCTGGCTAATTTTAAAATTGCACTCTATTAACAATTAGTTTGTATTCTACTTGTAATTTTCTATATAATTTAAATAATGGCAAACCGTTGCTTCCATTGTCCTGGCTCAAGTGGTTTGCCAATCTCCTTGTGCTCGGCACATTGCCACATTGCCACTCGTCGTTTTTGCTTTGGCAAACAATTTGGGTCACAACGTGCTACAAAACAAGTGCCGACATTGAAACAATCTTTGGTCATTTGTTTTTCTTTCCTTTATTTTTTGTCCGTTCTAGCAACTGGCAGTCGGGGCAGGCAGTGCAAAATCTTTATTGTCACATGTTGCACATCATTTTGGTTCCCACACAGCAGGCAATTTAATTTATTTTTTCCTTTTTTTAAATGATTTTGTTTGCCTGACTTCTCAAGTGCCTGCAACTTATGTTTTTTCGCAAAAGACCTTGTTCCATTTATAACTCTTCTCAAAATAGTATTCATAAACTTGTCAAGAAACAAGAAATATTTTTTGATCAAATTTTTGGGGCAAAAAAAAATATGCTAAGCCTTCTAGTACTAGGAAAATAAAATATGATCAAATACATATCAATAGGTTTTATATAAAAATAACGGAAAAGTGCAATATTCGATGGAGTAAATAATTACAAAATACACTTAAGACAAATTGGTTAACAGATTAGGTAAATGATTCGGACAAGATCAATGACTTCTGTCAGTTTTGCATGGATGAGTTGAGATTCCTTTTTGATATGAACCCCCTTCGAGACAATTATAATTCCCTTGCCCAATGGTCAATGTTTGTGTTTATATTAATAAGAGCCACGCGACTGACCCACGAACTGACCACTGGTCAGTTAATTTTTAGTAATGCTCGCAGCTAATTTTTCTTCTTTGTCTCTCTCAAGGGGGATCTATGCATCGTCTAAGCACAACCACAATATAACGCTGCAGCCAATCTATATATAGCCTTGGGATATATGTTGGAATTAATCACTGGGCCACAACCCTTTCCGGGCAATCCTTTACCCCTTGTGTTGTATACACAGCATGTAATTAATTGATTAACATTCTTAAGGATAGCATTTCCTTTATTCCTCTATTTTTTTTCCCTTCTCTAGATTGATGTGCCGATCTTATCGCGTTACATTCGCGGAGACTTCAACACATTTAAGAGTGATTCTCGCGCAACCCCTTGATGCATCTATTTGCCTGACCAGAGCCGGGACAATGGGTTTCGGGCATTTCATTCATGCTTCTCTGGAGCTGAATTATGTTTGGCTCAGTTTAGATTTTGATTTTGGTTTTTTGATCTTCATCTTAACGCGCAGTTATTTTTTTGACATTCTTAGAACTTGGACTTTGACAGCGGATCCATATTTCATGGGCAGACGAACAACGCAATTTAAGCACTCGGAATATCAGTCAAATCAGCTAGCCAAGTTATATATATAAACCACAGACGGAGTGCATTTGAGATGATGTCTGTGCCTGGTCCAGCAATTTTTCAAAACGTCTGCAAGAATTACACAGCACATTAGATGGCATCGATGTGTGTGTCTGTCTTATGTTGCATAATCCCAACTCGCTTTTTTCCCCCCCCATCCCAAGTTGCCAGCTGCCAAGTTTTTCGCACCCCTCCTGTTTGGTAAGTAGGCAAATTTCGCAGGATTCCCATTCTCAGATGGGTTGATGCGTTGCTGCTTACCTTCACGACAGCAATTTCTTTGTTTTTACTAACATCAAAGTTATGACAAGATTTTGTCTATCATAGCTCAAGCTGTGCCCTGCTCTCGTCTCACGCTCCTGGTGTCATTCTGGGAGGGTTAGGGATGCAACCGACCGATCGAACGACAGACAGACCGACCTGAACTGAAATGACTGACAACCCAAAACTCATAGTTTTGCCTTGGCTTCATCTTCGAATGCATTACGATTGAATTTCAAAATTTAATCGCATATACAAATTTTATTTATGTGACATGGGTGCATTTTGTAATGCAGCGCCCAAAAAACCGTGGGATGGAAACTTGCTCGGCGAACTTGAGGATGATCACAAATGGTCCATGTCAATTCTTAATGCTTTCACTTGGGTTTCAATTTGCAATGAATGCATTGCAGGGGTTGGGTGAGGTAAACTTATTATAAGTGTTGTTTATGGGAGAGTGTTATCAAGAACTTGAGCACTAAATTAGATCGAAGATATTATTACTTCAAATGAGAAAGTAAAATTAAAAGATAAGTGTAAAAATATAGAAACACATATACATGTAGACCTTGAAAAAATCTCTTTTAGAATCTCACTTAATATAAGTATTTTATTTTATTTTAAAACATTCGATGCTTTTCAAAATATTTAATTTTGAAATATTTTCTTTCTTTATAAAAAGTACCATGTTCATACAAAAAAAAAACAAAAATTTATTAAAAACATATTTTTAAAATGGGAAAAGGTTTGGATAGGTGTTAGCATAAAATATAATTATTCACCTTAATATGTATATTTATATTTTTATTTTGATAAATTATCGGAAAATTACTTTAAAAATACAACGATATTTTTCTAAATATGTAATTATGGTTTTTTTATTTACATTTATTTTTATTTCTAAAAAAGATTTTCCAATATATACTACTAAGCTCTTACGATTACATATATCTAATTTTTTGAGCTAAGATCATAATTTGCTAATTAAATGGTCAATTTGTTTTTTTTTTTTTTAAATCTAAATGAACAATTTGAAATATGATCGTACATCTTCATCGTCTTTCGCCGGCAATCATATGCTTACTCGGAACTCCTCATTAAGAGATTACAACAATCTTAACTAGAAAATCAAGCACACATATATATATATATATAGATAGATTCTGAACACTGGCTAAATGGCTGGCAGATTGCACATTCAACACATTGTGACAAAGACAAAAGGCGCATGACGCATATGAGTTGAATTTCAATCAACAAGAATGGCAAGTGCCGCAGCTCAATGCGCCGATCCATCATATACAACAGGTATATATATATATAGTTTCAACAACTGGCAGATTTTAAGCTGAAAGATGTTTGGCGAAATGCACAAATGAAGTCATTGTTAGCAGTTGTCAACGCTGACACGCCCACACGTGGTTTTGAGTGGGCGTTACGGCGATAAGCAACTCTTATGTTTTAGGAAATACGAAAAATGTTGAAAAGTAATTCCCAAATTACGGGTAAAAATGGCTAAAACAAAACGGTGGAAAAGTGCCAAACAATAAGTAAAAGAAAAAAGTTTTTTTTTCTTCGGTTGGCATCCAACCTGTGCAATCGGCCTGGCTCAAAGGAGTGTACACTGATCCAACCCGTAATTAACTATTCAAACAATAGACAAGCGAACGCACACAAAAGGATCAGCAATCAAATACACACACACACACAACACACACACACATCTCATTATTTTTCAAGTCACGTTTGCTGACACAAATCCTTCTTAGGAAAGGCAATTTTTCCTAGTCATCGCCAAAGATCTTCATCTTCATTCCCATTCTCATCATCATCATCGTCATCGTCATCATCATTGGGCGTAGGCCCAGGTCCGAGTACGTACACGAATCCGAGTTATAGCCATATTGACAGCCACTGTTAGCCCGTGCATACGAAAGCAGATTGCGCAGATTTTAAAAATTGTTAGAAACAACAACAACAACAACAAATAACCACAACAGCAATAACAACAACAACAACATAAATAACAACAACAACAAATTATGAGTACGTGAGTTTATCTACCTATTGTTCGAGCGTGTTGCAACCTGTTCTGTGCAACGTGTAAGGTGTTGCCTTGCTGCCTTCTTTTTTTTTTGTTTTTTTCTTTTTTTTTGCTTCTCCTCTCGATCACACCTATGCCTACTGTGAGCTTGGTGTCCCGCTCCCCGTTCCCAGCGTGTGTGTGTCGCTTGCCAAGCATCAAGTCCAGCATAGCCTTGACAGCGCTCTGGCTCATAATTTACTCACTGCAGGTTTGAATTTCTTAAAAATAACTTCGTTTTGCATGGCATTTAATTTCTTTACTTGTGTTCTTTTTTTGAGATTTTTGTGATTTTGTGTTTTCTTGCCTCTGTGTGTCTGTCAGATATTGTGGAATGCATATATATATATATATATATATATATATATGTTTGGCTAGCTCAGCTCTGGCTGGCTTTAAGTCAGCAGTCAGCAACCAACTGCTGAGTGAGTACTTTGCTAAAGTGTCTTATATAATTTTAATTTTTTTATTGTTTTGGCATAGAGCTCTTCAAATTGGCACTAACTGGGAGGCAATCTGTCAATGAAGCGCTGAAAAATAGCAGCTAATCAAATTATGAGTTTAAATGGTATGAATATCTATTTTAGGCATGACAAAGAAATTACCCATTAAAATACTCATAACTGTTGACTTATATGATATAGTAGTCTGATCTCGAAGGAATAAATAAATTATAAATTAAATTATTATTTAGTTGGCTGATAGTGATCTGTGGAGAGTATTCATAGAATTTCTTTAGCATTTTTCTTGCCCACACTTTTTCTCCTCTGACAATCCCGAATTGTCTTCAAAAATAAATTTTCATAGAAAAGTATTTTGACAATCGCAGGTCAATTCTGAATAAGGTGGTGAACACTTTCCGTGTAGGTCTTTATTTTTGTTATTAAAGTAAAGAAACGTCTACAAATACGTGAGATGAAGTTATCTAACGATGTAAATCTAATAGTGGCATTAGGGAAGACAAACTAAGTCTGGTATATAATAAAATAATATATAAAAAAAAAGAAAATAGGACATTGGCCTTTTTCCATAATTTATTTAAGATTTTGTTAAATGCGTAAATTAAATCAAACTAAAATAAAGACTATTTAGTGACTAAAGTAAAGAATAATATAATAGCGACTAAGAAAAAAGATATCGTTCTTAAGGGGATTACTTTTTTCTTCTTCTCTTATTTAGTACATCTTTTCTAGCTTCATATAGGAAACTAGAGCAACAATACTCAAATAACTCCTTCAATCATATGCAAATACGGAAAATACACCTCACGCCCAAAATATTGTAGCACATCCTAGATCCTTTCATTTGGCACGTGTGCCGGATACAAAATTTCAATAGTTTTCCATACAAATGGGAAAAGCGAGCGTGCTAGAAAGAAAGAGAGAGGGAGAGTGAAGAGAGAGAAAGAGAGAGAAATACACATTAAATACGGCGCCCGCATTTGCTTTATTTGAAATATTTATCCAAAATTGTTAATACGCAGCGTTACAAAGGACCTCTCAAATTGAAAGGATGCGATTGTATTTGCATTAACATTGGCATTGTTATGCCGGCATCAGGATATCATCAACGAGTCCTGCTTAGAGGGTGGGTGTGTTAGGTGTACACTTAGAAAAAAATCTAACTGATCTCAAGAAAATCATGACAAATATATAACAATTTTTTTTGCTTTTAGAAAACACACAAAAATTAATTTTGTAAACATGCAAAAATTATTTTCTTAGAATTAGAAGTTCCCCAACTCACCCTAAATAGATAGTTCTTAAATAATGATGTTTTTTTAAATGAAATATTTGCTATTATTAGAATGCATTTCTTTGAAAAGTAATAGATATATAATATAGGGGAAATGCAAATCTTGATTCTTTGACGAAATTCTTTTTTTTTATAATCAGAACGTAGTAATGAAATTTGCTCTCTCTACTGCTAAATTAGAGTTAAGCTGCTATCTACTTTAGAGTTCGAGTAGTTCAGTGGAAAGTAGTAGCAAAAAACCTAATAAAATTTTGTTTTCTAAAATTATACATATTTTCCTAATCTTTAAAAGAATCTTCACTGATAAAGATATAAAAAAACCTGCTTTATATAAAGCCGCAATCTACAATTTTCGAAACTTTCATTCTGAAAAAAAGAGAGAAAATTAAAAAATAACATTTAGATTTTATTTTTCTCAGTGTTTAACTGTGTGTGCGATGCTTGTTTGTGTGTTTGAGCAGATCCTTTTACAATCAAAATGCGCGAAAGTGTGGCGCAGTCGCACGTGCGTTGAGGTCCTGCGCATTTCAGTGTGCAACAGGGGTGGCTCTGCGCCCCCTTTTTCGAAGCGGAATGAAAACAAGTGGACGCCATTTCCGCAAATGGTTTAATTGGCGTGGTAGCCTGTATGTATGCGACGGCGTGGCAAGTACAGTGCGCAACCAGCATTATCCTGCGCCCAGGATATGCTAGCTTATGCGCCTGCGCCTGCGCATGCGCCTGGGTGTGTGAATCTAACGGCTGCACCATTAGCCAAAGCCAGAGGGTGGTGGTGGTGCTGCTGGTGTCTGGTGGTAGCTGGTATTTATGTTTTTGGGGTGGTTGCATATTTCGCTGCTTACAACCCCCAGGATATGTGGCACGGGCCCCTGTAAGTTGTAACAGGCAGGTGCTGTCTGGCTGCCTCTAAACACGGAGCACTCAACACTCGCCTCATGCTGGTGATTTTGATTCGAGTTTTTCCCGGTTGATGATACCGCTTGGTGGTGTTCTCATTGAAGTGATGCTGATCCTGCTCCTGCTTGTTGTTGTAATTCCTCGTTGTTGTTGTTGTTTTGTACGGGCGCAGCTGCCTGTGGCACAGTCAATGACCCGCTAGCTTAATCAATGCACAATGTTCCTGATTACATGGGTGACATAAATCATATAAACGGGGCACGAGCGAAAACAGCAGCTGCCAAAGCTTTGTGTTAGATTTGGGCACGTGTTGTGGTAACTTTTTTTTTTTTTGGGTACAGCCTGGTTCAATATGTACTTGTAATTGTTATATATAAAATAATCTGATTTATATTTTAGCTGATTAGCGTAATTTTCTGGTTCAGCGGAGGATATTATGAAGGATGTTTTTGAAGAATCGAGATTATAAAAGAATAGTTGTATTAATATAAATAATATATGATACTTGGGCTAGATTTCTTAAGTATTTTCGAAAAAACTAAATTCATATTAACAGCAACTAGAATTGTGTTAAAATTAAATAAGGTGTTGGCCTGAAATTTAACTGATTATTTAATTATTGATTTCCATAAATATAATAATAATAATATAATAATAAATATAATATATATATTCTATATAATTGTATTTCTAAATAATTGAGTTTCTTACTAGACAGCAATAAGTCTAGTTTTGGCATTGACATTGTTTTGATACTTTTGAGAATTTTTTATTAAAAAGTAAGTAATTTGAGGAGAACCTTAATGTGAGGCTGTTTTTTATAAGCAAGTAAAATATTGACATACTTTTGTTTTTGTGTTTTAGGCAATTTTTATATAACGACTTTCATTTTTTATATATTTAAGTCAATATTCTATTTTTTTTATATACCATCTTTCATCTTTATATAATTAAGTCAATATTTTTTTTTTTTTTTATATGCTATCTTTCATTTTTATATATTTAAGTCAATATTTTATCTTTTTATTACTAAAATATCAAAAGCTTTTTTTTTAAATAAATATCTAGCAAATGAACAATAATTATTGATTAAATAATTCAAAGAGTCGTTAGATTTTTGTTAGTGCTGGTTGCCCAAATTGTAAAATGTGTTCCTTTCGCGCCCATCTCTGCTGCCCCAGTCCAAACAAACTCGATGTGCAGCTGTGCCAGATTGCTCGAAGATTGAGGAAAGCATTTGATCGGTCGGCAGGCAGGCGACAATAGGCAAATTTGTGCAACAGCACGGCAAGCGCTGACCACAGCAGCATTGTTGGACACACCGGGCCTGGGGCGGCACGAGACAACGTACCTAAAAATGTCCGGCAAAAATCATATAAATTACCGGACCAGAATGGGACATTAATGCAAGGAGCTGCAATCATTGCGCAATGCGGCGCAGGCTGTGTGTGTGTCCGTGTGTGTGTGTGTGTGTGCAAAATTGTTGAAGAAGAACAAAATCAAGAAATCAACAATGTGCGACAACAAAGCAAATCAGTGCAACACCGGGCCCCTTACACACTCTGCCGCTCCTCGAGTCCCCTTATGCCATTATTCTTCCGGCGCACAACCATTGTGCGATTGCTGCTGCTGCTGCTGCTGCATGCAGCGCAACACTTACAGCAGTGGCATTGGGACTCCCTTCCTTGTTCCTTCTTCCGTTTGTCGTGCTGTCGCCAAATGCAATCATTGTAATCGATTTTGCACAATTTCCAATGAGACGATGAACTCAAGACGCTGCCCTCGTCTTAGGGGTAGTTGCTAGACGCCGCCGCCGCCGCCGCTGCTGCTGCTGCTGTTCCTGCCACCTGGATATCCATAAATATATATATATATATATAGGTGTGTATATTAGTTTTCATCCCCCTTCGTCTACAGCTGATCATACCTTAGCTCGTGCCAAAGCGCGCGGGGTTTTTCTTGAAGAAGAAAAACTGTAACAGCGAAGCAAGCTAAATGTGGCAGCAAATGTAATGAGGCCATTTCTTTGGCCTAGGTCTTTAGCTGCAAGCAGCCGGCGCTATTGCCACAACCACCACCGCCACCACCACCATCGCCGCCTCTGCTTCTGCCTCTGACTCTCGACACCTTCAACTTACATTTGTGGCACAAGCCAAAAAAAACCTAGAGCAGCAAACATCTGTCCCATATTTTGTGCCGTTTTAATGCGACACATTTGGCTGCAACAACAAACCTTATCTAGCTGGCTGACAAATTTGGTAAGTGCACTGAGTGAAGGGGTGCCACCATACCATGCCTCAATGCTCCCCAATAATATTATTTTATGGCTTACCAATATGGCCAGGCCAAGTGCAGCGCTTAGTTCATTAACTGTTCTGGATTAAGGGTTGCTATTCAGCTCCCCATTTGAAGTTGGTCCTTAATATGCTGCCCCATTTGCTGATTGAACTTTGCATAATTGTCTTTAATTTGAAAATATGTTTAGCTTCATTTCATAAATACTTAATGGGCTCAAGGTGAAAATTGTTCAGCTTATAAATTTCTTGTATTTCATATGTAAATTGAGTTGTAACTGAATGGAAAAAATATCTATAAATATTATTAGTCATTTGGCAGTTGGCTGGTTTGGGGGAGCAAATATAAACATTTGCTTGAATTTACATATGAGAAACTTTGGAAATTTATTCTACTATAAAATATAACTACTTTAATAGTTATTTATTTAAGCAATCCTTCTATATAATAAACTAGTAATTCTAGACAGCTGTACTTGGATATAGACTTTAGTCAGTTTTTAAATATATACTTGATTTTCTGATATTAATTTTTTTTTTATGTGGAAAGTTTTTTCTTTAATAAAATATAAATGGCATTTTTATAGTTGATTAATAATATAATAAAATAAAATATAAATGATATTCTTGTTGTAGATTAATAATTTTTTTTCGAACTGGTATATTTAATATTTACAATGATTATCGATATTCCCGAAACGTTATCAAATAAAATTAACTTTAGCTTTGTATGGTAAATAAATATTCATATTCCAAATGTTAATTCTCTAGTTCTGTCTTTGAATTTTTGAGACGTGCTTGACTTGGGTAATGATGTTCATTAAGATACTATATATATAATATAAAATTGAACATTTTTGCTTTACTTGCTACATAATTCTGAACCAGTTCAAAATACTTTTTATTAAAATTAAATTTAGTCATATTTTTAAACATTCAAAACAACATTCAAAAACAAATGATTTTTTTTAATTAACTTTGCAACGTTAGCTATTTTAAGGGAATTTTGAGTTTCTTATATATTCTTATATTTGGGCATTTTTACTAATCCCGTAAATATTAATTTAAAGTTTATTTGCTCAGACCTCTAACTGACTATCTACCCTTTTATTGCTTATAAGGAAATCCGTATAAACAGCACATGCTAAGGAAGTTCAACGAACTGTTTGTACTTCATTGGCTCAAGATAACAATCTATGTGCCCCACATATACGTGGCACATATATATATGCATATGCATTTGATGTGATAAGATGCGAGTGCCTCCCTCTAACGGAACTCGAGGAACACATCAACAGCCATATTAATAACATTGGGGTCATTGTCACGACGTGTCTTCTTCCGTTTATTTATATAAGACAATGTCTTATGAATGTCGGCAACTGTCTGCTGTTGGGTGCACTCCAATGTTGCATGTTGCATGTGGCTCTTGTTGTTGTTATTGTGTGTTGTGTGTGGAAGCCATGCGTTTGCATTAGTCGGGCGGCTGGTCTATCGATCAGGGTGGTGGTGCTTTACTCTAATACATATACGAGTGTTTGAGCACAAAGTTGAACCCTCCTTTGGCCAGCCAGCCCAGGCAGCCCAGACAGCTGCTTAATGGCAGCACAGACTTGGAGAGTTTTTCCTGCTACGCGCCACGTTTCATTAAATTTTTGCTTCATTTCAAATGCGATTGCATGCAACTGTGTGTGTGAGGTTGGTACTGAGTGTGTGTATGTGTGTGTTTAGCAAGGAGCAGGATTACTTATGGGCGATCGAGGTGGCATATGCGTTTTCTTGGCGCGAGCTACATGCGGCAAATGCACACGCAAGGAGGCAACAAGAAGAAAAAAAAAACCAAGCAAGGAGGCAAGGACGCAAGGACGCAAGAAAAACAGGCAGGCAACGCAAGGCGAGGCGAGGCAAAGCGAGAAGGATAAGTGAATGGCAATACAAAACACAAACAGGGAGAATAATGGGAAGTTGGCCATGGGTAGCAACTAAATTGGGGTGACGATGACGTCCTCATCCTCCAGGAAGGTGATGCCAAAGCAGTCGGAGCAGCAGCAGCAGCCGGTGGTGCTTTTTGGTTTGTAGAAATGCGCGCAAATGCAAAAATCTTGAAAAAATCTTTAAAAAAAAGACGAAAAAAAAAACCAAAGTTGAGCAGCAAGCAAAAATGATAAACAGTCAAAAAGTGCAAGAATGGCTCAATAAGTGTGTGTGTGCAAAAAAAGTGCGCTTTACACACACACTCACACACACATTCAGTCATGCCTGCACACACACACACACACAGGACGCTATCAATAAATTTTGAGGACTCGGGCGCGTTTCCTTGGGGGGCAGCAACCTCAGAATGTGCTGCGACTTTCTTGAGTTCCCTAATCGCAGCTGCTGCAACATTTCTTTGCTGCACTCTGCAAATTGTTCTGGTTGTTGTTGTTGTTGTTGCTTGTGTTGAAAATTATGAAGCTGCCACAGCGCCGGCTGCTTGTCATTGATAATCTAGGGAGTCCTTGTGGCCCGTGCGCTACAAAATATCATTTGTTACATTTGCGACTGACTTTATTTTTTTTCCCCCGTTTTTGACTTTCTTTCTGCCAAAGATTTGCAGGGGCGTTTGTGCACATATTGTGACGTGTCACGCCCCGAAGGATGCCGTCGGTTGTCGCCTGGCATTGATGACCATTGGTAATCAATAGTAACTAATTATTTTGGCATTGTTCGTGGGGTTTCCAGCAAGCTGCCAAATCTCCTTGCAGGCCTTTGGCTATTTGTCTTTGGAGCAGACGGCCAGGACAAGGCAGGACATCAATTAGTGTGTGGTTAGCAGAAGTGTCAAGGCGCGATTGAGTTGGAAAATATCCTTCAACTTCATTAAGAGTTTGAGTTTAGTTAGTAGGCATGTAGTAGTTAACCCTCTAGTGTTCAAGATATTATTAGATATATCTTCTAAAATCTTCAGGGAGATAGGCAAATTTATTTTTGCATCAGTATTTTGTTTTGGGCTTCAACAAACTTTGTTTTTAACTGCGACAAAATCTGCAATCGTCGCATAAGTCAGAAAATCATTTATTATGGTTTCGCTTATTTGGCCAATTCAATTTTAAATATTTAGGCGAATTAAACTTAGGTCTTCTTAAGTTGGTTTTTAGAGAGTTAATTAATTTATGCCAAGTCAAAAGTACCTTTCAACATCTCATGTGCAACTGACTGATTAAAATTAAATTTAATAGTAAAAATCTAAAATTGTCTAAAATTGGTTTAAAAATAATTAAGTAATTTAAAGCAAGTCGAAAGTACTTTCTAAAATAACATTTGCGACTGACTAATAAGAAATGAACTTACCAAAAAGGTAAACTGTTTCTTTGAAAATGTTATAGTAATTTATTATTTTATTATTGGGAACTTAAATATAAGCACCAAATTTCACAACATCTAAACATACATTTAATTTAGTAAAGCCTTCAGTGGTGTATAATAATAATAATATTAATAATAATAAGCTTAAAATTTAGTATTTCTATTGTCTCGGAGTTGAACAGACGATTTCATTATACAAATTTGCAGCTATTGTTATGTAAACAAAGTGAAACCCAGCAGGTTAATACCATTAAAAACTTGTCCCCAAATGAGTTTGACATGGTGGAAAGCCGCCCCTAATAAGCCAAAAATGGTAAAAGAAAGGTCGCCCGCCAACTTGCCAACACTTTTCGAAGCTAAACAATGAACTTGCCTAATAAAAGCATCCTTTGGCTGTCGCAATCGATTACGGACTTTCCATGAGCACAATTCAAATTGAAAATGCAAATCGGCGTAAAACTTCAAACCAATTAACTGCTACCAAGTAAGCAACTTAAAACGCCTTAAGGGCATTTGGTGCACTACATGGGCCAAATTTAAATGTGAAAGGATGTTGAACATTGAGAGAGAGAGTAGCTTTCACAACGGGATCCCCGGGATTTAGAGCACCATCGAGAAAATTCATGGCACACGCGGCATTCAGCGCCAACGAAACGGAAAATGTAAATTCGATAATGAAAATTCGCTTGCTGGGCAAATGCAAATGGGCTTTGCGAAAAATCGAATTGGTCTTAGGATCGATCGACGAGGGTTAGTTGGCTGGCACAACCCTTTAGCTGATTAGTGTGTTTATTGATCTACGGCAGGAGGCAATCAAATTCACATTTCGCAACATTAACATGACAATGATGAGCAACAGATCTCAAGATGTGGCCGAGGCTGAGGCAGCCAAGCGTTGCAAACTGTTGCGGCGCAGTAGTTGGCAATCGATCGATTGATCGACCTGGAACTCGACCAAAGCCCAAACCCGAACCCGACTCCGAACCTAAACCTGAACTGAAACCCGACCACGACACCCTATCAATCCGAGACGAGTTGAGAGTTGAACCAGCTGAGGCACAGCTGAAAATTTTCGCAAAGAGCGCGCGCGCTAAAAAATGCAATTAAATCCCTTTGGTTTCCCCCTACTCCACGTTTCTTAGTTTTTTTTTTTTTTACTTCCTATACCCGTTCCAATAAATGTACTTATTCATGCATACATACATAAATGGATGTAGTTTTGTGCCTAGAGGAAGAGATTTGTTGCAAACGTCTTTTGGTTTTTTACCCTACTACTTGCCCAGACTATGCTCTACCCCTTTTGTGTGTGCAACTCCGGGTGTGGCAAGGTTGAGTAAGGTTGCCTGTGGTAGGGGGTAGGGTACGGTAAGGTAGGCTAAGGTAAGGTAAGGTTCCTTCAGGTTCGCTTTGCTGTGCAATGTGTCATGGGGTTTGTGTTTGTGTTTTTCTGCAATTGATTTGCGGAGAAAGCATCGATTGTAGGGTAATTGTGCAAAAATTGGAAAAAGTCACAGGAGATGCCAGCGAATGTCAAAATGGGCGTGGCACAGCATCTTTGTGCAGTGCAGGGGGGGAGGCAGAGGTTAACACTGTCGATTTGCCTGTGATAAACGTGCATTTGAAAACTAAGACTACGCAAAAGATTTGGTTTCTTTTTTTTTTTTCTTTTTGTCTGATTACCTTTCAGTGTCTCTGACAGCGGCATTAATTCGGCTTGAATGGAACCGAAAGGGCAACGCCCCATTTATGGCCAAAACTTAAGTGCATTGTGCAAAATTTCTTTTGATAAGCAAAAGTAGCGTTCAATATATGAAATAGTTAATATTATGCAATGGGTATATTCTACGTGGTATTTATTTAATATAAAAGATCAAATTTAAAAATCAAGAATGATTTATTTTTATTTATATTGATTCAAAATAAAGTAAACCAACCTGAAAAGAGAAATTCTACTGCACTTTTATTAGTACACTAGAATTTTAATTAAACTAAACTATAATATTTTAGGGTATTTATTGAATAGCACAATGGGTATTTGGTATAAATTTAATATAAAAGATCAAGTTTAAAATCAAGAATTATTTATTTCATTCTAACGTATATTTATATTGACTCAAAACGAAAGATCAACTTTAAATGAGAAATTCTACTTAAGATTTTATTAGTAAACTAAAATTATAATAACTAAATTTGAATATTTAAGGGTATTTATAAATTATCGATATATTTTATAATTAATATAAAAATATAGAAATTTCTAAAAATTCAAATCAACTTTAAAGTCAATTGTTAAACATAAAATATAAATTTTTTAGGAGACTACAATTGCAAATACTAAATAAGGTATGGATGCATAGACTTAAAATTTTCTCATTATTTAATTTTTTTTTATTTTTTTTTGAGAATATTTTATTTTTAGAAAGTGATTTATACACTTTGAATGTGTAGAGATAAAGTTATAATTAAAAATGATAATTTGTCTTAAATTGGACGCACATCTGAGAACGAGTAGTTGAAATTGTTTAAGCCTATTAAACTGAGCATTACCCAACTTGTTGGATCAACTACTTTAAGAAACCGTACCGTACCGTACCGTACTGTCCCAAGACTCACATAACTTACTCAAGCATTCGTCACACGATCAGTCAAACTTGAAGACAACTATCCCCTAAACTAAAAACCCAAACCATATCAGTGCGCTTCTAGAGACGCTCCCATGCCTACTATCAGCAGAACCCTTAGCAAATCCCACGATGAAAGCGGTAAAAGTGAAATTGTAACACTCTCCCTCTCCAAAAGGTCGCGCATGCGGCCAAGAATAAAAAAAAAAAAGTAGAGGAAAAAGCTGCACAGCTGCTACAATTTTCTCCTACAGCTAGCTATTTATTTAATTACCAAATATTTATTGAACATACATTACGGTTAATGTCGAGTTCCAATTCCCATGCGCTCCTTGAAAGGGGGAACGTTGCACGAATGCGTCACAAATTTTGCAATTTGCTTGTAGCTGTTGCAGTGGCAGGAATTACAACTGCAACAACAACAACAACAACAATGTGTATGATTTCGCATACTGTTCACGTAATGCCAAACCCGCCATAACTCAACCTCAACCTCAAAACTCCTCTGTCTTTTTTGCCCAAGATTGGGCTCTGAGCTGCTTAAGATTTTTTTGGGGTGCATTTTTCGCATCGTTCGCCTTCGATTTCCCATCGGATTTTTTGGCACCCTTCGCTTTGCATTTGCCTTCATTAGGCATTTTCATTTGAATTGCGTTGAATTTGCCTGGTTTTTCGCATACCTTTGGCAAATAATAATTTATTGCGTTTCTTGATTTCATCTTCGATTTGTCTGCCTCGCAATTTACAATTTGAATTTGAGGCGCTTGTTTTGTTTGAATACGGTTTTTAATGAGCTGCGTTTGTGGGGTTGATCGAGGGTTTACTGTGGGTTTGAGTCAACATAAATACGTATGGAGTGACATCTTGCTACATCATATCTATATCTTTTAGTTTTGGGTACATCTCTTAGAGACTATCTATAGCTAAATACAATAAAATCTATTTTCAATTTCACTTAGAGGATTAAATCATTATTATTATTATTCTTTGATTTTAAAAGTTCTATTTAAATACGTAATTTATAGTTTGTCGATGACAAGTTTATACTTTTGGGAAAGCTTATTTATTAATTTTAATTAACACTTAATATTTTAGACCATTATCAATTCATACAGCATAAATAGGGATTTACTAATTTTGATTAATATCAATAGAGTGATCAATAGAGAAAGCATTCAAATTTTTCTACAAAAACAAATAAATCCGTTTTTTAACCAACCTAAATTTTATTTATACTACGCATTAAAATGAAATTTATTTAAAGCCAAAAAAATGTGTCTTAAATTGAGTGTTATAAGCTCTTTTTTTCATCGACTTTCTTTGTTGCCCCAGGCATTTTAAAAACACATTCAAATTCAAATATAATACCAAAAAAATCAAAAATTTTCTTCATTTTTTTCTATTAAAGACTTTTTGCTGTGTAACACGCTTTTGCCATCCAAATAAAGCATTTTGTTAAGCTAATTTTTATCCCATTGCGAACAAAACATTTCCAAGCCCAGAAGTTGTTTTTTTTTTATTGTCTCTTACAACTCTGATGTAAAGAAAATTGCCGCCCCAGGCGCTTGTCATTGATAGTCCCGTGCAACAATGACACCAAAAAAAAAAAAAAGGAAAAACATAAAAAAGCAGTCAAAATTATGTTATAAATTATAAGAAAAAAGGGTAAATTCATGTTGAAAATTTCAAGTGTTTTGTAATAAAGCGCACAACTGCCAAGAAGAATAAAAAATACAACCCCAAAAGATCTTCAGAAAAACTTACAATGAATGTCAAAAAAAGCCAAAAAAAAAAAATAATAAGAAGAGAAATAAGTTTGCTTTATTATTTGCTTGTTTTTTCAGTGCGCTTTGTTGTTGTTGTTTTTGTATTTTGTGTTATTGTGTGCAACGTGATGATCATGATACCCCAAAAAAAAAACCCAACTCAACCCAACCCAAGCAAACCCAAAAGCAAATTCAAAGTACAAATTGTGAATGCAACGAAGCGGCTGCAATCCAAAAGAAAACATAAAAGCTAGCAAAGAGTTGAGAAATACACACACCACAAACACACACACACACACACACACACGCACAACCTGGCGCACTCAGTCACTCAGCCAGGCCACCCGGCACCACCCCTTGACAGCGACACCCTGCCTCTGCGTCTGCCACACTGGCTGTCGCCTGCTTGATGCTGATGATGATCTTGGTCCTCCTCGCCAGAAATAGCACCATCTAAAGGCAGCCGGCGCTGGCACTGAGTAGCTAAGTAAACCAAAAGATTTCACACGCCGCGTCACTAGAATTTTTTTTTCATCTCCTATTTTTTTTTTTGCCGTCACCCCAGAGCTCTGGTAGGGGTCGGGTCGGGTTTTGGTTTGGGTCGGTTGATGGGTAACGTTGCATTTTTTACTTAACGCCTTGGCACAAAAAAAAAAACACGCTGCATAATAATTACTGGCGATACCCTTATCAGAGGCGTCGAGAGTGCGAAAAATCGCTTGGAAAAATCTCATTTGAATATGTGCGCGTTTGGGAAAAATACACACACCCAGCCCGAAATTAATGAATATTTTACAATACTTTATGAGCCATGCTTAAAGCGACGCAAAACGCAACCCATCAGTTTTCCAACTGAGCTGAGCATTTGCATAGTTGTTCCAATGAAAAAGGGAAACTAGTTTTGATTGGATGCATCTGTTGTGGTTGCCAGTTGCTGCTCAATAGTTGATAGTACATTAGCCACCTGTGCTGACACTTCAGTTCCAAGAGAGACACATCCTTAAAACGCCAATAAAACCATGTGAAGATATCACTTTTTGTCTGGGAAGAAAGTGCGCAGCTCTAATATACGTGCACTCAGAGAAAAACGCTGTTAGAAACTCTAGTTCAACAGAGATAGAAATCAAGCCGTTTAATTGTTAACCGTGAATATATTTTGTGCTTAAGAATTTTTTGATTTTTGCTTCTTTATCTCTCACTTTTTCGCTCTATTTTTAAGGTTTTACTTAGCTTATAGCATTTAATATATTATTATCTAATTTTATGTTTTCTTTGGGTTTAAACAATCCTTAAATTAAATAAATAATTAAGTTTCTGGATTTTGTTACCTTCATAATTATGCACTTTTAATTTTATATTTTTAAATTTGAAATTTAAATTATAATAAAACGTTCTTTGATTTTTTTAAACCATTTTTTAAAAATAGATTTCGCTGTATTACTTTTAAAGTAAGATTTTGCTAGTAGTATTTTTAAATCCTATCCGTTCGTACTTAATTTCTCTGCTTTGTTTTTTTTTAAGTGTATAGACAATAGCAGGTTGTGATTAATCAACGGAAATGCTTGTCTTAATATTACGTGCCGCTAACCCATTTACAGCAGCTCGTAAATAATATCCAACGAGTAGATTTCTTTTTTGCCTACCCTTACAGTATAATCGATAGACAGAGCCACAAAACATACATATATCTTTATATATATATGTTTTATTTTTTTTTATGGATTCGAGGGAGGCTGTGGCAGCGAAAACAATTAGAATGCCAACATACATCAAGCTCGTCGATCTTAAGTACTCATAGAGCTATCGGATTTCTCAAGTGCTGCATGTTTCCCAAAAAAAAGTTTTGCTTTGTGCTCCCCTTTGACAACTTCATCATTGAGCTGCTCTTCTTGCTCTTCTCTCTATATTCTCTCTCTCTGGGATAAGCTCGGTGCGCAGTTCTATTCCCATTTCGGATGAATTGGTGGAGATGGGGGGTTCATTGTACTCTTTGCGTGACTCGCACAGACTGTGGCCTCATTTTGCTCTATATTCTATGATTTGAATTTCATAGGCGTCATAAATTGAAATTTATGCTGGAACATTTAATAGATTTAGTATTTTTTCTTTATTTATTTCTTTTTTTTTTATATATTCGTCTCTTAATGATTTAGTGTAATTAGCTTGCAGTCTATGCGGCGCTGCGTACCAGGCGCCTGGGGGTTTTACACAAATACACTTATGGATATACATATGTGTATATAAAGATCTTTGTGTTTGCCCAAATTGTTGGGGTGTCGTTTTTTTTGAGACGAGTTCAGTGCGCGTTTTATGATTAAGATCTTTCTTTGAGCAGACTCAAATTGTGCTGGGTTTATGGAACAAGAAGCGGGCGTAGCAAATAAGGAAGGGAGCCGTGCTCAAAGTGGGCTGCTTGTGAGATCATCAACAGCACAAGGCACAAAGGGATTGGCTAATTGATACATAAGCCTGAGAAACACACATTAAAGAAGTGCTTCTTAGATCAGAACTTCTTTTTCTATGGGGGTAGTGCTCAAGTGGGTCAGTGCAGGAATGGTCTTAATTAATTTATACGAGTTGTTAAGAAAACCTAAACTTGGTGGTTCTGAAAGACAAATTTTTTAAAGTCATGCACTTATAAATATACGAAGATAAAAGATGAAAATGTTGTACATAATAAGTAAATTAAGGACCGGAATTTCGTTGATGAATTATTATTCTAATTTAAATAAATAACTAAATTCATAAATATTCACTTAGAATACTATTTGAAGTAAAGAGAGAATTTTAGCATTCTGTAAATTCTGTGTGAATTCTTAAAATAAATTTCGAAAAGGAGAATCTTTAACTACATTTAATAATTTGTTCAATCTAATAAGAAATTTAATCCCAATCAAGCTAATTTAGCTCGCTGTTCAGAAGTAGGACTTTTCATCCGTTATTTTTAATTTATGTTTCAGTGCCGTAAAATTGCAGATTGTGTCTAAAAAAAATAAAAATAAAGAGGAAAAGTCGTAAACATTGGCCATTTGTCTTGGCTCACACGCTCGTCATTGTTGAGGCCGGGAAAACAAAACCGTCAAACCGTTATCCCCGCTAAGCTAAAAATCTATATTTGTTTCACTTTTATAGTTCTTCCTTTTTATGTTATTACAGCTCTTCTTTTTTTTTGACAAACGATTGTGTTTTTGTGCCGAAAAAATCGGGCCCCTTTTTGGGACATCACAATGGAAGCATCCCGCCTTTAACATCAAAAAGTTGAGACAACTTTGAAAGCTGCAGCGACCTTTGACCCGGTTTCTGGCCAACGTTTGACATGCGCATGTAAATGTGCGCGTAATTCCCATAAAGCAGCTTAAGACACTTTTCCTCATCTTCCTCAATACGGAATGCAAATTGAAGCTGTCTCTTTTCCGGGACAAAACACTTAAAAAAGCGCAGGAAAATGCTCAAAGCCTAATGATCAGCGGGGTTGGGTTGGGCTACGAACCAACCAAGAAAAAGATGTATATAAAATAAAATAGAAAAGGGTTAAACACTAATTTACATGCAGGATGGGAGGAAACTGGACCACGATGTGTCCCATTCCCGATTGGCAACATTTTAATTGCCCCTCGAAAGGGGTTGCGATGAATGAAGCACTTTTTTTTTTTAGATTCGTTGAGCTGGGAAAGATGTTGCGGCAGCAGTAGGAGCGGCAGCAGCATCTTGTGCAGCATCTGTGAGCGCGGGTCACGGTCATGGATGCGGCTAATGACCGTGCACAAAGGATGCAATGGACAGGCAGGACACTCGCGTTTAGCGCAAACACACACACAATGCAATCAAATAGCCATGAAGAAAGCAGCATCATTTGCATTTGAAATCAGCTCAGGATCAGCAATAGACTTAGGATCTCTTTCAACTGGAGTGGCCCGCGGACAAGTCTTGTTGTGTGTGTGTGCCCTCTTTGTGGACACTTATTTTGGACATTTTTATTTTCATTTGTGATTTACGCGGATTAGCCCCTTGGGCAAGCTACGGAGGCTGCGTCATCATTTAACGGGCTACTTGACCTATTTTGCCAACTTTCGGCGTGGCCATAAATGTCAGTGACGTCATTAAAGTTTAATAATTTATGAAAAGCCGCCGCTGAATGGGAATAAGAAAGTGAAAAAGAGTTGAGCTCTATTTTTGTATTTGTATATCAGTTGCTATATCTGGTTTTTTTTCTCTTTTGTTTTTGATTTTTCCAAGTGTTTTTTTTTTTGGGGCGGTCGTTGACTGTAATTACCAAAAAATTAGTTTGATTTTCATTTCAAGTTTTACGGGATTTGATATTTTGAGCACGCGCCACAGCCGGAAGTGGTTTTTCCCCTCCATCAACTCCCCTGTGCATCTTTTTGATCTATTTATAGAGAGAGGGAAGATAGTGCGGCTTGCGGGGGCGTTTGTAACAAATTGTGGCAGTTTTGTCAGCGCCTGTGGTTTGTTTTCTTACTTTCAGCAATTGGGGAGCTCTTCACATCAACAGTCACTTATTTCAAGCCAAGTGAATGACAGCTGCCGCTTTGAGCTGTGAAGTACATACACACTTACACACACACACACACACTCACACACACACACACACATCCATGTAATGCGGCCTAATTTTTGTTAAATTTCATTTACAGAAATGCGTGCGGCCGGCTGAATGAAAGCATTGAAACAAATAACAGGAAAAAATATATAAAAAATAGTTGCATGCATTTTGGCCATTTAGACGCATTTCGAACTCAATTAGCACTCATTAGTAAATAACTTTACGGGACTAAGCGGCAAAAAATCACTCAAAAAGCATGCCAAATACCCTCAAAGATACTTAAATGCAAGCTAGTCGAGTGTGATCGACGGGGAGATACCCCTTAGCATATACAGAATATTTATTATTATTAAATTGGGCTTATCGAAGATTGCTTTCCATTGTATGCTAGACTTAATTTGCTGATTATGTTAGTACAGATTTTACATTTTATTATGTTTAAAATTTGTTAAATTTAGATTTTTGTCTTTTACTATAAGCTGCGAAATAAATATTCGACATATTTGCCTATATCAATTCAAAAACTTGAACTTATTTACTTCTACTTCAATTATTTGTGGTCCGATTTAAATGCTAAAAGTCGAATAAAATAATAATTTTAAAAAGATAAATTTAAAACGGAGAAAGTTTAGTTAACTAAAAAAAACGGTATAAGAAATGGGCATAACGATCAGAAATATATATACTTTAAGTCTTGGGTAAAATCAAATTAAATCGGTACAATTTTCTAAAAAATATAAAATAATAAATAATAATAACAAAAAAAAAGAATATTCTCTACAGGGAAAAACTGAACTTTAATAGTACAACTCATTAGGCAAATAATATATGGCTAGCTTTAGTAAACCCTAAATAGATTTACAACCGGAAAGTGATGCTTATCGACTTTTGAACAGGACGAAATAAACAATAAAAATCGTATTTAATTCAATGCCAACAAATTCAGGCTAAAAGTCGAATAAAATAATACTTTGAGCACGATAACTTTAAAACCGAGAAAGTTGAATTTAAATATATAAAACTGCCTTTTCTCCATATTAAATGGTTACAGGGTATAATGAGCAAGTTGCTGAGAAGAAGCTGAGAAACTAACACGCACTGCAACAGATTCCGACTCCGACTCAGCATTCGATGGGGGCGGGAAAGGGGTTTCTGGGCGTAGAGGGAGCTAAACGGAAATGAACATTGACAACGACAATTGCTTGTTATTTGCAAAGCGCAAAAGAAATTCCAGTGCTTCATCAAAGAGACCAAAAAGCCTTGGAGACCGTCCCTCACAGTTGTGGCAGCCACTCACAATGCTGCAGGCCTTTGGGGCAGATGAAGCAGCAAATGTTGCCGGTGCCGGAGCGTAATTATAATTATGAGCGAAGCGGGGCAGCATCATTACTGCCATACGAGAACCGATTCAGAGCCCATCATTGCCGATGATTATCGGGGACGGTGAACGGGAACGCAGAACGGAGAACGACATCATCAGCAGCAGCAGTGGCGCGAATTGGTGCGAAACGCACTTTGACTTTGGACAGCAAAATGCTTTTTGCTCTGCCCAGCGACAGAGTGAATGACAGAATGAGATAGAGATAGCAAAAAGAGAAAGAGAGAGAATGGGAGGTGCATTGGCATCATGCGATGCCCCGAGCTCCACATACCTAATCCCTTGCAACACACAGCTGTGTGTCCAGTTCTGTATTGGAATCCTTGCATGCTTGCCGCAAAACACAAAATGGAAACGACTGTGCAACAGGGTGTATTGATTGGGTGTGCGTGTGTGCGGGGAGTATAACACGCAAAAGTGAAGACAAAACTCATAATATAAATTTAAAAAAAATCTCTATTTAAAATAAAACTAAAAGCATAATTTAAGAAAACGACGTAAATGTTAAAATATGAAAATTTAATTGAGTCAAACTAAATTAATAACTTATTTAAAATAATAAATATTAAGTGTAAAAACTAAATTAGTTCTAAATGAATATTTAATGTCTATATTTTATTATTCTGTGCCCTAAATAATCATTATATAATAATATAATATAAATAATAAATAAATATTAATATATGCCAATATTAAGTAGGTCTATAATAATCTGAGTAAACATTAAGATTTCTACTTAAAAAAGCAATTTTAATGTATTCATCTATCATAAAATAGCCTGAAGAGTCAGCGAAAAGTTTGGATCGCTTTTTAGATTATTTGGAAGCCTCAAATTTGGATCAGATAATAGTTGCTTGCTAACAAATATAGATAGATATAAATGTATATAAAATAAAGCTTGCAAACCTTTAAAATATATTTTTAAATATATAAATAAATATTTATGTATTCTCTGATTACAATTGATATTTTAGGCTTCTAAATAATCTAATTAGCATTTAAAACATTTCTATATCTTGGCACAGTTTGCTTTTTTATTTATAATAAAATATATATATATCTGAGTCTTACTGGTCAAGATATTAAGTTTAAGATGTAGAAGATCACTTTAAATATTAGTTAATTAATAAAATAATGCTATAACTTTGAGACTCTGATGAATTTCAATTGCAATACGATAATAATTTTATAAAGAATAATGAAATGCTGATAAAAGTAGTTGAGGAAATGACATAAAAGTCGATAACGAGTTGGGAAAATTTTATTGTCCCTTCTGCTACATTCTACTCCGTCATATCCAAGCAATATAATCTCTTCGTAGAATTTGCCTCCTGATTACTGGGTATATTCGCAGTCGGCTGATAAATGCGAAATTTCTGTTTGTTCTTATTATTTTGCTGAATGCTTTGTGTGTAATGCAATTTTCAAAGCGCGAGAATTACAGCGAAACAAAACAATGAAAATCGGGCACTCGTCTCGGACTTTGTTGTCTGTCGTCTCCTCCATTGGGATTTGTGGAGAAGTTTTGTGTTTGCAATGAGTCTGCGTCTTGACTTGGCACTGGCGTCTTCTCAATGACACTTCCCTTCCCACCGCCCTCTCCTTATGGTGAAGGGTCGCCCACTCTTGACTGGAGTCGAAGTCGAAGTCGAAGTCGGACTCGGTTGGAGTTTGTTGGGGTTCTGTGCGAAGACTTCAATTTCAATTTAAATGAAAACAAACTGTAGGCACTTTGTATTTATGTATTTTGCGGCATTCATTCAGCTTGTTTGCATCTGTAATGCTTCGTGACTTTCGAGTGTACTTAAAGATACAGATGGATGGAGATGGCCTCTATGTACTTACTTGCTTACTACGTGTGCGATGCAGTTATGGTAAATATATGTACATATATATATATAGTAGTTTATATTGTATGAACAAAGATTGTGCGATATGCCTGAATGGCATATGGTGCTATATACTGATACTGATACTGATATGGAAATGGTTGGGCTTAGCTCAGCCCACGACCTTTGAGACAGTGTTAATTGGTTGTTATGATAGCCAGTTACCAGCCTGGCAGGCAATTCTACATCTGTACATATATATTCTAGGAGTATTCTTTTTTTAACTTCATAAAAATTACTTGGACTCAATTACACGGTCTGTACTTGGTCTGGTAAATGTGAAGGTTTTAAATGCTAAACTCAGAATGCTGTTTTTATATATATACTTTGCAACTTACATGTAATTACACAAATTATCTTTACGCTTCTTTTTGTAAACTTTAGTTACAATATTATACACAGATACATTTTGCATAGCTTGCCAAAATAAGTAAGGATTTTTCAGCCTAATTAAGCTGAATGCTTTTCACATATATTTAAACAGAAAATTTTACAAGCGATAAGAAATATGCAATTATATTTTATATAAAAAACAGTTGTTTTCCAACTAAATCTCTTATAAATGGTTTTTATATTTATTTATTTACATATTACTTGAGAAGTCCACGCAAATAATTTAAAAACAATGTTGTTTATTATTCACAATTCAATTTGCTTTATATGTACATTATTTTAAATTTTTAAAATTATATTACTTGTGTATTTATTTATTTATTCAGTGTAGACTTTTAGCCGTATTACCTTTAAAACAAACAAAAATGCAGTTTAAAAAAATATAATATAATAATAATAATATATAATATAAAATATATTTTTTTAAAGATTTTTTTAACTAGCTTTTATTTTATAAAATTTCATTTATTAATATTATTTTCTTAACAAATAATCTTACTTGGACTCATAGATTCCAATACAGCTCTTAAGTATATATAATAACAATAAGTATAAATTAAGCATGGGTATTTCCAAATGTAAATCTCAACAAATATTACCATAGCTTTTGAATTAAATAATAATTCCAACTCTGATAAAGCTCATTCATAGAATAGATGCCGTTATTTCCAATGAGTAACAATCTTCAACTTATCAGGAATAAAACTCTTGAGGCCACCCAAGCATCACTTATGTATGTATATTTATTTGTCTGGCTTTTTAAGCTAACAGCAAAGCAACGAAAATAAACAAAAATTGGAAATGAATTCGTCAACTGAGAGAAACAGAAAAAAACCATGGGAGAAGGGGGAAGTGCTGACAGGAGCAGGAATAGCGCCTAGTAAAGTGTGAATCAGATCAGAATAAAAACCGAACACGAAACTATTTTGTTTGTTGTTTTTGTTTTTCTTGTCCAAGTGCGTTCCACGAAAGCATCACTGGAATTTACCCCAAGCCGAGAAACCAGCTGACGAACGGAAACAGCGCAGTGCGCAGCGTCAGCCAGTCATATGTGCCAAGTTATTTTGAATATGCAAAAAATATGACAAAAAAGACAAATCGACAGCACACAAACACACACACACACACACATACATGCAAAAGAAACTGAAGCTGTGGCTGAAGACTGTGCTTTTTGTTGTTGCTGTTACTTTGTTGTAGAACACAAAAAAAGAAAAAGAGCGCCAAAATGGAATGGAGTGAAATGAAACGTGCATGGACCAAGGGCTCAACGTCCACGCAAAGCCAACAAGTCGAGCAGCGCAAAAGGCGAGGAGAAACAAGAAGGAGAGAGAGAGAATATTTAAAGATCATAAAACAACATTAACTGAGCCATAGAGCAGCACACCCAGAGAGCGGTAGTGCGAGAGAGAGAGGGGTATGGCTGCCTAGTGATCTTCACATGCGAGTGTGAAATTGTCAAGTTGTTTAAAGTTTACGCAGCATAATTAAATATTTGCCAATCGGCGTTTATAGATGTTGCTTCAGTTGGGATTTGCCTGTATTTCTTCTGTTTCTTCTTATTTTTCATTTATCTAATTTTTTTTTTAGTGTAGCAACAAATGTCGGCGTCTGTTTTAGCCGTGGGAATATTCTAAGCGCTTGATTTTTTTGTTTTTATTTTTATTTTATTTTTTTTTGGTTAAAGATCCCTAGAAGCCAACTGGGGCTCCAACTGGGTTCATAATCGGATGATGATGTTTATTTGTGTTGACAACAATATTGGCGGCATTTCAGGCAGACGCACAGAAAGGGGTTGCCAACTGGACGCGTGGGGTTCAACACTTAAATGTTGATGTGGTTGCCATAATTTGATCGTGTCAAATGTCACTCAATGGATATAAACTAATTTTGGTTTGGGGAAAAACATCTAATAATTAATTATAATTTTTTATATATTCTATGTATTATATTAGCAATTGCCATATTTTATATAAGAGTATTAGACCATCGTCAAAAATATTATAAATTTGTTTAAATTACTTCATGGACTTTCCACGCTTGCAGCCTGCTTTCTCAACTGTCCGTTACAAAATAGAAGGCAGTCGCCGATCTCATCTACATATGTGCGCTCGTGCGCATGTGTGCATGTATATTATGGATGCTGTTGTCCACATACAAGAAACAAAAGTCTCCACAGCTCTTCTAGTCAGTGTTGTGTGTGTAGAGTTGCTTGAACCTTAGAAGCCAACTGAGAGGGGGCTGTTTTTTTTTCTGGCTGAAGCTGGTGGAGACTTGCGGCTTGTATTTATATCGTTGTCGCATCTGTGTGGGGGCTGCAGCTCCAACAAACAAACAAACACACACACACACACACACATGTGCACACAGGCAGTTGTAGTGCATTAACTAAATGCATTGACCTTTTGGCTTGCGCGGCAAAAATACAAGTTTTCCATGTATCTATCACTGCATTGGTATGTGTGTGTGTGTGTGTGTGCTTGTGTGTGGGGAGTTGTTCTCCAAACTTGTCCTGCATCTTTTCTATGCATCGCTCTCGGCACACAGCTCACTGCTCACCATTATGCCCCATTCCAATCTCTCATCTTTCATTTTCCAACGCTGCGTTGGCGTTTCAAGCATTTGATTTGCTCCTTTTTATTTTTAGCTGTTCATTTAGCGTTAAATATTCTTTTAGTCTCTTGTGGGGGCAGCATTTACTTAGTGTGCATGGGGGGAGGGGAAATGGGAAGGGGTGTTAAGTTATCTTGACTGCGAGGTTATCTGTGGCTTGTGACTCCATTATCTAACGGCTTATCTAATGAGTTTTAAATATAAAGTTGGCTTCCTATTAATGTTTTCACTTGAACTGATTTTAGTGTTTTAAGTTGTAGTTAAATATTGATAGATAATCCGTTTAAGTATCTGAATTGTGGTACGTGCTATTATTTAATAAGTGTTTATTTAATATTGGCCACTTATTATTATTTTTACATTTTATTTTATATATTTGACATAATAATAGCTCAAATGAACTCAAAAAACACGCTTCGACAGCTCAAATGAACTTGTTAAGTAACACATGTAAAATAACACTTTTCAGAGGCTCAAATGAACATGTTAAATAGTACTCAAATAGATTCAAATTTACATGTTAACTAACATTGATAGGCAGTTCAATTAAACTAGTTAAATAACATAATCAAAAGATGCAAATGAACTTATTTAATCAAAACTTAAAGAATAAAAAATAAATGATTAAAGGGATAACATTCGCTTGGATAAAATTAGCGAGGCGAATATCCGATCCGAGAACAACCTCATCATAAATAACTCAGAGAAAGGCGGCTTCGGAAGTGCCGGCGAACGTTGGACGCATATTAAACACATGAGTAAATGCTGAAAGCTGCTGCTGTTATTATTCCCACGGGATATGACTGCAAGGCAAAAAGGCAGGCATTGCTGGCATTTCAAAACGAAACCAATAAAACTAAAAAATAAAAAAAAAAACTCGCTGGATATCAGCAGCGATTGTTGCTGCCTGTTGTAGACTAATATCAAATGGGCGCTTGTTTAAGCGTTAAAAAACGCGTTTTGTCCGATAAGCTGAGAGTTTTTCACAGTTCCTCTTCCTCTATACCCTCTCTATCTTACTCTCCCACTCTCTTTCTCTTTGGCTGTGTGCAAACAAAAGCGCCTTTCGCCGTATCTTTTTCATATTTGTTAATCACATAATTTGTTTGGTTTTTGCGGCCGGGGCACAGGCACTGAGAGAGGGACAGGTACAAGGACTGCAAGGACCACCTTGTGACCGCTGGCCACTAATTGGCCGAGTGCGCAAAATGAAAGGAAACAACAAGGAAATCTCTTCTGCACAAAGATATGCACAGGAAGCAAGTGAATGCACAAAGGAATTTATCTTTATTCTTTTCTTTTTTAGCACAATGGCCAAGTAGGATATACGGTGTCCAAATGGCTAGATTGGCTCAGACTGACTGACTGACTGACAGCCAGTGCAAACCTCTGTGGTTTCAGTTTTTTTTTTTATATCCTATCTGTATTAATTCATTTAACGATCCATTATCGTATTGTCGATGCAACATTGTTGCAAATTTGCCGCAGGCTAACCGCAAATAATCAGACAGGAAGCTGTGCATGCAACGCAAGCCTTCAATGCTCATTAATTACACTCAAAGAAAACTCATGTTTTACAACTCATTTGTCAATTTATCCACTGAGCTTTCATACTTTAAAATTAAAGTTTTTCACAACACCTTCAAAGAATAGGCCTATTTCTATTTATATAGATAATTACCGCTTTTATATTGTCATCAAATCTCATAAAAAATTTTAATTTAAATTTCTAGTAGAAGAATTGCCATTAAATATAATATACAACTTGTTTTTGATTATTTTAAAATATTCTTATATTATTATTAATAAATATGTAAATTTCACTGTTGATTTCAAAATTGCCATAATTTTTTCATCAAGCTGTCTCACTTTTAAAACTTGCCGGATTTTGTGAATTTTTCGCAGTGTTGTTGGCAATCACACTTTACTAAAGGCAATAAAAAATTTATAAAGTCACATTAAAAATTATCGATATTTTAAGAAACTATTTCGAAATAAAACTTTCGGCCTTCACTTGATTTGAGTATAAAATTCTTAAGTCAAGGCAAACTCATATTTATTATCAGTGAGCCCTGATTTATTGAACTATCATTGGCCTTGAATACATTTATTTCTGATTGTGGGTGGACTCTAGATTGTAGCACAAATTCATTAGTAAATGACACACATTGTTGCTGCCACAAACAGTTGTGTGTGTGTGTGCGTGCGTGTGTGTGTGTGTGCTTGTGTGCGTGCGTCCGCAAATTAAAGTGGCTTTTAATGCCTCTATCTTGGCGCCCAATTAATTTTGTCCAATAAAATGAAAATTATATGCGTAAAGGGTATGCCACAAATATATATATATACATATTTATATATATGTTTTATACATATTTGTATAGCTTGTGCGTGTGTGTGGCACGAAGGGCGTGCAAAGCGCAGGGCATGAAAAAGATTTGCAGAAATTTTGGCGCCAAAATGCAAGTTGATAAACCAGTTGCGTTGCATATTTTTGCCCCTACAAAAATCTGTGCGCCTTTTTTGCGCCTGCTCTCAGCATGTGAGCGAGTGTGTGTGTGTGTGCCAGTGTGTGTGCGAGTGTGTGTTGCGCTTATCGGCGCCGCCGCAACGACTGCCAGTCAGATAGTCAGACAGCAAGCGGTCTACATCTACATTTATAGCGCACCTCTCAACAAGCACACACACACACTCACACACTCATACACACTCACCACACACACGCATACACTTGTGCATACAACTTTTATGAGTTCTAAAAAAAATAAACACAAAAAAATTGAATACATTTGAGAACTCGAAGGAGAGGAAGCAGGCGACGCATAATTTGTAATAAAGCTGCAGGACTAATGTGTTCCTTTTAATTTTTTATTTTTTATTTTAATTTTTTAATTTTTTTTGGAGCTGCTCGTGCGTCTTGTGTGCCCATTGAGACACGCAAAACTTAGTCGCGTCCCATAAAAATCACTGAGCAACAGGAGAATGAACGAAAAAAAATTTGAGACTTTAAATTTTTCACTTAATGAATCTAAGCGGGGTGAGGTGTGTGTGTGTGCAACACCGACACAGTTGCTGGATAGGGCGGAGCGGGGCGTTGCTGGGCAGAAGGCAGCTCCTCTGTGCTGTGCTGTGCTGTAGATTGGATGTGATCGTTGTCGTCGCTTACTGGATGGCCACGGCAGGTAGGTAAAGTTGTGCAACATTTTTTCCCAGGAACATTTCATACTCTGTTTGCCAAAAGCGAAGTTAGAGTATATCAGGTTGAGATAATGATCTTAAATGCATTCTGATTATTCTTCGATTGAGCAAAATTCTTATAATATCTATAAAGATAAAACTAACGAATTTCATAGCAATTAAATGGCTGTTTCTAAAACATAAGCAATAAACTAATTTTAATAATTTCATGTAATTAACAAATTAAAAAAAAAAACAAAATAGCAGTTAATATAATATATATATTAAAATAAAATGTATAATATATATATAATATATATACTTTGTTTCTGCAAAATTTGAACAGAATACTTTTAATTTTTATCAACATAACATCTTAACTTTTGCTGCCAAAATGGTTATGAATGAATCTAAACTCAAAAATAAATCTTAAGTTGCTGCTGATTACCTATTTATAAAAAAGAAAAAATAACTATTTAAAACCGAGTGTTTTAAAAAATTAGCTGACCATATGATCTTATAAATTCCTATTTTATTTGATATATTTTTATATGTATATTTATTGTATATACATATATGTAAAACCAATAGCAGCTGAGGCCTTCAGCTTGCTATTTATAATTTATTATTTAAAAAAATCTAACATTAAAAATTTAAGATAAGGTTAAACTTATTGTTGGATTAGGTTTCGAAGAGTAGTAAATATGGTTATTATGGTTTGTGAGTGATGTAAATGAACATTTAATTTCTTGATTGTAAAATTGTATTATTAATACGACCAATAACAATGTCTAATAAGCATAAAGCTAAAATAAATACACTAATTTTATACTGTATAATTCTGGGCTTATATAATATGAATATGAATATATATTCTAGTAAATTTAAAATTCGTACTTGCCGAAGATTGATAAATCTTTTGGGAAATATCTATAAATATATTTTAGTTAATTTTGTTAGGGCATCTTATAGTTGAGAACTTGTGATTTTCACATTTGCACTGCAGTTTTGTTGATGTTGTGCCGCAAAACTCCTTATGGAAGCAAACGAGGCGAACTTGTGGCACAGCATTCCATGGGACATCCACCAAAAGCCGAGGCGAAAGCAAAGCCCAAAAAATAATGCACACCAAACATTGGCATCAGCATCGCCGTCGCGGACGTATCAAAGACGACCTAAGTCCATTGATCAATGGTGTTTGTTGTTATTGTTGTAGTTGTTGTTGTTGTTGGTCGTGTTTGTGTTTGTTGCACTGTCTGCTGTCTGGTTAGAAGAACTGCAAGTTACCTGGGCCATTTACGTGCCAGACACATTTTCGGCGATATGTGTTTTTACCAGGCAGTCGAACAGCGTGGAGAAGAAGGTGGAACAGGAAGGAGGAGTGGAGATTTGGACTCCAGGACATTGTCGTCTCTCATATGGACACAAGCGAAAGCTAAGAACCCAGTCCAAACCAGGTTCGGAAGAGGCAAACAAGGCTCTAAGATTGGCAACAGCAGAAAGCAACAAATAACAAATGGAATTTTGCAGTGCAAACTCTCTGCGTGATTAGAGAGCTAAATTGAGCCGCTTGGCTTTTTTTTGTTGCATTGGTTTGTGTCGAGATTTTGGTGTTCGGCTACAGAACTGCCTCCATCTGGTCCCCCCTTGCTGCTGCTGCTGCTCCCAATGGTCTCCCACTCGTGCTCAGTTCAGAATGGGAAGTTCATATTTGTTATCGTGCTTTGCCACGATCGTTATTTGTGTGTGGCTCCTTGTCTGGTTATATGCTTGCACGTGTGTGTGTGTGTGTGTGTGTGTGTGTGTATGGGTGTGTATTGGTGTGTGTGTGTATAGCTGTGTGAAGACCGCCAAAGTGCAGAGGCAAAGCCAACGTTTTGCGCTTTTCTTGCTGTGTGACGCAATTTTGGCGCGAAACTTGGCGTCTCTTTTTGGGCTTTTTGGTGTGTGCCATTGGGGCACGCTCTAAAGTGATTATGTATTCGAGAGGGTGTGTGTGTGTGTGTGTGTGTGAGTATGAATGAGTGGGAGTTATCTTACATGCAAATAACATAACAATTTTAATTCTAAGCAAACTGGTTTGTCTTGTTTGTTATATAATAAAAATAAAAATTAAGTAATTTAAGATAATTTTTTTTTATATTTTTGCAACTGATATTAGTCAGTAGTTCTGTTCCAGTTTCATAGCTCCTGTACCGAACCATCTATATTATTATTTACTCCGAGCTGCAACGAAATTTTATTTTGCTACATAAATATTATATTCTAGATTATATTACATTTTTGGCCTGAAGTTTGTATTGCATTGAATAATATTTTTAATAAGTTAATTGTATTTAGGCTTTAAACTATTTTGTTGAAACTTTGTATAAATTCGCCTTTTGATAAGGGTAAAATAAAGTTCCGAATCGAACAGATTGAGGCGCTATATCATATTGCGAAAGATAAGCTCTTATGTAAATTTTTTTTTGGCTTATTCGAGTGTGGAAAAATTTTATTATAGTTTTCAGACTACTTTATCTTATAACTTTCAATCACAATCGATCAATTTTTTATTGAGTATTAAGATTTATAAGACGGCAATTGAGAGTTTCTAAGAAAGCATGTTTTCTTGTTTATTATTCATATTTCTTCGTAAATTTAGCCTTCACCTGTGCAGGAACTAGTCAACAACACTTCCGTTTCCTCAAAAACACTTTCCTGTCCAGGAAGGAAGTGTCCTTAGCTGCAGTGGAACTGGCTAACTGCATAACTTGTACAACTTGCCAAATCCTAAGTAAATAAATAAAAAAAAAACCAAGAAGAACCAACCACATCCTGAGGGGTCAATCGACTCTTGAGTGGTCTCCAGCTCAGAATCGAGACCGTTAAGCAAAGTTCGAAACTGTCACGCCGATCGATTGACCGCAAAAACCGAAGAAGTTGAGCTGAGCTGACAACGCTGGTAACTCAATACGCTTGAGGACATTGCGAATGGCCGAGGAGTCGACACAACGAAGAGGACCTGTCCCGGTTCTCGGCTTACGTTACATAATCGACTTTTTTGGACAGGGGCGGGTGCGGGTGCGGAACGTTTGACAGTTAAGTCCAAGAAGGTTGCCAAATGCCCGATTTGCCTAAGTGTTGTTTTAGCGGGAAAACACTTCAGTAAACCTGAGTTCAGTAGGCGTGGCACCTGTGTGTGTGTGGTTGTCCCTGACTAACCGTTAATAGAGTTGCCGCTTGTTGCGCAAATCACCGTCATTCGATTCCGGGAATCGTATCGAACGCAAAGTGCTCAGCTAAGGAGGCGCTTAGATTGTCTTTGGCAAAAAAAAACAAAAAAAAACCTGAAGATATTTTAGGTCTGGTGACAGTTTTGGATGGCGATAAACAGAGATAGTTGGTTGTGACATGTGATACCTAAGGGAAAGTGGTCCTTAAGGAACAACTCTGTCCTATCTGTGCATAAATCTAAGCGCAGCACTTGAATGGACACTTGAGCATAAAATTTGTCCATAGATTTTCCAATTTTCTCATCATTGCCAATGTGCGCTGGTCAATTAATGAGCCGGGCAAAGGATCACTGTGGATCGACAAATATCCTGTTGTGCGCACACTTTGCTGCAGTTGACACTCCAAATAAAGTGCAACAACGGCAAAAAGATACTTTTTTTTTACGGCTAGTTATAGATATCCCTTGTTGGGCAGACAGTTTGACATTTGTGGACAATCTGTGCAGCCGCCACGTCCTGTGGTGTCCTCTCCACTCCTCTCCTCTTCTGTCCTGTCCTGTTAGACAAACAACAAGTGAAACTGAGCACAGAGTCAGCTGAGTTGGGCTGGGAAAATTTTTGTTCAATCAGCTGTTCAGCCGGTATATATGTGGGAAAAATTTTGGTGTCCTACAACGCATCTTAGTTGAAGGTAGAACATCTAGCTAAACCTGTTGTTGACTTTTGTTGTTCTATTTCTTTCTGGTGGATCGGCAAACTTGTTGTTGGTGCTGCTAGTCTGGGCTCCTTTTGTGTCCCAGCCCAACAAAGGCCAAGTAAATCATCAAGTGCTGCCGTTTCGTTGATGATGTTTGGAAAAAATCTCTGGCAAAGCCTCTCACATTGCACCATCATTTATCAGTTGTTGCACGAGTTGCAGCGAGTGTGGCAAGTGGGCAGTGACCGAAGCATACCTGCCGTGTGCTGATCTCACGCTAGCCAAACAATAAAGTCAACGGTCTTTGGGCCTTATAGACAGGTTGATAGACACATCCCCTACATAAAATTCTCGTCCCTATTAACGACGTTTTTCTCTCCTTCTTTGGCTTTGTCTGTTACCATTTTTATTTGCCATAGGGTGTTACAATTGCAGAATTATTGTCCTGGGAAGCGGCTCCACCCACGTTTCTTAGGACCACCACCAGGCAATGCGCTGCCCACGCTTCACATCATCTGGCAACAAATGCGCCAAAAAAAAAAGAAATATATCTCTGAAGAGTTCGTCACTTTAAGATACTCTGTGATCAGATTTGAATTCTGCGAAAACTATGTTTTTGAAGTGGGCAAACTAATTTTGTGGTCAATTATGTAACGCATTAAAGAAGTCGATTTTTGATATAGTGATACGGTCCGACAAAATTCCCACTGCTAGTTCTCATATATGGCTAAATCGACTCGTCTAGTAATGCTTTTTATAAAAAATGGATATATTTGATGAGAACTTGCAGTGGGAAGTTTATCGGATCGTATTACTATATCAAAAAGCTCCCAAAGGAACGGTCGGTAGAAAAATTAGACCATTTAGTAAACATTTTTTTATAGATATCCAAATCAAACATACTTTTAATACGTATACCCATATTTAGAATTTGAAGATCAGAGTATTATATCCTATAGTTTCCATAGGAATAGTCAGTCGAATGATGATCTTTTGTAGAAAAAACATTTGTAACCCAAACCAATTTGAAAACCAATTTCATTATATTTTGCTTGTTACATTTTGACTAAAAATCAGCTAAGACGAACTACTAAATCATAAGGTTCCATAGGAATAATCGATCAATATAGTTCTTCTCATATGAAAACCATTTGTGTTTCATACGATATTATCAAGCGCTTTAGTTTTGGTATTATTATTATGCTTTTAACATTTTGATAAAAAAAACTTAGCTTATCAGACTTTTATTTTATAAAGTTTTTATAAAATCAATTAATGTTTTTTTTTTTACATTTTTTCATTTGTACTGAAATTTAGATGACATATCCAGTCTATGACGATCCCAAATCTAATAAATTCTTAAAAAAAAAAAAAAATTCATTATAAAATCAAAATTAGGTTTTTTTGTTATTAAAATTTTTCATTTCAAGTGAAAATATCGAAAATGATTTGACTGTTAGTGTTGTTGCTGCTGTTGTTTATGTTGTTTCTAAATTGTTTGTTGCCTGTCTCATATATTAGCACAACTTCATTATACCCCTCTTGTCTACAAGTTTGAATGGGCAGCGAGTAACAAAAACTTTGTCAGTCTGGACACCCGCTCAATAAGCGAAACATTATGCAAATAGCTGAGAAAGAAAGGGCTGACGGGCTGGCAGTGAATGAGGGGCGTAACGGGACGGGGCGGGCATGCTGAGCGTAAACGGCTCAACAAATTTCAGCATGAGGCAGTTTGTTGCTGCTGGCAGCAGCGATGACAGCGTCAACGTCAACGTCAACGCCAACAGCGACGGCGGCGGCGGCGGCGACGTCGACGGCAGCGCTTGGTGCATAAGAAAATTTTGTCCGTTACAGAATCTGGCGCGCAACGGCTCACAATCGAGTGTGTGTGTAAGAGTGTGCGTGTGTGTGTGCGAGAGTGTGTTTGTTGTGTGTTTATGTTTGATAAAATGCGATATGGGCACATTCTCATTCTCATTCTCAGTCGCTTGCTCGTGCTCAATAAACCCCCCTGCCTGGCACTGTTGGCTGGTGCAATGAGCACAGAAATAGAGAAAGACAGACATAGCGAGAGATAGAGAGAAATAGAGAGAGAGAGAGAGAGAGAGAGAGAGAGGGAGAGAGAGCGAGACAGACTGAGGGAGAACGTGAGTTGGTGCGCGAGCGCAGTCGTCAGACGAGGCGCAACATAAACGAGCATAACGTATTTTTACTGTCGGTGTGGCACGAACACAGAGACACACACAGTAAAATAACGCCGCCTTGCCTTGCCTCGCCTTGGCTTGACTTGCCTGCCTGCCTGCCACACGAGGCGGGCCCCTCCACATGCCCCTTTGACGCACATAGCGTAGAGTGTCAACTTTTAGTCTCGATGTTGAGGCAATAAAAACTGAAATAATTGAAAAAGCAAGAAAAACCCAAAAATATCTTTAAGATTAGATGCGTATGAAAGGGGTCTGAGTCGGTTTGACTGGCAGCCTCAATGGGGGGACTCATATGATTAATGTGCTGGCAAAATTGAAAATATCTATATATATATATATATATATTCTGAGAGCAGTACCACTACATACCCCACACCCCCACAATAAGCGGAAATGAGGAAGTCGTCGTATGGTTTACGTTGTGCCAAAAGAGTTGGGGTGTGATGCTCATTGCTGTATTCTCTCTTGGTTAATGGCAATTGGGGTCTGTTCAACATACGACACAGATCAGCAGCATTGAGATTAGTTTTGGAGTGCAGTCGCATTCGCTGTCGATTCGGGTTGAGCTGAGTTCAGCCGAGTGTAGTCTGATTGTTTAGGGGGAGTACCCGGCTGCAGTCGAGCCAAAAAGGGAAATGGAGTTCGCTTTGGTAAATTTCTGGGAAACGTGCTTCATTGTGCTGGTTTCATTATTGTTAAAGAACGCTGAATTCAAGAATTGGAGAAGCAGAGTTATCTGTAACCAAAGCCAATTTTTTTATCAACTTTATTATTATTTATATTTTTGTTACTTAGTATTAGAAGTGAGGTTCTGATAACAACTATAATTCCGACGTAGCTATTATTATAATTCAAAAATAATTTACCCAAAGCTAGACAATTTTATTTTTTTTTTAATTTGATCAAAATGGTCACCAAATAATACAATTTATATTGTATTTATTATTCAGTCTTATATAAATGATGGTTTTTTTTAAATATACAAGTTTACATTTTCTTTAAATTATTTCAACGCTGTATTGAAAAAAAAACTCCAAAGAATTTTAAATAACATTACACCAAGTAAACTTTGTTGTTTGCTGCAAATTTAAGGGATTCCTTAAGTTTATATAAAGATTTAATCTGAGCTTGCTACTGACGCTTGAAAGTATGCAATATTTTTCTTAAAATCAGTGCAAATTTATGTAATTAAAGCCATGAAAAAAGATCTGTCTGCCAATTGAAAAGCTATTTTCATGAAATTAAGCATATATCCATAATTTTGCTACAGGCAGTTTATATGTCGGAACTGGCCGCATTGAATTACCATATCATATAGCGGCCATAGGACCGATCGGTCAGCAGATGAAATTTTGGAAAAAAAACTTCTTTTTTTTTTTTACCATGATACGCGAATTAAATTTGCTCACCGAAATATTCTAATCGAATTTAACCACTATGCATATTATTGTGGTGCTAAAATTATGAGACATACTCAATATAATCGTACTACTATATATCCTATATCCGATGTAGGAATAATCTATAGGTTTTTAAATTAAAAGTAAAATTTCGTATCTAATTTCAGCTTGCCTTGTTTTATTTTTAGTTTTTTAAAATTGTCAATATTGAGTTTCTATTTGTTCTCCATTGTTGCATAATTATGCAGTAATTTGCAGTGCATTGTTGTCTGTGTGCCTAGCCTCAGCGATAGGTATGATATAGTTCTCGGAATCAAGGCCCATCAATTTCCAATCTAAACCAATGCACGTGCGAATAATTCGGTAATTCGAATAGTGAAGTGAAGTCAAGACGAAAAATGACCTGCTGGCAATGCACATAAACGATGCTGTCACTTGCCACAGTGCAGAGACAATAACACACGCACACACACACACACGTGTGTTTAGAGAAGAGACACCCGGGGAGTGTGTGAAGATTTTTCCCAAAGTCACCTTAATGGCAAGCCGTTTGCAAAGAAAGAAGCAACCAAAAAAATGGGTACAACAATAATAATAATAATAATAAAATAAAATACATAGTCGGTAGACGAGAGGAAGAAGGAGTATTTTGAAAAGTAAACACACCAGGATATCAAGTGTACACAAGCTAAAGACGACACAGTCTCGGATCGGGTCGGATCTCGGATCGGATAGAGCATGAGTTATAAGCAAGTGAGATAGATGCATGCAGAAAGATCTCCAGTTTCTGCACTTGCACTCAGAAAATTAAAAAATAAAAGATGAAGAAGAAGAAAATTGCTTGGGCATTGTGCGACCGTTAGATAGCCCCTAGAAAGAGAGTATCGTGGGAATGGCCATTGTGGAATTGTCTGGGCTTTGTCAAATGTTTCAAGTGTCGCCAGTCGACTTTTGTTGTTGCTGCTGCTGTTGGCTCTGTCGGCTCTGTCCGACTGTGTTGTCTTAGACAAATGTTTCCAAATTTCTGATATTTTTTGTATATACTCTTTGCCTTTTACCTCTCCCTTTTACCCACTGACTGTGCCACAAGGAAAGTGCACGCGTTTACCATGCGTCCAAAAAAAGAAAACTAGAATCTTCCTCAAGTGGTCAGCGCTGGGAACTGCATTGTCTTTGTACGCTGCCACTCTAATTTGTGCGGACACTTGAGCCGGTGAAAGGTACCTCGTAACCCACTCTAGTCCTACTCCTGCTCCGATGGGAAAACTAGCGAGTGTGCAGCTGCATTTGGCGTGCGTGGGAGTCATTTTTGCTCTGGGCAAATTGTGGGCATGACGCAATAAATAATATTGTATGCCGGCCAGGGGACAAATGCCCAATATTACCTATGAGTTTCTCACGATAACATTTGGGTAAGGTGTCAACTGGAATTGTCCAGCGAATGGGCGATTTAGGGTTTGTCATTGCATATTATGAGTAGCCGGATGAAATATGATATTATAAATAATAGTTGAAATATAAATAGAGAAAGTGTGAAGAACTATTGCAAAATATTTTAATTTACTCTTCGATTTGAGTTGATTGTATAATTAGATTTTCGAATTAAAGCTATTTATAATTTCGAATTATATTATTTATAAATTTAGTAAGAGCTTATTCGAAACATATATTCTTGCAATAGAAGAGAAGATTGATTTTTGATTTTAAATATTTACATTTTATAGTATTACCAGTTATTTCAAACATAAAAAATAGTTCAGATTTCAAATGCAAAATATTAAATTCAATCAAGTTGCTTAATTTTTTTAAGGATAATAAATAAAACGTTTTTATGATTATTTCATTTTTAAATAAATTTAATCAAATAAAATATCAATTTCATTAAAGTAAAACAGTTGAATTTATTAAGCTTAAGCAAAATTTAATATTAACTTTTATCTTTAATCTCTAATTTTTATATTTACACTATACAGACTAAAATATTTACATAGAGTTTTTATTTGCTTTGACTTTGGAAACCGCTAAAAAACACGTCCTACGATTATCTCTATAACACTTTAGACTTTAACCTGTTGCAACACCAATTGACAGATAGAAAGATTGATTTATAATCTTTAAGGACATTTACTAACATTTACAACGATATTTCTCCAGCCTATGGTCGTCAAGTTCATTAACACTAAATGAATGTTAAGCTAGCATATCATAAATTATCAATGAAAAAAACTGGAGAGGTACGAAAATCAATGGCAAATATTGCATGAATGAAAGATTGAAGGTGGACAAGGGACGAGCTGTGTGCAACAATGTTGCTAAGACTGCACAAACAATTCAAAGTTTGTTGCACCGCTGTTTGCACGTCCGCAGATAAAAATGAAAAAACCAAAAAATTTCCCTTGGCCCGTCGATAAGGCGGGAATCGGTCGATAGGGCATCCACATATCGCTGCAGATAAAATTTAAAAAAAAATATATATATATTGTCCAGCATTTAAGTAAAAATTGTGAATATTGTGTATGTATGTGGATAGCAAGAAATCAGCATTAGGGGACAAGCTGATAAAAGTGTTGAGCATTGTTTGACAAACAACAAACAGCGGGCGTAGATACTGAATGCACATACAGATACAGATACAAGGTATAGATACAGATACAGATACAAATACAGATACAGGTACAGATACAGATACAGCTACAAATACAGATACAGATAATTTCACAGCCACAGCTACATTTCTGCTGTTTGCATGCAGAAGTGCGCAAACAAATTTCAACTTATTTAAAAGCGCGTAAAAAGTCGATAAATGTCACTTATCTGTTTGCCCAAAGTCAATAACAACAAAAACAAGAAATACAAAAAAAAAAATGCCAAATGAGTCGATCGATCGAGGGAGAAGTGGGGCAAGTTGCAGCCAGACGGTAGCATGTGCTGCGGTTCTGGGCAGCAACGGAAATTGCAAATGCTTGCTAAAATATTAGCGCCAGCTGCAATTGTGTGACGTCACAGCACTTATCGGATCACAAACGCCGCCGCTCCACCCCCTCACGACCCGCATCCAGCAACTCGACTCTGCACTGATAAGGCGTATTTTATGAATGAAAATGATTTTTTTTATTGCCTTTTTGTGTATTTAACAAGCATTTCAACAGCTTTAACTGTTGTTATAGTTGTTGTTGTTGTTGTTATTGTTGTTGTTGTTGTTGTTGTTGTTGTTGCGACTGTTGCTTATCAATGAGCAGCAGTTTTGCCTGCAATCAATCGGCTTGCGTCTTTTGAAGAGAGCTGAGAAGTCGACGTTGCCACTGACCTTGGTATGCATATAATAATAATAATAATAAAAATGATATGTATTTAATATGCACATTATGTATATATATACTTGATTATGCACATTGACATGCCGCCGTATGTGTGTCAGACGTATGTGTCTTTCATGTATTTGCACATTATGTTTTTGGTGGCACAATATCTGGTTTGATCTTACTGCGGAAATGCTTGCGACGTGCCACTTTCAGCAGTAATGCAAAACTTCTGCCAAAATTCGCTACAATTTCACTCATGCAGACATGAGTACACATAATATACATATGTATATATATGTATATATATTTATATATATATGCATATGTACATGTGTTATTTATTTGATTTTATTTACTCTTTTCAATATTTACCAGGCACGGCGCGTGCTCGGGTTTTGAATGAAGCAAATTATGGCAAAAATATTATCGTATAGGGTTCTATATATGTATGAGAGGACATACATACATGCACACATATTTATATTGCCGTATAGAGTTGCAAAATACAAATTTATTTATTTTGCTATTTAAGTTAAATGCTCTACACAAACTTTAATAGGTTCTAGTGAATTAAGAATTAATTAAGAACTTAGAAATTTAAAGATATTGCTTAAGAAAATTTTGAAAGTAGTACAAAGGTTAACACAAAACTTAAAATTAAAGCATTTTTATTTTAAGACTTAGTTTAGCAACTTGATTTTTTTTTGCTTTAGCTAAAATTGAGTTGAAGTTTTAAGATATTTAATTTGTATTAAATTGGTAAATAATTTTAAGAAATTTATTTCTAATACACCTTCCACTCCAAGCATTTGCATAGCATTTAATGTAAAGGAAATTTCAAAATTGTTATAAAGTAAATACAATAAATATTAATCACTAGCTCATAGAATAAACTCATTTGTTTATGTCAACAGACTCAATATTATAGTTAAAAAAAATATTTACTTTATTTAAATATGGCTCGCACTGCCTTAAGGTCAAGTGTTTTTTTTTATATGAAGATATATCTGTAATCCCAGGGATTAGTACAGGATTATTTTTACTTGTTTCATTACGAAGCAATTATGAAGTGCGAAATGAAACCCAAAATATTCATTATTTTATCTGTTATAAAATAATCTTTATATATTGTACAAACTGATTTGCTTGTTTAAATTTGCGTAGGGTACAAAAAATATATTGCTCTCAACTCGTCTTCTATTTGCTGACCGTACATTGACTTACATAAATAATAATTGAGATTTTTTATTTTGCATATTTTGAAATCACACAGCTGTGTCCATTTACTTATGTACAATTCTCAAATATTGATATGATAAAAACTTCAATCCGTGCACAACGTTTCTAAGAATTTTGTCGGCGATCTATAAATAGTTAAAGACACACATTCCGGCGTACCTTTTATCGTCCTGGACTATACTATGTATCTGCTCTCGTATCTCTGAATGGTTTCTGATTTGTGTCTTCTATTGCCTGTTGCCCCAGCGGTTGCAGGCACTCCTTTTTCACTCATTCACGCGCCCAAAAACAAAAAATTAGAAAACCCAAAAAAAAAAATCATTCAGTGAATGGCTTCTTATTCTCAGAAGTGGTAGACACTTAGTTTTCCACTGTCACTAAACGCGAATCCGTTGCCCACAGTGCACACTGTGCCTCGCGGCCACTTCAAACTGGGCAACAATTCTCTAGAGAAATGGTTATTATGCATTCCAATAACAATGCCGATGCTGACCTGTAAAATTATGTGTAGCAATGGCTTTACAAAAGTGTTAAAATTGCGTTTGGAAAATTTTTGTTTAGAAAATATGAATTACAAGGTGTATTCAGGCTTTTGGGTTATGCCTCCGCTGTGCCTCTCAATGTTGCAATGTCCTCGAAATTTAAGAGTTACCTGCCGCTGCGCGCTGCACGCATTTCTTTTATGTAAGCGGTTGAGTATTTGTTGTAGAGTTCACTGTAACAGGTTGCTTAGCTTTGTTCCCTTTTCATTTTAAGTGTTTTACGTAAAAAATCAACTTTTTTTGAGTAGGTGTTAAACAAACGGCAGCTGAAACCACCGCTGTGCAAAAATTTGTCAAAGGCGGCATGCAAAAAAAATGTTGGCAATTTCTATAGTAATATAGAAGTGTTGCAAGACAGAAAAACTGGGAGCTTGCCTAGAAGGAGGCATATGGCCAACAAAGAGATTCCTTTATTAGCAAAGCTGCCGTTTGGCCTCGATAAATGCAGTTTTTTGAATAGCTTCTAGGAAACTCTTTGCCTTGTTTTCTAATTCGCTTTTCAATGTTGGTATTATAAGGAAGAGTTCTGTATTGTATTATGTTATAGTATATATATAGTATATATATTATAGTGAATTCGCAAAGTGTGGAACACAGAAAATAAATCGTTCTATAATTTAGAATATTGATGTTAAACTATAAAAATTATACGGTTTTAAGAAATTTATTTTTAAACATTAAAAAAAATTACCTAAAATTACGACTATTTTGTTTTTTCTTTTTTTTACTTAAAATTTTAAATATTTTTTTCTTTTCTTTTTTTTACACATATTTGATTTAAATATAGAAAAACTGTGCTTATTAGAAAATTAAAATTTAAGACTTTTTTTTTCTTCCTTTTTTTTACACACATTTATTAAACATTATAAAAAAGTGCTTAAAATTGAGAATTTTTTTTCTCCTTTTTTTTTTACACATTTTGGACTTAAATATAGAAAAACTGTGCTTATTAGAAAAGTTGAGACCCAAAAAAAATAGATTCTAGCTCTTCATTATTAGGTTAATTAAATGCCACCGTCGTAATATTTGCCTGACTCTGCCATTCCCTTTCAATCTAGAGTTGCATGCAGCAAAATGCTGTTCACCTGCCTCAAAAAAAAAAAAAAAAAACGAGGGACATTTAGAAACCAATTCCATACAATTAATAACAATAAAATTACGCTAAAATTGCAACAACACAACGCCTCCGCCCCGTTTTACCATTAATAGACAACAACAAGGACAACAAATGAGAGGAGATAAAGGAAGCATTGTTGGGATTCACAGATTCACTTGCTCTGTGGAGGACAATGGGTGCGAGTGTATTCAAAGTAACTCGTAGCTCGTAGCTCATTGAGAAGTGTCACATTCGAAAAGACTCTATATGCAGTCTATATATATATATATATGTATAATGTGTAATTGTATCGATGTGCGATACAATGGGCGTAGTTGCGACAACAGCAAACGCACTCGACTCCTGGTTGCACGTGCGTGAGGCAAACAATTGGTTAGCAAAATGCAATTGTGTCATGTAGTACACGGATATAAACTGGCCACTGTCCACTGTCCACTGGCAAGTATCTCTCTAACTGGGTGTATGGAATCAGCGATGTGAATATTTCTAGAACGTGATTCTCTTGTCTTAAATCTTTGCTTTTCCCTTTTTTCTCATTTTTTTTTTGGGTTTTATTTTTATTTTTGGGTTTTTTTTTTTAACTGAAAAGTTGGCGCATTGTTTGGCCAGTTCATTATTGGGCAGTCGTTTGTGTAGTTAGGTCGGCTCTTTAGCTATTGTTCCAGCATGGAGCGCATTTTAAGACACGTTCGGGCCAATGCCAGAACATGGCCACGTTTTTGCCGCCAAAACCGAGAAAAAAAATAACTTTATCTTTTGGATAAGTTGCCGAGCTTTGCCTGCGGTTGACTGCCGACGTATATATTTTTTGGTGCCCGACCATTAAACTAATTTATCACCAATATAGCGCAACTTCTAAGGACCAAAACCGGGCAACGGGACACGGGACACGGAATGTAGACAACCCTTGGTTTGTGGGAATCCGGCCGGGTTTTCTAGGCTGCTGGTGCAGTCAGCGTTTTTCGGCTTTTGTGTGTATCTATTTACCATAATGAAAACATTTTCAAATGTTTTATGCAAAGTTGTTGCAGCCTTGAGGTGACCTTAGCTCAACCTCAGCGCTACCCCGCGGCGTGCGGTGTTGCCAAGGATGCGCGTTCCTGTATCCTGTATGGGAATTGCAGCTACTACAGATATTTATATATATATATATATGTATGCCAAATACCGGTTCTTAATTTGCTAGCTGAACTAGTTTCCCCCTTAACGCATTGGCCCTGTCATTATGTAGATTTCATGTTGGGTGTTATATGCCCTACTCCACTATTCCTCCCCATCCCAAGAAAAAAATATTGTACATGCCTCTTGTTGTTGTTGCTGGTGTTGTTGATGTTATTGCTGTTATTGCTGTAGTTAATTCGAATGTTGTTGTTGGGTCATCAACTATAGATTTTCTCACAGGAAGTATGAACTGGCATTGCCATAAAATTCTGGAAAGCACAAAGACGAAGACCAACTGATAACGATCCAGCGAGATCCACACAACAAAAATTGAAGGTAACAAAAGCGGCAAATTGGTTTGTGAAAATCAAAAAGCAGACAGTGAATTATATATATATATATATGTATATATATATAGCCATTTGCCCTAACTCTGGCCATGTTTGCACTGGCCGTTGCTGACTTGTCTTTGAGTGTCTAAGCCGCAGGTACAAAAATGATTAACTTCAATGCCGCCTCGGTGGATGGATGGCACACCGCAATTAGTACCCTCTCTAGCATCCTAATAAAATGGAAACTAGTGCAGTGCACAACCCCAGCAGCTCTGATAATGGCAAAAAAAAAAAAGAATTGCGTCGTCACAGGTTCATCCACAGATCCTAAGATCCTTCGCTGAATCAAACCAAAAATGCACTTAGCCATTAGAGTTTGATTGTTGTGTGTATATCTATGTGTGTGTGTCTGTGTGTGTGTGGGGGGCGAAGGCAGCATTATTTTTAACATCAAACAAATAAAGGTCAAAATACAAGTTATACAAGGTAAGACAAAAAAATTAGTGGCTCAGCTGAGGATCGTTGTTGCAACAAAAAGGAGCTCGTGATTTGTTGCAAGATTTCTGTGTAAATGGCATAAAAAACAACACACACACACACAGAGAGAGAAATAATCAAGCCAAGGCGAGGCGACAGGCCGTGGGAGCGATGTGGCTGCTGTTAATGGCGCAGTTCTTGGCATGATGACGACCTCGTTCCCGTTCCTCGTTCCCGTTCCCTCTCCACTTTTCGTCATACTGGTCCACATCGTTCGACAATTAACACACACAAACATCCTTGGGAATGTCGAGCAGGGGCCTACTTTTTTATGAATTGTTCATAATTCTTGTAGTTTTTTTTTTCTGCTACGCTCTTTTGTGGCCAAGACTGCGGCTCAAAGGCAAGCCGACATACAATCAAAATCAGCTGATTTGTAGAGCTAAGAGTAGGGGCGGGGGAGTGCGGGATTAATTATGTTGACAGGTTGCTGCAGTTGAAGTGTCCCCCCAAATTCCAACTTCCATGAATGGACAAGTGTAAAAATGTCTCCTGGAAATTCGAATTAACTTTCTATTGAGTTTTGGCGTTTCCAGGAAATCCCTTAGCTGAGATATGCCTTAGGGTTCTCAAAAGGGAACCAAAACACAACTGGGCACGTACACAATTAATAGAAAACGCTGGGAAAAATCAAACAGCTCTAAATAATTGCATAAATTCCATTTTGACTCATACAAATTTTTTTCGCATAGGAAATGATTTTGCAATATCACTAAAAAAAATTGCACACAAATATTTTCGCCAGAAATTTACAAATATTTTATAATATTTCCGAAAAGACTGAATCAAAAATCAAGCCCATTTCCCCAGTGGCTAAAAGAAACAGTGAATGAAAACTGTTTAGTAACGGGCTAAAGATTTTGCTCAATGAGCCACAAAACAGAAAAAAAAAAAAAAAACGTTGACAAGACTGGCTCAATGCAAAAACTCAGCTGGCAACAGTTGCGTTTGAATGTCGCCTCAGGTGACAAATTGCAAGGGCCAACAACAAGTTGCACTAACCGTTAACCAAGGCCTTTTTCTTTTTGGCCAGGCACGAACACTGAGAGACAGCAGGCAGTCAGACTGTTGCCGCAATCGGTGTGAATGACGCGGCAGGTTTTGTGATCCGGCCAAAATGTGCCATTTCGCACCTACATAAAAACCAACGTTGATGTGATTTACTCTTCACCGCGCCCCCCTTCAGCGACCTTCGCTTTGCATTGCATAATTGTTGACTGCCGCTTTGGCAGGCCTTGTCTAATGTGCGATTTCTACTAAAATTGCCATTTGCATACACTGCACATTTTCAGTCAATTTTACCAATTTTCACACATGCCGCATGCAGTCGACCGAAAGGGTCAAGGCAATTGGCCACAGGATGTGCCTCATAAAGGATATCGACAACAATATTTACATAACAATTTTTGGCGCGCTAAAAATCAGGACTTCCTGCGTGTGTGCAACATGTGCGGCATGCCACGTACATCCTTCCTGTCGACATGTCACGTGTGTGTGTGTTTGCCAGTTGCCACCCACGTTATGCAACCAACAACAACAATGCCAAAAAAAAAAATAGAAAAAGAAAAACACCTCAAAATATTCTACAAGTGTTGCAAATGAAGTTGTCGACAAAGCCGCAAATTCCTTCTCACGCCCCTGAAATTTGTATCCACTTTTTGTATTTTTAAGAAGAAATGTATGACTTTAATATACCCCGTATTTTGCTTACTAATGAAGATATATTTGTGAGGAAATTTATAAGATAACAACGAAAATGATATAAACTTTTTAAGACATAAACAATATATGCAAAATATTGTTTAAGTTTAAATGTTTCCATTTAAAAATATAAGCAAAAAAAAACTAAATTTTAAAATAATATTTTAATTAGAAAGTGTTTCAACTGATGCTGATAAAATTATTTATCCAAAGGGACTTTCTTAAATATGCTACATATATACACCAAATCGTATTAAAAGTGTAACTCCCTTCATATAATTTTAATGTTTACAGGGTATAAAGAGAGCTCCGCAAATTTGCAAAAAAAAGTTGTTTATTTCATTCATGAGATGAACTCATTCAGCCAACGGAATTCATTGGAAGCGTCGTAAAAAATACTCATCTACCATAAAAATATATATATATATATATATATATATATTTGTATATCTACCGGCATTGTGCGGTAACAATGAGTCCGAGGCAGGATAATAAGGACAGAACTAGCAAATCTATACAAGTACTTCAGCAGGAACAATGCTTTGAGCGGCGGTTATAACGCGCTGAATCCTCAGGCAAATTTAAAGGACATTCGACCAAGATATTCTCACGTTCATTTTGCACACGCTCTCTCTCTCTCTTTCACTCCTCATGGAACACTTGGGTGCATGTCTTAAATGTGTTTTTTTGCGGCATTTTTTAATGTTGGCTAAGGCCCGGCTTAAACCTCAAGTGACCGAGGGTTTGATGAGCTCACATTTGCAAAAGGAGAAGCGGATGCGCCGCCACTCGGGTGTTCCTCATCATCAACGACATCATCATCTGACGATCATCCGGATATAGTTCAATATAATTTTTATTATTCTCATTTTATTTTCGCAAGCGTCAGTCGGTGTTTCTTTTTTGTGTGCAATTTTCATGGAATTTTCAACACATAATCGACAGATAATGCCGTTGATTATCTCAGGAATTTCTATAGTTTTTTCTTACCATTTTTTTTTCATTTTTTTTTTTTGTATCCTTGTTGTGCAAAGTGGCGCTGCCGTTGTCCTTCACAGACGTGGCTTCCGTTTCATATTTCCTACAATTGGTCGGCGCTGTGTGCGGCCGGACAAATAGTGAGAATCTCTGATTTTTGAGTCCGGTTTCTTTTATGGGGCCAAATGAATAGCTGACTGGAAATTCTACGCTTGGAGCAACAAGTTGTTAGATAACAGTTGGCAACACTGTGGGAAACTGCACAAATTGCAACTTGGCATTGTCTTTTATTAGATTGAGTTTTAATGATTAATAAAAAAATGAGATGAGAACCGTTTTGAAAGTAAATTGTGTTGGTGTCATCTTTAGCTGATTTAAGATTTTATTTACAATGCATATTATATATATATTCCGTATTTATAGAAGAGACTTTAGCTACTATAACAGTTAGCTTAAGGACTTAGACTATAAGTTACTTAACTCTTAATAGTATATACAAATATATATATATAAATTGCTGATATTTTGCTGACATTTTAAAACAATTATTACATTTCAGATTTGAGCTTAAATATTTCCTTTAAATGTTTTGAATTGATACAATTTTTTTAAATTTGTTCTTATGCGCTGCAATTTTTTTATTACAATTAAAAAATCACATCTATATTTTTATATTTAAATATATTTTTTTTAAATTGATATATTAACATTTTAAAGGAAAAGTTTTCATTTGAAAAATTAGAAAATTTAATAATTGTCACACTACACTAAATAAACAAAATGTTTCTTTGACCAACCTATGTTCACAAGCTGGGAAAGATTACGACAAGACTCACATGAAACTACTTTTGATCTGTTGATTGTTGACATTTATTTAAATTCACAACTAAACAGCTTAAGCTTGACAAGAAATTTAATTAGATTGCATATCTGTGCAGACTAGTTTTTTGTTCCAGTAACAACCCCAAGAACCCAGAACCAGGGAATAAAAAGAACCCGCATGACAATTTTTTTTTTTGAAGCTGGTCAAAAAACCAGCCACAAGCTTACAGCAATGCATATAAAGCTATGTAAATTATGAAAGTTGATAAGCATGTTTCACTCTTCCAGGAGTCCGTGTCTCAGTTCTGAGTTTGAGTCGGAGTCGGAGTCGGAGTCTGTGTCTGTTTTTGTGTCGTTGTTGATGAAGATGAATGATGTAATAATTCCATCATAAAAATGCCGACTCACCCAACATTTCATATGCAACCTAAACTGACAGCCTGGCCAGCCCCGAGTGTCAAGGGGTTGCTTCTCCTCCCCAAATTCGTCCAGCCCCTCGCCTCTGCAGCTTTTCTGCAAAACGGACTAAAAGCTATGACTAGATTTGTGGCCTGAGTCTGGAGGCAGCTGCCCAGCTCTCTCTGCCATGTTACAACAAGTTTTTACATTAGCCACACAGTGCAATGTGTAGATACATTTTCTCAATTTTTGGAAAACTGGTTTCGGTTTAACATAAAAACTCCGAGATCCATTTACATTTATTGTACTTAGGGACGAACAATTCATTTTTCTAAATGCCAGCTTTACCACTGATTTTGATTGCCTTCGAATTTGACTGTTACTTTGGAGAGTGAGAGAAAATGCGGGAGAGAGAGAGAGAAAATCCATTAGCAGACTCAGTGAAGCAAAATCCATCATAAAAGTAAATCTTTGTTTACCTTGACCCTGCCTCCACATATATATATATATGTAATTATATATATAAATATACAGACACACACACATGTGCTTAGCTAGACTGTCCGGTATCGGATCGTGCATCCTTTGGATACTTGTTTTATATGTTTTCTTCTTCTCTTTCTCCTCCTTCTTCTTCTTCTTCTAGTTGCCCTCGGCTCACCTTTCGATTTTTTACAACTTTGTTTTCAACGTCGATGAATTTTTTTCTGTTTTGATTGCGCTGTTCGCTGTTGTTGTTGTTATTTTTATTGTTGTTGTTCTTCTTCTTCTTGTTGTTGTTGTTATTGTTGTTGTTGTTATTGTAAAGTCAAAGTGTCGAATTGTAAAGATCAGTCACCTTTTGCTTCCTAGGCAATCGTTGCCGTATCCCATAGATACATAAACATTAGCATTGCTATTCTTGTTGTTGTTGTTGATATACCCTTTAAATCTTAATATTATTTAAAAAGGGTATAATGAAGTATTATTAATATAGTACTGACTAGAAATCATTTTAATATATATAGTATATGCTGATTCTGAGTCTATATAGGCATGCTTCTCTGGCAGACCCCATCCTTCATACTATAAGAAAATGAAAATTAAATTTTGAAATGTAGATTTGCAAATTGTTCATTTTATTTTTGTTTGACTGACAAACAGTTAATAATTCTTTACTACCATAAAAAGCATCCTGGCAGGGCTATTCGATCTTGGAGGCGTAGGAAGTTCAATATATGTTCTTGTAAGAACTTTCCTTATAAGCGTTTTCCCAAATTTGCGCTTATTAAAGGATTCCTTGAGTCGGGCAAAATTAATATAGAGCCAAACCCTCTCCTGCTGCGGATTATCATTTACTTTTTATAGTACAAACACCGATTAAGAAATAGGGATAATTATCGATGTGCGACACCTAAACATTTTCGTATATGCTTTATTTATTTTATTATATACTAACATTAAGTAATAAAGAATTATCGATAAATATCGCTCACCAATAGCTACATTTTCTAATTTTGATCAGATATGTAACTTGGAATGTTTGTAGCTGGGTACACGGCATGTACCAGTCGAGCACTCCCGACTAGAGCACTCTGGATTGTTGTTGTAGCTGCTTCTGCCCAATGGCTCGTACCCCTTTATTATGCCAGGCATGTCGCTCTAGCTACGCCGATTGTACTCGTATCCGCTCGCTGGCTCAACTAGCATTTTTACTGTGTAATCATGCTTAAGCCATACCTCAGTCGAAGTCGTCGTCGCAGTCGCAGTCACAGTCGCCGTCGCAGTCGCTGTCCGCGTCTCTGTTGCAGTTGCCGTCGCCGTCTCTCTCTATGTCTAGTTGCACGCTTATTTATTTGTTTGTTGGCTCCAAACTGGTACTGGCATCCATTGGCCTGGGGTCTCTGCCTGTTTTGGTCTTATCCAGAGCCCAAAAGTACAGTCCTCGCACTGTTTTTCCTGATTTTTCTCCAAGGGGCGCCCCTTCATGTGTGTGTGTGTGTGTGTGCTCTGTGTATTGTTGTGGCTTGACACGCAGCCAACTGGTTTGTCTAGTACGAGTATCTCCTCATTTTATTGCCCACCTCCTCCCCCGTCTCCCCTTCGCCCATGTTCCTCTTCTATTTCTTAGAATGCTGTTTTCCTTCTTGTCGTATCTGGGCGTTGATCAAGCCTTGGACTCAAGTCACCAAGTTTATTTACCTCTCGCCACAGGTTGTGTGTACTTTCCTCGTCCAGGGAACCAGAGCCCAACTTGTAGGTTGACAAAAAAAATAAAATGCAGAATAATAAGAAAACATTTCATAAGCCGATTTGTCGTCAAATGAGCGGAAGGAAGTTCTAAGCAATGATGCGTTGAAAATATTAAAGAGTTGGAAAAAAATCAACACAGAGAATCAGAGTATCGGAAATAAGGCTTAATTGAGAAACTACAAATTTCCACAGGTAGTAAAAATTGTAGATTCATGTCTTTTAATATGCTAATGTTAGCTGAGGAATTTCTATGAAAAATTAACCCTAATAAAAAAAGGCATTAAGCGTTCGAACTGTCTTCCATAATAAATGTAGTTGGCTATAATGGGAATTAGAACTACTTAATTAACTACTTCGTAAATTTAGAGTAAATATAATATATAAGTAAAATATGAATTTGATTAATTGGAATTACTATTATCATTTTATTTATAATATATTTTATTCCGTTTTCTAATAATATTTCTAAATATATTTTCAGAAGAAACGTTTTATTTAGATATGAAAATTTTATGTCAAAAATTTTATATATATTCCTTTTTGATAATAATAAGTTCTACACAAATAATCCATACATCGACATATCCAGCATCCTTCCAAAACTTATATGACATTCTGGGTTATAATTAAAATATCAAAAGTCTGTTGTCAAAGATGAACAATTCATTTTTGAAGATAGCACAGCTTAACTAGGGAACTCAAGTGTCTTGGCCCACACAAAAAGCCAACTGGATTGAGCTGTTGCATTTTATGGCTAATTGATTATAATCTGACCGCCATCGACGTTGGCCAAAAATCAGCACACAAATCCGTATACATTACGGGAAAACGAGCGGAAAAGGACACAGGCAGCCAAATAAATGCAGAGATATCGCGATAAGACCAAAACATTTTGCGCATCATCATTATCGGGATGCCACGTCTGGCATAGAACTCCATTTGCCGGAGTGGGATGCCCGAAACAAATAATAATTATTATTGCAAAACGCAGATTAGTTGCGCCCGAATGAAAGTCGTCCGACAAAATAAAATATCAATGGAAGACTCAATTTTGTTCCTATCTGAAGTCTCCTATCTGTCGAGTTGATAAATGCTTCAGTGCACCGGACTGTCAACAAAAGAGAAACCTGTACGAAGATCTCTAACGGTCAACACTGCACCGGCATCCATCAGCTGACTGCTTCAGATACATTTGTATCTGTTGCACTTGAGGTGCAGTCGAGCGGATGATAGCATCTATACCAAATTTGTTTTCCAAAAAATCCATATGTACTAGTTATCTAGGGTAGCACACACACACACACACACACGCATACTTAACACACTGGACTAAAAAGGAAACCTTATTTTTGGCGCTCTTTTTTGTGTGGATTGCTCAAAGGAAAGGATATATATTTTTGTGAGGTCTTTGAAAAAGGATTTTCCGAAACAAACTGTTCATTTTGCGCGCCACAATCAAAGGCAATAACTCTGTGTGTTTGTGTGTGTGTGTTGTGCGCATTTCGTAGTTGGTATCTTAAAATCACATCATGACCGCTGGCCAGGCTCAAAGAGCGGCTTAAGATTTTCTAGAATTGGTTGTGGCATGTGGATGTGTGTGTACGTGCTGCTAAAAACAATATTACACACAGCCACACCCCACACACACACACAAACACACACTCACACACATACGCATACAGTTACACTTGCTTTATATTCATTAAGGATATGCAAACAAAACAATATGCAAGTTAGTTATGAGTAGAAACAAAAGTCCTAAAAACTATGCAGAGCTCTAGCAATATTTTCAAGTTAAAGTCGGCTTATCCTGCGCATCCTTTTGCGGGTCATCCCTATTGTAAATTGATTAAGCAAACTGCAACTTTGGCTGTTCAGTTAGCTGGCCGTTGATTAGGCACAGCTGTGCCACACCCAGGTACAACCTGGCAAACCAGATCTCCGTGCTTGACCACACACACAAGCGTCTGGTCATCTGGTCATCTGGCCATCTTCCATTTCCATTACTCTGTCCATTCATTTGGAAGCCTAAATGTGCGAAATGCTTTTGTGCACACATGAGATGATCTCATTTTTGTCTAGCGAAAGAGTAAAAGATCTACAAGCATCCAGCATCTGCACTTATTTTTCCTATTCCCTATTCTCTATTCCTGTTCCCATTCAAATCATATTGATCCATGCCATTGAGCAATATGTCGTCAAACAGTTGCCGCCCCTAATCTGAACTCGGTTTTTGCTTCGTGCTATGCAAATTACGCACAAATTGTGCACTTTCCTGGAAACCAGATATTGTTTATGGCATTCCTCACATGGCAAGTTTCTTTGATTTTTTTTTTTTGCACAAGTGTTAAATTCAAGTATTGCCCGGAAGTTTTTATGTTTTTTTCTCGAGAAGTGCCGCCTTAGTTTTTCAACAGTAGCTGACTTACGTAATGTTTACTTCAAAGATTTTTTGATTTCAGTTTTTATTGTTTCAAAGCGGCCTTCTTGTAAAGTCCATGTTAATGGTTTTTTCACACTTTGCCGCTAAAATGAATAGGACCAAAACTATGCCCAGATCAAGTCTTTTAGTATATTTCTGTATATATATTTACATGCAGAGTTGTGAGGAGCTCATTGCTTTTGTCTTAAAAATGTATTCCATTTTTGTAGTAGGTGTTTTTACACAGAATTCAGTAGGGACATTTGTTTGATATATGAGCAAGTGAAGAGCTTAAAGGAGTATCAAAAAATGGAGTACCTCAGTACATCTAGTATCTGATATTATTCCTAGACTTAACCATCTTTAACTCCCTTAGTTAAGCAACTTTTTTACTTTAACAGCATTTGTAAATAGAGTTTTAACAAAAGCAGTCGGCACATTTGAGCACATTGTTAGAGCCAAGTTCGGCCCACAAACAGTACTTCAAAGACGGCCCACACTCAAATGGAATATTGCCACATCATGCGAGCATGTTAATTGCCTTTTGCAGAGTCTCAAAAAAATGAGTTGTAAATGAGCAAAAAAGCGGTGTGCAAAAATTGCTAGGATACACAATTCATTGCGGTTTGCTATGGTTTATGCAAAAAAAAAAAAACAAATGTTGGATTCCATCATTAATTACCCTTTTTGGGCAAGTTAAAACAGGCCGACACGTGCATTGTAATGATCATATCATCAGTGAGGGAATAGGAGTACGGCGGAACACATCATCAGCATAGCGGTAACCAATCGATTTGACAGCAGGCAGTAGCTATGGGGAGTGTGTCGTCCTACCAATCCTACCAATCTGTAGATCAAAATCAGATATTTTATGCACACGCCTCGTTTCGGCCGTTACTCCTTCGTGAAAGGACCACATCGAAACAAGCCGTGAAATTCATAAATCCAATAGTTATGAAAAAGCAATTATTTTTTATAACGACTCACAGATTATTGGTATGTATCCCTATGTATCCCTATTCCAAATGCAACTGGTTGAATGACCTCGCAAGTGATTGACCGTTCGGCCCCGTGAGAAATGTGGAATACAACCCTTCATTAGATCAGTTTTGAAGAGGTTACATAAAAATTAGATGATTGTTTTTGAGTGTGTCATTAAAATTGACTGTTTGACAGACAGACAGAGGAATCTAGAGAGAGAGTTGGCTCTACATGGTTTAGAGGAGCAATCGCCTGGCTCAGCAATTTTCCGTTAAAAATCAAAACATATAATTTTCCCCTGACAGCGCTCAGCAGTCAGTGTGCGAGGGAGATGGCAGATGGAGGACAGGTAACGAATATCAGTGCATAGAGGAAAATCCAATACATACAGGTAAATAGACACACGACGTGGCAGAGAACAATAGAACCTGTTTGCAGGGGAAAGTCCAACTGGAAGTCAGAGGCCCATAAGAGCTCGTCGAGATTTCCTGCAAAGAAATGGAAAACAAACAAGGCGAAGGCAAAGCAGAAGGCAAAGGCAGAGGCAGAGGCAAGGCGAAGGCATAGATGAAGCCCAAAAAGGAATAGAGAATAGAGTAAATGGAAATTGATAAATGCCTAGAAAAAAAAAAACAGGTTGAGCACAGGTACAATGCACATACATAGCTCTTTTGGAGTAGAGGGTGTGCAGGGGGGGAGGAGCCAGTGGCTGAAGCGCGGCCTGCACGTGGACGCCGCTGAGGATCGGCGTGCGATGATGAAGCCTTTTCAAGGCGCTTTAACGAGTTTTGTGTTTTGGCCCCTTAGGAAAACAGAGAAGAAGAAAAAAAAACGTAATAATAAAAACAAAAAATGAAACGAGTTAAGAGTGCCTGTGGTTTAATGGGGGTTTGGCTTTTTCACAGATTACCAAATTATAGAACCCATTCTTTGAGCCCAAACAATGAGACAAAGAAAAATGTGTGATGTGGCTCTGGCTCCAGCCTGGGAAAAATCAATGCTCCAAATGCGCATTTATTGAAGTCAGGCCATAAACAATGACCTACGAAAATGTAGCTAGGGATGAGCCCTAAAAAAAACGAATCTTTATTTTTGGGGGCGATGATATTAAAGTATTTTTATTCTCTTGCAAATGGAATTTTAATTAAAGATTGTGATACGCATTGAATAACCGATCTTCGTGGTTTTTATTTGTATTTTTATGTAGATTTAAGGGTTCTCTATAATTGCACAAAATATTTTAAATTAACCACTTAAAATAGGCATAAGTAAATTGAAAATATCATTTGCATTTGCACGATTTTGTTATTATTTACTTTATGATATTCTCAAAAAAAAAAAAATGCAACCAAAAATTATTCATGAATGGAAAAATATTGTAATAAAATTTGGCGGGTGTTTCCTTTGACTTTCAAACTTTAGGATACGCTTTTTAACAAGTTATCAGTTTATATTCATCCCGAGTATATTTTCGAATATTCATTTCGAATTTAACACTTCTTTCTTGGTTGTAAAATAAATAAAGAATTGCAACACATGTTGTCTGGACATTGCTTTGGATTATATGAGCCGTAATTCCAAAGTCGACATAAACAAAAACCCAAATGAACAATTTATACATTTTTACTAAAAAAAAAAAAACTAATTCCGATGCTGACGTTGTCGCGACTGCATCCAAACAATAACAAGGATCGCATCCTGCTAATGAGCAGTCAGCAGTCAGCCGTCCAGCCCAGGACCTAGCTAGAGTTACTTGAGATTTTATCAAAACAAAAACGACAGCCAGGACATCAATTGGTAGCCTTGAACGGTTCCCATTTGATCCTTTCTTTCTTATTTTATTTTTTTTTTTGTTTATGACTACGTGTTTATTAAATAGGCGCTGGCTAGCTTAGTACCCCAAATGTCGTGTAATTCGAGAGTATCGGTGCGGCCTGGACCATTGAAGTGGTCAACACGTCAGAGGGGCATCTTCAGCAACATCGTCATCGTCATCATCATCAACTTTGACCATATGCCGTCAGTGATTTACTGTTTTTTGGTTTTGAACCTGATCCCAAAACTGAACCAGAACATGTTTTGCATGTGGTATTGATTGAGCAATTTAAGTGTATCCATAACTATATATACATATATGTAAATACACGTATGTGTGTGTGTGTCTGTGTGTGTGGCAACTGATTTGGTAGCTGTCAGCAAGATTGCTCCAATTTCATGGGCGATTTACTCAACTGCATTCTAATTAATGAACGCCATCGATTCGCTTGAAACTCGTCCTTAGCCGCTAAATTTGACAACATCTGTTGTTTTTTTCAGTTCTTAAATATAATCAAGGTTATTTTATAGACCATTAACGGTTTTTGTTTTGTTATGACTTAATTTCCAGGTATCAACAGAAAATAAATACTCAAGCCTTGGATAAAAATCAACGATTTTGCGTTGCTCTTTGGGCGCAAAAAGGGTAAGTTTTTCGCTTGTTTTTTTATGTTCTACAAAAAATATTTTGTTTATATAAAACTAATGAAATAACTTAGCTTAGTTGATAAATAGTACTTCAATGAATTTCATCATTACTTTTCATTGAAAACGGTGAACAAATTTGAAATTCCAATGGTTTTATTTCAAAAAGTCGACTTATAAAAAAATTCGTGAAGATGTCTAATATTAACTATGCAAAAATTCTTGTATTTTTTTTTTGGATTTTAGAAAAATATTTCTTTAAAAAAGTAGGTTAAATTTATAATTTAAAAAAAATGTAGGTTAAATTTCTAGTTAAAAAAATTATTTTATGATAATTTTTAATAAAATAAATACATTTCTAATAAAATGAAAAAAAATCATTTTATTTCAACCAATTTTTATATTTATATATTTAACAATTATTTCTTACAACCAGTTTTCATGTTGTGATATTTATCTAGATATTTAAATAAACAAATTAGATAACAAACAAATACCAATGGAATCATTAGACATTTTTAACAATTTAGGTTTATTCTTTTGTAGATTATACATAATTTTAATGTTAAAAAACAGATGCTTAAATTTTTTATGCTCAGAGATAATTGAAATTCATGGAATTCTTACTCTAAAAAACCCAAGCATTCCATAACTAAATTTAATTGCGAAACTTTCAAGGAATCGTTGCCATTAGGTATACAATTTAACTGTTGCTGTGCTTGTTGCACGCCAGCATTAGCTAATGTTGCATGCCACAATGGCCATTAATGTTGTGGGCCAAACTCTCCAGAGAGACATCGCAGCCTTGAAAAGATCATTAGCAGGAATAAGATCGTAAAAACACATGACACGCGAAAATAAAGCCAGTGCCGCCCTTTTGCAAACTCGGACGACAGCCATGAAATTGCAAACGGAGGAGTAGATCGAAGATTGTGTTCCAAAAGGAGACCTCCCGGGAAATCAATATGTTCAATTGCCAAACAATTGCAAAGACAAAAGATGACCAGAGCCAACAAATTTTTTATAGGGACACAAACATTGAGCAAGGACCTCGCCAAAGTGGTGCCTCGGAGTGCTGTGTCATGCCGAAAAATACTATATCATAAATGCACACAGGTTGAAGTTGAAGTTGAAGTTGCGGTTGTTGTGTTTGAGGTTTTGCCGCGCCTCTATAAGAAATCTGTTGTTTGGCTGTGTGGTCGTCGATTCCTGGAAGCTAAATACAAAACGAGTTGGCAGCGGCGGGATTGGGCAAAAATATTATGAGAAATAACAAAAGTAATCAAATATAAAGATGGCAAACAGATTTCGGCCAGAAGTACTTGGCTTTAACACAATAGGCATATCTATTTTTTTTTTTTTTTGTTATTTTTTGTTAACTATTTATTTATTTATATAATGCATTTTGTTTGGGCTGCAGGTGAGACCAAAAGACGCGCGATCTCTAAGTGCTTTTTGCGGCGTGAAGGAGTTGGGAAACGATTACGATTTGCCACCACACAAGTCGAGGACATATATATATATATATCTATGTATATAAGTAGGTATAGGATAGATATGGCGTATGCAAACTGAATGTGTCAAATTGTCAGCATGTGACTGCTTGAGCCAATCGCAAATTTCGCACGGTCTGTTGTAACTTTTGTTGAGGAACTGCGCCTAACCCACGCAGCGTGCTCCTGGGATGTTGCCATCCAGCCGCTTGGTGTGTCCCAGACATTGAGCGTCATTAAGCGTTTGGCTGGCTGGCGCCTGTCCCGTTGCGCGTCTGCCTTTCAGTTGGTGGCTTTGCAATTAACTGCAGCGCTTTGTGCTCGACACACACTCGCAGGACACTGGCAGGACGCTCGCCGAGTGACACTCACATTTTTCACTCCTTTGCAGCAAATCTAATCGCCAAAATGCTCGCTGCGTGCTGGCTGCTTAATTGCGCAGCTCAAGAAAAGGTAGGTTGCACTTGTGGACATGCCGCACATGCAGCACATCCAGCACATGGTGTGCACCCAAAAAAAGTCAGCTAGTTGACTAACGGCTCTTCAACGCCCCAGCTCCCAACATGTGCTGGAGAAACTGCTCCTGTCCGACACGCCCACAAAAATCCATGCGTCGCTTAATAGACAATAAAAATATTTTATTTTATTGATTTCGGCTCAATAAATCTGCACACGTCGTGTGTGCTGCAGATTTCTGGGCAGGATCGAGCACTGCAGCAGCAGGTAGTTTGCCGAGTCCTTGCGCACTTGAACTAATTGACAAAATGAAAGGTGAGAGATTGCATTTGTGCGATAAGACAAACTGATTTTTGTTCCTATTCTTCTTCAACTTCTCCTGGTTTTTTTGTGTGCCATTGTCTTAGAAATTTATTGCTCTCGAGTTGGTCCGTTTTTGTGCCGGTTTCCCACTGCTCGGACCAAAACAAAGTGCCAGACTGACAGGCCTACCGACAAGGACTATTAATTTGATTTTTATGTGCACTTGTTCGATTTTTATTACAGATCAATATTTTTGCGCTTGTTCTGCTAAATGGCAACAGCCCCTACTTCGTGGGAAGCCACACACACACTCATCGGCAACTTCTCTATGTTGGTCATTTTTTGTTTTTTTTTGTTTTATTTTCTTAACGCCATATTATCTTAACGATCGAGGGATTTTATGTTCTATATGTATGTGGCAACTTCTTCTCCTTCAGCTCCTCCCTCTCTCGCGTAATTCAATATCTTTGGCAACTTTAAATGTGCACATGTTGCACTTTTGCAGCCCCGACAATAATCGTATATATATATATATATATATAAATTATATATAGTTGGAGTATATGGTTTCATTGCGGCTGCTACGTGCTCACAAGCTGAATCCTGCCAAGTGCTCATTGATGCAAGCTTCCTGCCACTGCAACAGCAGCAGCAGCAGCAACAGCAACTTCAACTACAAAATGCATTTAATGTGGGAATATTGTGATGAAGCCTGAGTTTAATACCCGTTTTATGGTAATGAGAATGCTCTGCTTTATGTGCTAAAAGAACTTCAAGTGTTGCGGTAATTTCTACTTATGTATTTTTATTTTTCAAATTAAATGTTTATGAATATTAATCAAGTATTTTGCAAAACAAAGAGATATAATCGATAATTACATTTAATTTATTTGTTTTTATTTATAAATATTTTATTAAAAATATATTCGACATCTAAAAATTAACTTTTATATTGCTGTATTAATATCTATTTACGTTTAATTCAATATATATATTTGAATAAACTACTAAATTAAATATACATCATTTTATTTAAAACTACAGTCAATGAAGGTTTTGTGAGATCGAGGAGGAGTCTTCAACTCACATCCAAACGGAATGCATCGCACTTGCCAGGAGAAGATGCAGCATCCTAGGGATGCATGCTGTGAATGTCAAAGACATAGCAGCCCTCGACCCATCAAAGATCCTGACATTCGTTCAGGAACTGGGGTTGATGGAGGAGCTATAAGCTCGGAAGGGGGCACAATAGACCAATTAGGTCGCAGTGCACAAAACCCCAAATAAATAATAATAATAATAATTAAAACTAAGTTTTGCTCTAGCTAAAGAATCTTAGCAGAAGTAATTTTTAATGGACCAACATATGTTTTTTTTAAGTTTTCAACTTAAGTGTTTTAAGCGCAATTACAGCAGGCATTTGATTTTTTTTTATATGTTTATTATATCCTAATAATAAGTATTCTTGAATTAAAACTTTTACAATTCAAGCAACCCAATATTTCAAGCACTTTGAATGCAAAAACCCATCCCGCCCATGGTGCAAAACTGTAAAATTAAAAAAAAAAAAAAAAATAGAGAAAATAATACAAAACTGAAGTGGACACAGCATATGGTTGTAGTATCGGAACCTAAGCACTATGCCACCCAAGCTATAAGCAAAAACCCGACGCCTGTTTTTCGAATTAATAATTGCAAAAAATGTGAGAAAACAATAGAAGAAAAGTCAAGAGTGGGCAGCGGGCAGCGGGAGGCGGGCAGGCAGGAACTAAAATAGCATGTTGACCAGATGCACATATGCCCAGCATATTTGCAAAAGTCAAAAAAAAAAGAGTCAGTTGGTCAACTTTGTTGCTGTAATTACTGAGTTTTTGAGTGTTTTTTTTTCCCAGTTTTTGGGCTAGTGTAAAAATGCATAGAAGGAAAAGGGCAACGCGGCGTGAAGCTTCTACAAAGCAAACAAGCCTTGTTTAAGGACACATGTGAGACAGATCCTTGCGTGCGTGACCGTTACGAATACATATATATATATATATATATATATATATGTATGTGTGTCATGCTATAAATATGTATGAGTCAGCGGTGCTATATGATGCATTAAGAACGTGGGCGCGTACGCGCGTCAGTTGGTCTGCCCAAAGCTAACCCTTGAATTGAGCTGAGTTGAGGCACTGCAGCTGGCCAAAAAGCCACCCTGTTCTAGTTTAGAAGAGATACGGCAAAGGCAGCAAAGGACGCGCCCACATGACCAACTTTATTTGGGCCTGTGTTGTTGTTGCTATTGTTATCCTTGTGCATATTTATATGTTTAATTGTTATTATGCTGATGTGTGTTGTGTGTGTGTTTGTTGTGTGTGTGTGTGTGTGTTGGCACGAGCCAAAGCAACTGGCGCATATGTCTCTCCAACAATGTCATTGACTGCTGCACTTTTTGGCGCCCAAAAAACTAGGAAAAACTCACAACAAGGGTTGCTCAGTGCTGTGCTCTGGTCATTGTCGCTAGGGAAAACTGTTAGTTCTGCCACCACCACCACCAAGATCACCATCACCACCAACACCAGCAACACCAGCACTGCCACCAGCAGCGAACCGCGACCAAATTATGCCGCTGCCGCTAAAGTTGAGCGCAGCGCCGCTTGGCTGACTTCGCCTTCAGACTTCGACTGCGACTTCAACTGCGACTTCAACTTCGACTTGCAACATGGGCAAACAGCACGCGCTCAAGAACCACTTCCACTGCCACATCCACTTCCACTTCCTCAAAAACGGCAGCATTTGCCTCTAACTTCCTCGACCTTTGGGCTGGCTGGCGCACCCAAAGTAATGAGTCGGCAGTGTCAGGTGCATGCATGTAACATTCCCGGCTGACCCCAACCCAAAAAAACTGAATAAAAAAAAAAAATTAAAAATACCCAGTTGAATTTTCTTAGGTCGTCGTAATTACAGCTAGCAAGTTGGAAGTTTTTCATTCTTTAGTTTTGTGTGTGTGGTGCTCATTAGACCAAAGCATTTTCATGGCTCATAGTTGAGGCTAATATGTGTGTGCGTGTGTCTGTGTGTGTGTGTGTGTGATAACAACTCGCGCACGAGCTATGCCTGAGCGTTTTGCGTTTTGTCCTTATGTTTTTCTCGGTTTTTGGCCCATTTCGTTGTAATAATTTGAAATTTTGATCAGGTGTTCCTTTTTGTTGTTTTCTTTGTGGCTTTCTTTCGCTGTTTGCAACCAAAAACCAGATCGGGTTCAAAGGGGAACTATGAGCGTTACGAGTCGTCGAACCGTATAACACACACGCACACACACACACACTCGTACACACTCGCACACACAGAAGCAGCTCGCTCTCTTCTAGCATGTGGGCAGCAAAAGCGCGCGGCTTTTTGCCGGGAGGGATCCCTTCCTCAACTACTGTAGGCTATGTGAGGAGTGGGAGGGTAGGGGGGACTAAGTGCATTAGGGCCACTTGACACTTGAACCGTATCATGCGGATTTCTTTGGCAAGGGGTCTTGACTTTATTTTCCTTGTACAAATATTTCTTTCTTTGCTGTTGACGAACTGTGAAATTTGATTTGCAACAAGTTGTGTTGCAGAGTGGCAGGTGTGCCAGTAACCCTAAGATACCTAAAAGTGACGTCATTAATACTTCATGTGTTACAGCTGAATAGCTAAAACGATCTTAGAACTTTGAAGTTATTTGTTTTTTTTTAAATATAAGTAAATAAATAAATAATATAAATAAAGTCAACGCATTTAAAAAAAAAAACCCAATATTTGTCTATAAAAGTGTCCAGAAAAGTTGTTTAAAATAATTTAAATTAGAATTGCATTGTAAATTTAATAAATGTTTATTTACTATTTAATTATTTAATGCTAAACATTTGAATGATGGTTCGTGTTCTTTTTCTACTATTCCAATAATTTTTATTTATTAACAAATAAGTTATATTCCCAAATTTTATTATATTCCCAAATTTAATTATAAAATCAATTGTGAAAATTGTTTCGTGATTTTTTTCTTTTAAATCAATATTTCATATGTTGAAAATTATGTTATCCAGGCATTCTGACGCGGGGAAAGGATTTTCGCTCCAACATTATTTATAAGCAAAAAAAAAGTTATATTCCCAAATTTCATTTATTTGCGAATAAAATCAATTGTGGAAATTTTATTACAATATTTTTGTTCATAAACAAAACAATTGTTATTCCGAAATTTCATTTATTTGCGGATAAAATCAATTGTGGAAATTGGGTCGAGTTCTTTTCTTGTATACCAATATTATTATTTATAAACAAAAAAGTTATATTCCGTATTTTTTTCATTTATTTGGAAATAAAATCAATTGTAGAAATTTTAGTCCAATATTTTTGTTTATAAACAAAAAAAATTTTATTCCAAATTTGCATTTATTTGCGAATAAAATCAATTGTGGAAATTGTTTCGTCCTCTTTTTCTTTTATACCAATATTTTTTATTTATAAACAAAAAAAAATGTTATTCCCAAATTTTATTTATTTGCGATTAAAATCAATTGTGGAAATTGTTTCGTGTTCTTACCAATATTTCTATACCAATATTTTTATTCATAAAAAAAGGTTTATTCCAAATTTTCATTTATTTGCGAATAAAATCAATTGTGAAAATTATGATGCACCACAGAAACCACCAGAAACAATAAAAGCGGCGCTTGAGAACTCATTTACATGCGAATTTTTGCTCATCTTTTCTCAACTTATTTTGTGGTAATTTTTCGGCAATTTTCGTTAGCGAACTGCAAAAATTCTTATTATGATCCTATCATTATTTCGTACGTGTGCTGCACGCTTTGGTGGGCTCAACAAAAATTGATTAAATACAGATACAGATACACATGCACACACATATATATATATATATGCGTGAAACTGGGCACGGCATCCTCAATCTGAAGTTCAGTTTTAGCCTGCTCGCAAGTTTGCGTGACTTTTACGTGGGCTACATGGCCATCACCCCTCCAAAATTGGCTGTGATCTGTGGCATCATCATTAGTAAATACTCGAGTTGCATTCAGAATAAATGTGGAATAAAATTGCTCAATATGCTCTGTTGGCGTGTTGCCAGGAATAATTCAGGCTGTGGCAACTAGGAGCGCCAGTTGTTGTTGCCACAGCGATGTCCCTCCAACGAGTGGGCGACGAAGACTTCAAACTGGGCGTTACATTCTGGACAGGCAACAGATACAGCGTTGGTGCAACACAAACAGGAAATCATAAGCTGGTGTAAAATATCATCATGTGTCGAGCCTTGAGGCGTAGGCAAGACTATAATAAATAAATCTGTTAAAGCTTCCTTTGGATTTGTTTTGAAACGAGTTGAATGATACTCTAGATACAGAATGGTAGGTGGATTCCTCTTGCTCTATAAGTGATAATTAATTTTTTTTTTAAATAAAAAAAGATATTTGCCTTTTAAAGTGAAAAAAGTGTGGACTAAATTGCCAAATTAATGAGGCGAAGATTTTTATAAGAGTCAACTGGATTATTGGGCTTAAAGTAAATAAAAATTAAAACAATATGAAAAACAATTTTAGTTTGAAAAGCTGACTTGCAAAACTGAACTAATTTAGTTGAAAATTCGTTTAAAAAATTTTAGTAATGCAGAAAATCAATTAAGTTTTGGAATATAGTTTAAAAAGTTTAGTTTCTTTTTAGTTCAAATAACTTTTTTTGCTAGCCAACAAAATATATAATAAGCTGCAGGAAAAACGAAAAAATTAAAGTGATTTAAAATATAAAAAAGGTACCCATAAAAAAATAAATTAAAAAATTCAAGTATTTAAACTATGAAAAACAAATGACGAAGCAAGTTTGCCAAGCGAATCCAATTTTTGTAACTGATTTGTGGTTGGCTGAAACTGATCCGCTTAACAATATGTTAAGTTTGGCCACACAATGGAATTGATTCACTGCCATCAACTGACCGGAAAGTGCATTAAAAAAAGTAAGTGCTGACCATAGATCTGGGAAGGAGGAGGGGGAAGGAGGAAGGAGGAAGGAGACAAAAGGCCAATGCTCAAGTGCCGCTAAATATTCAAAAGGTTAAGCATTTTTCCGGGTGCCACAAAATAAACAAGAGTCGAACAATGGTCGGTCAGTCCGTCGGTCTGTCCGTCGGTCAACCCGTTGCAAGCCTTAGCTTAATGCAATTATGTAAGTCAAATGCGAAATGCGAAGGAAGCCAAAGCCGTAGCCAAAGCAACCCGGTCAAAGTGTTTGTTTAGTCGCGGTCAGTAAAAAAAAAAAGGATCAGGATAGGAATCGAAATTGAAATCGGGATCTGGTTACTGTTGCTGTAAGCGATCCAGCACAGTTAGATAACAAGGGGTCAAGCGGACCTGGCGCAAATCGTGTTAGGCCATCAAAATGTTGAAATTAAGCGTTAAATGGAAAAACAAAAGCTTAATCCTAAGAACAAGGCAATCAAAAGACAAACTAAAACTCGCAACTCGCACAAAGCAAATTTAATTAGGGTCAGTTTGCAATATATGCATAATTTAAGGGTTGCATTTCATATTTCCATCGACTATATTCCATTTTTGGGGTGGACACTTGAAGCACTGCTCAAAATAAATGCAAACATTTTCAAAACGGTCAACGGCGCATTTTTTTTTTTATTGCCAACTCAAAACGTGTTTTTTTTTGCCTAGTTTTTGTTGTTGTTGTTGTTGTTGCTGTGGTCATTTTGTGAGTATTTTTTTGACGCTGCCCGCGTAATGAAGATAAACGATTTACAATAAAAATCATATTGTTTTTACACCACCAGATTGCGTTTTGTCCTTCAAGTAGCCTGCAACTGGTCAAGGATATTAATGCAGACAGTGTATGTGTGGAGGGGAGGGTAGGGAAAAGGTACATGCGGGATTTGTGTGCGTTCCTTGGAATGCGCCATTTGAAAAATGATTAATTTACTAAAATTATCTTGGGAGAAATTTATTTTAATTATACAGTTTTCAATTGTATAATGCGAATGCAGACAATATTTTCTAAACATATATGTATATACACCTATATAAAAAATTTTACAGATTTGAGCAGTTTAAAACCGTTGCTTAACAGTTTTGGGGTTATTGTTAACTTGCTTTCGGTGCAACAGGAACATGCAGGCACATGTTTCAAATAGTAAGCAGCCATTGTTTAACAGTTTAAGAGCCATTGTTATTGTATTGGCGGTGCTTTTCTTGGATTACTCAAATGTTCGTTCAATGTGGAGTACTTACTCCACAAGCGTTTATTTCGTTCATTGTTCATCAAAACTGCTTAATACAGAAATATATTCCCTTCATAACAAATTTCCCTTCCTTTTGCTATAAGTGATTACTTCGTTCATTCGGCAAAACAGGTCGCTTCGTTAAATGTGTAACAAAATCCTGTCGAAACAAATCCTTACGTTCAAACTTACCATCCACTTTAGGAGTCTTTTCGTTTAGTGGCAGGTATTATCGTTAAATATACTATCGTCAAGTTTTGGGAAATTTTGTTGGCTTAATGTTTAACTTCGTTAAGTAGTATTTTGTCATGTATTTAGTCATCCCAAAAGATTAGAAAAGATTTTCTGCTTTTGTCAGTCATAAAATCACTTAAATCATTTGGCTTTTGCCACTCAGCAAAGGTTAAAAATATTTGCTCACAGCATTAATCTATTAATACATATAGAAGGTTGTGAAATTAACTAAGGAGCATGTCTTATGATGAGATAAAGATTAAATCATTCTTACTTGTTATATATGTAAATATTAATTTATAAAATAATGTGTAATCTATATCAGAAAATATATCAGAAAATGACTACCAGACGACTTGCCTAATTTAGTAAATTAGTCAGACGAAAGAGGATTTTTTTTTTAAACAGTGACTGCCTAAGAATTTATTAAGGACTATCACCAGATGGTGCAAAAAATCTATTGGCATTCATATGCAATCCATACTGTAATATTTAGTAAGTTTTAATCATTATTTATTTTAAAGAATACATCTCTAATTCCATGAAGTATACATATTCTTGATAAGCATGTATATGACTTACTGCGACGATTTATAAAAACGTGAAACTTGGAATATAATCGTCCTATTGCTGAAGATTTGCCAAACTTTAACATAAAGCTTCAATGAGAACAACAAGTGGAGTAGATGCTCAGGAAAGGGAATCAAGCAGCCTTAATGGATTATGTAGCATATGAGAAAAGTTTCAATGGAGTTTTTTTTCTTATAAAGATTGAAGAGGTAAGTCTCGAAGGACACGCTCTACAAGGTGTGCATCAAACCGGGCGACATTTAAAACCCACCAATTGAAAATTTATTGCGCTTTTTAATCGTATTTTAAAAAACCCGCATCAAACTTACGTATATATTATAAATATAAATAAATTTGTATAAATTTATACCTGAATTTCAAGTTTCTGCACAATATATTAATTATTTGGTTGATTAACAATAAAGTATAATTTTCAATCTTTTGCTCGCCATTCAATCGAGTTGGACATTCATTAATAAAGCTAAATTATGCAAATTCGTCTTACAAAATTCAATGTATTTGAAATGACAGAAGTCAACTCAATTCCCTTGACAAACGCAATTTACTCGAGTGAAAAATGATTATTGGGAAAATGGGGGAAATTAGATGGGGGGGGGGGGGGGTCATAAGAAGATTATCGCTGCATGGAATCAATGAAAGTAATATCACAGGCGAATAAATCTTTGCGATTGAACGTATTCAAAATGCAATTTAGTTTTATGAATTTTTATTTTGCTTTTATTTTATTTTTTTTTGCTATATTTATCTATAATCTTTATGGTGAAATCGAGCCTGCAATGTGCCGCAATTAATGCCACGACAGGATACTCCGTGCTCGCTGGTAGTTGCCCAAAAATTTCGATTCGATCAGATATATGGACGACTTAATTGCACGCAACTTGCCAAAATCGCTTGCCACATGTAAGGCACATAAATTGCAACCCTCAACAGCAACAACCCCAGCTTGTCAAGGGGGGTGTGGATGGGGGTGTAGTGGTTTCCCTTGCAATAACATTACATATGGCATGTGGCACTTTTGCTTACGCATCGATTGGCATAGACGAGCGGCCCTGCTCCTGCTGCAATGAGTTCAAGTCCTCCCCCCCAAAAAGTGGGGTACTCCCCAAAAATATATAAAATACCCGGCTAAACTAATTCTACTTAAAGCACTCACTCGGAAGCCCGCCGTTTTGTGAAGTCTTCAAAGGGGGACTTGGTTTGGCCTGGGTTTGAGCAGTGTCTGGACCCGCATGCTTATTGTCTGCTTGAAGGGTTCAAAGTTCTTTTTTTTTATTTTAACCCAGCCTTTGACAGAAAAATAAAGTATGGGCGAAAAAAACAACATTTTTATTAAAAATTATAATGCTTACGCATGGCAAAATTCGACGAAGTTTGAGTACTGGACACCATTCAACATAATTGCAGCAACATATGAGGGGCGCCCCCTGCTGCAGCTTGTTGTTGTTGTTGTGTGTCTGTCTATGAATTATGGTTGCAAGCTTCTTTCCCACTCGCCCGATTTGTGCCATTTTATTTTAATATGCAACGAAACGTTTGCCCCGCCGCAGTCAGCACAAAAATATAAATATTAATCCTTTTAAGTGCGTCGATATCGCAGCAGACATCAGTTTAAACCCCAACACCCCTCATCACAATCTTTGAGTTCGCGCTATGCTAACCATTTAATCTTTTGTGTCCCAAAAAGGTTTCCGGGTTGATTTCTAGACGGAATTGGAGTCACACACATCTGTTGGCGGGCATAAATCTAATTTGAATAGAAAGTATTTTCCAATCCCATATATATATATATATATATATATATAGCTATGTATGTGCGTAATGACTGCTTATATTTGGCCTTTGGGCTGTCATAACAATTTCATCAACAATTGCCTTGCCGCCTGTCTGGCCTGGCATATTTATGGGTTCGGGAAATTGAATTAAATTTCTATTGATATTTGCTTAAGACTTGAACAACTTTTTTGGTAGCAAAACAGTTTAAGGTTTAAAATTGAATTTAATACTCAAAATCACTTAACTTACAAAAACTAAAAAAACAATTTAACTCTTCTGATGCTTAAAGCAACAATTATTTAACTTCACATAAACTATTAAATAAGCTTTTGATAGTTAAAAAAGTTTGCATCCAACTTTAAATAAATAAATGCTATGAAATCATGCAAGCTGAATAAAAACATTTTTCTGAAAAAGAAGGTGAATTAAATTAAATAGCAAAATGTGTAAAGCATAATTTGAATAGTTAGTAGAAAATTAATGTATAATTTATGACAGCAACATAATCTGTATATCGGACAATGGGGTGACAAAGAAAATTATAATATTATGTGTCGTCTTGGCCAAAAGTTCAATAATCAATGTTGATAAAAAAACTTAAAGCTCAGAAGGCCGTTCAATAGATCAATCTGTTCGCAGTGCATCAAGACCAACAATAAAAACTAAATTTTATATGAGGACAAAAGGAATTTTTGTGCCGAAAGTTTCGGATAAAAAGTAGAACATTTTTGTGCCGAAAGATGTATAAAAAAGACAAAAAATTGTCAACAAACATCTCAAAAAAATAACTAAGTAGAAACTATGATTTTAGCATAAAGCTCAAAGACCTAACTTAACTTAATTTAAAATTTTGATAAATTGAAAAGATTCCAGAAAATGTTATGTATAAGAATTTATTGAATTGCCTTTTAATCGTATTAAATTCTTGTTGGTCAAATGTAGCTTTTATAAATTATGCATTTATTTATTTGTGGTTCCATTTAAATTATCTCATCATTACTTTGGATTTTTGATGATTCTTCATGATGATTTATGAATTTGATTTCGGCCATAAACCATCGATTAGAAAATCCGCAATTTTAGTTGCTTAAACTCAAAAAAGGGAATTGGAAAATTTAGTCGTTCAAATGCATTTATCGCAAATGCTCAATCGCATTTAGCAAATCTGCAAATGGGGAATGTTTATGGCAAATGTGGCAAAAGCCACAAAATATGTAGAGACGCAGTGTCGCGTCGTCTGCACCGCTTGGTTGTGGTGGATGTCGCTGCATGCACCACCAAGCATAAATCCAATTGGATAGCCAGCATTGGTTGGCACAACAAAAGTTTTCCATCACAATTTACAAGGGTTTGACATTTAAATTAACACATTGGATGAGGCGGCAGCAGTCCAGGCATCATTTTTTGGTGGTTGATAAAAGCCACGTTTGTTCGATTCGATGCCAATGTTTGTGGGTTTAGTCCTTCCGGGTTGCTGTTTGGCGTCGGCTGTTGTTGCTTGGATTGGTAATTGTATTAAATAATGATTTGTTGTTGGTTTTGACATTCAGTTTTTATTTTTCGCTGTAAATATTCATTGTTACAAATAAACAAAATGAAATTTGTTTTAACTCTGAGTATAACTAGCGTATTCATAAAATTTCTTTTAAATTACATAATATTAAACTAGATATTTTGCTCTCTCACTTTCTCTCTATATTTCTTTGACCTTTAATCTCTCCCATTTACTGGAATTGCTTTGCCTGGTTTTTGCTATCGCTTATTAGTTTTCTTTTGTTTAAATTTGATTCCCTCATTTGTCTAGTTTCGTTTTGAATTAGTTAAAAATTGGAAATAAATAAAAAGTTGTTGTGTGTGTGAACGAAAAGCTACACCAAATGTGACAGACAAATAGCTGGGGGGGTTGGATTGGGTTAGGCATAACAGATGATATATATATATATGTATATATATTTGGAGAGTAAACGAACAGAAATACAATGATAATACAGAACGTACCGTACGTATATAAGAAGAAGACTAAACCAAAAACCACAAATAAACAAGTTGGCTAAATTAGCAGCTTCATGCTATAATATCAACTATTGAACTATGCTCTCTTTTTCTGTATGTGTATGTGTGTGTGTGGTATATGTTTTGGTATTTTGTGTGTGTTATTAGCTTGAGTGTTGGTTGAATCTTTAACATGATGTGTTATTTGTTGGTCTGTTGCTGTTGCTAGACGTTATTTGGAATATGTTTAAGTTTTAAATGTTTGTTGAATGCGAGAACTGCTTTGGATTGTGCCCCGCCCCGCCCTTTAGTCCTTGCGCACCGTACGCTTGCGAGCGGATTTTGTGGTTGATTCCTGTGGCAATAAAGACAAAACCTAAGTTATATTGAAAACAATTAATCAGCTTTGCTAGTTGACTTACCTCAGTCTGTGTAGGCTCATCATTCTGCTGCTGCACTTCCTCTTTATTATCTAAATCAGACTTTGTATTATTTTTGGGACTGGCAGACTTTGAGGTCTTGCTGTCATCAATAGACGACTGGACTGCAGGTGCCGCATTCACTTCCTCCTCGCTGTCATCCTGCTCCTCTTGAACAGGAGCAGCAGCAGCAAGCTCTTCCTCATCATCGGGCTGCGGAGCATCCGTTTTCTTAGCCTGTGCAGCAGCAGCTGTAGACGCCGCATCCTATATAACAACAATCGATATTAGAACAGTTCTAACTGCTTAAAGATTAGACTAGAATTTTTATGGCTAGCACTTTACGTTACCTGATTCTTAGCTTTGCCAAATTTAAGATAAATGCCGGTGACAGACAACATAATAAAGGCGACCAGGCCCAAGAGCGAGGCCGTTGGATATGCCTTGGCTAGCTGAGTGACCTTGTTGACCAATGAGTCCTACAAAATGAGATGATAAATAGCAAATAGCAATAACGGTGCAAAGTGCAAAGGCAGATGTAAAGCAAATTGTGCATTTCATGGAGTGTTTAAGCCAACAAATTTCTATAGAATACATATATTTATAAAGTCGCGTGAAACCTCTTTTGAGCGTCGATACAAAAATATTATATAGCAGGTGGCTGGGATCAGCAGATATAGAAAATATAATGCCCACCAGCCGGGCTTGTAGTTCATGTGACGCATCATTCGATGCCACAGCGTTTTCTTCCGGTTCGTAGCAGAGTTCAAAGTTTCAAATTGTTTGTTTATGTTTCATTCGTATTATGCATATTTTGGGGGTAAGAGCTGGGGTGAGGGAGAGGAGCCGCAGGAGCCAACTTACCGATTCGCGATCAATATAGCGACGCTTGATGTCAAAGCTGTTGGCGGCAAAGTCACGTGCCACCTCCACATCGTCCGTAATGATGAGATTGTCAAATAAGATTTCATTGGACATAGACCACAACTCAAGACCCACAGCGCCCTAGAAAATGAAGCGTTTGAATGGGTAAAGTAATAAATATTATAATAAAATATAATGGTTACTAAGAAATTATTGTTTGCTATATTTAAAATCCTTTAAAATTTTGCAAATATATTTTTTCATTAACATTTTCATATATATAAATCTTTTAAGTCACTTCTCAATTTTAAAAATAAAAGCTGCTTTAGAATTCGAATTAGTTATCAATTATAATATAAATTTCTTCAATTTGAGGACTTGATTTGAAAAATTATTGAATATGAAATTTTCAATTGGTATAAAATGGTACAAAAATCATGTTATAATAATTTAAAAAATAATTCAGTAAATTGCAATTATGCGCAAACAAAATAAAATTATCAAAAATTGTAATATAATAATATATATTAATAATATATATATATATATATATATATATATATATATATATATATATATATATAAATATATATTAATATAATTTCTAAATTTCAAATTACTTTTATACTAAAAAAAAATTAGTAATCATTTAATTTACTTACAATTGGCGTCATTTTGAAGGGTTGCAGATCCTCAAAGAAATCGGGATTGGCTATCTTGCGCGGCGTCCACTTGCCCTGGTAGTTGGGATTCTCAATCATGGTTGCACGCCATTTGCCCTTGTATTCGGGGTTGGGTATAAGTGGTGCCTTCCATTTGCCGCAGCCAGGAGAGTTTTCGCACACCGGGTTATCAACGAGCGGTGCCTCCCATTCCCCATCGATTTCAATATCCCAATCATCGGGCCTGGAAGCGGTGGGATCGGCAACCATATCGGGTTCATGCTCGAGCCAGCCATCGGGCATAACAGCGTTGGCATCGGGTATTTGAGGTGGTGCATCCTCGTTCCAGTCATCGGGCTTCTGGGATGTTGGATCGGGAATCTTTTCACGTTCATCCCAATCGGTTGGCTTCTGATCTGAGGGATCATCAATCTCGGCCGGTGGATTGACAGCTGGCTTAAAGTCCGTCAGCAGCGAGCCCTCATTAATGATCTTGTGATCCAAACGAATCTCAAAGGTGTTGTCCGGTCGCAGCACAAGCTGATACAAATGAGGCAACTTGTCCTTGAAGGGCTCCTCCAAGCGGTTCCTTAAATAAAAATAATGAGGAAAAGAGCAAATGAATCGAAGGAAAGTGTTTAGATATATAAACTAAATTATATTATTGCTTTGGTTTATGGTTTCTACATTTGTGCCACGTAATTCAGAACCTTTTTGATTTTAAAATGTTGCATAGTGTGAAAAAGTGAATGACCCGCGGGAATTAGCAGCAACTGTTGCACATGGGGTTAATCTAAATGTACAAAATGTTCACAGCTTATCTGCACACAGCAAATCAAAGGCGAATGGTGGTTGCAAGTGACTGTGCCATATGCCCACATATATATATATATATATATATATATATAAAATAAACAGTTGTATATGCGGGGCAGGAGGAACTTACTTTGGTTTGTTACAGTGCTTCTCGGTAATGGTGCCGTTAATTGGATTTACGTGACGGAATATGAAGTGCATTTTCACATCGTTGCCGCACTTGTCCGGCCCGAACATAATCGTATACGGTGTCTTGTCATTGAACTATAGAAATAAAAAACACACCAAATAGTAAACAATTATTAGAATATAAGTATATAACTGTGTATATAGGTCAAACAGTGCTCATTCAGAAAGTGGATACATGGGTAGTTTGAGTTGTAATTGAAATGGAAATGCAAAGAATGTAAATTAATATACAAAACGTACTCAAAACAATAATACCGTTTTTAAAATTAGTAAATATTTTCAGATTTTACATATTTTTATATATGGCATTTTATTAATTGGACGACATACATATAATTAAAGTCATTAATAAAGTCATAAAAATATAGAATCACCTTTAAAACCTAATCGTTCTACATTTCGAGTGAGCACTGTATCACATTTTTGCACATCACATTTCACATTTCACCTACCTTTGTCAGATCTTCGGTTTCCTTGCCAGCGGACAATAGCTTTAGATACGAACCACCGCACTCTTGTCCCTCCTGCGAAACACATAAAAAGAGAGCAAGCGAGAAATTGGGTCGATTAGTTGACAGTTGGCTATTAATTGGATTAGCCAATCCACTAGCGAGTGCTAGGCTGATGCAATTCACATAAGTAGCTGGCGTTGTCTCTCTGCTGCTGCCGCTGCTGTTGTTGTTGTTGTCATTATTAACGCACCTGCATTGTGACCTCATATTGAACCACGAGTGGTTTCTCCGCCTTAAAGTCAAACTTTTTGCTTAGGCGCGCCGAGATAGCAGCATGCTTCGCCTTGGACTTCAGCACCAGACCCTTATCTTTGGGCCAGACAATGCGCAGCGGGGATTCCCAGTTCCAGATGCCATCGTATTTGGCAATCTCCTCCGAAGTATCATCCTTTTTGGCCTGCGATTTGACCCACAATTTTCGCGATGCTTCAGTATCGTCAAAATGATCGGCAAAGTGGAATTTCCTGGGCTCGATGACAGGACTTTCATAGATGAGTTCCTCGCCGACTACATCAACAGGTTCCTCCTGATAATTTAGAGATAAAGATAACGATAAGAGATAAGCAACAATAGATAAGAATATATGTGATGACTTCGAAATTTACTTTATCTTTTCATGCTGTGCATATTCAAATTTTTATCTTGAAGATATATTCACTTAGAAACAAAGCGAAGAAATTATAAATCTATTCTTTCCAAAAATAATATTGATGAGTGTACAAAATTCACTTTCTATGTTTTAGTGTATAATCCGTAATCATACATATACTTGATGATGACTAAGTTTATGTATTATGTATATATTTGATAACATCAAATTGAAGGAAATTGTTCTTAGGAAGGATTTTCGTCAAATTCCAAATATTTTTAGGTATACAGAACTTACTTAAAATAATCGAATATAATAAATTAATATTTACAGATGCTAAATATTGTGATATATAGAATCTTGTATTATTGCGATATATATAAATTACTTTAGTCCGCTTTAATTTTGGTACAACTGCAAAATACCATTTCCACCCATTTAGCACAGGGAGCCAAAAAAGAAAAAACCACGAGGCTGACACACAAATTATTCTCAGAGAGTGCAAGGGAGAGAGAGAGACAGATCGAGCGAGTAACTGACATAGCGGTGTGAGGGGAGCTTGCGTAATTTTGTTGGCTTAGTTACAGAAGTGCACATGTAGTGGTGTATACAAACACACATATGCAACTATGTAAACCTTGAAGTCTATGTGATTTGAAGTCAGAGTTGTAAACTGTTCTCTCGCGCATATGAATGAGTATTAACCCCTATAACGCCCCCCACCCGTAGAACAACAAGAACAACAGTTGTCGCAACTGACGTGTACTTTTTTTGTGCGCCGGCTGCCAAACATATATACTTATTATATATATATATATATATATGTGTGTGTGTGTGTTTGCGTTTTGCTCACCTGCACATCTTCGACAAGCCCATCATCGTCAAAGTCATCAATTTCGGCAGAGGCGGAAAGCAGATAGCAGCAAGCCAACAGAAGCGCCAGCGCTGCGCGGCCCCGGCTAAATTTTTGCTGCATTTCTTTCGCTTTGCTCTGCTTTGTGTGTGTGTTTTTTTCTTCGTTCTATCTTTATTGGTTGCTTGAAGTACTGGTTTCTTTTTTTGTTGGTGCTGTAGCGCTTGTTTTTCGCTTTGTGCCCGCTCGCGTAGCTTTTCAACGATAGCTACGTTCTGGCTGGCGTTGTGGGAAACCGTCAAATGAAATCTAGCGCGGCCAACTTATTGTAATTAAGTTAAATTAAATTATACATTCTCACTGCGCCTACTTTCGGACTGTTTCGCTTCTTCTTTTTTGCTAGCTCGGCTGCAACCCTAACTGGGTTTTAGTTACTAAAAAATACCGAAAATATGTGAGTGCGTAGTGTGAGTAGTGTTGCGCAGTGCGCATGGTAGCCACACTGTCGATGGCATAGGTGGCGTTTTGTAGCGCTTGGTTTGAATTTTATAAATAACGGCAAGAATTTAATATTTGGAAATTAAAAAATAAAATAGTTACTAATATATATTAATAATTTTTTTCCACAGGATTATTATGTTTTAATATAATTCTTAATCAACTAAATATTAATAGAAATAAATAAACTAATATTTATTAATATAACAGTTGTTATATGCGAATTCAATGTTATATTGAAATTGGTAAACACATAAATATTAAATAGAAAAATATTTTGTACATTATCTGCATCCATCAACATTTCTGTAATTTACTTGCAATTAGAGCTTTAAGTATTAGAACTTTAAGTTAGAAGAATTCTCTATTTACATATTAAAAGAGTATTTATTAAAGCGTACTACAAACGGTAAATTCGATTTCACATTTTTTATAATCATTTAATACATATCATAATCAGTGATTAAATATTAAACATATTATAAATTCTCAATTACTTCTGTGCTCAAAACTTTCTAATTTGCGAACATTATATATCGATAAACTTACACACATAATTAGTTTTTATCAAATGTGCCTCGATTTATCACTCTTTAGAATTTCTAGTAATTATTATAATAAAACATCCAACCCATAATCATGAATAGCTTTTATATATTCGTAGAAACTGCCATGGTTTTTTTTTCTGTTTTTTTTTTATCAATAGATTGCCTCATGTCGGTAGCTATTGAAAAACATATAAAAAGCGATTAAACTTGCATGTTGGCAATTATTTTAAAAGCTTGCCAGCTTCATTAATTCGCAGCCCAGTGGGGCAGCCACTGGACATAATAAAATCAATGGGGACAGCTAAACTTTTCTATACCATGTACATGTACATGCATATATATATATATATATAGAAAATGTCGGGCATTTGAGCATAGAATTATAATAAAAATTGCTGGCTTGTATTCGGAGCACCCTCAACAGACTGTTACCCTTTTCGTGGTGGCCAAGGCTTATTTTAGCCATTGAATTTATCTAGTCAGGCATCGTTGCTGCAGTTGCAGTTGGAAACAAAAAAGCTTTCTGCTTAATGGAATATTTAACACAATTTAAAAAGTTTCTAAAGACAAACAATGGCTAAAATACTCGTTTTACACAATCAGCTAGAACTTTTATTGCAGCTCTCCCTTTCTCTTTCTCTCTCTATCACTGTCTCTCTCCCCTTATCACATTTTCACACAACAGACACGTAAACACACACACACACACACACACACTGGCGCACATTTGTTGTTTATGGAAATTGTGTAATGACAGTTAATGACGCCACTACACCTAGATACATATGCACACTACACCCACACCACTGCCCCTCACCCTCATTTCCCTTCGCCTAGTTGGTCTCCACACTTCTCCGCACAGCAGCAGCGAATAATTAGCTTGGAGTGTCAGTGTTAGTAAGTGTTTTATTAGCTCAAGCAACAAGCAGGACGCCTACAAACACTTGTTCTCAATTCTCGGTGTTTGTTGCCACACAACTGTTCCACTGAGCGATATAGGGGCGCACAATAGACGCACGCCTTATAATGGGTGCACAATTAGAGACGGACAGGTTTGCCTTCAACATATTTTTGGTATTAAGTGTTATGTGCTATTTTTATTCGTACTATTGTCTGAAACGAGACAATATTAGGGCCCATAACAGCTAAATACTTTAAATATAAAACTTTGTAATAAGTTTCTTTTATATTTATGGACATTTATTATGGACAGAATTCTGCTTTGCTAAATACAGATATTATTATATATTTTATTTATTATATAATGGATAATCTATATAACTTTGTAATAAGTTTCTTTCACATTTATAGACAGGAATACTTATTTGCTAAATTAGGTATTATTATATATTTTTTATTTATTATAATAATGGATGATCTAACTTGGCTTATGCATAAACCCGATTTATTTGCAAGCATTCTAACTCTTGCTGCTTCCGATTGTGTTCTTTACAGTTATATATATTTTAATAATATCGATTCTATTGCTATCGCTATTGAGTATAATAAGTACTTCTTACTCAGCAGTATCGGCGCTATGATAGCACGGTTGCCAGATAATTTGATCTCTTTTTGTCGCTATCTAATATCGGTTAACATCGATTTTGATGTATCAAATTTTAAATAAATATACGTTGAGCTCACATTAATCGATATATTCATTATTAACCGAATTGAAAAACAAAGGTTATTTGATCTGGTATACTAAATCTACATCTAGATATGATTACCATCCTATTGGCGGAAAAGTTAGGTTATTTTAAATTTTAGGGTGTTTGCTAATCTATAGGGCTCTACAATTGTTATGTGTAATATTTTGGCTCGCTTAAGCTATGGACGAGTAATTAAATTAGTGGAATAATAATTAATAAATTTGTTTTGGCGAGTTTACAAATTATTTATCAAACAAACAACTGTGAAGAAGTGAACTTTACAGCCGCTAATTAAAATAACAAAGAGTCGGCAGATAAATAAATTATATAAATTAACCACTTAATATTGTGAACAATTCTATAATAATTAGTTGAAACATAAATCGATAACTCATTATTTGTAATTATATAATCACATTTATTGGCATCTTAATTGTACTCATCACACTTGTGACTAGCGCAATTAGTATTAATATTTTAGCTGTTATAAAAATGCATATAATTAATAAATAATATAATTACATTACAATTACTAGTAATTGTGCTAGTTATTGCCAAAAAAATGCATTGCACTCTTGAGCTTTGTTAAATATGGTAACAAGAGCATGTCCTTCATTTGGGCGCACTCATGAGAATCTCTTAGTCCCGGGTGCTGCGTAAACATGCAACACTTGAGGAACGTACTTAACACCATAAACATAAGTACACAGCAGCAGAAAATATGCAAAACGCACACACACACACACACACACACACACACATGTGTATGCAATATTACATTGGCAGGAGCTCATCAGGCGCCTTAATGCGCAGGAGCAGCGGCGGCAAAGGATGTCGACATTAATTTTGATGGCATAGCGAAAAAGTTTTGTTTTAAGCCTTTGGACAGAACAGAAAAATAAATACACAAAAAGAAAAGAAATAAACTCTAAACATTTTCACCTGCAGGCCAAGAGCACAGGAAGGTGTGAAGGGGCAGTGGAGTGTGTGTGTGTGTGTGTGTTGGTGTGTGTGTGGCGAGTATCAAAAAACATATGAAGGAAACGTTGCTACAAGCGCATGAGCTCAACTTAGTGTGTACTTAACTTCCGTTACATGTACGCCATGCTGCACTTACACACTCAAAGTCACACACACACACATAGTCCATTCACACGCATGGAGAGCTGCATATGTGTGCGTGTTTTGGTGTTTGTTTGTTTATGCCAAAAGTGTTGTAAAGTGCGGCGCTTTGTCGGCAGGAAACGCTGAAAATTTATTACCGGACAATTTTACCCAGGCATAAAAAAGGGTAAGAGAATGCCAGAGAGAGAGAGAGAGAGAGAGAGAGAGAGAGAGAGAGAGAAAGAGATTGAGAAAGAGACAAGCGCATGGCGGGGCACACACACATACACACACACACACGTTTATAGCAGCAGTTTCATATGCATATGCATAGTGTGCTGGGCAACGTAAGTGTATGCAAACATGCCTAAAAAAAACGAAGTGGGAGTGAAAAAAAAATAAAAAAAAATTTGGAACGCCAGGATGTGAGGGTGAACGGGTTGGGGTCATGGTGCGGGTAGGTGGCAACCTAAGCAGGCCTGCATTAAAAATTCAAAATGCCCGACGCCCAAGCGGACAAGAGTCGGCCTGCCATTAACACGGAGCTAGGCGGCACACACACACAAATACACACTCACATACAGCAGCACACACACACATACGCACACACACATTTGTTTGGTGGCCTCTTAAGCACCAGCTTGTATGTGTGTGTGTGTGTGTGTGTGTGTATTTCGACGCCTTTGCTTTACTATGCGCGCCTTTCAACAGCTCGTTTTCGCACCTTTCAAATGAAACCTGTGCATGTCCTGTGTGTTAGTGTGTGTGTGTTGTGTGTGTGTGTGTGTGTGGGCGCTCAAGAATTTGCAGGGCCGTTAAAACTGAATTGATTTGTTATTCATGTTTGCTGACTTATGGCCAACACTTTTGGTGTTGCGCCTACCATTCAACAGTATATCTGCTCTGTGGCGCCACGTATCCTTTTTCCTTTATTTCTCACTTTACTCGTATTTTTTCCCCTCGTTTTTTTTTTTGGTTTTATTTTGCTTCTTTACCTTTTTTTAGATGAATAGTGAAAATTTAATGCACGCAGCTCGCGCATTCACCTGAAAGACCTGTAAAGGTAGTGTGAGTGTGTGTGTGTGTGTGTATGAGTGTGTGCATGTGTGTGTGTGAATCTGTGGGCTTAAAACACGCGCTGTGCCGACTCTGAAGTTGTTTGGCCTGGCTTTTATTTTTATTAAATTGCCGCAAGGGGAACATTTAGCGCATGTTTTAATAAAAAATTAAAAAACCAAAAAAAAAAATATTGTAAATAAAATGAAATAAAAGCAAAATGCGCGAGTTTTGCGGGCCATGAATGGGGCAATGGAGCGGTAGAATGTGTTTGAGTTGGGGCATATTGGGAGGAGAGTTTGGGTTCACCCCACTTAAGTGGCCAAAACTGTGTGTGGGCTGGGAGGGGACAGAAGTGCAGGAAGCCGCGGCCATGCAATTTTTTTTTGAGGACGCGCGCCTGCATTAAAAATAATTTTTTATGATTATTATGATTTTAATTAAGCCATTCAATGTTGATTTATATAAGCATTTCAGTTCTTCACTCAAGTTTAATAACGTAATTTGTATACTTTTGGTTATTTTGAGTATTTTGAGTACTTTGAGTGTTTTAGGGTATTCAGTAATTTTTCAAGCGCTTAGAAGTCACGTTTTAGATATACAAATGTTTATAAGTATTCAGTATTTATTTGAGATGGCTTATAATTCTTGTATAATAATAAAAATATTAAGGTTGAAAAAGCTTTTCATCCGCTTTTCGCTTGTTTAGCTGCGAGCCAACTTTAAGCCATTTGGGAACAGACTTTTTCGCTCTGTTTTGATTTGGGTATATACCTAGTGGCTTTTGTGTGTACCTTGTGGCACCTACTACTTGGATTGTGGCTGGTACTTAACGTACAAAACTCTGTCGCATTATCTGCAACAATTTTGTAACATTTTGCTGGGCAAAAAAGAAAGGCTAACAAAACTTTTAATCACCATGGCTGACAAGTCAAGACAAATAAATGCGCCGCCGCCAGTCACATCTTTTGTGTGTTCGGGCGTGAAACGAGCAATGCCACGCCCACAGCCAGCCAGTCATCCACGCCCCCTCATCAGTCTTTGCCTGGCGGTGGATGAGGTAGGGGAGTGGGGGTGCATGTTACACCACATTGTAGAAAAAACATTTGCAGGCCAAAACAATAAATCAAGGCATAGAAAAATATTTAAATTTAAATGTTTTAAACAGACGGGAAACCGGAAACTCTGGCTGCGGTGGTAGTCACTTTCATTATTGAAAATATAAATCACATTCATTTGGCTGCAATAACAAAAAACAATAGCAACAACAACAACAAACTGCTCCATTCTATATACAAAATTTCGTATAAATATACCCTTTGAGAGGTGCAAGTGAAACTGACCGGGTGGATGGGTCGATTGTTGTTGTTTGTTTTGTTTGTATTCTGTGGCTGTGTGGTGGGGTTTTTTTTTTTTTACGATAAAAACAAACAAATTCATAGCTAATAAAATTGCTAATAAATAAACGAGAATGGCGTAAGCGCAAAAAGGGACACCAGCCAAAACAAAGCAGCCGCAGAGTAAAAAACACAAACACAAACTCTCTCCAAAAAAAAAACAAAATAAATAAAAAAAAAGGGAAAAAATATAATGAAAACTCGGTGACGCCAAGCTGGCCACATTGACCAACAGCCGGCGGCCATTTTGGGGCTAACGGTGCATTAACCAGGTGTGGGCGGCTGGTTGCCCACTGAGTTGAGTTGGGCGTGGCACTCGCGTGCCAGAACTGCCAACAATTGCCACCAATTCCGTGTACTCTGTCTATGCCGGCCTTTACTTTTTTTTTTGTGCCCCTTTATTTATTGTTGCCACCGGCGTGTTTTTTTTAAATTTATTATCAACATGTAGGTGCAAGTTCGACCATTGGATGCTCAGTGTTTCAAATTATTTATGTGTGCTGCATCAAGTTAAATAAGTTTAGAAAGCACATGAGAAACACAAATATGCAGAAACAAATGTGTTACAATTGCTGAGTAAATTGAAAGCATAATTTAGAAATTTTGTAAATTAACAAATAAATTTTATATGTAAATATTATAATGTTTATTATTATCATACTGTCTCATAAGCAACTGTTTTGGAATCTTACTATTTTGCTAGTTAATTTGAGATATTATAAAATATATTATTTTGATGTAAATATATAGTTATATTTATATGTGTAAACACTTATATTCAGAAATAAATTATAATTAAATTGTAATTATAAATTATAATTTAACAAAAAATTTATAATTAAAGATTGTTTCAAATAATATAAGATGTAAATTACTACAGTTAAAAGTTTTTGTTTGCTTGTTTTTGGCTTAATTTAATATATTTTATGGCAGCTGTTTTTCAATCACATTGAACAGATATTTTAGAAAAATACTCGTTAATAATGTAAAGATATAGTTATAAATAATTGTAATTATTAATAGTATATTTTAAGCTGTCAGTCCTTCTATCAGAAACCATAATAATAATGTAATAGTTGAAGCAAAGGTTTTTTATTCTGCCTTTTAAAAACTAAATTTTATTTTATTTTTATATTAAAAACTATACTTTATTAAGAACAACTGTTATTAAATAATATTACAAAATGTTTGTAGAACTTACAAAATAGTTAAATGCTAATCATTTTATATTAGTTTTAATTTCTCTGTCTATTTGGGAAAATCTAATGCAAATAATAGTTTAAGCATAGTTTCAACTACCTCACATGGCTTTTTGCCTAAAATTTGTATAGAGTGTGTCAAAACCACCAGTGTTTTTGTTAGATATTATCGTTTCATTTACTTTTTTTTTTTTATCAATATTATTGTTTTCTTTTGGGCATTTTGTTTGTCTATTGTGGAACAATTTTAATCAAATGATTGCCGGCGTCGCGTTGTCGTCAACCGAAATCCAGAAATCCAATTACCTTTTGATGAAAACGACGCTGGGCAATAGAAATGGCAATAACAACTCAGAGGGGTGGGGTGGGGGCTTTATGTAAATCAGTTTGGGAAACTGTATTCAAGTTTATTAGCCCTTTTTGGGCTGACCGCAGGTGCTGGACCATAAAAAGTGCCCAGGCAGCACCAAACTGAGCTGAGTTGAAAAAGAATGAAAGATCGGAACGTTAAAAATGTGGGTCATCATTTCATGTCTCAGCTCATAAATCTATGGCATAAAATGCGCTGAGTGCGGCAAAAATCTAAAGTTGTTAACCAACCCCCTCCCCCCCCCCCCACACAGAATGAAGCTCAAACTGAGACTGTATCCAAACTCATAATTCTCGTGCAATTTGGTTTCCATTTTTATTTTTATTATTATTTTTTATTTTTTACTAAATGACAAGAAGTTGGTTTTTACGCTTTCCGCCTCTCACTATTTGCATTTTTATGAAATCTGAAAAGCGCGAGGCATTTAATGAGCGCCAAAGTTGCTTAAGCATTTTGGCCAAAAAGAGAGATTTAACATTGGATATGCGAAGATTTAATGCGCATATAAAGATTGTACCACACATTCTGGATCAAGTTTTAATGGCATTTTGCCCCACAAAATCTATTGTCTGCCAGACACATATTTTGTCTTCGGCCACCTACCAAAAAATCGAGCACAAAATAAGGGGTAAAGGCAGAAAATATTGCACAGTTTAATGCGAAATTAATAAACCAAAAACAGCTGCTAAGCCATAAACCAAACTAACTGAGCTGCTGTTGCTGGCGCCAGAGCGGTTCTAACCCTCTAATCTTAGCCTCTGAAATGCGACCTAAATAAACACAAGCACACACACACACACATACAGATCAAGATAGGCATACACACAGATAGAGGAGATACTGATTCACAGATACGAATCCAAATCCAAGGTCGTCCTTTCGCTGATAAACTCGCAGGGCCACAATAACCGCAAGGGAGCCAAAACCGAAAGGCAAAACAAACCAAAGACAAAACATTCTGCACACAGTCAAGGGACTAAACCAAGCAAATAATCCTTTGGCCTAAATAAAAAAAATACAAAAAAAAATGGAAGAATGCTAAAAATACAACAGAAATTTGCATATCGAAAATGGAATACTCTTTATTGTTTTTAAAGTGTGTGGAATATGCTAATGCGATAAGTAATAAATATATTGTCAGATGAAGAGAGTAAATGTTAAATATCTTTAATTAATGTAATTAGTTAAAAACCTTAGCAATCTTTGTGAAGTTGTCATATAAGTTGTATAGAAATATTTTACTTATGTATTATTTTTTACTTGATGCAACATTGAAATTCCTAAGTAGTAATAAAAAAACTGATTAAATAAAACATAATTTAAATATGACTTTAATTTTATTTTGACATAAATTCACAAATCACACATCCAATGCTGATAAGCAATTGCCAAAAGATAAAATGTAAAACACATGAAAAATTTAAATTTTGTTTTCTTTTTGTTGGCAATGCACAAATCCATATAGGCCTACATGATATAGGAAACCGATTTAAATGCTTCAATATACATAAATTTCTATTCTGACCAAAAAAAAAATAAAACTTACCATAAACAGGTAGAGGTAGCTAGGCCCATCCTGCCATGCTTGAAGCACAAAAAAAACATTTTCCAATACACTTCACATTTCTAGCCACACTTCTGTAATGCCCTTCAAGGACATTGAAAACTAAACAAAAATCCAGGCGAAACGACTGTCGAAAAGGACATGCGAAGCCAGCCAAGAGTCGAGCCGAGGGAGCCGTCAAAAATAGCGCCAATTGCGCCATCGTAGCATTCTTCGAATTCCTCTAGCCTTCGCAGCAGGCCTCAATCTTTACTTTGCACACAAACACACACACTCACACACACACACACGCACACACACACTCATTTGTTTGCTCTTGTTGTTGTTTTTTTTAGATGGAATTTTTAAGGATGTGCGCCAAGGCATCCTAACATGGCCGCCGCATTGTCCTTTTTAGCTATCGCGATGCACGTAACGAACGTTGGGGGCGTGGCAACTCCTTGATGTCGGCATTTTGAACTTTCTCAGCTTTTTGGATTTTGATTTGACCTCATCATTCACTTGCGCCCTTGGCCTGTGCTGCGTATCCTTTGGGCCCAAGTGTTGTCCTTGTTAACGGCTTACGATTTGAGCGTTGGATAAGCGAACTAATTTTGTGTAATGAAATGAATTAAATTCGAGAAACAAATGTTGCTCATTCTGAGCACACACAAATTGCCTTGTTAATGCCTCATTACGCATACGCGATGATGTACTTTTCAGTTTCTCAAGCAAACATGCAATTCAAATTGAAGGACACACACACACACAAGATAAAACAACTTGATTTCAATTTAGCTACTAAAAAAAAAGTAATCACAAAAAAAAGACAAGCAATCAAGAAATGTGTTCGATAAATTGTGGAAATTGTATTCGCATAGATAAAAGATTTAAATATGCATAGGTCTCGCAATCAGCTTAAAGTTTTAAGACTAACAACACGAACTCAAATACAAATACAGCTCTACACACACGCTCGCTAACACACACACGTACACACACACACACACACACACACTTATACTACTTAGTTATATGTGCTTGTAAGCAAACAGTTTGCTCATATATTGAATTTGGCTTCGGTTGTCGCATGTTTCAAACGCTCGTCTTTTTGAGCGGATATTTTACACTTGCAGGCAAAATTTTAATCAAAAATTAATAAAAATGCAAAAAAATATTTATTACTTTATTGGAAATAATTATTTCCCTTTTTAAGTCATCCAAAATAATAATACACAATCCATTTTTGGTGCTGATTTCTTGTAAAACTATTCATCAATATTTATTTTCTGAATCAGTATTCAGTGCTTTTATCAGGTAAAAACAGGTCTTATAAAAAACTATTTAGAATTTTTATTCAAATTTATTCAAATTCTTAAAATGAAAGACAAAAATTCACCGATCCCAATTCAAGTGGTCATCTATCTAAACTAGGTGTGATTTTGCGTAGGAATTCTGAAAGCACATCAAACTGGATTGCTCTGCCTTGGGCATAAAAAAATGAGGTAGCCCAGGGAAATATATCTTAAGCTCAAAAGACATAAAAAACTCTGAAGAAAAAAAATCTACTTCAATTCGTGCGAGGTTTGATGGAGGAGCTTAAGGTTCAGTTGGGGGCACAGTAGATTTAACTGGGTCATATATATTTTATAACTGTGTTTTTTTCTCAGTGTACTTCGTATGTGTCCCTCTGGGCGCCGCTGTCCCTTAGCAGCAATGCAAATTCGATGCCAAACTATAAATTTGTTAGCTTGCCACATATGAAAGCGTTTATTTCAATATGTGGGCGTTTTGCTATTCAAAACTTTGCCCATTCCGTGCGATGGCGTCTGTCTCTGTTTGTTTAGGCCAGGCCAGGCTAGAGCTTAGCATATGGCAACTGGCAACTGGCAACTGGCAACTGGCATGACCGAGAGGCGACTCAAGTGGCCCATCCGTCCATATGTTTGTGTGTGTGCGTGTGCGTGTGTGTGTCTGGGGGCAATCTGTGTGTGTGTACGTGCTTGTTGGCCCCGCTTTGAATCTCATTTGTGACACTCGTTAAACTTGTCGCCATTTAGTTAAATCAACTAAAACCTAAACTCAACTCTGCACTGGCCCACCCCCCCATATAGGCTCACGTACTCTGGACCGGATGCGAGACGGAAGTTGTGCATATCTCAACGTTCCCCATTCCCCGACTATCCGACTCTCCATTTCCCTGATTCCTTATCCTGGCTGGGCATAACGTGACTTTACACAGAGCCAATTTTTATCAGCATGATTTAGTTGTGTGTGTGTGTGGCTCCGCTAATACTAATTCCACTGTGGTACGAACTGCATAAGTTGTCGCCACGCCCCCACGCCTTCATACGCCACAGAATTTGGCTTTAATTAAGCTTGCTGGCATTTGAATTATTAAAGTGAAGCACGCAAAAAAAAAAATGCATAACAAATTCTTTCACATGCGTAATTCACATTAGTGGTTCTTTGGTGGTTCCTGGCTGAATTGTGGGCTAGTCTCCAACCAACGACCAACGTTTAATCAGCGTGTCCTGTAAGTTTATAATTTTTGGAGTGGTTCATAGTTTTGCGCCCTGTTAGTTCGAGTAGAAAAGAACTGCAAGTAAGTATGGCAATTGCCTATGGCCAACACTCTGTAGTTGGCCAAGAAGATGCGCATAATTTACAAAGATTGTGGAATGGAAAGGAGAAGAAGTATGGCCCCGTTGCGCTTTGGGCCATAAAACTTAAAGTGCTGCAAAAAGTTGGATAATCAATTTAGACCTGAGTGTTGATAATAGCCATAATTTTACTAGAATTTCAATGCATGCCGCAGCACAGCTTGGGAAGTTGGGCGACTTAGTCTTGGCGACTTGCACTGCTGTCATCTGAAAGTAAAATGGATGCAACATGCAAGACATGACAACGACAGCAACAGCAACAACAACAACAACAACAACAGCAACAACAACAGCAATTCCAATGACAGCAACAACATCTGCTCAAAACCCTCGGACAACCGCAGAATTTAATCTGACAGTCGCCTGGTCAGCCTCATTATGCAGTGGGCATTATGATTCTGTGGTTAAGTTTGTAACGCCTTTTGCTTGCCATGAAATATATATATAATTTTTATCAGAATTACTATTCTAGTCGAGTATTCAAACTAGTCGCTCAGTTTTGAAACTTATTTGTTGGCACTTGGCATACGTACATCTATTTCTGCAGAGATTACTAGATAACTGCGTCTAATATCTATCATAAGAAAGTTCAGTTTTCTTTGGGTTTTTTATTTAATAAGTCAACAAAATTTAAATGATTATAATGCTCCTCAAATTTTCACAAAAACACTTTTCAAAATATATACAATAATTCTAATTACATTTCTACTGCAAATCATCTATTTCAGACTACTCTATCTCAAAGCTCTTATAGGATCAATCGGTTGATTTTTGATATATATCCATAAGTATGTCTATCGATAAGCGTATGTAATCTTCAGCTTGCCTAAGATGACCTTTCGTGACTGTTTCTCAACTAGAGTTGAACTCGTGTTCCATAAAAAATTAATATTTCGTGCCTGCTTCTACTAAATTGATGGCATTATAATATTAAAGTAAAGCATAAATACATGAATTATATTAAATATATTAATTTATTAAACTTCTTTTATTTAGTATTCTGCTTAATATTCATTTAAAAGCATTTTGCCACTTCGCTGAATTTTTTCAGAAGTGCCACAAGATGCATCAACATAATTTATTCAACAGTTTAGATTTTACAAACTGCGAATTATAGAAAAATAAATTCTTTTTATAGCACTATTTTAGAAGTATTATAAGCCTCTGATGACCAAGCTTACACTTTTAAATTAATTTTTCAATAATCCAAATATGAATCCTAAAAAATTTCAACAATTTTACTCAACTTTTCAGACTATTTATCTAGCTCAACCTAAATTTATACATATAACTATGTAATTATTTGAATTCAGCTTTGTTTTAATTTTTCGAAATTTGAATACATCATTTTAAAGAAACAGTCGTGCCTTGGGTCTGTCCATCTCGCAGCACGCATTCATCGTTAGGGAAGAAGATTCCTTGGTTTGGCGGTGGCAACATCAACCAATCCATGATGAAACCCTCACTTACCCAGCCTTATTAAATGGTTTTGCCTGTGGCAAAAATCTTTGTAACTGGCTGGCTCCGGCCGTGACTTTGACTTCAGCCGGTTTGGCCGTTTTTCCCGGGTTTGGCCAGGGCTCTTTAGCCAGGTTTGTGCCCAGCCGCAACGACACAACGTCAACGGTTTTGCCAACTTGCCAACAACGCTCAAAGCCAAAACTGCGCGGCTCAGCCGCTTTTCGCGTAATTAAAAAGTGCGGCGAACGTTATACTACTAAAAACCCAACCCCCTACTCCACACCCCCCCAAGCCCACCACCCCCTTGGGCTATCCAAACTAAATGGGCGCCCATCTGTACACTCGCTTCACTTCACAGCTTTGTTAGGTTGAGGGGATAGGGGAAGTAAGGGGGGATTGAGGGCCCGCTTCTGCTGTGGTCCATTTTTGCTGCGCTTTGAGTTTTAGACCAGAGCATAAGAGGCTTCAACTCATCTGATTTGAACGCCACTGCCACTGCCCGACACTCCCATTCCAGCCCCCCCCCCCCCACTCCCCTCTTGGCCAACGCGTAATTTGCGTTGCGCACTGAGCGAAAAAAAAAATTGCATATTTCAAATTAATTAACGCTAATGAAAATGTTTAAAACCTGCAACTTGCAGTTGTAGCTTAAAAGGGATGGTCGCGGGGGGTGCTGGTGGAAAAACAGCAAGCATCTCTTGCTTGCTCTCTCTCTCTCTCGCTCTCTCTGATTCTCTGTCTCTCTTGCTATCCGCTCTGCTTTTTCACTTTATCTGGCTGTGTTTCGCTTACTGTTTGTCTATCCACTTCGGCTCTTTGTGGCAACTTTAGAAACTTGACTAAATCAGCAAAATTGTCAGCACGCCACAAACAGCACAAGGGGGCAGCAGGCCACCCCACCCCCTCCCCACCATTACACCCTGCCCTTTTCTCTCCCTCTCTCTGTCTGTTTTTGTGTTTTGGTCTCTTTTACACACTGACGCTGATTTCCGGTTCCGTTTGGTCTTGTTTTTGCTTGTCGCACACACAAAAACACACACAAACAAAGCGGTTGCTGCCAAACTTATTTGTTTCACACAAACTGTTGCACACAATGCAATTTCAATCAATTTAATGGCACATTTATTTCCCATGCACCTGAGCACACCACCTTTTTCCCTTTTTTGCCACGCTGCCTGCACTTGCCACATTTAATACGGCTGCGTGGCCCCTGTAAATTACTTGGCCAAGTGCATTTTCATTGCATTGCATAGAAAATTTCATAATAAATTATGGCAAAGTTGTCTGACTTTCATTGTTTGCCAGGTGAAACAAAAGCAGCTTTCCATCCAACTTTTTCCCAACTCGTTGCTTTTGTTTTTCCCTTTTGCTATTGGTATTTGCATCGAGCCAGCGAGAGAGAAACTTTCCATTGAACCTGCTTGAGTATATGACTATGCCATATATGAGTAACACACACACACACGCACACACACACACACACACATATTTTTAAGTGACTTTCGAAATGGGAACATCGCTGAGGCAAACTATAATGCATATTGCAAGAATTTACCTCATTAATTTAATATAATTTTGCCTTGCTTTAGAAATCGATATACAAATATTTATTTACTTTTTAGTTGATACGAAAAATTTCTAATTAATTCAATTTCTGAACTTTGATGTGATTTGGCTTAATTTTGTAATCTTGATATAGATTTTTGTATTTATTAGGGTATATGTTGATTTTGCAGCGCTCAAAGTTTATTTTCATAATTTTTTTGTTATTATAAATTGTGTGCAATTTTTGGAGCACATTATTTCATCAAAATAGAACTTTGAATTTAGTTGGACAAAAGGCAAGTTAAAGTTTGACTTCTTGGTTATTGATTTTCAACTGAATGGTTTTTTTTATGGTTTAGTTGAGTATGTTAATTAAATCTGGAAAATATTTAAGAAATTTGATTATTTTTTGGGAGCTATTTTTAAAATTATATAAGGCTTCTTTTTCTTTTTGTGATAAAATTAATAATAAAAATGATAATAACAGTAATAATTATAGCCAATATAAAATACATGAAGTGTGTGAGTATGAATATGTTGATGTAATAACAGTAATAATTATAGCCAAGATAAATTACATAAAGTGTGTGAATATATTGATGTATTATCAGTTATACATCTTGGTTTCAGCTCAGCTTTCAGTTGCAATGTGAAAAAGTTCTGACCAAGATTCGATATATATGTTTGTATATATATATATATATATATATATATATATATGATATTTGTATATATAAATCACTTAGCTTGTGTCAATAAATTTGTGCATGATGCCATCAATATATTTGGGTAATCCTTTCGTTTCGTTTCGGCTTGTCATGTTGACTAAACATAACTTTTGCTGCCCCAAAGGCAAGACTATGACAAATAGCTGCAGCAGAGAGCGTTGCACAAACAACACATATCAAGCGGACACACAAAATCACACACACACATGTATATAATTGCCGGACCAAAGATGCCAAGTACACAATTGTATGCGTGTGTGTGTGTGTGTGTGTGTTTGTGTGTGTGTGTGGCAACGCAAAGCCAACATATGCTGCACTATGCTGAAGCGACATCGCCGCCTTTCACTTGTCATGTTGCATGGGCCAGTTGGCTGCCTCCTGTCCTGTTCCAGTTCCTGGTTTCTGCTGTTGTTTACTGGCGCATTTGATGTCTGTATGCTGACATTTGAAGTGGCGCCCATGGAGTCAGCCAGCAAGCGGTCCATATAAATGCCGACAGCATGCCACAAGCAGCGCTCATCCAGTTTGTTCAGCTTGTGCCAGCTATGCCGCACGAGCATGCCACTTGCCACTTGCCGGTTGCCAGTTGCCACTTGCCACTTGCTCACTTGCTCACTTTGCCACTTGGCACACACACACACACACACACACACACACTTGATTGTTGCCTGGCCACGACATTTAAATGGCTCACGCAAATGCATAATCATGTAATTGTGTTTGGTTGTCCTGCAATCAGCTGCACCTGAGTTTCCTACTATTCCACTATTCCGCCTTTTAGCTTAAACATTGCGCATACGCAGGGTGAGCGGACGAACCGCACTAAGTCTGGGATTATTTTTATGTTTTTTTTGGTTGCTTGTTTTGATTTAATGCGCCGCTTAGTAACCGACAATTGTGCACAACACTTTGTTTGGCATTTTCTTTTAGCCGCCTTTGCCATGACACTTAACTGTGAAAAATTGTGAATTATTATGGCAGCACTTGGACCCCCTCCGGCTCTCCCTTCAGTTTATGGCTGCGATTTGTTACGCACCATTGGCCTGGCTTGGCCACAAAATGTTGTTGACGAAGCTGACGCTGAAGCTGGCCAAACTGGGCCCAGGTAAACAAATAATTCAAAGTCATTTGTGTCTGACCTGACTTCAAGTTCGCAGCAGTAGTAGCATGCAAAGGGGGGATGTGGAAGTAGCAGCTCAACAAAGCGTTGCTGCTGCGCCTGCGACTGCCAAGTGTTAAAAAAAACTGTCAGCTAACCGTGTTGGTGATTATGACACTAAAGAGGGGCAGACCACGCTCCTGGAACTGCTGCACGAGACGCGACGCCTGAGGCTTGAGGCATGAGGCATGAGGCAATGGGCTTTGGCTTTGCTCGTGTGCCGTGCCAGCAAAAGGTGTCAAGAACGCTTTACGCATTCGTTTAGCGCGGACAGCGAAAGTAGCACGTCTCCCGTATACCCTGTAAATACACTTGTTGGTTGGGTTATTAGGTTTACTGCCTGAGTTACCTAATAATCAATGCCTGAAAAATGGGACTGACTAAACAAAGCGAAATAATAACTTTTTTTTTATCATAAAAACTTATATGCATAAATATGGATTATTATTATTTTAGATATCCCGATTTCAGTTTGGGAAATTCTGCATGATTATTTTTGTATATATAAGAGAAGGAATATTATCCAAGTCATCTTGGAAAGTTTTTGTATTATTAAAGTCTGTTAAAGATTAAGGATCATCTTAGAGAAATTTTGTATTATTAAAGTCTGTTTAAGTTTAAGGATCTTAGTGAAAAGACAACAATTTTGCTTATCAGATATTGTACTAGAAATTAAATTTTATTTGTTTACAGTACAAATTTTGCGTTATGTTCACATCTTGAACATCTTGTTGAGTGAAGTCCTTGCATCACTGCTTTCTGACAGGATGTGTTTTAGTCAGGCTGTTGGCATTTTTGTTATTTTTTGTACATTTTGTACATTATGCTTAGTTGGTGCAGAAACTGCTGTATTTTTCTTGCTTTATGCTCAGCTTACAGGATTTGTTACGTTAGTTAGATATGACAAATAAGTTGAGTACATGAGCATTGAAGCGTTTAAGTAAAGCCAAGGTTTAGTCTGCTATTTTTCAGCAAAGTTTGTAGTTCTTTAAGAAAGTATCAACAATATTTAATTACAACACGTTAGAATGTGAAAGGGGAGTGAGCTCGACTACGAGCTACTTAGAACATCTTTTATCATACAATTTATATATAAATTTGAAAATACCATTTTAATACAAAACTAGGTTTAAAAACTCGATTAGTGTTTGTAAGCAGATTTTAAAGCAATTTAAAGCGATGCACTTGTCAAAAGTGACCCGAATTTAAAAACATGGTTTTGTGTTGATATTATAATCATTATTTTAATACTGATCTTAAAATTTAAAAATCCCATTCCAGTTAGAACATTTATAATATAATCTATAGATCAACTACACTTTTAATACTATTAAAGAATATAGCTATATACTTGACGTGGTCGGAGATGCTTCTATCAGCCTGCTAAATTTTTTTTTTTAACAATTTCATTATACCTATTTTTAAAGGGTTCAGCAAACAATAATCAAAAAGTAATCTTATATAAATAGACAACATTTTTCTGCTCAACTGAATACAATTTTCTTAAATACGTCATAAAGTTATTACCCAAATCTAAGCGGTTGGCATTAAGAAGCCTAATCGTATGCTCTTGGTTAGCTTTTAACCCAGAAATACTCTTTGCTCTTGCAATTTGCACCTTTGTAGATGAAATATGTTTACCCAGAAGGGAGCAGGAGATGATGATGATGAGGCTGTGGAATGGATAAAAAAAAAAAAAAACACAAAATAGAAAACCAACTCAAGTCACCTACGTCTTGTGACTCGTTTACTTAGTCGTCGCCCTGCTCCTCCCTCTCTCTCCTACCACCGAATATGATGTTGGCTTCGGCAAACAAAAAATCTCATTAATCCATTAAGTAAATGCGAGGAGGAAAAAAAGTTCAAAGCTGCTGCTGCTGTAGAAGCACATCTACAAATTTTTGAGTATATATATAAATGTGTGTGTGTGTGTGAAGGTTGGCGAGTATGTATGAATGTGTGTGTGTGTGTGTGTATTTAGACTGTTTGACGGCACTGTAAAAGAAATCCTTTTGGGAGCACTAATGAGTTTGACATTGTTTCCTACTAACAAGGTGCCAAAGTTAGAGCCAGGCCGAAAGCAGCCGCCAGGTGGGACAACCAACCAGCAACCAACAGCAACCAGCAACCAGCTAGCATCACCAGCACCACCCAACCACCTACCCAGTATAGCATTTGCCTTGGCCTCCTCTTGGTATTTCTATTACAATTTCAAAAGATGCGTTGCCATCTGGCTCTGCGCAGCTTTAATGAATTTTCTAGGAAATCTTTGCTCATTTTCTGCACTAATTGAAAGCCGTGTCCTGATAGCATTTTGCAGTTTTTTTGTTGTTGTGGTTAAAGCGCTTAAAGCCGATTATTGGATATACTAATATTGAGTATTAGCACTCGCAAAAGATATATATATATATATATTTCGACTGGTTTCCTGCCTTCCAGCTTGCATATATATACATATATTTTTGATATGACTAATGTTTCCCTTTTGACTCATTTGGTTATGCACACACTCACATACTCACACAGAAAAAAGTGATGCATGCTGAATACATTCATACAAATACACAGACACACACTCAAACTACGTTTTGAGGCACCGATTGTAAATTACGCCCTAATGCGCCCATTTGTATGCTACAAAAATTGCCGCTTATTGAATATTTAGCAAGGACTCCGCGTCTACCTGACTACTGACTACTGAGTGGCAGCCGAACGTGTGTGAGTGTATGTCTGTGTGTGTGCATTGCTGTGTTTTTTAAATGAACTCATTTGGGATTTTGTATGCGTGTTTTTGCGAGCAGAGGCAGTGGCAAAGGCAGAGACAACGTCAACTTTTTGGCACTTTAAATAATTAAAGAGAAAAAAGCAAAAAAAAAAAAAAATACACAAAATGTGGGCGGAGCTGAGCGGGTTGCATTCACCTGACACGCCCACTTTGTCGCTTGGGCGCCCATGCAAATGTCAAATGTCGGCATTTCGGATGAAGCATTCCTAATCTTGTAGCAGAATTGATAGGCCAACGTCAACGAATGACTGACAAGGCAACTGCCCGGGGCCAGACGGAGCCAAATATCCGATAAGAGCTAAACAAGCAAATGAAATTCCAAGTGTGCCCGAAGCAAACATTGACAATACTGTGGAACAAAATTCATATATATATATATATATATAGTATATAGTATGTTCAGTTAATCGGAACTAATATGAAATATATTATATTGACATGCATTGGTTTAATTGTGCATAAGATATTTACTAACATCCAATGGCTGCCATTTTGACAATCTATGCAGAAGGACATAATAATTTTATTTGTCATAAATTATGGTAATGTTATAAATAAAAGTCAATTATTAAATAAGGAAAAGTCACTTTGAAATAAATAAAAGTAAAGTCTCTAAAACAAAAGCATAAAAATTATTTCAATCTGTAATTCTTTGAGTAGATAAACTTATTTGAGTAGAAAAATTTTAACTCATTTATAACGCACAATAATAATAATAATAAAAATAAATATAAATTTACAAAAACTTTACTTCTTGCTTCTCTCTTCTATAATAATTAAATTTTATATCAAACTATATTAAAATAAATATAAACATACAAAAATATTGGAACTTCTTTTCTTGCTTCTCTTTTCTATATTAATTCAATTTTATATCAATATATATAAAAATAAATATAAAATTACAAAAATTTTGAAGCTACTCTTCTTGCTTCTCTTTTCCATAAAAATTGAATTTAATATCCAAATGTATAAAAAAAATATAAATTTACAAAAATTTTTAAACTTTTCTTTTTGCTTCTCTTTTTTTTAAAACTTAAATTTTATATCTAAATATATAAAAATAAATATAAATTATCAAAAAATTTTAAACTTTTTTTCTTGCTTCTCTTTTCTATAATAATTCTATTTTATATCTAAATATATAAAAATAAATATAAATTTATAAAAATTTTGAAACTGCTCTTCTTGCTTCTCTTTTCTATAATAATTCAATTTTATACCTAAATATATAAAAATAAATATAAATTTACAACAATTTTGAAACTGCTCTTCTTGCTTCTATTTTCTATAAAAATTCAATTTTATATCAAAATATATATAAAATATATAAATTTACAAAAATTTTGGAAACTTTTCTTCTTGCTTCTATTTTTTATAATAATTGAATTTTATATAAAAATAAATATAAACTTACAAAAATTTTAAAACTTCTCTTTGTTGCTTCTCTTTTCAATAATATTTGAATTTTATATTGAAATTATTGTGCTCGATGCTACTGTGCCATCTTTGCAAATGTCATTTTGAAAAACCTTTCAATTCAATCCATGCACCCAAGCAGCTCCTCCAGCTGCCATCCACAGTTGCTTTCGGCAGCAATGGAAATGGAGCCTTGTTGCCTTTTGGTGGCATTTGCAGTGACGCAATCGATACTTCATTAAGATATCGTGTTTTTGTGCCTAGACGCTTTCCGTTTACGTTTCCTTGATTACTTTACATAGTTGCTCGTCTACTTTACTATATATATTTTACTTTACTCTCGGATCGACTTGGTTTGGTTTGATTTGGTTTTGGTTTGGCTCAATTGCTTCGGGTTTTTGGGCTGCCTTATCTACATTTTGGCCTAGACTTCATGGCTGGCTGTTGCCTGTTGGCTCTCTTTGTCTTTTACACTTGGCAAATAAATCGCAAAATCCTATTCCAAACGCCCCAAAAACATTATTTGCCACCGGATGTATGCATGGAGGCGTCATGTGGCTGGGCTCGCTATTTGCCATTTGTGGCGTCGCTGTTTGTCGAGCCCTATTTAATCGGGGTAGCGCTGAGTGGAGCCAGATGAGTCCTGCCCATTTCTGCCCCCCCCCCCCCCCCCGCATTGTTTATCTCACGAATACAATCAAATTAGCGCACATCGAGTACAAATAACTAAAGATAGCCAAACAAATGCCACAAATGCCAGCTGCCACCAGTCTGGTATATGGGGCATGGAGCATGATGAGGCATACACAAAGAGTGCGCTTTTGCTCAATTTGCTGTGTGTGTGTGTGTGCACCTAAGCAGCCTAGTCCAGTGACCAATTGCAACATTGTGCGGCAGCCACTTGAAGACTTTTGAGTTTAGATCTTCTTCTTTGACTGCGCCTGCTGTGCGTGTGTCGTCTTTATCTTTCCAATAAACTGGTCCCCGAGTGATGCCACTCCTGGGATAGGATCTGTGGGGCGTCTGCAACAATTGTACTTTGTGTGTTTTTGTTTTGCTACTGCCACTGTCAGTGTGTCACGACTTTTGTTGCGCACTGTCAACTGGTCCTACAAGCAACTTTGTTTGACAGCTCAGAGCTCAGAGAGCAACAAATGCTATATGAGTGAAGGGTACATCAAACACACACACACGCACACACAACACAAGTAATTACACTTAAAAAATAAATAAATAAATGCCTGCTTAAATATTAAATTCATAAATTTCTAAATTGAATGAAGAACTGGATAAGTTTTTAAGAGTTAAAATAAATTATAAATTTTACATTATTAGCATAAATGTAAGAAAATTATAACAATAATAAATTCATGAAATATAAATATGCATTTATTATTAATATATAAATATAATATATAAATATGCATATATTATTGTATAGAAATTTGTGCACAATTATGTAAAAAGCTGAAGGGAATAATACCTATAAAAATATTTATAACCTTTATTAGAACCTACAGCAGAGCCAATCTAGCCATGTCCGATTGTACACCTGTATTAAAACATATAATTTTCAGTATATTGGTTTAAAAAAACCGAATTTAATATATGATTTCGATTCCTATGCTAAAACTTCAATGGTTAAAAATGCTGCCTCGAAACCGATGCCAATTCCAGTTTGACATCATAGAAACAATGCTGCTGAGTTTTTATGATTTTTTTCTGTGTATCTGTGTAAGGGTCCAGAGACTGCACCCACACACACACACAGACTACCACGCGTACAGATAAGTAGTGCATGTTGCGTTGCGCTGTCAAGCTTACCACAATGTTGCAGGCAACGCGCTTTTGCGTCTGTCGTCTGTTGTCAGTTCTCATATCAACTGCCACAAGTCTGTCTGCTGCACGCTTTTAATCAACATTACTTGTGCTTAAATCAATTACAACTAATTACATTTTATGCCTCGTTGAAGGCAACTTTGTTTCCCTTTTCCCCCCTCCTCTGTGCAACAATTTTGGCGAAAAGAAAGCGAACAAAGCGTCTGAACTATCCTTTGAGTCTGCATTGCGACGAGATGCTCTACTTACAGTCAAGAGTCAAGAGCATTAATACAAAACTGACATTGCAACACATTTACACCTCCCCCCTCCACCCCACCCCACCTGCGACTAATTCACTCTCAAGCCACCAGCAACCTGACTTTCCTTTTGGAAATGCAGGCGCAGCATATTTTCCACCTTTGTCTCATTTGGTAAATTGCCGTTGGCGGCTTTGGCTTTTGTATGGGTGACAAAGTGCAAAAATTGCATGACAAATGAATGGAAACATTCCATTCTAACATGCTAACATGCATTACAACCAGTTTTAGCCATGGCTATTAGGGCTGTGCCCCTACGATTCTTCATATTTGACTGCAGCTTATAAACTGGGCCTAAATGTGTAGCTTACCTGGTTGAGAATAGGCATTCATAAAGCTTACATTTCTGTATACATGCAGTTTTTATACCCTTTTGGTGTACATATATTTTTGAGAAGCATCATTACTCGATCCATTACTCTGTTTTATATATCATTAAATCTGACAAAGTTTATTCCATACTTTCCATTTAAGCAATCAGTTGAAAGATAAGGTTTCGTCTAAAGAACTTTTTTGTTTAAGCATATCTTTAAACAAAAATTTAAATTATGTGAATGTAAAATAATTACGATCTTAAAAAATAAAATAATTAAGATCTTAAATATTGTTAAAATTTCAGAACTTTGTTGAACAACTTTTGTGTACATCAAGTTTTCTTTATCAATTAATTATATATAAAAAAAAACTCTGAACTTTTATGAACCACTTTTGTGTACATCAAGTTTTCCTTATCAACGTTTTTTTTAATTATATATAAATAAAATAAAAAAAATAATATTAATTGGATTGTTTATTTTTTTTGTTTGTAAAAAATTAACAAAAGAGAAATCTGTCGAAACTCATATTTCAATTATAAAAAGAGGTCACCAAACAATCAGCAATAATTTAAAAGAAATATTATATTAATTCTGTTATGCATTATTATTTCTCTTTTTTTATTTGTATAGTTTTTTTTATATTTGATTTACTTAATATTTATAATAACTCACTTGTAATACGCTGGTAATTCTGCATTCTGTTTTTCATTTGATTAAAGCCTTTACAAACAAAAACAACAACAAAAGTAATAATAAGAGTGGATAAGTTAATAACATAGAATTTTGCGGCTTAGACAGACTTCAACAAATTTGAGCAGCTCATAAATATGCATTTTTCGTTCTGTGTGTTTCCCCTTTTATGTGCGAATGATTTTACATATTAATTTTTAATATTGCCTGATGGCAGGTTGAGCTGCCTGCCTGCCTGCCTGCCTGCCTGCCTGCCCGTTAGCCAGTTAGCCAGTTGGCCAGTTAGCCAGGCAGCCCCAGACTATTTCTGAAGTGGACAAAAAGCGCCGTGCTAATTAGCGTACTCGCTGAATGGCCGATTGCCACGCAAATCAGGCAACTGTGTGTGTGTGTGTGTGTGCGTGTGGCTTTCTGTGTGTCTGTGTGTGTGTCCTGGCCAGGACTAAACATAGCGTTTAAAGCCGAAAAATAAACAACAATTTAGTGCAGATTAGCGCTGGAGTCCTTTTGTTTGTGCTTTTGTGCCATTGTTTCCCAACTCTGAACAGGTGAACAACAGCGGTTGGGCGCGGGGGTTGGCTTTGCTAGGGGGGGGTTGGGTTGACTGGTGACATTTAGGCTTAAATGGCGCGCTGCCTGCTTACATGAACATGGACATTGCCTGTGCTTGGCTAATTGCTATGCTGTCTCTCTCTCTCTCTCACTCTGCCTCTGCCTGTCTTTGTCACACACACACACACACACAATGGCGACGTGCACCGGCCAACTTCCGCTTCCGTTGGACATGTGAGAAGCGGTCGACGGGGGTTGGCTGTGGGTGGTTGTGTCTTGTCGACGCTGGCAAACTAATTAGATTCGTGCGCCTCATTTAGTCACTTTTGATTTGTGCTCTGTGTGCCAAGCAATTTGGCCCCCAAAAACTTTTGGCCCACAAGCGCTTCTTTCTTACAGCTGTTTCTTTGTGGAGGGGGAGGGGCGTGCGGAGGCGGATTGCGGCAGGCAGTGTATTTGGTTCAAGTTCGGAGCTGCACATTTAAATGCAGTCGAATCAGTCCAAAGAAAAAGAAGAAGAAAAATAAGCGTAGCAAGAAAACTGCGCCAAGAACAACAACAACAAAAACAACATGAAATATGCTAACAAAATTGCTAGCAAAATGCGACATGTGGCTGGGCACGAAAAAAAAAAAAGTTGTGCCAAGCCGCAAAAACAAAAAACTTTTCTCAAAAAGTAAACGAAAGCGCAGCAACCAACAACAACAACAACAAAAACAATGACAAAATTATGCGAAATTTAATTTGACTTTTTCATTTTTTTTTTATGTTTTTTGTTTTTTTTTTTATAGTTGTTGTCGCTCGTTTTTCCAGCTACTTTTGCACTTTTCTTTTTAGTTTTGCTGCGGTTCGCTTTTGCCCCAATTGTTGAAGTTTTTTGTAGTTGTTGTTGTTGTTGTTTTTGTTGTTTGGCAGCTGCACTGCCAGCTGGCAAGTGCTGCCAACTGTGCTGCATAAGGATACCCCCAGCTCGTAATTTGCCAGCTTGGCTTGTACATATTTTATATTATTTAGTTGAAAAACAGTTCCGTGCAAAGGCAGCAGCAGAAGACTAAAAAAAAATGGATGGGACTTAAGAGCAACTCGAGCGAAGAAATATGATTATCTCACATGGCAGGCAAGCAGTTAGGCAGAGGAGTAGTGCAAGGGGCAGCGGGGCAGGGGGGCAGAAAGACACTGCAGTGCCAGCCACTACATGTGTTGGCCAAATGAGCCGAGGACGAGCACTGCGCCTCTGACACTAAATGGCAATTGTGCACATCTAAAGACTCGCTAAGAGTTCCCCTTCACCCCCTTTATCCACCAAACCCGATCCTGCTCTACATCATGTTTAATATTGCAGTTAAAGTTAAGCCGAGGGATTATTAAGTTTATGTGAATTAGTTGCACACAAAAAGTCATATGGAAAGAACGAAAGCAAATCTCTTCTGGCATTGGTAATACAAATATTTATTTATTTACAGAAGCTGGCTAAAAGTTGAAAACTTATTAACTTGGCTGCTGGCGACTCCAGCTTTGTGCTAACTGTTTGAATATTTAATATTAATATGGTAAATATTATAGTTAAATAGTAAACGTACTTAAATTATGATATTGATTAATTTAATTATTATTTGTATTGTTTGCACAATTTGCATTTTAGTCAAATTGCTTTCGAATTGCTTTTAAGCAGTGGCATTATTATTGGTAAACAATTGGCTGATATTTATGGCCAGTATTTGCAGTATTTGAAACTGCAAATAAATAGAGAAAGAGTGCTCTATTAAACATATTTATTTAAGATTTGATTAACTGCTGAAATTCTTAGTATAAATAAATCAGTGTATGAAAACAAAATATTTCGAAATAAATATCAAAACTATGATTTAGACATAAATTTAATTATTTTAGATAAAAGTTCTTATTGAAACTAAGAAATTTTCTTACTCATACCAAACATATTTATTGAAGCAGCAAAAATTGTATTGTTTGCAAAAAATCGATCAAAAATGTATTTTATTAACCAAAAGCAAAATGCAATTCATTTGCCTAACGATGTATGTATGATGTATATAAAATGTATGTATATATTTTAATGTAGATAGTTCATGTCACATTCTTCCATTTTTTTGTGATATTTTTTTTATTGAAGAATGCATTATTTATCTGTTCATGCTACATTTGTAATCATAAGTATTGTTGCATGCTTTTTGCTCTTGAATATTTTGGTGGTTTCTGGCTTCTGTTTTTTTTTTTGTTCGCTTGAATGGTAAGTGAAATGGCTGCGGGGTTGCAAGTTAAGTTTGAGTGTGGCAAATTACTAATTTATGCGCACGTTTCAGCTGTGGCTGCCGTTGCATATAAAGATTGTGCGGCTGGCACCTGGGCAGCATATGTGGCATGTGGCACAGTGGCATGTGGCATTGGGCATGCAATATGCATAATGTGCGCCCTTTGATTTGGCTTTTTTGCGAGCACATTTATTTATATTTTATTTCAGCTGACTCTCTCCAGCTCTCTCTCGCTCTGTCTCACTCTCTCTCGCTTTCTCTTTCTATCCCACTTAACAGGTAGCTGCTCACATCGAGTTTCAACTTTGCATTTTTTATTTATGTTGTTTTGGGGCTTTGGGTGGGTGTGTGGGTGCGGCGGCGACTGCTGGCTAAACACTTTCGCATTTTGCCATAGCTTACACAAAGCTCACAAAACTCGACTCAAGCACACACAAACAAACACACACACACACACTTATGCACCTCACACTCGCATTTGGTTAAAAGTTGTTTTCGTTTTTTTTTTTACCATATTTTTTGGGACTTTTCTTGCCAAAAACTATAAAAACTGGCAACAGAAAACAAGCAGCGTCAGCGTCAACTAAAGCGCTTAATATTAAAAACAAAACCGCAAAAGCAGCACCCAAAAAAAACAAAAACAACAAAAATTCTCGAGCAGAGCTGAAGAGTGCACAGAAAAAAAATTTAAGTATGTACAGACATATATATATATACGTATGTATGTGTGTTTGTTTGTGCAACATATATGTGCAAGCTTTTAGCTGATACAAACAGCATTTGGCTGGTAAGCTGCATTGCAGTAACTACGCTGTTCCCACCCCCCACAACTCGCTGCCCACACATTGAGAGCTGCCTCATGTTTTTCTAATTTTTAGTTTCCTTCCTGCCTCTCCCTCACTCCCCCACTCACACACTCTCTCTCTCTCTCTCTCTCTCTTCGTCTCCCTCTTTGTTGCTCTGTTTACCATTTTGTTTTTTTTTTCTTCTTGCTTTTTGTTGTTGTTGCAGCTCATACGAGAACTGACTTTTAACCTTCTCCCTCTCCTTCTCCCTCTTTTCGCTTTTCGCTCTTTTCATTTTCATTTTCGTTTTCGTTCAGTGTATTTAACATTTTTCTCAAATGATACTCAACGCAAGTGGTATTTGTTTGTCTATCCCGCTTTGTGTCTGTCGCCCCGTACTTGGGGGCTGGCCCTGTCCTGTCCTTTCCTGTCCTGTCCCGTTTTGTGTGGCAAGTCCATAAGCTTGTCTATCGTTAAGTGGAACTGCTGCTAGCTGCGGTAACAGTTGTCAAAGTGACCTCAAAGCAGCGACCCACTATAACAACAACAACAACAACAGAAATAATAACTACCAGTTTACTGCACTCGAGAATTCTGGACAAATGAGATGCTCTACTTGGAGACTGATTTCGTAGAATCTTATTACACATCTAATGCAATCAGTCGAAATTGCTGTAAAGAAGATTTCTTTCGTTTTATTATTTATGCATATTTGGCATATTTGAATTTTATTTTTTTTGGCTGCATAAAATTCAATTTTCGAATATGCAGTTGAGTACTTCGATACTGACTGTCAGTTATCTTTTTTTTTTTTATATATATATGCTATTAATATATTTATGTACTTTTTATGTAGGTCAACTGCAGATAATGTTGATATCGAATCTGTATATTCACTATAAACACACAAAGTAAGGAGTGTATATATATATATAAAATTTACAACTTGAGCTTGATATTATTTCTAGGGTTTTAGCTTCCCCAGTTATTATAAGAAATTTAATAATATAAATAAAATTGGAAAACTCTATTTGATTTCAGCTTAAGTTTCAGTTATTATAAAAAATTTAATTATATAAAATAAAATTTTTAAACTCTATTTGATTTCAGCTTAAGATTCTTTTATTATAAGAAATTTAAATATACAAAATAAAATTTTTAAACTTTATTTGATTTCAGCTTAAGATTCTTTTATTATAAGAAATTTAAATATACAAAATAAAATTTTTAAACTTTATTTGATTTCAACTTTTTGCTAAAGATTCAAACACATTAAAAACAATTATTTTTTTTTACAGGGTATTTTAATGAAAGTGTGGTTTAGTACGTGGGCACTTCCACTGCAAAGCCTCAACTCGTACATTTTGTGCATGCACACATGTAAATACATATATATATATCTATATATATATATATATAAAATTTGTTGTTATTGCATTTGTTTGCCTGTTCATTTGGCTACTGTAATGAGCCCCCAACTTGACCTGCAGAGCGCCAAATTACGTTTGACATTTATGCAAATTACATGGCCTGTTCTTGTTTCTCTTAAACATTTTATTTTGTTGTAGTTGTTGTTGTTGTTGTTTGTAACAAGAGTTTAATTAAATTTATCGTGTTTTCGTGGGCGCTGTCTTGTATGTTGTAAAAAATATACCTTTGAGGGCATTAAAAAACCTTCCCTTGATTTCCATGTGAACTGCAGAAGAATATTTCGTGTGCGACAAGTTTGGAGCTGACAAATAAAACTCATAACAAACATGTCGCATTTTCTGAAAAGTATAACATTTTATATTATACAACTCGTTATGGAAAGTAGTTAAATTATCAGCTTTTCACTAATTGGAAATATGCAAGATATAATCGCATTTATACCCTAAACGAATTGATGAATGAGTAAAAAGCGTTGAAAGGAGTTGTGCCAAATTGTGTACAAATAAATTCAGATCACATAAGGTATATATATATATATATATATTTTAGATAAAGCCCGAGTTGATATGTATTATAATTTAATATAATATTGACATATTAGTGAACTTGGAATTATATAAAGAACGAAACAGCCAAGTCATAAAGTAAAACGTATTAATTTGCATTTAAAGGATAACTCTCTGTCGAGCTCACTCGACTAACTACAGCCTTCTTAGTTGATTCCTTTCATCTGTGTTCCCAGCGGAATCATATGGGCAAGATTTGGCATTGACAGTTCGCAGAAGTGCGTCAGTTTATTAATTGAATCCAAGTCTGATACAAGTCAGAGTCAGAGTCAGAGTTTTGCAAGTGTCTGCAACGTTTATGAAGTGCACATTTGCAACTGCCACAGCTGTCCCAGTTCTTGGTGCATGTGTGTGTGTGTGTTAGTGTGTGTGTGAGTGTGCGTCAGTGTGTGTGTGTCAGTGTGTGTGTGTCAGTGTGTGTGTGTCAGTGTGTGTGTTGTGCCTTGAGCACGCACTGACAGCGCAACGACGCCAATTTCCAGCGTAGTTGCAACTAAAGGCGGCAACAACAGCAGCAACAACTGCGGCAACAACGGACAGCGTTCATCAAGTGCTGCCAGTGCCTGTATGTAGCAGCGACTCATTTGATTTACTTTTCATTTCCGGCTGCCAAGTGGCACTGCCTGACAGCCGGAATGTCCCTGCGCCTGACTGCCTCTTTGAAGGCCTCCCTGCCAGCCTCCCTGCTTGCCTGCCTGCCTGGCAGCCAGCCTTCTTGCACCTTAGGCAAACGCATGACACCTTCCTTGCAACAGCGACAACATGTAGCAGCTACAACTCATGTGTCGTTCACTCTACCCCACCTTGCCCCCTCTGCTATCGTCCTCTGCTCCAATGTTGAGCGTTATGCAATTATAACTTTTGTCATTAGCAACTTAAAATGCAAATTGCTGCAATGAAGCGTCGTTGTCGTCGTAGTCGTCGCACTTTTGTGGCACCACTCTCACGTCGGTTAGCCACAGGGTGGGCTCTCTGCCACAGGGAGGGCTGGTTGGGCTCTGTGGCCATAAGATTGTTACACAGCACAAAAATGTTGTTACAATTAGATTACTCTCAAAATTGCAATGTAAACTAAAAATTATTAATTACTTTTGAAAATAGTGTAAATTGAGAAATGCATTTTTTTTTTTAAATTTCTAATTTAACAACTAACAACAAAAAAAATACTTGTTACTATTAGAAAGTAAGCCCAAGGTTATTTTCAAGCTAAATTGGTAATATAAAAGTGTTTGCAGAATAATTAATAATTTTTTGTTTGAGATAGGAAAAAACATATTAAAAATTTGTGGGTACAAATTATTTGTGTGCTTTGCCTGCGCAAAAAACACACTTTGCTATTTCTAAAATTAAATCGTTGTTTTATTAAAATAAAAGTCGATTTTTTGCAGTGTAGATAGGTGTGCCATTTGATGTTATTTAAACTGTTATGACTTAAGTTGACGCCGTTGCATCTTAAACGTTATCTAAGTAGCTAACCTCAAGGCTGTCAAGGCTGCTGCTGCTGCTGCTGCAGTGATGCTGCTGCGATGCTGCTGCTATCTGCCACAATCAGTTGCCATATGGGGCACACACATGTAGCTAGCGAGTAGCTAGCCAAAAAACGGCAACATGCTACATAGTTGGCCAGCCAATTAGTGTTTGACGCCGGTTAATTTTCTTACTGTCTGTCTGTCTATCTGTCTGTCTGTCTGTCAGTCTGTCGCTGTATAAAGTTTGGTAACATGCAATGCCAATCAACAAACTTGCAGCTGACAAAAGCCACAAAAAAGTGCATCATAAAACTGAGTGCACTCGCTGCCCCCAATCATCCACTCCCCACAACCTACTCCTCGTCTTGCCTCTTCATGTCACGTACATGAAATTAAATAGTTAAGCGTTTCGTTTTTTAATTTTTTTATTTAAGTTGATTTCCAAGTCGAGTGTTTGCCAGTTTTATTAAAGTTGTTGTTTTTTGTTTTTTGTTTTTGTTTATTGTTTTTGACTTTGTTAACTTGCACAAGCAACGCCAGTTAAATCATTAAGATTTCAGTTTCAGCTTCTGCTGTTGCGGATGCGGTTGCGGATGTGCATGCGGATGTGGAGGCGGTCGTGTGTGATTTTTTTTTTTACAGCTGCTTATAAATAATAAAGAGCGAACAACGCAATATATTTAATAGACCCTGCGAAGCTGTATTTAAAATGTCGTAAATTGATATTAATACACTCAAAGCTTAATAGAATATTTTTTTTTGTATATTTTTGCAGAGTTCATATTAATTTGGTTATTATGAAAAATATTTAGCTGTATAAAATTGATTAAAAATATTAATTTAGTTATTAAGAAAAATATTTAGCTTTATAAAACTGATTAAAAATATGTGTAATTAATTTATGTAAACTGCAAATTAAAGGATATTTTCTACTTTTTTCTATTCTACTTTATCATATTAGTTACAAATATATATATATATATATATATATGTAAAGGGAAAAGCTTAACACAGTAAATGTATGTAACTTATCTTTATATAATTAAATTAGATTATTCAAAGTTCAGACAGAACAGTTGTTTTTATTGCCATACCCACAATTTAAGGCTAGAATTATTTAATTAAAAATAGAAATAGTAAGTTAGTTAAAGACAAAAGGACAAGAAAACAGATACATAATTTGACAGTTTAAAGTTTTTACACAATAAATAATTTTATGTTAAAAGACAAATTAATTTAATGTGAACTAAAAACAGTCATAATAAAAATTAACAAAAAAATAGAGCGTATTAATATAAAAAAAAGATGCAAAATTTATTTGAAGTATGTTTTCGCAATAATAATAAAATGAAAGCAATTACAATAAATAATGTAAATGTTTTCTAATGATAAGTAAGCTAAGTTAACATTTGAGCAGACTATTGCCATATGTATATATATATGAATTGGGGTTCTGCTCTGCAAATTATTAGATCCATCCATCCCCAGATCCTGCACGAATGCCAGAACCTTTAATGGGTTGAGGACTACTATATCATTGACTCTCATAACATGCATCCCTAGGTTGCTGCATTTTTTCCATTTCATTCTATACATACCATAGCCTAACTATATTGTATTAACCCTCTCACTTCAAAACTCCCCCTTTCTCACTTTATCCTCATGGAAAAAAGTGCTTGCAAATTGCTGGGTTTAATTGAATTTAGTTCTTACCTGTGTCTATCATTTGATTTCTTGCCCATTCTAGTTTGTATCGCTCTTCTATTTATTGGTGTTGAAAAGTTCAAGTGGCTGTCAGTACATTGTAAGACACTAAAACTTTATAGCCTACTTTGGAGCGAGCGAGCGCGCTCTCGACTTATTCTGTGGGCCATAAAATGGCGCTAACGTGTGCAGTTGAAGTGCGCACTTGCACAACAACAGACCCACCACCCCCCATCACTTAGTTAACGGTTAACAGTTAACGGCTAAGCCTTGTAAGCTGACGGATATCCTCAATCGTTGGCCCCCTTCGATAAATTATGGCTCGTTGCGGATATCGGGGATATACGCATACGGCACGTGTCTGCGCTGTCTAATTGGCAAAGCGAATGAATCTGTGGCAGGCAGCCAGCTAGCGAATGGATCAACCCACTGACCATTGAAATATAAACCCCCCCCGCACTCACGCTTGCCACTCTTCCCCCTCCCTTTTGCTCATCTAATGCCCCAGCATTTTCAATTAGACGCTGCGCGTTTTCGATTTGCGTATTATTTATGGCCCTTGCTCAAACGTGCGCATTATTCATAAGCTGAAAGCCAGCTTAATGGCTCTGCTCCTGCTCATAATGTTGCATGGGTTGGCTGTGCGGGTGTGTGGTGGTTTGCAACTTACCAATTGAAGGGTTGCAAGTGGTCCGCTTATTGAGTGCATATCATAATCTTAAAGAAACTCTATCGCATTTTCCTTTTAGTTAGTGGCCATAAAGTTGGCTGACTGGGATGCGTGTGCACCTTGCGGTTGCCACTTGCAACATGCACACAGTTGTCATGACAGTTGCCACTGATAAACGTTTGTATTCTTACCACGAAGTCGACGGGCGCAAAATGTGTGTCTTCCACATCTTCGCATAGACAAGCCGCAAATATCTCGGTGTCGCCGTGTCCACCTGGTAAGAGTCTCGCGACATCAGCCCATCAACCCATCAACCCATCAGCTCATCAGCCCATCATCCCTTCAAGCCATCAACCCATCAACCCTTCAAGCACTTAAGGCAACCGCATAACCAAACCAGTCGAGCACATGAAGCCGCCTCGAGTCACAAACCCGCCGAGTCTCAGAAACCCATCCAGTTGAATGCAGTCTGCGGTGCTTTGTCTCTCGGTCTTTCACCGATCTTTGTTGCCTGATGGCAGCAGAGGGCAGCATGGGAGGGGGGTATGGTTTACGGGTTACGGGATTCATGAGGATAGTTGGGAAGTTGGTGTTTCTGCCACAGGCATTATTCCCTGTTGCTTGCGCCCTCTGTGTGTGTGTGTGTGTGTGTGTGTGTGCGTGTGTGGTAAGTGATTGGGTGGTCAAAGTATAACTAGTAGAGTAGTTCGCATATTTCACGATATTAAATAAATTAAATATTTCATTAGCAATCGCTTGGGACTTGTGCATATTTTACAAAACTTACAAACTACACAAATTAAAGTTGAAAATTACTTCATATTGAAAATATTGCATTAATTTTGCAGAATTTTAATGAAAAGTTTAGCTCCTCTTACATAAAGTGTTCAGTTTATTGCTTTTATCATAGTAAGTATAATTAAGCACATAAAAAACGGCTAGTACAGACATAATTTTTTAAATATAGTTTTTTAGTAGTAGAAAAATAATGTGATAACTAAATTTTCCTACAAGAACTTTTTTTCGACCGATTATTTCTATGGCAACTATATAAAGAAGTAATCCGATATTGATCTTTTTTGTCCAAAAGTAAGAGACATATATATAGACATGCTAAAAAATTATTAAATAATCGGAAACTATAGATTTTTTCCAAAAATAAAGCATCTTTCCACTGTATATATATATTATAATCAATCTGGATAATTATTTGGATTAAGATAACAAAGATAAATTATTAGTTTGGTTACGATAAATTATGGTGCAAAAAAGTACTTCGTATTAGAAGATATTTTGAATAGTTTGTTGCCATGAAAGCAATATAATAAATCAGTGTGATCACCATGATTTACGTTGCAAATTTCGTAAATGATGTTATACATTTCACGAAAATATTATTAAAATAAAAACAAAAAAGTTTTAATAGCGCATTTAAAGTGAAGTGCTTTTTTCTGTACTTTTTGCATATCAAAAGTGACAGCTAATTTGAATGCACATTATTCAGCTGAATTTATAGTTTACTAAGCACAGTTATTTCAATTTGTAAAGAGTTGACTGATTGAATAAACTCAATCACAATGCACTTTCAGTCGCCAACTTTTGCGTCGCTCATTGAAATGCCCCCAACCAATTTTTTAGTTTCATTTCCGCCATTTACAGCGTTTGCATTTCAATTCCGCAGTATTTCACCAAAATCTAAAAATAGCGCTGTTAACTCACGGCTTAACAGCAACGCAGCTGCGCAGTAGTGATCAAAACTCTCTTAAATGGTAGGTCAATGTTAAGTTAACAGCGCCTTGCGCTCAATTACGCTCTCGTGTGCCAATGCCAGGCGTTCCCATGTTAAAATTTATAACTAGTGCAGTAGGTGAATGCTTGGCTTCGCATGACTCCCACTCATTTCACTGTGGCCCATTTGGAAATACGTTTTATGGCGTCGCCTCAAATGAGTCAATTCCCTCTGTTCCGCTGCCATCTTGCTTGCTCCACTTGCCACACTTGCGATGCGTGTTCAGGCGTCGTTTGAACCTTTTGGGGTACCCCAAAAAATAGATTGGCTGCCACTTGATAAAACCTGTTGAAAAGTGCACCGAGTGCAGCGTTGATTTATTAGTTGCAGGCAGGACAATATTTTAATTAAAAAATTTTGTCATCTAGCGATCGTCATACACACACACACACACACACATACACACACAAGACTCAAGTGCTGTGCGCCATCCCTGAAGTAATTTTGCTGAGAGCAAACCAAAATATTGGCAACAAATGCAGACACCTAATAAAAGTTTTTGCGACAAGAGTAGAAAACTCAAGTTGTGCGAAAACAAAAACAATAATTTTCAAGTTTATTTGAGGGCTGCTCGACTTGGGCTACCAGGTCCAGAATCCTGTGCCTGTGCCTGCTCCAGGTGCTGCAGGTGCATGTCCAAGCCTTAGCCATAGCAACAGCCACTCTCAACTGGACTGCGAGTCAGTCAGTGGGACATTTGAGAGTTTTCCATTTGCCTTCTCTTTGCTTGTTGCTTTAGCTGTTGGAAAACTATTTGCCATCTCGACAATTTCTTGCACGTGCTGAGCATTTGCAATGCGAAGTGCTTTCAGACAGACAGCCAGACAGATAGACAGCCAGACAGACAGACAGACACACAGATAGGTAGGTTAAGGTATTCGAGTCCTGTGAAGTCCTGGAGTGGTGTGTGTCAGGTATAATATTTCAATAAAATACATTTATGCCAAGTAAAGTAGGTAGTGGCAGAGGCAAACTTTTCAATGATTTCATATTTGTCGATTCATTCAAATATGAAATTCTTCTTTGGCATTTTCTTGTTGTTACTTGACAAATTTTCACCAAGCTAAGAATTTTGCCTTTTAAATAGTCACTTTGCTCGGATGACTGCACATTGTTGGCAACATCAATTAATATAATTTATTAGAAGCTTTGCTAAACACCTACTAATTATGGCTAATAGAGTTGTGTGTGTGTGTGTGTGTGTGTTCCAACTATTTCTCGTTCAATGTCGAATAATTTATGCCAAAAGCGTAATTAAATTAATTAGGATTAACTTTGGCGGCGCACGCATTAAACTAGCTTTGATTAGCTTATGTTTCCACACACACACGCACACACACACACACAATATCCATATATCTATATGCATTTGAGTGTGCGTGTGTGTGTGTGTGTGGCAAGCAGCACATGTGGCATGCTGTTTAATCTAAATGTTGGCTTTTGGGCTGCTTTGCTAATCATAAAGATGGCATAAGCGATGAGCTCTCTCTCACCTCCTCCGCTCTTCGGCTCGCCACTTGCCTCGTCGTGTGGCACAGCTGCCAATTTGGCAACCGTTTTACTTTAACTGATAACAGTTTTTGGCTCAGGTTTACGAATATTACTTTAATGTGAATTATCTTCGATAATGTGGGGTATTAAAGTTAAAGCAAAATCCACTTTTAGAAATTAAAGTTTAGCAGAATTAAATTTTTAGTTATTCGAGTAAAAACGTTTCAACACATACTAAACGAAAGAAACAACGCTTTCAAAAAATTAAATTTTGCTAAAATTTAATTTCTAAAAACTTATGTGAAATTGGAAATTGTTGCAAGTGTCATGAAAGACGACAAAAATTTACGAACACTCTTTGAATGCACAAATAAAAGTTGCTATTTTGAATGACTTTAAGTTGATTATAAAAATGTTTGATTAAATATGCAGTAAAAGTCACAAAAAAAAGTTTACCAGCAAATTGCGATAATTTGTAATTATTTGTTTTGTTAAGCAAGCAGTGCTAACTAAAAAATAAATAAAAAAAAAAGATAAATATATATGCAGAACACAAATTTAATTTTCAATCGAATGCTATATATATTTGTTGGATTATTTTGAGCACAATAAAATCGTAATTTATTTTGGTTCAAGTGCATTTTTGCCCGATGGCAAGCAATATAAAAACTGAGCTTATAACAATCAAATTAAGCTGTGTTTTGGTTTTGTGAAATACAAATCCTGCCATGGAATTACATTACAAAAGCCCATTTGCATTCAATTTATTCACATACATATATATATATAAATATGTAATGGAATAATTGTTGTATGCTGCAAGGTAAAAAAAAAAATATTCTTGTTTGGGAATAAAAATAAATATTAGTATTCGAATTTCAAGCATTTCTTTGATTTATTTAGTTGGCCAACAGTTATTGTTGCTGGTGTCATCTGTTGAGTTAATTATTAGTTCAGTTGTTGTGTGTTGCAAGTGGCAGCAATTGCAAAGGCCGCCTCAGTTATCCACTTGGTGGCCCCATCTAATTTATGTTGCAAGTAAATGTGTCGCAAATCATTATGCGGAACATTTTTCTATTTATTCCGACTTTTTTTTCTTTCTTTCCTTCTCCTCTTCTTTTTGCTGGCGATTTATTTAATGGCTTGGAAATGGAAATAAGCAAATCGAATGAAGAGCACAAAAAAAAAAAAAAAATTGCCTCAATCCGAGACGTAAGTAAAATGCTAACCACAACAAGAGAAGCAACAACAAATGGAGTATAAATGGGTGCAGGATCAACAATGTGGAGAACGGAGCATCTAAATATAGACACAAATCACAAAAACAAAAGGACGAAATGGCTCCTGTTCCGCTTCGCATTGTTTTTTGTTGTGTTTTTTTTTATGTGGTGCCATATTAAATCAAAAGTGTTGCATAAAGGCTCAGACTCAGACTCACTTGCATAGAGAGCAAAAGTTGAGTATAAAAAACAAAATACAACCAACACAAGGATTAAAGGCGTCCTCGTGCAAGGACGATGTCGAAAACGATGTGAACGTTTAACGCCTGCAGGATATTTATGATCACGAATTTTCTTATTGTGCTCCCCTCTCTCTCTATCTCCCTCTCTCTCTGTCTCTCTGCTGACTCCCTATGCTGTGCTTTTGGTCCTGTCTGGAGTTCCAGGACGTCGTCTCCTGTGCGCTTGTAACCGATTTATTAAAATGTGCAGCAACACGAAAACTGAAAGGAGCCCAAAGGACAGCTGTCTGTGGCACACTCACTGTGCCGCCGCTGCTGCTGCTGCTGCTGCTGTGGCATGAACATAACTCCCTAAACTCCCCCCCCCACCCCTTTGCTCTTAACTCCCCTATTCAGTTCATTCCCGCAGCGTTTGAAATGTGCGCCCATTTATTTATACACATCGCTGGGCCGCGCCCACCAATCGACAGAAATGAGTTATAAAACTTCAATAATCTCGGCGAAATGTTTATTTATGTTTAGCACGAGAGCCCCAATATATAGACGAAGGAGTAGGAGGTAGGGGTATTCAACGCATTTGAAGGTATGCAAAGGAGGAAGGAGAGCGAGCTGCCTGCGGCTGCCATTACAACATTTGCATCACATATAGGAAAGGAAGAAGGAGGAGGGCGGGCAGAGCAGGGAGTGGCTGGGTTTGGAGAGGAGCACTTACAGCGAATCAATAACAAAATAAATCGTTTTACAACCGCAGGACATTGTATTGTGTTACACAAAAGATTGGCAACGCCAGCAACGAAAAGCATTCCTTGCCACAGCGAAAGCGACGAAGAAAGTGGAGAAGCAACAACAACAACAACAAGAATAAGAAGAAGAAGATGGAGAAGAAGGAGACGTAGAAGTAGAAGAAAAAGTACAGCAAACACAATGCTCGGGCACTTGTACAGTGAAAACAAGCAATGAAAGGATATTATAGTAAAAGTATTTACAAGATGAAAAGGGACAAAGGCGTACAACACGCAGCCAGGTGGCAGCAGATGCAAGGGGGCCAGGGTGCAGGGTGCAGGGTGTAGGGTGCACGGGTACACGGGGCAGTAAGGTGAAAATACAAAGTGAAAGGAAGTAGAAAGTATAAATCGTTGCAATCAATTTTTGCTATGTGGTACGATTTGATAAACTGTGCAGGCAGGCAACCGGGCTAACGTAGATTGCACACCACCTCCCTCCCCATCCCACACCCACCCCTTTGCTGCACCCTTGTTGCATCCGCAGCTGTTGTAAGACGATAGGGCAAGCTCCTATTTGGGTTACCTACATAGCGCTCAAAGGAAGAGCTGGGAATGGAGGAGTGCGTCTGCTTTGTTTACGGTCTGTTTTTGGAACACACACACACCCACACCGCCCCTACACTCACCAAAAAAATCGCCCTAAAATATATAAGTTTTTTCTATGTCATAGAAACTAATTATTAGAAAATATTTTTCATAACTTTCCTCCTAAAAGTAAAATAAGTTAAAATGATAAAAAATTCTTTTTAAATGCATAAACAAGTCATAAAATTGGCAATTTTTATTTATGAGTGTATAAACTAAGGAGGAGGGGGTGGGTGGTTGTTGCATGCTCTGCTACCACCTGCAAATGAAGTAGCAGAAATTGCAGCAACTGCCAAAGCAGCTTTGGTTACTGAACGAGCTCTGGTCATGCGATACTTTATGGATAGCTGCACATTTAATTTGTATTGTGGCCAAAACCTAATGATTGCACTACCAAAAATTGTGCTTCCACTTCTGTTTTTGCTCAAGTTTGTTAGACAATGATTAATCTCATTACATTTTGCCAATTGTGAGAGGAGAACTAGATTTTTTGCAATTAATCATAGTCGAAATGATATTGGTAGTTTCAATGGAGAAATGCTGTCAGTTATTGAAGTGCCGAATCGCATGCCAAAATGAAATAATATTAAATCAAAAATAGAAAAATACATAAAAAAAATTGAATATTGACCGGGAATGTAAAGAATCGCTTGTTAATTGCAATTCACTTAAGAGTTTATTATTAATTAATTTTTATTTTTTAATATTTACCTTTACATTTTGGTATTTTTATTGCACTTAAAATTAACTGCACAAAAAATTATTTATTCTCTTTAATTTTTTTCTTACTTTTTAAACATTTAAAATTAAATTTATATCTGGAATTCACTTAACAACTTTTAGCTTTTTTTTAATGTTTTTTTTATATATATATATTTTGCCAGTTGCGCTGTTTATCACTAAATAATTGAGTCATGTCAAGCAATCATTTGGAATACAAATTAAATGTTTCTATACCTTGTTTAAAGAATAAAGAGAAGCATTTTTAAGCTTTAACATTTTTAAAATACATTAAGAAATTCTTAGAATATTTATTCAACACTTCCACTTTTTCATATATTTTGTAAAATTTATTTCGATGCTTTGGCAAACGTTTAAAAGCAAACAATGATTTTTATCGCAACTCAAAATTGACTTTTAGAATAACGAATAATTTTTGGCCATTTGGTCTTACACTGAGAACAAAGTGTTACTCAATCTGCAGGAATTGTTAGCGTTATTCAATGCTCTTGTGCGCCGTTAAGAGGCAATTCAATTAGAAAGTGCAGAGAAATCGGTTTGGCTTTAGTTTGGATATATTCGAGTCATGAGATTTTTTATTGATCGCTCCGCTATTTGTGAGGATTTGGCTGCTGTGCCTCAGGTCAGTTGCAAGCCAACCAAGATTCTGTAAATGGAGAGAACCACAACTGCCAAACATATGGTGGCAAGTATCGCACCCGTGAGACCTGCAAGAAGAAGGGGGCTAGCGTTAAGGGCACGTGGTGCGGCAGAGGCAGATGCAACGTGAGTGGTTGGCATTGCAAAAATGGCTGCCTGTCCGGGAAAGCCGTTTCCTGTTTCCGTCAGAAGCATGGATACTTCAATTTCGAGTATGTCTGCTATGCCTGAGTGCTAAAAATTGAAACCAATTGTAAAGAAAAAAAACATTTTCACTTGTTTACCTTAGACAATAAAATAATATTTTTATTTTCTTGAAATTTCTTGTGTGGCAAAGAATCTACAACATTTTGAATTCACAAATTGTATTTAGCAATACAGTCTATTAAAAATCTCTCGGTTAATGGATAAAGGTAACATTTTTGTTTATTTTTAAAATAATTCCTAGAGGTCATCAAACTAGCAAAAATATATGATCTTAAGATACGTTCAAATCTGCTTGGATCGATTTTTAAGTGTTTTAAGAGGATTTTTATAAATTAAAAATGAAGAATCTTCGATTCTAAAATCTTGAAATTTTAAAAGTTAACGTGACAAGATTATTATATTAATTGATATATGATTTCCAAAAGACTCAGCGTCCATTCTTATCTAGAAAAAAAAAACAATTATGAAATGGAATTTAAAAAGAAAAAATAATAAAAATATTTTATTTACTTGCTATTTTTTTAAAGCTTCAAAACCTATTAAAAAAAAATTACATACTGTATGTGAGTTTTTTTTTTTTTTTTTTACATATTCTGGGTCATATTCAAATCCAGGCAAAATTTCAATTACTCAGTGTAAAATACATTAAATTCAAAACTGGTTTCATCTTGAAGCATCATTTAACATATTGAGGAAAAAATTACGTACTCGCCGCATTGGCTGGCATACATATTAAAAATGGAATTTATATCAAGATACACACGAAGAGACAGGGAGAGAGAGAGAGAGAGAGAGAGACAGAGATCGAGACAGAGATAAGGAGAGAGGTGGAGGGAGCTGTTAAAGCATTGGGCAAGTAAATATTTTATAATTTAATCAACATAAAAGCAACAAAGGCAATGACAATGGATATGCGAAGCGAGACAAGGCGAGGCGAGGCGACACAATGAGACGCCTCTGTGGTTAACGGGACTCTTACAATAAAAACGGCAATTGCTGAGGCTGAGACGATGGCGTATTTGGCAAAAATACGAATGTCAAATACGTTGCGCGATAATGTTTAATGATAAGCAGGCGAGCGAGGCCAAGTTGAAATACAGTCGGCAATAGTCGAAGATGCTTATCGTGTGAGTGCGACAATAAAAGCGAGGACAGCCACCATGTTGCAAGATAGAAGAGGAGCATAGAACGGGGAGGGTGTGTAGCAGTGTGTGGCAGTGTCTCTGACAAATGGACCGTGTCTGACTGGCGACGGGCTGTGGGGCGGCCCGTTGTCATCTAAACAATGGACAAGTTTATATTTGCATTTATTTCTATTAGGCGCACATTTGTCAAAAGCTGTTTATGGGCTCGCCCAAGATGAGATCTTGATCTCTCGCTTCGTTTGCCAAAACTTGGGACACTGACTTTAACTTGAGAAGTCGTCAAGTCGTCACCGAGTGTAGGCAATACTTTAAGTAACTTTCTGCTTTATGTTTCTGTGTGTGAGTGTGTGTGTGTGTGTTGTTGTTGTTGTGGGGGATGCCATTGCAATAAAATATTTATTCGGTATTGTCGTGCACTTTTATTTGACATCATAAACAAAAGCCACGAAAGTGTAAACACAACTTGGCTCAACGCACTCAGTTCGCAGTCGCATTCGCATTCACATTTGGCTGTCTGAGCTGGGCAGGCAGTCAAAGTTTGTTTGCTCTGCTCCTTCTTCGTGTTGTTGTTGTTGTTGTTTTTGCTTTTGCCGTGTTGTTGACTTATTTAAGCCATAAAGTGCTCCTCTCTTGTACACTCGCACACACGCACACTTGAATATTGACACGGTGCGAGCACGTGTGTGTGGGTGTGCCACATTTAACACCGCAATACGCACGTTCCTAGACTGAGGCAGAGACAATGGCAACGGCAAAAGTAAACAGCTCCAACGACAACCGCTAACAAATACTATAAAAACACACATTACACTAAACGAATGCCAAATACTCTGAATTTACTCTCATTTGAATTTATATTAATTTATTAAAGCACTTAAATTCACTTTGCTTTATTTGACAGATAAATGCCACTTTATAAGTATTTTAATGGTCTTAATTAAATATCAACATTTCTTAGATATTCGATTTTAAATTTTTACATTCGTTAAGAAAGGCAATCGTTGGTATTAAAATGCAATTAAAGTTCAATTAGTTTAATATATATTTTCAATTAATTTAATGAAGCAAAAGTGCAAATGAATTAATTCTTAATCGTTTTTTTTTAAATTTATTTATTGGGGTTGTTTGCAAAAAGTCTGTCTTACATTTTAATTAAATGTTTTTATCAGCAGTGTTTTTATTATAATTAACAAATTGCACTTTAAGCTACTTAAATAAATTATATTATACTGAAAATGTCGACCAGGTGACCAACTTTATAGCATAGTTATGAAGCCCTCATTTGGACGCACTAAATAGAGCCGGCAGCATTTCAAAATCGCATAAATTTTTGGGTTATCCGAGCTCAAGAGTGTGTGTGTGTGTGTGTGTGTGGGAATTGGATTGTTTTGCTAGTTCTTGATGTATTTTGGATTTAATTCTCGAGTTTGGTTTCTATTATTGTTTTTATTGTGGTTTCTTTTGTGCTGGCTGGCAATAGAGGAATCGTTGACCCCGTTGCCTACATTTGGTCACGCTGCTTAACCAAAATGGTTTGGCCAACAGCCTTGAGGCCGCCACAAGTGGTCGAAAACTTGGCTTGAATTTGGAATATTTTGTTGAATTTTGATGGCACGAATAATTGCCAAGCAGCTAAGCGTTGTGACAGTTCATTATGCATCTACTTTCAGATAGTGGGCGTGGCTGTTCTGGCCATATGTATAACAAAAACAATTTGTATTTATATCCTTTGTATGCATTTTATGGCATTGCTTAAGTAACGCCCCATTGCCCCTTACGCATATGCCACACGCAATCGCTGGAGGCTGAAAGTCTTCAGACTTGTTTACGTTTAACACTACGTCTGCTGCCTGCCGCTCCTGGCGGTGGCGCCCCTTAGAGGGCCACCTTCGTCGCTTACGTGCCACGCATATAAATTATTGTATCTCGGGCGTATTAAAAATGTACGAGTGCTCATCTTGTTATCCTGTTGTGTAAGCGGATTATGTCGGGCATAAATGTCATGCGTTGTGCGGCTGTTGAAACCACGCAACAGAACAATCCAACTGCCTCTCTCTCCACCCGCTCCCCTTCATCTCTCCATCTGCACATTCATGTTCAGTCTTCAGCAACGACCTTGCTTATACCGTGACTCCTTGTCTTTTCCGCTCTCTTTGCTTCTGGCCACGTTTATACTCTGGCTCAAGGTATTCTCATTTTTACTGCCAATGCGTAAAGTTTGAATTGTTATTCAGAAATTGCATATTTTCCTATGACCATTTTAGTATTGAATACCTGCGTAAAATGCCAGTTATGTATTATTTAATAATATTCGAAGTTAGATCTGCCCAGATCTGATTAAAATATAAATATTTATTGCCTGCAAAAAAGCTCAGCGAAAGCAGATTGTTTTGTAACTTTTTAAAATTTGCTCAGGCACTTAAATAGATTATTATATTATAATATATAAATGTATTTTACGTAGATCGTATTTTTTTTTGGAAATAAAGCCTTAGCAGAAATTAATGTAGAGGAAATTAATTTTATCGCGCAGATTGTTATTTGTAAAGAAATACTTTAAAAATAGGCGTTAATATTTATTTTTCGCACAAAGTTTATTAAACCAATAAAAAGGTTTTTTGCGTGCGGAAATTGTTGAAAAAATCACCAAAAAGTCATTACAAATTAATTTAAATATTTACGTACAATTTGTAAAACATTTTCTTTTTAAGCCACCGACTGAGTGAGTGTATTTTATCTTCGTTAGTTATTTGAGATCAGTTCAGTTTTTTTTTTGTTGTGGTTTCTGTGACTGCGATTTGTGTGGAACTGGAGCTGATTTTTTTTCCATTTCACATTAAGCATTACGCAGGGCCATGCACACGCCGCCACCGTACCCCGTAAATCAGACCCTTCTCTGCTGGCCGTTGTCGGAGCCATTGACTATATTTTGATTTTACTTTTATTGAAATTTAAACTGGCGCTCGCCGGCTCGACAATCGTTGGCCAACAATTGTGCACAATTTGCACATAACTTGCGCTTAAAACCGTTAAACGATCGGAGTATGAAAACACAGAAAGAGTGAAAACAGAGAGAGGGGTTAAGGGGAAGCGAAGAGGAACACAGCGAACAATTCGCGACCAAAAACTGCAGTTGTTAATGGCAGTTTCCGATTTCATTTCAGCATTTCGGCGAAAAACAAAACTATATGCAAATATTACAAGTGGGTTTTTGTCGAGGCAAAACTGTTTGCATTAGCCCCAATTTTATTGGTAGCGCAAAATTGCAAACGCGGCAGCAACAAGAACTGCAAACGGCAAACTGCATGTGACGACGGCTGTGGCCGCTGTTATCACATTGTGATGTGCCACCAATTTTGTATGCCACATGCGGCATCTGTGATGAAAAATAATGCAAGCGCTGATTATGCAAAGTTAACTATGCACCAATAAATATTAGACGATACTTGATGTAAAATTTCGGTCACAGCGAAGCAAACAGAAATTTACAATTATAATTATTGGTTTTATGCAGCGTATTTATTGGCCAACTTATTGCTTGATTTTGACTTTGCAATAAGTGATTGGCAATAATAATAAATTAATGCTAGAAAATAATAATATTAATACAAACATAAATGAAAGCAGAATAATTGTAAGTCAAGCAGCTAAGCACCTACAATTAATATATAGATAAATATATATATTTCTATATCAACTTTGCTATATCTAATGACAATAAAAAAAATATTATATCTCCTCGTCAAACACCTAAAACTAACATGTTCATTTTGCGCCGGAGGACAGCAATCTACATTAAATTATTGCCACTGACAACAAAAAGCAATCTTCTTAATTAGCATGTGTTACTTCTAACAAGTTAATTATAACGAAATATTCTATAATTGGCAATATTTGGTATTTTCCACACGCTACAATAAGTTTTGGCTAATTGGATTATGTTGCCTGCCCCCCGCACAGTGGCTTGGTTTTACGGGTGTTGCCTCGTACATGTTGCACTTGTGATAAACTACTTGAGTTGGCAAGATTTATGCGGCCGAGCAAGAAACGCAATAAGTGTGCTGAAAATGTGGCAAGTGGCGATGATCTGGCCAGATGCTGCAACATTTTGTGGCAGGCAAATATGACTGCCAGCCAGAGGCAATCTGTCTGTTGGCATCTCTGCTGGCCTATGCTAATGGCGACTCTCGACCGTTATGAGCTTACTGATATAGTCAAACATAAAGCTTTAACAGTCGTACACACACAAATACACACATATACACGCACATATACACACACATATATACAAACTTATTTAGCCACCCACAGTGCAGCTCTGAGTTGTTGTTTTTGTGTGTGGTTTTTTTGTTGTTGTTTATTTTTTTTTTTTTTGTGAATCGCCTTTGAAATTGACGCTTTGTCTTTGCTCTTTCCCTTTCCCACTGGCTACGTCCCTCTCTGTCCAGCTCATACAAATTATTTGCAGCTTATCAGCGCCGTTTGCCGTTGTCCATTTTTATGGGCATTTGCTTTGTTTTCGTTGCTTTCTAGTTACTTAGACTGCTGGACTGGACTGGACGCAGAGCAGAGCAGAGCAGAGCGGAGCGGAGCAGAGCGGAGCAGTCAAACGTTGAGGTTTTTCGAGGTTCGAATCCCAAAACTCATTTCGCTGCTGAGGGACATCTTTTCACTGTGGCTGTTGATGCGTGTGTTTGCCATTTTTCTCTCTCTCTGTGTGTGTGACCACAAATGCTCGACACTCACACACAAACAGGCACACACACACAGTAAAGCACACACTTATCGCAGCCAGCATGGAAGGACATCACTTGAAAATTGCCTAAGCAGTTTTGCCCAAACCTATTTTTTTTTTTGTTTTTTTTCAAGTGAATTGCGCGATTTTTGTTTTGTTTTTACGATGCCCTCAAAATGGCTGGGCATACATTTTTTTTTTTGTTTTTGTTTTGGCATTTTGTTTTTGCTTTGCCTTTTCTTTTGTCAAATAAAATGTCGAAAACATGGGCAAGGGCCACAAATATTTGCCGCATCGCTTTTTTCAGCATGTCTCATCCAAAACTTTTGTGCCACACACACACACTAGCACACACTCAAACAGACGGCAAACATACTATTCAAAAAGCTATCAAGCGTTAACCACAAACATGTTGACCAGATTTCAGATTGCTCTTGTGCAAGTACATACATGATATATCTGATAGTCGAACAGATAAAGCGAATTGTGTAAACCGCATTGTTCAGTCCTTTAACTAACTGGTCCAAGCAAATGTACTAAGTCGAATACTCTCCTCCCTCATTACACTTGATCTGCTTAGTGGGATTTTTCTGTGAGTTCTAATTTATTGTTGATCCTTAAAAAAAGCCTAATGAGATCCACAAATTGTCATTGACGCCAGCTGACGGCAACTGTCTATTAAGAATTTATATATGTAACATCTGTGAATTATGAACAGATAAAATATTCTTTGATTTCATTTGATTTCTTACCAAACTGCCTTCCATTTATCAATATTTATGTAAGTTTTTTATATTTGTATTTGCATTCATAAATATGCACACAAAATAGTCTATAATTAAATTAATGTATATTTATTGCAAAGAAAAAATCAAGTAGATCATATACTGGTTTTTAGTTTTATTTATTTTTATTATTAACAATAATTTATAGCCTAATTTTAATAATTTTAGTTTGTGACTAACGCCAGAATTTCTTATATTCAAGCTTGAAACGTACATAAATAAATTAAATAATCGCGTTCTAGTAGCCAATCTGTGCTTTTAACGCTTAATGAAAATTCTAGCCACATCTCGCTTAATTTTAACTCATTTAGTAACAACGGGTTTGGACCCATTCATGCTTTTAAAATACATTAAAACGTTTTTGTTTTTATGAAAAATAAAATCCTTGTTGCACTGAAAGTAGCTGTGAAGCATTTAAGTGTTGTTTTTATCAGCAACCTGCAGAAATTGGTTAATTTGCTTATTTATTTTGTTTAATTTGTGAGTTAAATAACTTAATGAATATAATAAGTTAACCCGCTTGCAGCGATTTGTGGCACAATGCACAACTTTCAACGTGCGCCGCACAAAGTGAGCGGCCAGTTAAGCAGCTGATTTTGCGGTTGCGGTGTCACTGATTGAATCCATAGACAGTCAACAGAGCAGAGAGCACCGAGCACGGAGCACAGAGCACCCACTCAACCACCCAGTCTACCAACTGCCCCCCGAAACCCCACTCGAGCAGATCCGGCCAATAAATTGTGAACTGATTGGCTGCGTTGTGGATGCAGTTGGAGCCGTCAGGCGACGTTGATTTACGCCAGATGACTGCTGAGCTGTCATTAAATGTGACCGCAATTGCGGGGCGAGGGGGTCAATTGTTGTGGGGCTGTAATTAAGCAGTGACTATTTGGACGACGCTGCGTATGTGCGTTGTAAGTATGAAAAAGACAGACCAAACAAAAAAAAAAATAATAATAATAAAGAAAAACAATACAGTGAAAATAAATAAAAGATCGCCTCAAGGCTTTTCAGCTGAATATTTGCGTTAACGAAATTAAATTAAAAGCGTTAAGTGCCAATGCAAATATCTGAAATGCATTTCATTACGAGGCATTTAAAGTTCTTAACTTATTAATAAGCTACCCGCCTGCGGGTGTATTTGTGCATAATGCATTTTAATTTGATGGTGCAGCATCATCCACATTGCCACATATATATATATATATATATATATACATAATAATATAGTGAGAGCATAAAAACCATTTAATGCTGTCACAATTATAAAAAATATATATAGCAACTTGTACAATTAAAATATTTTATCAGTGCTGCCAAACTGAAGTTTTAATTTGTTAAAGTTATGGCTGATATGTTGACTGAACCCTTCACCTGTTGTTGGCTTTATATTAATATTACAGTTTTTTAATCAAATAATGAATGCAATCATCAGCTGTTGTAAATAATTCATTCCATTGTGTTTGATTTGATGATACGGCGGGTGCAGGCTGAAAAGTCAACGGGATTTTAAATAAAAGCGATATTTTTTTATTTATTTGGTGAACTCGTTTTTTATAATTTAAATATGTCTTTTGATAGCTCAACTTATTTATTTCTATGGCAATAAAGTATTTCATTTTTTCTCGTTGTAATCAGTAATTTTTTATAATTTTTTTTAAATAATTTATAAAAAAAAAAATTAAACTATTTTAAATATAATATAGGAAACATTTTACAGAGGTTGCCTGTAAAGTATTTAATTAATTTAGTTGTATTTATGCAGTTTCCTTAAGCAATTTTTAGCGCCTTGCAGTTTGAAAAAACAATGTTTAAATGGAAAACAATCACATTACAAAAATTGCCTGAGAAATTTGTAATAAAAACAACAATTTTACATAATTTGCATAATTTTTTTTAAATTAATTTATATAAAAATTTAAACTATTTTGAATATAATATAGGAAACATTTTACAGAGTTTGCCTATAAAGTATTTAATTAATTTAGTTCTATTTATGCAGTTTCTTTAAGCAATTTTTAGAGCCGTGCTTTGTTTAAATGGAAAACAACCACATTACAAAAATTGCCTGAGACAGGAAAAAATAAATATTTGAACAGAGAAATTTGTAATAAAAACAACAATTTTACAATTTTACTGTGTACAATCAGCTGGTCACATTATCATTTGTTTGTTTTGGCCTTCGAAAGCTTCTTTGTTGTGTTCGGAATTAATTTGTGTTTGGGGTAATGGTTAAAACTGTTTTTAATAGCTGCAACGTGCGTTGCAAGCAAGTGCGGCGATTAAACACTAGGAAAAGACACGTGACCAGAGTCTCATAAAATTATGAAGACCGCACACATAATTAGATGGGGCCCATAATGCCATGTGCCACAAGCGCACAAACTCAACTGACATTCTGTGGTTTTGATTTTTAATTTATGTTAATGAACTGCAGACTTGGCAAATAATTGAAAACATTTTGTGTTTGTCATTGCCGGGATGAGGAAAACGCCTTTCGGCGGAAAGATGTCGTTTCGTCGGCTTATGTCCTAAGTGCAAAGTACTTTTGCCATAAGAGTACTCAAAATCTATTTTGCCGCTTTGTTTGTTTTGTCGCACACAAAAACCCACGGCTAGGTAAACATTCCAAGAATGTGCTTCCGACTGTCGCATAGATAAGCCTCATCTTAAATGACAATGGTGTTGATACACCCATGTCCCCTTCCCCTTCCCCATATCCTTTGTGTGTTTGTGTTATTAATGCAGACAAGTACTCGGAGTGCACACATAAAAGCGCAGCTAATTACACACAAATGAAGAGAAATCGCACTTCATTTCGCATTTTGAAATTACGACAACTTTAATATGTGCACGAAACAAAAAACAATTATCTGATTTTATACATTTAAGTGGGGGTATAAAATTAAATCAGAAGTTGTGTTTCGGGTCGTAGGTATAATATCAGAACAACTGAGAAACGAGGAGAGGCATCGGCAACAAGCGAGCTGAGCAAAGACATCTGTTCCAAGACAGGACTGGAATATATTTAAATCGTCTATAAATAGAAACAATTTAAGCAAGGCGAATAACAGACTGGGAATACTAAGCGGTTTTTTTTTGACAGGATTAAAAGGTAACCTAGCTAAATTGGGTATACAGATTTTGTGATAAGCGGATTAAATCGTGAAAGCAGATAAAATCGGGTTGTGTTGCTTTAGAAGAAGCAAAGAAGACGTAGAAATAATCAACAGGAAGAACTTTTATCTAGCAAGAATAAGATCTGATGGGAAAGATATAGACTCAAAAGGAAACACAATATATCAAAATCGGTTGCAAAAATATTGATAAATTCTTCACGTTCTGTGCACAAATTTGCCGCTTTCATTATTCAACTTGTCTCCAATATTTTTAAATTAATATTAGGCTAATTTTATGATATCCCTTCATATCAATTTGTCCAAATATATACGATATTAACTATCACATTTTTAGTATCCTCAGAAAAGGTAATATTTTGCGATTTGTTTTCCTTCGACATTTATGTTGCTCTTATGAATAGATGTCATTACTTACAAGGATATTAGATAGTATTGATGTAAAAAAGAGGAGGAATAAAATACATTTGAAATTGATTTATATATATTTTGGGTTGCGTATAAAATAGAACCCCAAAATTTAAGGACGTCTACTTAAGTTAGTTTTTTTTTTACATATGTTTATGGCAAATCTGAAGAGCTATTTGCCATATTAATGAAATATTTAGGGTTAAGCAATTCGGAAGACATAAAATTATTATAGCATGTGTCATATACAAGTCATAGCTGTACCCTTTCATGTAGGTCCCACCTAAAGACACAAACACAAACACACACAAACACACACTCACAGGACGGCAACTCGAGTCCGTTATACAAAGGCAACAACAATAATGTTGCTGACAATGTCGCGACAACAGAAATGACAGCATAATAATAATAAAAAGAAACACATCATACAACGTGTGATTGTGTGTGTGTGTGTGCACGTGTGTTTGTGTGGGTGTGTAGGTGTGTGTGGGTAGATAAAAAGGCAAATGGCGACAACAAGAACAACAACAACAACTACATACACCAAAAATCGAATGGCATAAACAACGTTGCACAGTCGCATGGCATGTCTCTTAGTCAGTCTGTCTGTCTGTGGCAGTGTGTGTGTGTCTGTGTGTGTGTGTGTGTCTGTGAGTAGGTGAGCTTTTCTTTGTGTGTGTGCCAAGGCAAATGGCAGTGAACGAGTTACAATTTCAGCAACAACACGCACAACAACAAAAACAATCCTGATGACGATGACGATGATGATGATGAAGATGATGATGATGATGATGAGGCACCAGTGAAGGCGCCTGGCGTCTGTTTGTCGACGTTTTTGGCGCGTTTTGTAAATATTTACACATGTAGCAGTTACCAGTGATTGTTACCTGTGTGCAGGATGTGGATGTAGATGGGGTTGGCTAAGGGGATGGCGATGGGGATGGGGATTGCGATAGGGATGTGGATATGTGGAGGCTGCTATTTTGATGTGCATGTAAATTCATGCAACACGAGGGTAACTCATATTATTATCTAACAGTTTAGATCACACAATCAGCCAACTAGTAGAACGAACTGTGCTTGCTATCTATAATATATATCTGTCTAACTAACTGTCTATTTATAATATCTATCTATAACTGGACAAACTATCTATTTATATGTATCTATCCACATATATACTATAATCAGCAGCCAACTTATGCAGCTTGCAGATCTAAAAATTATTATAATAATTATTTATTCATTTAGATATTTAATTATTCTTTTATCCATTAATAATCGATCTCCAATGTCCATTCTATAATTTTTATCCATCAATAATATCTATTTATAAACTGTCCAGCCACTTCTGTATCTGTATAAATATATATAAATATAATGTGTATTTATAAGCTGTAAGACAATTCGTGCAATATCTGTATCTGTATCTGTTTATATAATAAATAAATATATAATAAATATAATGTTTATTTTTCATCTTTTTGTCAAGCCGTATGTGTATCTATTTTATATTCATGCGGCAACTATAATATTTTAAAAAAATTTTCAATTATTAAAAATCTGTCTATATATTTTATCTTACTTAAATCCATTCATCAGTCTACGCTTTATAATATTAATCTTTTGACTATCCAACTATCCAGAAGTTGTCGAAATTCTACCTACATAGCATGTATCTTTCCATTATTTAATCCTATACCACATATCTGGTTATCCTTCTATATTTAAACTTTCTTACTATCCATTTTTTAATGTTTATTTGTCATCTTTTTGTCAAGTGTATCTATTCTATATTCGGGGAGGAACTATAATATTTTAATAATTTATCTAAAATCTGTCTATATATCTTGTCGTACTTAAATCATTCAATTCATCAGTCTACTCTTTATATTTTTAAACTTTCTTACAATCCATTTTTTTTTTTTTAATATATCTATCAAGTATTTTCCACATAAGTATCGCTATATTATTTTTGTTTTAATCTCCAGGTAGCTTGTTGACTTATCAAAATCTATATTTTCATCCATATATTTCTTATCAGCTATTTAACTATATTTTTTTTATTTTTTTATTCGTTTTCGGCATGTATCTCTTCATTTAACTATATCTATATCATTTTCTTCTCCCACTCCAATCGAATGGCTTTTTGATTCCGCCTGAATTGGGCGACTTAATATCCTCCCTCGTAGGCACTTAAAATTTACAAAATTTGGTGTTGCTGTTGACAGCAGGTGTGGCGCAGGTGGTGTGTTTAAATATTTACAGATAGGCGGAGGGGGAGGCGGCGGAAATGTTTTTAAATACTTTAAGGGAGATGTGCGACGCCTACGACGCAGGCGTTGTTATTTATTATGGCTTGTCGATATTTTAATTAAGTTTATAATTATTGCTGCTGTTGTTGGCGAAAGCGAGGGAGGGGACTGCACATGTCGCATGCCTCTGCAAGCTTAAGTACACATGGGTGTGTGGGCGTGGCTGTTGCGCCCCACAATGTTGTTTGTACTGTCTGCTATTTGGAGTCGTCGTTGCCGTTGTCGTTGTCTATGACAAAATCAAAGCCAACAAAAAGCAATAACACACCAGGCACGTGACTTGTTTACCATATTGAATTATTTGTCTTTACGTTTGAAAAGCCCCAGTGCGCAATGCACACACACACACAAGCAGACACACACAACACACACACACACAAAAACACAAAATAAAAAACCGTCTCTGTACCCGCAGAAGCAATCAGGAGCAACTTTCAGTACCCTGTGTAAAAATTGAAATTATTGCGGAAATATTGTTTGACATTGCCATTTTTGTGTTCTGGCGGTGGCAAAGTACGTGCGTGGCCAAGGGCCATGGCTAATACTTACTACAACTGTTGGCAAAGTCAATCAGCTGCAAAAAGGACAACAAAATAAAATTTAAAAAAATATATATACATCACAACGTGTAAGTATCTCTCTATTTTTATTTTATTTTTCCTAACGAAACAATTGAAATAAACCTTGCGAAAGTGCACATTCAATTCTTGATTATTGAGTAGGTTTTGAAACAATTGCATATGTCTTTTATGTTTATATTTTATATTTGGCTTTTATTTAATTTTTGGTATCATCACATGTTAATGGTTATATACGTCTTTGCGTATTAAGGTCATATTTGTTGACTGATTTTTTGTTAGATTCTGGAACAATTGAAAATATTGCATCATCGTGAATTTGGTGGCTGTTGAAAGTCTCTATATATTTTTATGTCGTTTGGAAAACTACAATTTTTTGTTTGGCTTGTAGTGCTCGACTTTGGCATCATTTTTCATTTTTCATGGCATATACATATAAAAGATTTTTGCATATATTTCACACAGTCAACTGACGATGATTTTGTTGTATTTTTTTATTTTATTTTATTTTTTGCTGCTTGCATAAATCAATTTATCAATTTCAAACTTGCTTCGGTGCTTTTGAATGTTGTTGTTGTTGTTGTTTTTGTTGTTTTTTCTTTGATGTTGCTGTTTTTTGTCTCTTTGGCTATTTTGTAAACGTTTGTCAAAGTGTTTTACTTTTTGCCATTGCTAGTGAGTGCCACTCCTGCGTCCACATCCTTGTACCATTTTCCACTCCAGTGTCAGCAACAACAACAAAAATAACAACAACAACAACTACGAAAAAAAGAAGAAAATGCAAATGCATTTTCCGCGAAACGCATAAAATGCATTTCAACAGCATCGCCCTGATGGCTGAAAGCCATCTCCACTTCATTTGTCATTTTGTCACATTAACGCAATGGAAATGCAATATGCTAATGTCAAATTTTATGAATGAAGCAAAAATATTTGCGTTGCGGTTGCACTTGGTATAAATATTAAAGTAGTCATCCGCCAAAAGAGATAAATACAAGAAGAGTGAAATGAACCAAGACATGCGAAACTAGAATAATTTTATGAATTTAATAAAGGATATTTTCGAGATTTTATAGTTATTTTTTTATATAAATTATATTTTTTTTCTATATAATTGTTATGGTCATTTAATGCACTCTTTGTTATCAAGATCAGTGCAGTTATATACCGAAATCTATATGTATGTGTGCGTAGTTGATAGGTTTACAAATGGTGTTTTTTATGCCTGTTGCATGGTTGTTTTTTTTTTTACCCCATTTTGTGTCTGTTTACAGAGTGAATGGAAGCTGGCCGAAAATATTAAATAAAATGGATTCACGCAGAAAATACATTTACCCACTGGCCATTTAAATTTCGACTTTTATTTTCCGTTTATTTTCCTCTTTTCCGCACGTTTTCATTAAACATGCGTTTTTAAAAGGTTGTAATAATTTGTAAGTCCGGCACACAAGAGGCATAAAAAAGTTACCGAAAAATAGCCATAAAGCGTCGATTGATATTGACAAAAAGTATACAAAAAAATAAAAATAATAAAAAATAAAATAACAAGAAATAACCAACAAGTGTCAAGCGTTGGCGCCTACTTTGCCCATTGTCAGCGAACTTTTTGCGTCTGCACAAATTTTCATTTATTTACAATGGCCATCAAATATCAGCTGGATTGGGTTCCATAGTCCTTCACTCTATCCATAGCATTTAACTATAAAGTGTGAGTTGTTATTAAAATGTCAGCAACAGAGCGTAAAAGTCACAGCAGGTTCCGATTGCGAGTGGATTCAAAAATTGTTTGTGATCTCTTTTGTATTTTCATTTCTTTTTTTTTTCTTTTTTGTTTGTGCCCCTTTTGAAATGGTCCTATTTGGGAGCGTTGCAAGTGCAATTATTCCCCAATGCCTAAAGTGAAAACAATAGATTACATATTTTTGTTCTCACACGCAGAGTAATACAAATATTTTAAAATTCATGCAAATAGGCCCCTTTTTTTTTAAAGAATATTTTTCTATATTAAAGCTATTTAATTTTAAATTAATAACATTAAATCAGATTTGTAGGTTAATTAATTTTAATAATAAAACAATTATGTAACATGGATTTATTTGGTATATTTTAGTAAAGATTTGTGAACACAAATTCATTCAAACTTTTGCTTAAATTTCTGTTTTGTACATAATTTGATAAAAGCAATCACACAAATTTGAATTTTCACATTTATTTTTAATATAAATTTACAAAAAATAATTGAAGATTTTAGAATTGAATAATATTGAATATTGAATTGAATACCAAATTAGGCAAAGGCCCCTTTCCGGATTATGTTTGACAAATCTTTATTGCTAAACGAAAAACTCAAAATAGGCAGGCAGAAAATATATATATTTAAATTACAGAAATCAATTAATTTTTCATCACAAAAATGGAAGCTAAAGGCACAAAGCAATCCTGTCTGAAAGTTACTTCAATTTAGTATTCATCTGGGCTGAGTGGCAGGAGTCAACAGCAGCAAGAGGAAGAGAACTACGTGCAACAAGCGGCAAAAACTATGCCAACAACAATGGTAATAAAACAATATTGTCTCTGGGTGCGACACACACCAGTCTAAGTGTGTGTATTGGATTGTGTGTGCATATATGCATGTTTGTATATGCTTCAAATATGTATACAGTAAACAATAAGCAAAAAATACTGTCAATGCACTCTGCTCAGAGTTTTGTGTCTTTTGTCAACTGAGATTTTGTGCAAAGTTTTTATGATTGCATTGTCCATGTTTAAACTAGAAATTTGTATATTAAATGTTAGATAAATTGCATTTAAGAATGTTGCAAGTGTACAGAGCCCAGAGCTCACTCAGTGGGCGTGACAGAGAGGAAACCAAGCGTTAAATATCTTTCTGCTTAAGATTTTAATTTATTTTATTAACCAGGCTGTTTACACACCCATTACATTACACATTTTTGAAGGAGTTTGCAAAGTTTGAGCAGCATGCAACTAAATGAAAGCAGCCTTTGAATTTTTGTTCTTGTTTTTTCTTGTTGTTGTCGGCTTTTTAATTTAATTAATATTTGCTGTTGTAGCTGCAGGCGCCCGAAAGTAGGCAATAAAATATGTAGGAAGAGCCGTTTTTAGGCAAACAGTTTGTGCAAATTTTTTGTGACACTGAAATGAATTTGTAGCAATTCATTAAAATTCAAGCAGCAAAGCGGCATAAATTGCCCATATAAGCCAAAACAACAACAACAGCAACAACAAAAACAAGCATCTTGAGAGCAGCACATATATATTTCCCCTATACCCTTTCAGGCCCTTTCTAGCAGAGGCTGGGCTATAAATAAGCGCAACAGCAACAACAATAACAACAAAAACAATAGCAATACAAACTACAACATGGCATTTTCAAGGACATTTTCAACAAGCTAAGCCCGAGCGGTCCTTGGCCAGCTGGCCACTACCGCTTTTGGTATTTCTTATTTATTTTTGTTTTCGTTTTTCTCTGTATATTTACTGCATTTTTTTTTTTATTTTCTGTTTATGTTTTTGTATTTTTATATTTGTTCTCTCGCCTGCGAAAATTTATACGACTTACTAAAATTGCACATAAATTAAATTTATGTTTTATGAGCGTTGTCTTCTGTTGTGTTTCCCCCCCAACAATTTTGTGTGTTCTGTTCTGTTTCGTTTGGTTTAGTTTTTGGTTCTATTCTTTGCCTCGTTTTATTATGTTTCTGCCACTGCGCCTAGGCCGCATAAGAGCCAACTCATGGCTAATACGGATGCCATCTAGAGATGGTCGCGTGTCGACACAAAAACACGCATATAAATTTCAACTGAGAATAACAAATCTATTCAAGTTCATTGTTTTTTTTTTTGTTAAACGTTGGTCAAAGCAGTTCGATGACCCTTAACCGTCTTCATCCAATTCTGGATATCTGATTTACCAAAGCAGATTGGAATCTGTGCACAAATAAATTCTTTGCTTTTGCTCATCGTTTGCTCCACTCCGACTGTGATGTATTACCTCCATGCACTCCATGGACTACGCTTTATTGACCTTACCTCCCTACCTCCCTAATCGGCGTGTTGTGCTTGGTGTCATGTTGGTTCTCGAATTACTAAACGGTGAAATTGATATCGCTGCTTCGATGAGACAAATTAATTGTTCTATTTGCTCCACACCTGCCCCTTACTTATTTCCACTTCCTCTTAAACGTTGTACTACTAATTGCAACATTTCGAGTACTCTGTAAAGATTTTTATCGTGTAATCAATTTAAATTACTCTATTTTCAACAGTAAGAATTCCGTCTTGCTTGTAAATATAATAATTATTAGATTATTCACACAAATTAATTATTCATTTTAGGTATGTTTTTCTGAATTTTTCTTAAATCGGGGAAGATAGTTTGAGCAAAAAAATTAAATATTAAATTTAATTTGCATTAAAATTTGTTTTATATTTCCTGTATTTTTTTTGTGTCGACTGACATTAGTGAATAATTTATTAAATATATGCTAACTGGAGACTCATTGCTAGCAAAAAAAAAGTGACATAAATAACGAAATATAATAAATTGTCATATTGTTTTTAATTCCAGCTTTTATTTTTTTCAAAAAATCCAACTCTTAATCGAATCAGTTGTCAAACATTTATTTTCCAAAAGAGGTTTGGTTCACACGACTTTTTGCTTAAAATCAATTTATATGTCCTAGTTTTTTTTTAACCACAATTTCAATAACATTGTATTTGTATCTCGTCCTTTGTTTTTCTAGCCAAAAGCGAATGCCACGCGTTGAGCCATGCCTTTTTCGTGTCAGTGTAGAGAACAGTTACACGCGCCCAACTCCACATTTGGGCCATGATGTTAACTTTCTGCTGCGTGGCATTCACGTGCCGGAAAAATCACATTTATTTAATACGCACAGTAAATTTTCAACACTTGGAAACTAAATAGACGGACATTTAGTGCCATTTCGATAGGCAGCATCCACCACTCAACTGTGCCCCCAAGTAAAAAATCTGAAGCTTCATCTGAGGACAGTTGGTCCACATGACATTAATAATTCACTTTACGCAGTCAATTTAGCCAAATCGCTTGGCTATTCGTTCGTCCTTTTTTTATTTTTTGTTATGTTCTATATATATAAATTTATATATATATATCTTTTTTTTATTTGGTCTGTGCTGTTCATTATTTTTAAACGTCGTTGACAGTTGTAAATCTGTCAGGCTTATTAACCGTTAAATGTCACTTAACTGTCATGCTTTTGGTCAACAGCAACAACAATTGAGTCTGCAAAATGTTGGCCCCAAAAATATGCGCATAATACAAAAAAAAAAAGAAACAACAACAAAAAAAAAATGTATAAAAGTCGCTGATGCCAGCGACAATAATAATAATAATAATATTAATAATAATAATGCTTGTAATAAAGCATTCATTTCACCAATTGTAATAATTTTTTACGTCTTTATTACATTTAAATGCCAATTTATTGCCTTCGATTAAATTACGAGCCAGCATTCATAATGAATCGCCTTTTCCGGAATGTGGGTGGTTGGGTGGCTAAGTGGATGGCTCTAGGCCTACACGTAGTGGCTGCTAACAATTGAAAATACGGCCTTAATACGTAATAAATTGGCATACCCTATAGAATGAAAAGTTACGTTAGAATGTGTTTTTTTCAAATAAGAAATTTACTGCTTAAAATAAATTAATACTTAAAACGAAATATATTTTGACTTTTGAAATATAGTTTTAATTTGTAGCATTTATAACTGATATCTGAAATAGAATTTTAATTTTTAACATTTTTATCTTATATCTGAAATAGAAATTTAATTTTTAGCATTTTTATCTAATATCAGAAATACAGTTTTAATTTGCAGCATTTATATCTGTTATCTGAAATACAATTTTAATTTGTAGCATTTTTATTTGATATCTGAAATACAATTTTAATCTGCAGCATTTATATCTAAGTAAAATCTCATTTTTGACTACAGGGTACTTGCTGGATAAAACACATTTTACTTGGCCAATTTAAATTGTTAAATATGATTTATGAATGTGATTTGGTGTAGCAACTAACTTGCCAAGAAAATCCATGGTAATTTGTGTTTGTACATTTACATAACTTTAAAGTCGATAATTAAATGATTAAATCATCTAAAATAAACAGAAAATTTAACTAAATTAATGTTGCCATATTGTAAATTTAAACAAGTCTTCAAACACAATATATGCATATTTTCTTGTTGCTTGTTTTGCTGTTGAAGCCTTTAGGCCATAGTTTTTTGCATATATTAACTTACAGTTTTTGGCAGTTGAGCAACGCAAATTGGCCAGTATAAAGTTTAGCCAATCAATAAAGCTGCTAAAATGCACGTAAGAGCCATTTTGGGCTAAAGGTTGCTCGGCTAACTAGGCAAAAAGACAAACAAGAAATTGCTAGAAACAGAAATTGTGGGGGGGCAGGGAAAAATACAAATACAATTTCATAAATCTGGCAGCACTTTAATAATTTCCGTTTATCTCTTGTCGTACTTGCAACGACTATGCCACAAGACTCACTGTCTTGCCACGCCGTCTCCATTTGTTGTTTTTATGGCTGCTTACTTCAATGGCCTCTTCACTTTGCTGTTCTACTGTTGCTGCTGCTGCTGCTGCTTGGCATTTTATAAATCGCTTGACATAGTAGCAACAACAACAACAACAACAATGATAACAACAACAACGATAACAACCACAATGGCAAAGTGAAAGTACAAAACTAAACAATGCAGGCTGTTAGCTGGCGGGGGTTGGGGACAGCAGGTTGCAGCCTTACCGTGGCAAGCACTGAGTCAGTCCTGTGGCAATGGTGTTGCAAAAAAGTATCTACGAATATGAAACATGGCAATAAATATTGTGCAGGCATTAAACGTTTGGATTATTTTACTTGCAACAACAACAACAACAATAGCAATGGCAGCAAACAGACAGACAGACAGACAGGCAACCACTGATGTGTATGCGAGGCGTTGAGTGGGTTAGGCGGGCAAAAGGGGTTGTTGTAGGGGCGTGGCTATTGCCAGCTTTGAACATCTTCTAACTGCCTTATTTAGCAGTCAGCTTAGCTCTGTGTTTGTCTTGTTTATGCGTGTGTGTGTGTGTTTGTTGTGTGTGTGTGTGTGTATTTTATATGCCGACGGCAGCTTTAGTCTGTTTCTTCGCTTTTGGCTTGTGTTTCACTCTTTAGTAAAGCATTTCCACATTTCCACACCATTAAATTGACAATGCAATAAAGTGGCCAAGTCCTTTTGGCCAGATGCTGCTGCTGCTGCTGCTGCTGCTGCTGCTGCTGCTGCTGCTTGTTCGTGCCTCTTCATCTTCTTCTTTGGCTTCAGCTTAGCTGCATATATTTTCAAGGCAACGGCATTAATAAGAGAACTTGAAGCATACGTTCTTGCCACTGACCACAACAAATGCTGTAAGTTTGTTGCCAGCCTTTACTGTTATCTCGCCATTTATATACATATATATATGTATATATATTTATCAAAAAATGACTTCAGCTGTTATTGTTGGAAGATATCTTAATTTTAAAGCCAGTTTGCAATTGCAGCTGGCCGCTCAATCAGTTTGAAAATGCTTCAACATGCGAGACAAGCAAATCGTTTAGTGCGGCTCGCTTCCGTTTTTTGTGGCAATGGCAACGGAAGGAAACGCTGCCACACACACACATGGCAATCCCTTCTCTGTGTGTGTGTGTGTATAATCTCAGCTGACTGCCCATTCAGGCAAATGCAATATGTCAGTCTGTACAACTGGCAGGCCAAGATACGACTCCAACCTTTCATGCTTCAAGCCAAGGGTGATCAACGTGGCCAACACACAAAAGACTCAAGTGTGTGCGTGTGTGTGTGCTGGAGGTGTTGAAAGCAATTGGCGTTAGAAAAATTCAGGCACACACAACCCTTGCACACACACACACACAGCCAGACAAAAACGCATTGAAAAAGAGAACGTGCCTAAAAATGTGAACATTTTCGAGACTGCAAAGCGTGAAAAGGCAGTTGAAGTTGCAACAACAAAAACAACAAAGAGCTCTTTAAATGCTTTCGGCTTATAGGCGTGGCAGACTTAAAAGCGTTGTGGCTAAAAACTGGCGAAAAGGTAATTTCTCGCTTTCCATCTCTCTCCACCTCTCTCTCTGCTGTGTGGAAGCCAAACTTGCCGACAAAGCCGAACATAAAATGCTAGCCACATAAAGTTGCAGCTACCGTTAAGTGTCTGCCGCAGCGAGTGTGTGTGCGTGTGTTTGCGTGTGTGTGTGTATGGAATAATAATTTTGCATATGCAATTTGTGCGCTCGATAAGCCAAAATATGCAAAGTAGCAAAGACTGCAGGAACCGCCCAGTGGGTGTTGGTGTTGCAAGAGTAACGGTTTGTTGTTCAGGTGCTCCTTCATCTGCTGCTGTTCCATTGACAGCAGTTTCCTCATGTCAATCGATTGCAAATTTGCCACTTGCTGTGCAACCATTTTCTTTGACTTCCTTGTGCATTTGATGTTTCTCTTAATAGTTTTTCATCAGTCAAATTGGAAATTGGAAATAAATTAATGACTTAAATTTTACTGCTTTAAAGTGTGTTATGAATATATGAATGAAAAACGTTGAGGGTGTAGTCAACACGTTGAGACGACGTTTAGAATCGAACTGATTTGATCTGACGAGCATTTCTTTATTTATACAAAAATCTTAAATCTAAATACATATGCAATCGCAGTAGGCGACGCCATTTGGTTTAAAATAATAACCATGGGCAGGAATAGGCTAAGGATACTTGTCGGTCTACTGACAGGACATTGTAGACTAATAAGCCACCTGTCCAAAATGGGTATCTGTAGCAGCAGTCAATACAGGTTTTGTGAGATCGAGGAGGAGTCTTCAACTCACATCCTAACGGGATGTATCGCCCTTGCCAGGAGAAGATGCAGCATCCTAGGGATGCATGCTGTGAATGTCAAAGACAAAGCAGCCCTCGACCCATCAAAGATCCTGACATTCCTTCAGGAACTGGCGTTGGTGGAGGAGCTATAAGCTCGGAAGGGGGCACAATAGACCAACTAGGTCGCAGTGCACAAAACCCCAAATAAATAATAATAATAAAGGCGAATTCAGGAGTTGCAATCGCATTAGGCGACGCCATTTACTGTTCATTCTTGAACAGAACATATAAAATATTAAAACAAACACATTTTCACCAGCAATAATAAAAAAGCTTATAAAAGGCTTACGAAATTTAATATATTTTGTGTATAAGTTGGCAATTTAAAACTTTATCATTTAAATAAGGGTAGGAAATTTTCTTATTTTGATTGATAGGCATCTTAAAATAACATATGATATAAACCAGACTTTCCAAGCTGTTTTAGATTGATCGAAATGGTTATATTTATTAAATTGTTGAGGTTGAAAAAACATACAAAGATCTTTGGGTTAAATTTTAAGCGAAGAATTTTAGTATATTTTAGGAACTGAAAGTCTGTTTGTAAACACATTTACCATTTATTTATTTGATTATTTAAACTTAACTAAACAAGGTCTATAAATTTATTAAAAGGTGTTTTATTTAAAAAAATGGTTAATTACAAATTAAGTTATATAAAATTCAGAAGTAATTATTTAATTAAAAATACTTTTAAATAAAAATAATTTAAAAGAAAATGTTGTTAATAATATTTCCACACCTTTTCATACACTTCTGTTTAAAAAGGTTAAGCTTGCTAGCAAAAGACTCAACTAACTAAAGGGAAGGGTTCGGGTGTATTTGAAGTAAGTCTAGAAAAATATGATGGATTAGAAAACAAACAACATTTAACAAACAAAAACACAAACAAAAGTTCTTTGTTTTTGCGGCACTGCTTATATAGATATATAAACAAGATATTTTTCAAGGGCCTAATTCAAAGTTTTGATTATATTGGCAGCCAATCAGGTTTTTTGGCAATTTAAAGGCCATTTACTGCAATGGCTCCCCATACAAAAATTAACAGTTTTCATAATCGAAATGCGTAACGAGCCACATATTTTTTTGGGTTGAGTTTTTTGCTTATGGCTTGTTTCTTGTTGCCATCGTTATGTGCCAGGGAATGCCCGGAGGCGTCGTTGGCCAAAATAGCAACAGAAGTCAACTGTCAAAAAAACATGGCGAATAAGATGTGGCAAACGAACAGAGCGACAGGCAAAATGATAAGTATGGAACAGGCGAAGGGGGTGGGGGATAGCCAAGACGGGTCTGTAGAGGAGGGGTGTAGCGGCTGGTAGCACTACGAGTAAATTACAAATTAAATCATAAAACGCAAGTGACAGCGCACAGGGCAGAGATTTAGATTTATTACGTGACTGGAAACATTAAACGCTTTTTGCCATTAACACACGCGCAACGACCAGCAAAATTCACAAGAAGGGCGAGGGGCGTGGCAAGAGACAGCACAAGCTATGTATGTGTGTTGGTGTATATGTGTGTGTCTTTATGCCATTCATCGCTTTTTGTTTTGCAGGCCACTTTTGTGTTTATCATCTGTTTATATCATTTAAATTATTAAAACGTTTAATTGCCAAACAAAATGATGCTCGAACTTAAATATGTATTTATTATTGAAATGTATCTTTAGCTTTATGTGTGTGTGTGTGTGTGTGGTTCACTTGAATGCACACGATTTCATTTATGTATTAATTAATGCAATTTGTGTATGTCAACTTGTCATTTAAATGCTAATTATATTTGATCCGTTTTTGGATAAAAACCCAATTTTATCTGTGTATATTGAAGTGGTTTGTGTTTTCATTGATTTGCAATAAAACCACTTTATTTTTGGGGGTCTTTTGTGCTTAAGTCACACAATCAATCAGTGCCACAGGTACAATTGTCATGTGTATTTATCAGTGTGTATTTATGTGTGTATTTGTGTGTGTATTTGTGTGTATATTTATGTGTGTCGATTAAAGTGCTCGCCCAAAGTAATTTTCATTTAATTGACATAATTGCGCACACTATGCATATATAATCAATCGGCATGCCAATGCATACATAATTATATGTACATATATATATTTATATATATATATATGTGTGTGTGTTTACACATACAGAAACATACAGCTGTAGGCACTGTCGTGTGTTGCTCACTTTGTCGTTAAGCTGACAATGACAGCAATGACAATTTTATTGGCAGGCACTGGCAAAATGGCCACTGGCATAGATAAATATTTGTTGGCTTGCCATTGCAATCTCCACTTAGACACACAAACAGACAATCGCACACACACACACAAACACACATACACACACACACACACATGTGCAGTGCCACGCCCCAATATTCAAAGCCAAAGATTTCACTCAAATGTCACTTATCGCCTCACTGTCAGCGACAGCAAACTGCACACACAGCCAGCAACAGGTTAGAAAAAGCACTAATGGAAAGTGCACGACTAAAAGATACCCCTTAAAAAAATTATAAGTCGTTGATCTGACTTAAATTAGCTTAAGCTGTAGTTTAATTATTAGGAAAATATATGTAAATATAGCCAAAACTATACCCAATGCTAACAAGGATATTGAGTCAACTGGGAGTTTTATTGCATTAAATTATTTGAAAAATTGGAATGGATGTTTGAAGTTTTGGAGTACTTTTTAAATATAGAAAAGAGCAGCTAAGCGGATCAAAAAAGTGAGACAAATATCAGCATATTGGTATATTAACAGATATCAAAATGTATTCCTTTTTGCTTATATATATAATAACATTCATTTATATATATATTTTATATGTATATTTAATATATATTTATATATGTATTTAAAATATATTTATATATATATTAAATACATATTTATATATAAATTTAATATATATTTATATATATATTTAATATATATATTTAATATATATTTATATATATATTTAATATTTATTTATATATATTTAAAATATATTTATATATATATTAAATACATATTTATATATAAGTTTAATATATATTTATATATATATTTAATCGATGCATCCTTTTGTCTGTTGCATACTTTCAGATCAATTCAAGATACTCTCTTAGACATTTTCCATTACTGTAATAATAGTCACTTCAACATATGTGCCCAAAGTAAGCTGCTTTCTCACTCTCTCTGTGTGTGTGTGTTTGTGTGTGTGTTAGTGTGTGTTTGTTTTTAACGTTTGATACTTACTTTTGCTTGCTAATGATATACAATTGAAAAGTTGGCCAGCTCGCAATTCTCAGCAATAAGTTGGCAAAACAAATAAAAAAAAAACAAAAACTAAACAAAAGAAATTAAAACTGTTATTCGAGTGGAGCCAAAGAGATAAAAACTGCAAATGAAAGAGCAGATGAGAAAGATGAGAAGTGAAGAAGAGAGAGGAAAAAAGTTGAAGATTAAGATTAAAAAGCTTTCCTTTCGTTGAAAGCGATTTAGGGACACCTTTTTTTTTTGTTGCAAGCTTTTAAATAACTTTTTTTGGTTTCATTAATGCCAAAACATGCAAGAAATGCCAAATATCTGCTAGCAAAAACTAAAGTGTATCCATGTGGTATGCTCATAAAGGACTTTTGAATTGATTTTCTCAGATGGGGGGTGGGTTTGGTAACTGCAGTTAGTTAGCTGCATCGCTCTTTGGGGTTTCAATTATCAGGTAGAAGCAAAACGCGTCTAATGCTCGACTTATGGGGTAGAAAGCTGCTAATAGGATTCTCAAGTTGAAACTGGTAGTTTGCCTTTGGGCAACAATCTCAACTCTGCCGTTGAACAATACAATATAAAATACAATGCAATGCACAATAGCACAATGCACACTCACACACACAGGTCATGGACTGGCAGGACTTACTTGTGCATTAATGTCCTGGCCGCTGATATCCTTGTCGGGCTGCATAATAAAGAGGCTGGCACGAATTGCTGAGTCGCTTGATATAATTATGCATTAATGTTAATTATCGCCAGGCATTGTGCCACGCAGCCAGGCAGCCAGGCAGCCAGGACAACGGACAAAAGGCGCTCCGGCAAGTTGAGAACCAATCAGCGAGCTGAAACGAATGCAGTAAAAATGATTTTAATTACAATTAATTAATGACTGTTTAAATGTTCTTGCAGCGGCACTGTGGCAGTTGCACAGTTCCACACTGTGGCAGTTGCAGTTGCAGTTGCACAGGCACAGTTGCTTTTCTGTGCTGTACTGCAAGAGGCTTACCTTTGACGCAATTAATTTGGCTTAATGAAAAGCCGACACACCACACACACCCGCACACACACCACACACACACACCCGCACACACACACCACACACCCGCACACCCACACACACACACACAAACTATTAAGTAAAACGCTGTCAAAGGCATATGCTAAATTTAGCATCAAAGTGTCCTGAACAGAAGAAGCTCCTGCGAACCCTTAAGGGATCAAGTGGTCTCAAAAACTAACCGAAAACTAAATTTCAAGGCTCATTGCGTGCGAATAATGTGGCCAATGTTGGAAGACGATGACATGGTGCGGCGGGGGTGAGCCGCAGTTGGCGGACGGTTTTTCGGGGTCGTGGCAAAGGATAACCGGCTCAGAGAGCGGTCAGTCAATCATGTGTTTGAGTATGGGGTGAGGGGCGGTGGGTCGGTATGGGGGGCTTAAAGGTCGCTTGTCGCTGTGCACTGAACCTCACTAATGCTGCGGTCACACACACATCTACACACACACACACATGGGCCAAAAATTTGACTTTTCTTTGAACGGATGTCTGCGCGGGTGGCAGAATAGGGTTGGTTAGGAGTGTGGGAGGGGGGGAGGGTCTGTGTCGCCTGGCAATTTGCATATAAAACACAAAAACGTTAATGATGCATAAAATGATTTTGTTGGCTTCTGAAATGTCTATATATATATATATATATATATCGTCTGATATGAAAAGTCGTGCTATAAATGAATGAGCAGCAAATGTGGGCGTAACCAGCCAGATAATACGCCCCTCTCGTTAGGCAGCATCTGTTAAATTGCTTGTTAACCTGTTGATACATTTTTATGTCTCAGACGCAAACTTTTGCAAAGATTTCACATTATCGACTTTCACAAAAAAATTAATATATATAAAAAATATAAAAGCAACAAAAAAAATAAATAAATACATAAAAAAAAGCGAAATACCAACTCAAATCACATGTAAAATTATGAAAAATGAGAGAGTTCCCCGAGGGCATTTTGTTTTTACAGGTAACAGCATCAAATCGGGCCCAAAACCCCGGCGCCAACTGAATGAGTCTGCCGGGAAACATAAATCATTTGAATGCGAAAATCAGTTAAAGCATAATGCTTCCATAAACATTGAAATGTGTTTTTATGCAGACGTTTTTACCTTATTTCTATTTTTTTTTTTTATTATTTAAAACAGCAAACAGGGAGTAGCAAACCAATAAGTAAACCCAACATTGAAACAAACAACATTTGTATGATATTATTTATTCCCAAAAAATTCACAATTTTATATGTGTTGGAATGTGCAATGTGAATTGCAAATATTTTTGCGCAATTGAGTTGTCAGTTAGATAAAACGAAATATGACTTCAAATAAATTGCTAAATCAAATCTTGAAGTTTTACTTTTAATTAAAATTTTGCAGTGAAAATAAATGAGCTTGAAATGTTCTGAAAATTAAATGGAATTTTAAGAACTCGAATTTCAAATGTTGAGTGTAAAATTTAGGTTATTTAAAAATAAACTTAAATAAAAATCATATACTCAATTAAGAAAACAGAAAACATATAAAATTTAAAATTTAAAGTCTGGTCTGGCAATGCAACTTTTTTTTAATAATTAATTTATTATCAATAATATATTGCTTGACATCCTTTGTGGCATTTAAATCATATATTGTTTTGCCCATGAGGCTTAGGTTTTTTTCAGTCAGCTTTAATTCAATGTATTTAATACACATCTTCGACGAAATGTAATATCAAAATATTTTTCGATAATATTTGCATATTTTTAGTGCCAAATTTGGTGTTACACAATGGCTAACAGGAGGTTGTGCAGCATAAACATGGCCAATGCTCGGCAATTTTATTAGTTGAAATCGTAACTGGAACGCAATCTAATTTTTTGTATTTTTGGCAAAAGCTAAGAGCAATAATCAAATGCTTTCCTGTTGCCTTATTTATGAATTTACACTGCTTTCATTATTGGAATTGCCAATAATATTAAATAAAAATTAGATTTATGTAGAAGGGAATTTTTAAAATTTTTACGATTTACTCAATTTAAAAAATAATGTAAAATGCTGTTTAATATCTTATTTAAGTTTTTAGTTTAATTGCCAAATCTTATATTAGAATATTATAACATATTATTATTTTTCAATATTAAAAGTCAACTCAAATCTTTGGATGTTTCTTATTTCATCTTAATGAAATTTATCCAGTTGATTAAAAATATATACTTGAAATTTTAATACGAAACCTTTGCATGTAAAATATAATATAAACAGCAATTTTATTAACCTTTTAATTTATAATGTTTTCAATTATGCAGATTGCATTCTACCGCAAATCAATTAAGTGGGTGACATACATAAATGTGGAATATAAATATATATATATATATATATATATAGTCCTAAGCTGAGTTGACAGCTCGTCTGCAGGTCATCGTTGGTTGCTTTAATCATCGTGGTATTCTGGCTTGAGGCTTGTAATTTATAGAGCCATTTTGCATATTTGATGGTTTTAAGATTGAACACACATGAATATTTAAGATAAAAGTTGCCACTTGAGGGCAGGCAATCTGAGAACTAATTAAAGCCAACGTCGGATTTATGCGTCAAGCGTGCGTCACGTTGACTGACTGACAGACAACTTTCAACTGGCCCTGCCTCATCCTTCTAGCGGCAACTTTGGTCTCATATACAAAAACTTAGAGGGGATCTCTCTGTGTGTGTGTGTGAAATGCAGCTGTGCGACTAAATTAATAACTGCAAAAGGATTAAAAAACTAACAGCCATGGCAAGGACATGCGCTCAACCAGCTGCTGCTGCTGCTGCTGCTGCTGCTGCTACTTCTGCTGCTGCTCCCGTTGCTCCTCCAAAAACTTTGGCTTCAACCGAAGGGTTTAAAAAAAAAATAAAAAAAAAAAACAAACTAACTAACTAAGCAGCTGGTTTGCCAAGTCGGCTGCCTAGTTCTAAGGTGCGGGGTGGTGGGGTGTGGCTCGACCCCAGGCGCTCATTTGCATAATATTTACTATTGAGCAACTCAAAGGCAACCCCAAAACCCGCTTCCGTCGACCCTTCACCTAGACACTGTGCAAGAAAATAATTTGCTAAATTATGTCTTAAATAGTTAACAAAGTTTGCACGAAAAATTTGCGGCTCCTTTTCTGTAGTCGGTCGACTGTTGCACGCTGCTTGTTGCTGTTGCACGATGCTAGTTGCTGTTGCTGTTGTTTTTATTATGGATGTAGTTAGTTAAGCAGCTTGTTAATTTACTTGGACTTTAACTATCAGTGTTATTACAACTCCTGGCTAAACAAACATCAAAGTGGCATTAAAATTGTAAACGATGTGACAGGCAAACAGTTGATGGACAAACAAACACTGCTGCAAGCACCTGGCAAAAACTCAAACTAATTTACTTAAAGCTAGAACGATACAGTCAATGGCTGCTGTGGCCCCTGCTGCTGTTGTTGCATGCACCATGCACCATGAGGCACCGCCCACCTTTTCATTTGCTTATCTTCACATGACGCCGGTTGGCGACTGGTGCGCGGATGGTCGCCATATCGTAAATTTCTTTGCCACCCCGAAAAACTTTCCATTAAGAAGCTCAAAAACAGATACGCCAAAAACTTCCAAGTGCTCATCCGCCTGGCTTGCTGCAGCTGCAAGCGAGTGGGTTAAGGTGGCTCTAGTTGGTTTGAGCTGGTTTGAGGTGGTTTGGGTGGTGCAGACGCGACATACGCCGCGCAACAAATCACGCAAGGCAAGCGTCGACCAGGCTAAATGGAAAAGCCGCCAACCCAAAAACTGCTGGCCAAATGCGCTTGTTCAGTTGTGATGGACTAACAGATACCCTTTCTGCATATACTGAATATTTTAAATTTTTTTTTTTTTTTTGTCTAATAATACAATTTAATTTATCAGCGAATTTATTTTTTAATTAATAAAAATATTGCTCAACTGACTTTGAGAATGATTTTAGAATGTGCTTTATTAAACTGATTTTCTTAAGCTCAATTTAATTTCTATATTGCCAAATCAAGCATGTGCTTTCGGAAATATTATACCTATATAAATATATATACATATCTGTACTCTGGAATGACCCCCTTCGCCTTTTGAAATGGTTGCTCTGCAAAAAAAAAAAAAGCAGGAAGTGCACGCAGTCTGTTAGTCGGGAAGCGAATATCATAATTTACTTTGTCACCCGCTGCGAATTAGCATTGTGTGTGTGTGGGTGGTTGTATGTGTGTTTGGGTGTGTTGACTGCCACGCCCACCTTCGACTGCTCAGCGGGGCGGAACATTTTAAACAAAGCGACGCCACTTGAACGCCACTGTGAAAAACTTTCTACAAAGCACTTAAAAATTGTTAATGTGTGTGCCAGTGTGTGGGTGTGTGTGTGTGTGTGTGTTAGCTGACTTTAACATACGATAAAGAGAGTGTGTGTGTGAGAGAGAGAGAGAGCAAGTCAGGCCAGACAAATAAGTGAAGTTGCAGCTTTCAACTTTCAGCCTTCAGCCTCAGATTGCAGCCAATGAATAAGAGCTGATTCTCGCGGTTTCCCCCCCTCCCTTCTCTCGTGCACTGCAGCTGTGTATGTGTGTGTGTGTGTTGGTGTCTGCATTTTTGCCACAGAGCAAATTAATAAAAAAGCATTTGAGCCTGAAAAGGCTCTAATAAATAACACGCTGGCGACAGCTTCATTTGTTTAAGTGCCAGACAAGGTTCGAGATTCGAGATTCCAGATTCGAGAGTGGAGGATCACACTCAACTGGCTGCAACTATAATCTTTGGCTGATCAGCAATAAGCACTCACCAACACCAACACACACACTCACACACACACTCACACACACACTTAAACACAATTCAAACTTTCATTTGCGAGTGCAGAAATTTAAGCAGTAATCATTTTTTGCTAAAAAAAAGTTTTTCGAGTTAATCAAACCCAGTTGAATGGAAAATTCTATCTGATTTCGAGAATAAAAAAGTTAGGGTTTTTACAAGTTTGCTGATGGACAAATAATTAACAAATAAACTTTTAAATTTGGTTTATATATATTTGTGATAGAAAAAAGCAAAAAAGGAATCATTTTTAAATTTCCTATTGATGATATATAATCATTCGAATGATTCCTGTTCAACTTTAACTGGTCAGAAAAGATACCTGCATCTCCGTGTGTAAATAAAATTTACATTTTTTATACACGAGACAATTGAACAAGTTGTTGCACTCAAATTTGTGTTAATAATTGATATCAACTCGCATTTTCTGCTCAAGTAAAATACAAAAAAAAACATTAACTGGTTGTGATACTTTGAGCCAGACACTTTACTTTCGCATTGCCATTCGAATTGAGTGTAAGCCGTTGGCTTTATTCAATTACCAAACAAAATCATATTCGGGATACAGCAAACAAATTATCTGAAATTACATTTGTGTTATCGGCGATGAGTTTTGTGGATATCCCTTATGGTCATCCTGCCAATACAAATAACGCATATCACAGCACACACACACACACACAGACACACACACAGACTGACACACTTTTTATGCGCATTGCTTTCAATATGATTACCCCTGATGCCATTTGCAAAGTCATCACGTATACGCCACCGCCACACGCTCAGATCATATCATAAGTAAAAGTGTGTGTGTGTGTTGAGGGAGGCGTGTCTGGCAGGGCAGTAACGGGACAAACTTAGATTGGTTCAATGCCTGATTTCATTTTGCGTTACGTCATTATTTCCCGTTGTTATTTGCCATTATGACAATTTAGTTAGTTAAATGCGTTACGAGCTTAAAACTAATTTCAGATTACGTTTGCCAGATTTGCCAGCAGAAAAAAACAGCAGACTCAAGCAATACAGATACAGTATACATATATGCGAATCAAGGAGAACAAAAATTTGCCTCAATAAACATGCTCTGGAGAATGAGAGAGAGAGAGAGAGAGAGACAGGGAAACAGAGAAACTAAGGTGGATAGCAAACGGAGCAAACAGAGAATCGAATGTAATAAGTGATTTACATGACTCGCAGGAATTTCGCCGCAAGGCACAAGAAAAAAAAACAAAAAAATGAGAATTGAGAATTTGTTGGAATCGCAGAAATCGATACTTCATTAAGATAGCAAAACCAGAGCTCTATGCAGCGACTGTCTGATTGTCCCCGACCCCCCTTTGGAGTATCTTTTGCCTCGTTGGTTGTCTCCGGCGCCGCAGCAGCGGCCTATCTAAATTGATAGATGGCTAAGATGATAGACGGAATCGTGTCGCAGCTCCGCTGACTTGGCAGCATTGCGCGTCCAATCTCCCAGAGGAGTCAGAGTCGGAGTCAGAGTAGTCGCAGTCGCAGTGAATGGTAATGATGCGTATACGCAACATGCACATTTGCACGGTAAAAGTACATTAAAGTCAAGGGCAAAATGAAGGTAAAATAGATACTTTCGCAGAGATTCAATGTCGTTAGAGAAAAAAAATAGGATTTAACTTAATGACAGCAATATGATTCAATGGTTGATTCTCAATTAAAAGTAGGAAAACATAATAGCAACTCGTGTCTGGAGTGCCCAAGTCAATTAATGTTTGCAACTGCAACTTGCAACTTGTTGTATTTATTTACAAGAATACTTTTTGTGAGTTTGCCCAATTTAATTTATGAATATTAACAATTATACAGTCAAAATTACTGTCAACAGCAAAGAGTAAAAATGCTGTAGACAATTAAATTCACCCTAAAATCAGCTGTATTAATTTATTACATTTGTTTATTATGACAAAAATCACTTTGGAAAGGTTTAAAATATATTCATGCCTGCTGAGCTCAATATGAAAATACATATTTAACTATAACTTTTGTAATTTCAAACAATATTGATGACTCAGCTTGTCAATAATATATCAAGGCATTTGTCAACTAGAACATCTGCCCATAAAATCAGAGCTGGATATACATTAATTTATATATCAATTTTTGAAGTCTCTACCTGTTATTGACTCGTCTGTTTATACTTAACAAGAATATATATAGCTTATCGACTCAGAACTGCTTTCTACTGCTAAATACTTTTGCTTAATTTAATTAATTGCATTTCATTCATTTTTAATGGACATACGCAAAAAATAACATATATTCCAATTTACATTGCCAATATCAATTCATCAGCTTTGGTTGCTTTGGTCGGTCAGTCTGATATTGTTTGGCATATATATATATATATTTATATATTGTTGTTACACACCTTGCCACGCGCTAATATTGACCTGGCCAGAGGGCATAAAAATGATTTTATTGACCATCAACAAATTAATTTGGCAACAATTCAAGGCCCGCCAGCAATTTGGGTCTGATTAAGTGCACCGCGCCCATATCACATTTGTGCCCAAAGGCAGTGCAAATTCAATTTATGTGTGTGTCCTGGCAGCAGGACACGTTGCTAAATTTATTGTTGGCTGGTTATAAATCAAGTAATTACTGCATGTAAGTATGCTATGCAAGCACTACATATATAAATAAATATATATATATATATATATGTATAGATATAATTCTCTTCCGCTTGCAATTTCGTTTGCTGCAATTGACTAAATAATTCATTTGTGCATTTCGCTGCAGCTCGCGAATCAATTAAACGTGGCTCTAAAAACTAAAATATCGCTGGCCTCATAAATTATTTAAATATTCTCACTAAGCCATATCGAACCGCGGTATCTGGCTAACGATACGGTTATTATACAACTAAATTAAAACCCAAACCAAAATGAGTAAGATTCCTGTTGCAGGTATTGAAAATATATATTTGCATTTTGCATATGCAAAATAGTTTTGCATTAAATTTGCATTATTTAAGTAGGGTTTCATAACTAAATAGACCAATGACAGCAAATAATTGCAACGGATATTGATATTATATTTAGTTTTTATACATTTTACATTTAACACGTGCGTAAATAAAATAATAAAAATAAATTTTCATTTTTATTCATTTTTTTTTTTTTATAATATATTTTTCATTATTTCATATAGATTGGCAAATCAACACAACAAGTGCATATGGCTTGGTATTTGAATTGCATGTGAATTGCCAAATTGACATCCGAAAATACCTAATTCAATATTAATACCCATACACACACATACACACACACACACACACACACACATCTATACCTATATAAACATTTGTATTTGTAATGAACGCTATTCGGATTTTGGTAAGCCGATTTAGTTCTCTACCTAGTTCATTTAAATGTAACATACATACATAGATAAATACACACACATGCATACGTACATACATACATACATGTATGTACACACATTTTATGGGGCTTAGTTTGGTAAATTTCGTATTTACACTTTATACACTGCACTCAACGAGAATGGGGCATATTAATATGTATCATTTTCTGAGCTGAAAATTTGATAAAATTTAAAATTGAATAAAATATTTAACGGCTGAGTTCAGCAAATATCTTTTTCAAGCTCTTTCGACTACAACATTCCTATTTGTTATACCCTGATATTTTTTTTACAATAACAGAGTATCGCTCATTCGGTTACTGCCAGTTTGAATTTATTTTGAATTAGCTTACATTGCATTTACACAAATTGTTTTCTTAGGAAAGGACTTCATAAATCTTCATTTGAATGATAGCCCTTGGCTAAACAATAGTAAATACCACAAGACTTAACAAAAGTGCATAAAATTTAGTTTCTGCATATTTATATATTTATTTACATATAAATATTTACTTTGCTTTGTTTTGAAACTATATTAACATACTAAAATATATATTTTAAATAAATTATTTCATTAAAGTATTGCCAAGTGTGCTAAATAATTAATTGACTAAACATGCCAATTAAATCATAGCTTTTCAAGCGTAATTACAGAATTAAGCAGTCAAAATCAGAATTATGTATATTTGGATGCTAATGCCACTGAAATGATAAACATATTTGATTCATAATTAAGTCTCTAAACCAGAAGTCGGCTTTTTTTTTTTTGGGAGGCGAGCGAGTTGCTAGGAATCAAATTACAGAACACCCGCAGCGTTAATTGAAGAAATCTCAATCAGAAAGAATGCCGACTCGTTAAGCCATTACCCAAAACGAATTTTTTCGTATGCTGTCAACCCTTCTGCCCCGCCCAAAATGCCGTCAACACCACACAAAAAAAAAAAAAAAGCGCCGGAAATAGAATGGCAACAGTCAAAGAGAGCAAAAGTGATGAGAAAAAAGTGAGGCAAAATGAAGAAAGGAGCAGGAAACACGCTAAGCCCACAGCGATGGGCTATTAAGACGTAAAACATTTTTAACACCTTTCCCAAAAAAAAAAAAAAAAATGAAAGAAAGAAAAAACTTTTGGAGTGGGTGGGAAGTGTGTTGAGGGGGAATGGGTGCTAACGGTAAACGGAAGTGAAGACGCACTGGCAAAAAAAAAACGTTGTAGTTGTGCCCAAAACAGAGCAAAGAAAGTGCTGTAAAATGTTTCTAATTCAGCGCAACGCATTTAAAAGTAATGAAAATGCCAAAAGAAATTGACGGGCGTTGGAGACATGCTTGGCCACGCCCCCACCACCGCCACCATGCCACGCCCACTTAACACGCGTGCTGTTGACACTTTTGGGCAGGCAGTACATGCGTTTTGCGTGAGTGTGTGGGGTGTGTGTGTGTGCGTGTGTGTGTGTGTGTGTGTGTTTGGGGTGTGTCGTATCCGTCATTGCCCTGCTCGCAGCATTTTTCCGCTTTTATTTATAATATGAACAATTTCCTTCAATGCTTCTGCTTAAAAGTGCCAGCAACTGTACAATGAGTGCTGCCACTCGCCGCTTGCCGCTTGCCGCTTGCCACTCGCAAATGCACTTTTCTCCAAAAAAAAAAAAAAATGTATAAAAAACGAATGAAAATACTTTTCAATTTCTACAAAGAGGTTGGCAAGGGGAATGGAGGGGGGGGGGGGAGGGTGAGTGTGGGGCAGACAGATTCGTAGTTGTCGCTGCCATGTCTCGTCCTTGTCGCTAATGACAATACACTTGTCTGGGCCAGCAAGTATTAGTGTGTGTGTGTGTGTGTTGGTGTGTGTGTTTGTGTGTGTGTGTGCGTGTGTGTGTGTTGGTGTGTGTGTTGGTGTGTGTGTGTTTGTGTGTGTGTGTGCGTTGTGCGCGCATTTACGCTTCTTACTTATTTGATTTACGTTTCATTTCCGGCTGCCATATGCTGCCTCGCATGCGAATGTTGCAGCAACTGCTACGCGCATACTTCTAGCGTAGTCTTCACTGTCGTTGTAGTACCCCCAAAAAAACCACCCCTGCACTACCATGCACCATTCCCCTCCCCACCCACCCCGTTTGCTGCCTTATAGTGCCGCCTCGTGAGCACGTTATGCAATTATAACTTTTGTCGTTAGTAACTTTAAGCAACTTTAAACGTAAATTGCAGCCATGAAGTAGCTTTTGCCACACACACACACATACATACTAATAAACGCACACACACACATATACAGACACACACTAATGCTAAACGTTATAGTTTGTTGTCGGCTTTAGCGCCAAGTGTGTGAAAGGTGTTTTATTGAATTAAGTGGGTTTAACGGGATTTCTATAATGCTCAACAACGATGCTGGCAACGTTGCCTGCCACTGCTGCCTGCCACTGTCCCCCTGCATATGTATTTATTGTAACTATAGTTGCTGCTGCTGCTTCTTCTTCTTTTTCTGTGTGTGTGTGTGTGTGGGCGACTGCACTGAAATGAGTTTGTCAGGCGACAACAAAAACAACTGTCGCACTTTTAGTTTAACTTTTTTTTCTACATAATGCATATTTTATTTAATTTTTATGAGTTGCCAAACCAAAAGTGGAATTTTATGCTTGACTATGAGTGGGTGTGGCTCGGTGGGGGGCAGCTGGCAACTGTTGAAATTGTTTGCCAACATTTAAGTGGCGCTGCAGTTATATAAAATGCTCACTGTGAAATTTCACTGCATTCAAATAGTTCGCATAATGAGCCTTTTGTCCAAGCGTTTTTCGAGCACTTTCCACTTAAAAGCGTTGAGCAATTATTGAACTTATCAACGGTTATAAAAAGGTTATTTTTAACACTCACACACACACACACACACCTTAAAAGATCTAATTGAATTCTTTGATAATTAATTATTTTTCTCTCTCAGCCAATTTTATCAATCTTTCGTTGCTGATAAACGCCAGAAAATATCTCATTTATGTCTTCCCACATTGGATAATTATTATTGACAGCACAGATTCGTCTATTGTATTTTATTCTTATATATTATCTTCTATTCTATATTATAATGACTTGTCTGACATATTGTTTACGAGCTGGTTGCAGGCTGGATGGGTTACTCCTCTTTCTGCTGATTTTTGCCTTGGCCTAAACTAAGTGTGTTAATTTACATAATTCCATAGCATCAAATATTTTCTCATCTCTCCTATCACTTTTGCCTTTCTTTCTCTTTTTGTACATTACTCTAATTATACAACATTTTGGTTCTGATTGGGTAATTACTGGTTCTCGCTAATACTTTTATTTTACATATTCAACACTTCCACATATAATTAGAAATGTTTCTATAAAAGTTAGTTTAAAGACACGCACAAATAAACTTCTTCTACGTATTACAAAGAGGAATAAAAGTTATAAAATAATACATTCATCAAAAACTCTTACTTTTCAAATTGATAATTATCAGTGTATGTAAGTTTTTTGCTTTATGGATAGTTTTTGCTTCTAAGCCCTTAATTACAAAGTTCAAAACAATAACTTAATGCCAGAGTCAAACTTGTGGTTACAAACCCATTATTAATAATAACAATAATTAAACATAGACACCTTGTCATTAAATCCCCCATGGACAGAATTAATTAATTTTCACGCATCTTGTTAAACTTTAATTCTGCTCTAAGACTTCATCAATTTTAGATAGACTTAACTCCTCAAATGCTTCTTTTGTTTAATAAATTATTCAAAATTTAAATAATTCATTCGGCATCAACTCCCATGAACAAGACACTCAAATATAATAATATGAAATTTAACTAATTAATGAGAAATGAGAAATGTAACTCCGCTTTGCATATATTTATTTTACCCTAATTTAATTAAGTTTTACATTTTAAAATCACTTCAACTATGACAAAATTATTACGGTTAAAAAACAAACATGAAATTGTGCAAATGTGTTTTGTGTGCATATTTATTTAGTTTATATCAGATATGCAGACACATTACAAAATGGGTAACAAAATGAATACCACAAGTGGTGCCATTAACAGGAATTCTTGCTTTTAATAAGCTCAGCCATTTTTTATTCAACTTTCATATCGCTTTTAGTTGTGTATGTAAAGCACAATTTGGCACATGCCAGCAACAAAAAAGTATTTAAAAACAACAAAAACAAGAGAAAAAAAATATAAATAAAAAAAGGAAAAGTGCGCGTGTGGCATGCAAGAGTGAAACTCATTTCCCTCGACGAGCACTTAAAAGCCCGCTCAACTGCAGTTATTTCCCATGTTTAGCTCAACGAGAACTCTTGCTGATTTTTTTTTGTTTTTTTTTTTTTGACATGCAATGTTGTGGTGCATGCATCGCCTGGCTTTCTCCCTGGGGCACATTATGGTTATGCGGTTCGTCAAATTGACTTCCACTCGAAATTAGGCAAATGGGCAGCAATTAAACATGTGATTCTTTGTCGGCGCGCTCTCTCTTAACTTGGCTAACAGCACGCGTTGCGTTTGTACTTAATTTATTTGAGCTTCTCTTCTCTTTTCTTTTCTTTTTTTTTTGTGTTTTTGTAAATGGCAGTTTAATATTAATAAGCCATTTAACTGCCAACAACACGTTGATGCATGAGCCGCAATTAGCCAGCAAATAGCTTGAATTGTTTGCATAATAAACGCCATTCATCAAATCGACACGTTCTTTTTTCCCTTTTTCCCCACATAGGTCTACAGACCTGTTGACCCCCCTTTATATAAAGCACGCAAGGCCCAGACAGTTTAACCCCATTAGGTGCTCATTGCGATACAGGTCAAATGGGGTGCTTGCCAAGGCCATAACTTGTTGTTGGTCAAGAAATTTCGCCGTGTGTCGGACCCTTATTTATCGCATATTAGTCATTATTAGAATATTAGTTGATATTTATAATTATTTTTTCATATATTATATTTGAATAAATAAGTTTTCCTTTTTTTATTTCTTATTATAGAATACCAAATTTATTAAATCAAGCATAGAAAAATAATAATAAAGCAACAAACAATTTTTCTATCAATTAAAATCAGTAAGTGAAAATATTTTTTTTAATTACTTAATATTAATAATAATTTGTATGCCAAAAAGCGAAGAAATAAAATATAATTTATGCCATTAAAGAAAGTTTCAAAGTAGGTAATATTTAATTATACTAAATTTTTTATCGAATATTGGTTGAGTACTCAAATATATGTAACTTTCCTAATTTAAAGTGATTTAACTTTTTATTTATAATCTGCCACAATTCAGAATTAATTAATCTCAATGATGATTTTATTAATTATGAGTTGAGGCCGAGTATAATTAGAAAGCAAAAAGTTTCCCAAACTCCACGAAACAAAGTTTCTATCACTTTTTTTTTAAGAACTTCAACTGTTAAAGAAAAACTAGTTTTTGGTTTTTGATTTATTGCATGTATAAGAGAATTAAAGAAAACTGCTCTTTTTTTAATTAATAAAACCAAGTCAAGAATAATAAATAAAAAAATCCTCTCAAACTAGTTGAAATTCAATTATAAACGCATTTTTCATTCATTTTAGCTGCACACATTTTTAATTTATAGACCCAAAAAAAAAAATTCAAATTGTTCGGCTAATCAAATAAAAAATGATACAAAAAATATTTATTTGATGAGGGTTTGGGTATCTTAGAGCTGAGTAAAGAGCACCTCAGCAACAAGGACACTCAATCAGGGGATTTTTATTTACATTTTGCCTGAGGTTGCATCGACTGCGGCCTAATTTGCCACATGCGGCGTCACTTTTGTTATTTGCATGCGACGGCGAACTTAATCCCTTAACGGGATGCGACACTTGATGCCGCAATTGACGTCGATGAAGCAAAAAAAAAAAAAAACAAAAAAATAAAAAACAATATAAATATTAATGCTATTTGCCTAACGTTTCAATTGCAAGTGGATTGCTGAGGGGTGCAGTGGCAGGGGCAGGACTTAAAGGCTGCGCAACACTTGGCTGATTCACACGCCACATGAGGCAGCAGGCAGCAGGCAGGAGGCAGGGCAGAGGCAGACAGCAACGGGGTGTCGCATATTAATCAGAGCCCGCAAGGATGTGCGATATAGAATATATGTGGCACGAACTGCGAAACATAAAAAGTGCGTACAACACTGAAAGCTCAATGAATGTTGCATCTGCAACTGCCTGCTGGGCAGTCGAAGGTACTATTTGACTCTGGAGGCGGGGTTGCGAGTTGAGGGGTTGCGCTCGTTTTAGGGTGTAAGTCGACGCAAATACTTTAATCCACTTCAGAGTGACACTGAAATTAACAGCGTTGCAACAACAATGCCAACAACAACAACAACAACAACAACCCTCGGTTTCGAAAATTTCAACAAGGGTTGAGGGGTTTAAGGGGTGTGGGCTCAGAACGGTTGCATTGGCATTCAAATTGGCTGCTATCGCAATTATTCATATGGCGGCGACACTCATAAAATGTCGCGCAAGTGGCGTCCAGCCAGACAGACTGCCACGCTGCCCGTTATTTTTCGGTGTTGCACAAGCACAGACATACACAGCGATACACACAACGACAACACACACACACACACACCGTCGTGACGTCCTTTTGACAGATGAAACACAAATGCAATTATCACTTTATTTTAAACGATTTATGTGCAACACAGAGCAACACAGAACTCAATGGCTCTCTGTATGTGTATGTACCCGGCAAACACACGGACACATACATACACACACACAGAAGCAGCGAACAACGGAACATATAAACATGCAGCCGACAGCGGCGAACGGAAACGGAAATGGCAACAAGCGCTGCCACACGAATCGTCCACGTGAATGTCCACGCTTTTCCCCCCACCCTGCACCGACACTCTCCCCGCCACTTCGCCGATCCTTGCACAATCAACGAACCGTGCACCCAGTTCCTAGGTGAAATAAACTGCCAAAAGAGATATAAAATAAAAGCTCACCATAAAAGCGACCTCATCAAATCTTATGTTTGTATATATATCTATATATATATACATGTATCTGGTCAGTCCACGAAAAGTGCATTAACTAACGAATACATGCATTTCCACTTATTTATATACTTTTGAATAAAACTCCTTTTTAAAGCACTCAAATAATGATGAGTAGTTTTAGTTAAATTGAAGACTGAGCAATATTTATTCTTTCAATTAAAATAAAAATAAGAAATTAAATTATTTTTGCCTTTATAACTAGAAACTAAAATTTGGCTTAGTCTAAAAAATAAATAAATTAAATAATGTAAAATTAAAAAATTTAAATATGTTTTTTGTTGGTAATGATATCATATCTGAAGTTGAGGTAGCTGTCTAAGTCTCCCTCGTCAATTTCATCTTTGAAAAGTATTTCTTTTATTTGCAAAAAAATATTATTTAAGCTTATTATGTTTTTAACTTATTTTTGGTGAACTTTACGGCTAACATAATTGTCGAAAATTAACATCTATTAATATTTTTATGTTTATATTAATATATCGCAGCAATTTGGGTGATTATGGTAATTTTGGTAATAAGGACATATAAATACTGAGAACACAGATTTTCACAACACAAATTTAAATATAAAACAAAGCAAAAAAAAAAAAAAAAAATGCAAATGATTCATTTTGTTAATTTGCCAATTATACAAAAACACTGATTTTTAAATTAAAATAAAGAGATTATTTTTATTGTAATGTTTGTAGCTTAATTCAACATTTGATCTATATCTATATCTTTATATATATCTATATATATATACATCATATTATTAATTTATTTAATTATTTTATTTATTAAAGTGCTACAAACAATATTAATGACAAATCAGTTTTATACTTTTTTTGTGTACATCGTTTTCCGGATTAAAAAAATTCCTTTGAATAAATGTTGCGCTATTTTATAATTTCATATAAAGTAGATATTTAAAATTTTGTATTATTTTTTTTTGTATTCCAATATTTAATTCTATTTTATGTAGATTAACATAAATCAATAAGAATAAATAAATTATATTAATTGCAAATACTAAGAAAAAATATAATATTATTTCAATTTTGTATGCAGTTTTATTTGTTATTTGATCCTAAATGCCATATGTAACAATTTTTATATATTTCAATCTTGATTAACGTATTGGATCAAGATATATTTAAAGCATCAAATGACAAATGCAACAACTGCATTTTGAGGGAAGCATTTTTTGGTTTATCGAAAGCATCTTGACAATGGACTGTCAGAAATGCCTAATGCCTGGATTGGAACAGATTTTGTCAATCTATATATATATATATTTTTTCTATTGCCTTATTGTAATTGAAATTGACAGAAGGTTAATGGCTACGAATGAGGCTGATTCGGCGGCAATTTAACAACCCGCTGGGCAGTTGAAAGCAGTCACTTAGGTTTGCCCCGCGGGGGGAGGAGGGCTCGATTTTTTGACTAAAAGATTTGCGATAAAAAATGATTGCACATGTGAGCCGTTTGAGTCGCTTGAGCCGCTCAAAATTGCAACATTTGCGGCATGAAAATGCCGCCGAATAGGAAAAAGGCAAAAATACAAAACTCAACAATGAGCAGAGGCTGTAAGAGAGTATTTAGGGGTGGAGTGGGGTAGTGGTGAGGATGTGAGGGGTTGATTTTAACTTGGGTGTCTCTCTCTGTCTATGTCGACCCAGATTTGCACTTGCCACCCATTTTAGTTGGGTTATCACTGGCCTCGTCCATAAATCACTGTCAAGTGTCATTCGCTCGGAGCAGTAGCAGGAGCAGAAATATCCTGCAAGTTCTCGATACACACACACACACAGACATACATCTCACACACAGACACATTGAGCTATCACCTTACAAACATGTGCCCCAAGCTAACCAAAAAGGTGCATCAATGGAGAAAACTGCTGTAGCAGCAGCCAAAGCTACTCCATGCAACAGCAACAACAATAGCAGCAGCAGCAGCAGCAGCAGCAGCAGCAGCAGTAGCAAAAAAGTAGCTAATTAAACTTTGTGCTTGAACTTTGGCACCGACCTGAATCGGAAAGGAATTGTGAATGGAGCGTCGGCAAGGGGGTAGGGCGAGGGGAAGCCGCACTTTCGCTACTGACAATTCGCAGTGCTTGTTACAGTTGCCAATCAGTGCTAGCTATGCTCCCACCAGTCACCCCACCAGTCACCAATCACCTCCACTAACCCCATCAATCCCCATAGAACCCTTACACCGTTGCACATTTGCACTCATCCCCCCATCCTCCACCCCACACCAACCCTGCTCAGAGTATCATGCAAACGCTCGCATTCGTTATGCTTTGGTTAACATTTCGTTACGCTGTCAACCGCAAGTGAATCCTGAAACCCTGCCACGAGTTCTTGTTCTTCTTCTTCAGCAGCTTCTGCCGCATCTTCTGCTTGTCCACGCCATTTGTTCACTCTAGTATCCCTAACCAACCCTAAATGCATTAGCGCTATCTCCATCTCCCTCTCCCTCTCCATATCTCCTGTCTGTCTATCTCTTTATGTCTCCTTCTCCTGCCTGGCATGCCTAATTTCCGCTATTGTTCATAATTTTTATTGCGCTTGTTGTGAATTAGTTTCGGTTACGCCCGATGCAATCCGAAACCCTCACCTCACCTCCCCTTCCCTACCCAACCACTGTATTCTTGCAAATTTTTTGCAATTTAAAATTGGTGTGTTTTTTTTTTGCCCTCGTCTTCATTTAGGGGTTGACTTTGACCAACTGACTCCTGCCTACAAAGGCGTTGACAGCGGTTACATTTACAGCAACAAGAACAACAACAACAACAACAACAGCAACTATAACAGCCTGTGATTAACATGACTGCCAACAAGCCCAAGCGATTGACAAGGGGCGGGTGCAACGTTTAACTGCTGCAATTGTGGGATGGGGGCTGGTAAACGCAGTTTGTATTTATGTTACAGCTCATTGCAATTAAATCGTGTCGAAGTTTCGCTTCGTTGCATGATTGAAGAGAAGGTGTGGCGGGTGCAATTAAAAGTTGTCTATGGTAAACAGACAAGGCAAGATTAACAGAGAAGTTGAACGTGGCAGTAACAGTCAGCTTAACAGTTGTTGAGGTTTGACTTAAGCAGTAACAGACACAGAAATTGCAGAACAATTTTTACTTTTGCGAATGTGTACAGAATAAACGTTTTTCCCATAAAGAACAACATTATGTACACCATTTGGCCATAGCTTTGCAGAATCCATAAGCACACCATTTTTGCTTAACTGTTGCTTGCTATTAGCCTTGGTAAAATGCTTGCTGCTGTTAACTGTACAAATCAGCACAGTAGCAAACTGTAGACTTAACATATAATATGTTAAATGTTTTTGTTGGCAAAGTGCTTACATTATGTTTAGCCTGCTTTCCGTATTCTAGCTAGTTTGCCTAGTTGTGACAGATATGTAAATAATATGTATTTTACAGCAATTGCTGCAAAGGTGAAATAAACGAATTTCAGCAGCATGTTAACAGTTGATTGCTGCCCGTCGGCAGTCCAACAGTTCTTACAAATTTGAACAGTATCTTTTTACCACATTTGATAATAAAATTTAATACTGATAAAACTCAGTGCTAATATTATTAACACGCGAATAGGTTCCGATTTATTGGAGCTCGACAGGATTAATTCAAAATAAATATATAACATTTTATTATTTTGAATATTTAAAATTGTAACAAAAACTGAAAATTGTCTTAAAAAATTTTAGTTTTTAATACAATATAAATTTAAAAAATATATTTATATATTTATAAATATATATTTATATATTATCTATTATCAGCAAAATCAGAAGCGATGAATAATATCGTTAAGTTTGCCGTTAGAAAAACTTCTCTTGTCGAACATGTTAAATAGACTACCCCAATAAAAAACAAAGTTTCGAAACTGCTCGAAAATGCTCTCCAGGCATTTACAGACTCTTTAGCTGAGGAAAACGCTTGTTCAAGGGGACAGTTGCGCTGTTAGGAAAAACATCTGCAATTTGTTTTCATAGAATCTGATTCGAACTTCAAACTGTCTTTAGTCGCACTGTAGTTGGACTGTAGTCGCATGATTTGCTGAAGGGGTGGATTTTTCATGACAGCAGCTACCATTGACTACGGTGTCTGTAAAACTTCGAACTTCGAACTGCTGTTGGTCAAACAATCTGTAGGCGCATTGCAAATTAAAGTAAAATGTTATGCTGAAGGGGACTATTAGCAGTGCTCCACGTTTAAAACTTCGAATTTCGAAATGCTGTTAGTCGAACAATCTGTAGTCGTATTGCAAAGTAGTGTAGAATGTTATGCTGAAGGGGACTGTTAGCATTAACGTATGTTAAGAACATTTAACTACGAACTGTTTTGCTAGTCGCATCATATTAAAAGTAAAATGTTATTCTGAAGGGGTGTTTTCTGCTCTGCTCACAAGAGTTACCATTAGCTGTGCTCTAGTTTCAAAATTCGAACTGATGTTAGATGAACACTGTGCTATAATGCTATATTTTGTTCGGTAATAACTGCTCTGCTAACTCTGCTAACCACAGCGGCGTAATATGAGAGAGCAGCGCTCTGCTAAAGTTAAAAGTTTTATTGAATATATTGGCTATTATCTGTTAAGCTCACACTCAACTCAATCCGAGAGTTCAAATGCTGCTATAGCGTATTTACTGTAAAATGTCCTGTTAGACTTAGCAGAACGGTTTTCTTGAGGCTATGAGGGAGTCTGGACAACAGGTGTCCAGTTTAATAGGAATATATATGAATTATGCAACAGCTAAAAAATTTGCTTAACATTCTGAAATAATATGATAATATTTTTTATTTAAAAGTGTAAAAAATAAAAATTAATACATTTTAGAAGATATGTAAATTCTGCAATGGATTCAATTTCAAAACTTACTGTTCCATTGCCATTTGAACTTGCATTGTTTGTGTAGGTCGCGAGCAAAGAGCACAAGGATAGCTCTTATCAGTTGTCGGCTTATCAGTGGGAGAGTGTGTTGAGTTTCGGAGTCGGGAACGAAACGAAGAAAATTGAGAAAACGCCAACAGTTGAAACGCTCTCCAACTGTCTATGTGTGCGTGTCCGTCCAGGACCAAAACGGAAAAGCGAAACACGCGCGCAGAAATCAAGGCAAGCCGAATTGTTGTGCAGGCAACACGACTTCGGCAACGACGCAACGTTCGGCAACAAGACATCGGCACGAAGCCGCTGCTTCGCAGTTGCGTCGCTGCTGCTGCTGCTGCCGCTGCTGCTGCTGATGAGTCGAAAATTTATTAGCGCAAAAAACGAATGCGTTTCAGTTTCGTGTTTGTTGTGCGCTCGTCAGGATGTGTCCGCAACCGCTGACGGACCTCGTGCGTTCGCGTCGCGTGTGCGCGCGTCAACGACGCTAGAAAAAAAATATAATAATCTGTGGATGCCACATATTCAACAAAAGGCAACGTTTCAGTGTTTGTGCATCATAATAAAATTAAAATAATAAAAAAAATATATATATTAAAATATATGAGAAATAAAGTTGCGTCAAAATGCGTGGCAATTGTGTTATTTTCTGTGGCAGTGGCAAGCAGTCTTCAAGTGCAGCAGCAACATCATCAGACAAAAGGTGCCCCATCTCGCTACACTTACATTGACCCACAATCAGCAGCCAGCCTAGTGTATGTAAATTGTTGTTGCCATATTTTGAGGCGTGCCGCAAGTTGCATGCAACATTTTTTTTTTTTTTGTGCAGCTTCAATAAAATTACGCTTATGCAAAGCTCGTTGCAGGCGGCACTAAAACGCGTTTTAGTTGGCAAATACCAATCCCCTTCTGCCACATGCCACATGCCACGCAGATTTTAAGGCAGGCATATTTTGCATATTTTTTTTTGGGGTTTTTCGGGTTAACTTCAACTTTATTCTTTCGCTTGAGTTGAGGCACTTTCTGCGCGCAGTTTTCAATTTTCAATTATGCCTCAACATCCGCCCCCGCGCCCCCGCCGCTTCCCGCTCTTCCCAGCTGCTGTTGTGGACCATTAATTAATTAGTTTAATTAGTGGCTGTTGGCGCCATTTACTTAACCGAAAGCACTGTTTTCCACAAAGTTTTTGGCTACCCAGTTTTGCTAATGGCCAACATTAGGCGGCCCAAAGGAGCCGACTCAAAAAAAAAGGACCTCGATCAAGAAAATAAAATGTTCATGTGCCATTTAACAAACACACTAAGCGAAAAAAAAACCCTTTGTGAGCATTTTTCCCTTTAATTTCCATCGTTCTAGCTACCCCTCCCCGCCCCCAACAAACCCCTTTCCCAAGCCCCTTGCATACTTTCCATTTGTTTCTGTGTTGTGCTTGTTGTGTGTGTGTGTGTGTGCTGGGGCAATAAAAGTGGACTCAAGACTCATTTGGGGCAGGCAGCACAACTATGGTGAACAATTTATTTACTTTCCCACGAAATTTGCGCTGATTTCTCAAACAGTATTTTTTTCCACGTTTTCATTTTTTTTTTGTTGGCCCGGCTTAAAAGTAAACGAAATGTTTGTCAACAAACGCAGTCGAGCACAAAAATGGCTTTGAAAAATAGCAAAAAAAATAAAGCTGTCTAACTTGAAGATGCCACATGTGTGTGTGGCATATATTTTTGGGAACTCAAGTGTGCCACGTCCGTCGCTGGAACTATGAGTGTTTTAAAATTTGCGGCACGTGCCCCAAATAGCAAACATCAGCAAATAATAAATTCATTGTAAGCCAACGCACGGCACTTGCAACACTCACACATAGTGTGGGGCAGCAACCTTGCAACCAAATTAGCTTCTTTTTTTTTTTTGCTTTATTTATTTTGGGTGTAAGTTCAGTTTACGGCACACTTAGTTGGCCATTACGGTATGTGAGTGGCATGCCACAAATCCAGTCAGCAGACAATGTCAAGCAGTGGTCCAGTTGCACAAGCTGCAACATCTTGTGGCACAACAGCATTGCAGTTGTTGCTACAATTGCATTTACTTCGCTTGCAACACTTGCTGCTGATGTTGTTGTGGCAACACCTGTTTATTTTTGCTTCATCTTCTTCTTCATTCTTCACATTTATTTAAAACGGCAACACTTGAGAAAAGCCGCAGCTGCAACGCTACTTGAGTTGCAAGTTCTTTTTGTTTTTATTTATTTTTTTTTTTTTGTTTCTTTTTCTTCTGGCAGCCATTGTGCAACGTGTCGCATCATAATCTACATGTTGCAGCGGTTCAGACAAATTGTGCAACATTATGTTGCAACGCGTGCAGTTGACGGTGGATTGGAGTGTTTTTGTGTTGCAACTATGTGACTTCAATTTGGATCATAAAGAAAATTGCAGTAATTTAGACAATGGAATATTTTTTACGGGATTAATTTAAAAAACTTTTTTTTATTAAAATAATCAGTTTGAATTACTTAAACAAAAATAAAATATTTAAGAACTCCTTAAAATATTCATTTATAATAACGTGCTAAAAAAAAATATTTTCTTAAATTTTTGTTCAAAATAAAATATAAAATGCGTATAAATAAATTATTAAAATAATAATTTATTTAATATAAAATATATACAGCCTCAATTCAAACTGGTGAAAACCCAGACTAGAAGCAAGAAAAGTTTTTTGTTTGTTTTTTATTATATATTTATTTGATATTTGATGTGAAAAATTATCAGAATTATTTATTTTTGTAGTCAAGAGATTTTCAGCATTTAACTTCTCAAAGGAAGTCAATAAATGCGATCAAACAGCTGCCATTTAGAGGAAGTTAGATATAAAATATTGCAAACAATTTTTCCAAAATAAAACATGGCTTAAATTTTACTTTTCATCTGCAGTGTCAATGTGCAACGAAGGAAGTATTTTAAGGCTTAAATGCAATGAAATATTATTTGCACATTTGATTCGAAATAACCAGCAACATATTATTGACTTAAAAAGCAAATGAAATAAATGTGGCAAAGATTCTCAGGATTCAGCAAAATGATAGTGATTTTAAATATAGTTCATTAAAATATTTATTTATTTTTTTTGCATTGGTTGAGTGCTCCATAAATTTATTTATTTTTAATAATAACGTTCGTAATTCATTTCTGCATTTGCTGAGTGCTCTTTAAATATATCCACTCAGTATTCAATTGGCTTTTACGAAAAGATGAAAACTCAGTTTTCGGCATACATAATATATGTACAAAATGTGCTACAAGAATTTGTAATAACAATCAGATTTAAATGCCATCTTAATTGAATTGGCCTATAAGAATTTATCGGAAAATTATTTGAAGTGAATTCTCAAAATTGGTTGAGTGTTCTTTGCATGCAGAATTCAAATGCAAAAATTATGAAAATATTATTTGACTCTTATTGATTTCTTCTCTCCATTCAAATTAATTGAATGTTGTTATATTTTTATATTCATGTTTTATCATAAATTTGAGCACATTTATTAGAAATGTTTAATAAAGTTTGCTTTATATTTTTATATGAAAAAGCTTGACATAAATTTGCTTAAAGTTAGTGAGCAATTTTAATAAAATTTGAATGCGTTTCTAAAGTGCTCTTAAATATTTGTTTAGCTTTTAAAACTATGTTTGACTTCTAAAACAAAGAAAAATAAATACATAAATATGATAACTTTCGTGCTCTAAAAATAGTTAAGCAAACAAATTTTAGAGAATGTCTTAAATATTTGTTGTTTGAGGAATATTTTCAAGTTTTGTCACGTATCCGTCAATCAAAAAAATAACATTGGAAAATCTTAAAAAGAAATGAAATTTGTGCTTTGGTCTTAAACGCAGTTTTCAGCTGCCTTTGGCGAATAAAGAATAAAAAAAATATAAATAAAAATTCGTTATATTTATTGAAGTGCATTTGCAACATGTCAAAGCATTTCATTTATGTCAGCTGCGAATTTACAGCTATTTATTCTGCTTCTGCCTTATTTATTTATGATTGCTGCCCCACGCTAGTTTTCTGCTACCTTTTTCCTCAAGTTTTCTGTTTTCAGTTTTCAGTTTGCTTTCAGTTTACCTTTTCCTCGCTGGCTTAATTCATTTTTTATATCAACGTAAATAAGCAGTAAATTACAAGCTGCAACTGCAATGTTGCAGATGTTGTTGCAGTTGCAGTTGTTGTTGTTGTTTTTTGCTAGTTGCTGCTACTGTTTGAATAATCCTGTGCATATTTTGTGTGATTTTGCTGCTCACGCTTTATATCCTGTTTGCTTCCTGTGCGACCAGCGTGCGTCATTGCACTTAACACGCTGCCCCACCCAACCCATTTTTAGGTTGCAACCTGCGGCAACCTGCTGCAATTTAAGTACATGTTTCATGCAACTTCGACTCTCTTGCATACACTGCACGAAATGCTCTTTAACTCAATTGAGCTGGCAAATCGTCCACTGACATCTGTACTACTTAACGCTAACCCCTGCCCCCTCTTCATACTGCACCTGCTGTTTGACAACACCCCTTCTACTTGCCACAAGACGTTGAACTAACTAAAAAACGAAAGTTGAAAGCCGCTGAACTGAAATGCTGGCAGTCACTTTAATTGCTTTACGACTGTGACAACTGGTCATTAGATGTGCCACAAAAAGAGGTAAGGGTGCTGCTACTGGTGCTGAGAGGGGGTGGTGGTGTGGCGGAAACTTGTTGAGTTGCTGGTCAGCAGTTGTCAAGGTTTCCCTTGCCAACTCACCGAAAAGTCGTTAAGGTGCTTAGCGTTTGAGGCGTCTCCTTGACAGTTGTTACTTGCAGCTCCAAACAGTTGCCGTAACGGTAAATTTTATGTCGTCGCCATTAGCGGGCTTCATGCGGCAATGTTTTCCCTCTGCGGATTAGTTGGCAACATCTCCTCCCGCTTACTGTCAGCTGCTTATGAAAACCTCTCCTCACAGACGACAGGCCTAAGACACAACACAAAAAGTGAATACAAAAATGGTTTTTTTTTTTTCTATGTGGGTGCAAAAGTTATGCTTTTATTTTACGAAATTTTCTATGTGGGTGCTAAAAAATATTCCGTGTTTAGATTGTCAAAAACTTGAGTCACTTGTATTTTAAGCAATGTAAAGCACATTTTTGTACTTAGTTGAGTAGCAAGTTTTGTATTTTTAAGTCAAATTTTATTCGAACAGCATTCTTCAGTTTAATCATAATGTACAGAAAATATTATTTAATCTGTAACTAGAAAACAGTCCTGAGAAATTTACAAAAGCATAAAAGTTGTACTTCTTTTATTGTAATCAATAATCTGTTTTTAATATGAACACAAAAGTTGAATTTCATTTATTATAAATAAAAATATGTAAAAATACAAAAGTTGTACTTCTTTTGCTTTATGCAAAAGTCAGTTCTTCGAATTAATGAATAAATTTATATACTTTGTAATATGAATTTTTTTTAATACAGAAAAATATGCAGCAAATTATATTTAACAAATACTAAAATAATAAATATAATTTTGTTAGAGCAAGAAACGTATTTTTTTCATATTTCAAATATTTATTACATTGTATACGGATTCTTTTCAAACTGTGAAAAATTATGCTGAAATCGAAAACAAACTTTATTAAAAATTCGTGTGCCTAAAAAAATATAGTTGAATATTTTATGATAATTTTGAATGTCAAAAAGTAATGAGGAATATTTCAGACATGACTTTCAAAGAAAATCAACAAAGTGATCAAAAAGTTCCCATTCAGAAAAAGATACATTGAATAACTCAACACTTTTGATGTGCGCTTATAAAATACAATTTTTTTGTATACAATCTAAATAAAATAGAATTCGTAAAAGTGCTTCCAAGAAAAGTGCTTTAAGCTCAAATTCTGAGAAATATTGTTTTCAATTCAGTTGCCTGATGCCATATAACTAGCAGCATTTTAACGACTTGCAACAAAGCAAAATAAATGTGGCAGATTATGCACATGCAAACGTATGGCAATTGAGCAAAAAAAAATATACTAAAGATACAGATAATAAAACTGGAGAGAAAGGTGAAAATACACACACATTTTGATACCCTTGCATAGTCGACAACAATGGGATATATATATATATATATAATCACAAAGTCTGATGTAAAAGTTGTGTTTTGCAGCATTTAAAACCAAAAACAAATATGTGAATATCAAATTCGTGCGTGCTTCTACAAATTTGTGCATGCTTGTGGCAAGTCAAAAACAACACACACAACACACACATTAAAAAAACTGTTTTGGTGTGTGTGTGTGTGTCGACAATCCCAGAGATATTTGTGTGTGTGTGTGTGTACATGTTTATGTATATACAATGTTATTCCTCGTTGAAAGCTGAAAACAGATATTGCAGTTTGTGTGTTTTTTCACACATATTGTGGAAATTGTACCGACGGAGAGCTTGTTGTATGTAAAAATAACTTTAATTACCAGCTTCCAGCAGACAGCAGACTAACAAAAAAAAAAACCTTCAGTTGCAAGAGTAGCAAAAGAAATTATTGTGCCATAAAACTTTTTATACATTTTAAGAGTTAACATCATATAAAGATAGGATTTATTTCCACGTTGAACGTTGCGAAAATTAAAATAACTCTCCAAAAAAAAACCCCATAAAATCTCTGTAAAAAGCCATATTCAAGCAACGAAATATTTAATTAATAGTTCACATTTGAATATGTTGACACTGGCAAACTGAAGAAATATTTTTATTTGACCATGCTCATATTCGCAACCCATATTTGTTGGATAAATATTGGTTATATAAGGGAAATTAATTTTTAAGAAATTCTCATAAACTTTTACCAATAATAAAAGTGTCAATTTAAATGGCTGAGGTAAATTGCAATTGCAATATGATTATATATTAATATATAAAGCAAAGTCCATTGATCTTGCTTAAATTTGTACATTGGCAAATGATAAACAAATTTGAATTTTAAAGTTGATAAAACACAACAAAAAAAAAAAAAACACAAATGAAAAGCATACAAATTATGTTATTACTATTTCTCCTTATTATTTAAAAATGACTTGCAAATAGATTCTATCATTTTTACTGAATATACCATATGAAAATCAAATTCTGCCTAATATTCAAATTGTAGTGTAAATATTGCGCAAATGATAAACAAACAGATAAATATTTTTAAAATGGAGTTTCAGAAAATACACAAATTGAATGCAAACAGTTCTCAATTGAATTTTTTGATGAACATTTCCCATTAGTATTTAAAAAGTTTCTTGCAAGTTTGATGCCTTGGGACTTTCGATTTTTAAAAGTCAAATATTAAAATTTTATTAAATGTAGAACAAACAAAAATTTAGAACGACATTTGAAAGTTAATTAAATACCAAATATATTGAATGCAAAAATTTACCAACTAAATAGAAAAATAATAATATAAACAAATTTTCTTTAGTATTTAAAAAAAATTCTTTCAAATAAAAATTGAATTATTATTCAGAATATGAGAAAAAATTCGGAATTATTTGAAAAATACATAAAATATTCCCATTTCATTTATGTAGAAGGCAAATGATAAAGAAAAAGAGTTTCGTTAGTAGAACAAAAATCACACATGAAATGAAGGCAATTAAATTTTGGGTTCTGTACATAAAAAGAATGCTTTCAAATTGTTTCAATAATCTGCAGAAATTATTTTGAGAGTTTTGTCTTATGTTAAATATTCCAAAAATTTGAACGGCAAAGTCTGCTGTTGATGTGGCAGCATTTGTATCAGTATCGATGACAACGCCTCCTCTAAAACTGCCACATATGCTCATCGACTTTGGGTTGGGGAGGAAAGTGGAGGGTTGGGACGTCATTGGTAGAATTAAAAGGCAAAGAAAAACTTTAATTTCAGTTTTGTAGCTCGTGCAAACATTAAAACAAAAGTTTTTCAAAGCAACCACAACATTTACGTCATGTGCAAAATGTGTGTGTGAGCGTTTATGTGTGTGTGCGTGTGTGTGTGTGTGTGTGTGTGTGTGTGTGTGCGTGAGTGTTTGGCGTGTGGTGTTGTTGTTTGTTCTTTAGTTGGAGCTAATGTTGTTGGTGCCGTTAGTGTGTTTTGTGTGTGCTTGTGGCATGGCGCATCAAAGTGGCAGCTTTAAGGCGCTTACTGCTCAGTTTGCAGTTTTTATAGTCAAAAGGCAACGCGCCAAGTTGCTTGCAAGCAGCAGCAGCAACACAAATGCAACGGCAACGGCAACGCCAACAGCAGCAACAATAGCCGCCATTTGTTGCCACATGCTGTAACTGTTGCCGCATTAAGTGTGCAACCCTCAGCTGCGGTTCAATGTTGCTGTTGCAGTGGAGCGAATTTCACTTTTATGTTGGCGCATCTACGCTACGTTTATCCTGTTGCAACCGACAGTTGCAGCACATACCCCAGCCCCATCACCCACTGCACTATCCCCCCGCACCCCCGCACCATTAGTTCAGTGGGCACCACCAGCAGAGATTTCACTTCATTTTATGTAGTCTGACTTCCGAGTGCGCCGAGTTCTTGTTATATAAAAAAGCCAAATTCATTTTGCACATATAACTTTTATACCCACACACAAATGTGCACTCTCTGTATGCATGTGTTAGTCGGTGTGTGTGTGTGTGTGTTATTTTTATGCTCCCTGCTGCTTCAACTTGACATCCTTAAGTTAATTTTGCCAGCCCCATCTCCAAAAACTGACAGGCACAGTTGGAAGTAATTTTTAAATTTCACACACTAAAACATTTAATTTATTGTTATAATATTTTCAAAACTTAATATTACATTTCTAATATATCAATTTTAAATTTCTTTCTTTATTTTGCAGTTGTGACAAAATTAATGCAGCCAATAAAAAAAATACATATATGTGAATTACAATTGAAAAGCCATAAAAAAAAGCGTTTTGAAGAAACAAAGAGAATCAAAGCAAACGAGAAAACCAGTTACAAATTGGCTTGCAAAAAGTAAACAAAAATATAATTCAATTTTATAGCCAATGGGCGAAAACTAAAAAACCAAATCCACTAACCATAACCAAAACCAAACCAAAAAAAATATAAAAGTAACGTAAACCACCGCAAAACAATTGCTTTAAAAAAGTAACAAATCAATTGCAACAAAAATAACCAAAAAAATAAAAAGAAAAAAACAAGAACATCAACAAAATGACGCTGCGCATTTCGGCCAAATCGAGAAATCATCTTGGACTCATTATTTATGGCTTTGTGTTGGTGCTAACAACAACAACGCCAACATCCATCGAAGCAGGACGCATTTTCGGTAAGTTTGCCACTTGACCGAATTTCCATTTAAGGGGAAACCGAGACAAATCCGTTTCACTTGGCCAATATTCCATCAGCTCCTGCGTAAGGGGGGTTGGCGGTCTTAATTAATGCGCACAGTTAGCAGCTAATGAAATTTTTAATGCAATACATTCGCATTATGTACAGTGACAACCCCGGTTAAGGGACTCAAGTTTATAAGCCCAACAGCAAACAATCCGAAAGGGTTCATTATGTATTCATTACCTTTTTATTTAATGTGAGCTAAAAATAGTTAGCAAAAATTCTATAAATACGAATTTTGAAATGAATTTTTAATAGCACAAAAAAATTAAATTTTAAACAAATATAATTAAATAAGTGCAATAATATGAAGTAACGAAATAATAAGAATTTGGAATATTAAATTGTAAAATTGGCGGTTGTTTATTGTAAATAAAATAAATGAGTGTACATAAATAAAAATAATTGAGGTTAATAAAATATTTAAATTTAACATAATAAATTAAAGCAAATTTCGCAAATAAGGGAAATTACTTAATAAATGTTTGGGTGTGTGAAAACACTTGAGAAAGTTTGAAAACAACTTTCTAGCTAAGTTAGAGGTACAAATTATCAATTAATTAAGCCTTAAATATAGACTATACATATATATAAATTAAGTAGGCAAACTGAAATATAAATAAGTCAAGATCAAACTGGGAATATTCAGACCAATAACCAACAGATTTTACTACATCTTCTAAGTAAGCAAACTCTTGAGAATTATATTTCTTACATTTATTATACAGTTGAAAGTAAAAAGTATTATATAAGTATTACAACTGCCAGACATTTTTATATATATCCTCAAGCAGACTCTACACAAAGGGTATTTACTAGTCTGGCATACTTCACTTTAAGGACACTTATTTATCTTTTTATTGTATTTTGGGTCATATCGCTGCCAGATCGGGTACATGTTTCGTGTATTTTTGTCCATATTAATTAGTATTACAAAAGGTTTACTTTTCTCGATGTCATGTACGTTAATGAGCTGTGCCCAACCCCATACCCACAATTGAAAGGCACACACATGTAAACACAAGCACACACACACACGCACACGCACACACAAGTGGGTAAATATGTAAATGTGGTGCGCTGTTCGTTAAAGTCAATGATTGTGTGTATTTTTTTTATTATAATTAAATATAATTACATTTCTTGGAAACATGTTTTGAGAATTTCGATTAAAAGAGCGAGATGGTCTGCTGTAAGTGTTAGAAAGAGAGAGCGAGAGAGCGAGAGGCAGATAGCAATGAGAAGCATTTTGCTGTGTAGCCCAATTAAACGAACAAAAATTTTAATAAATGAAGCAAACATTTTGTGTGCATGTGGTTATAATTTACATGTAATTATGGTAGCACAACTGTAGTCCTGTTTTCTGACCCAAATACCAGTCAAACGGGTTGTGTAAATGCCGCTTGAAAAGTGTTCAGTGCCGATTGGTTGGGTGGCTTGTGGGTGGTTAGTGTCAAAACAACACCCTTGGCAGAGCTAATTGCAGTTTTGTTCGTGTGGCTGCACTTGAAAAACACGAGTTGTGTCCATAGGCCAGCTATCTCTCTCTCTCTCTCTCTCGCACTCTTGCACTGACAATGATCGCCACCAACAACAACAGCAACAGCAATGATAATAACAACGATAACAACAACGATAACAACTTCCAACAACAACAACAAACGCGCCACCGAGTTTTGTTGACACACATTTTGTTGCGGCTGGCCCCAAAAAGTATGCTACGAAAATTTTGTGCAAGCAAATGAGAGAATTTGCGCGCCATCAACAATAAAAGAGACGGCAGATAAAATGCAAAAAATAGTACCCAAGCCGAATGTATGTAGTTGTGTGTGTGTGTGTGTGTGTGTATTGGTGTATAGAGCTTTGGCAGATTGTGCAACGCTTTTTGTCGGGCAATTTAAATGACGCTGTCGAGTGGCAACCGCCGTTGCCGCAGCAGCCGCAACAACAACAATCGTAACAGCAATAAAACTGCAGCCAGGCGACTATTTACACTCATACACTCACACACACACACACTAGCTCACACACACATGTGGCGCGCAGTGAAAGCGTAAAGTTTACGCGCTTGTTTGCTATAATTTCGATTGTTTTCTCTACTGCAGCTGCAGCAGCAGCAGCAGCCGCCGCCAATGTGGCACCTCGCAGAGCCACCCACCCCCCCGCCCACTTCGCAGTGTGGCACGCCCATTGACAGGCAGCAGCCTTAGGCTTACCACGCCCCGCTTCGCCCCTCTTTATATTGATGTGGGCGACATTTGTTGTTCTTGTCGCAACTTTGACAGCTGCACTTGCAACAGCAACAACAACAGCAACAACTTGCCATTTTCAACATGGCCCATAAGTAGCTTACTTTTGAATTTGAGTTTTCACGCACTTCTTGCATTGTGTGTTTTTGCTGGTTGTAGTCCATGAAAATATATGAACAACTTTTTGCCCCAAAAATCTGTAAAATAATTAAAGTTGCACAACAGTTGCAACAGCCGCAGCAGCGGCAGCGGCAACTGCACTCAATATAACACTTTATGTGCCACTCCCCTTTTTCCAGGCATTTAAGTGGGCGTCGTGGCTTATATAAATAATTGCGCACATGCTAATCTAGCTGGCAAATTAATTGAAGTTTAGCCGGGCAATTACTGCAAAATGGATGTTGAGCAACGCAGAACGCACAACGCCCAACGGAGACGCCACAAGGCAAGTCGCGCAGCTGCAGTTTACTGCAGCAGACTTGCTGTCTAAAAAATTTAATAAATGTTGCCATTTTTAGTATAATTTTAATTTTTTTTAAACTTTGCGAACGTAATTTAAATTGATTTCAAACTTGGAAGTAAATTCTTGGAGTATTGATAAAAATAATAATATTTTTGCTGAATATGTACAAAAGTCGCCGATAAACGGTTCTATATAACTATAATACTATATCATATAAAGACTTTGTTTTAAAAGTTACAATCTATTATAATTTTTTGAACTTTCTTGATTTATTTAAATTGATTTTCAAAGGAATCTGTTTTATTTTAAGAATGCCACAAAGTGTTGTAAATATTCAAGGCAGCTTTTCGATCCTTGTCAATTCGAGTCGAGTCAGCTGAAAGTGGCACAAGGAGGCACAGTTGGCCGAGGCAAATCAACGATTACATACACTTGCAGAAAAAACTGAGTCAATTGTTGCCTATGATAGTTAACAGAAATAGCTGTCAGAAATTTGAAAAATGTCTGATGAAAACCAATAACTTTTGAGTGTCTCATTGCTCCAATAACGAGCAATAGTTTTTATAGGACTATATCGATATGGCTATCAATGCTGATGAGAAATATATATATATATATATATATATATGTATATGTATATATAAGGTTAATGGTCCAGGAAACAACACTTTAGCATATCTAGGCCAAGTTAAAACATCCTCTGCAGGCTTGTAAAAATAAATGCCGCGCACGCCTAAATTGTTGGCACAAAAAAAGTTTACTAAGCGTTTGCGGCCAATAAGTATGCTTTATGGTGGCCACAAAAAGTGGCACGTGTGTGTTAGCTTTATGCCACTTATGCCAGGCAGATAGCAATATGTTTTCGGCCTCTTTCCCAGCTCAATAACCAAACTTTTTGCATGACTATGGCAACACTTTGTGTTGTGTTGTCCTTTGGGCCAGGTCGAAAGTTATTGCGTCAAATTGGTAAATCGAACATTTAATGCTTCTCGACAACTATTAGCAGACACTCACGCACACACGCACACGCACAGAGCCACTTAACGATTTGTTTTTAAATTATGCATACGTCGCGTCGTCTATGGAAATAAATACACACACAAATTTTGTGGCCTGCCATCAGACGACTTACTTGATATTCAGCTCATTATGTTGAAGCCAAACAATTGGCAACATCAACAAAAACACAACAAGCTACAACAACAACAACAAGCTACAACAACAACAGCAACTTCATCCTCCTCCAGCTAGGATTACATTTCAGCGAGGCGTTGTCCTTGAGCACAGAATCGCTGACGGGCGTAATTTCTTTATTAGATTCATTGCACCCTCAAGCAAATTCTGTGGCAAGCGGCAAGCAGCTGCAAAAAATGCTAAAAACAATTACATAAATTGGCTTTTGCCTTATATATATTAAAGACAGCATCGTTCTTGGCCCTAACTTAAGCTTAAGTTTTGCTAGACGGAGAAATAGTTTCTGTGCAAGCTTGAATATGGAAAATAAATAGGGCAGAAATTAATTTATTATATTACAAGAATTCAGCAAGAGTATTCAGTTTTCGGCATTACTTAGCAAAAAAAAATGCTGCTCTGTTGTTTTCCATTAATACATTATAAATGTTCGATGAGTTTCATTTTCAGCAGACAAATCAATTAATAAAATATATTCGCATTTTTTCTGCCACATCTTTCTTATAAGAATATTGATTATATGAAGAAAATCTACGAAACACATATATAAATTTACTTGTATCAGCATTTATTACGATTTTAGTTATAATATACACAGTAAATAGAAATTGTTAAAAAAATTTCAAATTCAAATTGCTGTCAAAAGTGAAGGCAAAAGTTTTATTTATTCGCTTTTCTGGTGAGCAACTTCGTTGCTGTTATTCTGGCATCTCTGTTCAAATAATAATTGAAATTTATTCGCATATTTGAGGCAAAACTCCATTTTTGTTTGGTTCTATTTGCAGTGAAAACTCCCAATTAGTCTTTGGGGAAACAAAGTTTGTTGTAATTTGTGCCATTTCAGCCATGTAAATCTTTATTTGGCATTGTTTTGAATTGTTTTTGTTGTTATTTTTATTCAATAAAAGAAGCAAATAAATAAATTGTTGTTGTAGTTGGGTCATTAGGCCAACTAATTGAATTTAATTTTTGTTGTCAATGCAGTTTTGCGCACATTAGTTAAATAAACATCAATTAATTAGAAATTATGATATTTAAATATTAATAAATTCGCAAACATAATTATGCAGAAAAAAGAAAAAGCAAATGCATTTTTAATGGCTATTTTTATTAAATTATTTAAATTAAATACATTTTGCGTAATAAGCACAATTGGAATTTGAGAGAAAAAAATGAATTTGCGGGTTGATGGGGAGAAAATATAACATTTTTTAAATATCTGATTTATATTGTGCTAATTTAATATGAAATTATATGATTTGGCTACATATGAAGACAAATATTTAAATATCTGATATTAATAGGGTGTTTTATTATCGAAACTTTCTTTCGTAGAAAACTCTAATTAACGAGGAATATTTGAAAAGTTACTTTTGTTATTATTACTATTTATTAATTGTTGTAAAATATTTAGTTATGCGATATGAAAAACAAGAAGTAAGTCACAAATTTTTTATTTTAATCTGTAATAGCGAACAATTATTTCAATAATTATCAATGTAATTAATGTATATGAATTGAGACTCGTTCGGATTATTCCTAAAATCAAAGTTATTTTATTACCATTTCGTAATACAAATGCTTTACTCAAGTGCATAAAAAATTACATTTAAACTGGTTTAATGTGGCAGTTATCTAAACGAGACAAGCCATGAGAAATATTAGTTTCTATTAAAGGCACAGCTTTAAGCACAGCCAGGCTGTGGCTGTGGCAGAGCCAAACAGGCCACAAAAGGTTGCACCTGCTTCATTATCCGAGTTGCTTGGGCTGCTGGTGGAGCTGGCCACGAGTGCCTATTATAATGCCAGCTAAGCTGCCGCGATTATTGTCTACAAAATTCATGTATTTCATTATTAGGCAGCGTAGCCGCCCGGCACGGACAATGGCTCAGCATATCCGGTTTTGAGCAGCAGGCAGGAGCCAGGAGCCAGGAGCAAAGCAACTCGCATCCTTCAGCTAGTTGAGCCGCTGCTCTGTGCTCTGTGCTCGCTTGTTCATTTGCTGTCATAATTTAATTTTTGCCACCGGCCGTGGCAACTCACACACACACACACACAGACACACACACACACACACACACACACACACACAGTGAGCGTGAGAGAGACACAGACGTAGACACAGAAAGCACATCCTGTCTGCCTGTGGCCTGCGGCCTTCCAACTGCCTACTGTCTACTTTCTAGTTTCTGCCGTGTCCTGTGTGTCCTGTGTGCCGCCCCGCCCACTGACTGACTCAGTTTTTGTCCATCCGCTTTCGCTGCAAGCAGGCAGGCAGCAGAAAAAAAAAGAAAATGTAAATGAAAAAGAAAAAAGCCAACATGATGTCAAATGGTCATGGACAGGCCTCAAAAATCCCAATGTGGTTGCCACACAGCGGCTCATTAATCCGAACAGTTGAATGGCTGCCATGCCGCAATCTTTTGAGGCTTTGTTTTGCCTAGTCCTGCATATCCTGCTACTCTGTCCACTCTGGTTTCTGCTCAGCCGCTGCTTCGATCAGAGCTATCTCATAAATCAGCTGCCTCGAGGCAGTTCATCAACATCATCTGAAACGCCAACTGGGACACTGCAATTTAGTCTCTCTTTCTCTACTTCTCTCTCCCTTCATCCCTCCCTCACTCTGTCTCTCTGCATTAACCGCATTTCCTGTGTCTGTTTCACGCATGAATCGCTTAATTTTGGTCGTCCAATTTACTACGCAAAATTATAAACACCAAATGGAAAAAAACTGTAATAAAGAAAAAATTTAAAAAATAAACCAAGCAAATTTCAACGTGTCCAGAAATTGAAATGCCTCAAGCTGATTTCGTACATTTATTCGGCTGAAAGTCAATAATGAAAATTTTCACCAGGCCCGCAACGTATTAAGCCGACGCCCCCGCCACTCCACGCCACGCCCACTCCATAAAAAAAAAATAAGAGAATAAAATACGGCAAACAACTCGCGCGGAGCTAAATGTAATAAAATTCGCATAAAAACATTTCACAGGCTTTAGACACTGGCTAAACTTGTGCCGTCTGCCCGGTGCCCTGGGTGCCCGTTACCAGAGCCCGTTGCCGGAGCTGGAGCCGGACTCGGACCCGGAGAGATCATGTGACAGCAGAAGAAATTAAAGCAAGCTGCTTAAAAAGTTGTGCAACATCCGGACGAGAGAGGCCGCCGTTGAGCACAAATAGCTAGCAGCAAAGTTGCTTCCCGGCACAGTGGTCCATTTTGTTGGTTATTTGTGGCGTTATTTATTTTTAGCAAAAGCATTTTATTTTCACTGTACTAAAATTAAAGTGGTTTAACTGGGGATTATTTTCATTATTTATCCTGAATTATTCTCGGCACAAGTTTAAAGCTTTTAACTTATTTTAGTCTCAAATGACTTCAATTAAATTGAGCATTTAATATAAGTGAAGATACATTTGTTATTTAAATTGTAAAATGTTCTATGTTTAAATATTACTAATTCTAATTTTTTGGTTTTTTTAACTGTATTTAAACTAAATATTTGGCTGGCTTAAAAACACGTTAGGTCTGAAGCCAGCGAGAACCATATTTAAATTTTGAAATAAGCTCACTAAAACAATTAATATTTATTTTGTATTCATCCAAGGATTTACCACAAGCTTAAAAGTCATCAATTATTTCGTTAGTCACAAGGGAGTCAAATAAAATATAAATGAAAATTAAATGATGAAATGATTTGAGCAGAATTATTAGCTATGATTTATTATTATTTATTGTTTGTAATATTAAACTATTTTATTTATATATTAATTGTTAATAAATACAAATTATGGCTTACATAAAATAAATTGTTTACAAAAATATTTAAATATAACAATTTAAAGTATTTAATTTATGTATTTATTTATATAACTCAATTTTAATATTTTCATATACGTAATGCAAGAAATGAAGAAAATTTACATGGCTGAATACAGTTTAAAAATCCATCGATTGACACAGATATTTGTGCAATTTTTTTGTTATCGTGTTCTGCAAATGGTACATTGCCAATTTGGAGTCACTGTCAATGGCAACGTCTGATCTGGTGGCAGGTCTACAGCTGTATTTTCCGCCTACAGTTGGCTGCACGCCCAAAGTTGCTGCTTGTTGACGTTGCGCCTATCACAACCAATTTACTAACGAAGCACATAAATCCAATTTCTGGCCAGAACCAGCTTACGACGAGCTATCGCAACAACATTTCCAACAACAGCAATATCAAAAGTAAAAGAAAATCTCAAATTTTCCAAGTGTTTGTTGTTGTTTTAAATATTGTTGTTGCCAGCGACAATTTCCGTTTCCGCTCGACTTGGCCCTTGCCCGGCGTCTCGAAATTACTGGCAACGTTGTCTAAGGATTGCGTTTAGTTTATTAGGCTTATCAACGGCCGAGGCCGGGGCCGGGGCCGGGGCCGAGGACGGGCCATAACTGTCCTAGACAGAGTACTGGCCGTGTCCTGGCCGTGGCCCGGATGTGTTTATTAGGCGCTTCGAGCGTTTACTCAGCGTCCTGTCAACGCGTTCGCCAGCTTTTCCACGTCCTGCCTGCCGCTCCCCCCCTCCCCCCCAAACATTTAACACTCACCCAAATTCTTGTTGCCACTTGAGGTGCTGAAAGGACTGGCAGGCTTTTCGATTTTGTTGCATGCACCTCAACATTTGGGGCATTTTGGGTGAGTGCAACGCAAGCAAGCAAGCATCAAACAGATTCGTATCGATTGGTGTGCAAAGGCCTAAGTGCCACAACCAGAAGTCCACAGATACTTGGCCAACAGCAAATTCAAAAGCCAACAACACTTTGGACTACCTCACCTCGGTCAAGGTTCCGTTGCAGCAACATCAACCAACGGAACCTATACGTTTGACACGTTTCACTTTATGCTCAGCTTCGGGCCTGACTCTTGCAATCCAGCCACCTGCCACCTGCCACCTGCCACCTGCCCCCTGCCAGCCTGCTTGCCTCACTGCCCATCACTTGCCTCTTGCCTCCTCAATAGAAATGTGACTCGGACTAGTTTTCCATTCAGACATGAACACTAATCTGACAACGTGTTTGTGTGTTTAAAAAAAAATTCAATTTTGTGTGCGAGTAATTCAAATGACAAACACAATCTTAAAAAACCATAAAAAAAAATAACTCTTTACATTTTCAGTTTTAATCCACAGTGCAAAACCATAATCAAACAAATAAAATTGTGGCAGGCCTATGTTGTTTTTGAATAAATTTTGAATTAAATATTTGATAGAGATGAAAAAGTGATTTTCTTTTTGGTTTTTAAATTGTAGAATTTTGCTCTTAGTTATGATAAATTTTAGTCACATTTTCATTTTACCAAATATAAAATCAATATTAATATTTTCGATTTGAATGCCTATGATTCTGTTTAAGCCTGACTAGTAAAATTTATAGCAGCTGTTATTTTGCATTGTTGATTATTTTATGTTAAAAATATAATAAAATAAAGTATTGAATTTGGGGTTAAATTGGGTTAGTTTTCAGCAAACTTTAAAATAAATTCTATGGAAAAGTGTGTTGAAAATTGTTAGTAACTTTATGCTTGTCATGTCTGGCATAAAACCATTTCATACTCATCTCTAAGCACAGTTTATATGTTTGCTATAAGACATTTATGTGAAGATGGTCTAAAGACAGTTTCAATTCTGGACGAGACATGCAAATTTAAGTGAGTTTTAATGCAAACTGTAAATAAATCAGAGAAGAAACAAAACCAAAGTAAGGCATGCAGAAGCAGTTATTGTTAAACAAGAGGGTGAGTAGTGAAGGGAGGGGGGGGGGGGGGGGTTGTATTTGTTAGCAGGCAGCACATGTGTCTAGCTTGTACGCATATCCTTTCAAATACGCATTTATTTATGCTGCAAAGAATGAGCAAAAGTTTTAAATTAAACTTTATGTTATGTACGAACAAGTTCAGACCAATGTAAATAGAAATGCAGGCTTTGACCTAAATACCCCAAAAACACTGGCAAAAGCCAACAGAGAACATAAACGCACACACACACACACAAACACACACATACTAAATCACATATACACAAAATGCACAAGATGCCCGTTGGCAGAGTTGCTCCATCTTATATTCATTGGACCTCGCTCTGTATACATCTCTGTCTCCATCTCCATCTCTGTCTCCATCTCTGTCTCCATCTCCATCTCTGTCTCCATCTCTGTCTCCATCTCTGATTGTCTTTGCTTCTGGTCTTCTGTATGCTGTCACTCTCAGTTAGCTAACGCAAACAGTAGGTTTGGGCTCTTGTCCGCCTTCTGTTAGAGGCTTCTTTCTGACAATGGCACACAAACACAAACACACACACACACACTCACACTCACACACACACACGATCACAGAGCAGATATGCCGCCAATTAAGAAACTGTCGAAGTCCTTGAACCGTTTTGACATTGAGGCAGGCATCGTTCTCTGTGCGAATATTATATGATTTCTTATAATTAAGTCAAGCTGAAATCTGCTTGCTCTTTCTTCCCCCTGTTCCCTCCTACCAACTCCATCTCTTCAGTCATCTCTGATGCCTGTTCATTTGACAGTCGTTGTGCGTGCAAATAAAAAAATAAAGTGCGACTATAAAACAAAAGTGGGGCAAACGCGAATCCGGAAGGAAGTTGGGATTAACGCATCTTTTACGAGCAGCGCATTTGTCATACACTTTTTAGACCATAAAACGAACCTTGAAGGGTTGTCGAACCGCTGCGAACTCTCATCTACCCCTCGGCAGCATTAAGCCATTTAATGCCCATGTCATATGACTTAATAGAGCCAAGTGATTGACTTGCTTTCAGCGGGCTTAGAGTGCAGTTAAGCTTTAATAGCCTGTAAAACAGAAAATATAAGAAGAAGACTTTCAGACCTACTTCACACTTAGAATAAATATCTGATGCATATTTAATTGTATTAATAATTGAATAATGACTGTAATTAAATTACCGTTGATAGGGTATCAAATACCAATTACAAGCTATAAATATAAAACTTAAAAAATTAATTCAGTTCTGTGTGGATATTTTTAATTGTTGCTCATTAAATACAAACAAAAATGATTAAAAATGTATGTGGCTTATTTAAATATTTAAGATATAATATAAATATAAAATATATAAATAATATTTTAGGCTTCCATTATTGGTTTACTAAAATACCTATCAAAATCAATAGTAATAAATAAGTTATTTATTTATGCGTCACAAAACGACCTCTGTCAAATTAAAGAACAATCCGTTTTTTTTATTTTCTTTAAGAAAAACCTATAATTAAAATAGATTAATAAATTAATTAATTTATGACTAGAATTTTTTGATATCTTTTATGTCATGTTAAGCATATAAATTCGTTTAATTATGTATTATGCAAAGCTAACTTGCTGTTTGAAAAATTTAAAATTTTGGTTGACTATCAATCATCTTGCCGAAAAAGCTTATTTTCTTTCTGAATTTGAGAATGTCGTTTGTGACCAAAAATGACAGCAACACGTACAAAATACAGAATATGTAGAATTCTTATGCCAAAAATACACATGAGACTCACACCTTGTTGCTATTATTTGTCAATTCACACACCAGCATCACTCATACATGTGTATGACAAGAGGTCAATGTGTGTGTGTGTGCTAATTACTAGAAACACACACACACACACAGCGTACGCATGATCAATCAAATTTGCTGTGGCAGGCAACTCGCTGAGGAAAGCTCGGCTTGCAAATGGGTCACAGCAACTTGCCACAGAGTCGTGATTTATGCATGTGTCAGAATGAAATGAATAATTTGATTAATTTAATCAGCTGCAGAAAGTCGCACAAAATGAAAAACTAACGCTGGAAACGAGCGAATCTTTCAGATATATATATATAAATATATATATATAGATACGCTTTAAATTTGTTTTGCCTGTTGCTGGCAAACAAGCCATGAATATTTAACAAATGCTTAAAAATTGTTAACAACGCCCAACGCCCCAGCAGCCAAAGCAATGACAAACTGCGCAAATAAATGCAATACAATTTAAATGAACAGGCTTACAAGTACTTAAATACATATGCACGACTGATGTGTGCTCCTCTGAGTGTGTGTGTGTGTGTGTTTGTGTGTGTGCTTGTCAACCACTTGTTATGAACGCTACTCGTTTGCCTTCCATCTGTCTGTGTGTGTGTGTGTGTGTGTGTATTTGAATGTGTGTATATTTGAAAACAATTTATATCCGATTTTAATATTGAATCCCTGAAGCGTAAATCGAAATCTCTTGGCACAGGCAAATCTTTTGGGTGGCGCCATTGGTGGTCGCCCAGGCAGCATGTGGCAGCTGCCACAGCAACACAGCAACACAGCACTCCATGGGCAACGCCTCGGCTAAAACACCAATTAGTCGACGGAATGCGCAATTTTAAAGCTTGTATAACAAATCTTTTGCATTTAAGCGATAACTAAAAATAAAATAAATATATGGAAAATTTAATTTCCTTGGTAATCTGAACTTGGAAAAAACAAACGTATTTTAGAAATTTAATTTATTATTTAGCTAGGTGAAATTCTAATCTTATAATAGGCTTGTTGTTGTACTTAGAAATAGGATAAAAACAATGTTTCAGAGACGCATTATTTTTATTTGTATTATAATTCCTTAAATGACAAATCTTATCCGCTTTTTATGATCAATGTTGAAATTGGTATATTCTTGTAAATTAAGCAAGAAACTTTTCATATATTTATTTGTTGTCTTAGCTTGAGCAATTAAGTGATTAGTAGAAAACACAGTAAAGTTAATATTATTAAAAAAATATATAAAAAAACGTTTGAGTTTATTAGAGACATAATAACTTTTTTTTTATATTTAAACCGCTAGTAAAATGATCTCTTTTATCCTAATTTAAACAACTTTTTCATTTTTGAGCTGATAAATCATTTGACAGCTGCAGAAACCCATATTTTACTCATTTCTGGCAGTAAAAGAGTTTTGCTCGTTATTTGTTTTAATTTCATAATGCTTCCTACATGTGTGCCACATATTTGTTATCAACGTTATTATGACCTTTTCAAGAAATCTGAATCTCCGGTTCCATCTATCCCTGAGGATATCACGGCTTTTGTAGCTCTTTGATTACCAATCAGTTCATATTTTTCGCGTTGCCTAGCGTCGCATTTTCTGTCAAATTGAGCTAATTAGACTTACATATGAATAAGTAATAGACACCATAACAAAGCACAACCCACACACATACACACACATGTGTGTGCTTGCGTCATTATTCTTTCGTAGCGCGCGCCCCAAAAAGTAGGCAACGTTTTCTTCTGTAATTGGAGAACTGCTGCAAATGTAATCAGGACTTTTGATGATAGCGTTTTGGCGCCCAGCAAGTCATGCGTTGTATAAAACAGAACAACAACAACAATAACAACAACAACAAGTGACGTAAGTCGCATAAGGCTCTCTCACACACACGCACAAACAAAAGAATTCATAAATCAAATTGTTAGAAATTGGTTACCAAGCAGAGATAAACTCGCATTATTATGCCAGCCATTTGGATTGGATAGAGGTGTGTGTGGGTTGCCGAGGTGATTGGCTTTTGGGTGTGAGTAGTTACTGGTAGGAAACATATATTTTTCATGCACACACTACACCCACTCCAAAACACACACACACACATGGGAAACCTGCTACTTATCAGCCATCAATCAATAGATATGACCCAGCTTTTGCCTAATATTAATAGCTCTTGGCCAGCGTCGCAGATCATTTCAAGCCAAAGATTGATATCCTTGTGGATGTTGTCGTTGTTGTTGTTGTTCTTGTTGTTGTCTAAAGTTTCCCAACAATTTATTGAGCGCAACGAGAACGGACATCAAATGCTTGACAGCCATCCACAATGCCATTGTCCCATCTGGAATTAAAAAACTTTCTGCTGCATTTGTCTGCTGTCTGTGTTAACTGGTTTCTGGTTTCTGTTCTATTCTCTCTCTCTCTCTCTCTCTCTCCCTCTTCTCTGACTTTTCTGTCATTTCCCTTATGCATGCAATTCAATCTAAATGCAAAGCAAATCCGCGATTTGTTGCCGGCCCTCGACTCGCTCAATTAATCGGGCTTGGTGGTGATTACGCGAGGGTGGGAGGGGTTGTCATCTGCTGGCGACATTTGTTAGTCAAGTGTGATAGTGTGACCTCATGCTTATTGGTCAATTAATTTAGATGTATGCATGTGTGTGTGTGTGTGTGTGTGTCGGCTTGTGTGTTGATTGCTCCAGTCAACGCGGCGACCACAGGAAGTGGGTGTGTCAATGTCGACTGCCTTGTCATTTATGCATTAGCCAAGTTGGTCACTGTCTTGACCCTGTTCAAAATCACTGGCACTGGCACTGGCTCGGCGTTTGTTCAGCCAAATAAATGTTCTTGCCAATAAATGCAAAACTGTTAGAAAATTTACATAATTTCATGCGGCTGAAAGAGTGCGTCAGTTTCTTGAATTAGTCTCAAAGTTTCTTCGAAACAACAGCAAACAAAGGCGACCGCAGTAAATTATGCAAATTCAAAAGGCAAACCAATTTAGCGCACAATTTGCACGTTGGCCGCAACATTTGCTGGTTGTGCCATCTTTAACCCTCAACACCCATACCCCCCCCCCCCATTCTGGGCCACCTCCACACTTCCTGATTCACAGTTGGCGACCAAGTTGACCAGGCCAAGGCACATAGTGCAGTTAAAAGGCTGGCCCCAAAACAGCTGGTGGCCCGCAGTAAATGTAGACCGCATGATTTGTATCACAAATGGCCCACAAAATGGCTCACACATTGACACACACACACACACATTCGAAGACACTCATACAAACAGTGGCCGAGTAGCCAATATAAACATTTATTGCTAATTGCTGAAAGGACATTTGCATAAACTTAACAAAACCCCAAAATTCTCATACAGCCAGGCAAATAAACGACGACAAAATGACCAGACACACAAACAAACAAACACACATACACACAACACACACACACATAAATTTGAACAAATAAACGTCTTGGCTTGTGGCAGGTTTACTTTGTAGAACCTGCATTTTGTTCAAGTTATGCACTAAAAAAAATATGATTTTTTTGCATCATAACGAAAATTACTTTAAATTTACATAAAATCATTTATTTATTACTTAAATTAATGGCTAACTTTTTATTGAAAAATATGAAAATTCGAAAAGTTTTTTATGTTAGCTAAAAGTGCCGAAGAGCCAATTTAATATTTTAAATTTAGTTATAAAATGATAGATGGCACAAAATATGCAAATAATGGCTGCAAAATGCACGTGACAGTAATTCGATATGCATCGAAAAGTTAAATAAACTCTTTTTAATTGCTGAAAATGCTTGGCAGCAATATTTGATAAATTTTTATGTAGAAATTCTCTGCTATTTATTTTTGAGAAATATTACCATGCCACTAAATCAATAAAATATATATATATATATATATATATATATATATATATATATATATTATTTTTTGTCTATCGCCCCAAAAGCTATTAGCTAGATATATATGATATTTTCTTTTTTACGGTGCAGTTGCCCCAGGGGCGTGGCTATCTCAATTTGCATGCCTGTAGACCAGCTAGCAAACAATGCAGCACTGGGCCAATGGTCAAAACAAAATGAATCAGTACGAAAGGGCCAAAAAAAACCATAAGCGTAAATCAATTTGTGTTACCTGGCAATCATCGTCAGCTCCATCAATTTGCAACTAATAATTAATTTCAAAACGCAACACTTTTACCAACAATTATTTGCCACACATTTTGACAGCGTAAAAAACGATTAAATATTTCTCGGCCTGTTAAAAAATAAACTCTTTGATTTCTCAAGCTGTTGCACACAAGTGTAGTTAAGTATTTTCGCAACCTTTGCACAGAGTTATGTGTGTGTGTGTGTGGCACACTTGGGCATTTCATTAGCTTGAAGTGCACGTCAGCTCACGTGGCGTATGCGTAATGGGTAATGGAGACGAACTGCGAAACTGCAAAAGTCAAAAGCCGTATTTCGCATGCAATTGACGCTTGACCCATTTTAATGTGCTGCGGCGCAAGTATGTGGCATGTAGCATAGCATAGGGTAAGGGGTAGTTACGGGGGGCATGTGGCTAGGTTAGGTGGCATGGCATTAGTGTTTTGCTCTTGAGCCTGCTGCGTGCCATTTCATGCGCTTATTCAGTCTGTGCCTGAGCATTAATTGACCAAATTAATGTGAATGTGTTGCACGCGCTCCATCACAGAAGGGCAGGGGGTAACAGGAGCAGGAGCAGGAGCAGTAGCAGCAGCACTCTCTGAACAAGGTAGCATGTTAATATCAAAGATGCTGCTGCAAATGTGCGAATATTTCAATAAAGTTCTCGGCATCAGTCTCCGCTTTTATTGAGTTTTTGCCATTTACGTCTTTGACTTAAGCTTACCAACGAAAAATATAGATAAGAAATGCTTGACTAGCAGATGCCCTGGAAATAAGCTTAAATATATTGCAAAGAAAATATATTTTAAATAATAATAATAATAATAATAATGATAATTTTGTGTTGATAATAAATCTGCTCTAACTTTTTTCTAACTTTCTCCAAGCGATTATACTTTTAATTGTTCTTTGCATAAACCTTTTATTGTAGTCTGTTTAAATTTAATTCATTTTATGATATAATCAATTCAGAATGCTTAAATATTAATAAAAACTGAGTGTTAAATATTTGCTCTTACGAATAACATTTTTGCCTGTTTTTAAGGTTAAGCAACTTAAATTAATTATACCAACTTCTTTATTTATTAAGTTGACATATTTGTTACAAATATTAAATTTTATTTTGTATTTAATTTTAACAGATTTTTTAAAATATTTTTGTATAACTATGATATTTAACGAGGTTAAATAAATAATTAAGAATATACTTTAAGCATATATTTTATAAAAGTTGATTTGAAAACTCGAATTTTGAAGACCTATGAATACAAACTTTATTGTCTTCATTTGCGACCAGCTGTTGCAGACTCTTTGGCAGCGTGATTAAACCCAGTTGCCGACATTTGTTGGGCCTGCAGGGTATGGCAACCACGAGGCAACACAAGTCGCAGCAACGACAGCGATTTACTAAAGTGCCCTCATCAAAGCAACAACAGGCACAAATCCAGGCAGAAAAATCAGAAACAGAGGCTGTGGCAGATACAGAGAGAGAGAGAGAGAGAGAGAGAGAGAGAGAGGCATCCACATAGCCATTGCTTTGATTACTCGCTTGTTGTTGATTCTTTTCTTCTTTTCTTCTTTTCTGTTCTTTCCTTGTTTTTTTTTTGTTTTTTTTTTCATTCATTTTTTCTTCTATAATTTTTTTTTTTTCTGCTTTTTGTGTCCTGGTGAAGTCTTTGTGCGTTTTTAATTTGCATTGTCTGAAGTGGCAGGGCAGCCATTGAGCAGGGGGGCGGGGGTCAATCTACGCAGCAGCAGCAGCTGCCAACATTTAAACGGAATTTAATACTGTCGCATCACAGCATAAGAAATAACTGGTGCACAGCTTATGCAACACAAGCAAGAACTTGCCACATAGGCGTGGCATGCATGGATACATCTTTTCATCGAGCACAACATTTACCTGCAATTGAAATATATAAAAATTTTGTGTACATTTTCTTTCAAGTGCCAAATTGTTTTGATACAAATTCATGTTGCCAAAAATTAGGTATTGCCATGGCAACAGTCAGTCAGGAAATGGTACACGTTGCACACTTAGATAACTCCCATTGGGACAGACAGTCGCACAGATAGTTAGACAGCACCTACAAAAAATATAAAGAAACGGAAATTGTATTTCCCTGGCGCCAGCCAAATAAAAACTCAAGTCAACTTTTCCAGAGTGTCAGGCAGTGAAATTAAAGTCTGTTTATAAAGTCATTGTAGAATGTTGTTGCGGTCCAAAAGGGAATCTGCTACCAGTCTTACCGGATTTTCCATTGCCATACCCTGTGCACATAAACAATTTTGTTTTACAAAAGGAGTATTAAAAAGTTTGAGTTTAGAAAGTGCAAATAAATATGAGATTAAATAAATTTATGTGTGAAAATATTTATATAATTTAAAAAGTAAGCAAACTTAATTGTAGCATATATATTTATGTTATATATTTGAATAAAGTTAATCTAGCTTTTTTGAGCAAAATAAAATTGCATTAAAATTTCATAATAAACAATAAATTTTACCCATAAAAATACTAAGTAGTATCTGCAAGTCGATCAATCTAAACTCTTATTTCTTGCATCTTTTTGTGCTGGCTTGCCCGCTGCATTTGCCATTTAAATGGAAAATCTGGAGTGCGAATGGCATTTAGCAAACAAAACTTGGCCAAAAAGCTAGCTAGCAGCAAGCAGCAAGCGGCATGTGGCATGCGGCATGCGGCAAGCGGCAAGTGGGTGAAAATGAGCCAAACAACGACGACGACGATTTCAATGTGTTTAGCTCAGCAGGCAAGCACTGGAATTATATAACACTCTGGCTGGCAAGGACGAAGCACAGAAAGGCGAAGGACGAACGCTTATGTCTACAGTTATTGCAATTAGACGAAGGCATTTTCCATTGTTATGGCCCTAATGAAAATGGCGCTGCAGTCGTTTTTGGCTTAACATTTTGAGGGCATTTGATATTAATTAATGTTAAGCATACGACCCGTTGCACCAATGCCCGAAAATGCCATTTTGCATGCCCGTTTGCTGATGGATTAAAAATATAATTGCCATTGCTAAGAGATATTTAAAGCGCTTTTTTGGGGTTAGGGTGTGTGGGGGGGGGGGGGGTGGTTCAATATAATTGCCACATTTGTTTGCCACACCCGTTCGCTGTGTTAACGACCAAAATGGCAGTAGCTGCAGCTGCTTACATGCGCATTGCGTATACGCCAACTGGTCCAAAATACAAAATGTTTTGAAAACCGAACAGCTGCCGCTTGTGGCAAGCATTTTTGCTTGCTTGCTTGCTGTAAACAAGCAAGGCAACATTACAAAGTTTAACAGATACTCGAAGAAAAGAGCAGAGAAGAGTTTCAAGCACTGGCTAATAAAGCGCAAAAAGTGGCAGTTGCAACGTCGTCGAGTGGCTTTAAATGAATTGCAATGCAGCTTGCAACACTGCAACAGTGCTGAAATGCTTACAGCCACTGCTGTTGCCGCTTAATGTTTTAAGTAGCAGTGGGTGTTGGCGGAGTGTGCGGGGCGGGGGCAACAAAACAAACAGTCGCAACATTTGTTTACTTCTTGTGGCAACTTTAGTGGAAGTGGCAGCCAATCAGTTGACTTGGCTCTTGCTCATTCTCTCTCTCTCTCTCTCTCTCGCTCTCTGGTGCTATCTTTCTCTCTCTATCTGGGACAACATAGCACAAGCACAAATGCTGAGTTGCAACATTTTTCACTTTCCGTTAGTTTTTCCCCATTTCCATTGTCTTTTTGTCATTTTGGCATTTCATGTTGATAAATTGCTAGCCAAGTTTGAAGAAGACTGCTCCACTGCTCCACTGCTTCGACTATTTCGGCCCCATTTCTGTTGTGTAGTTGTGTTGTGACCTCAATGCTAACCAAAATTCGACTTTGGATTTAGCCCAAAATAAATATATACATTTATAAGTATATGTATAGTTTGTAGAATTTGAGTTAATGAGCAAATTTATATAAACTGATCACGGTTTAATGCCATGCCAACAATTTGTATTATTTTTTAATTATTTTTTTTAGCTCATTTTCGATCCAATTTCTGGCATGGACATGTCACTCACTCTCTCTCTTAGCTGTTGGCCAAAATAGGCAGGCGAACACCTCTGGAATGCAATTGGAATTGCATCAAGTGCGCATAAATTATGCAGATGAAGCAATTAGCAGGATGTGTGCCATTTTTGGACCACTTCTATCACTCTGTGTGTGTGTGTGTGCTTGGTGTGCACACTCGTGGTGCACACTCGATGTGTTCGCTCGTGCCTGAATCATTTAACATTGTCACCTGACAGCTACCGTTGCAAAAACATTCCCAAATTTACATACAATTTCAATGCTCATTTGCTAAATTCACAAATTAATTGTCAGATACACACACACACACACAGACACTTACACACTCTGAATTGAAATAATTTAAATGGAATTTTCTAGTGCCTAATGAGGCAATAATCAGAATGACCACATTCCGATAATTAATCGATAGAAAATCCACAAACTGCTGCGCTGCGGTTCTCCGAATACCAAATTAATATTATCCAATTATAATTCATTTAAAATTCAAATACTTTCATTATAAATGAATTTCAGAAATTTTGTGTATTTTAGAAATAAAATAAGATTTTTATTGCAGTTAAACATCAGCAGCACAAAATTTATGATATGCATTTATGAAAAGAATAAAAATATAAGAATAAAAAATAATAATTCCAATAACGAAATTTAAATTAATTTTGAATGTGATGCGTATTGCTCTTTGTCAGAGTATTTCAAATATCCTGTCGTCCACTTTCACTGGCATAAACAGCTGAATAAAAAGCAAATTTTAAGCCGCTTGAGGCTCAACGAACACCTTGAAAATGTAATTTCCTGAATAACCATATTAAATCCAACATTTCAATTGAATGATTTTTTCGGTATGTGCTCAAGAATAATATAAAAAAAATACAAACATACTAACATAAATATATATATATATATATATACATATATACACTTTTATATTCATTTATACTTATGTATTTAGAATTGCTTCAGGTGATGACAATGCGACTCGTTTGCTGCTTTTTCTTTTGATTCAGTTACGCTTTGTCAACGCAAAAAAAAAATAAATAAAAATAAAATATAAAAATGAATAAGTATATAATAAATAAGTAAAACGAAATGTTCATGGCATATGCAAATGTCGTTATTTGGGCGCGAATAATACAATTTCAATGGCATTCACAAAAAACAATTTTCATAATTGAAGCAAAAACATTTCCCAAATTTACATAACAACAACAACAACAACAAAAAACACTGTTCAAAGAGTAGCTTAACATTTAAATGTGAGTTTTCTTTTTATTTGGCTGATGCTGCCGAAATATAATGTTGACCATGTTACTGATTTATGAAGCCGTCGTCGACTGGCCGAAAGAAAAACTTTTGCCACCTGCTACGTGGCACTTTAAGTTTATTTATCAGTGTGTGTGTAGGTGTGTGTGTGTGTGTTTGCAGCACTCATCGACACGGCGCAAAAGTTTGCAGACATCTATTGGCCAGGTTTTTATTTTTATTTTTTTTTTTCTGGGAATTCTAGGCTAACTGCAGCTCGATTGGTACGTTGATAGTCGCTTAACCGTAATTTTTATTATTTGGGGAGTCCGCTCGAAAAATCAACAATTAAAAGCGCAGACGGCGCCCGCGGGTCATGCTGCGAACAAATTGGGGTCAGGCAAAGGGCTGCTTACAACACACAGATGGGGATACGGAGAGAGAGAGAGAGAGAGAGAGAGAGGCAGAGAGAGGGAGGACAAGCAAGTACAAGCCGAAATAACAGTTAAAAGAAAATTGGCTGCTGTTGCTAGAGGCGACCGCAAATGAAGTCGGGCGGGCAAGCAGCAGCAGCAGCAGCATCACCAGCAGCAACAGAAGGAGTCAAAAATGGCAACAGGATGTGAATCTGGCACTTGGCCGTGGCGCTGGGCCAGCCGCTTGTTGTTTCGCATTGGGCCCATAAAACCAACACACAAAATTGTGCTAATTAACACTAAAAGCATGTCTACGTGTATGTGTGTGTGTGTGTGTGTGTGTGTGTTTGACTTTACATTGCTGCTTCCCGTTGACTGTATGTGCGCTTAAAAATTATTATGCACATTATTGCTGTTCATTGTTTTAATAACCCAATTATTAAAGCAACAAAAACAGCTGCAGAACCCCCCCCCCCCACCTCTTCCACCTTCTCTTTTTGGTCTGTGCACCGTCGATGCTGGCTTAGATAGAGGTAAGCTTTGATATGCTTTTCCCATTGTCCACAATTATTATGCCACTGTCAAGTGGCAATATTACGCATACGATGCGTTGGCCCGCAGCAAAACGCATGAGTTGTCTGCCATTCGGGTCAAACAATATATTTACATTTAGCATGTTGTTATTTGTCATTATTATCGTTAATATTGTTATTATTTATTATTCACTTTTTTTTCTATTATTATTTTATTGCTTCTGTTTTTGCTGTTGCAGTTGTTGTTTTTTTTTTTTTGTTGGTTTTTGTTATGCTGGTTGCCATGCACCGCAAAAATTAAACACAAACATTTGTTAACAACTTTTGATGTATGTTGGCATCACAACAAAACAACAACAAAACAGCATAGCTGGCAACAATAACAAAACATATTGCCCAACACGGAAGCGACAAACCAAAAATCACCTGCCCCTTCCTTTTGCTGGGGCACACGTATGTTAGTGCGTCATTTTGAGGCAAACAAGAAAAACAAATCGCATGAAGGCAAAATCATTTCCGTAGCCCAAAATGCCTGTCAATAACTAACCACAATGCGTTGCTTGGGATTGATGGCCGACAGCAACACGAAATTGGCCAAAACTTTTACCAACCTTATTTGGCAACAACATGTTACTAAATATTTATTTTTATTACTTAGGGCCAAACAGCTCAATTCTACTCAACAGTTTTCTTTTAAGATTTTGAAAAACAAGTTGAGAAATGAATGAAAATTTGCGGCTTGTAACTTTTTAGTTTATTGATTAAGTTTTTGATTTTTGGTAACTTTTTCGTTTATTGATTTGTTATTTTTTTATTTTTTTTTGGGCACAATAAATCAAACAGGTTGTTGTTAGGCTTATCCACATATAAATATAAGAACATTTAAAATTTTTTATGCTTTTAAAAAAATTAAAACTTTGCTACTTAGAAATGCTAGCCTTTGACATTGAGTTTTAAGTATGCGCTCCAATGTCAGCTTAGATAAATTATATGCTAAATTACCTATGCTCAGTATTATTATTATTATTATTATCCAAAAAGCATTACACAGCCTGCGTCCTGTGTAAAAACGAGCAGTGATAAAATAGCGCGGAAATGTGAAGATTAAATTGGAGTCGCTGCTGCTGCCAAAACACCAAATGTCAGCGAGCAAATTTAAATTTAAGCGACACAACGCTAATGTGAAGCTTTGCCACGCAGCACACACACAAAAAAAAATATATAAAAAAAATAAAAATATTTATATAAAACACCTGGAGAGATAAGGGGCAAGGGGAGTTGGGTTGGCAGATGGGGCAGGTTTATGTAGATATGAGCGCGCTGCTCGAACAGGATGTGCGTGTTTTTCGCTACGGCCAAACTCGTTGAGCCAGTCTGGCTGCATGCCTAATGCCACAAAGTCATTTGGCCGGCTTTAGCTACCAACTTCGAACCAACCTAAATAGAAACAAAAATAACCTAAAAAAAAAAATGGTAAAAACGCAAAGCAGCAGCAATAGAATGCTGACAACGCCGCCATCATTTATAATGCGTGTGTGTGTGTGTGTGTAGGTTTGTGTGTGTGTAGGTGTGTGTGTGTGTGTGTGTGGGTGTGCGTACAACAGCGCGTATGTGTACATGCCTTTCTACTAGCGGCAAACAAACAGTTGTCGGCGTCGTCGTTGTTGCTTTTGGTAATGGCATGTTTTGCTGACTCTTGTTGATATTTCACTTGTTCTTCTTCTTATTGTTTGTAAGTTTTGTTGTTGTTCTAGTTGTTGTTGTTGCTGTTGTTGTTGTTGTTGCTGCTGCGTGCGTTGTTATCATTAGCGCTACATCGCTTAACGCCTTTTGCTTAGCCAACTTTCGGCTAAAGAGTGGCCAAAAATATGCGAAAGTTAAATTGTGCTTAAGCCCAAAGCTTACCTCAAGCATAATTTAGATTTTTTCCATAAACATTGCAAAATGTTGCATATTTTGACAAGCTTTTATACAGAAATTCTTCTTAAGAGTGTTACTTTTATAGAGAAAATTCTTCATAAGAGTGTTACTTTTATATAGAAATTCTTCTTAGCTTAAGCAAAATATGCTATTTTTTCTAAATTCATACATTCTTCAAAATGTAAGCTGCAAATTTATTATTTTTTCATTTTAAACTTTTGATTATTTAAGTCAGCTCAACACTAATTCCACACTAATTTTATAGAGAATTGTAATTGTAATTGTAATTGTATAGAAATTCTTCTTAACCTAAAGCAAAAGTTGTCATTATTTCTAAATTTATACATTCTTCAATATGTAAGCTCCAAATTTATTAAATTTCCATTTTTTCCTTTAAACTTTTGTTTATTTAAGTCAGCTCAGTCAGCTAATTCCACACTAATTTTATAGAGAACTTCATCTTAAGAGTGTTACTTTTATATAGAAATTCTTCTTAACCAAAAGCAAAAGTTGTCATTTTTTCTAAATTCATGCATTCTTTAAAATGTAAGCTGCAAATTTATTGAAATTTCATTTTTGCTTAGGAGTTTGTGATTATTTAAGTCAGCTCAACACTAATTCCATAAATTAGATTTTAATTTACAATTATATTTTTTGCGCTGTTTTTAAGTTTTCTACATATATACAAATTGCACATGGCAAAAAAAATTTCAAAAATGATATAAAAACAATTCATTTTATTTGTAAGCTTATTTAAATAAATTACTTAAAATATTAGTTTATACTTATGGAAAAATCATAACTGTTTCAACTCGTGTTTAACACATTTTTACTTCGCTTTTAAAGAGCTCTCAAATAGACACATTGCTATTGCTCAGCAACAGTATCAACTGTCGAATGTGCCACGCCTTGCCACTTGCCACATTTGCTGTCTGACGCCTTGCAACGATGATATATTAATTGGCATTTTATTTATGATGCCGCAGCGTTTGCCCTGCCACATTGGATGTTGAAACACATTCTTTTTGTCTGCCTTCCGCTGTTTTGCTTTTATTTATTTATTTTTATTTATATTTTTTTTTTTTGTTATTTGGCAAATTGGCGCAGAAATTTTCGTTGCTTCTGCTTCAACTTTTATTTTTGCTATATAATAATAGATTTTTGCTACAGAACTGAACTGTCAACAGTGGCAAGTTCAACAAACTGCTGATGTTTGTGGAACAAGTATGCTAGTGTGGGTGTGCTGCGTGTGTGTGTGTTTTGCTGTCATTGTTGTTGTTGTTGTTGTGTATAGTTTGGGGACTCTCTCGGTGACCATGACAATTTATTAGCAGCTGTAATGAGCAGAGTTTATTGAGGTCCCGTGTGTTTATGATTTAAATTTGCACGCACACCAAGGCACATACAGCGGACATACACTACACACACACACACACACACATGCACACTAGAGACACATAGAGGGAGCAAATGCAATTGCGCAATGAAAACACTTGTCATCATTAAAACAACTGCAGTTGCAACAGATGTTGTTGCCGTTGCCAAACAATAAATAAAGGCAATTTGCCGCTGCAATTATTTTATGAAAGCTGATAACAATAGCCAACTAGCTACCCACAACAACAACAAACTCATACACCCACATCCACACACACACACATACATATATCTGCAGTCATAATTATGGCATTTGCATAAGCAGAATTGTTTTGAGTGTTTTCATATGTTTATTGCATTTTCTGTTTGGGTTTTTAGTTGAGGCTTACAGCAAAATGTTTGCATTTTGTGGCGCCGCAAACACTGGTTGCCCACTTTGTCCACTTTACCCACAAAAACCCAGCACAAAATGTGAAGTTACTTAATGCATTTCTATATTTCAAAAGATTAGAAGTGAGCAGCAAATTCAACATTCAAATAAATAAATATAATAAATTAGCGTTTGAGCAATTTGACTGGGTTGAGGAAATCGAGTTTTGAAAATTATTAATATGTTGGGAACTTATTTTGCCTTTATAAATTTGACTTTCAACTGTAGTCTATTTTTGTTAAACACTTAGATCTTTAAAAATTAATTAGGCAAGGAGGAAAGATGCCGTTAGATATAAATATTCTAAGCAATCGAGTATAAAGAAGGTAATCTCAGAGACAAAAAGAGAAAAATTGCTAAGATTTATAAGATGGATATTCTTCTACGTGAAATATACAAAATTCATTTTTTAAAATTTTTGTTGTTATTAAAAACTGCACCCGTTTCGTTAATATTAATACATTCTACAATATATACAAAACATATATTTTCATTGGCAATAAGAAATAAAATTCTAAACACAATGACTTCCAAATAATATTTAAAATACGCAGATATTTTATCAAATTTCTTCAGGATAGCACGTTAATCACACAAAAATTGAGAGCTCTGCCACAACTACTAAAACTTGGCATTATAACTTGAAGAATATATTATAGTTCTGCTCATTCAAATATTTATTTTAATATAAAATTTCTTAACTTCAACTGGTACAAATCAGGTCAAGCGTTTCCATGTGGAAAGCAGTCTAAATTAGAGATAAATAAAATTCACAAAATTATAAGTCTGTTGAAGACGTTTGGTTGTTTTAGTAATTTGTAAAGAAGAGACTTTAATTTAACCAATTAAGCATATGGTAATAAGTTTTTGGTAAAAAATCAATTTGTGTTAGGAATGGGTGCAATATTCCTGATTCTATTCAGAGTTCATCGGCTTAACTTTTGTGAATGGCAGCTGAGCAGACAAATTGCTTAAGTTAAACTGAATTATAATGACGCACACACAAGTGTGCTGCAAGACAGATGCCACGCCCACACACGCAGACACACACACACACACACACACACACTCACACACATAGCTGAAATTAGTATAATGAAAACAAATGCATATCGAAATTAAACCCTTAATGTCGCCTTATTTATAGACAAGCTTCGCAGGCAGCAGTAACAAATGAGCCAAGTCATTATCGTTGCCAAACGGTGGGCGTTCACAGATGTGGGCGTGCCCCTAAGAAACCACTTCATTAAGCATAAAGCAATAAAGCAGCGAGAAATGCAAAATCATTTTGAAACTTGTGCTTAGATCGAAACCAGAGGCAGAAAGTGTTGTCATTTGTTGCACGCAACATACAAAAACACACAGGCACACAGACACGCACACACGACACAAACACACACACACGCACACAGACACGCACACACTCGCATAATAGATGACGTCATGAGCAGTGGCAAACGAAGAAGAAGAAGCTTTTCTTCTCAGCAAATATTCAAGATGCGTTTTAATTAGTAAACGGAGCGCCTAATAGCTTAAATTATATGATAGTAAAACTGATAAACACAGTGAAAAAGGGGTTGGAGGGGCTGAGTGACAGCAATTTGCATTAGCAGAAATTCAAGTTTTGCAAGTTGTAATTAAAATAATAAACACGCACAAAATGCATTAGAAAATTGTGGCTTAGATCTGCGCGAACTGAAATTGTGGTTGATTCTGTGCCGCTGTGACAACAACAGCAGCAAACACACCTCAATACATACACACACACACACCCACACACACACAGTCGAGGAGTCACACACACTACTACAAATATCTGCGACTAAAACGTTAGACAATGGCTCTTGTTGCTTATACGCAACGCTGCATAATTGTTTGCATTGTCAAAGCGAGTGTGTGTGTGTGTGTGCTGGTGTGTTAGTTTGTGTATTTTTGTATGTGTGTGCTTGTGTGGCATACATGTGCTATTTGTGTTGGCTGTTTCACTTAGTGCGTAACTGACTTTCGGCCTCAGGTGAGGTGCATTGTAGGCGGAATTGAGGCCCGAAGAAGTCGCTCCCAGCATGTGTGTGTGGGTGTGTGTGTGTGTATTGGTGCGTGTGCATGTATGTGTGTATGTGTGTTGTCCATTGTTATTGCATGCGCTACACTTGACCTGAAATGCGGCGTCGACAATGGTTTGCTAACTGTGCCAAGAGCTGCTAACGACAAAATCAAGCTGAAGATTGAGCGTATCTATGCAACTGCCACAGCAAGTTGCAAGCACCAACATGGCATGGAACAGTCAAATACGATGCAATAATTGTCAGCCTGTATTTTGGGGGGGGCTTAAAGAAATCAATGTGTATAGTATACCTTTAGGGCATAAGTAGCAAGCAGGCTAAGTACAAACAATTTGTGTTGGCCACAATCAACAGTTAAACGTTTGCAGCTACTTAGCCGCATTCTGAGGACCCATGGCCCAAACACACACAACGAGACAGACAGACTCTTCCATTTCCCCCACACACACACACACACACACACACACAAAACTGTTGGCTAAACAGTGCAACAACAACAACAGCAACAATAACAAGATGAGGAAAAATTACAAATGACAACAATGAGCTAGCAATGGTCAGGGGGGGGTGGGTTGTGGGGCATGCAACTCTGAGGTTGACTGAGTGCTTGCCTGACTGCATTACAGCTCTAGACGTCAACTGTGTCAGATTGTTGCTGTTGTTGTTGTTGTTGTTGTTGTTGTTGTGTCGTTGAGTGCGTCTGTCGACGCTTGAGTGTATCAAACCGAACGCTACATCAGCTGCATACTTTTAGCAGCTACTGTCTCGCTCGCTCACTGTGTGTGTGTGTACATCCGCGTCGCTGTGCGGGTGTGTGTGTGTGCGTGTGTGTGTGCACTTAAGTGTCACTGTGTCAGTGAGCGGCTGACCCAGTTTGTAATGGCTCAAACACCAACTGCAGCAAACCAACAAACACAAAAATCCTTGCATAATGGCAGAAATTAACACATTTTGTGTAATAAGAAAAATAAATATTAATTTCCTTAAATAAGTTCATTTGTGGAAGGCAAAAATTAAAGCAGAAAAATTAAGTGTTCATATAAAATCTGATTTAGAAGCACTTTAAACACACTGCAGGAAATATTGAAATGTTTGCTCCATCAACAATTGAAATCATAATCAAAGAAAACTCACCAGTTCAAATGGATGCTCTGTCAACTGCATAGAGAATTTAATCTCAAATTGAGAAATATTGTGAAAATATGGTCATGCGACTAAAATATAGCCAAAGCAACCAGAGAGATAATACTTAAAAAAAATGCCAGAGCACATCTTTACTCCAAAACTATTCCAGAACTACACAAAGAGCTTGTTGTCCCATTAATAACAGAAGATATTTGAGACGACTCTCTGAGCAAACCCAACAAAACTGGTCATTAATCTGGACGACAACATTACTGCCATCAGCACACTAAACAAACTTCATTTGTTAGACAGTCCCCTGCCCTCCCCCGAGGGTCCAAAATAACTACTAGTCAGTTTCAATATAACCTGTCAATTTCACATTGCTCTACATTATATCAATTTGTGTATATCGTAAATATAAGTTCACAAAACTAAATTAAATTTAATTATTACTCCCATAGGGACAATTTCTATGTGAAGCAAAAATACAAACAAATTAAATTGTGCATGTCAAAAATGTCATCATAAATGCAATTTTGTTAAATACAATTTGTTTTTGATTAGAGCAATAATTACAGTTAATATTTAGCTTATTTTTTCCGTAGTTGTATAAAATACCGCTTTCAATCTGTCCCCAAAAATAAATCACAACGGGATACAAAAATGTCTAACAAAAAAAAAATATTTAAATTATAAAAAATTAGATATCCTTAACATTAAAAAATTCCAACAAAAAAAAAACATCAACAGGAATAAAAAAAAAAAATATTTAAATTATAAAAAATTAGATAACCTTAACATTAAAAAATTCCAACAAAAAGAAAACTTCAACAGGAATCAACAAAAAAATATTTTAATTATGAAAAAATTAGATTACCTTAACAAGGTTAAATTGGAGACTAAACATGTTGCCTTTAGCATCCCTTTTAATTTTAAATTTGCCATTGTGGAATAGATGAAAATTGTCCTTAAATTATTTGATAAATATTTGCACTTTTCATAAATAGTGTAGGTGTGGTGGTTGCAAGTGGCAGTTGCAAGTTGTGCCCGAAGAAGTTGCCTACTTTTTTGGTGCTCTTTTTTGTACTTAAAATAGATTAAAATAAATTTTGTAATTTTCTGATATATCGATATACATATATATATATTTGTTTGTATATTTTGCTTGCTTTTTTTTTTTGTGAAACACCAAAACCACAAATGAAACTTGAGCCCAAAGAGCAAGCCTCGCATTTTTACATTGTCAATCTGTAAGCGCTAATTTAACGTTGATTATCTCTGTCAAACACGCACACACACACACACACTTGATTTGTATTTGTGTGTGTGTGTGTGTGTGTATAGATTATGTAGCTTTGGCAGCATCAATTTTGTGTCTTGGCTTCGTTTGGCAAGCTATTTGCCCGTTGACAATTAAATGAAAGTAAGATAAATTGTCGCGCTTGTTTACAGTTCAACTTGTCTCGCTTTCTCGTCGCTTCTGCTCAATTCAAGTCAAGTGGGCGGGGCTAGGCAATCTACGCATATAGCGTGACTCCCCTACCCTCTCCTTACCACACACACACACACACAGCAACCTCCATTCCGGAGCACATTGTATCGCTTAATTTATTGGATGCGTTGCGACGTTCATTTTGCCGCAAGTATTTTTCCAAGATAAATTCCCAAATGTCATGTCATTTGTTGTTGGCCCAAAGGCCTATATCTTTATATATATATATACATATATATAAGCACATAGTAAGCGGCATCTGTGGGCGTGATAACGCTGCCAAGGTCTGACTATTTAGCCATGTTAATATCTCATTACGATGCGATATTGAGCCGCTGTCCTAGCATACTACCAAAAGCTTTGCTTTAGGACCAGCTTTTTAAAGAGTTATCGATTCAAGGCAGAAAATTCATAAAATTCTAGATATATGTATTAAATGGACAATTCGTTTTTCAGCAGTTGATATTTTCTCTTACTGCAATAATAATTTTATTTATTGCATCTTTAATAAATATTTTATATATATGCTTAAGCAAATTGAGTCACAATTAAAAGAGACAAACATATGGATAAATAATTAAATTCCTTTAATTGTCTGAAGTACAATAAAATACACATGTTTTTCATAATCTGGCAAGTGAAGCGAATAAATCATATATTTAATATTCTTAATTTAATATTCTAGCATTAAACAATTTAAAATTGTTCTTTGTTTATTGCTTAAGCTGAGCCATTATTTATCATTGTGTATAGCAAAGATAATCAATAATAATCTGTTGTCTAAAAGCTAAATACCATTTTACATATTTGCTGAATTTTATTGAAATTTATCCGAATGACAATAATCTATAAACACAAAATAATTATTGTCATCAAAGGCAGCAATTGAATTTAATTGTTGTTTATATTTTTGGGGAGATGCAATTATTATCTGACTGATGTATGCAAAATATGTCCGCTAAAAACTGAATCAAAAATATGCGGCAATTTTTATTAATTAATGCGAAAACTAATATTGTAGAGAATGGAAATTTGCAGCTGCAACCGCTTGGGCACAACTATACATGCCACAGGCAACAGGCAACAGCTGTGGCATGCAGAAAAATATAAATATGGGTGACATTAATTTGAAACTGTGGCTAAATCATATTCCCTGTTTACACACACAGTGGCACAACACAACAGTGAGTGCCTCTTGTGTGTGTGTGTGTGTGTGTTGCTGAATGCCGTTGGGAATGTGTTTGTTGCTTGTTGCTGCCGTAACAGGTGCATCTGTCAGTTTGGGGCAGCAACAGCAGCAGCTGCAACTGCTTTTACTGCATTTGTGGCATAATTAAAGTGCCGCTGGTGGTGTTATTGGGTCAAGTGGTGGCGTGGTTAAGTGGTTGGGGCTGGATGAGTACGAATTCAAATGTATCTTTTGAGGGCTACTTCGCTTAGTTTTCTACTTCAGTTAAATGTAAATTTGATTATTCCAACAGCAAATATTTGTGCGAGCCCTGTTGACGCTGTCCGCTGCGGGAATGGGAGAGGGGGTTTGTGGGGGGTAGTTGTCATAGTGTGGGGGTGAGTAGTGTGTTGGGGAGCTGTTGACATATTTATCTAGACCATTTTATTGTTCACATCGCTGTCGTTTGTTATTTACCCACGCAGCGTATTTCTAGACTCGATTTGGGTTCCACATGATTCCCGTTTTGTTTGGTCTGGGCATGATTAATTAAAACATGAACATTTTTTTTTTATTGTTGTTCTTGTCTGTTATTGTTATTGTATTTGGCTCGTCCAGTGTAAGGTTTATCTATGTGTATATATATTTTACTACGTCAGCTTTTAAACAAATTATACAAACAACGCAAGCCATTAACGCCCCAAAACAACACACCCCCAACCACAATTGCCCAACTGGCATTAGCCTAAATATAAGCCCAGAGCCGACTAGCCCCGCCTCAACTCTCTGTCCCACACTTTGGGCTCTTTGGAACATGGCTAAAAGTTGCGGGCGTCGGATTTGGACTCATTAAGCAGCTTCAGCTGCTGGTGTCAAAATTGCTTTGCCCATGCGACTGTCTCGGTGTGTGTCTAAGGCTGTGTGTGTGTGTGTGTGTCAGGGTGTGTATGTGTGTGTGGGTGCCTAATGAGAAAGAAACTTACTCTACTATTTGAGTTTGTATTACAGCGGTGTCGAGTCCTTGTTTGCCAGCACAACGCACAGCCAGACAAATAAACAGATTGGTTCGGGCCAACTGGCTCGTAAAGTGGCTAACTACATATACAAAATATATACATATATATGTATATATACAAAAAAGATATATATAAACATGTTATTTATTTACCGCCTCCCCAAAAAAAAATAAATAAAAATAGGCATTCTTTTTGGTTGTTACACAAATGTAATTAAATTCAAATTTATGTTTTTATTTATATCATAATTAATGCTTGCAGGCAGTCAATCACAGATTGTTTTTAATTAGCTATGGCATTTTTTTTTTTGTATTTCACAATAGACGTAAATGATATGTAATTACAGTTAAATTTATGATGCATAGAATTGTTTATAATTGATATTTATTAGGGTACATTTTTTTTACCTTGGCGACGGCTACTTAAAGTTAAAAAGACAAATTCATTTAGAAATCATCAAAAGAAGCATGCAAATTATGCAATATCAGAGATCATAGCTTTCTATAGCGAGCCTGCCTGCCACAGTAGCTGCCACATAAGGGCCGAGGGTGCGGTGTGGCGTGGCAAGAGCACAGGACGTGGCAAACTGTTGGCAAAAGCAGCGCTAATTACTTGCTCATTATGCCGGCTATTTAGCTTTAATTACGCCAAGCGCCATCCATGACAAGGGCGACAACGAGAATATAACACACACAAACACACATAGATACACAAAAAAACACACACACACACACATAGATACACTCGAACCGATATTCAACGGTAAAAACTCGCTAAAATGTTGCCTCGCAGAATGGCAACAACATTTTGTTACCTTTCACTTTTTACCTAACTCTATCTAAACATGCCCCATGCCCCATGCCCCTTAAATGTGCAACCGTTTTCTATTCAAGTGCCGCACGTAAGCATGCGGAGGGGGGAGGTCTGTGGAGTGGCCAGGTTACAGTTGTAGCATTGCGCTGTTGTGCCAATTTGCTGGCTTTCAAAGCGGCTGCTTGCTGACTGTGTCAGTTGGTCCAAAAAGATTCCACCTGGTAGCAGGCCATACTGCCTGCAAACAGTATGTGTACCACAGCATGTAATGTGATGTGCATAATCTATTTGCTAATATCAAATAACATACATACCCAAAAAAAAATACATTTTGAATGAAAATCGATTTGAAGATTTTGGTTTACATTATTTATAATTTTTTCATAATATTTTTTATTTTATTTTTATTTTTTTTATATAAGTAGCTAAACAAAAAGTGTTTACTTTTCAAAGCCACTGTTTTGTTTGGCTACACTTTTTATGGGATTGGATAGGAATATTACATTTGAGGCCCACTTGAATATACATAATTGGGTACACATATAATTTTTAAGGGTTGCACGGCCTCATTGCCATAGTAAATAGAGCCTTATGTTATTTATTAATAAGCACATAATATTTACTGGTTTTAAGCCGCATTTGTGTAATGGGCTGAAAGCGTTTTAAGCTGTCCGTCAAACAATTACCAATCCCTCCCTCCCCCCCTGCTCCAAAACGCAGCCCCAGCATTTGTAAAATGTTGCTAGAGCTGAGGTTAAGTGAAATTGAAAAAAAGATAAAAAAAAAAAAATACAGAAAAGCACAACACACACGCACACACCCCATGAATTGTGAGATGACAGAGCCGTCAGCTTGGCATCAATATGATGTCAGCATTATTGACTGATCCTTGATGGGGCCAGGTTCTTGTATTCGTCCTTGTCCTCTTTCTCGCCCTCGTCCTCGTTCCCATTCTCATTTTTGTGCTCGTTTTCGTTTTATAAGATATATTTTCATAAGCAAAACATTTTATGACGAATTGATGACAGGCCCACCTGCACGTCATGGCTCAATCATGCCCCACACATCATCATAGCCAGCCGTATGCCACTTGCCACATGCCACATGCCACATGCCACTTGTCAGCTTTTATCTGTACTTATAAATTGAAATGGGTAAACAGGGTATCGTCGAGCTGAATGTGCCATGGCAACAGTAGCTCAATGAAATAAATTTATCTAAAAATAGTGTGCATATTTCACAGTTCAAAATTAAGAGAGTCTTTGAGAGAACATGAGATTTACGGATTGATATAATTGCATATATATATATACAAATGGAGCTTAGTTGAATTTAAAGTCATTTAAATATTTATATGAAAAATATAATTATATATTGAAATATTTTTGATTTGTGTAAATAATAATATGAATTAGCAGTCGACGCTCCAGTAAAGTAATTTTTAATATATATCATTTTCAGTACAGTGAGTAATTTGAATATAATTAAATAAATTAAATATTTAAATTATAATGAATCCTAAATTTAAATTCGAACCGAAGCCTATAATTTAAATAATAGCTTAAAATTTGTCAGTTTACCTTTTCCTTAATAGACAAATCAATTTAAATAAAAAATTTATCTATCACGACTGTACTCGTTGTGTGTCCCGATTTATTTATATTTATACTATTAAAATAAATCTGCAAAAAATAAAAATAAATAAAATAAAAATACTTCAAGTTGTATAGTTTTGCAATCCAGGGTATCTCGAAGTGATGCATTTTCAATTATTTACAAAACACACCTGCATAAAAAGGACGAGGCCGTACTTGCCTCAGTGGCAGTTGGGTGAGCGTGTGGGTCGTATTATAATTTAATTATTTGCAGCGCTCAGGCATAAAAAAGGGATATCTTGTCGCCATGCAAACAGACCCGGGAGGCTGTCCTTGCCAGGATCTGTTGCTGTCTGCGGGTGGTTAAGCATTTATTTATGTTGGGCAGCGGGCTGGCAGCCACCACCAAAAAAAAAAACAAACGGACGGACTGTCTATTCAATCAGCGAGCCACTCAGCCAGCCCAGTCAGTCCAGACCAATCCAGTCCAGTCCAGTCTGATGGACAGACAGAGGACACGCATATACGTATCCTTTTTGAGCTGCCATCCTTGCCACGTGCCTTGAGCCAGGCGCCAATAAAAGCATATAAAATATGAAATAATAAAGTCCTAACGAAATGTCTGTGAACGGCAACGGCTTCAGTTTTAATTGGATAATTATTCAAGCACTTGAATTGGATGCGGTATTAAATGCGCCAGAAATGCGATCAGAGCCATTTCATGAAGTGTTGGCAAAAAGAAATGCGTTTCAGGCAAGCAATTAATGATGAAATGCATATTTAAATGGAATCAAATGAGGCAAGAATGACAAAGCAAAAAAAATAAGGAAATACCCGGCGAATTCAATTGGAAAATCAGTTAACTTTACACAAGTTTTCCAAATGTAGTTTTAAGCCAGAAAACGAGAGAGCAGCAAAGCTAATGCCGTTGTCATGGCTTTAAAGCGGTTCATGGCAAATTCGCCTCAACTGCAATAGAATTGTGTTGCAATGATTTCTAAATGGCCGCTTACCAAACGGCAAAAGCAACGTCAAACGACGCACAACTTGTTGGCCCATTTGAAAATGCAGTCGAAAGGGCAACATAAAATGAACTACTGGGTCTGCTTGTTGGTGGAGGGGGGTGGTGGGGGGGTGGGGGGGTTGTCGGTATCCAGTGCAACGAGAATTTGCAAAAATTGAATGCATGACGGCCAAAATGGAGCAAAAGCCTTTGCAAGGCGATTGCCAGCCAGCTGTTGGCCAAAAGGGCGCATGGATTAAAAACCAAATGGCTCCGGCATAAAATGTTACTGCTGTCCCTCGCAGGCCGACAGTCAATGTCAATTTCGTGGCATTTTTGGCAACCAAACTGAGTTCCCCCCCCATTCCAACCCCATTTTCCATCGTATTTTGAGCCAGTCTTTGCTGATGGACGAATCATTGGCCGTTGTTAACTTGTTGCAGCGCTTGTGTCTCTAATAAAGCCGTTGAAAGTGTAACAAAAATTCCAAAAAAAACAAAAAAAAAAACTCCATTTGATGGATGCAGATTAACTAGCCAAGCTAGAAAAAAATATATTTTATAGCTATGAAATATGGTTATACATAAACCGATTACAGAACAGAATTGTATAGCAAACATTTTTAATTGACAATATGATTGATGCCACTCGGAAGATTAGATTATAACAAACAATTATTATACACAATCTTTAAAAGAAAATGATTTTAGATAATATAATTTCCTGACAATAAATTATTTATTACTTGCAACAGATCTGCGCCCATTCGATAGGAGTCCACATCAGATTGCATAAGACTACAAACTAAGTAATTAAGTTGAATATTAACGAGACAGACATGTTTATATAGAGTATATATATATATATATATATATATATATTTATATATATATTTGTCTAGATGCTCTTGGGAATTGTCAGTTATAATCAGTGGCAGCTAATTGCAAATGTTTAAATGGCAAAGGAGGAACGAACACCAGTTGAGCTCCGGAGTCGACACGCATAACACTAACTGTGACTGCCACTGACCCACAACTAACTGCAGCTGGTAACAACTATAACCATCCCCCCTCCCCCTCCCCTCGCCCTCTGCTGTTCACCCCTTTTAATAGTGCTCACAATGGGATTCTCTGGAGGGCCATTGCTCTGGCTTAGCCATGCAGTGCAGCTCCATTTGCTCTGGTTATGCTTGGCCAGTGAATGCTGGCCAAGTGCGCTTGTGCTTGTTGCTGTTGGCCATTGACTTGGCCAGCATGAGGCACAAGGTTGCCGTTGGCCAATTGGACACGTCTAAATGCGCTAATAACGGTAATGATTTTAAGCTCAAACACAACACAACGGAACACAACGCAACGGATCGGATGCAACGGTGCATGAATTTAATTTCAATACAACTAACAACACAAGTGCAGACACAGACACAGACGGAGAGACGGAGAGACGAAGAGACTGACGGACCGACGGATGGATGGATGGAGCAGCAGATTGCCATGACAGCAGACGCCACAAGAGGCAATTGTCGAGAGTGAAATTATTTTTCGTTGATTAGAATCAACATAAATAAAATTAATTGTTGCCGCTTCGTCTGTCTCGCTTTGAGGGTTGCATTCAAATTGATTATTAGCATTTGCTCAAAATCCACTCAACTGAACCACACAGGCCAAGTGCACTGAAACTGCTGGTGCCCTCCCATGGGGGCGGTTGGTTGGTTGGTTGCCTGGCCCATGGCTTTGGCCATTTGTCGTTGGCTAATTTTCATAGACTCGATTCCGCAACGTTGAGCAGAGATGAGCACGTGTCGTCCATGTCTGGTAACTATCAAGATGGGTCTCTGAAAATTACACTTAAAGGGTTGAAAAATTTGTGTACAAAAATGTAAAACTAAATTAAATTTTAATTGAAAATTTTTTATAAACAAATATAAAAAATAACCTATTCATTTAATTTAATGGAAAAAAAACGAACACCAAATGAAACAAAATAATAAAATAAAATAAAATTTATGAAGTAAATTAAAATACATTCCATTCGTTCATATTCAACTTAATAAATAAATAATTTCTGCAATATTTGGCGTAAGTAAATATAATAAACTCGACAACAATTAATTAAATATAAAATGCAGCATTATTTGTGCAGGAAAAAAACTGTTGTTCAAAATCAGTTAACAGTAAAAATTGATTGCGACACATAGACACAAGTCGGATGTAATTATTTTTATTTATTATTATTTTATATTATTTTTTTTGCGTCCGTTCCAGTCACGGGCTCATCTCTAGGGCTGTGTGGCAGGTTCTCGAGGAGTCCCTTGGGTCGTGCAGCCAGCCAAATAAGTACTCGTAATTATAATTTATTTACACAGCACTCGTCTGCTTCGCTGCATAATTTGGGCCGGTTTTTTAATTGCCCCACAGGCTGGCGATAGCGAGACTTTGTATCTATCCATCGATGTGATTTGCCATCCTATTCAATATTGTACAGTTTGTGCCACACATTGGCAACATTTTGAGCTTGCGCATAAATTGCGCGCAATTGTTTCCTGCCCAACATTATGAGAAATAGTGCGAAGGGGCGGTGTGTGTGTGTGTGTGGGGGGGGGGCTGTTTTTGTGGGGGCAATCGAAACTTTGTACACCAACAGGCGTCGCGATTTTGCATTGAAAAATGATCAGGAAATTAAACACCCTCCATCGAGGCACATTTTTGACTGCGGTGGCTTCTGTGTGTGTGTGTGTGAGTGTGTGTGTGTTGTGTGTGTGTTGTGTGTGTGTTGTGTGAGTGTGTTGTGTTTGTGCTTGTGCCGTGTGCCTGCTCATCAGCATGCGGCCTGCATAATAAGTATGCAAAATCTCATTGCCAGCTGCAGCGTACTGTGGTGCATCATGGTGCCGAAAGCCATAAATTACACAAAACTAACCACACATCCAGAGAGGCAACAACAGCAGCAGCAGAAGTAGCAGCAACAGCAGCAGCAGCATCAGGATGCGGCGACATTAGTTGTCCGGCACGCACGCAATGCGCCAACGTGTTGTGAGTCATAGGGCAGGGGGGGAGGGTGAAAAAGTTAGGAAGCTGGGCGGAAGTGTAGACCACTGGTCAGCTTATAATATGTAAAATATGCGTGCCAAGCAGCTTGTCTGTCTGTCTGTCTGTCTGTCGGTCTATCTGTCAGTCTGTGGCACGACTGCCGCCGGGCAAGAGTCGAGTAATTAAAATCGTTCCGAGTTCAACACGAGTTGCACTCAAAAATTATGGCCTAAAGCTTCCAGTGTTATTTTTCAGCTTAATTATTGAAATGACATTTTTTTTTTTACTTTGCCTCTGATTGGGTTTTCCACGCAGCAAATGTTGGATAAATTTTGGGCATAAAAATTTATATTAAATTTTAAATATTACATTTTATTTTTAATTTAACTTAATTTATTTTGTGTGTTCAGCATTTTGCTGAGTCGACTTATTATAGATGTCATTAAATAAAAACAGAATTTAAAAAAAAAAATAAATACATTTTTTTTATTAAAATGTCAACAATTAAATTAATATAATTGTTTATTTTTTTCTGCACTTAGAGCCTGGTTTAAAACATGCTAACAACCAAACACAATATTTCTTAGAATTTTTAATATATATTTTTGCAATATTTGTTTTTGGGTACAATTTACTTATCTCTTTCTGTCCACATTTAATTTACTATTTTCTGTCATATCCTTGTCAACAAATTTACATACCCGTAGCATTAGTAAAAACTCTATACAAATAATAACTAAGCTGGATATTTAAAAAAAAGCTGCATGCAAGCAGCAAATAACTCTGCCCCATAATCCACTCTTGCCTGCCACATATATATATATATATATTTCCCATAGCTATCATTTTAATTCACATGCTGGAAAATTTCTATGATAATTGTGTTGCTCTAAAATGGTTTTTAGCAAAATTGTCCATACGAAATGAAAGCTTAAATTGTGTTTGCAACACGCAACTCTCCCTGCTCTGTGATCAACAAAAATTTTTCATAGTATACTTTGCAGCGATTTGGGCCAAATGTCGCCAGCATTTTGGGCAGCTGGGTGAGTGGTGGGGGAGGGGGTGGCACTGCATTAAGAGACTTGTAGTCAACGGGAACGGCAGCAGCTGCAACCAATGGTGGTCATGTAACCTACGCAATGTAACCACTAAGCCACTGTTACAGCCACTGCCACTGCCACTGCCACTGCCTAACCAATGCACCATCCCCCTCCCCCCCCCCTGCATTCGAAAATGGAAAGAAATCAAGTCATAGCCATAGATGGGTCTGTTGAAATGCTATTCAGAGTTCCAGACGCAAATTGCATGGAAGCTGATTGCTGACGAGTTGCAGTTGCTATTCTGTTGTTGTTGTTGTTGTTGTTGTTATTGTTGCTGTTGCTGCAACCAGTTGCACTGCATCCTGCAATTGTTTTTCTCCATGATTTTACAATTCAGTACAGTGTTTTCTCATCCCGAAACTGGCCTTTGAGTGATGCCTAATGCTTATTATGCACACTTCAACGCTTACAAAATTTATACCGTTCGTCTGACTGGTTGCCGGCAAAAGGAGCCTGGCTAGAAGCGACTTAAGCCATAATCGATTTGTTGTTTTTATAATTTTAATTGAAGCTTCGGCTTAGTTTGTGCCTGCACCTCAGTAGACTGCGCTGCAATTGCATTTTTGGCAATTTCCTACACAAATATTGCACAAAAGGATCAAAGTGTAAGCGCGTGTGTGTGTGTGTGTGTGTGTATGCGTGTGTGCACAACGAGCTGCTGCACCTGGCCAACAGGCAACTAGAATGCAATTCAATGAGCAGCCGCTTTGTGGCCTAAACTGAAATTTTATGTAATTAAAATGCCTGCAGAAAAACATTTACAAAAACATTTTTGACAAGCCAGTTTTACGTTTATTGCAGCTCCCCTTCCCCTCTCACTCACTCTATATATATATATATATATATGTATATCTGTTTTTCTTTTACCACATTTTAAATGCTTCATTTAACGCACTCTTTGCAGACGTTACAAATCTGGACTACGTCAAAGTGAATGCTGAAGCTGGCAAGAACGTGACCATTCCCTGTCCGGGCGTAACGGAGCACTCGCTGGTGGACACGCTGGTCTGGAAGACAGCATCGACGACAATCGCACAGTTTGCCAATCGCATTCCATTGCTCCATAGCCCTAGGGTAAGTTCAAATAATCTACAATAAAATATTTTCGGTTGCAATTCGTTTAGATCACTTTAATTTTGTTTTTTATTTTAATTTATAGTTAAAGTTTATAAATTTTTTCTACTTTTTGTAGAAAGCATTTTGTTTTTAAGTGTTCATCATAGTTATTATTTTTTGTTGTTGTTTTTTTTATGGCTCAATCCCAACTTATAGCAAAACTTATCCCGCATCAATGCGAAATGGCATTCTATAATTTATAAGAACTTTGCTAAGGCAACATTAATCATTTTCCAAATAGAAAACAATTCTTATTGCAATTTCCATAAATCTAATTCTTAGATGAAATCAGAAAATAAACATAAAAATCCCCCGAGCACAGTTATAACTCAAATTGCAGCCCGACCTTCCGTCATATTAGAATTCATTACCCACTTTCCCCCGATATTTCGGCACTTGATGGCCCGAACAGAGGCCACTTCAGTTTGGGGCTATTAAATGTTTTCAGTTCTTTCTTCAGCGAGGCTGCAGACAAAAACCGTAGCTGTTAAAATAATTGATAGCCAGTTAGTTTCAAGACGGCTGTTTGAACTTTGCCAGGGCCAAACGACGACAAAGGCGAACAAAAATACAAAAAAAAAAAAAAAAAATATATATATATATAAAAAATATAAGAAAGTGCAGCGAAAGTCACGAGAACTAAGTGGCCATCAGTGGGAGTTTTCCAGTTAGAAAGAAGCCAGCTAAGAGAGATGGTGGGAGTGGGGGAGAATGGGAGAGGGAGTGCTGCATACAGACAGCGAAGCCAATATATTTTTAATGTTTGATAGTTGTGCTAAAATAAAAACGACGAGGCGCAAAAATGGTTTAAGTGGCTGCCAAGCAGCTCCTTGGAAAACAGCTCCAGCTGCCGCCTTAAACGCACTCCGGGGGCCACTGAGGCGGGGCAAACAAAATGAAGAATGAACAAGTTTTAGCTGCAGCTGAGTAGAATGGCCGGGGACTAGCCAGGCTTCAGCCAGGCTTCACCCCATTCCTCATGCCCCCTAATGCTTCACATGCCCCCGTGCCCCTCCCCACCCGTTGCCCATCTTCAGTCTTTCGTGTTAAACGGCAAACTGGGACACTTGAGCTGCAGCCAAGCCAAAGTTGGCGCCAAGCTAAGCAGCCAGTTTACCTGTTCCGCAGCGCAGTTACTCATATTTCTTGGCCAATTTGGCCTTTGCCATTGCTCAATGTGCGACGGCTGCGTCGCACAGTGGTGGAAGTCAAGGCCAACATCACAGATGAAAATTCTTTCCTATAACAAATTTTGGCAAAACTATATTCAATTTAGAAAGAAAGAAAACTTGTTAAATTATAGCTAGAATTGTAAACGCACAGCAAAACTTGATTAGAGACGATTTTACGATTTGAATAAACGTATTAATTCTAAGAACTTATTCTTGTCATAAACTTAATTTTAAAAATGTTTAATATATTTTTTTTAATGCGTGTGTTTTATATATTTTTATAAATTTTATACATATTTATTTATATTTTTATATATTTTATACATATTAATTTAAATTTTTATATATTTTATACATATTTATTTAGTTTGTTGAGCAAAATATATAAATCTAAATTTCTTGTGGTAAACAGTTTTGTAATGAAGAAACACTAAAATACAAAACACGCAAATTATTTATTTATTATTATTTAAACATTTTTATTTTTTATATAAATTAATTTATATTTATATTAAATGTGTATCTTTTATTATTATTATTCTTAGACTCAACCATGATTTAGATATAGGAAGCAAAATGCTAGCTTTTAAGTGACTTGCTCAGTTTTTTTTTTATAGCTTGCCCCACAGTGTGTGCTTGATGCCTGGCCATTATGTGTATTAAAAGTTTTTCACCCCAGTTGCTTCATTTTATTACAACACCACACACACACACACACACAACCTCCACGTTAAGCAACTATTAACTTTTGTTTTATGTTCTTGGCTAAGAAAAAGAAAAAGAAATGATTCATATTCCTGTCGCCGGACTGTTTTGCCAGCTTAGTTGGAGCAACTAAAGATAGTCCATTGGATTTTTTACGACATATGATAAAGCTGTCGCACACACAGATTTAGGGTGTGTGTGTGTGTGTAGATATTCTGCTTGAATTTGTTGCATGTAATTAAAATTTTGTTGCAATTTGCTGCTCGACTGCAGATTGGAATGTAAATTGAAATTCCAATGTGGAAATATGGTAAAATTGTTTTGCGGCCTGACAGCTTTCGTTTATTGCTTAATAATCAAATCCAATCGAGCAACAATTTTATGCCACAAAACTGTTGCAGCAGCTGATAGCCAGCAAGCAGTCCAGGCGATTGTGCTTACAATTTTGTGGCAAAACACACACACGCACACACCAAAATTGGACACTTAGAGATTAAAAAGACCTGGCAAACTATACAAGAGAAGCCTCTGAAAAGCCTCTGCCCAGCTCATGTTCACCCATCCCGTGCCAGTTCAGCTGAAAGCCTATTTTAATACGAAACAATTCAATCCAGGAGATTGCAGGCAGTCTCAAGCATAAAATTCCTAATAGGTTTTCTGAGAAATTATAACAAATACGTGTTTGGGCCATCTATAGCTGCTGTGATATCAACAGCCTCTACGTGGATCCACTGCATTTATAAATGTTGCCTGGTTGCAAGTGAAACCAAAACAGAAACTTAAAGTTATTGCGTGCATTCCCAACCCGCCACAAAACCCAATTTGGCTTCAGCTCAATTATGAGTACAACAAAAGCAACAATAACAATACACATTTTCCATGAGAATTGGAAAGTTTTTCGTATTCCGCAACAAATTGTCGCCAGAGTCAAATGTTGGGCCAATGTATTGGACCATTTTAAGTGCCGGTCATGCAAACAAAACAGTCAGCCGATAGGTGAACTGCAATGGGGGGGGGGAGGGTGTGGTAAGGGTGAGGAAATGGAGCGGGAAGGTAAAACTTGGTCACAGTATAAACTTGCTCTTTGTTACTTATTTGTATTTTGTATTAAAAAGTTTTGTGGAGCCTAAAGTAGAAACTCATGTTGTCCACATTGTTGTCAGGCACTGTCAACGTCTCCATGTCCATTTGTTTAGTTTTTGTTTTCATTTTCGACCCTTCGGCCAGTGGGTGTAGGGGAGTACCAATCCACCCCTACCCCCTTGACCATTGTTTATACTACTTTGACTGCAGTTGTTTTGCACACACGACAAAACTGTTTGTCATGCTGGCTGATGTCGGGCCCAAAATAGATTAGGCCTCAAGGTAACACACAAACTGTCTGTCCGTCAGTCGACTTAAAGTTGCCAACTTAATAAAAATAGAATAACAAAATAAAAGTCAAATATAATTAACCTAAATACTTTTTTTTTATTTGTTTAATTGCAGATACAACTCTTATCGGATAATTTTGGCTTGCAGTTCTCACCGGCGCTGGCCAGCGACACCACTGAATACATTTGTCTCGTCAACGATCGTCACATTCCTGAGGCCATTGTTGATCTGCTAGTGCAAGGTAAGTTTATAAATTAATATAAAAAATATATAAATATTAAGAGTACAATTCTTGAAGGAGTTATTAAGTTATTAGCCATAACATTTTGTCCTTTTACATCTAAGCTGATTTTCTAATCCGGCTTAGAGCAAAGCGTAAACATTTAAAAAGTATAACTCTGAAATGATTTAGAAAAGCTCGTAGAAATCTGTAATTAATGTGGCAGTTATTATCTATATAATTTAGTCCTTTTATATCTAAATTTATCTTTTAATCATTTAAAAAGTATAACTTCGAAAGTAGTTAAAAAACATCGCAGAAATCTATAATTGCTGGGGAATTTATTATCTATATAATTTGGACTGTTTAAATCTAAAATGAACTTTTAATCATTTAAAAAGTATAACTTCTAAAGGAGTTAAAAATATCACAGAAATTTATTATCTATATAATTTGGTCCGCATATGTCTAACATAATCTTCTAATCATTTCAAAACTATAACTCAGAAAGGAGTTGAAAAAGATCACAGAAATCTGTAATTAATTATTTATATAATTTTGTCTGTTTATATCTAAAATGAGCTTTAAATCATTTAAAAAGTATAACTTCTAAAGGAGTTAAAAATATCACAGAAATTTATTATCTATTTATTATAATTTTGACCGTTTTCATTAGACTTTCCCATCAGATTTTTCCGTAAGTTTATCTTTCATTACCTAAATACAAATAATGGCAATTTCAATTTATTGGCCTTGGCTTGCTTTCAATTCAACTTACAAGTTGGCATTTAAATTGTGGCTCAAATGTGTCCGTTGTAAGAATAATGTGTTCCGTCATCCTCTATGTGCAACATAACATCTCCATTAAGATTGCTTACAACATTAAGTGTGTTTAAGCTGGTGCGTGCCACATATCTCATTTTTTTATACGTTTTCATTTACATTTCTTTTACTTTACCGCTTTTTTTTCATGCTAGGCTTTTTTTTTATTTTTTTTGATTCAGCATTCCACGTTTAATGAAAGCCATAACAACATTAATGATTTATCCGGTTTCCTTCCATTTTGTTGATTTCATTTGCAGATATGTGGCTGAGTGTGTGCATGTGTGTGTGAGTGTGTGGGTGTGTACACATTTTCGATTTTCTCACCACACACACCCACACACACTCATTCACCCACATTTCTCTGCCATTCTCGTTCTTGTCATGATTTCCATTTGCATTTCACTGATAGCTGCCAGTTTTTCTCATTCGTTTTTCTCTCTGCTCCTTCTCCACTTTCTCTCATTCTCTCTTTCTCACTCTTTCGCCGTACAGATGTGCCCGATCCGCCAGAGCGTCCTTTGTTAATAAGTTTCACATCACGCTCCGTGAACTTATCCTGGGCGCACTCTCAACATCCACGGAATGCGCCAGTGACTCATTTCATTATTGAAACCCGGTAAGTACTTAACTTATAGCCATATATATATATATATATATATATATAATCTATAGGCCATTTAGCTTAGTCAACTGTTGAGGTCAAACCAATAAGCATTAAGTTATTGTCTTCTTATCCAAGTACAATAGTTATATACAGGATATAACCCATTCAATCCTGCATTGTGACCTAGTTCTAGTTGGAATTGTAATCCCAACTTGTCTCGTTGCATTTATCATCATTACTGTTTCTATCATTTATAAATATTTTATTGAGTCAATCCTGCACTGCAAGTGAGTTCTAATTTAGTGGACAACATGCATCTTATACATATTATCAACTATCTATCATCATTATCCTTCGCCTCGCGGAGGGCCACGCCCGCAGAAACCCGTAACGGAAACGCGGTCAATGGGCAGCTGATGCACCATGCATATCCTTTATCCTTTCGCCTTGCCAATGAGAAAACGCATGCAATCAATTAAAATCATGCGTTTATTGCTTTCCGCTCGTCGCTCGGCTTTAAATCCCCCCCCAATGCAGATATCCTCGATGTGAGTCCTTTAATTAATATGTGCAACGATGGCTGTGATACGCGCGCATTCGTACAGGATACGCACTCCACTTGTGCTCCATTTAAATAGAAAAGAAAACACACCCAGAGGCCAGACTACAACCCAACACACACACGCACACATGGAGCAAGGAGGCGTTCTTGCAGCGGCTATTTTCCGAATAACTTGAACTGAATGCGTGGCATGAAATAAAAACGATTGCCGCGAGTGCTGCAGTACAAAGGCCAGCCAGGCGACTGTGCAAAATCCACTGAAAAGCGAAAATTTTCAATAAATTTCCATCAGCAGCAGAGGCAGCCGTAAAACGAGGAGCCGCAAAAGGGAGGCGTGGCAGTAGGACAAGACACTGGGGCCGGCAATCGATGACAGGCAAGCTGGAAAGCAAGCAAAGCCTGTGGTGCATTTATGCAAAAATAAGAAATAACCACACACACACACATACACACACACAAACTCGATGTACGCGCGAGTGCACACAAACACACACATGCATGTACACATATATGTTGCACACTATTTTGGGCATGCACCCAATGCACAAAATGAAGCAAGCATCGCTTGCTGTATTTTATGCAAATTTCCACCCCAACGATGTGAAGTGGATGTTGAGTTGTTGTTGTTGTTGTTGTTGCAGCAGCACGCCTCTTATTTACATTTTCGCTTGATTCGTTTTATTTGCGCATATGTACCAAAAAAAAAAAAGAAAAGTGGGCGTGGCGGAACTGGCAACGGCCGATGTTGCGTCGCTTGCGATATGCGAAATATCTTTGAGTGCTGCCTGCAAATTGAAAGACGATGACAACAAAATACTTCAAGCTGGAAATCTCGTCTCGCAAATCCACACACACTGTGTGTGTGTGTGTGAATGCAATTGAAAGCGAGTTGTGTTCAATTGCGTTGAGGTGTGTTGAGGCATGTTGTGTGGAGTGTCGAGTTGAGTGTAGTGCCCCAAAACAAGTGGCTCTACATTAATGTGCCCCATAAACGGCATTAACACCCAACACACAAATACAAATAAATTCGCAAACACACACACACAACTAAATATTGGAGTGTCTATTATGTTTGGCACCAAACTTATCCACAGGTGTTGAGCTGAGTGGGTGTGTGTGTGGGGGGGGGGGGGTATATTCCCATCGATTTGAGTGCACTTTACAGTTTTGTGCCATTTAATATAAAATGTGTTGATTTTGATACCCTGTAAATGATTGAAAGGAAACTTACTGATTTTTTCTTAATGAGAAAAAGAATAGATAATTAGATAAATAAATATATAAATATATAAAATAGTAACAGGCAACAATAATACTCAATGCAAATTTACTTAAGGAAATAAAGATTTATTTTTTCTTATTTTTTTATTTTTGAAGCATTAACATTATTTTCTATCCAATTAAATGCTATACATATTTTTTTAAAAGTACCTATTAGGCAAATAGTTGATTTAGACTGCCCCACAAAAATATATTCATAATAAAATATTCGAAATATATTTCAATAAAGATCAAAAACCACAATATAATAAATAACACACAATTCGTAGCTGTTAGTTTTGCATGAAAAATGACAATGACAAAAAAACAATATATACAAATATTTACATTTAACTCAATCATAAATTGTTGTATGCAAAGCAAAAAACGTAAAATTTTTGTTATTTTAGCAAAAAAAAAAATTTTTTTTTTTAATTTCGCTTAACGTTTAATTAATTTAAAACAACAATGTGATGAATTTTATTGAGTTGTCAAATTGTAATTGCATAATAAATACTGAAAAATAAACAATAATAATAGTTAAATTACACACATTATTATAAATTTGTTGGGCTATCTGCACTAAATACGTACATAATAAGATTACATATTTCAGTGAAGTAAAATAATAGTTGTTTTATTTATACGATTTAAATCTATTTATCAACTAAATACCAAACAATGCCGTCAATTGTTAGCCTAATGGAAAAATGTTTGCAAACACAATGCCAATTTTGACTATATAATGAAATATTCGAAATTTAGTTTGTGGTTGGCCCCTGTGGAACATGATTTGCTTTATTCCAACTCATTAACAATGCAGTGAAATGTGCATATTTAATGCAGTTGCTCAGCCAACAAAAACACAACCATTTTTGGCTCTTTAAACAAGTCGTGCGTGAACTTTGGCTCTAGCCATGCAAATCACACACGCACACACAAATGTACACACACACACGCTAAAATACGCACAACACAAAAAAACACACACATAAGCCACATATGCTCGGAACGAGAAAAAAAATGTTAAGCGGCTTAAAAAAAAAATTGTGTGTGTATTTTATAAAGATTCAAACACACGCATAGACACACACACACACACCCACACACACCCACACACACTGAACTGAAAGCAGCCGCAAATTTATTTGCCATTGCGGTTATATTGCTGTTTTTTCTCTTATTGTTGTTGTTGTTGTTGTTGCTGCTGCTGTCGAGTTGTTTTTTTAGGCGTACAGCAGCATTTTTCAAAAGTTACACCGCCCATTTTTCATGAAGTCGCCAAGACTTTTTTTGCCAGTATGTACATACGTCCCCCACCCCCATGCCCCCCCCCCCTTCCCACGACCGCGTAGCAGCTTGTAGACATTTTTGCAAAATATCCATTGACAATACAGCCACATGTGCTACACACACACACACACACACACAACAAAACAAACACACATAAATAGTGCTGGCCATACGCATTTATTAATTTTAATGCCTTTTCACGCAACTTTAAAAATGTGTACGGCTCTCAGTTTTTCATTTTCTTTTTTATTTTTATTGGTAGACAAATACATAAATATTTGGTCGGATGCTTTTGGCCGCAGCTCATATTTAATGCATTTTTAATCACACATAAAAGGCGCGGCCCATTCATCCCGGCCAGCTGACGCTGTGCATAAGCCCTAATAACATAATGTGAAAATACAAAAACCCCTCAACACAAACACAAACATAAAGAAAAACACACACATACACTCAACACACACACACACACACATACACAGCGCACATTTATGTGGAGCATGCAGGAAATTTATGCAGCTGGCGAAAAAAAGATGATGCTAAATTTTTTGGCAACTTTAAACAAAATTTACTGCGCTTTGATATTGGTCATGAAAAATGCTCATTTTGCGGCCCCTGTACCAAATTTATGCGACACAACAAAATTCGCAACAAAAAATCGAAAAAGGATAACCAGAAAACACTCTTTTTAGCTAAAAGTTTGCTGAATTTTAAACTTAATACCCTTGCAAAAAATATTAATTTTTATCACTTTCTTGGCAGTAAACTATAAAGTTCACGTCTCTCAATAACTTTGAGTTTTGTCTGTGATATCAATAACTTTATTCAAGAAATTCGTACTTAAACTTATTATGAAATAAATATCCTTTAAGGCATACTTAATATCGTCTTATTAAAGGTTTATTAACGTAATACTTAAAAGAAATAAGTTAAATGTATTTTTTAAAATAAGCAATTAGATTAAAGAAAATATAGTGAATGGTTTTATTGACTGAGCTTGTCATTATTTAAATAAAGATTCAAAATATAAACTATAAAGAAGACATTTAAATAAGTAAGATTAAATAAATAAATTATAAAGAAGACTTATAAATAAGTTACAAATCAGCCAACTTAATGATAATACCCTCTACAGGCGAAACGAAGCTCATACAATTTTTTTATTAAATCTAGAATTTGCGTGAATTTCAGAGTGTGTATATGGTTGTGTGTGTATGCGTGTGTGTGTTTGTGGTTAAAAGAAGCGCATAAATATTTTAGTACCCATGGCAAACTCGTACACATTTTATGCACAGCAACAGTCGCTGTGGGCCGCCCACTTTGGCCACGCCCAACACATTTTCATAATGCATTTGTCGGTTGTGTTTTATGGTAATCCCTATGCTGAAGGGCGCTTTAAAATGTTACTGGCAAACCTAATAAAAAGTAAATAAATTGCCTTTGCAGGTGTCAATTGAAGCAAATGCAATAAAGATTAATAAATTTTGCAATGTAATTTATTTACGAAAAGATTTGAACAATTTAAAAAGAGATAGCTAAAAAAAGTTGAATATTAAGTGATTTATTTATGGACTGATTATGTTTATTTTTACATTGAATATATATATATTTTTTTTTATTTGCAGCGAGGGCGAGAATGGCATTTGGGATCAGCTGGCTCGGATCTATACGAGAACGAATGCGACATCATATCAGGTGACCGGATTGACTCCCTTCACCGTTTATAGCTTTCGTGTGCTGGCCGTTAACAAGATGGGCATGAGTCCCCCCTCCAAGGAGTCCTACTATATTGTGACGCTGCGCGAAGGTGAGTTGAGCAACAAAATGTTCCTGTTTATTTGCGCCAATAGTTCTACACTTTATGTTAGGCTGAACGCTGACAGTGACAGTGACTCATAGAAATTAACAGACAGCTGACATTACACTTTTTACAATCGCATTAATTTTTCATTCGAATTTTATGCCCATCCGTCACAACGTGACGCACCTTTCCCATTTTTAGCCCATTTTTAGTGCCGCTCATGAAAAGTTGTGACTGCCATAAATGTGCCAAACATGCCTTTTAAGCCTTATATGCATTTAATTATTTTAACGCTTAAATTCTTGTCTGTATTGCTCTGATAAAAACATAGATGGTTTTCTACGTAAACGTTTTCAAAGTTTGTTAATATCAAGAGTAGGCCATAGATATAAAAGCCTTAATATACAACTGTTTTCGATTAAAATTTAAAATAGCCAAAAAAAAAAAAAGTAATGCAATCAAAAATTTTAGACTTTGTAATAGACAATTATTTTTTAGACCAACAACTTGAATGAAGATGTTAACAAAGTTTTTAAAAGAGACAAAATTTGACTAATAAAGTAGTAAATTTTTGGTTTAAACATTTTACATGAATTTCAATAAAAAAAAAGGTTCTTGTTTTGGTAAATCCCAAATCTATATGGAAAAATATTATTAATAATTCAATAAATAACAATAAACAATAATTTGGTTTAAGCATTTTACATGAATTTCAATAAAAAAAGAAGATTCTTGTTTTAGTAAATCCTAAACCTATAGGAAAAATATTATTAATAATTCAATAAATAATAATAAATAATAATTTGGTTTAAACATTTTACATGAATTACAATCAAAAAAAAAAAAATATTCTTGTTTTAGTAAATCCTAAAGCTATATGGAAAAATATTATTAATAATTCAATTAGTAAACCAGAGAAAAGTTGATATTTTGTAACTCAATTTAAAACTTAATTAGAAAATAGGCCAGTTGAGGTTAGTTTAGATAATTGTTTGTCTTGCCAAATAGATCAATTTAGCCGGAATATTTTTTGCCCAGGCTGGAAGCAGAAGGATATTTAATCAATAAAATTGTCAATTTTGATTGTTCCTAGATTCACAGATAAAGTTCAGCTAGTGTTAAGAAAAGTGTTAGAAGAGCGATAACCACTGTTAAAAAGACAGATTTCTCTAAGTGTACTGCAAAAGTAACAAACATAGTAAAAAACAATAAACTATTTAAGTAAGTAATAGCCATGGACAGGAATAGATTTATAATACTTACCGGTCTCTTGACAGAAAGTTGTGGCCAAAAGCGAACTCTATCGATTTTGTGGTTAAGAGTTTAAACCACAGTTGCGGCAAATGTTAACCATAATCAAAGTCAATTTAAGCAAGAAACTAAATAATAGACTTGGAACTGATATTGTAGGAACAGTCATAGTCCATTTTGTGATATCATAGCAGATTGTTTCTACCAATATAAATATGTAAAATTCTAGGAAAATATGTTAACAACCCGAAAAGACATGGAAACCATAGAACAAGTTATTTCCTTCAATAATTGGGGTTGATTGAAGAGCTAAGAAATATGTTTGTTAGCCTGGCAAAACCAATAAGCCCGCAAAGATTTAAGCATTCGTTTAATTAATTAATTTGATGGAAGAGCTATAAGCTCAGCAAAGGGCTAATGGATCTAACAGGTCGCTGTGCAAAAGACAACCCCTAAAATTAATAATAATAATAATAATATGCCGCAAATAGACATAAATTGATATGTAAACAAATGAATTCCATTTATGTTGCAATTGCATAGAGATGGCAACTGTGTGTATTTGCCTATCTGTATGGGTGTGTGTGGCACCTGCTGCTAGCAGCGGCTGCTCTGCGCTGATGATTAATTGTTGCCTATTTTTGGGCATGAGCAAACCCCAAAAAGTCAGCGAACATCTCGCATAGGCCTAAAAGTGCGCCTCACACATTAATCACAGCTATAAGTTGTCAACCTTTAAACCCTAGCCCCCCTCCCCTCTGCACCACTCTTTCACCTCTGAGTGTGTGTGTGTGTGTGTGTGTTAGCCATATATCCAAACGGCGACAGCGACAAGCTATTAGCAACACATTTGTCTTACGACTCCTGGACTCGAAAGGCAACTTCGATGTGGGGTGAGAAATACCATTTATGCCGCACATTATTGGAATGCGACCCAAGCTGCTGGTGTTGCAACACATGCGGTTGCAAATTAGTCAATAGTCTGCGGCTTTGTAGCTCATTAAGAGACCAATGTCTTTGCACATTGCTCTGCGGCTCTTGCCAATTTGTGTAAATTAGTTGAAGCATTCAATTTTGCCGGCTGTTCCAAAGTGACAAAGTCTAAGACAAAAATGAAAATATCTTATAATTTATTTATGTGCAGCATGCCCAGAGTTGTCAACTGACAAAACTGCCAGAACAACTTGAGCAGCTCACCTGCCCATCAGTGGGATATCAGGACGCCAGGACGCCAGGACATCAGGACATCAGCATGGCTGAAACGCACGCACCATTTAACTTGATGGGACGGAGCAGCCCACCGGGAAACACACACACAAAAGTCTCCTGGGCGAAGGCTTAGACTCTGGGGAGATTGTTAGTCTGGTGTGGAGGGGGTGTGGGGCACTTGCAACTTATGTTGCGTGACAGTGACAACTTGACAATGCCACAGACAACGTTTTTACTTAAGGCAATGGCAAAAAGGGCGCAAAACGTGAACGCAACTTCAACTTTTGTGGTGTGCGGCATTTTTAATTTCCAATTTTTGAGTTTCCGCCAAGTTTTTTGTCAGTCCACAAAAGTTTTTTTGGCTAAACTCATGCTCATGATTTTTGATTTGGATTATGGTTGTGCTCACTTTTACCACATTCTTGATATTGCAGCGCCAACGGGCAAACCGATACCAACGACGGCACATAACACGTCCTCCACCTCGGTGTACATCTCATGGAAGCCACCGGCTCCGGACACCATTCTGGGTGAATTTCTCGGCTATCGCATTACATATCGTCCACGCGATCGCAACCCGAACGACACCAAGGAAATCTATATACGCGATAATACCGTGGAGGTAAGTTCACAGACAACCCCCCCCCCCCCCCACACACACACCCACCATTTTTCCCATTTGAACATAATTGAATTTCCAGCATTTCTGACACTTTTGCATATTGAAAATGCCAGCAAGTGGCGCCGCAAAACGTGCAACATTGCCACATTGATTTCTATTTCGGTCGTTCGTGTCTGTCCCTCCGTCTGCAATACTTACAATAGCTTTACGGTTTTTTTTCTATTCAATTGCCCCTCAACCATTTATGCCCTTTGCCCGTGGTCATTATAAAATTGTTGTGAATCGTGCATTTTATATAAATTGTTTTTCAATCGAAATATCTTGATCAAATCACAACATATTCGAATTTAAATTTCTTTTTCGTTTACTAAGTTATTCGGTGAAACTTTCTAGTGCCGAATATTGAATTGATTTGTATGCTATTTTGTTTTAAGTGAGACTAATTTATAAGTAAAATTATAATTTAAAATTAAATTAAAAATGAACAATAAAGTTTGAAATTAAATACTATAAAATCAAGTAATAATATGAACAACAAACAACATAAGGAATATAATTTATAAGAGGGAAACCTACAAGAAAAAAGAAGAATAATAATAAATATTGTTAATTAACTCCAGCTAAATAATTGTAATGAAAGGGTATCCAATTGTTGGCTTACCAAAAATGCATTATTTTCTCTTGTTTTACGTGTTGTCATTCGATGGTTGTGCGGCGCTTCGCGTTGTATTAAAAAGTAATTTACACCTGCCGACAGAGGTGTTTTTCTCACAGACACGCCCCAAGTCAGAAGCCCCAAGCTTAAGGCTGACCCCATGCTACACATGCGGTAAACAAAGGAGAGGGTTGGGGTGGTTGCCAACGGGGGCTCATTTACCGTTAGCGTATCTTGTACTGGTCGCTATCACAAGCAATTTGTTAACGATTAGTTGAGAGCAAGGCCAACATTTTGGACAGTGTCTGTGCGCGTCCCGCAGGTGTGTGTGTGTGAGTGTAGTGTGTGTGTGTGTGTGAGTGTAGTATGTGGCATTTCTATCACACCACACGCGAGGGCACTAATGAAGTGAGGGAATGTTAAACATTAATACATGCGGGTTGTTGCCACATGTGGCACGTGCTGTGCCGCTCACATGCCACTTGGGAATATTACCTTTATTTCAACCGCAAACTAAAAGCATTGTCTAAATTTTGGGGGCTCTAGGAATTCCAAAATTTATGAAACTACTTTTATGCGGTACGCAAAGTGCGAAAGGTATCCAAATGAAATCACAACAACTTGGATAAATTTTCACGTTTCGCCCTGCGGGAATCGCAAGGAGAATTAGCAAAGAGAAAAGTCGGGTAAACGGAAAGATTCCACCATGTTTAATGAATTGATTTTTCAATTTACGAGCGTTTTTTATGGCCTGCATCCTTGGGAAATAGGCATAAAAAGAAGGCACATAAAAGATGCCCAACTGTTTGTAAGGGAACATTAAGGGAATTCCTTAGATTTAGCAATTTACTTGAAAATATGTTAAATTTATTTCTTTGTTTCTACATCAATTGCCAAATGTTTGCTTTAATCCAAACAATTTTACACACATCCAACGAAAGTGGAAAATACAAATTTTATGTTATCTTTGGATTTTTAGTTCACTGAAGTATTTTTATTATAGATTAAAGTTTTGCCTAATTTCCGCCGCAAGTATTTGGCTTACAAATAAAATGTTCAGTGAAAATTTGATAGTTCCCCGCTTGGCATTTAAGGCAATAATATGCAATGCATGGAATGCATATTTGAATATTCGCTAAATTCAATGTATATTTAGGGATGTGAGGGGGGTTTGTGGGGGGCTTAAAATATGCACAAATTATTAGCGATAATGCTCACGTACAACACTCGACGCGACGTAGTTGCCTAAATTCACACACAAAAAAAAAAAAGAAAAAAAAACCAAAACCATAGGCAAAGGGGTTTGTGGGGGGGCAGCGGGTGGGATGTGCAGTTCCGCTGATAGGGACATGGCACGCTTTTGTGCTTGAGTGCATATTTTGCAGTTATCTTGACGCCGGACCCGGACCCGGACCCGGGTCCCGTACCCGGACGGGGACCTGCTAAAACCATACTCGAGCTGCAGCTGAAGCTGAGCGCTTTTTTTTCTATTTTTTTCTATATATTTTCTGTTTCTTTTTTACATGTCAGTTGTGAAATGTTGAAATATTATCCTTGCAGGCACAGAAACGTGCGACTTCATTTTTTCGAGTGTGTGCGTGTGTTTTTCGTGTGTGTGTGTGTGTGTGTGCGTCAGTGTAAATCCTGCTGTAATCGAGGGCATGGCTTTATGCTGCCTTTCTATTCCCATATCACTGGCATAAGCTGTCAAACCACTGCACCCCACCCCCCCGCTCCCTCCTCCACCCATTCCCATGGCCCCGTACCCAAGCAGCAGCAGCAGCAGCTCGACCTCGGGCTACATTGAGCTGTCACGTGTGAAAACGCCTCGAGTCCTCGGCAGAACCCATACCCCAAAAAAAAAATGTTAAAATTTGCCAATTTTCTAATTAAAATTTCTGCGCTGCAAAGCATAAATTTTGCTCGTTTAACGCCGTGTGAATTTCACACAAAAGCCACCAAGTGAAAACTAAACCGTATAAACTTTGTGCCTGATACCAGTTTTTTTTTTTTTTACCTCCTTTATTACTTTTTTTTTTGCAGCTCAAAGCATATATCTATATGTGTGTGTGTGTATATTGAGATGTGTGGTATGTGGCAAGCTACAAATTTGCAGCAACATAGTTATCCATGTTGATGTTGTTCACCCGTTGTTGTTAATTGTTGTTTGAGTTTCGGTTTACACCTTTCTGACTGGCTGCTAGGATACCAAAAAGTATCAGGACGAAACTTTTAATGATGCGCCCAGTGTTAGGCGAGGCACTAATTACCAGCTTTGCGTCACAGCTACGATCAAATCTATCCTAGTAATTTATCATGCTTTTAGCATAGCACATAGCATAGCACACACAGGCACACACACGCACACGCACACAGAAACACACACACACACATATGTGCTCAAACTCAGTGTTATCAATTACATTATATCAATTAATAGACCCAGTTCTTTTTGGCAACATGAGTGCTGCTAACACTTGTAAATTTTGTGAACCATGTACTACTTAAGGCCACTCTCGAGTAGCGACTACATAAAATAAAATAATAGCGCACAACAAAAACAAACAAAAACCTAGCATATTTATACATATATACAAAAAGAGTAAGACTTTTGTAGACCATAGAACGCAACCAAAAGATACCTTTTAGACAAGTCCTTGCCTAGCAAAAATCTCACAGATAGAAAAGAAATAATGGTCATTATTAGTGCAAACAGATATCGAAACAACAACTGAGGACCTTAATATAAATTATCAGATCTGAATTTTCTGCCTTTTGCTTAACAACTTTTAAGTCTCATATTAATTATGTATGGAAATAATATTCAGATTGGTTAAGAAACTCTAACTTTAACTTCTACAGATTTTTAGATTGCTTATGACACTTGAACTTCTAACTAATTTTTCAAAAATTAGCCATAATGTCTAATTCATATTAAAAAATAATTTACTAGTTGTATCTCATCTTGAACTTCTAACTAAATTTTAAAAAATTAGCAATAATATCTTATTTATATTTAATAATAATTTATTAGTTGTATCTCATCTCTGAGATAAGTCTTTATCAATTTAGCCCGTGCTTTTGTTCATAATGTTTTTTTTTTAAATAGTATATTTTTTATATTATGAATATTATTTAGTTAGTTAGTTACTTTAGTTATATGTGTTTTTTTTATATAATATGTAGCTCTAATAATTAGCTTGATAGCTCTGAACCAAGTCGATAGTTGACTCTGATCAAAATTATGTCATGTTTCTGATATAACATTAATATATATAAAATACAATTATATCATATTTTATTATCTATAGCTATCTATCTATCTATCTATCTATTTATAGCTCGCTTATCATCTTGTATATCAATTATTGATTCTGATTATAATAATAAATATAACTTTTTAAAATAAATAATGACTAGTTATATTATATTATCTCTAACTCTTATAAAATCTTTATTCCATTTGTATCTGCTCTGCTTTCGCTTTTCATCAGGATTATATACATATGTATACCGCATTTGGTGGGATGTGCTTCCTTCTGCCACTTACTAGGCACTACTTCATGCTACCCTCTTTGCCCAATTTTAATGGGTCGAGGGTAAAATAAAATAAATTTCCTACATACATACATATATACATATAAATATATATGTATATATATATGTATGAAAGTTTGTTGGTTGTTAAATCAAAGCGTTCGCTGGCCAAGTCTGGCTGCGAGTAGCCACTTAAGCTTTTGGCGTGGCAGTCAATCCGTTTCTAAGCACATACTCTCACTCTCTCTTCCACCCTTCCTCTCCCCCTCTCTCTCCCTCTGTCTCTCTTATTCTCTAACTCTTAACCGCTTTGCGGTCCAACAGAGGCAGCAACAACAAGCGGCAAGCGCTCTAATGTATGCAACATAAATTGTGTTTGTTGTAGCAGGCAGCCATTTTGGGCTTAACCACAACTTGTTGTATGCATGTGTGTGTGTGTATGTCTCTCTCTCTCTGCGTGTGTGAGCTGCTTAAAGCCAGCGGCTTGTTTTATGGTTTCGCACTGCTTTTGACCTTACGTAAAATTTTAATAAGCCCCACCCGTTTCACATAAGTAGTTTTTGTCGGGCTTCAAGCGCATCCTTCACAGATTGCTCTCAACGCCCATGTATTGTGCAAACACACACATATATATAAATATATATATATATATAATTAAGATGGCTGGGCATGGGCAACTCAATTTCAATTCTCTTTTTTTTATTTGCAACGCTTTTTTACAAGCAGCAAATACAATTTTTCCGTGCATACATATTTGCCAAACGATGCACAAAAGTGTGCAATGCGCAATTTCCGCTTGGAGCAGCCTGATGCTGCAACTGCAACTGGCATAATGCAACTGCCGGCAGCAGGCGAATTCATAAGGAGATGCCAGAAAGGCAGACGAAGGCAAAAAATAAAAAAATAAAAAATAAATTAAAATTAAACCTCTGCACGCTGTTCATTTTAATAGCCACGCATATTAAGTGGAAGCTTTTAATAATGTTTTGCGTTTTCATTTCACGTTTCCTTTTGCAGAGTCACGAGATACAAAACCTGCAAACGTACACCCAGTACAAGGTCACCGTGCAGGTCTTCAATCCGGAGGGTCTCGGCCCGGAGACAACCATTTTGGTGATGACCGATGAAGGAGGTGAGTTTACCACTTATTTTCAGCAGTTAAATTTGGTTTTTAAAAATGTGCTGTTGTCATCAAAATATGATTTGAATCACTGGCAACATTTACAATTGAAGCACAAATTGAATCTTAGACAATTTTTAAATAGATTGTTTTAGTGCTGCGTTTTATTTAAAAACTTAACGGTTTGATAAAAAAAATCTTGAAGCATTTTTAGATAAATCTGTCATATTGAAAAGAAAAAAATTTGGAGTAAAACTTTGACAAATTTCATGGCTGCATATTTAATTTAGTCTTGCATTGTGTCAGAGAAAATAAAAATAAATAAAATAATTTTTTATTCAATATCGTTAAACAAGCCAAAATTATATTAATTGCTTTAAGAACATGTTCTACAGCTCGCACTTCATTTATGAACAGCTTTAGGCGATGTAGAGATATGAAATGCTTTGAACACACACAAATTCCATGCCACACACACACACACACACAGATTGGGATTCAAACAATGTGTACGTGAATATTGCCACAAGTGGAATGCACAAAATATGAAATGTGAGCACTTTCGTAGACGTCAAAAGCGGATTGAACAAGTCTGTTGGAATTCGATATTTGATTTATATGCATTGCAAACGCTTTGCAAGTTTTACTTTTTAGTCGGTTTTTAGTCGGTTTTTTTGTTCGGCTTTTTTTTGCAAAACTATTTTGCGCATTTGCAAAATGCGACTGCTTATTGAAATGCCAACTGACCAGAAAGTGACCAAAACTATACAACACAATACACATTCAGCTTATGTGGCATCCAATGGTTGCACAACAACAACAAGTGACACAATCAACAGAAAATCTCCTTTGTGTGCAGTTTTCAAATGCACTGCTGAAAAACACTTTCTTTGGTTCATATAATTTCTGTATTTATTAGTGTTTTCAGAGTAACCCAATTTAGAAGTGTTAATATTAATTAAGCTGTATGCATTTTATTCTAACATTATTTAAAATATATTTTAAACATTGAAAAGAGTATTTTGCAGTGCCAAAAATTTAATAATCTTTTGCCCACATCTACCCTTTTTCATTCTCTCTCTCTCTCTGTCTCTCTTTTTTACTCTGTCTCTATCTGCGTTTTTATCCTTCCCGAATATTTCAGTTTGAATGGAGAAAAGAGCTGAGGCTTTGACTCGGTCGACCGCAAAATGCCAGTGACATGCACTGAAGCAAACAAATAAAAGTTGAGTTTGGACCAAACCGAGTCCAAAATATGCTACAATTTCTCATATTTCTTTCAGCAGCTGCAGCAGCAGCTGTCTGTGTGTGTGTGTGTGTGTTTCTGTGTGTTTGTGTGCGATCAGAATCGAATATAAATAAAAATTGCTTACTTTAACTTTTGCCATATGCTGCGTACTCAGCACACAACAAATCAAGACAAAACCCGTTCAGGCATATCTATGATACGAATCCACACCATCTCCATTTTTGCTATGCCATCCGCTTATATCCTTATTTCGGTCCCAATTCCATTTCCACGTACAGTTTTTACTTTGCTCGAAAGGGATTTTGTTTTGTTGGCGCGGTCTAACGTGGATTTCCGTTGCCGTTTCAGTCTGTGGCTCAGACGCCGCCATTAACGGAAGTCCTGCGTCCTGCAGACGCCGGCCAGTGGTTGGAGGCGGAAAACAAATAATAATAGCCAGTGTAAAATATCTTGAATGCACTCACAAAGATTTTTCTGGATTTCTAAATAAATTTTAGAAACACATTCTAGAATTAAAATCTATCTGACTGCTTATAAAAATCAGTTAAGATATTACTTTTGGTAACATTTTTTTTTCTTTTTTTTTTTGTAACATAAAATTGACTACATGTTTTTTAATGATATTTAATACAGAAAATAAATTAGTTTATTATTTCTTTGGATTTTTTATATTTATATTTTTCTAATCCCCACACTTATTAAATAATAAATTTTAGACACAACTTCTAGATTTAAAATCTATCTGTTTGTTTATAAAAATCAGTTAAGATATTACTTTTGGTAAAATTAATTTTTTTTTTCTGTAACATAAAATTTACCAAATATTTTTTAATGCAGGAAATAAATCAGTCTACTATTTCTTAGGTGTTTTTTTATATTTATATTTTTCAAATCCTTAAACTTATTAAATAATAATATAATTTACATAATTAAATTACGCTCCTTTGAAGATTATACTCAATCAGATTAAATAACTTTTATGCACAATACTTAAAAGTGTATTTAAATCTCGGCCCCAACACATTTGCCATTTTTTGTATTTCTTATTCAGTTAGGTTACTTTGCCGTGCTTTCAATTCGAAAAGTTGACGATAAGCTGTTTACTCTGGCAACTCTCGGAGAATTCTGAGAACTCGCAACTCTTTGAATTCAAAGTCTTAAGGAAAGTTGAATGCTTAACGCATAATTAGCATAAGATTCGGTGGCAAATCCGCGCCAGAATCACCTGAGGTTGCCACTTCTCCACCACCCTCCCACACCGAAAATGACTGCTTAAGTATTGTATAATGAGAATATTTTCTCATAAAAAATGCAACTTTTAATACACATTGCCAAGAAATAAGTAAACATGTGCGAAATTTTTTTTTTTTTTTTTGGGGTGCAAAATATGAAAAAGCGAATAAGAAATCAGAGAATTATTTGAATGCCAGACCAGGTTAGGTTAGATGATATATATACTGGCTTACTTAACTCTGGCAGCAGATTTGTTTGCTTTTGGCAAAAGGCTCTTTTCGGCACATTTTCATTTTCATAAGCGCCTTTGACTTGGGCTTCTTCCTGCAGCAAAAGTTCGCCGCTGCTGCAGAAATGTTCGCAGCTGGCATAATTTTGTAATTTCATTTCATTTTACATCTTTTTTTCTACTTCTTGTTTTATTTCATTTTTTTTTTTAGCATTTATTCAACGTTGTGTTCTTTATTTTGTGGCTGCCAGGTGCAGACAGGCAAGGCTTTCATGGGATTTGCAGCGGCTTAGTCGACAAGTTTAAACAGCTGTGCAGGATGCGGCATCGGTATGTGAATAAGAATGTGAACATTGAAGGATGTGGAATGTGCAAATGTGGATGCCTCTTGCCTTGATGAGCTTGGCAACATGTTGGCAATGCCTTTGACATACTTGATTAATTAGCAGTTAGACGACTCACACAGACACACACCCATACACACACAAAACTCCAATCATATTTCATGAATTTCATTTTCAAAATCTGCCTACACCAGAAATCTAGTGCCAGACTCTATGTCTGCCCTCTGCCTGATTTCATGCATGCATGTGTATCTGTGTGTGTGTGTTTGTGTGTTCAGCATGCCACAAGACGCCCCCCCGCCTAGCCGCATGTGGTGAACATTATGAAGCCTTGCAGTGCAGCTTAGCAAAAGGTGGCAAACAGTGAACAGCCCAGCAATAAACATGCTCGCCGTGTCCCTGACTGCGACTCGACCATGTAAAAAAAACCTGTTAACTATCCCGTCGAGTAGTGAAGCAAAAAAAAGAAAATACAAATACAAATAAAAATAAAAATGAAAACAAAACAACTTGGAAACATCGCATATTTTATACCCTTGCCGAAAAAAAAAAATAACTTTGACAAACTTGATTTTAAATATAAAGTTGTTGATTTCAAAGCTAAGTTTTTAAGTTATTTTATTTGAGAATCTTTTAGATAATTTTAAATGTGATTAAAATAAGCATTTCGCGTTTGTTTAGCTTGACTTTTAATTAATTTAAATAAAACTTGGCAACTTTTTGTGCATTCTTTCTTTGATCTTCTGAAGTGTTTTGTACTAAATAAAATAAATAAAGTACTCAAGATATATCTGCTTAAAAAAGCTCTTGTTCAGCACACAAGAAAACATACAAAATTCAATGTGTAAAACAGCAGCTCTTAGCCAAGGAATAATACTTTCTGCAAGAACAGACACAAAACAAAAAAAAAAAGGACACGCGGCAGGAGCAATTGCAAAGCAATTCCAAAGGCTTCACATGTTTTGCTTTTATTCGATATTCGTTTGTTCTGTTGTTATTGTTATTTTTGTTATTGTTATTGTTGTTATTGTTGTTGTTGTTGTTGTTGCTGCTGCCGTCTGTTAAATCCTGCGCCCTGCACTTTGACTCAAACTGAACTCGGCAGGGCGGCTCTGTCTCTTTGATTAAAATGTTGTCACTTGCCTTTTACGGTTGCTGTCGCTTTTTAACTCTTGACATTGACCCGGCTACGACTACGGCTGGTAACTACGTCTCCGGTTCCGGCTGGAGCACAGTATTGGGCTCCTCGGATTGACTTGCACTTTAGATTTTCATTTGGGCCTTTGTGGCAGTAACAGCCTCGGCCTGGACTTGGAGATTGCAATTGACTGTGTGTGTGTGAATGTGTGTGTTTGCCACTCCCCAAAACGCTTACCCCTCAGCAAGAAATAATAGCCGTTGCCTTGTGTGCCTTGAGCCATGATAACTTTGTTTCATTTTCATTTTCATTTCACTTGCGTAGTTTTACTCTTGGCCCCGTCTTACATTGTGGAACTTGATGGCTTTGTCAGCATTGTTGCCGTTTGTTGTTACTGTTTTTGTGCTGTTGCCAAAGTCACAACTTTTGACTTTAACGCGTCATGTTTCAAGCAAAAGACAGTTATACATTTTCAGTATCAGACATGACCCAAGGATTCGGATTCTTGCCACTGTCTTTATCTGCTGGGTCACACTGTCAGAGGCCAGACTTGGCCAAGTCTATGGAGTGTCAGGTGTTAGTCAAACAACATTTACCAACTGACCCAACAAATTCTTGACATTTGTTGTGTTTGTTCTCTGTCAGTTACTTTCATTTTGCCAGCTTTCAGTTTTCGTATTTAGATAAGCTGACAAATGTAAAATGAGTCCTTATTGACACAAGATTTTTATCTACAGTTCAAAGAACTCTATTAATGCTGATTAAAATTCTATTGAATTTGAGTGTACCCCTGAAAATGTCTAGCCTCATTCATAAATGTATCTGTAAATAATCATATCATAATCAATTTTACACATTATGTTAACAAAATAAGAGTCCCACGCTCAGCTACTAACTTGATTCACTTGCCAAATCAGGGCAGCCAATTCAAATGGTTCATTAGATGCCTTGTTCAGCACTCAAGATTCAGGAGTCGAGTGAAAAGTGAAAAGTGAATTTTCAGCGAGTCATTTATCAGTGGCTGCTTGTCAACGCCAAATGAGGCGTGGCCCACACAAAATTAATAGACACATTGCAGCATGAAGGAAAATGAAAATTGCAGCGGAAAATTGAAAATGGAAAATGGAAAATGAACGCATGCAGCAGCTGCTTTAGTTTGATGAGAAAGAAAAAAAGAAAAAAGCAAAGAAAATAAAGAAACTTATCAAATTGGCGTTGGCCACTCAAACTAAATGAGCAGCAAAGTAAATGGAAAACCGAAAACGAGAAACGTGAAAATGGAAAATAGAAAATGGAAAATGGCAAATCCATTTGCACTGTGTGGACTGCCAAAAAACGTCACCTGGCCCACTCGCTACTACTACTACCAGTACTATTTCTGGCTCGAAACTAAACTGAGATCAGATGAATTGAGTTGAGTTAAGTTTCGCGGTTTGATGGCAGTCATCTGCTGTGTTTGCCTGAGGAGCAGCCAAGTCCTCAAACTGGTCGTATAAAACTTGGAGCAACAAAATTAATTACCTTTGGCTACTTTCAACCAGTTGCGACTTAAGGGAAGGGGGGCGGTGCCGGCTGCGTCCGCTGTTTGCATGCCCGGCCAAAAAGGTGGCTCAACATCCGCCAACTGCTCTTAAAGCGCAAGCCGCAAAACTGTGCACGAGCAAAAAAGGGGGGAAAAAAAGCAGCAAAAGCAGCGAACAAGTTTTACCAGTGAAATACTGCGGGCGGCTAGCGGAAGTGACAAAAGCAACAACAGCAACAACAAAAACAACAAGTTTAAAGCAGCTGCACAACAATAACAACAACAACAGCAACAAAATGGCGACAACAAGCAGCAGCAGCAACGCGAGCTGATATAAAAAAGATGGCTGCAGAAGACGAAAGCGGATGAGATACAACGGGCAAAGTATGTTTTAATAAAAGCGGAAATGAAACAGCGTTACCGTTATTTCCTGTTTGCGCACAGTTTTGTTTGAAGCTGCCTCCAGAGATGCCTAACGCTAAAGAACTCTCCTTGTAGGAACTTCTTCCTTTTACTCTGACCTGCTGCATTTCGTTTGCCAAACCCAAAATGATAAACCGCAAACCACTTAAAAAACTTGCACCAGCTACTCTGCCACAAAGCAAAAAATATATAAAAAAAAAAAAAAAAAGAAGAAAAAAACAAAATTGAAACCGGAAGATGAAGTAAAAGAAACGAGTGCGGCAAAAACTTCTTGTAAATAGACGAAATTAATGAGCGGCAACGAAAATTACATCGTGCCTCCGGGTAGAACCTCAGGTATAACCGAGGCAAAAGAGCGGAGGAGAGAGAGAGGGAAAGAGAGATAGAGATTGGATGTTGCAGCAATTGGTTGCAGCAGCTACAGATTCATGACTCTGGTGTATTGATTTCGTCTGTTGCCTAATTGAATTTTGTAGCACTTGAAGGCAAATGTGCCCCAATTGGAACTCACCTCAGTTAAGCCAGCTGCTTATGCATTTCATGCAGCATCTGAATGCAACACAAGTCGAACAAATATATAATCAAATGTCAATTAGAAATTTGCAAGATATTCAAATATTAGTTACTTGTTAAATACGTAGAAATTGTTACTGCTCATATTTCATGGCTAAAATCTAAGTTAAGGCATAAGCCGAGTCAAGCATAAATATGATATAGTTGGATAAGTTGGAAACGCTTTGAAGGATACGTCTCCGACTGCATAAGGATTGTATATCCTTTAAAACTAGCAGCTAGATCTCATTGATTTATCTTGAAGCTGTCATAGAAAATATCTGTCGCAAAAATGAATTCTTAAAAGGAATCTTTTTTTTTTTGAACAACCTTTCAAACCCAAACTAATTCAGTTGGCTTTTTCATTATATTTATTCTATATCTGATAGCTGTCATAGAAACAATATGTCAATTTTTCGTTGCCCTTCTTGTGTCAAAATATTTTTACTTACCATCTTAACCAACATCTTAGCCAAACACTTAGCAGTACATGTTATTATACACGTCACTTTGACACAGGTCTGCTAAGATGTCTTCTTAGAAATTCTGTCTGGTTATTAATAAATTTGTGGGAAGAAAGAAATATATATACAATTTTATTTGCTTTTGTTGATGCTGACTCATCCATCATTTTAAAACCCAAATTTCATTTTATGATTAGCATCCATTTTAACTTATTTGCCTTAATTCTGCTCATTTTAAATGATATTATAAGTCAGTAAATTACGTTTTTAAAAATTATAAACTTGTCTGTGGAAAGATAAAAATAAAAACGTCAGTAAAATTAATAGCAACTTGGCTTGTAACTAATTTGATCAGCATTTTTAATTTTTGTAAGAAAACTAACTTTACAGAAAAATGTGAAGCCATTTGGACAATTTATTAACAAAAAATCAGTTGAGTTTTCAAGCAATTATAATAAAGCTATCAAAAAAAAAAACCAAAGCAAGCAAAAACTTTTCCATCTTCCTGTCTCTAATTGTAAGAGCAAAACTAAAAATGTTCCTTTCAGCCACATTTGAATAATAAATTACGGCCTCAAAAGTCTGCATATTAAAAGCTTGTTAACATAACGTCGATGTAATCAAAAAAAAACAAACCAAAAAAAAAATAAAAAAATTGGGAACCCAATCTGAATGAAGTAATCTTTATATATATGAGAATTGGCTTTGAAAATAGCATGTATGTATTTGCATTTCCAATTCGAGCGAGCCTTGCCCCAAAATGCCGCATCTGCCATAATATTTGCCACACACAGACAACTGTGCAGCGAACCGCAATTCAGCTAACGTTGTTGTTGTTGTTGTTGGTGTTTTGGTTGTTGTTGTTGGAAATAGCAAGAGCCAAAGAGTCAACTAATAAAACATTTGAAAGCAATCACAAGTTTTGCGCTGCAGTTCGATGGCTGTCATTGCATGTCTGCAGCCGCTTGACATGCAATTCCATTGCTGAAAATAAAGAAACTCTACGAACTGAAACCGAAACTGAAACTGAAACTGCAAATACGAAATGCAAAAGTAAAGTTATTCACCCATCGAAGCCACACCACGCCCATACCCAAACCAGCCCATCACAGCCAACACCACGAGCAGCGACCGCAAAAGCCAAAAAAAACGAAAATAAATATAAAAAAAAACCAAAAAAAAAAAAATGAAAATAAACGCGTCGCATGCCAAGAATGAAAATGAAATGAAATGTTGCAAAAGATGTTGAAAATAGCGTTGACAAATAATTTCATATCATGTCTGCGCATTTTGGCAGTGCGCCTGGCATTTGCCTTTGCTTAGATTTCCTTCGATTTCCTTTTTACCAGGATCAGTTTCATTTGATTTAGTTCCCACCTTCTGTATGTATGTGTGTGTGTTTGTGTCTGTGTGTGTGTGTGTTGTGGCAGGCAGCTCATCCACCTGTCTGACGCTCACAATGACTTCCATTGAACTTTTTTGACAAATGTTCCCCGGGCTTACGACACACGCTCAATCACTTTATCGGAGACGGATTTTAAAGTCTTTGACTTGTCTTTTGACTTTTCTGAGTTTCCCAGCAAAAAGAACAAGCACGAATGTTATAAACGGGTGTGCTCAACTATGTGTTACTCTATAGCATGCACAAATATATTCGTATAAAAATTGAATTAAAGAATATTCAATGTAGAAAAGTATCAAAAATATATTTAAAATTTTAAATAAATATTTATTATTTCCTTTATTTTTTATATATTAAATTCGCAGTAAATAAAATTCATAATTGATAAAAGAGGTTTTTAAAAATATATATCTTAAATTAAATTAGGCACATTATAAAATTCAAATTAACGAAAAAAAGTTAAAAAAAAAAATTATATAAACTTAAAAGTAAATAATTTAATTTAAATTTCAAATAAAATAATAAAAGAAATAATTTAGTAAGTATAATATAAAACCGAAGCATAGAACCCACATTGAGAAATAAACTTTGGGAAATTATTTAATCTATTCGTCCTATAAAGAATATATACATACATTAAAAAAAGTGAACTCGTTTGATAAGGATAATATATGCATACCTTATAAAAAGAGACCTACTTAGCCCAAAAATAAATAAGAGGTAGCAAAGAGTAAAGTTCATAGTGAAAAGGATTGGAGGAGTTTTTTGGGCAGCATCAAACACACTTGGCAAATCTTTTGAGGCCAGCTCGTCTAGCTTACATATGTTTATATGTATGTGTGTGTGTGTGAGTGAGTTTCCTTTCGTGCGTATCTTATTGTGTGTGTGTGTGTTTGTCGTGTGTTGAGCCTGAGGGTTTTTTTTTTTACATTTTGCCCTTTTATTTTTTTGGCTTGGCAAAAGTGCAGAAAATTTGTGCAAGTTACGTGCTTGATTACATTTTTTCAAAGTTTTTTACGTGGCATTCGCTTTGCAGGGAGCAGGGACACACATTGATGGGTTTGGGAAGCACCACAAGTACTTACGATAAGGTTAAAGGTTGTCTCCTCTATCTAACTGTGTGTGTGTGTGTGTAAAGACTGTGATATGCCTGCTGGCGTATTCTGGTTGTACCTCAGATTGTATTCTGTTCTGTTGGCTCTTTGTAGAGTCTATGTATATTTGATATACAAAGGAGTTCACACATGTGTGTGGGTGTGCGTGTGTGTGTGTGTGTGTGTGTGTGTACGTATGTCCGGCGATTAACATAATTGAACAAACACCTGTCCGGCCGCAGCAGCAAAAGCTTTTAACAAATTGTGGTTTCTGGCGTAATCGGCTTAAATCGAACAAAACAAATCTAAACAATTAGGCAACAAACAATGCGCAAACAATTAAATTTAAGCCAATCAACTACCAACTTTACCAGCAGAGTTCATATCCATGTCAAGCTGTCAGTCAATTGGACACGAACACATGCCACACACTCACACACACACACACACACACACACACACACCCGCACTGTCACATGCACGAGTTTTAGGTTAAAGTAATTTGCCAACAGACACTTTCGGAGACATGCAATTTTCACAATAATTTGTTGTTATTTATAATTAACCCTTTTCAAGTTTTATCTAAATGCGACAAATGGAAAAAAAAAACTTAAAATTTAGGTTAAAAAAAATGAATATGAAATTTTGTGGATAGTATTTTGAGCATTATTTAAAATTGACAAAACTTTAAGCAATTTAAGATATAAATAAAAATGCACAGTTTATATAAAATTTCAGTCTTTTTATTTAAATTGTGTAATTTTTATTTCAGCCGCAACAAAACAATTTTTTAAATTTGTAAATATTTTTTTTTTTGATAAATTGGAATATTTATTTTAGATATACTTTAGCAAAAAATGTGAAAAACAAATGGCATATTTGCTTAGTCGTGTCACGACACGCACTCAACTCTAACATCCCTCTCTTACTCTATCTCCCCTCCCCTCCCCCTCCCCCTCGCCCACTCCCTCTACCTTACTCTCTGCAATGAAATTAAGAGGCTGCCACACTCGCCGCACCACCGTTCCGAATGCAAATCGCCAACTGCCACACAGAGTGTATTTGTGTGTCTACATGGCGTATGATAGATTTCAGTTAAAGCTTGTTGCTGCCACAGCTGCGGGGCATGTCCATAGCGCATACAGAGAGACACATGTACAACACAACAGACCTGAGCTGAGCTGAACTGAACAGAACTAAGCTGCCACTGCCACTGCCACTGCCACTGCCACTGCCACTGCCACTGACGACTGACTCTTCGGGCTGTTGCGCATTCGTCTGCCACGGCTGCCCCTATTGTTGTTGTTGTTGTTGTTGTTGTTGTTGTTTCTATTGGTACTGCTGTTGCTGCAAGGCTACACTCTGTAAAATTAGTTTTGCACTTTGTACATTGTCAGTGGCATTCTTTACACTTCTTGCTCCTGGTCACCGAATGCGCACTCCACTCCCCGCCCCCCCGAACCAGCAGTTGTTTGTCTGCCTTCCGTTCCTGCCCGCTGCCTAACTTGGTTAAGGTTCTGTGGTTACTCACTATATATATATATATAATATATATATATAAAACTTGTCTATACGTGTCTCCTGCGGGCATCTATCTGTGCCTGTGTATATCTCCTGCGGGTCCCTTTACTCTCCCTCTCCCTCTCTCTCTGCCCCTCGCTTTGCCTACACTCAAATTTAGCATGTCATGTTGCACATGTGCATTTATATGTATTTGCGACTTTTATGTGGTTAGTTTTACTCTCGTTCCCTCTGCACATTTAATGCTTAATGGGCGTGCCCCATGTCCCCCCCCCCCCTACCCCCTGCCCAAAACCCTTTTTGCCGGACTGCTTTAGCAAATCAGCTTTGAAATTTATCTAAATGCCTAAAGCTCGTTATAAAACGTGGCCTGGACAGTCGTAGATTTATGCAGACATGTGCCAAGTGCCAACTGCCAGTTGGCAGCTCTGCCAGCAGCTTGGCCAGAGTTGGCCAACAAGTTGCTAGAGTTGCCACGTCGCTGCTAACAAGCGACGCCACAAAGTAGGCAACAACATTCCGGGTTCTGCAGGCTCTAAGCCGACAAACGCTTTGCACTGATTGCCCACAGACACACACACACACACACACACACACACACACACACACACACACACACACACACACAAACGCACGCAAATAAATTTACACATATATTTTTGTGCATTTATTTTCATTTGCAGCACTTACTTGTCAAACCCCCTACTTATTCACCCTCCCCCCTTCCCCCGCCAACTTTCCCTTCTGTCCAGCTAAACTCACTTAGCCAAATTGCATTGCTTGGCAAATGTCTTCGCGCAGTCGCCGTTTGCTGGTTTGCTGGCGGAAACCACATTTGACCAAAACCAGCTCAACGACAACAACAACAATAACAACACGTCCTATCTTATCCTCCACCTCCCCCTCACACCCCTCCCTTGTTCGTCTGTCTGGTTTTTGTGCGTTTTTTTTTTAAATGTAAATCCTGCAAATTTTATGCACATAGTGTAGACGACATACCGAGCCTTATCATTCCATCCCACCCACACCCCTCTGTCCTCTACCCCTCCCTGCCACCCTCTTGCTACCACCCTCATTCGGTCTAACATCGCTTATATAATATTTTGTAAAACTGCATTTACACCACAAACACATTTGCATTTGAAATGTGCTGCTGCTGTTATTACAACTTCAGCTGACTCGCTGCCACGCCCACCCGACAGTCACTGCTGGCTTTGCGAAATGCATTTGCCTTATTTGCCTTATGCAACAGTGGGCCAAAATCCACAAAATCCGCATTTGCAGATTTGTGAGCCAGATGCTAATCTATGGCCAATATAAACCAGTCGTAAAGAGTCGCGTTTAGCAATAAACTTTCCTCTTTAACTGTGAATTATTCTCAGTTTGAGAATCTTCTTTAGAATAATTCTTATTCTTAGATTAAAAAAGATTAAAAGGTTAAATATTTTAAGACTGAGCAATAACCTTAAACTCATCAAAAACAAACAATTTAAAAGTTATAAAAAAAAAGTTATAAATTTAAAGTTAAAGTTATAAATTCCCAAAATAAAATCGTTTTGAAACCTCGAAAAAAAATATTTTTTTTCTTAAAAATAATTTATAAATATAGGAAAAAAAATCTTTACAGTGAAAATATTTCTTTCTATTAATTCCAAAAGTTTTTAATTATTTAAAATACAATAACGAATTAAATATTTAAAATGACTAAATTAAAATTCTAGTTAGAAAAACAATAAATATAGAAATAAGAAATAAATAAAAATTATAATTTGTTATTAGAGGATATTAAAATTTATTTAAAAAAGTGAATATATAAAATGTTAAAATAGTAATTTTGTGTATTATTAAAACTAAAAAAAAAATGCTATAGCTATTAAAAAGTAACTTAGCAAATATAAATATTAATTTATTCAGATGAGAAAAGAGATAAATTCTCTTTTAGAAATATACTTTTTGAATTATAAAATAATCTGCGCTTATCGCCAAAAGAAGATCAACATTTTTGTGTTTTATTTTTAAGTATAGATTTATTAGTTTAATTTTCGCAATAATTTTGACATTTATTATAGATTTATAAGTGTTATATTTTGGAGTTGCAACCACTGTGCAACTGCAACGAATGCTGAGTGCTGCTGTCGCCTGCATTTGTTTAGTTGTAACACTTATTGTTGTTGTTGGCAATTCTTTTGCAACATTTTGTTAAATGCCTTGTAGCCTGGAAATCCTGTTTAGCAATATCCTCAACACAACATGGCAGGTTCCGCAACGTGCTGTTTCTTTCCACAGCTGCCACCGCATAGCGACACATGTTGTCATACTACAATGCCAGTGTCCTGGCCAGAGGACAATGCAGGCATCAGCTCTATGAGCCAGCTTTAATGATTGTGCAAAAGCTGGCAGGACTCTGTACACACTTCAAAGGATTTGTTCCCTTTCTTTCTAAAAATCAGCATAATTAAAACTTGTGGCCAGCGGTTATTTTAGTGTGAAGATTAAAGATGACTTTGTCCCCATCCCCCATCCTCCCCCCATTAATCTGGGCATTGCAGATGAGTTAACCCGACAAGAGTTAAGACAGTCGCCGTTTAATTACAAATCGAGGGTCAACCACTTCGTCTCTCATTATTTATGCAAAACTATTAACTAAAAGCACAAAAACCAAGCATTTAAAATTACTAAAGTTGAGTCTTTAATCAAGCAACAAATAGCTTAAACAAAGAATATAAAATTAAACATATTTTATGGAAAAAAAAAAAATTTATGTTTACTTAAAATCTCATCCAAACTGAGCTAAAGTTCGAAGTTTTTTCTTTCTGTGCATGGTTTAGTCGCTGGCATTGTGAACGAAGCATAAATTATGTAATCGGTGTATGCAACAGCAAATGCCACAAGTTTGGCTATTGTTGACGTGTTGTTCTTATTGTTATTGTTGTTGTTGTTGTTGTTGTTGCAGTCAAGATGCGTTAATTTGATTTAAGCGTTTGTGGCATGCGGTCGCCGGCAGCAGCAAGCTGAGCACAATATTCAAAAGCTGCGAGGCTGCGCTTAGCTGGCAACCAATTGTGGCATGGCTTCAACAACAAAAGCAACATCAGCAGCAGCAGCAACAGCAGCAGCAGCAGCAGCAACAGCAACAGCAACAGCAACAGCAGCAGCAGCAGCAGCAGCCGCAGCATCAGCGACAAAAGTGGCAGCCACAACAACAGCAACAGCAACATCAGCAGCAACATCAGCAGCAGAGTGAAGCTATATGACATGGTCGCTGTACCATGTCACAGTTCTCGGCGGCTCTTCCCCACCCACTCTCTCCGCTGGCAGCCCCAGAAGCCATGACGACCAAACATCGCCTTTTGTTCCGCTATCCTTGTTGAGCAAAAATTGTGTTGCCCTTGCTGCTGGCTTGGCTTGGCTTGCCTTGGCTTGACTGTTAAAAGTTTGCCATAAAAACGAATCATAAAAATACAAACAATGGCGAAAAAAAAATAATAAAATTAAAGCCAACGCAAAATGCATAGTTTTTTGGACGCAACAATAAACCAAACGGCGGCACCATAAAATTGTGCATTGTGCGGCATAAAGACTTGGCGTTGCTGCCGCACCACTTGATGTCGCACCAAGGCAACCAAAAAGTCCATCCCAAGCCACCCACGAAGCCACTGCAAATTGAAACCGCTGGAAGCCATATATGGCTTTCCTTAACGCTCTCCCAAGTTGGAGCAGCTTTAAATTAGCCACAAAACACCAAAGACAAAGCAAAAGAAACTAACTTAAAGTGTGGAAAAAATTATGGGTTTTTTTTTGCCTAGGTTTCACTGTATTTTTTGTACAATTTGCTTTCAGTTGTAATACAAGAAATATTACGTATAATGATGTGAAAATGCCACTTGAATATGAAATAAAATTCTTACGTTTAATGATGTAAAACAATGCCAGGAACACAATTTTCGAGTGGCTAATATCAACTTTACAATTCAAGGGGGAGGTTTTTGCCATAAGCTATTCAAGCATCGCTTTGTATTGTATTTTTCAAAAGTCTCCTCTCCTCCCCCCCCTCTCACTTTTGTCAACTATTCAGCGTTGCATAAATTGGGAATATTTTTAAAAAGTTGCCTGCAATCTGTTATGCATTTAAATGCAACATTTCAACGGCCCAACATCAAATGACCTTCGCATATATTTCATATGCGAATTGTGGTAATATCTGCCCTGTTCCCCTTGCCGGCCGCCCACCTTAAATCCGTCAACAACGTATACGTTTTTGGGTTTACTCAAATTTTGGTTTGCTGTGCGGTTGCACATTCGTTGTGGACGCTGGCTGACATTGTGGTGGAGGCGCCGCGTCAAGCGTTGCATAAATTTTATTCAATTTCTGTCATTTCGCGAAATGTATAAACACATCAACTCAACTCGACGCAAAACGTTGAGTTTTTGTTGACTGTGTGTGTATTTGACAGGCGGCTGCCGCAATTGCCACAGCACCACCCACCACGCCCCTTGACCACATCTCAGCAGAGAGAGTGATAGAGAGAGGGGGAGGGAGAGGTGGAGAGTTTTGTCCTGCATTGCAGAGTTGCGGTTTAGAATGCTGTGTCGCCTGTTTTGCCAATATTTAAGCAGCACAACATAAAAGTACGTATACGCCACGTATGTATGTATGTGTGAGTGTGTGTGTGTGTGGCACGCGCACCAAATATAATTTTGTACAATTTTCCCCCCACTCGAACAGCAGCTGCTCTTTTGCTCCCTTTTGTAAGTCGAGCAGCGGAAAAGTATTTTGCGCTTTAAGTAACGCCAGGAAACGGCAGCGGATGTGGCACACGGAATGCAAATAAACCAAGGCCTCAGCCAGGAGCAAGACCTGAGCTCATACACACACCAGTACACATACACACACACACACACACACACGCATTGTATGATGATGCCCGTCGAAGCAAAGAAAAACGCTGGAAATAGCCAAGTAAATTCTCAAAACATTTTGCTCCTCGCTGCGCTTCTGTCGCATTAACGTACGTGATAATGTTGCAACAACAACAACAACAACAACAACAACAACAACAACAAGTGCAGTAACAACAATAGCAACTTCAGCAATAACAAAAATGTCAACTTGAAGAAGCCAACATATATATGTTGCCAACGCATTTGGGTCCGATTTGGTCCTTTCGATCCTGCCAAGTTTGCATACTTCAGCAGCCTTGCGGTGCTTTATTGAATACGAGCATGTTCTGCACCACTCTAAACTGTAGTTTTTTTTTTTAGTTTTTTATTTGCGTGCTGTGCCACTTACATGTTGTGCCGCATGCCTAATACAATATTTTACAGTTACAAAGAAAGAGAAACTCGTAAAAACATTGAAAGTGTTTGTTGTTTTTAAAGCATAAAAATATATGAATAGTTTTGCAATTTTTATATTGATTAAATTACTATATTTAAATGACAAAGGGTCTTATAGCAAAAAATTGTAATTAGTCTTTATATATTTTCATTAAATTAATATTTTATGTGGACTAGTTGCAGTCTAAAAGATATAAAAGATTATTATTAATATATAAAGCAAAACTGTTTGATTTTATTTGACTAAAACAATAAAGTTTCAATTAAAATTTTAATGAAATAACTATAGGTATTAAAATGTAAAAAATTTATATTTATTGCAAGAAGAAAGAGAGAGAAAAGGAAGCTAAGAAAATATTTAAACTTTTTTAATTTCAATTAAATTTTTAACTTCGGAACACATATTTTCATATATTAAAACGCAGTTAAATTCCTTTAATAGAAGCACTGTAAACACTAAGACAACTTTGAACATTAAGCTCAGAAACTAAATAAAACCAACAATAATCAATAAAAAAAAAAGGAGACTGGTTTTTTTGATAACTTTTAGATTCCTTTGACTTTATCTGGGCACACATTTGCTGCGTCTATACTCATTGTCCTACTGAGGAGAATCCTTATAATTTTTAGTTTTATTAAAGTCACAAAAAATGCTGGCTACTTGTTTATCTCATGTCCATATATGTTGTCTCGGCAAGAATTATCTTTATTATCTTATATTTGTAAGTTAGGATAATCTGCTATTTTCTGATATAGATTATCGATTTCAATTCATAATACAATAAGATTTTTCGCACTGAATGCCAAATTTGTTGAGGGTCTGAAATATGTGCAGTCAATTGTTGCTAAGCAGCTTATTAAAATGTTGCTATTTATAGTAAATATATATAAATCACTATTGTTTGCTTAGTAAACGAATTCGTTATATAGGATTTTTACAGGGTTATTTATAATAAATTTGTCTATTTTTTTTTTTGAATAAACAGTCGTAATAATGTATGAAAATGGTTGGAGAATGTGACATGGCAATAAGAATAACTGCCATTGCCCCAATTTCTAACTCTCTATCTTTATCTCTATCTTTACCCCTATCTCTATCTTTATCTCCATCTCTCTGCCCCTCTCACTCTTACTTTCTTCCCTATCGCATGCATTGCATCACAAATCAATGTTAATGGCAAGCATACATTACTCATACGCAGCGTTGTCTGTTGAAAAAAAAAACAAGAATTCGAAAATGGGGGAGTAAAACTGCACACATACACACACACACACACACATACACTAAAAGCTTGCAGCTAATGATGCCTCAATAGCTTTTTCATCTGAGTTGCAAAACGTTGAATGAATGAGCGTCATTGAATTGAATGACACAAGTGTTGCAAGACTTTCATCAAGTGCAACAGCAACAGCAACAGCAACGCTAAGTAAGTGCATGTCGATGTTTGAAGGGGGGGGAAGCTGTCACTGTCAACGATGTTGATAATGATGCATGTTTCAAATCAATTTTCTTGTATTATGCCAAAAATGTGCACGCTCTCAAGGGAGCGTGTGTATGCGTGTGTATACGTGTGTGTGTGTGTGTGTGTGTGTGTGTGTGTGTGTGAAAAGTTCAGCTACATCAAACAAAAATTGCTGTTGCACATTAACAGTCAGTGGTGCAGCGTGGCAAAAGCGTGCTTTTTGGTTGTACACCCAAGCGCTCAGCTTTTATGTATCCCCCCACACCCCTCCTCCGCACTTTAAATAATATCCAGCATTTTCTTTTGCAAGCTCATTGTGTGTGCCACGCCCACCACGCAACGCACAACGCCTGCTTGGAGGCAACAATTTTGCTTCGCAATACTTTGCAGCCATGTGGCATGTTCTGCAGTTCTCGTTTTCTGCGCTGCATTCAAATAGTGGGTGGGGCAACAGTTTTCTTTGCTTGCTTGAGAATTAGTGTTATTGGCTCCAGATGCACACACAAACAAGCACACACACACTTACACTCTCTCCAATTAACACACACCCTTCGCTTGTTTTGTGTGTGTTTTTTATTTATTTTTTTTACAATGTCTTTAAGTCCACTTTACTTGCCCAATTTACTCTTGACTTTTAATTTTTTCCCCAACATTGAGTTTTATTTAGCATTGTTTGCTCTGTTTCTCTGTTTCGTCCTTCCAATTAATTAATGTAATCAATGTGTAATTAAGATTTTAGAGTGTTGTATTTGCATAGTTCCATGGAAAGGATGTTAATCAATGAGGACGAATGTGTGTCTCTAATTGTGAATGTGTTGGTGTATGTGTGTATTGGTGTACTTTATCTGTCAGTATATTTTATTATATATATATTTAATATATATTTAATATATTTTCAACTTCCAACTATTTATTTTCACAACTTGTTTGCTTACAAAAAATATAATTATTAAATCTTTGTTTATATAAACAAAATACTTAAACAGCTAAAAATAACTCTATTGACTGTAAAAATAGTTCAAATAAAATAAATTATGTTTAAAATTCAAAACATAATAAAGTGCGTAAAGTATTCAACTGAAAAATTAGCCATATCTAAATAGATATTTATATTTTTCGCTATTGATATTTTTGCACGCGATTGACTCTGAAAATACTTTGAAAACATAAACAAAATAAAATTAGTTCTACATCAAATAATACACAGCACAAATTTAACTGTCGAAACTTTTATACACGATGAATAATTTTGTGTATATAAATTATTTTTTTATTTTTAACACAGTAATTCGACTTTAATTCTTAACACTCAACGAAACTTGTCTGTGGAATACTAAAAATGCTGGCAAATTATTGACTTGAAAAGAAAACTGTAGATAGATAAAGATAATGATAGATAAAGATAACGCCTCGTGATGGTGATTTTCACACAAAGTTATCATATTTTTTTCCTAGTTGTTTTTTTCAAAGCGCTTTTCTTGTGCACATTTTGGTGAAGCGCAGTGTGAAAAGGAAAAACGTTTACGACAATTTCATTTAATCTTATTAAAAAGCTACACGCTTTTTAGCGCTGGTCGTGGAGGGGGGTTGGTTGGGGTGTAAGTTGCTTTTAACTCAGTTTTGGGCCCACTTTGATATTGAAATAAGTTTTTAAATTAATTTTTTGTTAGCAAAAGTTTTGCCCAACTGAACTGTACTCAACTGAACTGGACAACAGTCGACTGACTCTAAACTGGACTAGCACAAATCCCCTCACCCCTCACCCCACCACCCAGCGCCTTCCCTCTGCCAAATGGGCGTGTGAATGGACCAATTGTGTGCCATATTGATTGAATCGGCCATTCTATAGTATAGTAGAAGTGTATATAAAAAGCCATTGTTAGCTGTTTGTTGCTGCAAAATTGAAAAACTTTTGCGCCCTGCTATTGATTGACAGAAAGTTGAGGGCGCAAAAAAATAGCCAGAAAACAGCAAAAAAATATATAAAAAAAAAACAAAAACTTGTAATTAAAATATAAGCCTCGAGTGGATGCCACTTGTGTTGTGAGTTTGAATTTTTGAAGCTGGTGTAAAATGTTAGACATCGAAGTATTCACATTTTTACAATTTTCCAATGTTTTGCAATTGTGTGTTTATTTATGAGAGTGTTTGTAATGCGCTTCAGGACGTGCTGTGGGAATTTGAATTCGGCTTGTCAGTGGGTTACAAATGTACTCCAGTGAATACAACCTGATGCCCCTTCCCCTTACCCGCCCACACTTTGCCTCGTTGCAGCGGTAACACGTTGGCTGTGTTGTGGGTGTTTTATGCGCATTTCATTTGGCTCAAATGCTTTTCACATGTTTTTATTTTACAAAGCAACACTGACAGCTCCAAACGGGTGATACCTACTACTCCAGCTGCAGCTGCAGCTGCAACTGCAGCCGCGCACCCACCTTGCAACTTGCCACACTAGCGCATAAATCACATAAACAACATTCTGATTTTTCGCGCATGATATTTGTGCCTTCCTTGCCGACGAAAAAACTACAATGCGGCGATTTGTGGGCGGATTTGCAATGTTGGTTTGGCGAAAAACAAATACGGAAATACGCGAAGCACATAAAAACAGATAAAAAAAAACAACAACAAAAAATACGATATATTTATAGACCGGGCAGCCAACCGCACTGCGCATGATGAGCAATAAAAATGAGTATAAAAATGAGAATACAATGAGACGACTTTTGAGTTATTACTTGAAATTTTTTGGCACTGATTTGTGTTGATTCCCCTGCCATTACTTCTTTTTTAGTTTTTTTTTTTTTTTTGCTCATTCGATTGCAACATTTGCAACAATGCAACTTTTATGCTGCCATCAAATGTGCTTGATCTACACAGTTCATTGTTTTTCCCACAAAAGGGAGCAGATTTTCCATTTTCATTGTCTTTCTTCACATTAGTCGCATTTAGGAACCAGGAAAATATTTAAGAAAATAGAAAAAGAAACTGATTTGAAGCATTTATTAAGTGTTCTACAAATACCAATCTTAAGTTGTCAAATTCAAGTTAAATTGTTATTTAATTTGATAATATACAGAATAAAAAAGAGCAAGTTGAAATAATAAAGTATTTAAACATTAGAAATGAATTGCAGACTTTGCTAATAATTTATTACGTGGGTGCTCAAATTTTTGTTTAAAATAAAAATATTAAATAATTAAATTAATTTTAATTTTTAATTAATTAAATAATTAAAGAAAAAATAAAATTTTTGTTGAATTATAAAAAACATCACATAATATATAATTAATTTATAAATAAATTGATAAACAATAAAATTATTTGATAAAGCCTAGAAGATAAACCAAAAACTATGTGATGCAATAATCTTACTTTTAGGAACGTAAATTGGAGAATTAAGTATGTGAAATAAATTTCATCCATAAATAAATAATTCAATTTAAATACTATTTGTAAAAATCTTACTTTTAGGAAATCAAATTAAATATGTGAAATTAAATAAATTGCGTTTAAAAACAGATAATTTAAATTAAATACTATTTGCAAAAATTTTACTTTTTGCAACTCAAATTAAATATTAAAAAATTAAATATGTGATATTAAATAAATTGCATTCCACAACAAAGTAAATACTATTTGTACAAATGATTTAGCCTATTGTACTTAAATATTAAGTAAGTTTTATAAATGTTAGGACCATGTTTAGATATGTTATCTCTGTAGAGAACCTAACCCAACTGTAAACATAAAGTGCACATTGAAGTTGAGGAGACAATAAATAAATTTATAACATTGTGTTCATTGCGCAGAAAACATCAACTCGTATCTCTTTTCATTTGCCATTTTTATTTAATTTGCAGCACTTTTCTTCGTTTTTACAATGCGCAACATTTTTCAATTTATTTCAGAGAGACACACACAACACACACACACACACACATAGATAGCGCTCTGCTTCGACGTAATTTACACATTTTTCTGCCACATTAAGCGACGTTTTTGCCTCACAGAAGCAAACCGAGTCAAGTCGAATTGGGTTCGGTTGGGCTTTCACTTGATGTGGAAAATGAATCGGGGTTGGGAGAGGGGGGGATTCGGGTTGGGTCAGGAGTGATATTCCCTAAAGTGCAATAAACATGCGCGCTACTGACACACAAACACACACACTCACACACACACACACACTGGTACCTATGTCATGACACACTTAAATTTTGCAAGACAGCCCAAAAAGAAACAAAAAAAAAAATAGAAATAAAAATAAAAATAAAGAAGAAACTTTGGCGAATAAAAAGCAGACTAACGAAGAAATAAACTTCAAATAAGCGAGCGCACCATATCCAAGATGGCTTACAGCCTGACACAACCATATATATCCATGTATGCGTTTGTCTATGTGTGTGTGTGTGTATGTGCTTAGTAGCAGTTGCCGGCACTTAAACACATAGTCAGACTCCGTTTTAAAGCGCCAGCAAGCAACTGCAATATGAGATACAAGGCCATAGATGTAGTGTATATATATATATATAGCATATCGGGCTATCTATCTGTATAGTGGGATGGGGCAGGGTACTCTTGTTGCGCACAGCCTTAAACACTCGACGCTTAAGCGCTGCACAAATATTTATTGTGTCATTGATTTTGCTCGCTAAGCCGCCAAGACTCGGCGCTCAATTTTCCTTTGGGATCCTTTTTGCCTTTTGCCTCTGCTTATTTACTCAACGCACATTGCTCTTATGTGTGCGTGTGTGTGCATGTGTGTGTGCTTGTAACTGGCAACACAAATATTAAATTTCACACATAGGGATAAAAATAAAAAAAAAGGGACACTTTTGTGCAGCATTCACCAGAGACGGGTCCAAGCTGACGCTGATTGAAATTGAAAAATTTAATTTTGATATTTCCTTTTTTTTCTGCTCACCATTATTTTTGTTAGGGGGTCAATCGCTTTTTATATGTTTCATAGTTCAACGTTTAAATGCATCAAAAAATTAGTTGTGAAATGCAATTTGTGTTGCTTTCATTGGAAAATACGACAAAAGCGTTGGCAATTTACTAGTATTGGCCAATTTTAGAGAATTTTTCGAGACTCAGCTTTGCAGTATCGTTTTAAATTTCAATTTTGTGTATTTCTTTATATTCACAAATATATATATATATTTAAATCTTTATTGTTTGGTGAGCTCTTTTTATGTATTTTTTCTTTTTGCGATTGTTTTTAATCCCGTGTTGATTTGTCAGCTGGGAAATTTGCTAAATGTTCTTTCTGTGAGCTGTGGAGTTTTGAATTTCGAAATCAACTTTATTGAAATAAATTAATGAATTATGATTGATTTTTACTAAACTAGAATTTCTCTCTTTTATTCCATTTCATTGCAGGTAAGTCGAGCAGTTAATTTCCGATGAGCTTTGTGGTATGTGAGTTATAAAACAAAAAGAAAATATTAATTAAAATGAACTGCAGCAGCTAAACAAACACCCACACAAAGAGAGAAGGCAAGGGGGAAGGGGGAGGGGGGGGGGGGAAGAGAGACACACACACACACAATGGGTGTGTAAATAGCATGGTGACCGCATAAATCAACCGCAAATAAGTGCATACTATATATATATATATATATATATATATATATATATTTATTTAATATAGTGTTCGTTGGAATATATATGTAAAAATGCCCGTTGGTCTGATTGTCGATAAGCTCGCACACACACGCACATGCACACACTTATCTATACCTGTGTGTGTGTGTGTGTGTGTGAAGTGACGACATTCCCGCTAAATATGCATCAATAATTCATAAAATTAAATAGCTGCATATTAAAATGGCCCATGGGCTCTTTATTGGTGCTCAAAGTTTTAGAGCTGTGGCAAAGAGCTGTGGGGGGGGGGGATGGGTGTTGTGGCAACAATATGTGCACTTTGATTGACTGGTTGGGCTGACATGCTAATGCCACATCACTGATACGTTGCGTTGCACGATTAGCTGGCAACATCAACATAATAATAATAAATTAAAGTATTAGCGCTTAATTAAAATTATCAATTTACTCACACCCAAAAAAAAGAAGAGAATTCCAACAAACTGACAGCAAAGCCACAAACACACACACACACACACTCACACACACAACCAGCTCTGCCATAAACATATTTACCATTTTTTAGTGAAATGGGTTTTTGTCATTAAATCAACAACACGCATACGCCTCATTGCCCCATCATTGGCAAATGTTTGCACACGAGATTTGCATGCTACCTGGCTTTACAGATATAGATATATGCAGATTTATATATATGTGTATATGTTTTAACTATATAAACAGCTATTCTGAATGCACTCGAATGCATATGCATTAAATTTGGCATGCACCGATGCACTTTGATGGATCGCTTAATGAATATTTATCATAATGCATCAATTAATGTTGACTAACCAAATGAGAAAAATTATTGAATTAGATTCGAAAGGAAACACGAATGTTTTCAGCTAATAAATAACCTGCACATATTGTTGAAACTATCTGCCTAAGGATAAATTTCATTTTGTATACAAAATTTAAGACTGACAATTGAAATGTAGAATTTAATAAATTGTTTGAATCTTTGATAGATAAAAAAAAACTATATATATTTATGGCATATTACCATAATATGTCAAATGCTTAAATTGGCCTGGACAGCATTTTGAGCAGTCATCGTTTAACTGGCAAACAAGAGAGATCAACGTGTGCAACAAACCGAATAAATCCACTCGAAGTCTGACTCAATTTTGTGTGTGTGTGTGTGTCAGTGCAATATTCATATGGATAAAACAGATGTGTGCAACACACTCGCACACACACACACAGATAAATCAATCAAGCTGTGCGACTTTGCAGTTGCACAAAAGACTAATCACAATCAGTTGAATATACGTACGAACTCATGTGTGGCATGTGGCAGTCGCAACGCAGCGGCAGTTGCAACGAGTCAATGACGTCAATTTCCGTTGTCAATAATTCAACTTCAAAATGCAATTTAATCTACCTGGCTTGGCCTTCTGCGAGTGTGAATTTATGTGTATGTGCGTATGACTGAGTGTGTGTATGTGTGTTTGTGTATATGTGTGTGTGTGTATATCTGTGTGTTTGTCTTATTGTGTACAGTTGCAAGCTGCAACTGCAGTTTTTCAATCAGCTAACTTACTCCAGCAGCAGCAGCAGCAGCAGCAGCAAACGCATACCTTAACAAGTGTTTACCGTTATTAATCGGATTGCAGTTAACTCGCCAAGCAGTCAACGAGTGTGATGGGTTGCTGTGAAGCATTGGCTTCAGCCATGCAACATGTACTTGCCACTTGCAACTCGCTTACAGCCATTCAGCTGCCTTCAAGCTGTGCATATTTTCGTGCGAAACTTTTCAAGTGCCCATCTTTCAATCTTCCCTCTCTCTCTCTCTTCAACTCACTATCTCTCTCCCTCCCTCTCTCTCTCTTTCTCTGTGTATGTTATGACACTCTTATGTCAATTCACAGCTTGACAAGTGAGCAACATGAGAATTTAACTCGCATATCAAACCACAACAAGAAAATGCAGAATGAAGAAAATATTTATTTTTTTTTAAGCAACTTTAAATTTGGCTGTGACAACTTTGTAAAAATCTGTCCTGCTCTCTCTCTCTCTCTCTCTCTCTCTCTCTCTCCCTATCTCGTTGTAGATGTAATTAATTAATTAAAGCGATAGGCACAAACTTTTTGGCCAACATGTCCAATTGGCTGACAAGCCTAGTTGATATGCAAAACGTCGGAAAAAGCCGTCGCATAAATCTAAATGCCAAAAGCCGTTCAACAATTTAACAACATGCAACTAAGGGAAAATCAAAAATGTGTTGCATACTATACTTTTTTTTTTTTTTTTTGGGGCACGTGACATTTGCATATCAATATGCATACAGTTTGATGGACACAATATAAAATTTGTGAAAATATCATGTTTTTTTTTTTTTTGTTGTGAATAGTTAAAATAGTTATTTGGGTGACTAGCACGAATTTACATAGAAGTAAAAACTAAGTTTTTATATATTTGAGATATACCAGAAAAATAGACTTTAACAAACATAAATATACATAGATAAGGTACAAAATTCTCTCAAAAATACAAACGAAATATATTTTTGCTAAAACCAAAATAATACAATTTTTACATATATATTTGATAATATTTAACATATTCATATTTGCGTATGTAAACAAATAAATCTGAACTCAAAGAACGCTGAAAACCAAATAGCAGCATTTTCAACAATTCGAATATTCTCTTAATTTATGCACTTTTGTGGTTTGTATTTTCCAAAAAGAAAAAAAAAAGATATAAATCAATATTTGAAATAGTTGTCAATTAAACTAAACTAGTTGCTGATATTTACATATTTAAATTGTTGTGTGGATAATTTATCATTTAGCCAGATTGCAAAATGCAGTACGTAATCCTTCAAAACCATAAGGGTTTTAAACGTATTTTGGATGTGGCTATGCATGCAATAAATTAATACAACTATTTTGCAATTGTTGTTGTTGTTGTTGGTTTCGACATTAGTTGGTCAACAAAATGCAATTGCAATAAACAATTAATTGAAAAATGGACAGAAAACGGTAGAAAATGACCAACGCTTCAAGGCTGTTCGATGGCAAAAAAAAAACTAGTTGCAACCGCAAACTGTGAAGTTGCTGATTGCTCCAGAGGCACACACACACAAATACCTGGACAACTCCTTTGTGTGTGTGTGTGTGTGGTAAAAGCATGCATAAAATATGCCAATCTATATTCGCTTTCTCACTCCCACTTCATTTTGAGTATTTTCCCAACAGCACAGACGTCACATTCATCTCCATTTGCTTGAAGTGATGAGAGTCAACACACACACACACACACACACACACACACACACACACAGAGACACACACACACAGTATACACTTTTACATTTGCCCCATTGGAACTTCAATTCATCCATAGTGCACAATTTTTAACACTCATACGCCCCGTTACTGTTGCTCTGGGTTAGCTAGAGAAACACTTTGCAATGCACTTGTCTCTCTTCCGCTCTCTCTCTCTCTGCTCTGTCTCTCTGTCTCTGTCGATTTCTGTAGCATTTTGTCATATTTCTACTCTTGTTGTTGTCTTTTAAGGTTCATCAAAGCCTTAACATTGTTTGGCCACAGTTGTTGGTTACGCTGCCAATCCAGTGCCCCCCTTTTCTGCTGGCATGTCTGTCAGGTACACTGGCAGAAAAAAGGCAACACTTAGCTTGACTACAAGCAGCTTACATATTTACTGGAATTTTTATTTGTCAGTCTTGCAACTAAATTATTAATCAGTATTACAAAAGTTAGTTTGAAAAATTATATAATATAAAAAGAATCAAATATTGACTATGAAATTTATTTTATATATGTTAAGCAATTAGCATATTTAATTTTTGGGCTTCTAATATTAATGATTAATATTTTAAGAATTTTTTTAATATTTTTTGTCATATATTTCTTTAGAATTCATATTATTTTATTTATAATGTTTAAACTCTTCATTTTAAAACAAAGCTGCTTAAAAATACCTAAAATGTTTTCCGTATTTAAATAAGAATAAAGTTTGCTGCTTTGTTCTTTTTGCCACTCGTTTTGAGCACAAAAGAACCCTCATTTTTTTTAAGTGTATGTACATCAAACTGACTTGTGAAATTCTTCCTGTGGGAGTTAAAATATGCAGAGACTTGCTGGCTGCTGGCACAGCCTGCCCACAGCGCCTGCTGCTTGTGGCTCTTCTGTCTCCCCCCCCCCCCCTCTTTGCTCCTTGGCTGGCTTTTCGCTTTACACACACAGGCACACACACACACACACACACACACATTGGCACACATCTATGTGAAAGTGTACATTTTTCGCATGTTGCTGTAACGGGTAGTTATGCTCTGGTGCATGTGCAACTTGTCTGTTGTTTATGACACCCCCTGCCCATGCCCCTGCCCCTGCCTATACCGCCAACTATCCACAACCATCCACAACCCTTAGTCAACGGGAGTATCTGCTTGTGTCGTCATTGTCATTGTCGTCGTCGTCGTCATCGTCGTCATCGTTGTCGTCGTCATCAACATCATCATACTTCTCGGTTTCGTGCTCCAATCACAAGCATATCATCACATGCAGTCACGCACACATGCGCTTCAATACACACACCCCACACACACACACACACACACACACACACACTCAACTACAGCTGTTGGGCGGGCTGAGAAGGATTTTTGGTCGGTGAGCAACCATTTTAATTTATCCTTTGGTTTTAGCTTCAAATATTTTCTAATCTTGACTGCCAAGAATTCTATAGATTTTTATGCATATACCATGTATATATATATATGTGTATATATATTTATTTATAAGCATCCAATAATGCTGGACGTACAACCATATTAAATACCGTTCGTGCAGATATTTTGAGCATGCCATAAAAACTCTCATATCAATAAAAATGCATTTGCAATATTGGGATTTAAGATTTAACTGTAATAATAAATACAAAAAAAAAAAATTCATTTGGTTTGCATAAAAAAAAAACGAACTCAAATATTTGTACAGAACACACAATGCGCAGAGTTATTCCATAATTAATAATGTTAATTTACCACATTCAATTTATACATGGATTACAATATCACTTTATTCTCAATTGTTAATTAAAAAGTGGCAAAATACACAATTAATTCATAATTATATTAATAAATATCTTTATTAAAGAATTATTTCTCAATGGTGTGTTAAGCTAATAGCAAAAGTCATTATTCAATAATAAATAAATCAAGATATAAATTTGCAATTTCTTTATCCTCATTTTTACCTTGTAAAAATAAATTTTCTCTAGCGAATTTCTATTTCTCTTCTCTTTATATCGAACAAAACTCAACATATTAAATTAAATTTTAATTATTTTAAATCTGTGGTATTTGCAACACCACAAAAGTGCCTGTTCGGTTTACCCCTCAACCCGCCATCGCATAATAAATACTGAAACTAAAAAACTAGAAATTAAATTCACAACTTGTGGTTTATTTTAAATTTACACATTTCATAAATCAAATACTCGATTCAACTTCCCCTTTCCATTGAGGTGTGAAGCGTACAGTGTTATCAGCAAAAATGCTGCAGGATATTGAAAAAAAAAAAAAAAATCGAAACTGAACTACGTGCAACTTTTAACGTGCTGCATAAATGGCATATAAAACCAGTGCATTTTTTTTTAAATAAAATTTAAAATTCTAAATAAAAGTGTATTTTGAGAGTGTGCATGTTCAATTCTGACTTCTTCACTTGCTCCACTCATCTACATCATTTGCTGATTTGCTGCTATTCAACACCAAAATAGTAGAAAAATATTTTTTCGATAAAAATGCATTCGCAAAGGAATTTATTGATGCTGCAGCAAATTGCAATTGCAACCCAATGTGTATGTGGCTAGGTGGTGTAAGTGTGTGTGTGTGTGTGTCTTTGTGTGTGTTTGTGTTTGTGTTTGTTTGTTTGTGTGGGAACAGATTGCCACTGTGAGTAATGGCCCAGACAAATTGTAAGGCAGTCTCTGCCACACAGTCCTTTCTCAGACACACTCATTCAGTCAGTCAGTCAGTCAGTCAGTCAGTCAGTCATTCACTCAGTCAGTCAGTCAGTCAGTCAGCTGCGAGTCATTTTATAGTGGAACACTGAGTGCTGCTGAGTGGTGGGTGAGTGTGGCAAGTGGGTGGTGGTGCTGGTGTTGCAGTGTTATCATGCAGATCATGGCAGCATCAAAAATATTATTATGTCAGCATTATGTTCACAATGTCGTCTGCCATTAAGTCAACGGGGCAACAACAACAACAACAACAACACGAACAGCCATAACAATGGGGCATGGGAATGGGGCATGGAAATGGGAAAGGGACTCAGAATGAGAGTGACATATGAAAATATGCAGACAGTGGGTTTTGCATAATAGAAAACATAAATTTTTGCTGTTTTATATGCTTCTATGTCCTGCAGCAGCAGCAGCAGCAGTTGGCCAAACAGTTATGCCACAGAAATGGGGCTGAGTTGATCATTAAAAAAAAAACTTAATACGAGTTGCGGCAATAAGTCTGATAACAATAACAAAAGGCGCCAAAAAATAACAATTAAAACAAACTGTGGACTTTGTTGAAGACACATGTTTGTGAAAAGATTTAACTAAAGAAGTGCATACAAAAAATTAATAAGAATTAAAATAACTATTTTTAAAAATTTATTAAAATAAATATTGATTTTTCTAGTTATAGTTTAAGTCTATTTTTGTTCAAAGAAAGCAACTTTTCTAGTCTCAACTTTTGCATTAGTTAAAGTTAAAGTTAAAGTAGTTAAAGTTAAGTAAGAAGATAAGCTCAAAACTACTTCTAAATATTTATTTAAATACTTATTTTAATACTTATTTATTCTGCTTTAAATATTTATAAATACTTCTTCATATTCTGATTTAATTTGCACATGAATCATTTCATGTACTTTTCATGCATATATATGTAAACCAATAAAAACAATTTAAAAATATGAATTATTATTTTCTGGCTTTTTGCAACTTCTTAATTGGAACAAAGAACAAATATCTGTGGCAGGGTTATTGAAGCCAGTTGATCAATGCAAAATTTTACGGCTCTTCTGTTCCTGTGGTTGCTTAATTTAATAAATAAACTCAAAAATTGTTCGCTTTGACAAACTGATGAATATTTTTAATACCATTTCAAATTGTAAAAAAAAAGCGAACAATAAATTTGTGTAAAGGTGTGTGCAGATGAGCTTCTAGAGTATATATGTTCTTGGTCAAAATTTTTGCACCTGAACAGATTTAAAATATTTAAAAAAAAGTTGAAATACTAAAAGAGGTATTTCTATAAAAACATATGTATATATATATATATATATATATATAGCAACAAAAGTTGAACTTAGGATATCTTTCAGTCGACAACATTGTCATTTTTGTTATATTTAAATAAATGGTTTTTTTTTGTGCTCACTTTTGTTGTATTTGAGGCATAATTTCCGCCAATTTGTGTTTAAAGAGACAATAACGACAATGTTTGTGTATGACTGTGTGTGTGTGTGTGTTTGTGTGTTTGTTCTGTGTGTATTTGTGTGTTGGGCTTGTGTCTGTGAACATGAAATTAAATTCCTCATCAAAAACAATAACCTGGCTGCCAACCAGCTGCCAAACGAGCGCAACAACCAACAACAACAAAAATGTTCCCTTCAAATTTGCTGCTGCTGCTTCTGTTGCAGCAGCAGCCTTTTGGCCAAAAGGACGCACAAATAAATTGAATCGAATTTAATGTCAAAAGTGCACCATATAATTGGCTTAATGTTGTTGTAGCCAGCGGTTTGCTCTTTTTGTTGTTCTTATTGATGTTGTTGTAATTGCAAATGTTCTTGCTGTTGTTGTTGTTGTTGTTGTGGGTACAGCAGCAAGGGCTAAAACTGCATTAAATGTGTGTGTGTGTGTGTGTGTGTGTGTTTTTGTGTGTGTGTAATACGCACACCTGCCAGTCTGCCATTATAAACGGTTGTCCCAATATCATACCAACCACCCCCCCTTTATCACTTCCCCCTTCCCAGCGCCACAGCTGAACATACACCTACTGGCTATAGCTTTTGTGTATGTATGTGTGTGTGTGTTTTTGCCGTTAAAAGCGCAAAATTCAATTTCGTTTTATTGTTCGCTGGTTAAACAGCAGCATTCAGGGTGTAAATATCAGATATATATATATACACATACATACATATAGAAAGCTCTTTCTGTGGCTACAGTCTTTGGGGCGTGGCATTTTGTATTACGCCCACCTGTGACGCGTGGCTACCACAGTGCGTATGAGTAATGTTTGTTCATCGTTGCCAAGCGTTGCCTGTTCGCCTGGTTGGGTCAGGCGCAATTGGCGCGGGGCGCTGCGGCAGGCGGAGGAGTTAAAAGGCGAAAGGATTTCCGCTAACGCAGCTATTATTGCAAATTGTTGTTGTTGGCCTTTGTTGCTGCCACGGTTGCTGCTGATTCTGCTGCTGCTGTTGATGTAATGCAACTAATTTTGTTTTTGATCAGTGGACCGCAAATTTCGCGTTGGGATTAAGAGAAAAGGCAAAATTTTGTTTTGGCCCCATTTACAACTTTCAATACAGTCTAAACAGCTATGCCAGCTATCTTAGAGCTTCAGTAAATTTAATACTCTTTTATAAACATTAATTAAACTGGCTGCCAAGTGAGCTAAGTTTCTTTTATAAGTATAGCTATGCACTCCAAAATCTTGGAAGAGCTTGAATGCAACTTAATTAAATTTTATAAAAAAAATGCACTGAATTTTAGAAAATTTACTTGATAATTAAAGAAGTTGTTGAGCTATCTAGAAATAATAATTCATAAATATAATGCTTATATAAGAAATATTTTATTTTTATAGAAATATTTATATAGAAATATTTTTTTTTATATAAATATTTATATAGAAATATTTTTTTTATATAAATATTTCTTAGCTACAAAAATAAATAATAATAAAAATAGAATTTCTTAGCTGCAAAAATAGTTTAAAAAGAAAAATTCTAACACTTATTTATAGAAATTATTTCTTTTGAAAATCAGAAAATAGTAATAAAAATTAGTTGTCACCGCTACTATTTTATTATTATATTATAGAAAATATACTACAGAAAATAAAATTTTAGAGAGACACAATATTAATTTTTTGAAATACACTATATAAATAATAGAGTTACTTATTCATTTTTCTAGGTAACAATTCTCATTTTAACTTTGAACTTAAGTCGAAAAAGAACAACTAGAAAATATTCAGAAAACACCTATTAAAACACAGTAATTTTTCTAATATTTGTTTGTTCAATATGAACCAACGATTTAATTATCAAATTCTAATAAAAAAAATATATATACGTAATGGAATCGTATATAATATTAAGACTCTGCACAATTATATTATACTCCCCATAACAAATTGTACTCCAATTATCTGATATCAATTAACATTAAAGCATCTTTTCCAAAAGTTTCCGCAAGTCGCACTCGAAATTTCATACATAAACTGACAGAAGTAATTTTCTAATTGTTTCCCATTCGTATAATGAGAGTTCAGAAATGTTTGTGCACTGTTCGTCTGGTTGTGGCCAAATTGAAATACCGTCTGCAAATATTAAATATATATATATAAGCGCTTTGAGCCCGTTCAACTGTGAGTTGCCCTTGGCAGCCGGCCAAAGTACGCATCAATTGTGAATTTCAATTAAGCGGCAAGTCAAAGCCAACGCTGGTTATTAACTTGTCAAAAGCGGCCAAATGCCGAACTGTAAACGTATATGCTACATGTGTGGCATAACCACAGAGAACTAGCTCCAGGCTCCAGGCTCTGGAACTAATGAAACATTATTGGGATGCCCCAAACAGTAGCTGACTACAGGTAGTCAAAGTCGTGGTTATCCGACCTCATCTACATACATATATTTATATATATATATATATAGCATATCAGATTATGTGGTGACGATGTGTCTCTGCTGTTGACCCAAACATTGGCAATCGAATTATTACATTCGGTGCAATTACTTGACCCGGGGGTCAACCAATTTGAATTGACATGCAAAGGGATGATTGTATTTGGCAAATCGCAGTGCTTCAATTCGTGCAACTTAATCAAAATCATGTCAAGGCTTTTGGCTACGTTTTTCACCTTTTTTTTCTTTTCGTTGGCCAACGACCCAGAAAACTGTCAGCGTCAAAATTAATTTTATTCGAGTTGGACAATTGCTTTTTTTCTTGATTGACTTTGCTTTCGTTGCATGCAACTTGATTGTCTAACATCCAAGTTGACAATTTGACCGCACGTGTTACTTTGGCCAAAGATTTAACACAATTCATTTTGGCCAATTTCTTAACAAGGCCCGTTGCAAAAGTGTTGTATTCATAAATTTCGAGTCGCACAGTTTGCGCAGCAATTTTCCATCGTTTTTGTCGCAATTTCTTATCGCATAAGCATAAAATTAACAACCCAACAAAATGGCGTCGAAATCAACGTTAAAGCTGCCACGAATACCCCTACTCTTGGGGCTGGGGGATGAGTGGAGACATTATTTAAAATCGACGCCAGCGGCGCTGCTATAAAAAATTTGTGCACGATAAAATGGAATTATGAAGACGAAAAAGAAAAGGCGCAAAATACTGAGAGAAAAACGTGGCTTCCAACGGGGGTCTGGGGGGGTATATGACACGTGTTCTTATTAATTTTAATGCATATTAAAAATCGCAGCCTGCGGCATACTATGCAGCCCTCCACCACCCTTCCACCCAGAAGCCTCGTTCTAAAGTTGTAAATTTTCCAGGAGCGTATCAATAAAATACAAAAATCGGTGAGAATCTTTGTGCCTGCCTGGCGGCGCACAACTTTTGCAGCTTGCTCATAAAATGTCAAAACCACAACAGTATACAATACATACACCCACACACACACCAACACACACACACACACACGTGTGACTTATGTTTATTAGATTTTATGAGCGCCTCAACTGAACTTGAGCATCAGTTTCGTGCTGCGGTTGGCTCTTCACAATTTCCACTTGTGCATTAAAATATCCTAATAGAAAAGAGATAAGTTATAAAATATTAAATGAGTGGCTACCACACAAAATGCTCATAATCAGTCAGAGGGCGCAGCAACACGAGGCACGAGAGTAGCAAGAGCCCAAGTGGCAACGCGGTTTCATCTGTTCCTGGCAGGCTCCGTTTGCTGGGGCTACATTGGAGCTGCCATTATGCCGCATCCTTGTGGTTATGATTTCGCAAATACCCTGTAATTTGTTATCTAAGTGGGTAAACCAAAGTTAGCTTGCTTCTCAACATTTTGCGATTCCATTATGATTTGTCCGTCGTCGTCAAAATGAGATTGTCAAAATTAATGTTTTATTTTTATTTTTATTTATCTTTGCTCAATGAATAATAAAAAAAACTTGTATTAAAATATAAGACAACCCATAGCCAATTTCCTGGAAAAGAAAAATCCCAACACCTAGGAAAAAATATTGAATTTTTATGCATTTCAATTTGTTTCCTCTTTCATTCAATACCAATTATAAGAAAATAAATAAAATTATATCTGTATTTTAGAGCAGAGGTTTAACTATTTTAAATATCAAATTTTCATAGTTTTAAATCATGAACAAATTAGAAATTTTAGTTATTTTAAATAGTAAAATTTCTCTTACCATTAACTATTAAAATTTATATCAATTTCATAACTGCCAACTTTTAATTAATTTAAATAGAATGAAATATTTTATATTTTGTCTTGTAGCCAGCAAAAGTCATTTATCAATCTCATCAATGTCTGTCAATCGTTTACAGGGTATCAGCTAGTCGTTATTTGTGCTGATTTAATGATCGTATTTGTTCATATTTTCACTGCGCAGATAAATAAGGCACAAAAGTTGTTCATTTAACTTTGCTTGTTTGTTTCGCTTTGCTTTTTGTTTGTTTTACTCGTTGGCGGTTTCACTACCTCCTTCCCCCGAACAGCCTGCTCCGCCTCCTCCAATCTCCTTGGCCAGCTGCCCCTAAAAGTTGCGAGGTCTGCCATGTGCAAGATATAAATCTTGAGAGCCTAAAACCGACTGAGGCAACTTTTTTTATATTATTTACTTTGTTTTTTTTGTTGTTGTTTTTTTTTTGGCCAGTTGCAGAGTCGAAAATAAGTTAAGAAACTCATTCACATAATTTTCGAGTTTATTGTTACCCCAGCTTGTTGTGGTTGGTGCTGGTTGCTGCTGGCATGATATACACCTGGCTTGGCTGGCAGGGCATAAACCTGACTCTAATTACCAGCAACGTGCCCATCTCAACCCACTCCCACGCCTCCAAGGCAAAACCAGAGCCCATAAAATCTAAATAAAAATCATTCATTTTCTCAGCACAATGCTGGCAGTGAACCTGAGGCGCCAAACGAATGCCGGCTTAACGGCTCCTTTAGATCCTTTCGATGATGTTGGAACCTGGTGTAGGAGTGGCTCCAGCTCCTGCTCCTGCTCCTGCTCCTGCTCCTGCTCCTGCTCCTGCTCCTGTTGTTGTTACTGTTGCGGTTGCCTCTTGTGCGTTAAATTTTTTATAGCCTACACTTGGGCGCCCGAGCAAGTTACGGCCACTTAATGAATTAACATTATTTTGATGGGTTTTATGATTTTTTCATAGTCGCCCCCCAAAACACACACAACACACACAAAATCAAATAGGCCACAAGCCGTCGCACAACACCTTTTAACTTTTTAATAAGCCCACAAAAATAAAAATAAAAACAACAAAAAAACAACAAAAAAACAACAAAAAAACATCCGCAATATAAAAATATTAAGTAGATGCGAGCATAAGCATAACTCCACTTCAAATCATTTCATTAATAATTTGGCGTGGCATTTTGCAATAAGAGCCCTTTTTTTCTCTGTGTGTAATGCGCCAGGCAGGCTTGGAAATTGCTTTATAAGTACTTGGTTTCAGTGCAAGTGCAAAAGTTTTTCCAGCCAGCGAAGTGAAAGTTTTTATTAAATGCATAAAGCGAGTCAAAGTCGTGACTATGTGTGTGTGTGTGTGTGTGTGTGTGTATATATATGTGTATATATGTGTGTGTGTATCGGGCGACATAAATCTAAGTGCTTTAACGCCCCTGTAGCAACTTTTGCAGCGCCTACTTTTGTGGCCAATGGTGCAAAACTGTTAGAGCCATCCCTTTTTGGCCCACGCACACACTAACCCAAATGTATATGTCTGTGTGTGTGTGTGCGTATTATATAAGCGTTACTGTGGCGCTTTTGTAATGAGTTTTCAAGTGGTTTTATGCATAGGCAGGTAATTTTAGCATAATGCCTAATGATGTATCTTTTGTGGTAGGGCTTACAAAATGGCCAAGCATTGTGCCAGATACTGTTACAACCAAGTATTCCCACACACACTCACACACACACAGCAGCACACTCGAATAACAATATAGCTTGCAGAGAGCCAGAACAAATGGGCAATAAGCAGGCAGTTTGACACCCCTTTTACTTATTGTCCATATAAAGCACATAAAGAAGGTGAAAATGATAAATATGTTGGCTCAGATAAACAAATGAAATTTGAAACTTAAATGCGCAATTTAAGGACGATGCTACAAATATTAATAAAACACAAACTACATGCCTAAATATTTACTGCATTCATTTGTACAATTTTATATTACTGAAAATAAAAAATAAAAAAAATACTAAGCTACAAACATTACTTATTTGTTAAGCAAGTGTTAATCAAGAGAAAATGTTACAAATTTTAACAAATTACGAACAAGAAACTGTTGAAATAATTAGTATCATTTGAATTGCTTAGGCTACTAACCAAATAAACATTTATTAATATATATTAAACATATTCAAACATTGTGAATATATTGTTGTCAACAACGTCATTTGCAACTCTTATCTGAAGTAATGCATAAGCCAAAAACACATAAATATTAATACTTATTTTATTTATCATATTATTTTTGTCAAGTAGTAATACATAATTTTATTATCTCGTCGAATACGAAATTAATTAAATGGCTTATCACAATCGTATCTACGATAACGGGTAGCTAATTGATAAGTTAATAACGCTCATAAGCTCAATAAACAAGTAAATATTATCAGGCAATGAAAGCAATTGTAAACAGATTCAGTTCTCACGTTTTTTGCTATCGATATCAATGTTTGCATGCACAAATATCCCACAATTCAAATGCGCGCCCAAAATAAAATACCTCGACAAATTAATTTCCCCTTTGCACTCGCCTTTGTATTATTTGACGAGTCGTTAGCTCTCGCTCTCGCTCACGCTCACGCTCTCTTGCTCACAGTAGCAGCAGTAGCAGCAGCAGCCCAGCAGCAGCAATAGCAGCTGCCGCATATGCCGCACCACGGCGAATTCACCCAAGAGGCAAAGGCGGCGAATCTATCTCGGTGTATCTGACAGTTGAAACAGTCGAGCCGTGTGTGTTTGTCTGTCTCTGTCATCATCATTGCCGCCGTCGCCGTCGTCTCGTTGCTCTGAGTATTAATTTTTTCTGATTGTGGTCGCCTATTGCAAAAAGCGAGGCATTCATATTTTCATTTCATATAAATTTAATAAAAAACAGTCAATGAAACGCAACATTGTCAAACAACTAAATAACTAATGAAAAACAACTGTGAAAATCCCATGTGAAGTGTGCTGCGTAAGATTGAAAAATTGTCTGCGCAGCAGCCGCCTTTTTTTTTCTTACGGACAGTTTGCTACAAAATATATATGTGCATAAAGGAATATATATATTGTTGAACTATAACTGAAACAATGTATAAATGTATAAAGAGATTGACTCAAATGTGTAATTCTATAAAATATTTGGAAATTTCAAAGACCCAAGCCATTAAACAACAAATGTAGATGTGTGCCAAAGCCAAAAAAAAAAAACAAACACCCAACAAATTATACAAAACATAAAATTTTGGCAATAAAAGTGCTTGTGAGATGCTAAAGAAGAATTGAATGATAACAACAAATAATAATAAAAAAAATAATAATAGTGCGTTTATTAAATTCGTCGTTGTTGTTGTTGTTGTTGGTTTTGGCTTTGTTCGTTGTGTTTCAGTTGTTGTTGTTGTTATTCGCATTTTGTGTACCTTTCAAGAAATCAATAAAAAAGCAGAACGCAGCCCAAAAGACCAGCAAGGCAAATTCGCTCAAAACGAGTCTCTGAGCGAGCAGAGAGCGGCAGTGAGAGAGAGAGCGCTCAAAATGAGAGTCCGTCCAAGGGAGAGAGAGAGAGAGAAAGAGAGTGTGTGTTTGTGTGTGAGTCTCTGTCTCTCTCGCTGCGTTTTGTTGACATTCTGCCGCTACAAATATTCTGCTTCTGGTGCCAACTTTAGTTTCGCACTCTTTTTGCAACAACGCCGACATCATTTAGCATATTTAGCAAAGTAAAGAAATTGAACAAAGAAAGAACAACAATAAGAACTAAATTGATATTATAAGAGAGATATGTTCACAGACAGTTAAGTGACACAATTTTGAATTCTGTGTGCCCGTTTCGCTTTCGGTATTTTGTGGCGACAGTTTGGCCAAAAAATTCTTTCTCCACGTGCACTTTTCTATGCGTCTGTGTGTGTGTGTGTGTGCGTGTGTGGCCCAGCCCGGCTTTATTGATTTTTCGCGTGTCCTTTGTAACCGTGCATGCGCACACACACACATATATACTTATTCCATTACATATAAATTTCCAACTCCAATGTACCCTCCCCAGTGCACTGACCTTAGCCATGGACACAATTCAGTTATTAATCGCACATTGTTTTTTTTTTTGCTTCTACTGTGTTTGTTTCCCCTACAAATTAACAGCATTCAAAATACGACGACAAGGCGCTAAAAACAACAAAGCAAGCCAAATTTTGATATACTTCATGAGTAAATTTATTGTATTGCTCCATAATGTGGGCCATTCATAAAAAAAACCGCTGCTTTCAGTTGGGGGAATCAACAAAAAATAAATAAAATAAACAAACAGACAAATAAACAATCGTTCGCATGTGCTGTATGCATAGGAAAGTATTTCTGTCTTTCTGTCTCTCTCTCTCTCTCTCTCTGTCTGTCCCTTTGTCTGCCTCGCTGTCTGAATGTATATTTGATTTGGGTCTTTGGAAAGTGGTTGCTCAAGTGTGATAATATGTGGGTTATCAAACAGTCTCACGCTTATTAGAGCCCATCCAAAATACATATATTCTTCTTCTTCATTTATTTATATGTTTTTTTGGGTAAAAGGGCCTGCCCTATTTCAGCGGCAAGCTATTGGAAATGCATTAGGCCTGACCCAGTGAGTACACTTCCGTAATCGAAATGGAGATGTGTGACTTTAGTTGACATAGATTTTGAAATACCCTTCCATATTGCGGGGTCATAAAAATGCTTGATAAGCATGAGCATTTCAAACCATGATAAATACTTTTGTAAAAAAAACTTAAGAACTACTGTAAAGTCAAGCTCATACTACAATTTTATTAGAATTCCATTTTTCTATATATAACTAAAACTAGTATATCAATGTTAAATGCATTGAAGTTAGATCCAAAGAGAACATTTTGGATAAACCTATTGAAAATGCGTGTGTTTGCTTCTAAGTGGATTACATTTTGAAAGATCTTTCGCTTTCACATAATATAAAAGATATTATTTTATTTGAATACAGGATTATTTCTACTCTTTTTAAGAGCAATATCTGTTTATTAGGTATACCTAACTTTTCAGATATATATAATAAAAATGCAACTTCTACTTCAAGTACACTCTTCAGTTTCCAAGCCATTAACGCCTTGAATCTGATATCACTGCATGTTTTCAAGTGTATTGAATAATTCAAACGCTCACAGCAAAAAAAATATTTGTTTCTGATTCATCCACAGAGCAATATCAACTTAAAGAAATATCTCACTCAGGCCATTGACTCGATTGAGTTCCCAATTAGATGATATTTATTGACACTTAAGACACTTACTTTAACACACTTTCACATGCTGTCAGCATAGTTGCCACCCACACACACACACACACACACACACACACGCACTTACTTTTGTAACTTAAAGCTGAGCTGCTCCATAAAAATTGAAGAATTGAATGGAAAAATCGGCTTAGGCACATTTGGCCTACTATACTCAAGTATCTGCCGGCACATCCGCTGTCTATAATATTTATGTTACCTGCCAAAACGATAACATAACATGCATGTTGACTTTTTTTTATTAGTTTTTTTTTTTATTATCCATTCTGAAGACTTACAGAAAGGTCACCTATTGTTATTTATGAGCAAGCAGAATGGGGCTTATCTCAGCAAACGACCTACGGCCATAAAAAAAGTCGTCACGGCTTACTCAAACGTGTGTGTGTGTTTGTGTGTGATTCCTATTTATGGGTCATACACAAACACACACACACACACATGTGTGTATGTGTTTTCCGTTATGTTTCTGCACTTGACAAACAGTGCAAACAGTGGGCAAATTTTTCAATTACATTTGCAATCGCAATTGTGGCACATGTCAGAAAACACACTCACAGAGGCTGACTAATCAAAATATATATATATATATATAGATATACTATATGGCTGACCCCCTCGTTCTTGTCGAATATTGCTATATACGTATATATAAATATATATTTATAATTATATTTGTATATGATTCGCACAAGCAGGCAACAATTGTCGTTTTGATTGACCAATTTTCCTATCTCTGCTCGTCAATACATTTTTCAATATCGGTTTTATAGGTTTACTTGGCTATATACACATTTACTTCACCCTCTCGTCTTTTCTTTCTTTTATTGCGTTCTCATTCTGTCTAACTGTCTGTCACATTTTTTTATTCACCCATTTCTTTTTCGCTTTATCATGATTAGAGTTACGACTAAGCAGCTAATGCCTCCGGCAGATTACCTTTCTGAAATTGCTCAATTTTGCGATTTTGACATACCTTCTGCGGGTAATCTAGTTTTCAAGAGAAACATATAATGCACAGTTGCAGAAATCTGCGACGTTATGAATAAACGTTATATAAATAAAAGTGAATTACTAAATTTAAATTCAGAGCAAAAACAATGTGAAACATTTATTTATTTCATTTATAAATATAGATATATATATTTTAAATTTACTGTGTCAAGCTCGGTTAAAATTAAAAATAGCATTGTAAAAAACTGGATACGACCTTGGGTGTTTTGTACTTATCGAAACAAATTCAAATTCTGAAAGTTATACTTGCGCTTATTTTTTTCCATATATGGAATACATTACAAAAAAATATAATAAATTTTTACAATATTAAGAAACAGAAAGAAGAAAAAACAAAGAATAAATATTTTAAAATAAAATTAGAATATATTTAACAGCTTTGAATTTTGAGGAATAAATATAACTGGTAATTAGTGATTATTGTTATTATTTTATTTAGAGCTGCATTTACAAATCTTTTTGAGGCAATAAATACAAAAATATTTCTATTTCAAGTGTGTTCAATCTTCGGCGTGTCAATAAAAAACTCAACTCTTTTGGTTTCATTTTTTTTTTGCATGCCACTGCAGTTGATGAGCTGCTAATTAGCACCGGCGGTGCAACACACACACACACAGACACACTAACTTGAGCCCAAGTAGCTGGCTCCAGGCACATCATGGTAAATGGCGTGCCGAGGCAGTTCTCAATGAATCAGCACGAGCGCAATGTAATTTGCACTTTGTACAGCTCTCCCTTCCTACACTTGCTCTCCCTCTTTCTCTTTCTCTCCCTCTCTCTCTCTGCATCGCTCTTTTTGTATAAATATGTACAATTCTATTTTGGACTGCAGTTATTTTAGCGAGGTGAAGCATTTTAGTTTTAGCAGTTGGTGTGCGTGATTGACAGTTGTTAAGTTGCGTTAGCTTAGTTGGCTGGGTAATTAACTAGCTGGATTGGCAGCTGGATAGACAGCCGACAGGATTTTACTTTTGACCTGCCCAATTGCCGCTTGTATTTGATTTGTGTGCTCGCCACGTGGAATTATTAATTGGTTAGAACCAACTTTGACCAGTCTAAAGTTGCCTTTAATGGGCCGTCACAAAGCCATTTGTAAATGGCTTTAAACTGTTATTTGCATACATCATTCATCAGTCAGTCAATTACTCAAAAAGTAGGCCCATTGTATTTTTAGATTTTTAAATATCTTTACTTATTTTTGATGTATTTCCTATCCTTATCTAGCTGGCTGCTTCATAAATTTATATTAGAAATATAGAAAAATTTCTATAAAAATTTACTTGGTTTAGAATTTGATGCTACTTAATACTGTCATTTACAAAACTATTTGTTATATCTAATATAAGGTTGAAAAAGTAAGCATCTTATAAAACTTTTGTGTAAGCTTCTTAGCTTCTTCTTCTTTTGATTTATTACTTGGAAATATATACTTTTTGTATTTTCCAACTTGAAGTCTCTATAAGTTTTCATTCTCCTCAACTTGTAGCGCATTCAATTGTCGTCCAAAGCCGATTCCACATAGAATCAGTGAGCTTTGCTTGTAATGTTTGTGATGGGGCATGGGGCATGGGGCATGGAGTTGTCTGCAACGAGTGCCGCCAGCTGTTGCACACATGTCAACGCTGAAGATGTTGAGCTCGTCAATTTATTACAAGTGCTTCATATATTTATATTTATATATATATATATGTTTATTTTTTTTTTTGTATACTGGCGCACTTTATCATATTTATTTGTATGGTTGCCACATGAGGCGAGCAATGTATTTTTATGCGGTTGCAACGGCTGCAAAGACACGCCCCTGTATTTTTTTTTTTTTTAGGATTGAACCGCGTTGAACTCTGCGAAAGAAGTGTGCAAAAGAAAGCGGCCGAAAAAAGAAAAAAAAAATTAGCAAAAACAATGGCAGAAAAGATCGAAAAAATGCAATAAATTATTATAAAAAGTGACAGCTGCGAGTGGATTATGTTTTATTCTTGAAGATGATTTTCTGTTTTGATAGCAGACAAAAAAAAAAAGGGTTAACACGACGACAAAAGACAATGATTAAGGGAAATTAACAACAACAACAACAAAAGCAAAATTAAATTTGTTTTTATATTAATTTATGCAGTGCCAAAATGGAAATCATTTAAGCAAATAAAAAACTTTAGCCATTAATAATAAATAAAAATAAATACGAACTTTACAATAAACTTCGCACAAAATGTTGTAAACAACAAAAGAAAAACAAAAACAAATAAATAATTAATAACAGTAACGAAAAAGCTTGAGTTCCACGCTCGCACAGTGGAACCAAAGCGCACAAAACAACGCACAACAAGTGATCGAAACGAGTGAGAATCTTTTGAGAGCACAACAGGAATTTAGAATAGCTAGTTAGAATGACACGCCCACTGAAGTTGCGCCTCGCAGTGCGCGCAGTGTTGCAGCTGTTGCTCTTCAGCAGCATTGTGCAGCAGCATTGCAGCACTGCATTGCCGAGCTCTGCTGCACCGCCAGCAGCAGCATTGAGTGGCAACAATGGCAGCAGCAGTGGCAGCACCACCAGCAGAACCGCTGTAACCACTGTAACGATCGGCACCACAGCTGAGCTGGTGGCCAGCACAACGGAGCGAAATATACTGGAACTAGTCAATGCGGAGGCAGCTGAGCCAGTTGAGGCGTCAGCTAATGCCGGCTGGGAAACACTTGAGACTGAATTTAAATTAGCCACGCACATGCCCACCGGATCTGGAGCAGGAGCTGAGTCTGCACCCACTGCACCCACTTCCATTGAGCAACAGGATCAGCCAGCTGCAATTCCCGCCACAACATTGGCCTTTGCCAATGCCGTTGCCGTTGCCGGCGATACCATGGACACAACTGGCGATGCCACGCCCCCCTATGCCGCTGTCGACGATGATTATGGTAAATAGTTGCAAATAACTCTTAAACAAATTATCACTCAAGTCAACCCAGCTCGAGTTGCATCATGTGACTCACATGACCCCAGTTGGCAGCTGATTACACTTGCATCATTTGCTTGCACCATTTGCTTGCATCATTTGCTTGCATCCACCAGTTGTTGACTCATTTCATTATTCTAGCTGTGAATTTTTTTTGCGGTCAGCGCTAACCACATAAAATGAGATAATGACACAACAAACAAACAAAACTGTAAATAACAATATAATAATCAACTTATTTGTCACACGAGAGCAACAAACTCGAATGCAACAAATATAACAAATCTATTATAATAATATCTAAAAATCACTTTGTTCTTTAAATGGACAGAAAAACTTTACACATTATAGATAAAAAATCATTTTATATATTTTTAAAGTTATTGTTTGAATGCACAGATTAATTGAATATATTCTGGATAAAAGTTAATTGCAGTAGGGAAAAGTTTACCTAAATCATAATCTCGAATCTGCATTGAAAAGATATTTTGACCAACAAATCACATTTTTTAGACAGCACTTCAAATTGAGTAATTACCTAGTTTATTTTAACAGATTTATGAAGCAAACTTAATAAGTTGCTAATTGAATTAGTTTTGTATTGAAATATAATTATTGTTAATAATTAAAAGAATAAATTTATTGGTTAATTATCAATAGACAACTTCGTTTTCTAAGTTGCTCAAATATAGAACAAATTTTTGAAGAAAATTATGTTTTATAATTTAATCAAATATTTGATAGTTATACAACTTTTTTTAAAACTCAGTTTAATTTGTTCATTTCTAAACAGATTCTAAAATTTAGATCAAAAGCTTAGCACATCAAAATGTACACAGAAGTGTTTGTTAAATTTGTATGCGAAAAAGTATAATAAACTTGCATATAACTTCAATTCATAGAAATTCAAACATTCATAAAAATATATATAAATTCAAATATTTAGCGTTACAAATGCTAAGCTCCGCATTACAAATAAAGCTTAAAGTCTTGTCTGATATAAATCAAGATTTTAAGCTTTTGTTTTCCAACAAATTAATCGCTGTAAATTATTAATAGGCCACACTTCATTTAATCATCGACTTTTAAGCAATTAATTCCATTTAAATCGGTCATTTCACAATTTGAGCATTTCGCTTAACTTGAGTGGTAATTTTTATTTTTTTTTTGTTTTTCTTATTTTTGTTTGGTTTTTCCAATAACTCATTATAAAATTATACAATGCAATTGTAACAAGAGTTTTCCATTATAGCCTGGCAGACAGTTCGGGGTTGTTTTGGGGTTCATTGACGCCGCAAAAAGTTGTTGTGTTGTCCTAAAAGAAGAAGAAGAAAGACGCCCCGCCCCGTAAACAGACAGTTGCTCAGTTATTATCGATAGGAAACCAGAAAATAACAATAACAACAACAAAAACAAAACAAAAAAAACCAGGAAGAAGAACTTTGGCAATACTCTGCATACTTCAAGGCAATTAACAGAGTTTTCATTTCCGGCTTAACACGCAGCTATGTTGGCCATTTATTCTTCTCCCCCGCAATAATACCCCCTTTGCCGTGTAACGTGTAATATGGCTAAATTCTCACGCAAAACTTTGCCGCTTGGCAAATGAATTATTTAACATTGTTGATGGCAAGCCAAGTTTTTTTTCGGGCCACATTTAATAAAATATGCCCGAGAATTGACACCCACAACAACAACAACAGCTCGTCAAGCGATCCATTGAAATCCGCGCCACACGCGATGCGATTGCCACTAAGAGTAAACAGAGCAATTAACAACTTAACTTTTATGGCCCACAATTATTTGGTATTTATTTGTTAAGCTCTCTGCCGGCGCAGCTATCTTTATGAGCTCAGCTGCTGTAAATTCAATCCGCTGACTAGCTGGCTTGCATTTTATTATATATAACACCCACTGCCCCCATTTACCACGCCCCCTCCCATCATGAAAAAGCCTAGTCTATGCAATTTGCATGTTGCGTGTTGGCCAGCAACATTATTAAGAGCAGCCAACTGACAGCTGGCAAATTGCGCAGGCCAATGCCCAGCTGGCCGATAACAAAAGGGGGGGTGGTGCTGAGGGGTGCTAAGGGTGAGCTGTTTGGTTGTTGGCCAAGGCTAATAGCTGGCGCTGATTTACTATCCACACGCAAAACTTCAATTAAAATGCATTTATTTTTTTTCCTTTCTTTCTTTGCATCAGCATTTGCAAGCGATATGAATGGAAATAAATAAGCCAAATGGCTAAAATTAGTTCAAGGATTTGGTCTATATCATATTTCATTAGCCACAAATGACCCTGAACCCTAACAAAATATCAATTTAATTCAATGTAGCTTAATAATAATAAGCTTATCAGTATTAGTAAACAAAAGAAATAATACTATTAATATTCTAAGTAATATGATACAGTTTGCTGATAATTAACACTTAATCAACTAACACACAATAAACACAAAAAATTAATAAACTTATAAATAAGTAATAAAAATGTAGGTGAGGTAAGCTTGACTAGCAGATACCCAGGAAAATATTACCTAGTTAAATCAATTGCAGCAATTGCGTAAATAATTTCCAACTAAATTATTTAAATGCTAATTTCTCAAACAGCTTTAAAGTCATTAGTTTTCACAAGTGCTTTTGAAGTCGCATGACTTATTTACCATTTCTATATGCAGGCAAGATATTCTTTAGAAATTTGTATGCAAATTGCGTGACAGACAAACAGACACACAGACTGACAACAACAACAACAAAAACAACAAAATAACAACAAAAATTTGCGACTGACGACGACGCAGTAAATGTAAATATAAATTGAGCATTTGACGACTGTTTGCTTAAAAAATATTCTCGAAGCGTTAATTGTTATTTCAGTCAAAGCAATTTATTTTACTATTCAGTCGAGCACCATATATTTATAGATATCTAATATATATATATATATATATATATATATGGAATGAATGGCGTTCATAAAGATCTTATCTGCCCACAAGGCTGTAAAATATTGCCATAATGGCTTTTCTAAGCGCATTTTCTATAGCCTCAAATAGTGCTTCAAAATGAAAATGGTTTGCTTGACTTGAATTTTTTTTATATAAACTTTTTAACAATCGAATAAAGCAGAAATTCCATTGCTATTTTTTAAGTTACAAATTAAATATCTTGCATAAGAAATTGACATATATCTTCATTGTTTTTAAATTATTTTCAAGTCGCTTGACATAAAAGTCAAATAAATACTGCAATAATACGATACATAAAATATTGTAGATTTTTAAATATTTTCTGCAGAGCAAATAAAAATGTATTTAAGGGCTTAGTTTGGTTTGCTTTGATTTATTGCTTTGTTATTAAGCCACAAACAATATGCTTAAATATCGTTAAATCAATACTTGGCACGCTAATGCTAATTGACGGCCCCGCCCCTTAAAACTTGCCAAAGCTAAAGCTGTATAACATTAAAAAAAATAAATATATATATATATATATATATATATATATATATATATATGTTTATATATATATCAAGGCCAAAAGCAGCTTTCTCAGCATTAATTTCGCCTGGCCATCTCAACGTGGCTGCTCCTAAGTAAATTTCTATCAAGTCATTAGTTTAATTAATTGTTTTTCGTAAGTTTTGTGCAGGCAGCTGGTTTGGGGAAATGCTCTGTTCCTGCTCACACACCCCACCTCCCCCCTTCCTGGTGCAGAGTTAATTTTTCTGTTAATTCATTTCGAGGCGCAGCTGAACCGAGAGTTGCCCATCACAATTTCGGGCTCCAGCTGAAAATTGCTGCTCATCAAATGCCAGGAGCCGGCGGCAGAAAGAAAGAAAGAAACTGCGAGAGATGAAGAGCGAAAGCTGCTTCTGATATGCCACCCCCCCCTCTCCATTACTGAGATATCTGTCGACTACGTGGCACTTGAGCAGCGCCGAGTGGCATGAAATTGAAATTGGTTTGGCTTGCAACATGCAGCGAGTCGCAGTTTTGCAATTAAATGCACAAAAGTATCTGTCAGTTGCAGCCTGTCGTTGATGTCTCCTCTCCCCAAACGACAAACAACTGTTGACAAAAAAGTTTCAAACAAAACTCGCAACTCTTTGGAGTAGAATTAAGATAATTAATTTCAACGAGGTGCCATGTGTAAATGTCATAGGTACAGATAACCCAGACACTGAGCGACGATTCTCTATTTATCTTTAGAATTTTATCTCAAAGAGAGAAAACTTTTCTTTTATATACCCTAGCAATTAGTAGGATTATAAAGTTTAAAGTGTGAATTCTTGCATTATTCACATATATTTGTTTAATTAAACTATAATTATATATAAATATAAAATATAATTAAATATAATATTCACATATTATTTGAATTGATGCGAAGCAGACAATTTCGACGAATAAATTTTCCTCATAAACTGACCAGATTTCTCCAATTTCTATTAAACTTCTTCTCATGTAAAATATTCAACCATTATAAAAATAGCTTCGAAAATCAGCTTGCAAAATAACATCAGCTTTAATTGATGCTAATAGGCAAATATATTATACTTAAAATATGTAAATGCGATAACAATTTGTAGCTGGACACAGCAAATTTGAAAGTTAAATATTCGAGTCGAAAGTTAACTTTAGTTTGTATATATATATATATATATATATATATATAGCACATACCATTTAAGTTGGAAAATAGATTTTAAGCTTACATAGAATTATTTTTGGTATATCATCGCAAATGGATCGCATCACAGTTTTCGGCCACTTGGAAGTTTTTTTGTGCTTTATTTGTTGTCCAGGCGAAAAACTTGCTAATACAAATTGACGTAACTTTTAGCTTGTCAACAGCAAACAGCAGCTAAAGTTTTACAGCGTTTTTTGACAAATGATTTGCCTGGCAAGAAATAAACAAAAATACACCCACACACACACACACACATTCTCAACAAATTCGGTTTTCTAAACGCAAACTTTGCACTTCAACTTTGCAGCAAAACTTTCAATTTGTATGTGTGTGTGTGTGGGTTAGTGCGTTTGTATTTGTGTGTGTCTGTGTGTGTGCGTCACTAGTACAAAATTTTACAGGACTCTGAGTTATGAACATGACTTGTCAAAAAATACATTAAAAGTGCAAAATAGTGGCAGCAAGAAGCTAGCCAGCCAGCCAGGACCAGAAAACGAAAACAATCATTTAGCAGCCCATCTCAAAATATGTATGTGAGGATAACTAAGAAAAAGCATAAATCATTGAACTTCCTGTGATGTTGCTGCTGTTGCTGCTGCTGCTGCTGTTGCTGCTGCTGCCTCTGCTGCTTCTGCTGCTGCTGTGGCTGCTTCTTGATTTTTGCTTTTTGCTGGCTGGCTTTTAGCCATTTGGCGAAAAACAGCTATCAATCATGTTGCTTTTAATTTGTGACAAGCACACAAACACAACGCACACACAGACAACACACACACACACACGCACTCAGACAGAGCCTATCTTGGTGCGTGCAAAAAGCGTTGCATACCCAAAAGGCGCAGCGCTGAAACGTGTTCAAGGCTGTGAAAAGCGCCTGCAGCTGATAAGAAAAGCTTGTCTATTGCTTCTCCTATTTATATATTCTGTCTCTCTCCCTTCCCATCCCCTCCCCCCTCCCTCCATCTCTCTCTCAAGCACACCTACGTGTCTTCTGCTGCGCTTTTTGTGCTCAAGCAACTTGAATACAATTTTTGTCTTGCAACAAACCAAGTCTCAACTTTCAAGTACCCTGCTCCTAATTTCAGACAAAAAGCTGATTTTATTCAAGATTTTAGAAATTGATTTAATTTGCCTTTATTTAAATTTTACTGCTTGTCAATGTGTCTATATATTAATAATTTTCTTAAGCTTTAAATATTTAAAATACTAATTAATTTCAATTAGTTTGATTACATTTTCCTACTTAAATCATTTCTCATATATCCTGCAAAATGTGCTTAATTTTAATTATTTATTTTAATTGCGACCCTTTTTAAGCCAAATGCTACTCCATCAATTCTACAATATATGCAAATATAATTTAGTCTGATTTTAAAGATTATTCGGCATTATTTAGGTGGCTTCAGCCAGGTTCTGTTTCTCAAACATAAAATGATGGGTTGCCCAGCTTGGTCTTATTTAAGCCTAGTTATTAACTTAATATACAAAACATAAGCTTTAAACTTAATTACGCATAGCACATATCTAATTATTAGCCACTCCTTGCCAGCCAGAAATATATACAATTAAATCTTTCCTTATCTCAATTTATTTAATTTTTCTACAAAACTCTACCATTTATGTTTTATGGCACTGTAAATTATTAATGTAATTCAGAAATGCTTTTTATGGACTTGCAACCATTTGCTTGACAGAGTACCAAAATTGTTGCCCACTTATCTGCCGCATTGTTGTGTGTTAATTTATGAAACTGTGTTGTGTCTGATGGCTGCTACGCTTTTGATAGTCCTGCCCAGATCAACAACAACAACAACAATAAACACACTCTCTCAACAAACAATGCCAAGCCATATACATATCAACAGATAAACCAGTTGTATCGCTTCTTTTGGGGCGCCCCTAAAAAAAAAAAAGGAAGTGAAAAAAAAGCTCTGTTTGCCGGGGCAACAACTTCCGCCTAACTGCACTTCAACATGTCTATTTGTGCGGCATACACAAAACACAACACAACACACAACACAACGGCTAAAGTACAACAACCTTGACTGCTGAACATGAACATCAGTCAGTGCAACCACCCCCACCATACCCCCCAACTACACACACTCCTCTCCCTTTGCGCCCGTCTTTTTTTTTTGCACTTGAAACACACTTTGTAGACGTATGCCTTTTGTCTGCCTACGCTTTATGAGTGTAGGAGTGTGTGTGTGTGTGTGTGTGTGTGTGTGTGTGTGTATGAGTGTGTGTGTCTGCTGCTTAAAGTCATAAACACCTTGTTAGCAAAAAAAAAAGCAGAAAAAAAATGATGAACGTGACATTGATGCCTTCTTTTGTGGCTGATATATGTGGACTTTCTGCCGCGCCCTAAACAGTTTCCGCGTCTCAAGCATCCCATCAGTCTGTGTTACGCCCCTCCCCCCCCACACACACCTTTACCTTGTCCCCGGAACCGGAAGGCAATGGCTGGCAGTGTTGCATCATGATGCGGCCATGTGCAGCTTCCTGTCGATAACCTTTGGCTTTTGGCACGAGCCGGCGCCGCAAAATTTATCGCTCAATTGTTTGTGCCCCTCCGTGTCCGTGGCACTCACTTAATTAGCTGCTGATATGAGGCATAAACCTTAAAGCTATGCAACGGATTATAAAATGCTAGTCAAGAGTGTTGGTTAAGTAAGTTTCCTTAAAGCATTGTTAACACTAAATGGAATTTAAGAGACAAATTTGACGTCTTATTTAAAATTTTGTTTTAATATAAATGCTGATTTTTTTTAGTTTTCAACAGGCAATGCAAAAAAATTTAAAAAAAAAAGTTGGCGTAATTTTGGTAGATTTTTACTTTATGCTAATGCAAAATAAAAATAAAATATTTGCACAGAAATTGCTATAAAAAATTCTTACAAAATATAACGAACGCTATAGCAAAAACATTTAATGTATTTAAAAAAATAAAAAAAACTTTAATAAAACTAATTAAAATTACATAAACAAAATATTGAATTTTTTACTAACACTGATTGCCAAAAAAAAAATTTAATGACAAGCTGCTCAAGCGCATAAATAAAAACAGTTAATGCATTTTACCAACACTGACTACAAACAAACTAAAACAACACTTTACAGCACTAACAGAACAAATAGCTAGCTACTTAAAGGCAACAATAAAAAAACAGTTTAAACATTTTACCAACACTGCCTGCAAACAAAAAACAAAACTTCACAGCACTAACAAAAAACACGAATTCAAATAAAAATGTTAAGCGAGGAGCTTGAAGCATTTCTTGTCGGAAATTATGTATGTAATTTAAGTGACAAACTGTTTGTTCGGGCCAGTGCTTTGTTATGTGCCCAGCTAATGACCAAAACGGACATATGCCAAGCAGCGCTCAAGGTTCGCTAATTTGTGTCCATTGTCGGCCCAGTTCAGAATATGCAGTCTACAGTGGCCAACAATCAAGGATCAAGGCAAATGACATGTGCCCAGCAAATGGCCCCAGACAGTTGTTCAAATTGCTATAAGGGTGTTCATTTGTACAGTACGTATGTGTGTGTGTGTTGTGTGTGTGTGTGTGTTTGTTGTATGTCTGTGTGTGCATTTGAATGCTTACACATCAACGTGAATAATAGCTGCAGGACATAGCAAAATTCCATTCAGACAACATTTGGCAACACAATGGCAATAATTTGTGTTTAATTCAAATGTTTCAACGATTGAATTAATGAAAGGCACTTAACGCTTAAGGGAATTTTCAACATGTGCAGCAAAACATGAACTTTCCATTTAGTCATCAAATCAGACACTTTAATTACATTTACAAACTAATTTCAAGTCTTAAGATTGACATTTATATAATTTGAGATTTAAGATTGACACTTTAGTCAGTCTAAACATTATTTTTGTTTAATTATTTTGGCACCTTCAAATTGATGTTAGTGCATTTTCTGCACAAATACGAATTGTATAATTTGCATGCAGTGAGTGTTAAAGCCAAGTCAAATTCATCAACGACAGTTGGCTAATTGTGTTGCAGGGAGCAGGATAACTTTGATAAATTGACTTCAGTCAGTTGCAAGCGGCTTTTATTGAGTGGCATGCTTTGTGCCTCAGTGCCTCTTATATGAACAGTTAATTATCAGCTGCATTTATATTTACCAAGAAGCTGAATTGTGCAGCCAAAACTAGACTTAAATTGTCAAAATTGTCAGTTTGTCAGAGCTGCATATTTATTTAATACCAACCTTTAAAAATAAAATTATTTAAAGCTGAAGCTTAAATAAAAACTACAAATTCGCTAGCCAAAGGCGTACATATTTTTTTTTTTTTTTTTTTGCAGTAGTCTGGCTTAAATTCAGCTTGTTAACTTTAATGTGAACCTGAAACAACTGTTTTTAAAGCGTTCACACATGAAATGTGTTTACCAAAAGGCTATCACTTCAATAGTGTCTCATTGTTTGTTCTCTTCGCCCTTTTTTTAAGTCAAAGTTTTTCATTTTTTAAGTGTACCTTTTTTTTTTTTTGCTGCTGTTGTATTTGTGCTTTATTTCGCATAATTTTTGTGCGAGGATCCAGCTTCGGAGCCTTTGAAGCGCCATTGAAAAGCAGCCAAGCGGAACGCGTTCACATGTCAAATTGCAGGTGAATGTGTGTGCGTGTGTGTGTGTGTGTGTGTGTGTGGATGTGCACAGGTGTATGGCTTTTAACGTAGCTACACCCGCTTAATTGTTTGTTTGCTTCTGTGTCTGTGACAGTCGTCCTTTTTTTTTCTTCTGTTTTTTTGTCTCTATTTACGCTTGGCACGTCGCCTTTTGTTTAGTTTCTACGTCTGGCCAAATCCGAAAGCAGCTCGTAAACTTCAGCTTCAGCTTCAGCATCAACAACAATAACACACACACAGCCTAAAGGACAAACAACAACAGAAACTAAAATAAGGATTACGCGCAACAATAGCCCCAATAAGTCGTGTTTTTTTTTTTTTCATTTCGATGCCCTGCAAATGCGGGACACACACAATAGCTAACAAACTTTGTCACTTGAACAAGTAAATATATACATATATATCACTTATCAGTAATGGTATTTCACAGCAGTGTATAAAAGTTTCGCGCAGTCACAGAATACTCTTCATTTTTACTTGACTTTTTATATATAATTTTTTATTTTTGTATTTTTTTTGAGGCTCAGACAACTTAATGCTATTTGCTTTACACACTCTCTCGCACACACACACAAGCACACCCACACACACACACCTTACACGGTACGCTCGGCATCTCGGCCAGCACGCCACCCTCCCTCCCTCCCTTTCCCTTCTGGGAACAGTGCCTTTGTTTGCCTTTCTTAACAACTTAAGCACGTCGTCTATATTGGTTTTCGGGCGCTACTCTTTTAAAAAAAGATTTTGCTTCCTGCTTTTGCCTTTGCTTTGTGAAAATAATCACGCGCAGCTTTGACTTTTTTTTTTACCAACTTTTTTCTACAGCTTTTCTCTTACTTTTTCACACTTGGCTTCTTCCGCTTGGCGCCGGGGCAAAACTCATAGTGTTTACCTCGCATCCCCCGCCATCACCGCCGCCACCTTCCCCTCTATTGTTTTCTTTTAATTTGTAGCCCTGCTCTCGCCGCTTGCTGCTTGCTGCTTGCTGTGGCCAGTGCCTCAAATACTCAGCCATGAAGAGCCAACAATTGTGCGTTCATGTCTAACAGCGTATTAACTGAAACGCTTCAACAGGGCTTTAAAATTTCTGTCCAAGTAGTTCAAAGTTTTGCTTAAGAATAAACTACAGCAGTGAATCAGTTTAGAAGCCTTAGAAAAATCAGTAAATGGGCACAAAAATTAAAACTATTTAGCAATATTTTTTATTTATTTATTATTATATTTAATATTTATTTACTTACTTGAATTGCTTTCAATTTTTGTTTTGTTTTTATATATTTAATTATTTATAGTCTATAATATATTTCTGTATTTATAGTGCCCTAAATGCAGTCAACGATTAAAATGGGAAATATTACAATTAATTTTTAGTGATGATTTCATTCTAAAATTAAACTATGCATTTAAATTACATAAGTGAATTAGTTTAGAAGCTTTCAAATTCTAAGTAAATGGTGACAAAAATTACAACTATTTATTCATAAATTGACCAATATTTTATTTATATTTTTTTTATTATTTATTTATTTAAGTTTCTTTTATTTCCTGCCATCCTAAAGTACTTGTCTTTATTTATTTAAAAATGATTCATGATTTTTTGTTTATAATATATTTATGTATTTAAAATGGCCTAAATGCAGTCAACTTAACAAGACTTAAATGTGAAATATAACAAATAATTTTTTGTGATGATTTCATGCTATAATTTAAATATGAACTAATTAATTGTTCAAGATATATATTTTTGATATATTTCGAATACTATCAGAACTTGTCTCGAGGAAGATTTGTCAGTTTTAGAGTATAAAATAATAATAAAATATAAATATTAGCTAACAACTAAAATAAATTAAAAATAATTTATTTATATATAACACGAATTGTTGGAAGAACTTAAATTAGAAAATTGTTCAACTAAAAAATTTAATCAAACCAATAATGTTAATGATTATATAAGATTATTCACTTGATTAGCTTCCGTTGCTAAAATATACATATTTTGGTTGGGTAAATTTATGCAGCATTTTAAGCTAATGTTTTTCTTGTAGGCAAACAATAATAGCACTAATAATCATAATGAAGATAATTAAGTCTTTTGTATATTTTCTGCTCTTCAACTTGTGGTAGGCAAACAATATGAGACTAGTCTTACCACTATTAGTATTATTCTAGTTTGATTAGGACTACTCAAAGCGAAAGGACTAAAAATAACTACACTTAAAACAATGAAACTTAATTAACTCACTCTGATGCACAGGGACAATCGAATGGGAAGACTTTATCTAGGTTGCATAATGGATACATATGTATATCAGAAAGCAAATGAGTTTGGTTGTATACCCGGTTAGCAGGTGGCATCATCCAGATGCCACATGGACAGCGGCTAGGAGTCGTGGCAAACCGGATTGAAATGGTGCGCATGGAAATCAATTTACGGCTAACTAACGGCAAACAAAGCGGCTTCACATGAATGTTAACGACATGGCGCAAAACCAATCAGAAGCACTTAAGGCTCCACAAAGAGCAAAGTGGTGCCACACCAGCGTGGGTGGCAGAGTCGAGAGACGAGTGGCGTGTGGCGTGTGGCGTGTGGCAAGTCGAGCGTGTGGGCGAGAGTGAGCCAGCAAGATTAAGATAGTGCCACAAAGAAAATGTACGGCCGTGCTGTCTCTGGCATCTGTCAATGCTATTAACTTTAGTACCAGCTAGTAGCCCCAACCCCCCGTTGCACCTCGACGACGACATTTATCCTTTGGCGCCTGAAATGTATGCAGCACTTTGTTGCTTAATTGATTTTAATGCCACGCGCACAGGGGCCTACAATTTGCCAATGCTCCAACGAGTTTCCTCCTTCATTCGAGTCGATTCGAGTTGAGTCTATAAATTGGCTTTTTCCTTTGTCGTTTGCCTTTTGCCCCAACTATCAACTGCAGCAGCAGCTACATTCCTCACACACACCGCACTCTGCTACTCCTCCTCCTCCTCCTCCTTGTGTCCATTTCTCATTTGCCATTTCCGTTTTCAATTGCAAAAGGAAGCAGCCAGCAAAAAAAAAAAATGAAAAAGAAAAATAAGTCGAGAGAGAAGAGAAATGCCATTTATTGAATTGTATAAATTTCTGCACATTGACAGCGACTGTTTATTTTGCACACACACACTCACACACACATGTCTTTCTATGTTGTGTTTTGTTAAGCTTTATCGCATTTGCATAGCAGCAAAGGCAGCAATTGCCATTGGCAGGTCAAGTGCTCGAACTGCCCTCGGGATTCACTCATTTGTTCCTTTTGATTGCTGGCAAACGCAAAAGTCTTTTTTCTTTTGCTCTTATTTTTTTGTTGTATTAGTAAAATAAATTACCATTTAGTGCTTTTTGCCACTTACATAGAATGCTCCATTTTTTTTTTACCCCTTTTTGGCTGCCCTCTCCCCCCGGAGGCGTCACACATGGTCGGATGTTGTCCTTTGGCCCTGCCAAATGAAATTATTGCTGCAGCTTTGCATCCTTTGCCTTTGCCATTTGCCGGGGATTATAAGCGAACATGTGGGTGTGTCTCGCACTCTTTGTGTATATGTGTGAGTGTGTCTGCTTTGTGTGTGTTTGTTGACTTAGAGTGTGTGTGCGAGAGAGAGAAAGTTGCTCACAATTGCAGCCATAATAAATTGTTCGCAATCGCATTTCCGTTTCTTTATGCGCTTCGATTACGTTGCGCTTGGCTTCTGCCAGCTCTTTGCTCCACTAGGCACCACCCCCCCCCCCCCTCCCTTCCCCTCTCCTCACTCTCTCTCGTAATTGAATATATAATTTTTTTTTGTATGCTCCTTATACTCACACACACACACACATGCACAATCGCGTGAGTGGCATTTGAATATAAATTGTTTCATCTGCTTGCAAAATATTCATTTCAATTTATATGACTTTCCTTTTTTTTCCTGTCCTTTTTTCCTGTTTTTCTGTTTGCTAGCTTTATTTGATATTTAATAAATTATTTATGTGCTTATATGCATTTGTGTGTGTGTGTGTGTACATAGCACTTCCGGTTCCTGTGCAGCAAAATAAGATACGAAAAGTTTTTCTCTATGATTGCCAACCTCAGGGATTCACAGCTGTGTCGCCTTTAATAAAGCATAATTCAACTTTGTCAGCTAAGTCCTTTAAGTATGCCAACTTGACATTTCAGCACATTTATATATATATATATATATTTCTCCATATTTATATATTTATTTAGTTTGCAACTTTTTCATAACTTGTTTTTGCGTCTCTTTCTCATTTACAGTGCCAAGCAAACCTCAGAATCTCACTGTGCTGGATGTGTCCGCGAATAGCATTACCATGTCCTGGCATCCGCCAAAGAATCAAAATGGCGCCATTGCCGGTTATCATGTCTTTCATATACACGACAATCAAACTGGCGTCGAAATCGTTAAGAACTCCCGCAACTCCCCAGAGACACTGATCCACTTCGAACTCCAAAGTCTGAGTAAGTACAAAAAGATGAAGGATAAAGTATTTTTTAACTGGCATATCAATTTTGAGAAATTGCCATTTGATATAATCGCAGACTTGAAAACTTGCAAAACGAACTTAGATATTTTTACAATTGTTAAACTTATTGTGAGGCACCTTTTTCGGTTATAATAGATTTTTAACTCTTCAAATATATCTAAAAATGTTTAATGTTTAAATTTTCATCAAATTCTTTGCAATTAACCCGGGAAATTATTTGCAAGGATTTAAAAAATCAACTTAAAAAAATTTGAATCAGTAAATAAAGCAAGAATACATGAAAAAGCAAAGTTAAGGCGAGAAATCAATTTCTCCAAAAATGAGCCAATGTAGTAAAACAAAATTAAATATTATTAAACAATAAACAAAACTCGAAAGGTTGACAAAATTGCGTTTTTAAAGAGAAGAATTTTATAGTTAACGCAAAACTTTAACTTTGCAACGCAGCTTAAAAAATTATAAAATTGCAGATAATTAAAAGTCAATTGTCAACTGACTGAAACGCCACAAAAAAAAAAAAATAATTAAATTTAAGTGCCACAGCAATAACAAAAAGAGCAGCAGCAAGAACAACAACAACAACAACAACAGAAATAAAAACTGCAAAAACAGCAACTATTGTGGGATTAATTAATTTAATATGCAACGGACAATTTTGTATATTGCGAAACAAACACTTTATTAAAGTATGCTGAATGGTTGAAAAATAAATGAAAATTAAATTTCATACAACTGGTGCTGCCAAAAAGCAAGCAAAACTGTTAAAGGATGATGCTGCAACAGCAACAGCAACAGCAACAAACAACAGTAACAACAGTTGCCACCTGACGCGAGTAATTAATTAAACAATGCGGGCGTCTCCAGCAGAATATACAAGCGTAGATGCAACACGCAATGTTGCACGTTGATTGCATGGTTTGCTGGCTGAATATATATCCCTGCTCTATCCCCTCAGCTACCTCTCTCTCTCTCGGCCAGAAAACATTGCTAATAATTCTCTGCTTGTTTTGCGTATTCTTTTGTCATGCCTAAAAGTATGCAATGATAAAGTGAAGTGAATTTTACAGTCGCATCGCACAACACAAATTTCGCGACAAGCAAATAATTTGTTCGGTTAGCGCAGGCAAGGAAGGATGGGGGCGGGCGTGGCACCTGCCTCGGTTTTGGCTCATAATTACAGGCGTCAAAGTTGTTAACAACAACAAAAAGTGGCCAGCGTAAGGCACTTGAAACTATTTAATTACAAAGCAGCAAGCAAACAATCGACTTGAGCTACAATTACAGCTAATGACAGGCAAGGGCGGAAGGGTGGGGGGAGAGAAGGGGATGTGGCGCGTGTTGGCTTTAGGATCTAAGGCATAAAGGCGTTAATGTTGGGCACATTGCTGACAGCTTGACTGCTGTATTGCCCAGGTATATTGACAGTTTCCTTGAGGGTCCCGGACGCCATAAAAAGCAATTAAAATGCCGCTTTTAGTCTTTTCGTTGTTGTTGTTGTTGTTGTTGACGTCCTTTTGGGCATGACTGTACTTTGAATGAGCGCTGCGGTTACCAGCGAGCCTTGGGTCTGTAATAAAGTCACTTGAGTGCCTCACACAAATTGGAAAAATATTTAAATATGCTCAACTTGAGCAAATTTTAGCCGCTTGCAGTTGGCTAAGCTTTATTTGGCAATAAGCAATTAAACAGCTCTTTAGCATTGAGTAATGTGGGGGAATATAATTGGGAATACAATACTAAGTAGATTTTTAATATCCTTGTAGAAAAGGAGACGATTCTGAATATATACAAATATATATTTTTATTCCTGATGAACATCTATGCATGCTAGTTCGTCAATCTTGAAACAATTCTGATGAAAGTTGGCATATATGCGTCCTTTTGCTGCTATATATATTTATAAGTTGATTGATCAATTTCATATAAAAAAATATATGTGTATTCACTATAAAAAGTATATGTGTATATATATATATATACATTCCTGACTAACATCTATAAAAGCTGTTGCTACAGTCAATATATATAAATGAGTTGGTTGATCAATTCACTATATAAAATATATGTGTATATTCTCATGTTCATTTTTGAACGCTGCGAAGCTCAGCTAATTTTTAATGGCAGAATATCATATTGAGACGACTTTCAAATGGCTGCAGTTAAAGCTCAGCGATAAACAAACGTCACATTCTTAGAGGAATAAACACCACATTCTTAGAAGAATAAAGTTGAGCTAATCTAAGAAAAATAGACCACACATAGAGTCACTCTACAAACGCTGCAAAACTCAACTAATTTAAGAATAAACATCACATGGAGTCGCTCCTACAAGCGACTCCGTTAATATTGTTGAAAATAATGTTATTTTACATTCAATGAAACCATGCATCAGTAACATAAGTATGTTAAGTCCCATATGATCGATAGCTTTAATGTTAATTAACAGTCTTGAATCAACTTCGTTTGAGTACAAGGGAATCAAGTTTAATTTTCTTATCCAGGCATTCCCTGACGCGGGGAAAGGATTTTTCACTCCAACAAATATAAATAAACATAACATGAGTTCGCCTTACAAGCGGCTTTATATGTTTTTAGGTTTAAGATTTTTGTATAAAATAAAGAAATGATCATCAGAGCAAACAGTTCGATTTTTAACGTCGTCTCATCGTGTTGACTACACCCTATACGTGTTTCAGACAATATATATATATATACACACATTCATAACTAACATCTATGCAAGCTTTTGCTGCAGTAAATATATATATATGAGTTAGTTAATTAGTTTACTACATGATTTAGATAAAAAACATTAGATAGAAAGTAAAGTTCTTCATTTAAAAAATACATCCGTTTATAATTTTCCAATAAGCAGAAAGTAAAGTCCTTCATTAAAAAAAAAAAATACATCCGATTAAAATTTCTCAACACGCAAATTACTATGTGAAGTACCTTAAGACTAAAAATTATTAAGTTAAAATTACAAAAATAAATATTGCTTTCTTAGGCAAAATGTGTTGATTTTTGTAATTTAAAGCTGGAAGACAGATGCCTAAGAAAGCCCATAATTAATATTAGAATAAAATATTAAGCTGTTTGTGCCGCGTATAGATTAGCAAAGCTTATCTGAAATTACGTTACTTGATAATTATAATCGAGAAACAATTAAAAAGTTTTACATTATGCGGATATCAGTTGTGTTACATAAATTGAACTTCAACTTCTAAGGCAAGTTCATCCGTATACTTTAACTCAATTTGTTTGGCTTTTGTGGTTTGACTTGGTAACCATGAAAATTGTGCTGAAACGTCTTAGTAATTCAATTACAATTCAATTCGTTGTCGAAAGAACCGCCCATTGGGGGCAGATGAAACAGCAAAATGGGTTTTTGTGTACAGTAATCAAAGAACAAAGTTAAACTGCAAACTCATTGTTTTATACATATTTTCAATGCTCATTCTTGGTATTTTTTTTTTTGTATGGCTTTCAGAACCCTTTACCGACTATCGTGTCATTGTCAAAGCGTTTACAACAAAGAACGAGGGCGAACCATCCGATCAGATTGCCCAGCGCACGGATGTGGGCGGTGCCAGTAATCCGACGATTTTAAATCTGACGTGTCATTCGCAGGAGTCGATTACGATACGTTGGAAGCGGCCCCACGAATACTACAATACGATTGACTTTTACGTTGTGAAAACACGATTGGCCGGACAGGATACGCACCGTGACATACGCATCAATGCATCCGCCAAGGAGCTGGAAACAGCGGTAAGCATTTCACAAAAAAAAAAAAAAACAAAAAAAAAAGAAGTAAAAGTAAAATAGCAAGAAAATAAAACTTTAGTTTAACTGACATCTCTCAAAGAGCGAGGAAGTTGCCAACTTTGCTGGCCAGCAATTTGTCATATATTCCCGGGGTTTTGTTTCTGTTTTTTTGCATTTTTTGCAGCCATTCTTTTTTTGCCTTGCATTGCCGCCATTTTGTCGGCCATGTTTGAAAAAAAAAATTTGGGGCGGCAGCGACACACACCTTTGATTGTCTGCAAAATTGTTGTGTGCGAGTTGTGTTTGCATTCTCATTTTTTTTTAACTGTGTAAAATGTTTTACACAACACACAACTTTTATTTTTTATTTTTTTTCTGCGCTCTCTAACAAAATGCTGATTGTTGGCAACTTTGCGATGATATTTTTGATATTTCCCTCTTTTTTGCCGCTCGCTGGTCACCCAAAAAGTATGCTTTGATAAACGTTGTACAGAAGTGAACTAGATAACGGCCAAAACACGAGTGAGAGAATTTGCCAAAAAAAGACGCAAAATAAAATGCCAACAATAATTGCATTTTTATGCTACAAACGGCATAAATAACCAGTGCAAATTCCACAGGCTTACTCGACTCTGAATTGCCCTAAAAAACAGCAGCTAAGCAAAGAAAATAGTTTTGTTATTTATTATAGATATATTTATGTTATTTTATTGTGACAGTAAAAATAATGTGCGATTGTTAACCACTTTGCAAATAATAAAAGCTAACATTTACTTAACAATAATAAAAATTTGAAAGACAGTCCACCTAAAATTGATAAAAACGAATTTCCAACTCAGACTAAAATTTATTTTCTCAACTGCTAATTCTTCCTAGGAATATCTTTAGTAATATTCATGACAAAAGATTTAAATTAGTTTATTAGTTTTAAAATTTTGGTATTCTGTGCAGAGCACCCTTAAAAAATTCGAAATATTTTACTATTCACATTCTTCTGTAATTTACCTGACTTTTTTGATTTGTTCATCACTGCGAATATAAAAAATAAATGCCTTTTAAATTGCACAACTGACTGAACAGTCGCTGTGAATCTTTCCCTGGAGAGAAATACCGACGGGTTTGAAAATTTATTGTAAAACAATGCCAAATTGAGATACCAAATGAAACTAAAAAAAAAAATGTCCTTCCGCACAAATTTAGGCATGTAGCCAGAGGTGTATGAAAAGTATTTGTCCTGAACTTTGAGCATATTAACAATTCAGTTTTTTGTATATCAATCAAAAGTTAATCGGCTTAAATTGAATTTAGATGTTAATACCCTATTGGTCATAGTTATTATTATCGGAATATAAAGAGTGCCTCTATAAAGAGGTCAAAAGTGGAGCTGCCATTTTGGGTCCGCAGGCGACACATGTAAATATTTTACAAATGTTTATCTGCAGACACGCCCACACTCTAACCAGGACTATGGTTTTTTGGCTTTTAGCTTTTGGCTTTGTCTTTGTGCAGCATGAATATTTGTCCAAAACAATACACAGTCACACACACTCACACACACTCGCGCACACACAACTGGCTCTCACCTGTACGGGTTTTCGTTGGAAATAAATTAAATTTATGCCGTTTTGTGGGTTTTTCTGGTATGCTATCCTTTTGCCCGGTTTTTATTTAGCGCCCTGCATAGAATGCGAAACAAAATAAATAATATAAAGCGCCGCAGCCAAAATGGAAAAAAAAAAACTAAAAAATATATCGTTACAATAAAATTTTATTATGCTCGCACAAAGTACAACTGACTTTTTTCTATATGTTTTGCGGAAAAGGTTTTTCAGTTTCAGTTCTCATATTTATTTGTTTTTAGTTGGCTTTCGCTGTTGTTATTTGCAATATGAGCTCAAAACTCAGTTTTTGCATTGTTTGCTGTATTTTGTTGTTGTTTTGTTTTGTTTTGTTTTCCTCAAAACTATTTTCGTAATTGAAATATTTTTCAGCAAAACAAAAATAGTTAATCAAAACGCGCACAGCCATAATTCTTAGATAAATTCAGCATAGATGTAAGTTTATTTATATCTATATATGTTTTAATTTATTTATTTATTTACATATCACAACTACAATTTTTAAACTCATAAAATATGGCGGGTCTTAAATATATTTTATAAGCAGAAATTTATTTTTTAGAGGTGCTTTTTTTATTTGTCACAAGCAACTCGAAGATAAATAAAAAATTAATATTATAATCTTTGTATTTTCTGCAAATATATAAATATTTCAGCATTTAAAATAAGCTCTTTAATATTAAATATTTAATATCTTTGTCTCTGTTTTTTTTTTTTGCAGATGGTTTTGCCAAACCTGACAACAAATTCCTACTACGAAGTCAAAGTGGCAGCTGCATCGTTCAGCGTTATAAATCCCAAGAAAATTGTGTTGGGCAAGTTTTCGGAATCAAGAATTGTAAGTAGTGCATAAACAAATCATACACACACCAATACACACACACACACACTAACACACACCTGCTCCACATTGCAAGCAATTTTGGCTACTGACACTCACTTTTTTCATATAACTACAAATCAAAAATGCAATGGCCTTTTTTTTGTTTGTTTCTTCTTTATGTGGGCGTGGCATGCCATAAACTTGGCTGTAATATTACAAAATGGTCTCGACGTTGCCATATCTGATTACGCCCACAGTATCTACTATATATATATATATATAATATATATAAGTCTGTCTAACTCTGCTGCCTGCAGCATATTTTGGCTGCTGTTTTGGCCAAAAGTTTATTGCATATAAGCCAGCTTTGCCGGGCTAGTAGGCCATATCTTTATACACACGTATATATATATATAAACTTATACATTTTGTGGCATATCAATTTCGCTTGTATCCTTATTGCCTGCAGCTGGCTGGCTGGCTGGCTGGCTGGCTGGTTGGCTGGTTTGCATCATTAAGCATCAGAGGGTGGCCAACGGGGCGTATGTTGAATAATCGCTTTTGCATATATAATGGCACTTTGTCAAGCATAATCAGATGCCCTCCAACCCAGCCACGCCCATCATCAATCGACAAGTGCATTTTGTTGTTGTTGTTGTCGAAACTCCGCCCGGTTTATTGACTTTTCGACTCGACTCAAAATACATTCAACTTGTCGTAACAATATCATAACAAAATCCCCCGCCTGACATTTAGCCCACAGTGCAAAGTTTGTGGCATGCATAAAATATATGCATGTGTATTAGGTGTATGTGTGTGTGTGTGAGTGACAAAACATGGCAATTTTGTTGACCTCCTCGCTGATGGGATTGCGGTCAGTATTTAGTCATAACTCATTTAACCACATAACTTGTGCAATTTTTTTTTTTGGTTTTTATTTTTATTTTCTGCTTGGATTTGTTAGTTTTCGCCTTTTCTCTGTTGGGCTTTCTTGTGTGCTGCATTTACATTTAATTCATGGCTGCTGTTTTGCTCTGCCTTGAATTTCAATTGGCTGCACCTTTTGGCCACATTTACATGGTACGCTTCCGCTTGCCACATTCATATCTACATCCACTTCCAGTTTCACTTCCGCTCGGGCGCACAGTCAACAACAAAAATGTCCTTTAAATAAATATATAATTTATGCAGCAAACAAAAAAATAACATCAAAATAGAAAGCAAATGCCAAAAAAAACCAAATATATTTTATAAAGTTTTTGTTTTTGCAAAACCAACATTGTTTTGATGTGCCTTAAATAAAATGATTTAATATGTAGGAAATTGTTTGTAGATTTGCTAAGCCCGAAAAAAAAATTCTTAGATATTTAATCACCATTTTTGACAAGTAGAAATGAAGAAAAAAATGGTTAGAAAGAGCTTTTAGTAATTTAGTAATTTTCAACTTAGATTTATAAACATTTTAGATAAATATTATATTGAAGAATTGCCTTGAAACATTACTTTAAAGCTTCCATTCAAAATCATCGACGCTTATACAAAAATCTAATGCTTAACATATATATAATTTTTCAGAATTTAAAGTAGCTTAAAAGTCAATACTCTAAAAAATAAATATAGCAAAAAAAGACTGAGCAGTTATAGCAAACAAAATGCTAAAAGATGTCCTCAGCCTTTGGCCCAGTTTCGCAAATTGTCTGCCCCTTTTTTTCTTAAGCCATTTCTTTCTTGCGGGCTATAATAAGAAAAGAAAAATTGAAGTATGCGAGTACAGGGAGTGTTGCATAAGAGGAAACAAAACCCGGGAATAGCTTAGGAAACGAGAGCACCGTGCAAAATACATATTTGCATAAGATGGGGAAAAACAAAAAACAGCATTTTGCCCACTTTAAGTAGTGTCAGCTGCAGGCAAAAGCCATAAATCTCAGCGGGTTTGTGGAAGCTGTCGCAGCTGTGAGCAACAACAATGGAAAAAGCAACCAACCCCCAGATAAAGCCTTAACTAACCTGCTACCATTTTTTTTTTTATTTTATTTATTCCAGATACAACTGCAACCGAACTGCGAAAAGTTGCAACCGTTGCTGCGTCAATCGCATAACGACTACAACTTGGCCGTATTGGTTGGCATCATATTCAGCTGCTTTGGCATCGTGCTGATTGTCATGGCGTTCTTCCTCTGGAGGTAAGTGGCGCTCCTTGTTTACGCTTAAACACACACTCAAATACACACACACAACTGTACACACAACACACAACACACTACACCAACCCCAACTCGACTCTTTTTATAGTTTTAAGCATAACAAGTGCAGCTGCATTTGCGACGCGTGCTGGCACATAAATATAACACAAACAGCTCTTCGTTTTGTATACCCTGCAAAGAACTGTATTGAAAGGGTATGCTGTAGTTGCCACAAATGCATGTGGCAGTCCTGGGAAAATAATCCACAACCTTATAAGTTTCTTAATTTATTTAGCTTGTTAGAAGTTATACGAGCTACAAGTACCTAACCAAATCGATATTTATCGATAGATTACAATCTTTAACAGATATTTTATCTTATACCATCGATATAAGGCTATATAAGAACGTTTAAATACTGAAAACAACTCGAAGATCGAAACATAATCTGCCAATTTTACAGAGCATATAATTAAATAATGTGTTTAATAAAAAATGTAGCAATGGAATCAGCCTATAACAACCCACTTTGCAACCCACTTTCCGAATGTTAAACATTAATTTTGACAGTGAAATCATGTTTCATGTTTCTTGCCAATTATATGTTTTTTCTTGGATGTCTTTCAGTCGAACACTTTCAAAGTGTGGCACTCTTACTTGTTAAGAGTTGTCTCAACACACACTCGCCACACGCCACACGCTTCACCCACCCACCCAAGATAGTCGGGCACGCAACCACCACGCCCACCCACCCGTGGCCCATAAATAGCCCCGGCAACAAATCAAACTGATGCTGTCTGAGGCAAGACTAGATCCACCAGATCCACAGACACACAGCAGGCAATGTTTTGCTTCTTCTATTTTCGGCAGCGTGTGCCGATGAAAATCAAAATGTTTTAATTTCCAATTTAAGTTCCCTTAGATCAACACATATATCTATATGTATATATACATATATAGTTGAGGGCAGCTATAATAATGTGGCAGCAAACACTGCGGGACATCGAACTGGAGAGAGATATATCACTCTCTCAATCTTTCCTTCTCACTCTCTCTATCTATCTCTGTTTATTCGAAAAAGAGTTTTTTTGTAGTGGATTTTAGGGATTACTAAAACACATTTCGAGGCATTAGCAGAGCTCTTATGGAAAGCAGTGCTACATGTGTTCTCCGATCCGCTTAGATTATTAAGAACAATAAGAAAAATATCTCAAGTGTTTAACACGTAAATGTTACAAAAAAAATATATATACATATATATATATATATTTAAATACTTGTTGAATTTAGTTACCTTTGAAAGTAGCAAAGTTTACCCAGGGGCTTTCTCAGCATTACGTGGAGATGATGAAAAGATTTGAAAATTACCTCACTTTCGACAAGGTTCCGAAAAGTTTTTACGCTCTTCTTAAGGGCATATTTTGAATATTAATTTCGGGTTCGATTCCCGTTTTCAACTATAAATTTAGTATTCAAGAAGAGTGTGAACCAGTATTATATTTATTGTAATTATAATTTCTTTATTAACTTTCAAGTAATACCACTTTTTGCCTATGCAAAACTCCCTTTCGTCTTTCCCTCCCCCGGCGTACTCCCTTAAGCTTGTTCCTAAAGAATAATCCTAAAAGTATCTTATAAACCAATTTATACATAGGAATACAATTCGAAATAATTGCACTGGTTTTATTAAAAACATATAGGAATGTTTTAGAATTGAATTTTTTGAAAACTATATTTACACTTCGATAATTAATGATTGGTTTTAGACATCATTTTACCAAAGTATAGTGTACTATAGAAATTTTATAAGGTTAAGCACATCTTATGGAATAAGTTCCTGTGCCGCTATCTTAAATTTGAGAATGGCCCAAAACTTAGGTGTTCTTATCCGACCATGATAAAATTCTTACAGTTAAAGAACTATGTGTTCGAAGAGATTATTTATAAGTTGGATTATATTTTTACCATTGTGTTTATAGCTATCGCAAATCGAATAAGAGTTCGGAGTTGCTTCCTTTATCCTATTGAATACTTTAGCACAAAATCATTATATGTTTCTTATCCATTTTAATGGAGAAATTCCTTGTATTGAAAAGTAAATTGTAAGAAGTTTATTCTATTGAATACTATTCTTCTGTACTATGAAAAAAAAAAACAAAAAAACAACAATGCAATTGTGCTTTAAATGCCCACAAGCAAAATTTAAAAAAAAAAAAAAAAACTGATTCCTACCAATTGTTCTGACAGGATTCAAGGCAAACTTGTGCAGCGCTGCTGAAACTGAATTTCACAGAATTTAGAATAAATAAAAAGAAAATGCCCAAAAGAGTTGGAAGGATGTTGCTGAAGGGTGACGGGGGAGGTTGTTGGTTGGTGGTTTCATATTCATTTTGGCATTTTCATTAGGAATGTTAATTAAAATTCAAATCACAAAAACATAAGCCCAACGGGTACGTCAAACGGAACGGAATGGAACGAAACGGAACGGAATGGAACGGAATACAAGCAAACAGTTTTAAGTTACTTAAAGTCTTTATTAAATGTGCGAGTGGTTAACCCGTTACCAGTCTTACGGGTAACAAAGGCCCTGGGCAGTCAACACACCCAACACACACACACACACCGACACACATCGACAAAACACCCACGACTCCTTGACGCCATAAAGAAAATGCGAAGCATTTTTAACTTCAATGAAAAATTTTTACTTCTTGTTTTATTTTTTATTTATTTTTTATTTTTTCTTTGCTATGCCATTTTTCATGCTCCCGCGAATATGTCAAATAAAAGTTGCCGTTCGCATTTCAACCCCAACCACCATCGTCTCCACCGCCCCACCACCTCTTCTAAAACCCCAACCATCCACTTGTTTTTTGCTAACAAATTAATGCCATTTTATTTATTTTTTACAAATACTGCGGAAAGTTAGGGCTGCCAAGGCAAGCGTATGGCAACGAGCAGGGCAAGGGGGGTAGGCACTTTCTGATGGCGAAAACCCATTTTTCATGTTGCCAACTCAGCGTTTTAGAGCGGAAAAAAATTATATTTTATTTAACAAACACAACACAACAAAACAAATATCCGCAATTTCCCTTTCAATGCGAACAAATAAGAGAACCGAGCTCAGTTAATGGACGCATAAAATAAAATATAACACAAAGAAAAGAAAAAGGGAAGGAAAAAGGGTTTTTCCTCCATAAAGTCTGGGTAAAAATAGGTAAATTTGACGGGTTGGCTTCTAGAGCGGAACTAATACGCTTGAAAGCAGCTAATCTTGCGGTTTTGATAAACTCATTTGACCTGTTTTTGAGTGCTAAAGAAAAATTGAGCTATTCATTTAATTTTGTGAGATATAAATCTTAATTTGCATAATCACAAGATGTATAATTTATAAAAATATTCATTGTTGAATGAATGTTTGTATTCTTTCCTTTTTTTACCAAAATGCGTTTAACAAAGAAATATTGTTCAGAGGTTTGATCCTTGCTAAAAATATATACAACAGATTAATTAGATAAAATCGTAATCAATCATTTTTTCAAAAACTTCTACAAATGTTTTAAAAATTTAAAAAAAAAAATTAAAATTGCATCTTGATTTAGTCACGCCTATCTCTCTGTCTATTCAATATAGGTTATTATATAAAAAAATGTATTTATTTATTTTGCATACAGAAAAAGAATTTCAATTGATATATTTTATATCTTGACAAATTAATGATTTACAAATTAGTTTAATATCATTTGAATAACTAATAATATGAAACACATACGATAAATAATTTACCCTTTTCCAAATGAGCTTAGGTTCAAGACGAACTTTTTTAAAATGAATTAGTAATTCGCTAATCTTAAACATATATAATATTCGACTTTCTCAAATTTCTCTTTTATTTTAACTACATAATATTTTCGATAAGTATTTTGATGTTCAAGCAATTGAGAATTTTCAACCTGTATGCATTCGTTTTCGCCCCTTTAGTTGCGCTTCTCTCATCCGTCCCTTAAGGTGTTTTTCGAAAAAGTATTTTTCTACTCAATTACTTGTATGAATTACTTTTGTCGATAGTTTTTACCGCCTCTTCACTTTTGGTTGGCCAGAAACTTTTGCGCTGATACTCCAGGAATTTTTATTGCAACAATTTGCTGGTTACAATACAAAAAAATATGTCAACGATAACAGCAATTTTTATATACATTTTGACGCCACATATAAAACTAAAACTACAATAAAAAAAAAAGAAAAGGGAAAATGAAAAAAGAAAAAAGGAAAAAAGCGAGCAATAACAGAAATGGAAAACTTTGTTTGCCTTGCTGAAGATAGTAGAACTATTTCTATCTTTGTCTCTTTCTCTCCCCTTCTCTATCTCGCTTCATATATATATATATATCTCCATCCTTCTCTCACTCGGATAGTTTCATATTTTATGCACTTTGGTAACATTGTTTTGCGGCAACGGCTTTATGTGCCTTTGCCCCATGTGTGCTGTGTTGCGGGGCGCGGGTTGGGAAAGGCTGGTGTTAGAGAGTTTTTCCACCAACTTTTCGCTCATAAAAAAAAAACACACACCCAACAACAAAATGCTGGCAAGAAATTGTTTTGGCTTCGTATGCGCAACTTTTTGATACAAAAGTTGCATTTGTTGTTGCCACAAATTATTAGAAAAACGTGTATGCCTAGAGATACCAAGGCATGAACAGAGGGGTTGAGTGTGAGAGGGGTTTAATGGTAAGGTTAACTCACCTTAGATTTTCTGAGTAAGAAAATAAAACAATAAATAGAAATGATGAAACCCAAGAAGATTTCACTTCATCAGTTGCGACTTTTATTTATTTCTATTTTTTGCTCGATTGTCTATTTGCTGGGAGCAATGAAACTTTTCAACTTTAGTTTGGAATGTATATATATATAGATATATATATATATATCTATAGCATCGACATTGTCTCAGGACAGGACTTTCTGCACACTTTCTCTTTTTATTTTTATTTATTTATTTTCTTTTCTTTGGTGTTCTGCTGCTATGCATATTAAGTGGCAAGTTGCCGATTTCTTTGCCTCGATATTATCAAACAGCTGTTGTTGTTGCTGTGGCAAACTTTTGTTTTGTTCACACAATTGTTGTGGATTTTGTTGCAGAGTTGCAGATGCTATGCGGCTTGTGCCAATTAGGCAATTAATTCGCTTATCTTTTGTTCCGTAGACTCCATTTGGATGGTTATTCAATTTCACTCCAAATTAGTTCAAATACAAAAAAAAGGTTTTACAAGCTTTCAATTTTATTAAATATATAACATTCTAAAATTTAAATATTTCTCCAATTTTATTTACAAAAAAGGTTATTAATTAAAAAAAAAATGTTAAAATTGTATATTTTTCTAAATTATACAAATTAAAATATTTAACAAAAAGAGATCTCAGACTAAGCGCTTTGGCTAGCACTTATACACACAGCTGATTGTTGTGACTCGAGCAAAAGCTCACACGCTCTCACTCTCTTATACAGATCAAGCAAAAGCGAGCAACGTCTGTTGTTAACATGGCTATGTTAACGTGACCAGGCGAACACAGCTTTAGCCGTTCGATTGGAATTTCAGTTGCGTTTTGATAATCGAACCGCGCGATCAAACAAATGAGTGAGTAGTGTGTTCGCGAAAGACAAAGCCGAACGCACACGTCTGCGACAGACAGAGCGAGACAGATAATGAGGGAGAGAGCGAGATAGAGCAATAATATTGTTTATCAGCGAAGAAGCAAAAGGCACGATAAGCTGTTGAATCGATACAATTCTTCTTCTTATGCTCTTTTGCCTTTTTTTGTTTTGTTTTCTGTGTTTTTGTGTCAATTGCGTATTTTAAAAATTTTGCAAGTTTTGCATTTGGCGTCAAAGCGGCTGCAAATATGACGTAATTTTGCTACGACAAACGTAACAACAACAGCAGCGACAACACAACAACAACAGCGAGCGCAACAAGTGCAATGCAATTGTAGAAAACCAAGCCTGTTAAAAAATCTCAAAGACACCACCCGCCCCTCCCCAACCTGTCAGAAGCTTGCGATCATCTTTATAGTAAACATCATGTCAGCAGGTGAAGCACCAACAGGGGGGGAGAAGCAGCAGCCGCTGCAGCAGCGCAACAGCAGCACAACACTTATACGCCGCAAATCTAAACGTGGAAATTGGTTTACGTAAGTTTTTGTTCGTTTCGCAGCAGCCAGCAAAAGTGGGAAATTGGGCCATTAAGCTGCCCACTCACGTCTTACGTCTCACGCCTTAAACAAAAATAAAAAGACGTAAACATAATCTTCCAATCAACTTTAGGGCAAAAACAATAACAAAAACAATCAACAAAATAAATGCATAGCAAATGAGCACAATAACAACAAGAGCAAAAACAACAACCATGATGAAAAGAACAACAGTAACATTTTAACTGCTGCCGAAAGCATAAGAAATAAATAAACAAAACGGAAGTTGACAAAAAAAACAAAAACGTGAGCAAAATGTTAAAAGTCGCACCAATAAATACACTAATTAAATAAAAATAACTAATAAAATACATAACATTTTGCAAAACTAAAGAAAAGTTAAGATATTGTTTCAACAATATACTTAACAAATAAAATCAGACAAATTCTAAATCAAAATAAAAGTTAATAATATGTTGCAAATTTTGGAAAACTTAGTCAAAATATTTTTAATGATTTGAAAACCTGTTTTTCACATAAATTTAAAGTTAACAAATAAATTAAATAAAATTCAAGTAAAATGTTTAATACGTCAAGACTTCTCAAACATTATCTCCAATAAATTAAAACTCACACATAAACTAAAATCAACATAAACAACAAGAAGAGTAAAGTTAATAAAACAGTATGAAAAAGTATAGTTATATATGATATAACTATAACAACATTAAAACTACTATAATGCTATAACTTCAAATTAATCTAAATAATTTTTGAAAAAAAAAGTGAAAACAAACGCATGAATAAAGTGCAACTGAGTAAATAGAAAAGTTTCCGCAATACAACAAATATTTACACAACACATCAAAGGGGGAAATGCCCTATAATTATACAAACATTAATCATGTTTTTTACCATCAAAAAACAACAAAAATAATACTGTAACAGACCAAAATAAAAACACCATTTGACGTTTAATGCGCAATTAAAATCGGTACTCTAAATATATATGTATATAAAACTTATAATATATACAATAACATATATATATATATATATGTGTGCATTTGATCTGGGCACTTACTTTTTTTATTGTCGTTAATGACACGTTTTATGATTTATAAAAGATCTTAACTACATTTATAACAAATGTTGTATATTTTCATACCAAATATCTGGTGCGTAAAAACCAAGCGAATATAAACGACAACAATAAAGTCTACAGACGACGGCATTGAATAACAAATAAATATATATATATATATATGTATATATATATATATATGTTTCTGTGTGTATATATTTGATATATGTGGTTGAATGTAAATATCATTAAGTTATGCGCTGGAAATCTAAATAAAAGTAAATATCTCGGATACATTTCAGTTGTCCTTGCTTTTTCACATCTCAAAGTGCTCGATGATTTCTCGAAGTTGTGGTTGTTTATTTTTATATTATTCGTGTTGATATTGTTGTTGATAATCAAATTCAGGCCGATAAAGTTATTGGATATTCAACAGATGATGTCGGTCATTTCTTTATTTTTATTTATGATAGCTTCTCTGTAATTTTAGATAAAAAAAACTTTGCTCATCTTGCTATAAAAAAAATGATATGGAAATATTTCATGCCTAAACAAATAGTTGATTGAATTCATATTTAGTAAAGTGTATATATGTATAAATAGGCGCAAAATGAGAAGGCAGAGAAAAATACGATAATACAAAATTAAAAAAAAAAAAATAGAATTACATATTTAACAGCGAATTTCAAAGTCGATTACAGCATTTTTACTTGTTTTCTATGTCAAGTACAAACTACACCTTTAATATCGAAGTATAAAAAATTATATAAACAGTGTTGTTTTTAGAACAAGTCTATTAAAATTTATAGTTGTTATAAAAACGTATCAAAATAAAATTAAAAGATAATATTTTGTTTAAGCTAAGCTCAACTAAGTGAATCACAAATGCAAAATAATGGTGTTTTTTGTCTAACCTTGTCAGGAATGCAAGCAATATGTGCTAATATTGGTTATCGTATTCCTAATCTGTTATTAGCTGGCAGAGATAAGCACAATTCACACCCACTTAGACGATATTGTATTATAGTATCAGCGATAAACTCAGACGTAAATTCTAATTAGCCTCTTGCTTAGCCTAGAAAAATTCCATTGTAGAAAAAAAAGCGCTTACTCAATAAAAGCTGTTTAGAAAAGTTAGCGAAAACTTGGCAGGGTATAACTTGGCACAAATAATTATGTGCGTGTATAGCTAAAAGTACTCACTCTGAAGTGTATTAAAAAGAGGGGAAAAAGTTAACTTGCTCTGCGTGGAATCGCTTGAGCCAATTACAAAACTTAACCTCAATATTTTGTAAGCAGCAACTGCAGTTGCTATTTATTTACCCCGTCTTCCTCCACCACCACCACCACCCACATTGTCACTCTCTGTCTATGCTACTCAAATATTTGCATAAAATTTATTCAAATGCCAAAAGCAGCAAAATATTTCATCTCATTTGCAGCGACTGCCATTCAGAAATTTTACTTGTTTATGCCTGGCTGCAGCTTAATGCCGTTAATATTACCGTTGACCATAATACCCACACCCACACCCGCACCTCTCCTAACCCTCCACTACTCACCTCCTGCCCCTACTCAAACCCAACTCTAAGCACAGGTCCTTCAAACAGTTTTTCCTATCTTTATTCTCACTCTTTCCGTATTTTTTCCATCTATGTTCATCTACTTGGAGAGCTTATTATTTATGCATTTTGATTTTTTTCTAAAAGCTCGCTGCACCCTCAAGTTCACTTCAACTGCCCCCCAGCCTCCGCCCTTATCCACCCCAACCGACCCCACAGCTCACCTGACACCTGCTGTATTTTGTAATTTTTGTTATTTCCGACTCAGTTTCAACTAATTCCATAAAATAAAATCCTCTCAAAAGTACTTTTTCAGAGAGAAAGATACTTTACTTGAGTATTTACTGCCAGGAACTTGAAGGAGTCCGTTTTAATTGAAGTGGGGCAAGCTTGAAGCTTAGTTGCATACTTTCTACTTGAGAATTATTAATAATAAAGTATATTTATTATATCATTTTTAAGTTTTTATTTTTTTAATGACGAGTTGTGGCTTTTTTTTATTTATGACACTAAAGTGGAAAGACACGCAAACGGAACCCAATTAATAAAAAAAATCTCGAAAGGCTTTAAATATATTTAATTAACACTCGAACATTTTGTTGTTAAACTAATTTCAGCAGAAAGTGCTTCCATGCCGCTTATTACTATTTGGATGATCCACCGCATCACCCAAATGCGCCTCAGGTTGATTGGGAGGTGCCCGTCAAGATTGGCGATGAGATCCGTGCCGCGGTGCCTGTGAATGAGTTTGCCAAACATGTGGCATCGTTGCATGCCGATGGCGACATAGGATTCAGTCGTGAATACGAGGCGATTCAAAACGAGTGCAACAGCGATGATCTCGCCTGCGAGCACTCCCAGCACCCGGAGAACAAGCGCAAGAATCGATATCTCAATATAACAGCATGTAAGTTAATAAGTTATAAAGAAAATATAAATAAATATATATAATAAATATTATATAAATTATAATAAAGCATTTAACAAATAAGTTATTAAGGATCATAAAAAACCAACAAAAAAAAAGTATAGCAACTTAGGAATCAGCTGAAGTAGGAGCACCAGTAGCATTATTCGAGGAGCAAAATAACAGAACAAAAATGCGATTGCTATAACAATTGCACAAGCTATATAATTCGGCTACTAAGCTACTGCTTTGCTCTCATTCTAGCTACAATTACAGATAGCATAACAAAACTGTCTTTTTTATTTAAAGTTTTATTAATACTCTTTTCAATTTTCTTTATCAGAAAACGGAGCAGAGTAGCACAAATTTGCACTCCATTCAATTCTGCTCTTGTTAAACTTAAAGTTTGAAGTACTAGCAATAAAATGCTATATTTCTAAAGCGCTTACTGCATTGTTGAAGTAAATTATAAAAACCAGTTAAAGTCTGAAAAATTAATGAGAATTAACAAAAAGTAATATTCTTTACCGATAGCTTCCAATTGAATTTATATAATAAATTATTTTTATGTATTGAAGAATATCAAAAATACCTAGATCCTCGCTTGAAAAAGGATTTATTTGTCCTTCACTCAAAGCTTTATTTAATTAATTAATAATTATTATTCATTTTTTATTTAAAATATGTTAAATCTTCTAATTGGAATTTAAATAATAAATTGATTATTATTAAGGAATATTCCAAATACATAGATTAGAAAAGAAATTCCTGATCTTAATCATCTAATTATTTTTTCTGTGTTGAATTATTTAAGTATTTTGACATAAATTCAGAGAAGAATTTTTTAGAAGAGTTTATTCGCAACCCGAAGATTCGATACATTATTTAAATTCAGTTTTTATTTAATTAAACAAAGTATATATTATACATTCTTTTTCTCTCTATCTCTCTCGTTTTCCAATCTCTCATACTAAATATATAAATTGCTTCTTGTTTACTCAGACGATCATAGTCGCGTTCATTTGCATCCCACGCCCGGACAGAAAAAGAATCTGGACTATATCAATGCCAACTTCATCGATGGCTATCAGAAGTCTCATGCGTTCATTGGCACCCAGGGACCATTGCCCGACACTTTTGATTGCTTCTGGCGCATGATTTGGGAGCAGCGTGTCGCAATTATTGTGATGATCACCAATCTGGTAGAGCGTGGCAGGCGCAAGTGCGATATGTATTGGCCCAAGGATGGCATTGAGACCTATGGCGTTATACAGGTCAAGCTCGTCGAGGAGGAGGTCATGTCCACCTACACAGTGCGCACCCTGCAAATCAAGCACCTCAAAGTGAGTAGATAGGCAGCTAAAATTTAATGAGCATTTAATTAACCTCTAATTATTTGCTTCTAGTTGAAAAAGAAGAAGCAGTGCAATATGGAGAAAATTGTGTACCAATATCACTATACCAATTGGCCCGATCATGGCACACCCGATCATCCTTTGCCCGTATTGAACTTCATCAAGAAATCCTCCGCTGCCAATCCCGCCGAGGCTGGACCCATTGTTGTGCACTGCAGGTGAGTTTTGTTTTGATCATTGATTGGGCTTCTTTCTAAATGCAATTTTCCATTATCCTCGCAGCGCTGGCGTCGGTCGCACAGGCACCTACATTGTTCTCGACGCGATGCTCAAGCAGATCCAGCAAAAATCGATCGTCAATGTTTTTGGCTTCTTGCGTCACATTCGCGCTCAGCGCAATTTCCTCGTCCAGACGGAGGAGCAATATATATTCCTGCATGACGCCCTGGTCGAGGCCATCGCATCAGGCGAGACCAATTTGCCCGCGGAACAAATCGAGGAGTTGAAGAATTGCACTCCTTACTTGGAGCAGCAGTACAAGAATATCATTCAGTTCCAGACAAAGGACATACACATTGCATCCGCCATGAAACAGGTGAATTCGATCAAGAATCGTGGCGCCATCTTTCCCATTGAGGGCAGTCGTGTCCATTTGACGCCCAAGCCGGGCGAGGATGGTAGCGATTACATTAATGCATCCTGGCTGCATGGATTCCGGCGCTTGCGCGATTTCATTGTCACCCAGCATCCGATGACGCACACCATCAAGGATTTCTGGCAAATGGTCTGGGATCACAATGCCCAAACAGTTGTGCTCCTCTCCTCACTGGATGATATTGTAAGTTAGCCCAAAAATCACTACAAGACTCGCTCGCTCTGAGAACACATTCTTTCTTTCAGAACTTTGCCCAATTCTGGCCGGACGAGGCCACGCCCATCGAGAGCGATTATTATCGCGTCAAATACTTGAACAAGACGAACAAGAGCGATTATGTAAGTCGCGATTTTGTCATCCAGTCCATTCAGGATGACTACGAGCTAAGCGTTAAGATGCTGCACTGCCCCAGCTGGCCAGAGATGTCCAATCCGAACAGCATCTATGACTTCATTGTCGATGTCCACGAGCGCTGCAATGATTATCGCAATGGACCCATTGTCGTTGTTGACAGGTGAGAAAGTAGCTAAAGAAAAAACTAGATTTTTAATATTATTTCTATACAAACATACAATTTAAAAAAGAAAAGATTTTTTAAATTGAGCATTAGAAAAAGAAAATTTATTAGCCAAAGTCGACAATCCCAACTAATATTGGTATATCAGTTTAGAACCCGCAAATAGCATAAACTATTATTGTTCAGTTTCTATTTTTTCCTGATAAATCTTGGTTAAAAATAGGATAAAAAAGGCTCGGTTAATGGCAGAATAAACATGTCTTTCAAACTTAAACTTGGCGAAAATGCTCAACACATTAAATGCTATCAATTGTTTTGTCATTATGGAAATAGTTATTTAAAAGGGTTCATTCATCTATAAAAAGACATTAATTTGCATTTATAACAAGTAAGATTATAAAAATTCACTCAACACAAGATTTAAAAGCTGGCCGAAATCAGTTTGTAGCCAATGGGCCGAAAAGTTAGCGGACAAATGGCAAAGTTTTATATAATCGACTGCCGCCGAAAGGGACTAATAACAAAAGGGTCAGAAAGGTCAACTTTGAATAACAAGGGGCGCCAGGTCAAGATAACTTCCTTGTGGTAAATTTGACAAACTTTGAGACAGCTGAAATTTCTGTGTGAAATCTTTTTAAATCCCAATCTAATTTGGGAATTAGAACAGATTGATTTACGAAGTCAAAGTCACAGTGTAAATCACAACCATTTGCATTATTTTTATTTATTAACTTTTAAACCGAATCCATAACTAACTCAACTTGGAATCATTAACAGATATGGCGGAGCACAGGCGTGCACCTTCTGCGCCATCTCATCGCTGTCAATTGAGATGGAGTACTGCAATACGGCGAATGTGTATCAGTATGCGAAGCTGTATCATAACAAGCGTCCGGGTGTTTGGACCTCCAGCGAGGATATACGTCTCATCTATAATATTCTGTCCTATTTGCCCGGCAATCTGAGTTTACTGAAGCGCACGGCGCTCCGTACCGAATTTGAGGATGTGACAACGGCCACGCCGGATCTCTATAGCAAAATTTGCAGCAATGGTAATGTTACACTCCAACAACATCAACAACAGCAACAGCAACAACAGCATATGCTGCAGCTGCAAATGCAACATGAAACACAACAACAACTACAACAGCTACAGCTACAACAGCAACAACAACAGCAACAGCAGCTACAGCAGCAGCAACAGCAGCAGCAAACAAATCTCATTAGTCATAGTCATCATCAAACAGAAGCAGCTGTTGCAGCAGACACAGAAACAGAAACAACAAATACTAATTCTTCCTTATTACCCATCTCATCATTGTTACCACCCACAGTTGCCTCATTGTCCATCACACCCACACCAACAACAACAACATCAACGTCAATGTCCAATCACAGCAATGACATGCCCAACAATCATACAGCAACAACAACAACAACAACAACAATCCCAACACCACCAATCACACCAACAACAATCACAACACCAACATCAGCAATGACAGCAACAGTTGCTACAACACCCACAAATGATTTAACCCATACTAATGCAAATTTTACCACTGTTACTAACAATGCTGCCGATGCTGCTGATGAACTCATCCTGCAACAACAACAACAACAAATGCTCGCACTGATGCAACAACAAACGCAACTGCAACAACAATACAACACGCATCAACAACAACAACAATCGGATAATGCCAATTGCCCACTGCCGCCAAATGTTGACGAATTGCACAATCCACCATCACCAACAACAACAACAACAACAATGAACAACAACAACAATGTTAACAATCTGCAACAACCAGCAGTCACAGATGCTCAAAACTTAGATATTGTAGCCTAGATTTAAACTGAAGAGCATATGAATCATTTTATAAATGCTAAAATATGATATATATGTTTAACTAAAAAATAAATATATATATATATAAATATAATTTATAATCTAATATCTAATTGTAAACATTAAAATGTGTATTTAATAAGTGAGTCCTTGAAAACACTATGCTTACTTTTAATTTATTTTGATTTAAACTATTTAATGTTAATTTCTATTATTTTACAACTATTGATTTAAATTTACAAACACATTATTAATTTTTAAATTTAAATTTAACGTAAATTAGTCACAAGCAGAAAAAATAGTCAGCAAATAAGCAAACTAGCAACTTAGCAACAAGGCACATGATTAAGTCTATACATACTTAATAATAGCATGTAAATGTAGTTAACGCACAATCTGCAATAGTTCTCAACAAAAAATACAAAAAAAAACTACAGCAAATTAATTCTCCCGCATTTTGTTAAATTTAATTTTAGTTTTATAGACAAGGATTAAACAAATATTTGTTGTACTTTTGTGCCATGCTCTCAATACTTAGTTAAAATCAGGTTCTTTATAATACGAGTTATCGTTACATATTGTCCTATATATATATGTATATATATGTATACATATTTAATATATATAAATATATTGTTTTGCAAAAAATTTTAATTCAATGTCCGTCCTACAATCTGTTAATGTTTTTTGCTCACTTTTTACAAAGATTAAATGTTGAAAATTAATTGCAAATGCAGAATAAAAATAAAAATAAATTAAATCAGAGAACAAAAATCTTAGCGAAAATTAATGCGAATTTAATAGAAAAGAAAATGAACATATTTAAGAAATTGCAAATACATAATGTCGTCATATATATATATATAGTATTATATATATATACATATGTATTTTCCCAGGCACATGCAAGACATATTTTCTCAAATCTTAACAAGCACCTAAAAAGCACCACATCACTGTAAATCAAAAAATAATAAAAAACAATAAGAAAATCGTATCACAGGCACATCACAACTGTAAATATATATTTACTTATATATGTAGAATTGCATGAAAGAATGAGAAAACTAACTAAAACCTAAGACCAGCTATAAATATTGTAAAAAAAAAAAGAAAACGAAATAATAATAAAACTATGTAATACGAAAGGAGAAAAAACAACTGCTTAGCGATTAGTAATTAAGTACTAATTATTTGTAAAGCGTATCGCAAAGCAAAGTATTATTAAAATATATATATATAAATATATCTGTAAATTCCTGTGCGGAAAAAGCTATTCAAAAAAATAACGAGAAACATTGTTGTCTCATTATTGGCATACGGCGAGCTTACAGCTCCAGAAATGAGAATATAATTAATAAAAAACAAAACAAAACGAAAATGCAAAAGCAAATACATTAAAATACTCTCAGCTTGAATCAGCTTAACGAAATTCATCGGGTATTTCAATTGTACAGTTTATACAGTTAAATAAAAGTAACTATTACGTCGCACTTTTGAATTGCCATGGCTATATATGCGTAAATCTATATATATTGAGATATATAGGAATCAATGGATTGTGCATGTACATGTTTTTTCTTAGTATACGTAAACGTATATTTATATAGATATACATATATATTTATGGTATATATGTGCGTAGTATTAATTGCAGTAGAGCAGGGTGCTATAAATATATAAATTCAGTATAATTCATCTATCGATCCGGATTCTAAACAATTTGCAATTTGCACACATAATTCCCACAATTTATGATTCCAGTTCTGAGATTTTGCGCCCTGTTCACAACGGCTCAATATTAAGAGACAGTAAGATTTATACATTTATATGTGGAATGTATATGTATATGTATGTATGTATGTGTATTTATTGATAACAACAAAATGTTTTAAAGACTGGTTTTTTGTACACTTTATCTTAAGCAGGTATACTCGATTATGTATATGTATTAACTATTGTATCTAAACCTTAGAAGCTTCTCTTCTTGTTTGCCCATTTCAATCAGATCTTTCCAGTTGAAATTCTATTCTTTACCGTTGAGAGTATGATTTGTCTAAGATCTGAATATGTCCTACAAATGCAAAAGAATCTTTTACTTAAATATATGAACTGTAAGATGCTCTCTATTTTTTTTTTAATATTCTCTAAATAAAAACAAGTTGCATTTTTACGAGAAAAGTAAACCGAACAATTCAACCTAACGACCAATTTTGAAATTATGTTTCGTTAAACAGAGCTAACAAACTCTAGGCACCTTTTTTAACAGTGTAAGATGATTAAAGAAAAAAAAACAATATATATAAATATATTTATATCTAGATGGCTTGTAAATTTTCATACTAAACGCAGAACTAGAATGCTTCATCTGTAATATAAAAACTCATATTATTTCCAATACTAAACGATAACTAAAGCATTTTAACTATTAATCACAAAGTAGTTATTAGTTATACTATGCAAACAAATCGAAAATATTAAATGAATGTGAAAAGTTTTGTTAATGACAGCCAAAAATAAAAAAAAAACTTTACAACAATATGGCGAGTAAATTAAAAGCCAATGGAAAAAAAAACAAGATCCAAAAAGATAAGAAAAATGCAAATTAAATTGAATAGAAAAATAACAAAAAAAGTAAAGTAAAAAATTGCACACACTTCTCGAGCAAGGAAACCTTTCCAAGACTAACTACCTTCACAAATCATATATTAATATAAATATTATCTAATTGACGGTGTTAAATAAATGTGATGAATGTCAAACTTAAGCGTAGAAAAACACATGAATACAAAAAAAATATATATATAAACATAAAAGCCCAAATGAAAAACTCAAAAAGAAGATAAAGAAAAATAAGAAAACCGATTTATTAAGAAAGCTGAAAAGTAGCGAAAAACTTAAGTAAGCATAACCCACGATTTTAGAGCTAAGCATAATGCATACAGAAGGGATACAAGTGAAACGACAGCCCCATAATTTTGAGAGAGTATGAGTATATAACAGAGTAGAAAAGAATTAAGAAAAACATAAGAAAATCCGAGCAAAAGTAGAGCAGCAAGTACTATATATGAAAATCAAAGTGAAGGCAATTTAAAGACGGATATAGAAAGACGGCAAATAGAAATCAAGTTGAAGGCTTTTAAGTAGCGCACGAGGAATGCGGAAACCCGATGCATGATAAGAAAATAGTATCTTGATATACAAAAAAAAAAACAAACACAAAAACAAAAGTAAATTAAAAATAAACTTATGTATGTACATCTAAGTTACAAATAAGCTAAATGAAAAGTTGATATGGATGCAAAACAAAATAAAAACTTATAAAACTAAAACGAATGCAAAATAGAAATAAAGAACATCTGATAAACAATGGTGTTTTTTCGCTCATTTCAGATTGCAGATTTCAGGATTTAATTAGACTCTTTTTAGTATACAAACTTGAACTTATTGTAAATCCAAGAGTTTTTGTTCCAGCTTAATGGGAGAATTCTCCAATTTAGACACATGTTCTGCCCCAGCCACGATAAATTTATAGCAACTCTATATTAATTAATCAAATATTTTTATATCATTCCGAAAACCCAAATGTACCCAGTAAGCATTGAAAATAACACCTTTCAAAAGCTAACCATAGCCGAAATACCGAATTACCTTTCAGAATAATATTTTTCATTGTCAGACAATATTTTTTTTTTGAACACGCTTGGTTATTAAAACGAAAAGGTAAGCAAACCCAAGTACGATAGACCTATTTTAATGTAGATTGATATTTAGATCATTGAACGTCCAAAAAGTATACATTGTATTCGAAAAAATGGATGGACCCAAAGTGATTGTGCGTTTGAATAGCACAGGCAATGTGACCTATGGCTGTGAGCGAGGCTGTAATCTGATCAAAATAACTGATATCATAACATTTAAGAATGAATTTTGGTTTCTGGTCCTTTGGGAGGGCTACGAAACGGTGGAGGCGGTGCCAGCTTATATGATGACTCATTATTTTCCCAAGGAAGTCATTGAATTCCACCAAAAAAAAGCAAAAGAAAGAAAATGACTAATATACTAAAGATATTTGCTCTATATAAATATATATTAACGTTTATTTAACGAGCAAAGTCAGTATTTGCAATAGTACATACACACACCATTCACTCAAATTAGGTTGATGCGATGGCTAAGTTGCTTTATTTTACAAATTTACTAAACTTACATACTTTTCGGCACAAGTGAAAAGGTCGACGAACTGGGACAAATCCTTGCGGATTTTAATGGATAGGTTTGGGGTTATGCCTTAAGCACATGTAATACAAACAAAATGATCTCTAACTTGGCCATATTCTCGACTATTTTCAAAGGATTATTATATATATTTATTTATGTATTTTATTGATTAACGACAGACGTAGAATAGAAAATGATGTGAAATACAATGTTTTTTAATGTTTACTTTTTGGCAGCAACCTTTTTCTCGCGCGCCTTTTTGCCCTCCGTCAGCTCGGAACGCTGCGTCTCGCTCAGCGGTGGCATCACCTTGGTGACGACACCAGTGCCCAATGTTAGATTGCCATCACGTAGCGTAAAGCGTTGACCTTGCTCCAAGACCATCGGGCGGATGAGACGCAATATTAGTTTGGTGTCCTCGCCAGGCATAATCATGTCCTTGTCCGGTATTTGGACTTGAACCGCACAGTCCCAGGTACGTGAGAACATCTGCAGCTGAATGAATGACATGAAGGGTTTGGTGCGACCACCCTCCTCCTTGGACAGGATGTAGACTTGCGCCTCCAATTGATCGAGGGCCTTAACGCTGCCCGGTTTGCACATGACCATGCCACGTTTGATGTCATCACGCTTCACGCCACGCACCAAGGCGCCCAGCTGATCGCCTGCCTGGGCCTCCTCGAGAATCTGATGGAACATCTCCACACCGGTGACAGTGGATTTGAGCACCTTGTTGTAGCCAACAAATTCACATTCCATGCCCTTCTTGACGACACCGCGCTCGAGGCGACCGGTGACGACAGTGCCACGCCCGGGAATTGAATACACATTCTCCACGGGCAAAAGGAATGGTTTGTCCAACTCACGCACTGGTGTCGGTATAAAGCTATCAACCTCCTGCAACAATTTCAAAATAGCCTCAGATCCAATCTCTGGACTCTTGTCCTCGAGCGCGCACAATGCTGAACCTTTGACAACGGGTATCTTATCGCCATCGTAGCCCATTTCGGTGAGCAATTCACGTATCTCCATTTCGACAAGTTCGACCATTTCCTGATCCGCTGCATCCACCTTATTGATGAACACCACAATATGATCGATGCCAATCTGTTTGGCCAGCAACATATGTTCACGGGTCTGTGGCATAGCACCGTCCGTGGCTGCTACAACGAGTATGGCACCATCCATTTGGGCAGTGCCCGTAATCATGTTCTTGATGTAATCCGCATGACCGGGACAATCGGTGTGGCCATAATGCCGGGTCTCCGTCTGATATTCCACATGTGCCACATTGATTGTAATGCCTCTAGCCTTTTCTTCGGGCGCATTATCGATCTCATTGTATTTCTTGCTCTCCGCCAGCTGCTTGTCGGCCAGCACTTTGGTAATGGCAGCCGTTAGCGTTGTCTTGCCGTGATCCACGTGACCAATGGTGCCCACATTGCAATGGGGTTTGGTGCGCTCGAACACCTTCTTTTCATTGGCATATTGACGCACCCGATATTGCTGCAAATTGCCCGTGAGCAGCAGCTGGGGGGAGGCACCAGAGTTGATTTGCCATTTGCTGTTGCTGCTGGCCATGCAGCGCACTAATCTTGCCGTGCTCAACGTACGCCGGCTGCACCGGAATGCAACGACTCCTGTTCGGCAAACAGCTGCTGCAGCAATTGCTTGTGACATCTTCGTTTACTGTTTACTTTCAGCTGTAATTGTCAATGGTAAAATGTGTTCACTTTCCCAAGTATTAACTACTTACAAATGCAATAAAAACTAGTCTGATTTGAGCTTAAATTGAAAATTGCGTAAACATTAAAAATGTGCTGTTCGCCCACAAGGTTGCCAGATCAAGTCAAGACCACCGTGCTGCCACTATACTGTACTTATTAAAAAAGTTGAGACAGGTGGCAACTTTGATTTCATATAATGCATTTATAGAAATAAAACTGACATATTCAAATTTTAAGCTTCTTCCAGCAAATCTGTACAACAAAAAATATTTGTAATAAAATTTGCACAGAAAAGTTGTTCTACTTGAAAATTACCTTTCATTTGTTTTTTTTTATATAAGTAACATTGATGTTAAGAAACTATCTTATCTCATAATTTCAGGGTAAACATTTTTTGGAAGTTATGTATTTAAAACCAAAATATGACATAAAAATGTGTTTTCAGCAGCTGAGTTCAGTTTTTTTTTTTTTTTCAAAAAACATTGTGCTGCTTAAACTACTTTTGCCAAAGCAAAATTAATCAAACTTATCTCAATTAATTTAATTTTGTTTTTGGCTAATTGTAATAGTATTCATATTAATAGTGTTCTACTATATTACTTACAATTAAATCGGTGCTCGGGTTTGCAGAGTGAATTTCACATCCATAAGACCAAAATTGCTCATTGGCAACACATCGGGAATCCAGGAGATGAGCATGCCACTCTTTTCCTGCAAATCAAGCAGATTAAATACTATTTTTAAGCTTATGCTTCTTAGGTAAACCTTATGCTCGGCATCGAATAGCATGTTGACCATATAAAGCCTTAGTCGGGTGTACACCTGACGCTGTTTGGTCTGCGTCGAAGTTTGTAATTTAGCCTGACGCACATAAGGCACAAATTTGTCATCTGAATGCAGTTCAAAGGAACGTTCCACCTGCAAGGTGAGCTGCAAGATAGAATTATAAATATTAATAAAATATATAAAAAAAAATGTATATATAATTTACACACATTCCGACTGCTGAAGATGCGTTTGACGGTGTGAGAGGCGGTAAAGTGCCAGACATACTTGGTGAGGCCCTTGTGCTTCCCAGCTTCGATGACTGAGACTTGATGTAGTGGGCGCCGTTTTATGCCAGCACTGAAACTCTTGCTAAAATGCGAGAACGTTTCCTGAAAATAAGCATATTTATTAGTAAAATATATAAAATTAATATAAATATAAATATAATATATAGAATATCAAATGTATATATAAATATATATTATATAAAAGATAAAGTAAAAAGTATAAGGATAAGTATAAATTTAATATATAAACATAAATATTACAAATAAATATACACTTAATTATGCATCTAAATATATATCGCATTAATAACCTTGTGAACATGAAACTGTTGTAACACCTGCCGCATGCTGACAGCCTGTCCAAACTCCGTCGCCGGGTCAATTGATTCGTTGAGCAGCTCAATTACATAATCCAGCCAAGCGGCATATGCCAACGCAGGCTCCACTGCCACGCTCACAGCTTCAACCACAGGAGCTGTGGGTTCATTTACAATCAGGGCTCGCTTTGCCGGCAGCGGTGGCTGCTTGCGTGTCTTCACCTCATCCACAATTTCAGATGCTTTTGGTGCTGATTTCTTGACCACCGCAATCGTTGGCAACTCAATGGCGGGCAATTGATTTGTGACTGCTGCTGGCTGCGCCAGTATATTGTAGGGTTCACTAACCAGTGGCAATTCAAAGTCCTCGCTACACAAATCGATTTGATCCGTCAGCTGATATTGATCCATCAGCTCAATATTGCAATCAGTTAGCTCCAAATGCTGATCATGCTGTTCCTGTGCATCGTTAGCACAGCGCACCAATGCACTGCTGCTCCCGCTGTTCAGCGCTGGCGTTGAGTCTATATCCACATCGTATAGTAGATCAGAGAGCTCCTCAGGTAGCGGCAGCAGCTAGAAATAAAATCAATAAATTATTATTTGATGACCCTGTTAAGCTTTTCAACTTACATCCGAGTCTGTCACACAGAACTCATCGCCAAAGATGTAAATGTCCTCTGGAGGATCAGCATCGCTGCCAATGTTAACATTTAGGCTTAAACGTAAGTCATCATGCGTTGCCTCGCCCAGCGGTGTCTCCAGCCTGTCGGGCATCCAAAATGATTGCAGACTCTTCGTAAAATTGCCATAAACTGTTTTGCCCTGCGGCGAACTGAGAATACCGGCAAGGACGAGTAACAAATGATCACAGATCTCATCCTGCATGACCAGCGAATTGTCAGGCTCCACAATGATCTTCAGCTTGCGACAGGCACACGCATAGTTCGCCTTCTTTGTGGACACTCCGTTGGCCAGTGCCGTCACATGAAGGTGAGCGGCCGGAAACGTGTCTGAGCGCTGGCATTTCACAACAAAAGTGGACGGACTTAGACGCTGCACTGCGGGCAGCTGTTCCTGCTCCTCGGCGGATTTGTATTGCTGCCAGAGCTGTTGTTTCTGTTCGAGACTGATGTTCAGATTCCAGAGCACCTCGCGGGATACCGTGTAAACGTGTGCCTTAGGCATCTGATCGTGTCCCTCGCGACACGCTTTGATGTGCCGACAGTCATTGACGCTCTTGCATGCGTCCACATAGCAAATAGCCTTGCTAGAGACAACTGCTGCATTCGGTTGCAGCGACAACGTCACATCCTCGATGCACACAAAATTGCGCGCTTGTGTTTCTCGACCCTGTTCTTTGGATCGGAGTGAATATAATGCACATCCTGCACGTTGGCACACAAGTTGAACCCCGTCGAGAACATTCTTGTGCTGTGGACAATTTGGATTGCGACAGAGGAGTGCACGACTGCCATTTATGGCACCACAAGTTGTGCATTTCTTGAGGCCGCGTTGTGTGGGACGCTGAAATTGTTTTAAATCTGTACTTTTATTTTCGCTTGCCATAGCCATAGTGCTGCCAGACCGCTAAATAAAGGCAAACTATCGATGGTCGTGATGTTTGGAATCTACCGCTGTGGTCTCTTTATCGATATTAAAATAATAACGGTTTCTTTTTAATTTATAGTTTGTATTTTTAAGGCGAACAATAGTTATTTATTTTATTTTCCCAAGCCGTAAATTTTGAGTTTTCTGGCTGCATAGACAAACCTTCTGTTATTCCTATGATATCAATAACTATCGTTAGCTCTAGTTTTTCTCGTTATGAATTTTAAAAATTAAGTCCTCGCTGCATGCCTCTCTGAACTCTGTAAACAATCAAATTCCACCTGTGCCTCAATCCAGCGTGCCACAGTCAGAAGTAACTGCTCATTAAGATGATTACTCATGAGTTGCAAACTGAGCGGCAAACCCGCCTTAGACAAACGGACGGGTAACGAAACCGCAGGAATTCCAGCCATATTGGCTGGCTGTGTGCAAAAGTCCTGCACGGCACACTGATCCCGATTGCTTAGCAACGCAAAGTCCTTGTAAAGTGGGGCATCGCTCAGTGTTGTAGGTGTCAGTAAAATATCTACTTTATCTTCAGTTCCTCTCGGTTCAAAAACTTTTGCAAAATCTTGAGTTATCAAGCGACGCACACGAAGCGCTTTCTCAAAATAATGTTCGTAGTTCTTGCGCAACAGCAAAAAGTTGCCAGTCAAAATGCGAGTTTTGACTACCTGATTGAAACCCTCTGCACGAGATTGGGCATACAACTGTTCCGTGCTTCGCTCATCTTCGGAACGATGACCATACTCGATGCCGTCGTAGCGAGCCATGTTGCTGGCCACCTCGCATTGATTAAGGATCGAATAGACAAATATACTCGAAGCAGTATTGGGCAACGACACCTGCTGCACTTGGGCTCCAGCGCATTCCAGTATATCGGCCACTTTGGTCCAGGTCTCTAGCACTTCGGCGGCGAGTCCTTCACAGTGGTATTCTTTGGGTATTCCAATGCGCAGAGAACGCAAATCAATTTGATCCACTTCTGGCAATTTTAATCTTTTGAATGGCTTTTGTATGGTTGTTGAATCTAGGGGATCGGGACCGGCTACTGCATTCAGGATCTCAACACTGTCGCTAATTGAACGCGTTAAAATTCCAGGCACATCCATTGAATTAACTAATGGAATTAGACCATGTCGTGAACACAGGCCATAGGTAGGCTTAAGACCAACCACGCCGCAATAGGAGGCGGGATTGCGAGTAGATCCACCAGTGTCAGAGCCAATTGCACTGGAAATATAATGCAAATTGAGTAATTGACAATTATTTTTTTAAATATTGCTAAATATACACCTATCGATATATCGTTTGCTTCAATTGTGCCAAAAGCGAACGAAAAAATTAAAAAATATTTATCTGACAACTTATTTTTTCAAATAGCACTATTACAACAACAAGCCTAGTTTTAATAAATTTATCTGTTGATGTATCGATTGATTTTATGATTTTTAACAAGAACAGATGATAAGTGCTGGAAAACGGTCACACTGCGTCACAAGCGAACAAAAAAAGTAAAACATTTACAAAACTATTGCAAATATTTGTAACGTGCTGAAGCGATGTCTGCGCTCTTTCGCCTAACCAGCCGCGCCGTGGCACTGCAGCGCTCCGTGGCCATCAGCCATGCCGCAACGTTGCAGCGTGCAACATCATGTCGCAGCATCAAAACATCGACGAAAAAGGATGAAACAGTCGCAGCTCCAGCGAGCGTAACAACCGAAGATTTTGCTAATCCTAGCCCAAAGAACTGGATGAGCTACGGTTTCGATTACAAGACCGAGGCGGAAGATCGCAAAGCAACCAAATCAACATTCTTCTTTGCCGTCACACTGTGCCTGGTGTGGGGCACATTCTACTGGGCATATTTGCCCGACACACAGCTGCGCAGTTGGGCACAACGCGAGGGCTTCTTGGAGCTGCGTCGTCGCGAGCAGGCTGGTGTCGATTTGATTAGTCCCAACTATGTGGACCCTTCAAAAATAGTGCTGCCATCGGACGAGGATCTCGGCAATACGGAAATTATCATTTAAACTAACTATCCATATTTAGTTTTTGTTATGTAACGGAAAGGAAAAAACCTGATTGTGGGCGAGTTTTGGTGGCTCTTTGAATAAAATTGCAAATAGGCATTAAATCCTGTATTGACACTGTCTGCTTCGAGTGCTTTACGCCAGAATATATAAATTGAGATTTTAACATTCTTGTTTTATCGTTTGAGGTTAGAGTGAATCCTTAAGAAATGTAAACAAATAAATGTTAAAGATTTCTACTTACGCATAACATAAGCCAGCTGCAACAGCTGATGCAGAACCGCCCGAGCTGCCACCGGCTATTCTCCAATTGTCCTCGCTCAAATCTTCGCTCCAAATATTCTTCGTTGGCCCATAAATGGAGTCGATGGTGCCGGCGCCCATTGCAAATTGATCCATATTCGTTTTTCCTAACAGAATAGCGCCCGCCGCACGTAATCTGGCTGCCACAGTTGCATCATAAGGTGACACAAAATGCTTCAGCATGCTATATGGAAGATTTCTTAATACCAATAATAATAATATGTACACTAAATATCTACCGTGAGGCGCAAGTTGTGGGTAAATTGCTGGTGCAGAAATTATCCTTAATTGATATAGTTATGCCATCTAATCCACCAAGTGGTATTTGCTGTGCATATCTGTCAGTTGAAGCCTCCGCCTGCTGCAAGGCCTGCTCTGGGGCAAGACAAACAAAGGCGTTTAAGGTCTTTAAATTGTTGGCATCATTTAGTGCTTGTTCCGTCACCAATTTGGGTGAATATTGTCCATTGATGTAACCGGCGGTTAGCTGCAATGGGGGATTTTTATAAATAAGACCATAACTTAAAAACAAAAAAAACGCTAACTCAAACCTGTTTGATGCTTAGTTTCGTGTAACGCATAATAATTATTTGGAATCTAAAACTTAATTTAAACAGGCATAGTAAACAAAGTAATATTCAAGCAGTAAATGCTTGGGGTATGTGCATTCCACAGGGTGCAAATAAACACCCTGTGATTTAGAGATGCGCGCACAATAATCGATAAGTTCGTAAAACTTTAAAGCTCCTTAATATTAACTAAACAAATGATTAAAAAAATTCTTTAAATCTTTAACTAACAAGTAAACATATATTTGATAAAATATTTTGTGATTGTTAAAACTAACTTTATACAACATTAAACATATATGCTGCACAAATATTTGACTACGCATTGCACATGGATGCCGTCTTGTTCTTATTCTTATTAAGTTCGCCATGCGCTGTGGTCGTATTAAGAGATTTAATTGCCCCGGAATCTTTCTCCAGTTTGACTTCCTGTTTAATGAGACTGGCAAACGGTTCTTCGTCTTCCGTCTCTGATTCGCACTTCTATGAGAGATAAAATTAAAATTAGTATTAATATCGATAACTGAAATCGAAGATTAGAATTAATTGCAATTAGATTAGCTACTTGAATATGTACATGCAAATATAGTTAATGTGTTGTGATCTTGAATTTAGTTGATAAGCTAATCGAACCAGGGCATATGCTGAATGTCTTGCGCAATATTGGATATTTCATATAGTATTGATTGCATTGATTGTTCGTTCTGCGTTTGATCTGCTGAAGTTGCGTCAATTGCTACGATTTCTTCGTCTTGATTGCGAATTAAATGCTCCTGTATTTCTACATTATGATCTTGATGGGGAGTTTCACTATCTTGGGATTCACTGTAAATATCTTGATTAAAAATTTGATTTTCGGAAATAATATCTTGAAAAGGATGATCTGTATCTATCACTTGAAAATCCACATCGGTACAGTCCAGATCCAAAAATATGGCACAATTCTGATAAATTTCATCGGTATCAATATTGAATAAGTTACTGTCCATATCGAACAAATCAAAATCAGCGTTGACAGACTGATTAGAGCCAACAGGGTTTTGTTCTTCGCATGCTGCAAATACGCTTTCGAATGACGGCGTGCTTGACTCCTCATAAAACTGTTATGTTAGAGTGTTGTGCAGTGTGGGGTGGGGGAGGGAGGTGAGAGGTCGTTATTTTATTTATAATTGATCACAAAGCTTATTATGAATGTACTTACTTATTTTGTGTATAGGTTTTTGTTATAGCTATGACTATATGGTAAATTTATGTACTGGGTATTGTTCTGTTCTTAATTCGCAACAATCGACTTAATAAATGTAGCAAATGGTGTATGTTGTGTGTTATATGTTGTATATGCAATTAGTATGTACACAAAAATGTAGCGAGAGACTTATTTTAAGTGCTATTAGTGAGTGTTTTGTTATAATTTCTTGTGGTAGTTTTTTTCTTTTTGTTTTGTTCAGGCTCAGCCCTTAGTTAACGCACCTTTTGTATGTATTGGCGCTTGATCGGCGCCACGTTATAGTGGAGCACACAAGTGGAGTCCTCCAATATGCTGGCCACTGGCTCTTGGCAGACAACGCCGCTACGCTCCACGCCACAGGCACGATACAGCACCTGTCGCTTATCTTCGAGAATGTGCTTACGGCAATGCTTAGAACAGGGCAGCGTGCGCTCTCCGCATTTAACGCCGCCCTCTGTAAAGATGCACTTGGGTTGCGTGGATAATTTGGCTGTCAGTTGGGTGTCGCGTGCACGTTTCTCCTTCATCTTCTTGTAAAGCACCGCCTCCATGCCCTGACGGCAATGATAGCCATTGAGCGCTTTGAGCTGTTCATACAATTTACGCTCGTGTGGTGTCTCCTTGAGCTGATCATGTATGCTGCCTGCAATTCAAGTGACTATTAAATGGTTGCCCCCAATATTTGTATAATCTCATTTATAATAATTTACAGTAGGTCTCGCGTTCTCGCCGTATGTCCTGCAAATAGTTGCGACGACGTTGCCTCATCTCCTGTTGCAAATGTGTAATCTGCTCGCGATACAAATCCTGTAGCTTGATAAGCTTCATTTCGGTCAGACGAACTGCCTCTGCACGCGTGTAGACGCCAGCATGTCTACAAGTATAAATTGAATTACACTTTTTGCACATATAAATCTATTAAAATTAAAGTTTACTTAAGTGGATCATCTTCCTCGGAGTCGACGCTCTCATAGTCGGATTCATAGAACTCCACATCTTTGGCGGTGTTCTGCAAGCAAGGCGGATCGTCATCATTGCTGGAACTGTCCGAAGCATAATCCAAGATGCGACGACGTTTGCGTACACTGGATACAACCTGACCAATTGAATTCGTATGATCCTGATGTACTGCAAAAGCAATAAAAATAAAAAAGTGAACTTTATATAAAATATGTATGTGTATTTTCCCATATGCATTTAGTCTCTGAAATCATAAATAATAAAATTATTACATTATATTTCGACTATTTCCCGACTAAACGCACTAACCATATGTACCTTTCCCACATAAGATAAAAAATTCGACTTACCAAATGGCGCCACATGCGGCGAAACAACATCAATTTCATCATCATCTGGTTCAGGTCTGGGCAACTCCTTTTTGATATCCACCACATTGACATGATGTGACAGATTATTTAATAAAATCTCATTGGTTTCGACACGACTGCGAAGTCGTCCGACAGATAAATGTGTCTTTTGCAGTTGCGTTTGGCGATTGTGTTCAAAGCACAGTGTGGTCATGATTTGTTCCTTTTTGGTATCCAGTTTGGGTACTGCATTTCCACATTTCCGGCCATTGGGATAGACGTGGGTGCACTGGCGATAATTAGCGCGTGGGTCGCGCAAAATATGTCGAATGCAATACTCGTAGCCATCGATGCGCATTAGGCTGCACGGGTATGTTGGATTGCTGCAATATTTGATCTTAGCCAGTTCGCTGTGGATTTGATCGCGTAGTTTTTGCTCTCTTTCCGGAGTGCAGGCAGTTCCAGTGAACCGTGCGCATTGCCGCAATTGGTTCGGTGAAAAACTTGCCATTATTTTGTATTTTACTCTCTGCCAAGTGCTGATTGCTGATTTTTCGACGACGCGACTGAAAATGCCTTGTTATAATTAGAGATGTGCTACTTAGAATCGACACCGATAAAATGTGTTTTCGATAGTTCATCAGCTCATCAGAATTCAAATTACTTATAAAATATATTAGAATCGTTAAAATTTCTGTAATATGCATATATTATGCAAAAAAAATACTATTAGTCTAATTTTAATGTAATATTATAAAATCTATAATCACTTGTTAAATTTCGAAGTAATCACAATAGGAAATATTTGTAGTTAAGTGTAATTTGTGGTTCATATGTAGGGAGAATGCATGGAACTTTATAAAGTTATTTGAATTAATTTATAGAAACGTATATAATTCATATATAAAGGATTTGTATCACAATTATTGTATTTCCATACATATCCATAGGATGTTATCGGCTACACCGACGAAATACATCGACGTTCCACAAGGTGGCGTTTTTAGAGGCTGTGAAAAATTGTACACATACCACAAACATATATTGGAGTTGTAATCGATTAGAATGGAGAGGGCAAAAAAAAAACAAAATAATTGATCCCAATAGCTTAATTTTTTATGAGTATAACTTGGCACGATTCCTAACTCAAATTTAATTTTGAATTGCCTTTTCAAAAATTATATGCCGCCTATCGGCAAGCTCTGTTAGTATATATTTATTTATATTTAAAAAAAAAAAACATATTAATATATTATAAAGAAATATTATGATGTGCTAGTTCGATGGTGGAGAGAATCGCCGGGAGCATAAAGTAGATTGATCGCTCCAACTTAAGGCGATGAGCCAGTAATAATCAGTACAGGACCATCGCGACCAGGCCTGCCATCTGTTTTGTTTGTTTTGTGATTGCATGTAGGTTTTTTTGTAACGTTGTGGAAGTCGAGATTGGGCTAACTTACCACACCCTGAGAATACTGATCTAACTGAGATTGCCCACTGTTAAAATCTCGACGTGTTATAATTTTTTTTTATATATAATGGCTTTTTATCACTAATATCATTATCGTAAGTTAGTTCAAAATGGGAACCAGTCCGATATGAGAACGAACTAGCTATCGAATTATTTAAGTAAACAAGCCGATTGTTTTTATTGAGCAGCCAATAATGAACGAGGGAAAACTGGAACAGAAATGTGAGTTATTTGAAAAGTAATTGAAAACATTTGATTATTTCAACAAACGCGAAAGCAGATGAGATGTACGAAGACAGCGATTTGATAGCCGACAATGAGACCGAGACGCACTGCGTAGAGAACCAAAATATAATCCCACTCCAACAATCAACAGACAAGCGTCAAAGCTACGTTTGGAGCTATTTTAGCAAGGTGCCCGAACACTCGGATGTCTACAGATGCAAAGTATGCGGCGAAACCTTTGGCTGCAAGGCAGTCATTCTAGGCAGGCACTTACAAACAGCACACGGCATCACAAATTTGGTAATACAATTCTTATCACCTTTTTTTTTATAGATTAATTTAAATCATCTTTTCCAGCGACATCCGAATGAAGTTGTAAAAAAGGGTCGTCCAAACCGCAGTTTTGTGTGGAACTTTTGCACCAAGCTCGATGAGAAACGTGCTTTGTGCCATATATGCAAAAAAGTCTTGTATTTTGGTGGCGGCAACACGTCCAACATAACGAAACATTTGCGACGCATGCACGCCGAGAAATTGGAGGAGGTGGTGGGTAATATGAGCTACGTGTGCCCAACTCATTTAAATCTCCTATGCATTGCAGGCCAAGCAAATGCCACGTGTCGGTAATTGGGGAACCCAGGCGCCATTCTTTAAGAAGGAGCGCAAGAGTTCGAGTTATGTGTGGAATTATTGCGAGAAAGTGACCAAAAACACAGTGCTCTGCAAACTGTGCAACCGACGAATGCGATTCCATGGCACGGCTAATGTCATCACTCATCTACAGCGCAGGCATAACATTATTGATGAGACGACACAAGTGAAAATCGATTCACCGGATAAGGTGCTGGAGGCGGCCACGTCGAGCACAACAGAGAATCTAACGCCACGCACGAGCCACCGCAACAGCAGCGTCAGCGGCAGTCTCGTCTGGCGTTACATCACCCGAATCTCGGACGATACGGTGCGTTGTCGCGTCTGCCTGAAGAATCTGTCGTATCAGGGCACGAGCAATCTGCAGCGACATCTGCATCGCATGCACAACATCGTGTGGAATGGCAGGGAGACGACGAGTATGCCGCCCAAGCCGCATCTGGCCGATTCGAATACATTTTTTGACTTCTGCGAGGCAACCAGCGATGTGGCCATGTGGAAATGTCAAATGTGCGAGGAGCTTTTCGAGCACAACGACAGCATGGAGGATGCAGTCAGCGATCACATGATCCGGATACATGGAGCTGCTATCCGCGGTGATGTATGTTTTCATTTTATTTAAATAAAATTTAAAATTATATTTTAATATTATATTTGTACAATTATTATTATATAGTATTTCAGATATTATTTTTAATAATTATTTAGTAAATAATATAACTCAATTGGTTTTAGGACTTTTCTACAGTTGACGATGAGTTACATGAGGATGTGGGTGCGCTTTATACCGAAGTTGTTGCCGATGATGCCAATACAACGCCGGAGCATGTTGAACAGGAGGAAGACATTGTCAACGACGAGGCGCTCTACAATGATTTAATCGAAATCGAGGAAGAGCTAAATAATAACGTTGAAGAGGATGGCGAAACATATATTGAGAATGGCAGCTTTGCCAATTCGCTGTCTGTGCAATCTTGTGATAATGTTGTGTCCGATTATAGCAATGAAAGCACCGATGCCCAACTGGTGACGACCACTATTCAGGCTGATGATACGCCCGTGATGCGTGAGCTGAAGGAGAATTTGTTGCGCCAGCAGGCGATGTATTTCAGTGAAAAGGCTGGTTTCTATCGCATGCAAAAATTTCTTGTGGCACAACAGGTGCGCAAGGAGCGACTGGAAATTGAGAAACTGAAAGCTGCCCAGGATCCTTGTGTAAGCTAGTATCTAAGTCTGTTCTTTTTCGTTAAGCTTAATTGTGTAATTGTAAGTTGAATGCAAGTGTTTATAATTATTGTTTAATCATTAAAATAACAAAATTAATTAATTAATTTTAGTTGTTTTCCACAACGTTCATGTCAAGTAGAAGTTTCTTCGTTTGCAGATCGATGAGTCGCCGCTTTGCTCTTGCCAATTCGGCCATCTCATTGTAATATATTGTCTCAGCTTTCAGTTTTTCATCCAATTGTGTTGTAGTGTTGTCCCCTATGGAATTAGTATCCATCCCATGCTCCAACGGATGCGACATATTCGTTGGATCGTCATCACAATTGCGGGAGACCATCATGTCCGAATTGTCGACGACATACTCGTAGAAGGGACCCTGCATTGAATCCGAGGTGAACTTTATTTAAAATGCATAAGCTGTAAAGATCGAGATGTGTTTTTTTCTGAGGCTCACCTCATCGTCCATGTGATCGGTGACCTTCTCAATGATGCTGTCAACATCATCAAAATCTACCTTCTCCAACGGATCCACCTGCCGATCCTCACTATGTAGCAACTCCTTCTTGGGTGGTATTAAACTGTGCTGTGAATAACTTAGGTTTTTCGAAAGATTATGATGTCGCCGGATAATGTGTCGCATCAGATTGGACGAGGAGTGCTTGGAAGATAATGTTTTGCTGCAATGCTTGCACTTGGCCATAAACTCGGATATGCGCACAAAATGCGCCCATAACTTATTGTTCTTGCCAATCACCTTGTTGCGCTCCGTGTGATGTTGTTGCTCCGTTTGGCGTACCTGGTGCTGGTTATCTATGATAGCGCGGACCGCAGTTTTCGTTTCCCGCTCACCCATGTTCGCCTCGATGTGCACATCTGCTTCGGGATCGGGGGCGTTCAGCTCTTCGCGCAGTTCGGCAAGCATTTTACCCTCCTCACCGGCAAATATTGCGCGGGCGAGTAACTTGTGATTCCGAATTAAGTGGCGCGTCAAATTGGATGAGGTGTGTTTCGAGGAGAGCGTCTTGTCGCAGTGCTTGCACTGTACTATGTATTCAGTGAGCCGGTGGAAATGTGTCAGAGCTTTGGCGTTTCTGCCAACCATGTTGACATTTGTTGTTGATTTGTTATTGAATCGTTATTTGTGTACGCGCAAAAAAATCCACGAATTACTTAGCTCCGAGTTGGCTTGGGTCAAGTTTTCTAGTTCATGTACAGTAGGGAGTCATCAAATTGATCGATATATCGATTATTTTGAAACATCGTACTGATATCGCACTGTGTACATAATCTTTTTATAGAATTTATTATTTATATACGAACGGAATAAAATAAACTTATTTATTGCTTGATAAATATAACAAAATACCTACACAACTTTACATAATAAAGTATTTTTCTTTGCCAGAAATTCATCGATATTTGCAGATAACAATTAAACGTCACAGAAACCAGATTAATTTTGAGTTAATAATTTCTAGTTCGTGCGGCGAGAATTGTGCCTATAATGTCGATATATTATCGGTTTCCCAATATTTATGTAATTTACTCAGGTGGGCAGTAATCCAACGTCCAAAGCAACCCTGCAAAAGTGCTGCCCATCGCTGTCAAATGGTAACCTAAAAACTTTTGACACGAGGTTGTGCGTGTCTTTTCCTTTCTTTCTCGCTTTTTACTCGAACATGGGTAAGTCGTCGGCTAGTGGAAAATGTGATAAAATATCAAGAAAATCGAGTGTGAAATGCATAAAAATAACATAAAAGTGTGCACTATCCATCCCTGTTACCAATGCGAACGCATCATAAATTAAATATATGAAATTTGGCTAAATATTTGTGCAAAGAAGGCAAAGTCACAGCATGCTGTGCGATTTTCTTGATCAATTTTTGACAACGAATTTTGAGTTTTTATATTAATGGTGTGTGTGTGAATTTTCTATGTTCTTAAGGTATTAGCCGTGATAGTTCACATAAGCGTCGCGCCACTGGTGGCAAGCGCAAGTCGCTCCGCAAGAAGCGCAAGTTCGAGCTTGGCCGCCCCGCAGCCAACACCAAGGTGAGTTTAACCTGCTCGCACATCGCCATTTGTTATGCTTTCTATAAACATAAAATAAAATGATGTTAACGCGTGTCAACTGCAAGCGCACTCGACTTGCTCGTGGGCACACATCTTTGATGATCAAAAAGCATTATGTTCGGACTACTGATTACATTAAAAAAATCTAATATTTTTATCACATTGTGTGTATTTAACTAACTCTGGCAACTCTGTAATTATAGCTTGGAGGTGCACGCGTTCACTCTGTCCGCACCCGAGGTGGCAACTCCAAATTGCGCGCTCTGCGTCTGGAAACCGGCAATTTCGCATGGGCTTCAGAGGGTGTTGCACGCAAAACACGTATCGCAGATGTTGTATACAATGCCTCCAATAACGAGCTGGTGCGCACCAAGACGCTGGTGAAGAACAGCATCGTGGTCATTGATGCGACTCCATTCCGTCAGTGGTACGAGGCGCATTATGTGCTGCCACTGGGACGCAAACGTAATCCGAAGCACGCCCAGAAGGAGGATGAGAACGATGTGCTCACCAAGAAGCGCAGTGAGAAGGTCATGAAGAAGTATCTCGAGCGCCAAAAGTTCGGCAAGGTCGAGCAGGCTTTGGAAGATCAGTTCACTTCCGGTCGCATCTTGGGTATGTTTTCAATACAAATTTATTTATTTTTTATTTTTCGCTGATGTAAAAACTTTAGCGATCCAACTAATTAATTGCGTCAAACTTGTTTTAAGTGCGACGTAAGCCAGTTGGGCGTGAATTTGGCTTGTCATAGTTACTCTGAGATATCTCCTGTTTAGTTATTAATTTTAATTTGAGTTATGATTATGAACTAATATTGAATTTTTTTCTACTCACCTTACAGCTTGCATTTCATCCCGCCCTGGTCAATGCGGTCGCTCCGATGGCTACATTCTGGAGGGCAAGGAATTGGAATTCTACCTTAAGAAGATCAAGTCTAAGAAATAAACTAGATAAGACATGCTGCTGCGAACCAACAAACAACTGATTTGCAGTAAAAAAAGAAAACAAATAAAACGGCTTGGTTTTTTATAAGAAGAAACATTTACACATTTTACTTCAGTCGTTTTGTATGTGTGTGTGCGTCGTCCTGCAAATTATTATGTTAAATAGTTGATGTTTATAATGATGGGTCTTTAATTGGTATTAAAGTGGAATTGATAAATTGATTTAAATTAAATCTTATCAATGGGCTTCTAAGCATTTGCATCATATAGCTGTTTTGTGTTTCGGCCAACATATTTTATATATCAATGGCTGTGATGTTTTTATTGCATCAGGACTTTTATGGCTTTCAAAGCTAACATTATTAAGTGGAATAATTAGAATATATCAACCAAACTATAGTGTTTATGTTTATACACAACTATTTTTATATAATTGGTAATTAACTTTGTTAATTATGAAAAATGATATGAAAACATTCATTGAGTCAAGGAAACTTAGTTTTGATTTTGACAAAGGCCTTCAACTAAGTAAACTCGACTTATAAGTGGGTTCAACCTCAAAAACTGCAAATTAAGAAAAGCAAACATTTAGAAACTTGCCAATTTGTTTAATGTTTATTACAGATTTATCTCCATATCTCATATTTAAATATAGCAGATCAATATATTACTTCTGACTGTCTAAAAGTTAATATTTCTAACTTCTGCCCAACAGTAGTTTTATTTAGTTTGATTGGTATATACAAGTTTTTACTTAGCCCTTATAAGGAAGACCTAATGATTTTATGTATATTAGATCAAATTACAAATGCCCGTTATGTTTCCAAAAAAAAAGTAAGCTTAATTCAGAAATTAAAGAATGTAGTGAAGTTTTAAAACTATGGATATAGACAGTAATATATTTTTTCTGACTTCTTATATACTCATGCTAACAAAAATCTTTTAAACAAGTAACAAATAAAATCAAAAACGAAAAAAATTAATATGCTTAAATGAAGTAATATATTTAAATATGAATATGATTGACTTCGTATGGTAAAAAATATATGTGTATGTATACGTAATTAGTTACAATAGTTTATAGTTTAAATATCATTCGGTTGCTTGGCTTATGTGTTGCCGTTTTTAGTTTAGCACACAGCAACAAATTTCTAGCGATGATTTGTACTACCAATTACCAATTTTGATTTTCAGGAGACCGAATAAAGTAACAAAGAATTTTTAAAAAGGAAACATCCTAAATAGCGTAGGGCTGGAGCTGCGTGGAGGACGGTGCTCAGTGCTCGAACAGCATCGTCATGAGGCCCATTAGGGCAATGCCAAAGATAAGCGCCAGCAGCTGTTTGACAGACTCCTTGCGATCGTCCTCCTTCAAGAGATCGGGTAATACTGTGACCAAGGAAATGTGCAGAAAACCGCCAGCGGTAAATGGCATAATCCATGATGTGCGCGCCTCTGCAAAAGGAAAAAAGTATGAAAGGAATTCGACAAACAGCCTTTTGTTCCATTTTGTTTACCCATTGCTGAGGTGACGCCTGAACCACCAATAGCAACCAGTGCGCCCAAGAGACCAGCCCCAGCGGTCAGCAGTTGGGCGCGCGCCGCATCCCAGCGACTGAAACCGGATCTCAGCAATATGGCAAAATCGCCCACTTCATGTGGAATCTCATGCACTACTCAAACAAAGAAACTAATTAGACATGCTAAGTCGGAGATACTGAATTTGCAAGAACTCACGCAATATGGCAAAGGTGGCCAATATACCATGCCTGAAGGAGATAAGAAAGGAGCCAGCGACGGCCAGGCCATGTGTAAAATTATCGATGGAGTTGGCCAGTAGATTCAAATAGCCGGCCACTTTTTTCGTAGGCTCCTTTTTGGCCAGCCCCTTTATTTCGCGATCGCGCAAAAAGCAAACCTGATCAACATCCTCAATGTCGCAGGCGCCACCACAGCTTTCCGCATTCTGTCCCTCGGGCAGCTTGCCACCATGACGACGCAACAGACAGTTGGCTATCTCCACGCACTTGGGCTGCGGATTTTCTTCATCGGCACTGGTATAGCCCGAAAATATTTTCTCCACAATGGTGAAGCTGAGCAAACCGCCCAGTACCCACAGGCCAGAACCCAACGTTGGATGGCTATCGGCCTCTGTGAAACGGGGGTATTTTTATTATTTAAAAAAAAATCCATTTGATGGATTACTCACTCTGATTATCGCCCTCCCAGGCCTCGGGGAGTAAATGAAAAAATACATCGCCCAATAGGCCACCAACGGCGAAACTGAGCATTACTTGCAAAAACTTTGACTCAGCGGCTGCAAATTTACGATTATAAATATATATACATATATTTTTAAAAAATATATAAAATAATATTTATACTTACGATCTTTGTATCCATCCTTGGTCGTCTTATCGACTGTGGGTATTATGAAGAGCGGAAAGATGCCGCTGAGGCCAATCACAACCGAGCCGAGCAGCGAGAATATCCAAGGTGTGTACTCCATGCTCTTGATATATTCGGGCACATATTGACTAACCACACTCGAGTATATCAGCCCAAAGTGCTCGTCGAAGAAATTGCTGCTGACATTCATCTTGTATTGTGTGTGAGGCTGTCGCCACTTGCTGGTGGTGGTTATTCTCTTGTCCTAACTAAGGGTAATATTTGACAACTATCTTTGGTATTTTGGACTTTTGGATCAGTCAGTGCCTTGGCATGTCCTCCTCCAACTGCAACTCTTGAGCCAATTTAATATGTCTTGTGACTTAACTGTGAATTATAAGAAATTATATAAACATTTTTTTTTTAAATTTGTGAATTAGTTTGATAGTCAGCCTACGTCAAAAGTTTAAGTCGATCAAAAATAACAAATTTCTTTGACAATTGCCCCTAGCAACTGTTCAATATATTTTTTTGATATAATTGATTCGCGAGTGATGTACAAATCTCCCATCAAAAAGCAGACAATGGACGACGTCAATGCGGGTACAACAGCCGATACAGAATCAGCGGTTGACACCACAAACCACCAAAAGCACCACATCGATAAGCAGACCCACTGTAAAGCTCAAGTATCGACGACTTAAAATTGACTAGATAGCTGTGTAAAAAGTGACAGGTTCCACTAAGACAAGACCTAAAGATTTTTTGCGAAAAACATTAGATGGGGCTCGTGGTATGTGCTCGTGATAACGATCTATCTATCCATATATGGCACCTCGTTACAGTGCATCCACTTAAAGCTTTTTTTGTGGCATTTCAATTGAGTTATAGGAAAATGGAGTAATACAGGTAGCACTTGCTGTTACAAAGAATACGATAAAAGTCTTCCCAATGACGATTGTTTTCATCGTAATCATTCAAAAATCTCCTTTTGTATTATTTATTATTGCTTTACAAATATTGACAGCAGCGTTCTGATAATTACCACAATTTTTTTTCCATTTATATTATTAAACAACAAAATAAGTTTGTAAAAAAAACTAAATAATTTTTTTTACTTCTGATAAACATTTTTACCAGTAAAAGAAATAATTTTTGTAATAAAATATATTATAATTTTAAAACTTTTAGTAGTCCAACATATAAAACTATTTTTGTAATGACTTGCACATTTTTATTGATATTGATTGCCCTTGAATTGCGTTTATTGGGTATTTTTTAATTTTAGCTTTAAGCTTTAGTAAATCCAAAATTCAGAGGTAAACTGATTTGCTTTTTTTAATATACCCTTTTAGACTTTAAGTAACGCTAAGTACTTAAAGCCCAAATGAAATAAGATAACGTGCACGGCATAAATTTAAATATATAAATGTAATGATAAATATGCAACATTTAATCAATACATATACACGGTATATGGGCTCCCATAAACCGAGGGCAATCGATGAATTTTGAAATGCGATGCCCCAATGGCAAATAAAACAAGCGTGTTTCATACTCAAGGAAAACGAGCAGGCAGCAATCGACGCAAACCAACAATCCAAAAGCCAAGATAAAATTAGCACAAATCTACACAACGTAGTCAACATACACGAAATGATAATCGAATTCGAATATTAAAGCGCTCTTTTTTTCGAAACCGATATGGCAACACTTCTCGCTTCGAAATCCGTTCTCGCTGGCAGACAGCAGGCAACTGAAATGATGGCAACAAAATAAGCGTTTGAAGTGATTCTTTCATACTTAAATCCCGAATAACGAATAAAATGCACATATCTGATTCCATTGTGACACATTGTGAATTTTCAACAATCAGATGGTGATGCAGCTTAAATTGTACAGTTCTTTTTTTTCTATTTCCTGATAAGATACACACAAAAACACACACTTCTATATGGCAATTATGAGTGCGTTCGTTGATATAGCGACTTATGTGGGGCTTTCAGAAAAATCCTTTAGCGGGCGGAGTTATTTTAAAGTCGTGTGTCAAATGTGGATAAACAGCGGGAAACGTGACCAACTGACTCGCCTAGACCGTTTGTAATTGATAAGAAGAATATCACGTATACGTTGACCAATGCCTAAATTGGCATTGCAAATGCGTTTTTACATACATCCACAACTAAAAACTGTTTTGGGTTTTCTCTATATTTTCTTATCTTATTACAAACCAAAAATAGTTACAACAGATGCTTTGCTATTGTTAAGCTAATCAGCGCAGATACGCTTTGTTTGTTTGTTACTAAATAAATAAAATAAATACAAAGTAAAATAAATGCTCTGCTAGCTGAGCTTCGCTTATCAAAGAGAGCAATAGCCTATTCAAGATACAATTCATAAGAATTTTAGCAATGATCGCAGCGAAATGTGTATCTTTTTACTTTGTGATGTAATGTTTTTAGTTTCTCGTTATAGTTGCAATGTATACTATTTTCTTTATACATATATGTCTCAGTTTGTTTATTTGTGGAATTTTGTAGACACTTGTCTAAACAAGCCTGGCCCAAAGAACAAGTTGAACTCGACTGAGACCAGTATTTATTTCTTTTTGTATTGTCTTTTAAATACTTTGTTTTTGTTTTTCTTTCTTGTTCCTGCTTTGGGGTTCTTTAACTTGAACACATAAGCAAAATGCGTAAATAAAAAAGAAATACGTAATGAGTTGGAGCAGAGTCAAATAGATAGGGAGAGGGGTTCACAATTCTTAATATCAGAAGAGCTGTGATATTTTATGACTATGTTACGCACACCTACATACATGCACACATATATACATGCGCACACATATACATGCACACACACACACATACATGCATATGTACAATTCTCATTTTCAATTATAAAAATTGACACTGACACACACACACACACACAGTGACAAGAACACAAAAGATCAAGTGCCATTTTTGTGAATCGCGAAAAATTGATAACTGCCGGTGCTTTGAACTTGATTTGTGGCATCCGTGCACCACATGTTGTTGCTGCTATTGTTTATCTTCAAGCGAAAAAAATACTATAGAATTCGCGGCTCATCACTAGACTTGTTTGCTGCGCTAATGCGGAAATTTACACTCTCTATTTCACTTTTAAGCAAACACACGTCTTACCGCACAAGCCACTTGTCTTGTTCTGAGGCAAACGATGTCTTGCAGCCGGCTTAAATATGCTAGTCGAATGGTTCTGGGTTGGATATTTGATATGCCATTGGCCAATCAAAGGGCTTAAATAGAGCTGTGCGTGTAATTATGGATTTGCACTCACATTTCGAGTGAATGACCAAATATAGAATTATTTTCTTAGTGCATGCGAAGCTGGATTGGGGGTATCACCGAGTTGAGTGTTTATTGAAAATAATATTGATGAAATGATAAAAGAGCGAGTTAGTTGATCAGCTGTTCTGTGAATGTAGGAGCGTTGTCGTCAAAAAGAGCGAGAGTGAATATGGCGTCGTTTGCTATCACTGCATGCATGACATATGTGCATGCCTATACACACACACGCACACACATGTATACAAATCTAGTGTGCAACAAAGGAAATTAATATACGTTTCGTTTTATAAAATTAAAAAGTGTCTCATCGTCGTCTTAACGGCGCAATTACCCTTCGGCTACACCACCACCAACAACAACAACAAAACCCGTTTTATCATTTATTGTTATCGCTTCAATTGTGGTCAACTGGCTATTCAAGTGGTGCTTGGAGCACAGATTCTCTCAATAATAATAACTATAGTGCTGTTTGCAAAAATAACAAATATGGCCGATAACTACGTATATGCGTGTGTATATGCATGTATAAGTTGTGGGTGTAGGTTAGTTACACTTCCGTCTTACCGTAGCTGTTAGCTGCTGTTTGCCCTCCTCTTCTGCATGGGATATGTAGTAAACAAAAAAAATGATTGACTTTTGATCACAGACTACGTATTTTTGTTGGTTGCTGCTGGGCTAGTAAAGTATGCAAAATATGCTTAATGCGCAGTATCGATCAACGCCAGCTGTTTATTCCCGGCCACTAATCTGCACTGAGACTGAGTAACGGAATTTTTATTGGAAATGCTTACAAGCTTAACGATTTTTTTGTAGTTATTAGTTTACACTTATTGTTCAATTTAATATGACCAGGTTGAAGCTGTATCAGGTTTTGAAGCTGAGTCGCGAACAGTTACAGCTGAAATGAAACAAGTTCGCGTAACAAACGCAGTCTTGTTTTTGTTTTGTGCCGTGCGAAAAAAACAAACATGGCTGCACGACAAAACACATGATGCTCTCACGCGATATATCGATAAAAAGAAGTTCTTACTATAATAGTTGGTCACACTGCGTGCATTGCATGCAACAGCTGTTTGAGTTGTTGTCCGTGTTTTGTGTCGAGGCTTTGTTTATGTTCTTTCATCAGAATTCGTGAAATAAAGTTTAATTATTGAAGTGTATTGTGTGGGTTTGTGTGCATGTTTAGTTAGTGCCGCTTGCAATGAGTACGGACGATTTGTTGGTGCGCCATGACAAAAGCGACGATTCGTCGCCAGCAACATCAACTGCATCAACGCCTGCGCCAAATTCGTCTTTTAATCGCCTGCGCAGCACTTTTCGACTCACCGAAAATATCTCCACGCAAATTTTCAATCAGATTTCAACGCAATTCTCAAATGCCGCTGCCGCCGCAGCTGCCTCCGAAGTGATCGATGGCACGGCCACATATCCCGAGTCGCCACAAGCGGTTCCAACAATCATAGCCACCGCCCAACCTAACCGCAAAAAGCCCGGTGAGTTTATGTTTATCTCAAATTATATTTAAATATATATTTAGTTTCAAAATAAAATAAGTGCAATTGTTATTGCAATTAAAGTGTGTGCATTTCGCCTGAGCCACCCTAACGCAAGCTTTTGCAAAAGCTTTGCTGCCAAAAGTGTGCTTGACAAATCAATAGCAAAAAGCTTTTCCTGCTTCAGTCTTACTTAGCGCGACAACAGGATAACAGCTCGACGCAACATTTCAAATTATTTAGCATATTCCTTCATCCCCTATTGTCATTCTTTGCTGTTGAAGTTATAGTTAAACATTTAGCGCAGTGCATCAGAAAACAAACAACAAGCAGGCGCAGTTGCAAATTGAAGGAAACAAAAGAAATTATTTCTTTTACACGTATGTTGTCTCTTTTTTGATCTGCGAAAGTGCAGCTTTTTTTAATGCCTTTTTCGGGTTATCTATTTTTATCAATAAGAAAAAGGAAGTGAGTCACAATGCGTGGTTTAGTGGAGGATGCAAAGAAAACCAAGCTGAGCACGTTTACCAACACTAATAACAATAACAACAACAACAACATGGCCACTAAATCGAAGCTTTTGCTTAATGCAAGCAGCTCGAGAAAAAGCGTCATTAAAACACCAACGCCAGCAACAACAACATCAGCAGCAGCAAAAGCAAATAAAGCGAAAACGACGTCATCAGCTGCAACGTCAACAGCAGCAGCAACAACAACAAAGGCAGTAAAAGCACAAAAGGGCCAAAATCCACCCCAACAAGCAATGGCAACAACAGCAGCAGCAATAACAACAACAAAAGCAGTAGTAGCAACAACAACAACAGCAGCAGTAACAACAACAGCAGCAACAAAAACAGCAACTGCAACAATTGCAACTGCATCGCAACAATTGCCGCCTTACAGTAACAGCAACACAATTGCGCTGCCAAAAGCAATGCATGCCAACAACACCAGCGGCAGCAACAGCGAGGAGCTCGCCGGCGGTGTTCAGGACACAATTTATTTGTGCAACTTTCGTGTGTCCGTCGATGGCGAGTGGTTGTGCCTCAAGGAGTTGCAGGACATCGATGTGGCTAACGGGCCAAAGACAGTGGGAGGCGGTGCAGCAATGCTGAATATGTCAAGTGCTACAAGTTCAACTGCTGCTGGTGGTGGCAACAACTATATGCAGCAACGTGCATCAGTTCATCAGTTTGGGCAGCGCAACAGTGGCAAGCGTTATGCGGGACTTGCCTCAGGCAGCGGCACATTCGAGGATAATGGTATTATGGCAATTGAAAATCTTATCGGGCGTCGTCTGTGCGACGTTGTCGGCTCAAATGCACTTGCAACAGCAGCAGCAGCAGCTGCAGCAGCAGCAGCAGCAGCAGCGGCGTCACAGCCACAGCACAAAAATGTCGGTCTCATCGGTGGCACGCTTGCTGATTGGTCGCATCTCTGTACGTTGCTTGCCACTTGCCTCTTACCTATTTTTCTTTCTTTCTCTTTTACGTGTTTTATTTGGTTTTGCCTTGCACTCGTTATTTGCATCCAAATATGCAACTCTGCCACTCTTATTAAGCCCTAAACTTTTGATTTTTCTTACTTTAGTCGATCTGGCAACGTCAACACAGTTTTATTGGGCGCGTTAAGTTTGCAGGGTCTCAACTAACGATGGATAATAGAATTTGTGATTTTGTTTAAAAAACTGTTACTTCTTCTGTTTATTTATTATTAAATTATAATTTTTTCAAGAATTTTGTGAAGCAATAAGGGAGACATTTTAGACACCGTCAAGCATACACATTCGGGATTAGTCGATATAGCCATATCTGTCTGTCTGTATTATCTATGAAAACGAATTCGTGATTGAATTAAATTTGACATATATCCGTAATCTACTATATGTTGTTGGTTGGATCGAATTATTACATCATATAGCTGTCATAGGAACGAATCGTTGAAATTTTAGATCTTGTGTAAAGAACCTTTTTTGCTTATCAGGATATCCTAAGAAATCGTACGTACATATAACTATGATCCTTACATTTGACCAAAAAATCATTGAGACTTTTTTGTGTAAATCAAGCTTAATCAATATGCGTGTTGTTGAAAATTGAAAAATATCCAAAGCAAACTTCCAAAATGAGAATATGAAAACAACTTTTTTGCTTAGCAAGCTTAAACCAAACAACAGTTTTTATTCATTTCCATAACTATATCAACTAAATTTTTATTGCAACAATAGTTTTTTTAATTCTGTATTGAAATTCTGATATTGTCAACTTGATTTTTCACTATATAATTTCGCCCTTTTTTTCTTTTTTATATTTTAAGCTTTCTTAACACAATTATTATTTTGCATAATTGCAAATTATTTGTTTGTTTTAAATTTAAAACAACTTTGTTATTATTTATCTGGTTAAAAATTGGTACACGCTTATGCGTGGCAGTTTTAAATAATTTTTATTTGGCATGATTAAGCATTATTGTTATTATTGTATTACACTCTTGCTTTGCACTCATCCTTTATGTCTGGGGTAGTTTCTAGTGTCCTTCTTGTTCAATTTTAGATCAGATCCAAAGCAAAGTCAGTCAACTTAAACATCCACTTTATTAAATATATTTTTTACAACAAAAAAAATCAAAAGATAACAAAGGCAAAAGGTAAATTATGTTCACTTGCTGTTATCATCGTTGATTGTTACCCAACTCGATTTCGATGTCTTTAGATTAAATATTATTAGAAAATATATATAGGAAATATAGGATATAATATAGACAACTCACCGCGCAGACCTCACTTGTCGAGACAGTTGGGGAGACAATTGCCTGCTGATTGTCTTTTGGAGTTTCTGGCTCTATGCATATCAAAACTGATGAATCGGTGTCATTTGGTTTACCAGTTGCATCTATAAACAGCAAGTTTATGAAGTATACAATTAAAGGGTTTGGTACATACCTGAATTCTTCCTTTCTCTGTCCACGACCTTTTGACACACAACACTTGTAGAATTAACCTGATTTATTGTTTGTGCTTTTGGTTCTATGCTAATCAAAACGCTTGATTCAGTTTCATTGCTTTTGCCTGTAATTGTGAGTTTGGTTTTAGAAAGCTGCAAACAAAGATTTTGGAATTGGGTAAATGGCCAACAAGTTCGTTCACTACACACCTGAACATTGCCCTTCTCCAGCCCCAAGTTTTTTTTGCGTTCTAAAATCGTTAGCTCTACTTCTGTTCTGTTCCTGTTTTGGAATTATTAATGTATTAGGGAATTTGAGTGGGTTTATTTCTCCACACTTACCTCTGGCTGCCTGTGCCGTTCCCTTTCCTCCTGACTCGGGGACAGACCACCCTCTTGCCTCTTATGCTTAGCGGCCTTCTTATTCTTTTGTTTGGCTTCCGTCTCCCGATCTTTTGCACGCTGCCGTCCATCTGTTCTATCCTCTGCTGGCTGCTGCTGATGTTTCTGTTCCTGATCTTTATTCTTATTTCGAGCTTCCTGACTGGTCGATTGTTGTTTGCCGAGTGCCTGTGCTCGTTTTTTGTCGGCTTTTTTATAGTACTCCTCGCGCTTCTCGCGACCCATCCTTATAGGTATAAACTTTCTCTTGAACTGATAGCCCAGCGATGAGGTTGATGATATCGAATCTTCAGAGAAATTTTCATATTTGTGATCTAAGTTTAGATTGAATGGATTGTGGAAGGTCATATTTTTAACTAGTTAATATTTGAAACACTTTCATATTTGTGATTTAAATTTTATAATAATTTTATATTTTTATAAATCTTTAAATATTTGTGACTTATAGTTGAGACTGAAAAGATTTAAACTAAATCTTATTTTTCATTAATTTTAATTTTTATTAAGACACATTTTTAAACTAGTGATTCTGAATAGTCATATTATTCACTAAAATTCTATGTATATCTTATTAAGATTGAATAGATTTTGACGGGTTTTATTTATTTTTAAGTATCTTCAGATACTTGTGATCTATGGTTTGATTGAATGAATTTCATTGAATATTCTAGATATAACTTCCGAGACACGTTCATACATAGATTTTTGAATTCAAGTGAGGTTGTCAGTAACTAATATGTCTCCACTTAGCTCTGACTGTTTTTTAAATACTATTTTCAAATAATTCAAATTGTTAGCAAATAAGATTGGTCCAGTCGAGAGTGCTCGACTAGGTGCTACCACGAGTCAAAGCTTAACTAATCTTGCTTGCCAATAATTCCACTCTACTAATTATCAATCACTCAGTCAATCATTCATTCCGTTCGTTATTTGGCCGAGATATTTGCTCAAACTTACCATTTTGTTTACGTGGCAACAGCTTCTCCGCATCATTGAAGCCGACGGGACAGCTCAACCGCTGGCTTTGATGGCTTTCTACGAGGCTAATGCCCGCACTTTTCATGCCCTCGTATTTGTTTGATTTCATTTGTGGATCGGCTCGGAATGTTGATTTCTTACTGACTCTGCGACTGTGGAACAGGGTGTTCCAGCATCCTTGATCCGGATCGGGAATTGCTTTTGGCACTGGCAGCGGTTCGCTTGCAGTTTTCTCCGGATCATAATGTTTTCCATCGGAAGCAGTCGGTTTCACTGTTTTGACGACTTTCTTTTCCTTCTTGTTGAAGTACAGACAACAGCAGATTATCAATAATAATAGGATAAGAAATATACCCAAAATTGCCGCTGCATATTTCGCATACTTTCCACTATCATCCGGACTTGCATCATCTGCGTCTTTCTGATTTTCATTTTCATCTAGCATAGTTTTTGCTTCGTTCTCATTTTCGTCGTCTTTGGCGGAACGACTGTACTTACGAGGCAAGGAGGATTCTTTGGATTCCTTGGATTTTTTGTTTTTATTATTCTTTTCCTTGGGGTTGTTCTTGGAATTGTTGTTCTTGCCCCTATTCTCTTTGGGGACCCCCTTCTTACCCTGATCCCTGTTCCCAGCTAGACTCATATCTTCCGGCAATAAATCATAATCATTATTCTCCGTTTTGTAGATGTTCTCTGGTTCTAGCGACTCTTCGTCCATCGACGAATGTGTTAATTTCTTTTTGTCGGGCATAATCAGGGTCTCATAGATCTGTAGAATGCCACCCAGGCCCGGATAGAACATCTCATCCCTATAATGCAACTGAACGTTCTCTCTAATCCACATGCGGAGCTTCCGATTGTAGATCTTCTGATTCATGGCCTGAAAGCGATAACAATTGCTCAGCGTCTTGAAAAACTTGACCAGAATGAAGGCGGACTCCGGCGAACGTAGATTGTAAATGCGACGATTTTTAAATGGCAAAAATATGTTGGTCAAAAAATTCGAGCTATCCTCCGGCTCTAAGTGCGGCAGCGGCACAATCATCATCTCGTCATTATCAACGGAGCCATTCGAACAGCTGTGATCCAAGAGAGCACAACTCGAGGCATCCTTCTCGACACTGCTTGACTCATTGAGTTGAATGGGTTTGATGCGCACATTCTTCAGCTGAGCCAGAATATCGGTTTCGGGCAGCTTCCAGCCATTGCCATTGGTGTTGAGCACCAGTTGACACTGGCGATGCAATGCCACCAAACGTTGCACAGTGCACAAATTGAGGCGACCCGCATAATAGGAGACTTGTGCCACCGGCACCAGATAATAACGCAAATATCCACCCATTGCATCATAGAAGGCCCTTTGAAGCAGTCGTTGAGTCTCCAGATCGGACATCTTTTTGACGACTTTATTGACTCTATTGAAGTACTTCATCAGTGTTTGGACAACTTCATCGGTAACAAGACTCTGTGGATACGATTTGGGCAACAGCAGCTCGAAATCCTTGCGAGCGGACAACAATGCAATATCCTCATTGGAGAAGCAACGCTTCGGATAGCTACCAAAGAGATTGGTGCCCAAAAAGGTGGCCTCCTCGTTGGGACAATAGTCGAGTTTACTTTTTGATTGATCGTGCGACGTTGTCTCCCCATTGCTATTAAGTTGGCCCTGTTTGGTCTCCTCGGGCGAGGCTGCCGCATAATATGTGGCCTTGATGCGATCCTCAATGCTGCGCAGGAGTTCGGCACGCTCTAAGGGATCCTCGTCCTGTTGCTGCTCCCGATCCTCGTCCAGATCGCGTGCTTGCTGAAAATGCTGCATGGACGAGACCGCTTCGTCATTGGTATTGGCATTTAGCTTGTTCCGATATTGATGCAACTCCGAGCTAAGCATCGATTGCAGCGTCAGCTCGTTCTGAAAGTCGTTGGGCACCTCCAGCGTCGACAGATCGATGCTATAAATGGGACAACCGCCAGGCGCCAGGAACAACAGCAAGGAGAACAGCACATAAATGTTCATAATACATTTATTTCTTATTTAATTGTCGCATTGTTTTTGAAGTTAAAGGCTAAGTTTACGAAGGGGCACTTTCCAATTTCCCGAGTGATATCTTTTATAATATTTAGACACATCTGTAGAATACTTGACTGCAATTTATTATTTATTTTTGATTTTGATTGATATACTACAATCAAAAAAATTATCAGCCTGAACTTTATTAATTCGCCAAGGATTCCTCACCTTATTCTGCAGATAGTACATTTCTAAAGTTGAAGATTGTTTTAGGAGTAGATTTTTCTGTAATTAAGAAAAATATGTCTAATTTCCAGTGTTTTTTTTTTTTTTGTATGTACATATAAAATTTATTTATTAGAGTTTTGGTTACATCTTAGGTTCATTAAATCTATTGCATAATATTACTTCCATAATAATTAATGTAAAATGCAATCGAACATCGGATTCGCACCCGAGGTCCCCTTTGTTCCGGAAGAGTTTGATTTCTTACTGAGATATTTTACCTTTCCAGTAAACTTGAATTGCTGAATTTTAGAAAGATTTGCATTTCTAGTGTTTACGAAATATTTCTAACTAATAGAACCAATAGCAAATTTTTTGATTGGAGAATTGGGGCAATTCTAATTTTAAAAAAATATTTTCATATGTCAAACAAACAAAAAATGTTTTGTAATATGTGAGTCCATTTTTTGTATTAATTCCCTTTACTCAGCGCTGAAGAACTTGATTATCTCTACAAATTTGGTCTTTATTATAAGCTTTTCTGATATGAACCCGTTATTAGAGTTTGACCCTAGCTAAGTCGGCGGAGGAGTTAGTTGATTCCTTTTCAGGTTTTTCACTGGAAGTTGCTTAAAGGTGTCAATATTTGCAAGCAAAAATCACAAAAAAAAAATATTTAAACGACATTTAAATTGAGTAGTTGCATCCAATCACAAAAAAAGCTCTCGAGGATGCGCACCAACGAAACTAACATTCCAACTGGACACCAATCGGTTCTCAATTGCAGCACGCGACACGGCGGAGATTGAACGGAGTAATTTGGTGAACATATGCAAACTGGTTGTCAAGGAGTTGCTGGAGCAATCTTTGCGATATGGTCGCATGCTCGACTCGGATCATCTGCCGCTGCAGCATTTCTTTATCGTCATCGAGCATGTGCTCGGCCATGGTCTGAGGCCAAAGAAGGGTTTGCTGGGACCGCGCAAGGAGCTCTGGGATCTGTTGCAGAGTGTCGAGAACTATTGTCCTGAGGCGCAGGATATAACCGCCAGTGTGAGGGATTTACCTACAGTGCGCACCCACATTGGACGTGCCCGGGCCTGGCTAAGAATTGCCCTGATGCAGAAGAAACTATCAGATTATCTGCAGGCGCTGATCGAACATAGAGAGGACTCCCTCTACGACTATTATGAGCCACAGGCTCTTATGATGAGCGATGAGGTGTGTGTTCCAGCCCCATCTCCATTCCAACTGGGCATCTGCATTAACAAGTGATTCTACCCATCCCTTCCCCCGCTTCTAGATTGTTGTCATCATGGGCATTCTCGTTGGCCTGAATGTCATCGATTGTAATCTGTGCGTCAAGGAGGAGGATCTCGATTCGCAGCAGGGCGTCATCGATTTCTCGCTCTACTTACGCTCCAGTTCCCGGAATGCTGATGAGGCCAATGAGGAATCGTCGGCGCAAGCAGCTGTAATGGATGCCACCGGGCAGGGAAACATGATTGCTGTGCTGGATCAGAAGAACTACATTGAGGAGCTCAATCGGCATTTGAAGTGTGTCAAGTGTGAAAACCCGTAAAAAGTGAATTCCGATTCAAGCTTCATTCGTTTTTCACAGCGCCACTGTGGGCAATCTGCAGGCCAAGGTTGAATCCCTGACCACCACCAATGCCCTAATGAAAGAGGATTTGGCCATCGCACGCAACAGTCTGCTGGCTCTCCAAGCTGAGAATCAGGCTATGCGTCAATCCGCCAGCCATTCCGACTCCAACTCCACGGGCAGCGCCTCTGACAAGGATAAGGACAAGGACAAAACTGATGGCCCCAGCTCTGAGCTGGTGGAGGAGCGAAAGCGTAGCGCTGAGTTGGACAAAGAGCTCAAGTTGCAGGTGTCGCTCAAGGCCGAATCGGATATGGCCATGAAGCTGCTCGAGAAGGACATCCATGAGAAGCAGGACACGATTATCTCGCTGCGACGCCAACTCGACGACATCAAACAAATCAATCTCGAAATGTATCGCAAGCTGCAGGTGCGTATTGCCACAAGACACAACAAATACACACCCAGAGTAGAGATGGACGCGGAGTGGGAATATCGGAAGGATCTAACGGTTTTATAGTATCAGCTATAGAGTAGAACAAAGCAGATGTAGAAACCGATTGTAGAGGTCTTAAGAAGTAATGCATCAATTGTTCCCATAATATGATGAATGACAAACATATTTTAGACGTCTTCTTCTTCTGCATTATCCTTGCAGCTATCAATAATAATTTGACAAAATCCATTTTGTCTAGATCTCTATTATGCCAACATTTGGACACTTTACATAGTTGTTAAAATATTTAATATATATTTACTACACACTTAAAGTTTAGTAAGTTGTGGAGAATATATATATATTTTTGATCAGTAATAAGGGGCAATTCCTTGCCTTTTCCTTCTGTATCTCTCTATGCACAAGTCCAACTAAAAGACTTTGGAATAAAAGTTCCAAACGCAGATCAAGTTTATTTTAATTTTTTTGATAACTGTCTGAATTTTTCTAATATTAATACAATTAAAAGCATAAAAGTATAGATAGTAACATTAGGAAAAATGTAAAGATAAATATAGGTTAATATATATTTTATATCCAGACATAATATTGATAAAGAGTAAAAATTGCATTTACTATACCCAGACATATAATGGATCTGCAGATTACCTATCTATTACTATCTATTTTAAATTTATATAATAACTAGATTCAGAGTAACTTCCATCTAGTTCGCGTCCAACTCTACAATGCAAAAAAAAAAAAACACACACTCAACCCAAACTCATCTGGTCACATTCATCAATTCAGTCATTTGATCGTCCGTCATTTGGTTTATTTCTTTGTCTTTGGTTTCATTTGTTTCCACTCAAAAAAAACTCACCTTTCGCCGTTAACGTAATAAATAAATGGCCTTAATCAAGCTGTTGTTGAAAAAAAGAGATAAAAGATAACTCCAACTACTACACCCCCCCCCAACTTGTTTGAAATTTAAAATTTAGGAATGTGAAGATGAACTCACACAGAAGGGCGAGATGGTCTCTCGTTTGCAAACGAAAGCCTCACAAATTGGTAACATTTTACAATCGCTAGAAAAGAAATACGACAACAAGCTCCACGATCACCATCAGCAGCAGCATGCCCAGGTGAGCGGAGGCGGCGGGGATCGTTCGCCGAATACGCGACGCCAGCAGAATCTGCAAAAGTTCGAGGCAATGACCAAGAAGCAGAAACATGACACTGGACCACCCATGAAGCGGCTACATCTTAAGATGGAGGGCATACCACCCTTCAATCCCAACAACTATCGCAAGTCGCCAGGCGCAGCAGCAGCTCCAAATTTGCTCCAGCTGCAGCCGGAGGAGGATGCAGCACTCAAGACGCCCACATCCGCCAAATCTTTGAATGATGAACTGGCCGAGGCTGCGGCTGCCGTAACGCATCATTTCAAGGGCGGCGGAGATGGTTCACGTAGCGATTACGCACTGTCCAGCGAACAGGATGCGTCAGGATAAAATCATTTAGCCATTTAGTTTTATTAAACTGTTAAGAAGGCATTTACTTATTTTAAATGAATACTCAATATTATTTCTACCAGTTAATTATTGGTGTCTACAATGGATCTGTGGGCACTTTAAAAACCTTATAAGTACAGTGGTCGCTTGTTCATAAAAACGCTTTGGTTTTAAAGCTGATCTTAATAAGCAATTCATTTCTAAAAGTCAAGTTTTATTTCCAAAAAAAAAAAATTTATTATACCCAATGTTTTCTATAATATTTTAAATTGGGTTTTTACAAAGAAAAAACATTGAAATTGAAATGAATTATATTTGTAATTAAAACAACATTAAATTGTGTATTTTAAGCTTCTATAAAATATGACTAAAAGAAGCTAATACAAAAAAAATTTCCCGTGAAAATATATATGTAAAGTATAATTCGTGAAAATAGCGGTATTCATTTTGTAACAATTCTGAAAATACAAATTTCCCAGAATCAACCACTGTACTATAGAAAAAGGTTCCCATGTCGGTCAAATAAGGAGCTGTTAACCTAACTGTAACTCAGAGTGCAACTGCTTAACAATATTTATCTATATATTTTAGAACCGATGTTAAATGTATGTTGCCTTCAATACTATATAAAAAATATAGAGAACCAAAATCACATGTTATAGTAATATACATATACATATAAATATATATATATTTATATATATATAGTACTCGTATAGCTACAGAAAGTTGTTGAAGATTCTCAAAATTATAAGCTGTTAGCTGAATTTGTCCCCAATAATCCCCCCAAAATAAAGTATTACATCATAATGTACGCATATTTGTAAAGAGATGATTTATTATATAAATATATATATATATATAATATATTAAAGATCTATGACACTCGAAACGCGTCTCGTACTCAACTCAACTTGCTTGATCGGTATAAAACCTAATTTATATTTATAAACCTAGTTAAAATACTAACAATGTAATTATATAAATATGTATGTATCTATGTATATATACATTCTAAAGGGACTACATATATACACATATATATATTTATATATATATCTCAAAACCAAACCAAAGAAATAAAACTTATCTCAACTCGAGTCTTTCATTTCGAATTAACCCAAGATCTGTGATCATTGTCGTTCAAAAGATTCCTATATTTGTATCTTTTTTTAACAGGATTGCGAAGCATCGCTGACCCACAAAACGCAGCTGATGAGCAAATTAGAAGGCCAAAAGGAAGATATGGCCAACACAATTGAACGATTAGAGAAAAAGTAAGATCGCACATTGAGCTAATCTATGATATATGGGTGTTTTTTTTACTTCGACATAATTGCGATGATTGTTCAGGTTTCGAAATAAAAGCAAGTCACTATTAATCTTAGCATGAAACTGGTTCTTATCTTATTTGATATGAATGGTATTTAATTCGTATTGCCTTTCCATAAAGCATAAATTCAAGTGTGAAATAATATACTCAATGTACAAATTAATAATAAATTGGTTTATATTAAAACTTTTAGAGAAAGTTAGAGTGTGATTTTCAGTTACAGAAATCGAGTAGAGATTTACTAAATACCAAGTATGTAGTTTTTAGTTAGCTATTCTTGACACGGTAAGTGGGTTTTGTTTTGGCTTTCTAACTAGCATATATTATTTTAGTTTTTACTCTTTGAGTCCAAAATATTTTTTCAGACAATTGAACGACTATTTTATAAACAAAAGAGATAAATTATTAAATTTCATTTGTTTTTGGGTTTATATACGTTTTTCAATTTATTGTTCATGCAAAAATTAGTGTTTAATTATATCAGAGCTAATAGATAGGTAGATATTATAATAGATTGATAGGTGTACATTTTAGAGCTTAAATTCTTTAAAAAGGTAGTAAAACCAATTGTTTTTTTTTTAGCAATCTCAAATATTTTCTATTTAGTTGTAAACATTATTTTTAGAGAGCTTTTGAGATTAAAAACTGCTTTGTAATAAATACTAAATACACATAATAAATAACAATCATTAAAAACGCCCCTAAATAAAAACATGTTTGCCTTTCCACAGATCGACTAGTGATAAGAGCAATTTGGGCGAGATATTGAAGAACACGTCACAAACGATGTCCAGCCAAGTGAGTGCCAGCGAGGAGCGAGCTGCCCGGGCGGAGGCAGAGACACGCATTGAGCGCGAATGGCGTGTGTCCTTGCAGGATAAGGAGCTAAAGCTTAAAGAGAAGATTGCGACACTGCAAGCGTGTGTCAAGGAACTCCACGAGGAGAAGCAAAAGAACAACAAACTAAAGTTGGATTTGGAAAAGGCGCGCACTCAATGGTCGGAGGCGCAGACGACGCTCGAGGAGCTGGGCATACAGCTGAGTGTTAGCAAGCTGAAGATCTCTGAGTTGCAGGACAGTGAGCGACGTCAGCAACAGCTGCTCTCGGGTTCATCGCAATCTTTGCAAACAGTACCGGAGCCAGTGAGTCCGGGCATTTGGGCGCCCGATTCGATAGCCACACATTGCACTGCCTGCAGCCGGGAATTCAATTTGACCCGTCGCAAGCATCATTGTCGCAGTTGTGGCGAAATCTTTTGCAAATCATGCTCGGAGAATTCGCTGCCTCTGCTCAATGCGCAGGGCCAGCCGGGTCGACCGGTCCGGGTGTGCAATGCGTGCTATGCTTCCACTGGCAAATGATCAGCACCTATTCTCATATACATATAAAATAAATTGTATTCATAGTAGTTATTTACATGATTGATTGTTATAAACAAATATTGTTCAGCGTCATATATTTAATGACATTTACATTGCCGCGTCCTCATACTATTTCCATTTGACCGGGCGTGTGCTTATATAATAAATGTATTTTTATACTCCTATAATTTGAATTAAATGAAGTCATATTAATAAACAAATTAAAATAGTTTTCGGGCTATATCATTTTTAAATTTCAGCAGATGCACATTTCTAACAGCTGTTAACTTTGCGCTGTAACTGTTAACTTAACAGCTAAAGGGTGACCACACTGCATGATTACATTTGGCTGGTATTTTTTTGTAGTATCGCCTATCGTTAAATTTGTGGAGCTAAAGCAAATGCAGCCCTACAGCAAGGCGGCAATATTTAAATGTTTAATATATTAGTGCAATTTAAGTGCACTTTTCTGGCACATTCAAAGTGCATGATTCGACAGAAACAGGTTTGCAGAACACAAGAGCTTAGGTCAGAAAAATGTAAGACATCGAAAAATAGCAGAGTTCAAAAGTTGAAATCTTATCAGATTTTTACAATCAACAAGATAAGAGACAACTGACTTATAGACATCGTCCTTGTAGTTCCCGAAAGATAAGTAGAATTTGTCTGACGTGTTTGAAAATTTGTGATTGGATCTAAGAATACAATTTTTTCCAAATATTTCTTTGCTTTTAAATGACTTTATTAGACTTGAACACAGGCCCATGCTGTGGTTGGTTGCGTTTCTTACACACCAAACCCTAAAAACCACTATTTATCCACCAAATAGAGTTTTCTAAGGGGCTGATAATTCATTAATATTTTCAATTTGTCTAGAAGAACGCCTTAATAACTACAGTGCATTAGAGAACAATTTACAGAACTTATTCATTTAGACCTGTAAGTTTTAGCTTATTAAGCTTCATTGTTCAATAATAGTTCCGCTTCAGGTTCTTTTAATTAAATTATTTTATTAAATAATTTTGAAACTCAACTGTTATCTAATCTAAACCGACATAAACTTATCCCTTTTTATAAGCATTTATGCAAGCTTCAGCATATGCTCAAGTGGATACAAAACTATAGCTAGGATAAAGCATAAATGGCTGTCAAATTGTCGGCCATTATGTAAAGCCAAAGACGTAGTTATTTAATTAAATCAAATAAAATTCACAGCTGGCAGCCAAAAAAAAAAATATCCATAAATACGGCCAGCGGCAGTTTTGAAAGTTGTCATTACCATAAGACCAGGGAGAGAAAGACAAGGAGAGAGAGAGAGTTAGACAGATAGAGATAGAAAGAGAAAGCGTTAAATATAAACCCGATATTTGGCTGGGAAACACGCGCCCTTGTCCCAATGCAGACAGACAGACAAGCATATGTGCAGATTTCAACTAATAACAGTTGCCTCAACGCCCTGTCAAAGGGGCGTTTTAAATTGTTGGTGCCACAACTGAGGGTTAGATAACAAACGGGGTTGGCCAGGGGGGTGGGATGGAGAGCAGTTGCCCAGATTGCGCCGGAGTACACAGAGAGAAAGAATAAAAAACTTTAAACGAACCAAAACAAATTGGTTGGATTGAAAATACCAAAAAAAAAAGTACAAAAATTCAAAAATCAAAACTTTTAGGTACAGAAAATATACAAATAAATTTAAAGTGCGATTTGAAATCTTTGGACTCAGATTACAACAATAAAGAACTTTTTGGATTATGAATGATATTTAGCTATCTTATAATATTAATTTAAAGTCTGGCTGATTTTTTTCTGGTTTTTCGCCAAACCATTTAACAAATGTCACATCAATTTATGTTTTTTAATTAATCATTAAGCCTAGAAATTTAAGTACAATTTTTTTGTTTCGTTCTTAAATAATTGGTCGTCTTTAAACAAAATAAAAAATAACATTATTTAATGTATACATATTTATTACTTGTTTTTACATTTAACATTACATTTAGAAATTAATTGTAGAGCTCGTTGCATTAAAATTCGGTCTCAAATGGCTTACATTTTTTAAGAAGTATTTCTCACAGTGTACTACCCGCTCAATGGAATCGGAAACATTGTTTGTGCCCAAACAATGGCTCTGAGAGCGAGCACTGAGCTGAAGGGCGTTGCCTCTTTCAGATATGCCTGATTGTTATTAAAAAATTATTATGTTATTATATGAATTAGCAAATCCAGAATTTGAGCGTGTCACATCGAAAGTCAGCAGCGAGCTGCCTACAGATACTGTTGTGTGACCTTGTTTTGGGCAAATGTGGCCAGCTCAAATTACGGGCATCATAATCCCATCGGTCTGCCGGGCCAACGATCCTTGTAAATGGTCTCGTTTGCGTCAAGGGTGTCAAATTGTGTGTTGTGCCGGAATTCGCAATATTGTATTAATACCTGTGTGTGTGTGTGAGAGTGTGTAAGAGTGTGTGTGCGTTTGTGTGTGTATGGTTCTTGAGCCATTTGTGTGTCACGACAATTGTTTGAAATCAGAGCTTCCTGCCGACGATTGATTATTCAGCTCTGCTCTTCTGGCAAGAAATGCTTTTGGCGTGTGTCAAATGACACAAGGGATATTGATACTATGCACAGGCATTTGGCAATAATTCGATTACAATAACAAATAAACACGTTAATGGGAAAATATCTAGAAAATGCATTTGACACCAGCAAATAACAAACTCTGTTAACTGATTGCAGTAGGCAAGTAACTTAAATAAAATTGCTTTTTTTTTCTTATTCTATTTTAAAAATTTTCGTTTCCTGTAATTTGTAATTCAGTAGAATTGCAGGTTTTTAGCTGCGATCCTTGTATTCTAAAAATTAAATTAAATTTTTCTTGCCAACCTTTTTACGATTTAAAAATTCAAATTTGATTTGATTCTAATTAAGCAAAATAATAAATATTATCTGTTTAAAATAATATCGAATAATCAAAATTTATTTAAAAATAAGTATAATTTAAATAAAAATTAAAGTGTTCGTAAATATAGTACTCATTTTTCTAATATAATACTTAAATAAAATAAAATTTATCAGTAGGTTTTTCTAAGTAGCGTTCATCAGATTTTTAAGTTGTTGAAAATTTATACAATTTATGCAATTCTTAATAAAATGATAACAATACAAATTTTGTTAAATTCTTAGAAGTTTTTTTAAGTATTTAAATTTATATGCAATTCATATGCTAAAAATGCAGTTAATAAATCAGAGTCTTGTGCACTGTGAACAGTTTGTTGTTTTCTCTTTTTCCCCATATCAGATCTGCATATGACACCCAGAAAAATCTAACAACTAACAAGAAACTCTGTGAACAGCTAACAATATCGTAAGAGAAAACACAAAAAAAAAACAAGAAAATGAACACAAAAGTTTCTGTGAACTTTTAACAACATTTTCACGTTTCCCTGAATCTACAGCAAAACGAAGTATTCTGTTCCATTCTGGGCACGTGGAAGACGAAAAATGGCTTCCGACTCCCACAAAAAAAAGAAGGAAAAACGTTTCCTATTCTTATACAACTAACAGCAAACCCCCGCACCCGTCTCACATCTCCTTGCCCACCAACCGACTACTCGTATATCATGAGAAAATGTAATTTCATGGCTGGCTGAACGACGAAACACAAAATACATAAGAAGAAACCAAGAGTTCAAAGTTTCAGCTTGTAGCGAAGCGAAGCTTTCTATTCGCAGGATATGCTGGCTGACTGGCTGGCTGACTGACTGGCTGGCTGGCTGGCTGGCAAGGACTTTCGCACGACTTGAAAGCGCCGGAAGTTATTTAATGAGATTTTCTTGATGTCAAAGATAAGTCAAAGATTGTTCACAAGTCGCCAGCTAAAGAAATCAGCTTGTAAGACAATATGCAAAGGACAAAAAAAAAATTAAAAATAAAATAAAATAATATAAACCGAACAAAACATAGAAGCAGAAGCATGGATTGGGAGGGGAGGCGGTTTGGCTGAAAAGGATAAGCGCAGGAACGACAATTGTTGCACACACTTGAAATTAAATTAACTTTTTTCTCGCCCCCTGTCCACTTTGGAGTGGCTGCGTCCTCGCTTTGTTTCCAATGCCTGCCGCTGACAGTTCTCCAAATGGAAAGCTCGCAAGGAAATGAACGTAGCAGGGAGTGGGTAGTGGAATGGGGGGGGGGGGGGGGTGGGGACGATGGTCATAGGCATGCGGAGAGGTGTGTGTGTGCTATCTTTAGCTGCTCTTTGGGTGGCTGTACCCAATGAAAGATCTTTCGAAAATAGAGACAATGTTCCGCTTCTCGGCGCATCTTCGATGATTGCTCAAATATTGTCTTTGAACGCTAAACATAAAACACAAGTTCAACTACGCAACGCACAACAAAAGCAACAACAACAATAACAACACAAGCAAAAACAACAACAATAAAAGAGTAGATAAAAAAAACATAAAACAAACAAATCGCAATTCGGAATGAATGAATGAGGCAATGACGCAAGGAAATCTCATTAGCCGCGTGTCTTCAAGTTTCATTTTTAATTTTGTACAATTTTTGATCTCTCTACACTTGGCAGAAAAATGAAGAATCATGCTATTTGTATATAGTTTTTGTTAGTATATTTTTTTTTGCTAAGTTATTAATTTGATCAGCTTTTTAATATGTACTTCTACTAATTTTAACATTCATTTTATTTTATTTTGCTAGAATGCTAAAAAAAATCTTTAAGTGGTCAAAAAAATAAACCAGAAATGAAATTTCAATGAGGACCAGAATTTTAGTTTTATCTTTAGTTATTTCGATATAAAATCTCGAAGAGGTTTTCCACACGTTTTTAAATTAATGAAATTCCTTAATAATATAATTCATATTGATACAAAATATATTTCTGAAGTATTCTAATTGAAATTTCTTGAACCACTCTTTTTTATTTCTCCAAGTGTACATACAGTGGCTGCACACGCAAATACACACACACACACACACACACACACACTCAAAAAAGAGATCTTTGTATACAACTTAATATTTCGGTTGTCTTGATCAAATAATTTTGCGGCCAATGCACGGCAAATATTTGTCAACATTTTAAGGCACTTTTCTTTTGTCTGTCTCTCATTCTCAATCTCCAACTTCGTCTTCGTCTCCGTCTACGTCTTCATCTCAGTAAGTGCCCCAAACCCAGAGCCAGAGTCCTCTGCTTACTCCCCGCCCTCTCTCTCTCTTATGTAGAAAGAGCATCTGTCATTGTCTCGGCTGCTGAATCAGAAGCAGTTCATTATAACCCTCAACCGACTGCTCCTCACTTGAGCACTTGAGTGGCATTTTCTTCGTCGGAGTCATCAAAAGCAAAGAAACATGGCCAACAGCATGTGGCAAGTAAAGTAGCAATGATCCCTCGCTTGTCGTACCACTTTGCATTTACCATTGAAGCCCACCTAACAAGCTTGGCTACTTTATTTGTCTTACTGTACTCATTGGTCTTTGCCAAAGACAACAGACGCATTATTACATTGACATCTAACTAAACTCATGATCAAGTTTAACTACCCAAAGTGTATTCAATTGAATTAATATTTGTTTTAATTGTTGAGATACCTTACTGAATAATATATATTAGATTAGTAATACATATATATTACACTCCAAGGTTTTCTTAAAGATCTTTGCTGATGTTAGCCGAAGTAAGGTTTCTACAAGTCTTACTTAAAATGTATATTTTTTTTTTAGTATTAGTAAGTTTTATTTAAGTCTTACTTTAAAATGTTTATTTTTTTTTTAGTATTATTAACTTTTATTTAAGTCGTACCTTAAATAAATAATATGTTAAGTTAAAATATTTGTATATCAAGCGAAATCATATATCTTATTTTAAAGTTACTAATCGATAAGCGATCATTATGCAAAATTATGATTTTTAACTTTTAGCTGCATGATAACAATTAATATTCTGTAATAAGTATTACGTGATTTAAATTCCAATGCCTCATCACAAACATCGGCTACGCCCCTGAATGACAACCAAATAGGATTATAAATAAATTGAAAATGTTTTACGAGTAAAATTAACGTTCTTTGCAAATAAAAGGAAATAAACAACAAATTGATGAATACATTCAGATTAAAATCAATCTTTGCATTTTGAGTTTTGTGAATAATTATAAATTCCCAATTCTGTAAGGAAGACAGCACTTGGGGCATATCTGATCTTAACCCATACGATTTCTTTCGGTTAGTATTTATTATTATGTTGATTTCATCTTGTTTTCATTGTTGTTCCGTTTGCTTTTGTTGTTGCTTTTGTTGTTGTTGTTGTTGTGCTGTTGGTGTTGTATTAGCTACTGGTTACCGATTGTTGTTTATGATGATGCCTTGACTCTGGCTGCCTGCTTCTGCTCATGATTATTACGAGCATATTGTTTGTATTGCAGCTATTTCTGCCCCCTTCCCCTTTGCTTTGGAGTTCAGCTCATGCATGAAGAGCGGCGGCGGCGGCGTTGATATAATGGACATGTTTCAGCTTTTGTTGGCTGAAGAAGTTGTCAGTCAGCGCGGCACAAACTAATTTGCATATTTGGCCCGCAGTAAAAACACATTTTAAGTGGCCACCCAGCAACAGCGCACATACATATACATTAACATATACATGTGTATATATATACATGTGTGTACGTGCACTTTAAACAAAGTTAAAATACGAGAAATTGAATCTGCGCAAAAACCAGTAGCAGAAAGAGCAAAAAGCAAAAACAATTTCTAGCCATTTACAGTTGCCAAGCTTAGCTGACAGACCACTGTGCGAACGAGCGACAGACAGAGCAAGAGAGTGAGAGCGAAACACTGTTGTGCTCTCTTTATGCCAGTTGTCCTTGTGCCGCTCTCTCTCACACACACACACGCACACGCACACATGCTTGCACAAGGTCTGTTGCTCCTCTCTTCAGTTTTGGAAACTTGTTTCTTTTGGACCAGCTTTCAAATACAACATTGTAGCCGCTTTGTGTTTATATTGTGTGTGCATGTGTGTGTGTTTGAGTGAGTGAATATTGGCTCCGCCTCTGCGCATAGGCGGAGTCTACACGCACACATAGAGCGAGCATCTGCAAAAGTTTTCAGCGCGCAATGTACCTGAGAGCGAGAGGGAGCGTTAAGTGCGCAGTGCTGTTAAAATGTCGCCTCTTCTTGTCGCACACGTGACTTTAGACTTGTTGTTGCTGCTGCTGATGGCGGCGTCGCCGTCGCAGTTTGTTTCAATTGCAATATTATTGTAACATTCTAATAGGCCAATGCGACCCACTAAGGCGCCCAGTTGCCACCCTCCCACACAACACCCACCCATTGGCGTCTCTTATGTACAAGAGACGTGAAGTTCTTCTTTTTTATTATAACAAGCGCGATTTTTGATATGTTATCGAAATGCACAAAATGGCCGTTGAGAAATATGTACCATATGAACGTTTACAGTTACATGTATGTGTGTATTAATAACTTTTTAAGGGGAATTACAATTTCTGCAAGCTACAATTCTTTATTTTGCAATTGCAAATTGGAAAACCAATAAATTATTAAAAAAGAGAAAAATGTTCTTAAACATTTTGAATTAAATTTCATTGTATATCGTAGCTTTTCTAATAAATATATAATAAATTATAATAACGTAGTATTGAGATTATCTACATATAAATTACGGTCAAAACAATAGATGTGATTATTGTAAGATGTAATTTAATAATGTTTTCATAGCCCTTTTCTTATTCCTTTAAATACATTAAATGATTTTACTCCGCGATAAAATTAGTGTCATACTTTTTGTATTTATTTGAAAATTATTTATTGTTTATTCCTTTATCTTCTTTATTTTTACTTATATTTAATAAATAAAATCAAAGAGTTTGTATTTGAAAACTAAAGAAACATTTTAATTGAAAAGCTATTTAATTATTTTTAAATTTCCCTAGGTTGACTAGCTCTCAAAGGATTTACTTTTTAGAGCTCTAACTATTTACTGGACTATAACAATTAAAAGTTAAATTTAGTTCATTAAATTTCTAGTCATTTATTCCTGTTTCGCCTTTGAGTGAACATTTTGCATAATCATAAAGAATAAACAATTTCTCTAGGCTACCACTTTGAAATGCTAAATACAGAAAGCAGCTGCAATTGAAAACCGAGTGGCAACATGCCAAAAAAAAAAGGAATAAAATCCAAAGCAACTTTAACATTTGAGTAGCCAGCAGCTGCTCAAAGCTGGCAGACGAACCGAGGCTGCAATTGACCTCCTAAGTTTCTCATGCAACACCCCCTCTGTCTTGCATCCTTAACATTTTATACATATGCAACAACCACAAGTTCTGCAACTGCCAACTGTGTCAGTTGTGTCGAGCTGCATGTGTGTGAGTGTGTTTGTGTATGTATGGTGTGTGCATTCGCCTACGCTGCCATGCCAACCAGCGGCGAGGTCGTTTCGCAGCTGAGGAGCAACATCGTTTTTGGTTGGCTATTCCATAAACCGAAGCTCTCTCAGACATACGTATATATACACACACACGCACGCAAGCACAAACACACACACAAGCGCACAGTGCTTAAGCCAAGCAACAACAAGAACAACAACAGCAAAAATGAAATTGTGAAACAAAAGCAACAAAGAAAATGAAAGAAACCTCAAACAACCACCAGCCAGCAGCTGAGGCAACTGCCTACAGGCAACACCACCACCACCACCAACACCAACAGCATCCACCGCTACAGAGCCAACCACTCTCGCACCACTGTGCCAGACTATGTTTGCCGCAGTCGCCGTCGCAGTCGCTGCCCGCCTCGAGTGCACAAATTTGTATACAGTACCAAATTAGATTTTGAAACTTTTTTCTTAATTGCTAAGGCTGCGACGACGCTAACGCCGACGCAGGCAGCGACAGGAACACACACACACACACACGAATACAAAAGTGTATATATTTTGCAACCCTAGGCAGCATTGCTCTCTTCTTACTCGCTTTCGCTCTCTCTCTCTTTCTCGCGCTCTGTCTCCAGCACTAAGTGTGTGTGTGCGGCTTTTGTATTGGTAAATGTTGCCGCTTTGCCGCCATTTGCCTTGAACGCTGTCGCTGCCTGCGGCGCTGGCATCGCTGCTACTGCTTCTGCTATTGCTGCTGCTTTTGCTGCTCCCTTTTGAATTTGGTCCAAGTTGAATCAGTTGCAATCGAATGCTTCATCTGACATGGTCGTCAATGCGCGTGCCGTGATTACTGTGTTAACCGTGACTGTGACTGTTACACCAAAACGTGATTTCCATTGAGAATTGAGCAAAAGCAAATAAAATATATATTTACATATCAAATATATACAAGAAACAAGAAACACCTAATTTTGACAGTGTGTGTAGATTTGTGTGTGTTTGCTGTGTGTGTGTTAGCTCAGCATGAGTTTGCCGTCGGGTGTCGATATGCAGAATTTAATGTCACAGCATCCAGTGTTGGGCGCCCTGCCGCCCGCCTTCTTCCTCCGCGCCGCCTCGGAGCGTTATCAGCGTACCCCAAAATGCGCAAGGTGTCGCAATCATGGCGTGGTCAGTATGGCTTACCAAATCTTTGACTTAAGTCTAAATAACCTTACCTCTTAAAGTAATTGCAGAGTAGCAGTTGAAATAATAATCATACAAATAATGTTTAATGTTTTCTGTTTCTCGCAAAGCCTGTCAATTTATTAATATTTGTTATTAATAAAATAATTGGCGTAGTTTTCAATTTATCTACCACGCTGCAAACACATGGAGCTAACATTTTGGTTATCTTAGCTTGATTCCTTAACAATTTCATACTACATCACTAATTTTTTGATCTGCTGAGATTTATTATCTGGGCTTTCCGAATATCTGCAACCAATTTTCGGTTTATTTGCAATTAAAATACATGCAAAAATGTCGAATTTTAATTTTAATATATTCATTAATTCATAATTTAATTTCAACCACAAACATCGGATTTTAATTCAATTATTTGTCTTTAGTTACCATTTATTTGCAATTGAATTTTAACCACACATTTTGAATTTACTCACAATTTGAGTACAATCTGAATTTTAATTTTCTTTATGGATAACTATTTCATAATTTTAAGTTGTTTACTATAAAATTGAATTTGTAAAATGGTTTAAAATTTGTCAGCAAGGATTGGGAAATCCCTAGAAGTAACACTGTTTTCACCAAGTATTTTGTTATTCATAATGACACATTTTTTTCATTATTTTTTTTATTTACATATATATATAAATATATATATATTTTTTAATATTTACTTATTCAGTTACGCATGAATTATGACTTCAATGCATAAAACTCAGGGACGTACTTCCGTCCTTCAGTTTGCTGATTAGTTCAAGCGATTCTAGCGATTCCACAAACAAACTCTGATCTTTAACCACTTAAACTCAATTCCGATCTTTGGCCATTTCCAGGTGAGCGCCTTGAAGGGACACAAACGTTATTGCCGCTGGCGGGATTGTGTGTGTGCCAAGTGCACCTTGATAGCGGAAAGGCAGCGAGTGATGGCCGCACAGGTGGGTGATGGCCACTGACATTGGCCTGGCCGTAGCCGCATAGTCATCTAATCTGTCAGTTTTCCATGTCCGTTGGCTTTCAGGTGGCGCTGCGACGCCAGCAGGCGCAGGAGGAGAACGAGGCCAGGGAGCTGGGACTGCTGTACACTTCGGTGCCCGGTTCGGGTCAGGGTCAGCAGCAGAATGGCAGCGATAGTGTTACGCCCACCTCACACAGTCCCACTGGGCCCGGCACTGGTGCTGGCCAGGCACAGAATGGTGTTTTCCATGGCGGCATACCATCACCGCCCAGCGATGGCTACGAGGCCAGCTCCACGCCCAGCCACCAGCAGCAACAGCAGCAGCAACAACAGCAACAGCAGCAGCAACTTCATCATCAGCAGCAGCATCGCCAGCAGCAGCAGCAGCAGCATTACAATGGCAATGAATCCGACACGGATGGACGCACCCGTTCCGAGCACCTCAGCGTTGGTTTCTCACCCACACGCACCGAGCTGGACGAGAGTCCCGGTAAGTCCTACGTGCCACATCAACAAATATGAAATTATTATATTTACGCCTTGCTGCTCGCCTTCGCATGCAACAGCAACAATAACGCCCACTTCTGTGTGCAGTTCATGTGTGACATTATAACCCCCACCCAACCCCCACCCCTTCTCCAACCACTGCCACAACTCCCATTTCTGGTAACATCCTGCTCCAAACACGCGCTTCAAAGTCACTCAAGAAAAACTCGTCTGCGAAAATTGTTCCGTTTTCAATTGTCAAAAGCGCAGCGGCGCATAAAGTGCCACACTCCTAGACATGTGTGTGTGTGTGAGTGTGTGTGTGTGTGTTTGGGTGTACGAGTTGTTGATGTTGTAGGTGTTGTTACCACAAGGGCTTCAGCAGTCAAGGCGTTTAACCTGCACTCGGCTAAACGGCGCATAAACAACGACTTTACTCCAACCCTCCAAATCTCCAAATCTCTAAAAAAGGGAAACCACATTTAAAGTTGAGGTGAATGGGTAAAAATTGCAACAATTAAAGTGAAGCCTTAAGCAGGCGTTTAAGACTCCACTCCAGAATTTGGTTAGCTTTCACAGAACAACCCCAACATTCTTAAATCTCAATTGAATACAATAATTAAATTTATACAAACTTTTTTCTGGATAGCTGAAAATCATAATTTAGGAATTATACTATTCCCAAACTCATATTTTTCATTATAAGGATTTCCAGGAATTTTTAAGTATTTTCTATTATTTCAAAAACACAAAGTTAGCAGTTTTCTTGCTACTCCAAGAATATTTCAATTTCTTTCTAATGTTCGTTAAACTTTGTTTAATTATAATTAAGCTAGTACCCATTTTGTATCCTACATACATTTTTTATGTTTGCTATATTTGTATTTGTAAATTTTTTGATAATTTGTCAGCGAAACACATATATAAAATATTTTATAAAGTGAACATGAGTCAGCTAAAAATATGCATGAAATATATTAGTCATAAGACTGACTTAATTTTTAATTTAAAAATTTTTAAGACCACGGCAGAAATACTTTAAGCAAAATCTGATTCCTAAATTTGTCTTAGAATTTTCCACATACCTAGTAATTTATGAATTTTTCTATTTCAATAGAAAACAAAGTAATTAAAATAAATAAATTAAGTAATTTCTTATATATTTATGTTTATCAATCATAAAAAGTTCTAAAGTTCTAGACAGATGATTTTTTTTTTATTTTATTTTAATGGAATTAATTTATAATTTTCTAATTTTGAATTCTGACAATTCTGTTTGCATTTGGAGCAAAAGTATTAAATTTTCTGCCGCGTTGGCAAAAATATACAAATAGCATTTTAATGGATACGTAGGACTGGTAATGATAATAATGATAATGACAATGATAATGATAATAAGTAAGCCAGTAATTACTTTAAACTCTCTCAAATTTAATTAAAATTACTTCAATTTTCCTAATGTCTCTTTTTATAACCAAATCACTTTATTAGTAATATTTTTCTGGCTCACATATTGCTTGCCCTATATGATTAAGGAAAATAACTAACATAAAATAAGTTAATTGTTAAAATGATTTATCAATCTAATTTAGACAACCTTTTCCCATATTTCCACATACATATTCCACCTCTATTAAATCTCATCATCGCATTTTCTTTGAACCTATATTTATTTCTACCATCGATCAATAAAATCAGAATCTAAACTCATTCAAGGTAAAACCCATATCTCATCGATTGTTGAAGCGTTTTAATAATACAATTAAAGGCAACATTATCCGACACAATAGCCATATTAGCATTCAGCTTATAAACCCATAAAAATCAGTATTACAACCCCCAGTCAAAAAAAAAGGGGGCACGTCAACAGTTACAAAGTCCTTGGAATAGATACTTGGGCACTCCATTGAGTGCTAATTTGGAACCCTGCTGACATAGTCAGGTTGTAAGACAACTCCAAGCTGAGGGCGTAATGCGAGACTCTCTGCAGTCCCTTTTAAGATATTTTTGTTTGTTTTCTTCAGATTCGTCTTTTTGGTTGTTTTCGAGAAAGGAAAACACGCAAGGATTCTCACGCGAATCAATCGAACCTGTCCCATTTAAGTAATACACTGTTTATTTGCACTGAAATCCAAGACGATTTCATGCATGAAATCAGAAAACATAAAAAACAATTTGAAACAGCAGCACCAGGTGAACCAGATGGAATGTAGAATTTAGAGTTTGAGAGGGGTCTACAAATCGACAGGGCGCAACTTAATTAAATTTTCACTGCGGCTTCGTCAACTGACAAATCAAATAGAAAAAAAATATCGTATAACTTGTTTCATTGCCACAGTGCAGGTTGCAAACTCAACAACCAGGGTTGCCATGTCAACGAACCCTCCCCTCCCCTACCTAACCATTATCATCATCATCATCTCCAATACCAACTCTGACTTGAACCTGTGTTTGCGATTCCCGTGATTAAATTTTTTTTGTTTTTCTTTTATATTTGTTGTTTGCTGTTTTTCGATACTTTTATTTGTTGTGTGGAAAACCGCACAGAGTTTCCCACAGCTACCTGACGGATCTGTGCACTTGAAAAAATAACTTATTGTTAATATTTGATGTCCTCGGGAATGCTATCAAATTTTAACAGCTACATAAATATATCAATCTTTGAGCCTTTTTGAAATAGGAATTTTCTTTCCCGCTTGAATAAATTTGTACTTCAGTTAAAAATTCTCTACACATTATTTTGATAAGTTTAATCTCCAACTTTTTGTTATCTTTTGGTCTCTTTGCAGTTTCCAAACGTGGCGTTGCTCTCTCGAATGAAACCGATCAGGATACGGGCTCGGAGTCGGGTTCACCCAGCAGTCCCCGGCCCAAGGTCGCTGGCTTGTTTAATCTAACGTCCAGTCTGTCGCCGGCACGCACCGGTCCACCCAGCTCACCGGAATCGGATTTGGATGTGGACTCGGCACCGGATGAGGCGACGCCAGAGAACTTAAGCCTGAAGAAGGAGGACAGCAACTCGCCGCCAAATACACCCGCCGAGAATCTGCATCTGTTGCGCTCCTTTGGCAATGGGCATGCCCAGGGCTTTATGCCTTATCATCATACACAGTTCCTGGCCGCCGCCGGGCTGCCCACCCATCATCCGGCAGCGCAGGCGCAGTCGCTGCAGCAACAGCAGCAGCAACAACTTTTGGGGCAACATGTGCAGCATCAGCAGCAGCAGCGATCCCCCATCGATGTGCTGATGCGTGTGTTTCCCAATCGACGACGCAGCGATGTGGAGCAGCTGATGCAGCGCTTTCGTGGCGATGTCCTACAGGCCATGGAGTGCATGCTCGCTGGCGAGGATCTGACGCAGACACCGCCGCCGCCGCCATCGTCGGCCCAGTCGGTGCCACCGTCGCCGCCATTCCCCATGAAGTCCGCCTTCTCGCCACTGGTGCCGCCCGCTGTCTTCGGTTCTCCCACCCATCCGCATCGCTATCATCCTTTCATGCAAGCGCATGCCAAGCGTTTCCTATCTGCCCCCTATGCTGGGACAGGATATCTGCCGGGGGTGTTGAGCAGCGCGGACATCGATCAGTCCGAATCGAATGGTGCCGGTGGCATTGCCATGGATCGGAGTAGTAATGCCGGCGATTCCCAGGATTGAGGCTTGGTCGTCTTCCGGCCCTTTGAGACAACATAGTTCAAGCATCCCCAGTGGCCGCAGTGTAAACATTGTTTATTTTTAGGCAAATCGCAGTAGAAATCATTTTTCTTTAGTTCTTAAGATTCAAATAATGACCATATATATATATATGTTCTACAACCCATATATAAACCACCCACATATATCCAGAGCAAATCTGCATAACTGTAAATTGTATCTGCGACATGTTTATCACTCGGCAAGTATTTGTATTATACGTTAAGAGCTCTAAGATACTATGTTTAGATCAAATTAACATTAATATTATTATTATTATTGAGATTATTGTGTAAAGAATCATATATATATATATATATATATACCGATTGAGATACCTATGTATATGTACCATATACTTATATATCGTACCATGTATTAGATAATACATTTCAAACACTGTGTTAAAGTATTTAATAAATTAAAAAAAAAAAAACCAAATCACTAAATCGTTTTTTTATTAGATGGGTAACAGATGGAAATGGCTATTAGCAGGAACTACCACTTTTCGAAAATTATAAACATCGTTTTCAATTTAAAGTAAATTTTATTTATATGCAGAGGTTGTTTTAATATATTTAATATATATATATCCACATATCTTAACGATTGTATGACATTTTTATTGGTTTTAATTTAGTGTTTTTTAGTCAGCTCTCGAAAATATCCTAAACAAACTTAAACTGGGAATTAAAATTAAAACTACTAAATCATATGGATTACTTCGAAATATTTGATCAGTTCTCTTTGGCTTGTAAATCTCACAGATTTAATATAGAATGAATTTTTTTATGACATCTATTATTAAAACGCTCTAATTTACAATATATTTGCTAATTTTGTGCTTTCGTTTTTTTATGCTCCGTCTCCATCAACTACTGCAAACCATGTGAATATTAAATTCAAAATAATTAGAAAAATAAGTGGAAAAGTAGACGCAGTAAGCCGATTCTTTTGTCAGAGTGTAATCTCAGCCTCAATTGGAAAGGCAACTGCAATTTTTTTTCCTAATTGACATCGGACATCCTCATAGGATTATACATTCTGGCATAGGATTATACATAGTTACCATCATCTGCAATGCAAATTCATTTAAGCAATTCCAAGAAAGTTTTTGTCATTTTAAGCAAAGCTTAAATGGGATTTAATCTGGTTTTTTTAAATCATATAAAGACCATACAAGCTTTTAAATGGTATTCATAATGTCCTATTTAGATTTCAGATTGGTTTATTACTTATTAGTTATTATTTTTTTAACCAAAGCTTAATGTGGCATTTAATCTGATTAGTTAAAAATATCTAAAACGGAACTCATAATTTCCTTATCAGATTTGCAAATTGGTTTAATATTTATCAACTTAATTTTAATTAATTAGTTCAATTAGTATCAATATAGAATATTACTATTATTTTTGTTATTATCAATATTATATCTTAAATTATATAATATTCTGTATACATAATAAGTAAAGTAGTAAAAAAAAAATAAAAACATTTTTAGAAGCAATACAATACGATTCTAAAATTTTTTATTTGTTTTACTTAATTAATTTTGTATACAGAGTATAATATAATTTACGAGGTAATCGTATAATAATTAATAATTATATATTTACCAACTTAATTAAATGTTAATAATACTACATAATTCATTTCCTGTGGTTAAACAATTTTAATCAAAAGCGGCTTTTCCTTTCTTATGGAAGTAAATGAATTTACAGATTATAGCTGCAAATTGAAATTAAATTATCAATTCTAATGAATCATTTATTAAGCCCATCATTCGGAATTGTGGGAAATGTGTTACCAAAAATGCACACAATTTCTAATATCAATAAGTTTTCCAATTGGACGCCGGTCAATGACAATTATGGGGATTCTAATGTGATGCGATGCTGTTGATATGTGAAGGCGTTAAGCCCTATCAAATTTATCTATTCGCCACTATATTGTTTATTATCAAAAACTAATGCCACACGCCGCATGCCGCACCACACACACAACGCAAAATGGAAAAGTGTGAAATCCTTTTTCACACAAAATATTGTTTTTGACTTGTTTGCTTTGCGGACACACAGACAAACAGACAGAAAAATAGACATAGACAAATTATAATAAAACTATTGGTCACACAGGGGATAAAGAGTGGGATCAGAGTTGGGGGGTTAGAGGGTCAGCGGTAGTGCTGTGAAAATGACCAGCATGATGAGGCTGCTCGACTCGGCATTTGAGTTATTTTACAATGGCTGAAGGACCGGACCGGACCGGAAAGGCAGGAGGACAATAATATCGGTTACACGCATGCCGTAGTGCAAATTACAAAACTATTTGTGGACATGCGAACTGAATGGCGAATGGATAACAAAATTAAATTATTGGATATCAATTTGTCCGAATAGGTTGTTCTGTGGCATTGTGCGGCACAACTCGAAAAGTCAACAACAACAAAACCAAACAGAACATAACAGCAGAGTACTCTGTTTGCCTGTGTGTGTATGTCTGTGTGTGTGTGTGTGTGTGTGTGTGTGTGTGTTTTAAGGGGCATACAATGCGCTCGCTCTATGGGCACCATTGTCAGTGCCTAACAATGACGGGGTGGTCTAATTCCAAAACCACAGCTCAACCACCACCCGACTGGACAATAGGCAACTACCAGCTACTACACTGAGAAAAAATAACTAAGATTAAATCTTAAGTAATCGCCATACTTGGTATATGTTTGCTCATATCAAAAAAGATTGCTTAAGTAAATCTTTTAGAATCATACTGCAATTATATAATCTGATATATCTGATAGGCAAAACTTGGAATTTTAAATAATGTTTGGGAGATTAAAGATATTTCCCAGTTTCTCTAAACGTATCTTAAATATTTTAAAATATGCGGGTTTGTATTTTGGTGTACATTTAAAAATACTTTAAAATACTTAAAATTTGTAAATTTGTAATTTGTAATATTACGTTAAGAAAAATTGAGTGTTTTTTCTTGGAATCTACAAAGATTTAAAAGTATTTTATGAAAGAGTCGAATTTAAATTAAATTTAGTCTAATTTAATTTGTATTTTGTGTTAACTGATTGCTTTATGTAACTTTTAAAATATTAATAAATATATTTTTAATTTATTTAAATTTGCAAGAATAGTACTTAAAATTACATTCATAAAATCTAGGATTTTTTTTTAAGTGTAATATTTTTGCTGTTAGCTTCCTGGTGGGCTGCCTGAGCAGCGTTTAGTCAGTCAGTCAGTCAGTTGGGCTGCCGCTTGCCGCTTGTTATTGTCAATGGACGAGCTGTCGATAATATCTTAGAGTAGCGTTCCATGTTGGCCAACAAACAACACAATGGTGGCAAGGCAGTTCAGGCTGTTGAGGCAGTTGCGGCAGTTGCGGCATTCGAGGCCGTTGAGGCAACATGCATGTGTGCCCTCTACGGTAGTGCCACACACAAAATGCATACAATGTCAGGAGGCAAGGAGCAAGGAGCTGCTTGCTGCATAATGGACAATGAATTAATAGCAGGCGATTACGCCAACTGAAGCCAAACAAACAAACCAACCGACAAACAAAACGAGCCAACCAACAAATAGATATTTAGATACGATAGATTTGCTATAGATATATATATGCTGGATAACTGGCATGGGTTGTGCCCTGTGTGTCCTCGGGGCTGCAGATGCCACACGGGCTCTTGTGGCTATCCAGAAGTGCCGTCAACTAGAGCTCAGCCCAAAAGAAGTATTGGCAAATGGTTAGTGGAACCCTTGCCAAAAGGGTTACTTAACAGCTTAAATGCCCAGACATATGTTTTCCCGATATCTAACTGAGGGTGGTCCTCAGGGCAACAGACGTATTTTTTCTACTACTTGGCATTAGTTTCATTTATTTGTTATTATTTACTTTGCCAGATTTCAAATGCATTCGTTTTTTTTCTTCTACAGTTCCCCGCTCCCCCCCACCATATATCTTGTTTTTACAAGACAAACATTAGAGACACAGGCGGCTCGGATTGGGATTTGGATTGGGTAACCCAATCTGCGGCTTGTCAAGCAATGGGTCATAAGGCTACATAGCAACTAATTTGGCAGGTTCCCTAACGCAATCTGTATTTTTTCTGTTTTTTTGGTGTGTTGTTTTTCCAACACGCAGACAGACGGACAGATGGACAGACGGACAGAATCGAGGGACAGGAATACAACCATGAAAAGACAACAAATGTGATTTCAAGTAGCAAACGTGTAAAGTAGGTGGCCCGCCATCGGTCCACAGTGGTTATGCCTAGATGAGCAATACTTTGACAAATATTGTAGGCAATAGAAATTTTAAGAGTAATCTAAATTAATTTTAAACAAAAGTAAATTTTAAGAAAAATTTATAGCGTCATTGCAGGAGGTAATATAATTTGAAGGATACGCGTCGCGAGAGGAGTCTGTCTGTTCCTGTTTAAACTAGTTCCTCAGTTTAAAAACTATATATATCTACGGGCATTACTATAAGTTGCAAACTGAAGAATCGTTATAGCTGCCTTAGAAACAATTACTTAAAATGTGAATTCTTGAATAAAAACTATTTAGTTCAACAAGATATCCGAATTAAACTTACCAGCTATGCCTGATATTATGCTGCTTACAACTAAAAGTCATCTAGATATATATATCTTTCATAGGATCAATCTGTCTGTTTGCTAAATTTATTGTATTCTTCAGATGATGGCAATTTGATTCTGGTCTATAATATGTTATCTTCGGTGTGCCGAAGCCTCACATATTTTTTTCATATCTTTGCAAAACAGTAAATAATATAAAAATAATAAATAATTTGCATACAGTAAATTAAAAGAAAATTTACAGTCCGAACTTGATAATACAACAAATATGAGTCTAAAAAATAACTTTTTTCTTTTAAAAATTATTAACTCCTAGTTTTTTATCACAGACTCCCTTTATACTCGTATTATACAATTTTGTCACCAACTGCGTGAGAATATGTATTTAATTATAAAAGGCAAATTAATTTATTGAATTTAAAATATAATTATTATTATTAATTTAAAATTAACTAAACAACATAATTAAAACATTTATTTAAAATTATTGAAACTTAAAATTAAAAACTTAAATGTATTGTTTTGGGCAACATATTTTTTTTATGAATATTCGATGATTTAAAATAATTTAAATTTAAAATTGAAAAACTTAAATGTACTGTTTTGCGCAACATATTTTTGTTTATATGAATATTCGATGATTAAAAATTCAATCAAGAGTAATCAAAACTTATATTTTAAATATTTCCGTCTTTCTGCCCACTGTGCGACGTCAATGAGGCTAGTTCAGTCGGCTAATAAGCCAAGTGTTCACAGTAGACACACACACACAAACACACACACATACACACACACACACACACACACACACAGACATACACACACACACAAACACACACACATACACACACACACACACAACCACAAACACACACACACACATATATATACACACACACACAAGCATTATAAGCAGAAACCTGGCTGCCTGTTGAGCAACTGACGCGATGAGAAATCAATTTTGATGCCGCCCAAGCAGACACCAGATGATATGGCCCATCCATACATCCATCCATCGAAGCAGCTATATACATTTGGATAGCACTACTCGCATATGATTTAATACAGTAGCTGGGCTAATGGCAGTGTTCACCCCGCTGCTGCTGTTCTTTGATGCACTCACTCAGTTGCCGTTTTTTGTTTTTGTTTACACAAAATATTCATAATTTACATATTGTTTTCTTTTTATTTTTTATTTGTGTTGTCTTTCAAATGATTTTTTACATTTGCTTGTGTTGCTGTTGCTTTCTTTTTGAGCGGGGGTAAATATAGAGAGAGGGGAGTGTAAGAGGGGAGCTGCTTTCTTCTTTTATCAAAGCCGACGCGTCACATTGATTATTGAATGCATGTAAAATCAATGGAAACATAATTTCCGGAAGGCAACTGTACCTCACTATATCTATACATATATATATATTTTTTTTTAATTTGTAAATACTTATGTAGTGCGTGGGTAGGGGTGGGTTTTTTATTTTTTATATTTTTGAATTGAGTTCTCTGCTTAGCTCATTGTTTGCCCATCAGCGTCCTCATCAGTCGCATCAACGTCGCCCGTCAAAGTCCTTCGAAATGTGATTTTTGAACTCTCTGCACAAAAGTCACGTGTTGTCTCTGCGGTTGACATGGCATAAGGAGCTACTGAGGGGCGATTCAAGGGGGTTGAGGATAGTCGAGGGGGGTGTTTGACTAGCACAGCTAAGTGCGATAAATATCTAAATGCATCGCTTGGCGGCGTGTTCATGTTTATCCAACAGTTTATTTGTGTGTTGGTGTGTGTGTGTGTGTTTGTTTGTGTGTGTTAATTGACAACAAATCGTTGGTTCGAGTGCTTTGTGCAGGACACGTGAGAGACGATTTGGCATTGTGTTAATTGGCACGCGCTAACAAGGACATGCACATTTTTTACACATCGGCGATAGTCTAAAATGATAAACAAATTGGATTTATTTAGTGTATTTAAGTGAAGCATACCCTTGTAGTCAATGATGAATTTGCCATTTTCTGAATTACACTACAAATTTTGAGAAATTGACAAACTTCCATGGAAACGTGAACTAAATAAAAATGATTCTTTATTTATTGATTATTTTAGATGCATAAGAACACGACTAAATTATTAGTTTGGTCCGAATTACTAGGTACAAAAACAGGTTTCTCATACAAGAACACATCTTCACCAATCCACTCTATGATAGCTAAATGATTTCATATATTTAATAAAGACAGCTTCAAAACTTACGGACAAGTTGGAAGTGACGAAACATCAGCTCTTCAATATAAAAAAAAATCTCTTTTAAATTATAAAATAAATCTATCTATATATACTATATATCTATACTAAGATATACTTTTACTTTATATAGGTCTGATGTTCTTTAAAGTGTCTTCACAGTATTTTTTAAACTTGAGCTTAAATCCATTGTGCTCATTTTGAGAAACTCATACTAAGTTAATACCTAAATGATATGATATTCTGCAATCTGTCTCACTAATAATTATCTTTGCTTAAGCATCGCTGGGCACAGATAATACCCAATACTACAATGCCAAAAAAAAAACACTCTACGCCCAACCACACTCGGCAAAAAAATAAACAAAACTGCAATCACAAAATGTTTAACACTAAAAAGAAAAGAAAAAAAATACATAAATTGAGAGAGAAAGAAGATAAAGAATAAATACAAAAGTCCCCACTATTGGACACTTGACAATACAAAGGACAGCAACAAAAGGCGTGTAAAAACGAAATATACAAAATACAATATGCAAAATAAATGCTCAAATAATAAAGAGCGGAACACACACAAAAATGGCAACGTAACTCAAGAGCTACTCCACAGAAAAAGCGAGCGAGCGAAAGAACAAAGGAGCAGTCGGGGGAATGTCGGTAACAGGCTACAGGCTACAGGCACACAGTGAGCGCAACAGGGACGGATACAGAGAGGTGGTGGAAGGAGGTTGGAAAAGTCAGAGAGAATGAAAGAGAGAGAACGAGAGAGTTATTACAATACAGTTGAGAGTGCAAACAAAGTGTAAGAAATAAAGAAAAAAAAAATACATTTTATAGAAGCAATATTAAAATAAATTGCTAGCCAGACTATAAAAATAGTCAAAAGGAATTGCGTAAATTGAGTTTTGACAAGCGACAAACAGGGACAGGCATATGGTTTGTGAGAGACAGAGGGAGAGAGAGAGAGAGAGAGAGAGAGAGAAAGAGAGCAGACATGAAATAAATTTGCAAGCAACTACTCGGAATGAAAGTTTGCCTTGGGAATAACCCAGAAACCAGAAGTTTGCTTTATGTAATAATAATATAACTAATTTAAACCTGACTGATGATTTATAGTTAAGGCAAGTGCAAGTCCACATGAACTGGAATGCTCAAAAATAGAAAGAAAAAAAAAACTTAAGTAGCTGTAAAAATATATAATTAGAACATATTTTCTAACCTTTAGGCAGCAAATTAATATTCGGTGTATACAACCAAATGAGCTAAATGATTAAGAAAAATGTACATAAAATAATTTAAATAAATTACAGACAATATTAAAAATAAAATTTATTTTAGCTGTGACAATTTTGCCCATAGGCAAGTAACCTTACAGGATTACAGAAGCCAGCATTGACGTTTTTTAATTTTTATTTAATCATTTTAAAATAATCATAAAATGTCGCCAATTGTATATCACCTATTTTTGAATAATATTTTATAAACTCACACCCCAATAAACAGACATTCAAAAGTTATAAGAGTATCAGTTAATTTTGAAGCCTTTTAGTTTCAATTTAAATAGGCTCAATTTGTGTAAAGGGTATGCAAACAATACAAGAAATACATTTTATTTCGCAGCTTTTAAACCGCACAAGGAAAAAATATAATAATTCAAAGAGCAAACCAACAAAATCCAAAAAAAAAAACCAAACCGATTCTTGGCATCAGTTTTTCTTTGTGTGCATTGTTGATTGAGTAGTTTTTGTTTTTTATGGTATTTCGTTTGTCCGTGGCTCAAAGGATATACATTTTGTATTCGCATTGAATGCTTTTTCTCTCTATATATCATACACACATATATACATATATATATATATATACATATATATAACAAATAAATAAACAAAGTTTTAATCAAAATGTAGTTGAGTGTTGAAGGGTTGTTCTTTAGCCCTACAAGCGCCTGTCTGCATGTGTGTGTGTGTGTGAGTGTGTGTATGTTTGTGTGTGTGTGCGTGTGTGATTGTGTGTGAATTGTTTCTGTCAATCATCAGCAGCTCCTTTGTTGCCGCTGAAGGATACAACGTGATATTGATTTCGAGTTGCGGCCAAATACAATGGCTGCAAACTGTTTTTTTGGCGAGGGGCGAGAACCGCAACCAATGAGAAAAGTTTCAAAGATACGAGTGCCGCACACACACACACACACGCACTCGCACACACGCTCTCACACAGTGGTACATAAAAGCGCATGTGGTACGCTTAAATGTCAGCCATACAGAAGAAAAAAATATTGTATTAGGGAAAAGAAAAAAAAGTTAAGAAATGCTTGTTATAAAATTCACTAAATTTTAAGAATTTCTTTTTATTATCTATGACTTAAAACAAGTAAAATAATGTATTTTAGTAAATAATTTTCTTTTTCATTGTTAATTTAATCAATTATATTTTAATTTAATTTCTTTTAATTTAATTAATTTCTTTATTAATACTTTTTTTGAACAAGCCATATGTTAGACATTTAAAAAAAGTAAATATAATTTTAAATTATGGTCGTCACTAATTTTTTCTTAACGTTTACATAGTGTTATATATATTTTTTAATTAACAATATTGATTGACTGAATACGATAAATATAAATGTTGAAATAAATTAAAATTGTAGTTAGACCCATTTAAATTTCCTTTGTATTGAATAACAATATGTTAAAATTTTACCCACAATAAATACACATTTTCAAAATTTATATAAATTTATATAATTTATTTAAATATAATTTTTTGCGTATGAAATATTTGACTATATATGTATATATTTTTTTTTTAAATTATATTACATATTTTCCTAAACAAATTAAATCCTATTAAACGGCAAATATACATATGTAACTTAGCACATATTTTGTTGAGTGCATCACACACACACACACATATATATAATACACACATACACATTCATGCTCATTGCATAGTTTCATAATTACAAACTGTAATGGCGCAGGACAGTCCAGTAGCACACAAAGAGTCCTGACCACTTGGCATCGCAACGCCCCCGGGATACTACACACAACTAACACACACACACTTACACACACACACAACGCACACATAGAGACATGTATTTAGTGCCTTGAAAGTTCGCCTTGTGTGTGGCATGCGACTTGTGTACCGCTTTCAACTCTGTCTCCCTCTCTCTTTCCCTCGGACTCGCTTGCACGCAGCTGGTGGCAAATTTCATTTAAATGTGGTTAAATGCTTGTTGGCATTGCACGTCAACGGGGGGTTGAACCACAAACCAATCTGCCTCCTGCTCCTGCTCCACGCCCCTCGGCTAAAACTCAATTAAAACGGCATTTAAATCATGCAAATTTTTTACTTTTGCTGTTAAATTCTTTGTCAACTGATTCGACTCCCTCCTGCGCGAATCGTCGAGTCCTTGCTCCTTTGGAATTGTTAATAGTAATTTGTCAGCACACATTTGCCAACGGGCTGTAATATTTGACAAATCCTCACCAGCTCAACTCACTCCAACCCACTTAACCGCATCAAATTGAGACAATGGCATCGATTTTGTGCTCAGTTTATCCTTTGCCCAATCCTTGCTTGGCATGTCTGCAATTTACGCACATTTTTATTCAAATTTCGGTTATGTGTACAAATTGCTGTTGCAAAAAGCAAATCGACCATTATCCAAATAATGGTATACAGAAAAATATTTCATATTGAAATTCAACCAGATGCGAGTGCAACGAATTTCAAAGTGCATTTGTCGCAAATATAGAAAAATGTGAATACCCTGTAGAAAAAAGGTTGTAAATGATAGCAATCTTATGTTAACTTTTAATTCTGATAAATTTGTTTTAGTAAGTAAAAAATGCATATTGAAAATAGGTTTATGGTTTCTAATGAAAATTATTTTTAAAGTGTAAAAATCAAATATTGAAGATTGAGTTACTTATGAAAATTATTGTAAGAATGTAATAAACAAATATTAATGTTTATAGGAGAATAATAAATAGTAGCAAATAAATATTAAAGTTTGAGTTATATGATAATAATCTAGAATAGCAATTTCTAATGAAATAAATTTTTGAAAAATGAAATTTGAAGAATGAGTTAATTAAATTGAATTAGTGGAAACAGTTGCCAACCGCCAATATTATTATTCTATCTCCCCAAAAACTCAAATATCAATTGCAACTAATCCACATTTGTGCTGTATTTTGGCATGAATTCCACACCAAAAATTAAAACAAACCTTGTTGCAATATGTTTATACCCCGTTTAGCAGATATCAACTTCAAAATAAAAAAAAGGCAGTCAAGAAAATAAGTCGAAATCGCTTTCATGGAGCACATTAACGACTTCATATCAAGACGGCAACTATGCGGCATTTGCCCATTTGCATATTTATGTTTTTCTTTTCTTTTTTATTTTTTTGGGCTAGCAACTGCTGAACATTAGCATTTTTGCAAAGGATAATGCGCGAACAGGCGTCTTCCCCTCCCTCCTCTCTCTCTGGTATCCTTTCACTTCCTTGATATGTCGTAGAAGCGAAGATGGTTTGGCATTTTTCCGCTCACATTTTCACGTACTTTTTTTATATGCTCGTCTTTGCTTGACTTTATTCATGTGTATTATTGTGTGAGTTGTGTGGGTGTGTGTGTATTCTGTGTGCGTTGTGTGCCTAGTGTGTGCATGCGTGTGGCTAAGAGCCTCGTTAACAAAGTTATTTTGTCTTTTATAACATCACTATTTTGTTCCGGCTGTCAAACATAATTTGCCATGTGCCCGGAGCGGACATTAAGTTATACAAATTACATACTTTCTTCGATATGCCTGATATGTCTGACGTCATGCGGCATGACATACATGTGGCTGCTGCTACACGTACGACATCTTATATCGTGTTCTTGGCAAACGTGCTGGCATTCGGGGCGTATGAGCAATATTAATAGTAAGTTTGCAGTAACTTAGCAAATTTTTTTTTATTTCATTTTTGGCTTGTCATTCTGTTGCAGCCTAGAAACCTCGAATCCTAATGATACACTGTCAGAAAAAGAAAATCCGAGTACCTTTTATAATCATTAGTTAAGAATGAAAACTCTGTTTAGAGTCAGATATTAAGATGCGAATTTTATTACTTGAGCTCATAATAAAACATGTTTTGAGTTTAAATAAAATCTAAATGATTTTCAAAACACATTTTCACATTTTTTAATATTAAGCAATAACTTTAACAATATTTCCTATGTCCTCAATAATTAACCACTTATGTACTTGAAGACATTAAGTTAATCATTTATTATTATAATAGAGAAATTAAGAAATAATATTAAGATCTTAACTTAATTATTATATATATTATTAATGACGCAAATTTGAAAATATTATATTTTAATTGATAGCCTAATTAATAATATAAAAAATTTAAGTGATTTTCGCAAACGCAATTTTTCTTAGGCACAAAAATATTCGATTTAAAGGTTAATAATAAATGACACGCATTTGAAGATATTTAACAGCGAAATTTAATTGGTGTTTTGAGCACAAAGAATGAGGAATTTAACTTAAATTGTACTTGATTTAAGAGCAGTTTTTTTCTCTGTGTGTACCATTGATATCATTGTCACGCCCCCGTAAGCACAATTAATCTATTGTGGGTTCAATTAATTGAATTACAGTCTTGGTCTACGGACGCACTGCACATATCAATTACAACTGCAATTATTGAGGACAAAAGGAGCGACCGAATGGTGTTCCACAGTAGGAAGTATCAAGCATTAATACCGATTACCAAGTGTTCCACTTCGCATTTAATTGAATTACAATTTCAGAAACTCAATAAAAGATTTAAGATTTCGTTGGAAAATTCTCTTAAATTGTTTGGGTGCAGCAGGATGCGCTGTTGGAAATTTTAGACGCCGCGCCTGCGCAGCCGTTTGCCATAGTTTTGCGGAGCGGGTGGAGGGGGGCTAAGAGGATAGAATTCGCTTACAACTTTTTAACACATTGCACAATGGGAACAATGGCAACGAGAGAAGTTTCCATTGTGCTCTCTGCGCAAAATGGGCCACTCGCGTGTTCATTGTATTTATTGTACTCACTTGGATATTATCCAATGCCTGCCTGCCTACCAGCCTGCCTGGTCTGTTAATATTGAAATGCGCACATAATGCGCACAATTGGAAGTTATGTGTAAAGTATACATATACAATACATAAGTTTATATATTCAAGTGATTTGCGTCGGCTTCCATTGTGCGCGCTTTGATTTCGATTCAAACGAGCGGCGCAGTCGCAACCGCAGTCGCAACCGCAGTCGCCGTCGCAGTTGCCGTCGCAGTCGAAGTAAACGTCGCAGTAGACGTCACAGTCGCAGTTAACGTCACAATGGCGGTTCTGAGCAGCAGCAGCAGCTTTTGCTTGGGTAAAGCCCACTTAATTCCAGGAAATTTAGTCTTTAAATGCTGCATATAATTGTGTACCCTCGAGTTGTGGCCACTTGGCATTGTCAAGAGACTCCTCCAAATGCTGGCGAACAGGAAAAAACGTTTTATGTTGCCAAACTGACTGATTCCGCGGAAACAGAAATTACCTACTTTAGTAACGGATAGATAATGTACATAAAGAATACATGTACCTATATATATATATATATATATATATATATATAAATGAATATTTTATATCTGTAAAAAGCATATATAAATAAATATTTTATATCTGTCAATAGCATAAAGATATTTGATAATATAATATATTTTATTTGATTTACTTTAGTCAATTGCTACGTTAGAAATAATCAATAAAAACATATGTTCATTTAATAAAAGATTAGGTTAATACAATAAGCAGCCATAAATTAGTCAAAACTGAATAAAATTTAAAAAAAAAGTAAATTTTCTGATCATAACTTGTACTCTAGAAATAATTAGTTGAGGGACAAATTTTTATATTGTAGCGCGAATTTGCTTTAAACTGAAACTATTTTCAAAAACAATATTTTGATCTACATAAAATCATAGGTCTGTTAAAAAAAAAAATTAGTCGAAAGATAAATTCTTGTTAAAGCATTCAACAACCGTAATTTGATCAATCGGAATCGATTCACTTTTATATGCAAATATTTTATTTTAAAACTACCTTTGATATAATTGTTCAAAAGATATGTTACTGTCATAAAAGAATGGTTAAGAAATTTGCGAACAATTTAATATAATATTAAGAAAAATTTTAAAGCAATGCTATTTTGATAATTGTTTGACCTCTACAAATAATGGGTACACATCTAAGTTATTTGGTCTCTTGATAACAATATCATATAGCTAACACATAAATAATCCGTTCTGATAGAAACAATAGGTCGAAATGGTCCTAATTAATGTGAGCAAGTAAATTTCAAAATCCTTAGATTCTACATGTTCTGTTGTCAACTGGCCAGTATATATAAATATATAAATATGTACACATATCTATAATCAGATATTATATTATTTTCTATTACAACTTGGCACATTTGCTATATGGTCTACAGATAAATAACATTTTATTTTAAGCAGTCAACTACTGATGAACAGGACTCACGCAGAGGTAAAAATTTATTATAGCGATGAGATAGACAAACTCTAGAATATTATATAGTTATAATAAAACAATTAATAACAAGTTAAACCCATATGCCACATATCCTAAACCTGACTTACTTGCCAGTCTAATACCTATATATTAATACCTTTAAATCATCAGCAAACAATCTCATCTGTAATCTAATAAATCTAATAAGACCATATTAAGCCCATTTTCCACATTTGCACATTCCCCCAAATCAATTGATTGAGGCAATGTCACAATTTCATTGATCAAAATATCTCAAGATAATTTTCAATTTTCAATGAAATGTCAACAGCTCAAGTGCTCTGCCTACCCCCGCCGTCTAAACTAAGCCCAAGCTTGCAACACCCAGAAGCAATAAGCAAAACTCCCCCTCTCGTGCCCCGGCAGCACTTCAACATAATTCAAAATGCCAGCAAAACATATTCTTTAGGCCAACAATAAAAAAAAAAAACAGAGAAAAAAAGGGGGCAACTTTTTGTGTGCAAAAGTATTTCAAGCGAAATATCACACTTTGACATTGTCTGTGGGTCTCTCGGACCCCGGTTTTGACTGTTTTGGGGTTGCGGTTGCTGCTGCCTAGCACAATTACCAGCTATATGTATTGCCAATAAACGTCGCGCCCCAAACCCAACGAAACGCCCTCTTTTTGAGGACGATGACGGCGCCGCGGGTGCAAAAACACTTTGTAATACATATTTGGCTAGGCAAGGTGAAGAGCATGAACAACAAGGGGGGGACAGCGGTGTGTAGCAGGTTGGATCTGTGGCAACATCTCGCGTGTCAAAAGGCAAGCTCTAAATGGGGTTGGCTCTTAGCGACTGGTGCCTGGTGACGACTCCTGTCTCCTGACTGGTGGTTTCTGGATGGTTGGGTGAATGAATATCTGTGGATGACACATTCCGCAAACCGAAATACAAATTTCATTTGCTCGTCGCCCATCAAATTTCGTCACGGAAAGTGTGTAAATAAGTTCATTCGAATTTGATGGAGTGTTGGTGTCTCCAACTCCAAATCAACTGAATCCTCAATCCCCGACTCTGTTGCTTCTAACCAGGTGTGCAATTGTTAATTAAAATCTAAAGCGAATTTCCAAAAAAATAAAAAAGGTAACAAGAGTTTAATTCAATTGGTTTTTGGCACACACACATACACACACACATACACACACAAAAACATTTCTCAACTCGTGCCCTCAAGCGGACACAAAATACTTAACAATGCCATCCTTTGGGCCATCAACATCATTGTGTGCTTCTGCACGACTGCCAAGGATAACTGTCTGTTTGTCTGTCTCTCAGTCAGCCTGGGCAAGACAAATGGGGGTGCAAATCGTTAATAGAATATATACACACACACACACACACAGACAGTGAAAACACACTCATCACTGACCCAAACCCCGTGTTGAACTGACTCGAGCTGTAACGGATGCATTTAATTTATTATTAGAATTATTTATGACAAACGACGAGGCGGGTTTAGGGGTTTGGGGTGAATAAAAAAGCCGTTATTGTTAAGTTTATTAGAGCGGACCAGCAACAGAAGCAGAGAGCAGCCCAAAAAGGGGTTGCCACAGTGGTTGTCATCGGCAGCCTTACAGATGGTCACCAAGCAATTTGAATAACATTTGTGATTTAAAAGCGATTTGAAATTGGTTTTCCAATTTTTGAAAGTCATTCTTGAAGGATTAGTCAAGCAGTGGTTGAAATGTTATTGAAAAGAAAATATAGGATTATTTTTAAAACTTATAGAAGAAGAGTTAATTTAATGATATTATTAGTACAACTTTACGCTTTAACTGATTAATTGATTTATATATGAATATAATTTAATATATAAACACTTTAAAATTACTTACTTTATTTATTATTATTGTGATTGATTTCAAGTTAAAATTTCAATGAATAGTATATTGATATATAATATATGAAAAGTGTATAACTATATATACCAAAATTACTTTAGCTCAACTTTTAACATACTTTCTAATTTTTATCTACAATCAATGCCTTTCAGCCCACTGTCTCAAACACATAAAGTTTCAAAAGTTTGAACGGGTCGACAGAAAAAAAACAGAAAATATATATGAAGAAAACCAAAGAGAAAAGTCAAATGGAACTGTGCAAAAATGATCAAAAACAGCAAAAACGCATAATTCATGCATCAGCAACATGGCCAAGTCCTAAATGGGAAAGGACACTTGAAATAAATTGCTGGGCAGCCAAATAGGACAAGCTGACCAGTAACCACAAATGCGAGCACAATAATAACTAGGATAGTCACAGCAACAACAACAACAACAACAACAACACACTTGAGCACATAAAAGGATAACAATTGAGGAGCATTCAAATATTTTTGTAACTTGCAAAATACCCCCCGAGACGAGGCGAAATTTGTTTTCAATTTTGGAAAAGTGAAATATGTTTTGGTGACATTAAGCCGTCGCTATCAGGATTAGATGCAGATGCCGAGCACAAAGGACACACAGCACAGGACTAGGCCAAAGGACCAAATGCGCTTCGCTAGCCGCTTTATGTGCGGCACGTGCTCATCATTTGCCAGCTCGTTCCACGGCTATTTCACTCTCACTTTTTTTTATTTTATTTTTTAGCAACATTTTTTTAAACATTTGAAAATGTTGTTATCCCTCGGCAGGCGGCTGGCTGGCTGCATTGTTGCACCACTTTTCGTGTCAATCGCATTTGGTATAAATTTGTTGGTCGTAATTTGTTATTTGACATTTGATGATGTATGTTTGGCTCTGACGATGGCATATGCCCACATTTGGCTGCAAAGGATTAACGTCATCGTCATCATCCTGATTGTCACCTTCAACTTTAATTTCCACTGCAAACTCGTGCAAGGAGCAACTTTCGTTTCGGCAACAACCCAAGAAATATTTATGCAAATTTTTCTCATTACGTTGTCAACGGTTTCATTGTGTTGTTGTTGTTGTTGTTGTTGCTGTTGCCGTCTTGTTTAATTCAAAGTTATTTTCCAAGTGAATTTAATTAAATTAAATATTCAGCACATGCTTCAGCGGAGAGCGGAAAAATCCTCACTTAACAACATGGCTAACACTTTGGCTAACACTTTGGCACCTTCACCTTTAGTCGCCTGATTTCACTTCGTTTTAATTACGATTTTCTTATGCATAAAAATCTTGCAATTTTACACGTCTTTTCTTAATCCAAGCCACACTTAATTAAATATGATGTACTACGAAAATTTCATCAAATTACGAGTGTGGCATGGAATTTTTGCACATTTTCGAATTTGCCTTTTTTTTGTAGTTAATTGAAATATTAAATACCAAATTAAATGTAATTCTGTTAATATATATAATATTTGTATTATTTAGTTTATTTTTGAGTGGGGTGGAAAATTTTTGTTCTCCTAATCGGCATCAATTTTGACACTTAAAAGTTTATATTATACGATCAGAAATAGAACGAAGAAATATTTTTAAAAATTAGCTAGGTTAAAGTTATTTCTCGTATTCCAGTTTAGACCCAAAAGGACATTTGACAGAAGTTATTTTTTATAGTTTCGGTTTTCTACTGACAATTTTCTTATTGGGAGACCATATTCAAATCGACAAATTTAGGCGGCATAACTTAAATTTATGTAGAATTTTTATATTCCTACTTTACTAAAGTGTAGGGATAGAAAAATTCTTTGCCAGGATACCAAAGACTTATTTTTAGAAATATACTTGGTAAACCTAAGATTAAAGAGTACCTAAATTATGAATTAATGAAATCAGCTCGTCATAATTTACATTGATAACTTTTTACAATTAAGTATTTTAAATGGTTTTACAAATTTTTTTTAAAATAAATCCAGGAATCTACTTTAAGGTTGTGGCTAGTGTCGTCTTAAAGGAATAGTATCAGAATACATTATTGACTTAATAATTTTAATAAAGATCAAATTAATTTTTGAGCTTTGAATGCTTTCAGTTTAAGGGAAACATTTGCTTTGGTGTGTTGAACTCTTAAATTTAAATACGCATTTATTTATAATTTACAGTGAAATGCAGTCAGAACAATTTCTTTGTAAAAATATTATGCTCGTCTACTAAGGAAAAACTTGAGCGTTTGTGAGCCACGATTAGAGCACCTAGCAGAAGTGGCAGCAGCTGCAAGAAACCATAAAGCCACAGAAATAAGTGAGAGAGAAAAGGAAGGGAATATAAGAGAGAGAGAGAGAGAAAGAGATGGCAAAATGGCGAGAAGGCGTCACAAAGCGTTTACAGTGTGCCCAGCAATTATGTAGCACAAAGGAATTTTGGTTTATATTTTGGTCATAAGGCACATCTTTTAAATACAAATTACAAAGCACACGCCGTTGCACACGAACAGATGAGAGGGGCGGGTGGGTAGGGTAAGGAAGTGCTGACTGACTGACTGGTCTAGGCAAGAAGCCGGCCATTTTGTGTGTGCGCCTCGCACAAAGGAAAGCAACAGCAGAAATAACAAACACAAACACAAACAAACAAATAATAACAACAACAATAAAATCGCAGCGAGTCAAGAGGCGCCAAGAGGGGAAAAGCCCAAAAAGAAGCCGTGGCGGCTTTTTTAGTGCGAAAATAATTGTGAAAAACCGCAAAAGGTATTTTTCTTTTTTTTTTATATATATATATATTTTTTATATGCATTTACTGTGGCCACACAAAGGCAACACAATGGCTGCGCCTGCTGCTTGAGATCCTGTTTGTGCTTCTGCGAAATTTGCCTCCTTGCGGCACTGTGTGTGTGTGGCATGTACTATATATATATGAAAAAAATTGCAATTTAATTGCAGTTAAATTGCTCACGATTTGCCAGTAAAAATCAGCAAAGTAAACAAACACACAGCCAAAAAAAAGAAGAGAAATGAGAAATGAGAATGATAAAATGGGATTAAAAGGAAAAACGCTGAGGCTCAAGTGGATTTCTCAGTGCTGGTTGCTGTTTCGCAGGCCGCTCGCTCAAGTGGAAGAAAAGGTACGGGAAATGTATAATGTATCTAAAGGATACGCATGTGCATCTGGCTGTGTGTATGTGTGTGTGTGTGTGTGTGTGTTTGTGTTTGTGTGATTCTGTTTGTTTGTGGGAAGTTTCGAGCAGGTTGCACTCGAATCAAATGCTTGAGTTGCCGAGTTTATGTCTATCTCATTATTTTGTTTGCCATTTCATGAGAATGTCCTCGGGCCGCATTTAGTGCTAGACGAATAAACGCATATAACGTGAATCAAAAATAAATAATACACAAATACCAAATACAAATACAAATATAAATGCATATCAAAATTGAAATGATAAACGCAGCGAGACAATTTCACATTTTCTATAGACCAAATTCTCTCAAGTGGCTATCATTGTTGTTGGCCCAATCCACGATAAGTATCTATTAGCATTGAGTGCAGGCTAATTGCTGATACAGCTCTGCTGCGATACACTTTGAAAAAAATATGTAGTCATTTTTCTTTTTTATAATTGATACTTTTGCGCATTTATTTTAAATATCCGCAATTTATAACATCATTTTGTTTTTTTTATTTTATGTACCTAATAAATAATATGTTTTTATTTTTTATTCAACAAAGCTATGCATTGAGTGCAGATTACACTTGAAAAAATTGTGTTAAAACAAAAAATATTAATCTGCAATTTCTTTGTCACCGAATTTATTTGCATCCTGCAAAAGGCAAACTGTAAATAGAACACAAATGAAATAAAAGGAGTAATAAAATTAAATTATTCAAGCAAGCCAGAAAATTTAAATTAATATTTAGTACAATATAAAAAATATAGATTTAACAGCTGCCTTTTTTTTTCGAGTGTACAGCTTTTTAATGTTAACCCCTTTTATTGGACGGACAGCTGCTGCATTTGTGAGCCTGGAGGCAGCGCTCTGATTGCTTGGGCTGCACTATCACCTTGGTTATTTAATTTGGTTATTGTATTCATTGACACAAAAGCCAAGCCAAAGCCTAAACAGCGTCCTGCTGCGTGCGCAACGTGTTTTATGGCCTGGTGCCCTGCCAACTGCCAGAGGCCAAAAACAATGAGCCCAAAAATGCTTAGCCAAAAGCAGTGCGCCAGCAAGCAATATGTTTTAGTCGAGTTTATGAATAAAATTACAAGGGATTTGCAAGCAGTGGAGGCGGGCTGGAGGGGCAGGCAGGCAGTAAGGCAGGACAGTCAAGCAGGTCAACATGGAGTGGGTAGAGGAGGGCGCAAGAGGTTTGGGGGGTTGGCTAAAGCGCGGCACATATCAACGCCAACGAAGGATAATAAGCGTATCCACTTAGTGGTTGCCAGGAGAATGTGCCAAACACGCGGTCAAATGCAAACGAACAAAGGACGGTGGAGGTGTGAGTGTGAGTGTGGTTTGTGGGTGTGTGTGTGTGCCAAAAATCCTTTGGCTGTAATCAAGCGTAAAATAGTACAATGAATATATCTACAATATATTTATAACAATGGCCAACACACGGGCAACAGCAGAAATAGAGGCACGGGAAAAGCTGCCGATTGTCAGTTGGCAAACAATAGGATTTTGCTGCAGCAAACGCAGGTTAATGAGTTCTACGGATAACATAGCCAACCAGCCAACCAGTCAGTCAGTCAGCCCAGCAGAGTGAGTGGGATAGCGGTGTGGGTTTGTGTGGAATGTGTGTGTGAGTCTGTGTGCGTGGGAGTGAGGAAGAGAGCGCATGTGTGTCTTGACAACAATTCGAACCAATGCCAAGCGAACTGTTGTCGTTTGTTGGGTTGGCGGGGTGGTTGGGTGGCCGGCCACACACACTCAGCGTACATGCAAAACAGATAAAAGTAACAAGAAGCAGACAGCAAACAGCAGACACAACGCAAATGCAAATTGTGTGGGAGTAAAAGGGGCAACTGCACGGGCAGCTTGACTAGTTGATTAATTTTAAAGAAGATCTAAAAAAAAACATACATCGAATGAAATGAAAAAAATGAATGTAGAAATTAAATTAGAGACCATTTACAATTTATGTGGATAATTAATAAAATTCAGTAAATTAATTCTTAAGTGATGAAAGTAAAAAGAAAATTTTATAAATTGGATATCATTTAAAAATTAAATTAGAGATCATTTAGAATTTATGTGTGATTAATAAAATTCAGTGAATTACTTATTTAAGTAAAAGATAAGTTCCAAAAAGGACAATAATCGTATTGTTTTCTATGAAAAAAAGCTACAATATGGAAAAAACGAAGAAAGAAAAGTCAAATATATCTCATTTCATACTCAAAATCAAATTAGGCAAGAAATATTCCTTGTAAATAATAGACTTGAAATACTTATTGGTATCGGCATAGTTTATTAATGATTATATATATTATAGCTATATAGCTACATGAGTTCTTAGTCTACAATGTACGAGTCTCCGCCAATTTTGTGATTAAACTGATTAATTCTCAAGAAACATATCCCACATAGCAGATTGTATTGTCTTAGCAAGAAAACGACTTACTAGAAAAATAGGTCATCAATCTGGAAGATGTCAAATCCCTCAATCAGAAAAATATTCTTGCAGTTATTTAATATTTATTGTTGAAAGATCTACAAGAATGTTGCACGATAGACTTTGTTGATGATAATGTTTCAGATTATTAATTAAAAAAAGCGATTGATTGTCTACAAATTAAATTAGAGATAAAGTCATACACAAAAAATTTTTAGTAAGAAAAACCATGGGAATAAGTGTTTTTATACTACTTTCTTAGACTACTTTTTGCCTGTGGTAAATTGTCAATGTTCTTTATATTTTCATATATTATAATATTAATTTCAAATGTATATTTTTGTTGTACAATGAAAATATTTGAATTGAGATTTGCACAAATGTAAATATTTATTGCACAATTTAGGTATTTGAAGTCAGCTTTGCATAAACTTTGCTGTCAACCCAATTGCCACTAAAATATCAATAAGTTGCAGACAGTATTTGGCTATTCCCGCTCAGTGCCACGCCCAATAGCAGCAACAACAACAATAACACAGTTGTTGCCTCAAGTTGAAGGTAGTCCTCAGTCTCTTAGTCTGTGCACTTGACATTGCGCATACGCCGTGTGTGGTGTGTGTGTGTTGTGTGTGTGTGGCACGCCGACCAGCAGCAATTGTTGCCCCTTGTTTGTCAATGTAGATGCACAGATATAGATGCATAGATAGTTGGTTAGATTAGTTGCCTTTTTAAGGCAATCTTTATTAACAGTGTCTGCCGTCGGTTCCTTTGATCTGGTTGGCTTTAAGTGCTTGGCCTCCTGCTAATTGCACAGCGCTAATGAGCCACGTAAGAGGGATAAGCTGAGGGTTGCTGGAGGGATGCTGGAGGGTTCTGTGTGGCACGCCCCTAAGCTGCCAGTCATTACCAACGGCCATTTGCAGCAACTAAACGCAATTAATTAACATCCAAATGAGAATAGAAAAAATTATATAAAATGTAGGCACTTCATGGAAGAAAGAGCGAGAGAGCAAAGGGAGACAGCGACAGAAAGGGAGAGAGAGAGAGAGAGAGAGAGTGAGTTGGCTAAAGAAATGCAGCTTAATGCTAAATTAATTCCAATTACCACATTGCCACTGCCCCCCACTGCAGTTAGAGTCCAAGCCAAGTGGACACTCGACGCGGCCAAGCCAAGCCAAACAGTCAACCAAACCGCAGCCACACCACCGATTTGCCCGCACCACTGACTTTAGTAATTTAGCCACGCTAATGCGCGGACTGTGGTCAACAAAAGCCGTCGCACGCGCTGAAATGCCCACCACAAAACCCACACACACCAGCCAACACACCAGCCAACACACACCAACACACCACCAACACACTTAAAACCCCCACCCCTTCCAACCAGCAGGCAGCGCCTGTTTCTAGTGCCATTCCTGAGCCAAGTCCTGCTCCCTTTTGTGCGAATGTTTTAACATGAATTATTTGATATACTCATTTATTTCATCATAACTTATTTATTTTCATTTTTTTTTTTTTAATATCCCCGTTAAGCAGTCGGCAGTTGTTTGGCTTTGTGCCTGTTCGAGAGATTCGCTAATTAATAATTAATTAAGCTTACCAATTGCCATGCCCACAAATGTGCCCATTAGTTGACCAGTGGCAAACAAATTTATTACAGAGTTAAAGATACTCCTTATTTGACTTCTTAGTTATTATAAATCAAATTAATGCAAAAGTTCTTTAAATCTTGATTTGTTTCTATAGCTTTGGATTTGCCAAGATCTGCTGTAAAAATTAAAAAATTAAATTTCATATTATTCGATAAAGCAACTTATACTCTTAATTTTAGACCTGAACTACCTTAATCTCACATTTCATACCTGTTTATTACTGCTCTGAAATCATTACTGACTACAGGGTATATTGGAATATTTAAAAAAAAAAAATTACTTTTGAAAGAATTCCAATTTCTAGCATTTCTTTTGCTGCCAGTTTTTGCTGCAAGCAGAAGTTGCTCAAACTTTTGCCAGGAGCCAAACTTTTGGCACAATGTGTCCTCGCTGCAAAGTTGGCCACGCCCATATCTAAGGGTGTTTGGGGAAGGGGAAAAGGGGGCAGTTTGGTTTGGTGCTGGCAGTGTAAAACTTTTTACTGTCGCATTTGTTGCCGGCAAACTTGACGCACTAAAATGCAGACACACGCTTTGCTGCACATGGACGAGGTGGAGTGCAGGAGTTAAGGAGTGCAGAATTATCGCTGGGCAGGTCCTTGCAAAAGAATTCCCGCTGCTTTAAACAAAAAAGCACCGCACGTGTGCCCCACCACTTGCACCACTTGGCGCTCTATAGAAATATAGAGCTGACCTTTCGACCGGCCCCTGACCAACATGTGCAAAAAAAAAAATATATAAAAATTCGAGTGGATTCCGCAAATTGTACATTTTTTGTAAACTGTATGTATTTTATGAAAAAAAAAGCGCAAAAATATTTTTTTATTTAATTGGTGTCTTTGTGTGTGTGTGTGTGTGTGTGTGTGTGTGTGTTTCGACTATTGAAAAGTGCTTCTATGCCATGCATAGAACCCGTTGGGCCACCCAATTGAGTTTCAAAGTTGCAATTAGAGCAGCTTCAATGGCCTGTGCCGGGGCCATTTCCATTTCCACATTTATTTCCATACAATGGACACAGTTGGGACTGGCTCGATGGACCGACCAGGACCAGGCAACACACAGCCCGGAAAACAATGCGCATCAAAAGAAACAACTCGCAGACCATTTAACTCAAAAAGCCAACATTTTACAGCGCAATCAAATGCAAAATGACTCAAATTGAAATAATGAACTGACGAGAGGGGTACGAAAGGAGAGTATAAAACGTAGGTAAAGGGAGTGGGTGAAAAGTACTAAGATCCAAATTAGAAAGGGCAGTAAAAAATATTAAATTTTATTCTATTAGAAATATTGTTTGGGTTTGATGCTGTAGTTTTCTGGCTTAACCAAAAACCAGCAAAAGTAGATTACCAATTTAAATACATTTTTGTTAACTGGGAACTTTCTAAGTTTAATAATATTCGAAATATGTTAAATTTTAGATGTCAGGTAAGAAAATTAATTCTTATTCAGTATTATTAAAAATCATTTAACTTTCAATAGTGACAAAACAAAACGTTTCTGATTTTTAATGTTTTTTTTAAATTTTTTTAAAATTAAGTATATATTAATGTTAGTAATTATATATTTCAGATAAATTTACTTTTTCTCCAACTCTTTTGACTTTATAATTCTGATTTTAAGACGTCTATTCTGTTTCTTAATCATTTGAAAATAGTAGTCAAGTTACAAAAAAATCTGTAGACAGACTTTTATTTTTTTCTACTTGATGGCTTTTTTTATTAGAATTATAATTTCTACTATTTGTTGTGAGTCAACAAAAAAGTATTTTTTTTTTTAATTTTTTTAGATAGTATTATCAACAATTAAGACCACATTTAAGTCATAACAAGTCACATTCTTGACTGTAAATAAAATATATTTCATATATAATATAATAACATAAGGTATATAAACTTAACAATTGGGATTAAAGTTTTCTGCACATACATCTATCAAGTAACTTCTAAAACTGAAACATAAAATATATATTAGCATCGCATATATAAACAACTTATATAGTATAGTTATAAGATTCAAAGTATATATATATATATATCTAACAACTTTCTGATAGTTACAGCAACTAACTCTGATTTGTTTAGATTTGTAAACAAAAACAAAAACATAAAAAAAAAGAAACTGCAAAGCACAATTGACGCTTGACGAACCAACTAAAAATCCAAGAAAAAAAGTCACAAAAAAAATAACCCGAAATGCAAATGAAAAATCAAATTGAATTCACTTTTGCCTTTGACTATTATTATTCGCCAGCCACCGCCCAACGCCCACCCCCTCCAGAGACCGTGCCACCAAAAGTGTCAAGTGTTTATCGATGGGGAGCAGGCGTTAAATGAATGAATTGGAGAAAAAAAAACCGGAACGACGACAGCCGTGGATGGATTTCTTTACACGACATTTAATTGAGAAATAATTGAATAGGTTCGTGTGAAGTGTTTGTTTGGCATGTTTACGGGTCTCACATAGAGCCCGGTTCGCTAAGCCCGCCGCAATGAAATTAGCTTTGTCAAACGCGACTCTCTCGCACATCATGTGTGTGTTGGTGTGTGTGTGTGTTGGTGTGTGTGTGTGGGTTTGCACGGGTTGAATGGTGAACGGTGCGGAAAGATCTATTGCAGCGTGAAAACGAAACACAGCGATTTGTTAATGAAGTAGTCACAGTCAACGGAGAAAGTCCCCTCCACACACACACACACACACACACGCACACCCTGCAGCCCACTCCCCCTCTCGAATGGCAGTCAAAGGTTTGGTTTTTTTTTCACGTCTGATTGCAACGCATTCTCCGTCCATATGAGCCACGTAAGGATCAAATTGCGCAATGAGACGCAAGCTTATAATTGCAGTTGCAATTTAGACTACTTATTGTAATTTGGAAGCGGACTGAGCTCAAGAAATGGGCGTAATGTGGGCAAAGGTGCTGATTCCAGACTGATAAAGAACAGCTATTTTCAAAATTTTTGTGTGGTTACTTCTCATTCGTCAACTGCCACTCATAAAAATATTTAAGGAATAATTTCCACACTTCAAAATTAAATTGTTGCACTTAATATCGCCTATAAAAAAACACATCACATAAGCATATTGCATAATTGCATACTTTAAAGGCTTCCGAAATTATCAGATTTGGTTGTACATATAACCATTATTACGAGACTTAGATATAGATTTGGCGTCTTGTATATACAAGTTATATATTTGACTAAAGTATGGATTTAATTAAGAATTCAAAAAATTCTATAGGCGCCAATGCTGCATACAAATATTTATAATATTATTTTAAATGATAATTTTGTATATGATTACGGAGCTCATATATATATATAAATTTATACATAGTATAATTAAAATGATAATGATATATATATATATATTTCTAATTATGAATATATTTATGTAAAAGTCAAGTTATTTGCTTTGACACAAGTCATTGATTAATGTATATATATATTTTGAATAGTCAATGGAAAAATACTAGCCTATTTATAAGAACATGAATAAAAACAATTAAATACTTTTATATGTATTTAAATAAACAAAAGTTTCCATAAAAATAAATGTTCTTTAAATTTTGAGCCAACTTAATCAAAATAAGTTAATTCATTTCTGGAATTATTTAAAGCAGCAAACACGTATTAATTATTAACTAGACAACTTAGCAATGACAAACAAATAAAAAAACAATTAACAAAATGGAAATATTCGCGTTCAATTGTCTAGTTTTAAAGCTGTGAACACGAATATTTGCAGCTGCCGCCAAACAAAAACAAAAATAAATTAAATAAAATAAATAGTAAACAATAACAAAAAAAACAGTCAACAATTGCCGGCTTGTTTGTTTTAGCCTGGCCCATTAACAAAGCTACGCAACGCAATTAGAATCATGTCCGAGAGTTCTAGGTTAAAGATTCTAGGTTAATGTCAATGTCGACGCATGAATCGCAACTGGTTTTCCAACAACCAACAATATATAAAAGATGCGTGTAGAATCATAAAGTGTTCCATTTGAAATGATTGACTTGAAGCTACAATTGCTGAGCTGCTGTTTTTGCTGTTTTCTAATCAGTGTTTCTATTTTAACGACCAGCAGCGCAGATACTTGGCAGTTGCCCCGAGCAACGGACGTGCAACACAGCCTGGAGAACTGCCAGGCAGTAGAAGAAGTTGGTGCGGAAACAGCCACATTGAGATGTCTAGTGGAGAAACTGGGTCTTTGGACAGATGAGTTTGGCTACAATGCAAGGCGCATAGCCGAAATCTTTGCAGCATACAATCAAACGGAGGAACTCATCCTGGTCATCGACTATTGCAACAGTAAACAGCGACGCGTGGAGAAGCCGGCACAGTGGGCCTACGAGGCCTACAAATGTGCAACATCGGGCCGATTTGGCGAGTGGGTCAACGATTACTATGTGAAGCAACTGCAGGCAGTTAAATCAGAGAAAGAAAATCGACTTGATCAAGATTAATTTTCAAAAACTACATTTAATAAAAAAAAGTATTTTTTTTAATGGTAAAATTTTTTTTTTATATGGAACAGAGCAAGTATCAGATATTTATAAGTTATAGTGAAATTCAAGTTTAATACATTAAAAGAAATTTTAAAATATAAAAAGTTGGCTTTTTGCAAGCAATGAAAATTCTTGTTTTGAAATACAAATCTACAGTAATAATTCAGTAAACAAATAGAGCAAAAAAAAAATTACAAAAAGCAAAAAGAAATAAAATAATAAGAACACAAAAGTAGAAATAAATTGCAATAAATCATAATCAGAATAAACTAAAAAAGATTTAAAAAAAAAAAATATAATAAATATTATTTAAAATCTGCATGTTAGTACACTGTCCAAAATAATGTGCTAAATAAATTCAATAAATTTGGTACAATTTTGTTGCTAAGCACGCAAAAATCAGAAAAAAAATGACAAAAAATAATTCAAATCGAAATCATTTTATTTAAGCGATTGTTGAAATTGAGGTGAATTTACATTGACCGCTTCGAGATAAGAGGCTTTAGGATTAGGACTGGATGCTGTGCTTGACCAGCTCGATATTGGAGCGCATGAAGCACATGCCGCCACGATAGGCCCAGGTGCAGGGATCGCTTTTCTCGGCATTGCTATCCGCACAGGCAGCAATCTTCTGGTGTGTCTCGTCGGTGTGATCGGCGTGGGCACCGCCAGCTAGCTGCTCATGGATCTTGTGCACATCGAAGCCGTGGGTGGCATCGAAGAAACCAAACTGCTCAAAGACACACTTCAAATAGCAGCGACTCTTCTCCTCATCCACAAACTCCCATTTCACGTATTTGGATACCTCTTCGGGGCTGGCGTGCACTTGCTCAGCACAATGTTCACGGAACTTGACCAGATCCTCGTGCGTCTTTACCACATATTCACAGTGGCCATCATGGCCATCATGAGCATGATGCTTATGGTTCGCATCGTGCTCATGGTGCTCATGATGATCATGGTTCTCATGATGATCATGGTGATCATGGTCCTCATTGGCAAAAACCAGAGTCAAAGTAAGCAGGAGAATAATTAGTTTCATTGTCACAATTTAAACTGCGCTTTGAGCTGGATGGGCATTATGTATTTATAGGCATTAAGCTAGTCAATTCGATTCCACTATCAATCAGGTCATCGGTCATCGATTGTGTTATCAATGGGCTAACAAGCTCTTGATAAACTCGACGTCTATAATAGCTGGAAGAAAAGTTTAAATCTGCTCTAGCAGACACACATCACTTATTCCATTTAATTAGCAATATTAATAATCTAATTTTCTTTACTTTTCTTATTCCAGCATTTTGTTGATAAGATTTAATTTGAAGTGCGCCATCTATTGACTTATTATGCACAGATCATCTAGCGACAAATTGAATCAATGGTAATGCTTCAAAGCTGTTAGCTTTGTACAGTGAGCAAATGTCGCTCTAGTATTTTCTATGTTGGACTTTTTGTAGCCGCATTAAAAGCGCTGGTGAATTTATCAATTCAAATTGTTTTTATATAGAATATTTTATAGAGCGATCTTAATCGCTATTTTTTATATTTTTATTTTAAACAAATTCATGCATGATAATTTTTACGACTTAAAAAACACAAAATAAAAAAAAAATTACATGGGATTTTAAAAATTTATTGCCTAATATATTAATTTAGCTACAAGAAATTTTCATTTTAAATTCACTTTCTGAGCAATGTTTGTAATTTATATCGATATTTTAACATTTACGCAAACTAACTTACCTTCTTCATATTTTCGATCTGTAGAAAGCTTTGCGGACATAATTCATAGCATTAATTTTGATTGGTTGTACGGTTAGTTCATGATCGAAATACACCTTGCGCACAAAAATAACACCCACTTCTACAACAACAACAACCAAAAAACAAAAAAAAAAAATCTAATTAAGTATTAGCTGCCAGATCAGTCTGCCACGAAAAGTTCAAAGACTCATTATGCCAATCAAACGGACGGCAAACATAGAAAAGGGAAAGCGAAAGTTCATGCAACAAAGAAAACGCAACAGGAGACAGCAACAAACTAACAGCAACAGCAACAGCAACAAAGGCAACGACAGCGGCAACAACAACAACAAATAAACAACAATAAGCAAACTACAAATTGTTGATTGACCCCAAGAGATCTGTCTGCATCTCCGATTCGAGTCTTGAGCTGAGTCTCGAGTGTGGGTGGGATGGATATCCACGCAGCTGACGGAGACCGACACTTATCACCTTTGCCTCGGCTGGTGAACGTGACTCCAACAATATTGATAAATAGTGAACGATTTCATAATACCCTGTTTGTAAATGTTGTTGATGCTTTTATTCTCAAATCTTACTTATAATTATAATTACTTATAATTATTTCAGGAAAACGATTTTCAGAGTATAAATTATTATTATTATTCGATTATCATAATTGCATATTGCAGTTAGGGGAAGAAATTACTATTAATTAATTATTACAATACTTTATTTTATTTATTTTTTATTTGTTGGATAATTGGAATATTGAACTATTATTTTAAGACACAATCATTTTTGACCATAAGGTTAATTTTAAAAATGTGTATAATTATTATTATAAAATAGAAAAAATAAAAACTATAAATTACAACTATTAAGTTAATAAAACCAAATCCATATAAAAATGTTTTTTTTAACGGAAATGTTCAAACCCAAAAACCCGCTTTATACCTCTAAAAACAGGGTATAATAATCGTGATAGCAACAGCGGTCGGGGCAAAGTGGAGATTTCCGATTTAATAGTTGTTTTGGTGCAAGGTGTGGGGCGTGCGGTAACTAGTAGTAAACACAAAAAACAACATCAACAACATTAAAAATATCAACAACAAATATAACAACAACAATAACAACAATCTGAATAGCTGTTCTTTGGCCATTGTGTTGATGAAAGTGAAACTATTGTAGTTAAGCGCATTTGTTATGGCTAAGAATAGTTGGAAGGCGTGACTTGTCCGATCTATGGTATACACAATATATAAATATGGCCAAGCAGGTCTCACTCACTCATTATTCTACTTAGACTTTCGCTCAGTTAACATAGTTAACATAGTTAACTCCATCCAATTGATGAAGCGATGCCAAAGCAATTAAATCAGAATTCATGAAAATGCAACAAAAGGTTTTTCTAAATGTGTTGCCAGGCAAAGCACACTGAATATTTGATACCCTAATAATGATTATTAAGAATTATACATTAAAAAATGTAATTCGATTTTCTTATTAAAAAATGTTGATTTGTGTTGATCTGTTGATATTACATAGGAACAAGTTGGTTCTATGCATTTATTTTTAATTTGTAATTAATGAAAAAAAAATTAATTTGCACACAAAGTTACAATTTTTAAGACCAGTCAGAATAATGTAATATATATTAGCACAAATATATTAATTATAAGATGGCGGCTATAAAAAAAATATGAGGATGAAATAATTAAAAAAATAAAATAGTAACTGTTTTTAATTTTATTTTTCTTTTCTGATTGCACACTTAAAAACACTTAAATCCAAGCCGGATAAATACAAGCTGTATCTAATTTATAAAAAAGATTTAACCCAAAATTAATGATGTACTTAAACTATTTTCATCCTATAAAATAATAACAAAACCTGACAATAAACATTGAGACTCAGAAAATCATTTGATCTGAAGCCAGCCAAATACCTAATAATATTATAAAAAAAAGAGGTCACCAAAATAAAATATTAATATATATAAATTAAATATTTCTCCTAATTACCGTTTGAGGCTCAAATTATTTGAAATATAAAATTGCGCATTTTGCTACTCAGAATTTTATTTATGTTGTTTTTTTTTTATTACATGTTTAATGAGGTTATTAAAAACTTTAAATAAATTACAATAAGGAAGATTCCTGCTGAGAGGCTGCTAACTAAATTATTAAGCTCTTGTAAACCAAGTTTAATGCTCTGCAAAAACTAGGCCAACTGCAAGAAGTTCCTGCAGAGCGCAACAAAGCTCCATTGACAACAGCAGCCGCAGCAGCAGCAGCCGTAAACATCTAAGGCAGCCGCAGCAGCAGCGCTGTTGTTGACGCTGGCGTCGCAGTCGTTGTTGAAGGTATAAAAGGTAGGAGACCGCCGCTTGGCTCGCTCACAAATCCAATAAGAAACGCGCGTGCGCAGCCCGCAGTCAGTTGAACGTTAGCAGCCTCCGCACCAACTCGTGTCAGATTCGCAAAAAAAAAATAAAAAATAAATAAATTAAAAATACACAACTAAAGAGCTTTGTGCCAGGCTTAAAGTGACTTTAGTTGCAATTCAGTATATTTTGCATGTGGAATATATTGCAATATAATTTATTGCAACTTGTTTTTCAAAGTCATTACGTGTCGTGAGTGCATTTAAAAACTAAAAAAAAAAAAGAATAAATAAATAAGAAAAAACCCCGAGTGCAGTTGACGATTTATGTGTTAATTTTTTGGGCATTTCTTGCGTTTCCTGCAAGGCAATAAAGAACACAACTTGCATACATAAAAAGGCAGACGGACAAAATGCACAGCTTAAAGGTAAATGATGACTTGATTGACATTTGGTCATTATATATGGATTGTATGCATTCCTATTCGTTATAGATCCCACGCTCCCAACACACTTTCACTTTTTGTGTGTGGCAGCCAGCTCGCAGTGGCTTAGCCAGGTTTAAGGTTACATTTTGTGACCATTTTTTTTTTCTTTTAATTGCCTCTGAAATGGTCTATGTTAGCCCTGACTCTGAGAGTGACTTGCTCACTGCTAACCGTTTGCTGACTCAGCGTCTAAAATGCTAAACAACTGGCAATGCAAGATATGTAGTAAGAAAAAAAAAATATTAAGCGAATAAGATCAAATGGCTTAAATGGACCAACCACAGTTTGAAAATCATTCATATGAAAAACTAAGAAAATCATTAGAATTTTAGGAACAGATTAGTCGTAATTTACTTTTCATAGATCTGAGATATATGTGATATTTGTGACTATGGCACTTCTGATTATAAGAACATCTTGAGAAAGGGGTAATTTTGACTAAAAATCTAATCTAATTTTAAGATTTGAAGAATAAAGCCCTTTTCTCAAGATGCAAGATGTTCATATAAATAGACTTAGGGAACATTTTCTTGGACCCACCTTAAACGGCATTCGAAAGTTAATATACTAACAATAAAACAAATAAAATAAATAAAAAGTTTGTAAATTAGAAAAATTTGAAATAATTTTAAGATTTAAACAAGCTGCCAAGAATGCTGATACGATTTAAAATTTTTTTTTTGTTTATTGTCCAAAAATTTGCAAAAAAAAAAAAAAAAAAAAATTTATCAATAATAACTTTGAAATTTAATATTACCTACATTTACATTTGTCATATACGTATAAAGTGTAGCTTAACTTTTAGGAAATTAACAAATAAAAAAATATATAAGACCAAAATTTTGTGATATGTCATAAAAAATCAACATCAGATTATAAACTTCATACCCCATGGCAATAAGTTTGCCACATTGATCGCTTGTGGCACACACCCACATTGTAAAAAGCTGATAATCAGCTATTTGAACTTAGCTTTTGAGCCTAAACAGACTACCAGGGCCAAGAGCGTGATCTTCAAAGGCGACCCGCAACAGCAGCAGTTGTGCATCAGATTCAGCTAACGTTTTTGTTATAGGCTTTGTTGTGGTTGTTGTTGTAGTTGTTGTTGCTATTGTTGGCTTAAACAAGCTACAAAACTCGTAGTTTTTGGCACTTAACTTGCCCCAATTTTCGAGCATTGAAGTGCACTTACTTTGCCTTTTGATGATGATGATGATGATGATAATGATGATCGTCTCATGATCGGCACGAGCTGTGCAATTGTTGCTTTTGTTATGTTTGTTGTTTGTTGATTCAATTTCATACAATTCGATTCATTGGAGCACACAAAAGCCAAAAAGGAAAAGCGTTGAAAATTGGTCTCTGATCTTTCAATTGCTTGACGTTTGCTACATTTTGAAAGCACACACAAATCTATACATTCTACACACTGAAAAAAATGTAAACAACAAAATAGTACTATTGAAAATGTAATAAAGTTAATTGAAAAATAGATTTGTTATAAATCTTCTGCAATGAGCACAAAAATATTTCTTTTTCATATTTTAGAAAACTTCTTAATTTTTTTGCTGTTATTATTATTATTTTTTTTCTGCTTAGTGTAGCTTAATGCACAGCAAAAAATCACGAGGCGATGCGTGGGTGGAGAATGTTTTTTGTTTGTTTGCTTGTCTTGTGTCCATGGAAAGTCAAAGTGAAATCCACATGGAAAGCAAGCCAATTACTAGCTAAAGCCCAACCATAAATATGTCTCTAGGTAATCTGAGTGCAGCGCCGGAGCCGGAGGAGCCGATAACAAAAGCAATTGCAAAGATCAAGATCGCAAGCAAGAAACTCGGTCACAGATCACAGTGGGCAACATCGAAGAGTGTGTGTGCTGGAGTGTGTATTGATTGCAGTGTGTGTGTGTGTGGACTTCATGGACTGGCGCATTTCCATGCCATGCCATGCCAAGTGGTGGGCAACTTGTTAAACCGGACCTATGACAAAGCTGCCTAAGGAAAGGCTCAAAATTCCAATGATCAGCATGGGCCCACCGTCCAACCGTCCGTCTGTCCGTCCCTGCGTCAGTCTGTCCGTTCGTCCGGTTCGATCGGCTCCATAGTAATCCAATTAAAGGAACAATCTACGTTTCAATTCAAAACTAATGAACTGTAGTTAATTCACAATAACAATGGGTAACACATATGTCTGTTAATTGTTGTTGTTGTTGTTGTTGTTGTTGTTGTTGCTTTGGGTTCAACTGTTGGGAGCAAGTTTTGAATGCAATACTAGATTAGAGTCTCGTAGCGAATCGCTCTAAACTCTAGCATTTGAAAGTCATGGACTGTGCTGAACTTGAAGTCTTCTGGCTTGTTCAGCGCCGGCTTCCTTGTCCGTTGTTGTTCCCGACTTCCGTCAATTTTTAAGAAAAAAAAAAACCAAAAAAAAAAAAAAAAAAAAACCAAATACACACAAAATTGCGTCCAGTGTGAACAATTCATTGATTGATGATCGAATTGGCAATTAATTAAATAGCGTTAAATTGTCTTGGTGACAAATCATGGACTCGCTCTTTACATTGAAAGTGAAACACAACAGGATCGAAAATTAAATAATTTATTTGCAGAATTGCATAACGAAAATAATATTCTTAATTATAGAATTATTAATAATTTATTTATTATTTATTTTGGTGATAAATTATTGCAAAAATGTTAAGCTTCTAATTGGAGAGTTTGTACCAAGTTTCTTCAGAGAACAATATTTTTATTTATATATATATGTATAATAATGTATATATATATATATCCTATGCACGCGTATACAGATCTAATGTCTCACTCTCATTCTCTTCCTCTCTTCCATCATATTTACAGTCCAGTCTATTGTTGCTACTAGCGCTGTCTGTGTGCTTCGGCTGCTGCCATGGCGGACGTCGTCTGAGAAAGAAACCCAAGATTTACAATGCTCTGATCACCACCGATGACAATCTGACATCGAGTCGTGCTTATCCCGTTATACAGCCCACCATACATGAGCCGGGCTATGCGCCCTTTGGACCCTATAATCCCTTTGGCTTCTACAGTCCGCCCGTGGTGAGATTTGGCCAGCCACTGGTTCCGGGCTTGCCGCCGAATGAACGGGTAAGTTTTAGCGAAATAATCGACACTAGAAATAAATTAAATTCATTTATAATTATTTATGTCGATTGCAGTTGCCCTATCCACTGCCCACCGCACCGCAATTTGCACCCGCCTATGCATCCTATGATCCCAGTCAGCCCAGCATTGTACCGGCGGAGGGACAGCCGCCACCTCAGGTCCAACCGGAGTTGGCGCCTCAAACTCCAGCTGAATCGGAGCCAAAGGAGATAATGTCCAAGGAACAGTTGCCCATTGCACTTAATGAGCAAGGGCTGCCGCCAGTTCTTATTAAACTCTCATCCCAATTTAATGGGCCACCTATGCCGCTGCCGCCTTATCCCTATCAGCAGTATCCGCTAATCTATGATCAGACAAGCTATCTGGGCCAACGTGAGAACTATTTGCCACCCTACGATTACTATCCCAGCCATGGTTATCCGACACGCAGTCCTCCACCGCCACCTGAGGCGCCTCCCATGCAGGCAGCTGAGCCGGAGCTACAACCTTTGCCATTGGACAGTCTGGATGCCACGCCCAGTTTCAATGATATCAAAAACGGATCGGACAATAAGAACAGCGATGTGCCCGATGTACCGCCACCACCAATACCATCCGGTCCAAAGCGCCCCCGGCCACAGAATAATTGAGACGTTTTCTGTTTTGTGAAATCTAAGCGTATTTATTACCATATTATTTAAGCTATTTCGATTTGATGTATCGTTTTTAATGTAATTCCATAAGTTTAGTAAGTGTTCATCAAAGATAACAAATAAATAAATAAAAATCGCAAATGCGGTGAATGAACTCATTTGAAGAGGACCCTTGGGCAATGGGGTGACTGCACTTGGTCTGAGCTTTCACTGTGCTATCCCTCTGGGATTATTTGATTATCTGTCCAGTCTGTGTGCGCCTATAAATGCAGCAAACCCGGCTGGCAAATTGCACAGTTAGCACTGAGAACATTTGCAGAAATGAAGCTTACTCTAATCTTGATTCTCTGCGGTTGCTTTTTCAATTTGGGTAAGTCTTAAAAATTTTATTTTATGTGCAATTAACAATGAACATTCGAACAGCCTTCGGTAATGCCATTTTGGCAACCAAGCCACCATTTGTGCGCAGTCGTTATAGTCTTCGTTTTGGTAAAGACATAAGCACAGCTATTCCGGATACAGCAACCGGTCGCAACGCAGAGGCTGCAACCTCAACCGAACATCCTAAAGTTGGCACTTCAACTGCCAGTCCGGACTATGATTACTATGGCAATGGCGACGCTGAAAATATGATACACAAATAAGCTATAAGCTACCCATATCAATATCAATATAAACTTTCATTTATGTATCTCCTGTCAAGTATTTAAATAAATTCGTTTTATATATAATTTCAAATTTAAATTCAAAAACAAACGTATTCTACTGCAAGTAACTGGTACTTTTAGAAGAGGAAGCAATGAACAGCGCTCTGTTAACTAACATAAGTATACTTGCGCTGGTTAAGTATGGTGTTACAAGTTTTGATTCAAAAGTCAGATACTATATTTGCAGATACATAAATTACTTTTACCATTTAAATTATCTATGCTAGTCAAAAAAATATAAACAACCGCACTGAAATCGACTATGTTTCACAATTTTAGAGTCATAAATTGTTAACATTATAGATTGAACAGCGTACCAGGCCCGCGTACAACTGATTGTGTTAACAGAGTACAATTGGTAAACCAGTTGTTCAGAATGTTATTAACAAATAAATGTGCACATAATTTACGTAGCTTTCATAAAGTTGCAAGTCTGCTTAATAAACATACCAAAGACTACTGCTGGCAGGCGACTGCCACCGGTTTAAAGCCAACAACAATCACAACAAAATGGAGTGAACGGCACAAGCAAATGTTGTATTGGTGAGTACACAAGTTTTGATTAACCATAAGATTGAGAATAAGCTTTGATTCCGCGCAGCAGCAGCAGCAGCAGCAACAGATATGCCAGCTCAGTTCTCTACACGACCGCAACGAGAGCAGCAGCAACTGGTGTTAGCCATTTTAGATTTAACAACAAGCAACAACCCATCTCAACAGCCACAAAAACAGCGAAAAAATCTAAAATGGTGGTAAGTAAAATAAACAACCACCAATAAGCTCAGAAAAGCTAAGCACAGAACTGAGATATCTCGGCTTAAACGCACTTATCGCTGAAGTGGGGCCAGGTGGGGTCAACCAACGACCCCAAGGGCAACGAAAGTAAATTTAATAAAAAAAAAAAACATGTTGCTCACGGACAAATATCGTATTTATAGGCCAAACTAAATGAACAGGAACGCTGCGAGAAGCTGCAACCACTGCTTGATGCAGGCTGGACAATGGTTGAAGGTCGTGATGCCATATATAAGGAATTTCTGTTGAAGGATTTCAATCAGGCATTTGGCTTCATGACTGGTGTTGCGCTGCTCGCTGAGAAAATTAATCATCATCCCGAGTGGTTCAATGTGTACAACAAGGTGCAGGTCACCCTGAGCACTCACGATGTGGGCGGCCTGAGCAGTCAAGACATACGCATGGCTACCTATCTGGAGGCCCAGTTCAAGCTCTTAAAATAATACTAAATCGTTTAAAGTATATTTGATTCTTTTTTTTATAATGAAATAAATAATCAGCCCAACATGGACTTACTTAGAATTTGATAGTCCTCTTTTTTCAAAACGTCCGGTGATGTCTCATCCTTGACATACCCAAGAGCATTGAAGAACGTCAACGAATTCTCATTATTATTTAATACAGTCATCATTACTTTCTCCAACTGCCAAAGGCGCGCACAAGCATCCAAAGTTTCCATCATGAACTTGCCAAGTCCCTTTCGCTGATACTCGGGCGCAATTTGTATTTCATAGCTAAGAAAACGAACAGTGATTTAATAAATTATCTTCTTAAGTAGGTCTCACAGATTTACCAATAGAGCACACAATCTCCATCATCCATATCAAAGCGAAACATTGTGTAAGCCACGGGCTCCTTTTTTGCATTCTGTGCCAGCAGGAAGCGTGCCCAATTCTTGTTAAGCTCGGCCTGTTTGATTTTGGGTTTCCAGCCCATTTTGAGTTGCTTGTAGTAGGGACCCACATTCTGTTCCGCCAGCTTAAATGTCCATTTGAGCGTTTTTGCATCCATATCGCTCTTGGCGCGGCAGCTGAGTTTAAACTCCTCGCCAGACCGTGATCTGTAGCTGTCGTAGGGCAGACTGTCAAGTGGATTTTTTGCACGTGCCGCCGACTCTAAAAATTTGTGCTTGGCTTTAGCACTTAGCTCGTCTCGTTCTGTCATTGTTGCAGATTAATACAATAAAATTTATTTTTATTTACGCCAAGAGCGTGTGTTGCTCTGAAAAGCGGGAAGGTAGTGTTGACGAATATTATTGGAAATGCAACACTGCAATGCAAAGACTATGTAACACTGGAAATCTATCAACAAGTAAACAAAGCAATCATTTGGAACTGTGATATTTAGTGAATTTTTATAATATTTACTACAAGTAAATAAAGGTAAGGAAATCGGTTAACTACAGTGCCGTAAAAAGCAACACTGATCAGGATGGGTAGTATTAGTTTAGTACATTTGTAGCTATTTGAATTTAATATTGATTAAAATATTTCTTGTAGCAGAATTGTAAACTAATCAGAAGATCTCTGGAAATCCATTTAAGACACATTTAACAGAATGTTCAAAAAATCCAAGCCAAAAGTGGAACCACCACCAGCAGCGCCCACTGTTGAAGAAATGCTGGCCGATATTAAAACATTTGAAACATCCCAGCCAACAAGGAGTAGCGCCAGTAACATAGCAGCAATGGAAAACGTATTGCTAACAAAGCCTGAACATTTGACTCTGGAGACGTGGTGGCCACTTTTTGATGAATACGATCAAAAAGTCAAGAACCTGGCATCCATGGAGGACAAATTGAACGCACAAAGGGAAAAGATGCTGGCGTGTAAGGAGAACCTAGAGAAGAAAGCTAAACAGCTGCGTGATAGTATTCATAAGCTACAGACGCTAATAAAGGATGCGGTTGATTGTTGATTACTACATAAAAAAAAATGTATTCAATTCGATTAAATAAACAAAAACAGCAGTTTTATATATGTAAATATATAAATCGATAACGATAACAAAGTCCTCACAAATGGTTGATAAGCACATACACAACATATGTTATCGAGTTTGTTGGTAGGCAGCGCTCATACAGTATCGATACTTGTTACCTGCAGCCGTTTTTTATGTGGGGAGAAATAAAATAATTGTTTTTAAAATATTTGCACTAAAATGCAAGTCCTTAATTGAATAAAAAGTGAGTTATGAAAATTCGAGTATATATGTGAACAAAAATCGGAAATTGTAAGAAAACAACGTTTATTTTGGGGCCTGTGAATAAGCCAGGGAACAGGTTTAGGCCAGAAAAAATCTTGGCTTACCATTTACGCCACAGCGTTAATGGCAATACAACAGCGAGCGGAGGTCGATTGGCTTTGTGCGTGTATGTGTGTTTGTCTGTGTGTGTTTTCTTGTGTTTAAGTGTGTGTGTTTGTGTAGTTTTAATATTTTTCCTTTAACTTTAATCTAAATCCAATTACCAAAACGAAAAAAGTTCAATTGTTGTGTGCAATAAAAATAACAAAAAGAAATACCCGTAAAAGTGACTAATTGAATTTTACGTAGTATTTTATTTTTGTTAAACCCCAAAACCACAAAAACAACATCAAGCAGCGAGTAGAGTTTTGCTTCGCATTAAGAATACTCTCACACTACACACACAAACAATAATAAGAAATGCTCACAACACAGGATTATTTGCCAATTAAACCATTGTCAATTCTGTCAAAGAATGCAATTCATTAAGTGACCAAAGATAAATGTGTGCGAATAAGAGAAAAAAAAATATCTTGGCGTCTAACAGTAGTTTTCACGGGCACACACCAATACAAGTGTAGCACATGTGCCAGAGTGTGTGTGTATTGTTTATGCCTCTGCTACGTGCGTGTGAGTGTATCCGTGTGTGCTTATGTGTGTGAAAAAAGTGCTAATGAGATGCTCAAGCTGAAGCTGGAGCTGTGCTGCTTCTTTCCAGCCGTTTGTTGCTTTTGCCATTTATGCAAAAATACGTAAATTTTGAACAAAATATGTATATATATACTTTATTGTTTTGATCTGTTGCAAATTTCGCCCGCTAACGAACTCGACTTGCCAAAGGTGAAAGCAACTTTTTGTTCAATACACTTGTGCATGGTGTTATCACTTTCTTATGAAAGAAGTAACGCTGCAGCGGAAATATTTTACTTATTCCGTAAAATATATATAATACTTATCAATAAGTCTATATAGATTTGTCTATTTAATTAATGTTGTAAAATTCTTAAATTGCCATAATTCAATTTTTCATATAAAATTGTTTCTCATAGAAACTATGGCTCAAAAGTTAAATTCTTTAAAAAAAGAAACATATTCGTCATATTCATATATTTGAAAAAGATCGTGTAGATTCTCAAAAAGTACTAACTTCAATTTGCTCATTATGTTTAAATTAAAATTTATTAGCAATTACTGTATTATATACCGAAAATGAAAAATTTATTTTACTTAAATAAATAATTCATATTATGTTTTTAGCTTTATAAACTTTTAAAGTGGTCATAGTTTCAGCTTTTTCATAAAAATATTTTTCTATCACTGATTATGATTGAGTTTGATTATTATGATAAACTGATGAATCAAATATTAACGTCTGATTGTTATTATATTGAATATGATTATTATATTTTCTAATATGCTTCCATTTCTGTAAGAGTATTTACATTTTGGTATTTAATCTTCGAAGATACTTTTATTACTTGTGTATAATTGTTGAGCTTTTGTTGTTTGTTGATGTACATATGTTGATGCTGTGTGATTTGTATGATTGGTATTTATTAAGTGCAATCTCTTTGTGCTGATGACAGAGGCTACACAGTTATTGCAATCAGTCCATCGATTATACTCATTTCTTGTACATGCCTCACTCATTCATTCCCCATTCATCCACAGCAGCTACGCGTGAGATGTCACTTGCCACAATTTGCGTCGCGTCGGCTGTAACGGACTTTCCCACTTTGGCAATACTGATTATTGGCAAAACACCAACAACAGCAACAATAGAAACGCTGCAATAATGTAAGAGACGACGGCTAACAAAGGTCAATCTAAGCCAACCACACGCAGCCTAGAACTAGTTAGGTTTCCACAAAACACAAACACACACACACACACTATACACACACACAGCTGTAGAAAAGACAGACACACACATATAGAAGGTTGCAAGAAGCATGGACTGGCTGCTGGCGCTCCTGGCGTTGCTTGTGGCAATCAGCGAGCTGCTAGCAGTTCCAACGCCGCTCAAGCTACCAGGTAAGATACATTTAAGACATTCGGCTTAGCCTCCGATTTGAATCTCCCTTCTCCAATCTCCACACACACACATACACAGGTTATACACACAAACTGACACCGTACATAAAACACTGGGAGGCGGCGAATTTCGATCGCGCCGTGCTGCAGGCGGCACAACTGCGTCACGTGGAACAGGCACGGGCGCGACGAAAACGGCAGGTGGAGGAGCCCTCAAGTGGCCTGGGACTGGCGCACACAATTCGTCTGAATTTCTCTGCTCATGACAGGTGCGTGGGTGACTTCAATTGCATACAGTTATCTTTATATATTTCCCTCCTTTGTTTTTGCAGAGACTTTCTTTTGGTGCTGCGTCAGCAACCAAATTCGGTGTTTGCGTCAGATGTCGAAATCGAGAACACATTGGGTCCAATCGATTACGATGTCTCACGCATTTACACAGGCAGCCTGGAAGATGACGAGGCGGCACATGTCCAAGCTATACTCACCAGTGATAATCTGCTCGATGGCACGATTGAGACGCAAGCGGAGCACTATTATATTGAGCCAGCGAATCGTTATTCACAGCAATTGGCGGAGAGTGGAGTGCACAGCATTGTATACAAGCTGAGTGATGTAAATATGCAGCAACTGCAGCAGCAGCACCAAAAGCCAAATTCAATTGGCAGTGGTCTGTCATCTGAGGCCCCCATCAAGACACACTGCGCCAGCGAGCGACTGCGGCGCAAGCGTTGGCTGCCCGAGGAGGAGGTGAGGCAGTTGATGCACCTTTAAATTCTTGCGTAAAATAACTTTTTTCATTGTACCTATTCTTCTTGCAGCACGTCACAGTTCCCACATACAATCGCAATCCGCCGCTGCCTTTGGACCTGGAGGTGCCCTACAATGATGACTTTCGTGTGCTCGCCTCTGAGGAGGATCGCAGCGAGGAAGAACCTCGCAAATCAACAACAACAATGCGCAGCACAGAAAGCTTTCTGGCCACGCTGACCAAACCTACGCCTAATCGAAATGTACTTGTAAATAACTATAATCCCTCCAATGTCGGCGACGGCAGTCGCAGCTACAACACCAATGCCAACACCAACAACAACAATAACAATAACAATGTGCGCAAATTGTACACGAAACATAAAAACATTATTGTGAGCACGTATAATCGACCCATTGAGCCGGAGTTTGGTACACCATACGAGGAGCCCAATGTCAATAATAATAGTAGCCTGCCAAATAACTTTTTCAATGCCAATTGGACAACGCTCTCGATGGGAATGGGCAACAATGATCGGCCCAGCCATAAGACACATGTGGAGATCATCACCAAGAATGGTGCGACAAAAAAACCGAATATTATAGTTAACAACTACAATCCGGAGATTGTGTTTGCGCCCAATCCACACAATCCCAGTTTTAATAGCATGCTCATGACGAATCTGCTGAGTGGTCGAGGCGATGATATACACAATTCTCCCCGGCTGCTATACGATCGCAAGACTACGTGCATGTTATATTTGCAGGCGGATCACACGTTCTTCCAAAAGATGGGCAGTGATGAGGCCTCCATTGAGGCCATCACTCGCCATGTTCAGCGTGCCAACTCGATTTATCGTAATACGGATTTCAACAACGACGGCAAACCCGACAATATCACATTTATGATCAAGCGCATCAAAGTGCATAACATGAATGCCATGAAGGATCCCAGCTATAGATTTCCGGGCAACTATGGCGTCGAGAAGTTTTTGGAATTGTTTTCAGGTGAGCAATGGTGAATTAATGTGTAATAATTATGTATATCAATTTATTTATTAAATTTGTAGAGGAGGATTACGATGCCTTCTGCTTGGCCTATATGTTCACCTATCGTGACTTTGAGATGGGCACTCTCGGCCTGGCCTGGACTGGTGATCTCAAGAATGCGGGTGGTGTTTGTGAAAAGAATGGACATTATCGTGGTTCATTGAAGTCCTTAAATACGGGCATTGTTACGCTCTTAAATTATGGCAAACATGTGCCGCCAGCGGTTTCGCATGTGACACTTGCCCACGAGATTGGCCACAACTTTGGCTCACCGGTGAGTAAACCCTGCCTTTTCATCCTTTTACCTATAAATCTATATCATTGAACCCTTCGCAAACAGCACGATCCGGAGCAGTGTACGCCTGGTGGCGAGGATGGCAATTTTATCATGTTTGCACGTGCCACTTCGGGCGACAAGAAGAACAACAATAAGTTTAGCGCCTGTTCGCTGAAATCCATTGAGCCCGTGCTGAACGCCAAAGCGCGTTCGATGAAGGGTTGCTTCACGGAGCCACAGTCTTCCATTTGTGGCAATGGTGTTGTTGAGCCCGGCGAGCAATGCGACTGTGGCTGGGAGGAGGATTGCAAGGATTCGTGTTGTTTTCCCATGTCCAGGCAACCGCATCTTGATGAAACACCCTGCACCTTGACACCGCATGCACGTTGCAGTCCGTCGCAGGGACCATGTTGCACGACTGATTGCAAGGTGAAGTTTGGCGACAAGTGTCGCGATGACAACGGCTGTCGCGATCCCTCGTTCTGCGATGGACGTGTGCCCCAGTGTCCGCCGTCGGTAAACAAACCGAACAAGACCATTTGCAACAAGGAGTTTGTGTGCTACATGGGCGATTGCACGGGCAGCATTTGTCTGGCCTATGGCCTAGAGTCGTGCCAATGCATTCCCGGTCCGCAGGACGATCGCATCAAGTCGTGCGAGCTGTGCTGCAAACTGCCCGGCGAGGAGAGTCCGTGCCGCAGCTCCTTCGAGTGGAACGAGGCGCCCTTCGATGTGCCCGACATGTACTCCAAGCCCGGCACGCCCTGCAATGACTACAATGGGTATTTATATTAAATTTAAGCCGGAATTTTAATTACTAATTTGTCTACGCTTTGCAGCTATTGCGATGTCTTTCAAAAGTGTCGCGAAGTGGATCCATCGGGTCCATTGGCCACGTTGCGCAAGCTGCTGCTATCTGAGGAGAGCATTGCCACCTTCAAGAAGTGGATGCAACATCATTGGTACACGGTGGCTCTGGCAGCCATTGGCGTCTTCCTGCTCCTGGTATGTGAATCAAACTTAGAACTCAGTTTAAATTTATTTATTATTATTTATTATTATTATTATTATTATTTATATATTATTGTGTTTCTTAAACTTGACCTAATTTTAATGAGTTTTTGTTTGGCAAAGTTAATGCGTGTGATTATGTGTATGCTGAGGGATCAGCTAGAGGCCAAAGAGCAGGCCGAGGGCGAGGGTGAGACCAAAGTCAATGAACCCCCAAACGAATCCACTAAACACAAATTGAATAAACGCCCATCTGCCGTTGATGACTAAGCTAATTTAGAGCGCATTTAGGCTAGAAGTCATGCAAAACATACTCAAACCGCAAAACAAACTTAACTTTCCATATTATACTAATCGTATATGCACTCTTCCACAGATAATGAGCATAAAGCTGCTGGCGAAACGCTCGAATCTGAAGCTTAAATCGGTGACCATCATCCACAGTTCGACGACGGAAACGGTGCGTCTGCCGGAGAACAATAATGGTGTCATTGTGCACACTGCGGTGCGCACCAAAGTACCATTCAAGAAGAAGGTGCGCGGCGAGCGCAGCAAGAAGTCAACAACTGGCCTGACCACTGGAATAGCAGTTGCGGGAGCAGCGGGCACAGCCGGAGTACGATCGAGTGGAGCAACCAAAGCCAGCGGCAATGCGGAGCCAAAGAAAACATCTCGAACACAGGCGCTGGTCAAGAAGAAACTGAAAGCCACTGCCGCCGACGAGGATCAGACCAAAAAGTCCAAAAAGCTGGGCAAGCACATGAAGGAGATCATCGACTATTCGCAGCGTAACAATAATGCGACAGGCGTCGATAATGGCTCCAATCTGTCGACGACCAACAATCACAGCAACACCTTTGGCAAGGTGCAAAAGTGGCTCTTGGAATCGCCGATTGTCGCACAGCCCTTGTCGCACATGGAGCATAGCTCTCGGGTGCGCAAGGTGATGAGCAAATCGCAATCGACGCCAGAGCGACTGGTGCAGAAGACGCCGCAAAAGACCAAATCCATGGGCAATCTGTCCAATGAGAAGGTCAAGCTGCAAGTGGTCTACAAGCCGCCGTTCAAGTTCTCGCTGCGGCTCTCTAAGAAGCCCAAGGTGAAGACGCACGTGGTGGGCGTTAGCGCTGGCGCGCGTCCCAAACGTGCCCAGAAGAGCAACACGCGCTCCAGCGGAGGGGGAGGAGGAGGTGGAGGTGGAGCTGGCGGCAGCGCTGGACAGGCTTCCACGTCCAAAGGAGCATATGCAGAGCGCGCCAAGCGTACGGCTCTGTTGCTCTGCAACGAGGCTGAAGACGATAATGAAATCCTTACGCTCAACGAGCCCAACTACGAGACTCTGAAGCCACCTGCGCCGGCGCGCAACTCCACAGAACACTGCTACGAGAATGTGGAACTGCCAAGTGATGTGAACTCTAAACCTGGCAGCAGTTCAAATCGCGCCAGCATGGAGGCAGCAGTTGCAACAGCAACAGCTGCAACTGCCACACAACGCAGCTCGTATCGTCGTTCCAATTCGCTCTCCACACATAATCCCTTTGCGGTTGCGCCACGTCGCAGCAGCAGCAGCAAAGCTGCACAGCCCGCTGGTGGCTCCATCAATTTAACACGCAATTTTGGCAGCACACAGAATCTGATTAATCTCAGCCAGAACGTGGCCAAGTCTAAGAAACGCAGCAGCCTCAATCTGAAAGCCAAAAATGGCAAAGAGCCGCCAACAATGGCAACGTCAGCAGCAGCAACAGCAGCCACACCAGCAGCGTTCGCACCACAACGTCGCTCCTCTTCCAATGCGAATCTGCGTAGAAATAGCAGCACCTCAAATGCCATGCCGGCCCAAGGCGCACCTGTGCCACCAACGCGGAATGCGCGCAACAGTTTCAGCAACATTCCACGTGCCACACTCAATGGCCAAACAACGCCGTCGATAGCAACGCAGGCGATGCCGCCAAGCTTTTCGCGTCAATCCTCGAGCAGCACAACGACAACGACATCGAGTGGGAATATGCCACAGTTGCCTCTTCCACTGCAACAGTCCGCCTCAACGAGCGCCGTCTCCAGCAGCACTCAACATCAACAGCGTCTCCCAGCTGCGCGACGCAGTCTCAACAATTTCAGAGCCCGCTCCCATCCAGCTGCAACAACAATAACAGGAGCTGCAGCTGGACAAGCTGCAACAATGGACAATGAGCTGCCCTCGGATCTGGAGGTGGTTGTGTCCGATGTTGAGAATCTGGTTAGCTAAGATCCAAGCGATCATTTTCGTATTCATTTCAAAAGCAACCAAGTGAAAGTGATAAGTCCTAAAGTTAGTTATACAAATTGTCGCATAGGTTTACATAGATTTGTATATATATACATATATATATATATGTACTTTACACTGCCTTAAACTTGCCGTTTCTGCTGAATATGTGAATGCCACGCCCCCCTTTCGCCCAACGTACCCCCGCAAAACACATCCAAAACTGTCCCTAATATACTATTGACAGTGGTTACTCAGAAATTGGAACTATCGTAAACTAAAGTTGAACAGATATTTGTCATTTACCTTGTTTTAAAACCTTTTTTGAAATATAATTTCGAATATGGCTTATTCTATTGTCAGCGATATAATTTGCAAAGAGTTTCAGTTTCAGTAATAATTTAATATCTGAACATGTTTACTGCACTTAGAAATTGCCTAGAATCTAAAATTCTGTTTTCTAATCTTCTGTTTTTACATAGAATTTATAATTGAGATCTTAAGCACTTTACAGTCGTAACTTAATCAAAACTATTTTTCAGATTGGCAATCACTGACATTTAATGAATTCTACTGACTAATCAGTATTTTAGAAACAGTTCCAGTTTTTGAGTAACTACTGTACTTACCAACTAAAACTGCTCGTGCTTTTGGCTACCCACCCCACACATAACACACATAAAAGACACTCATTAAAATAACGCTCACCCACCCAATGCCGCCCCACCACTGACACCACCACCAACACTGTCACCGCCGAAGCCAGCCGCACTCACCGCACATTGTACCTTTTTACATACTATTTAACTGTTGTATTGTATTCGTGATCTGATCTATAACTATAACTTGTAAACTGTAATTTTGTCTATTATTACCTATGAATTGTGTTCAGTTGTCGAACTACGATCGATTTGATGCAACAGCAGCAATATCCTAACTGATCTGTAACTTAAAATAGATTTTTTAATTGACTCCTCTGCTTAACTATTTTGTATAACGAAAAGCAAGAATTACAATTTTGACCGATTGATCAATAGCTAAGTTATAATATTCATCGCGATTCGATTGCTGCACACATTCAAACTGTTATCATATTTATTGTTCGCCAAAAATTGGCGCCTGTTTTCTATATATATACATTTATTTGTACACAGTATTATGTTTCTTTTGAATCGAATATATTTTATCATAATCCTTAAAGTATCGAACAACGACCATTGTCATCTATAAACTTCGACTCACAGAACAACAATACAAGGTGCTATTTTAGTAACGAATGAATGTAAAAAGTTAACCAAAACAAATTTTAAAAAAACTCTTATGAATATACTAATCCCAGACGAAAGATCAAAATGATATTAAGATTTGTAGTTGAGATAGACAGTGAGAGAGACAATGAGAGAGTGTAGCCAGGGGCAGTTGCAAATAGACAAAAATATATACAATATACATTACATGCATAATTAGTTAAATAAAAAATAATAACAAAATACTATCAATAACCAACGATAACTGTCAATAAAATCAAAAGTAAAATGCATCGAAAGTAGTTTGTAGTAGTCGCAACAGAATCAAATAGAAAGTTAATAATGCAATTAGCCGAGACACACTTCCATTTGCTAATAATGCAGTTAGCAGAGACACATTCCACTTGCCCACATTCACGTCCATTCACACACTATCCAACACACACACACACACTAATGCCTGCGCCATTCTTAGTAGTAGTGTATATAAGAAAAATCAAAGAGAAAAAGATAAATAGTTTTTATATGCAATAACAAATTAGAGCAATGATGAACAATTAAGAACACCTAACGATATTCATAAACACATAGTCACGTAGAGCGTATCAAATCACAAATAAATCGAACAAAGCGAACGGCTTGCAAAATAAGAAAAAAAAGTTTAATTACTAACTGTAGTCAAATAAGCTAAAACAATTGAGAAAATACCCATGCATCGTAGTTTATATATGTAATGTGTTGCAAAATCCACGTTCGAAAATTGCGTATAGTTGTGAAATGTATTTGCATTTGTAGGGCTGGTACAATATTTAAAAGGGGCGTGAAATTTTTATGAGCATTTGGGTATATTTTTTTGGAATGTACAACGCATTAATAGACATATAGACACATAAGCTCAGCTCAAATGATCAACCCAAAACAAAACTACAGACCGACAGTTAACGTAAACGCGTAGGCAAGTTATGAAACGGAAAAGTAAAACGAAAAAACGAATAAAAAATTAAACAAAAAAAGTACGCGACAATCGCTTTGAAATGCTTATTAAAAATTACAAGAAAAAAGAGAAATCGAAATTTTAGATTTAAGTTTGTCTTAACAATAGAAAACTAAAGCGAATACCTATGATAACTATTTAAATATGAAACTATACAAGGATACTTTTTTAAATGTCAACGTAATCGGCAACATCATTAAAATTACCAAAAAAAAAAAAAATGAAAAAAAAAATGGCCAATGTTTATGTACTGTATATAAATAAATGCAAAGAATTATTTTCTAAGCTGAGAAAAAAAGTATTTTGAGCGTGGATGAAAAAGACTATTTAGCGCGAAACGAACCATTTTTGTGTAATGTACATAAGAAATTTATTGATTTTGAAACTATAGAAATATATATATATCTATATATATGTAATAATTTAGTTGTAAAAACTGCAAAACGATTTTAAAATCTGTGTGTGTACCTCAATTGTAATTATTTTATTTTATGTAATTTGTTTTTATAAAGGATTTTGCACCCACTTCATTGAATTGATAATGAGTATTTTTATAATTTAGATAAATGAATTTTAAGAATACATATTACAAGCCCCTCGCAGAGATCCGGTCCCCAGTAGTTAATAAATGTTGTCAAAGATCGTATCACATATGAAAAGTATTTCTGTCGTCAATTAATAATGCGTTAAAATGCAAAAGCCGTAAATGAAAAAAGCATAATTTAAGAACAATAATTGGTAAATCGTATTATAAGTTGCGAACAAAAAATAGAGAGCAAATGTGTGACACCTAAGTTGTACTTAACATTAATGGTATGATTACACTAATTATTTAATTTATTAATATTATCATTACAATAGCGATATTATGAAAATGTAACTAATTTTTAACACATTGCACACGCATCGCGATATTTTATAATTTTCTCATTTCAAGCAAAATTCAAATAACAATAAAAAAAAACTAAAAACTTAAAAACAAACTTTAAATTTAATCAGTTTTCTTTTCGGCCTTTTCCAATTTCATGGCGCGTTTGGCCATAATCCAAAAGTACACGGACGGTAACAAATGACGTATATAGTAGGCAATTTTGGCCTGACAATCACTGACAATTATATCGGGTTCCTTGCGCAGGATGCATTGCAATATGCGCTCCGCCAGCTTATAAGGCAACATGCCCTTAGCAGTAGCTTCATCCATTTCTAAAAATTTACAAATTTCATGAATAACTGCCGAATGAAAGAACTTTTTATAATAGTTGTGTACTAACTGCCATAATTGCTGCCCGCTCCTGTCAGGGCATTCATCGAAAGTTGTGTGCGTATATAACCAGGACTGACGCAGGATACAGCAATATTTTTGCTGGCCACCTCAGCACGCAGTGAGTCGGCAAAGGCCTGCATTGCATGCTTGGAGGCGGAGTAAGCGGCACGTTGCGGTATTGCAAACTTTCCCTGCACCGAACTTATGAAACAAAAGTGACCACTTCCACGTTTGACCATAGACGGCAAAAGGGCTAAATGGAGGGAGATAGACATGGTAAAAAATTAATTTTATAAGTTATTTTAGTCGTGTACCTTTTGTCAACGCCACGGTGCCGAAATAGTTAACCAACATGACCTTAAGATCCACATCAACAGCTGTCGAGGCAACATCGGCACGTACGCTAATTCCACCATTATTAATTAGTATATCGACTTGATTGTAAACAGTTAATGCGCGTTTAACAAAATCGGGAATGGAATTAAGTTCAGCCAGGTCCAAAGTCAAAACTGTGGGCGGATATGCGGGATTCTAAAAAAGCATCTGTTAATAAAAATATATTAAGGAGCTTTTTACACTAATTACCACATCTAGTGTGAGTAGATCCTTCTTTACACGCTCCAACTCCTCGATGCGACGGGCAGCTAGAATCACCTTGCAGCCTGCGCGATAAAATACATGGGCAAGTGATTCACCCAAACCAGAACTGGCGCCAGTAATAAGCACAACCTGCAAAATGTTTTTATTAAATATTAGCATTTGTTTTATACATCATTTGTAATTTTTACCTGGCCTGGCAGCTGATTACGGTATTTCTGGGCGCGAAAACGTTGCCACAAGTTTATTACGGCCAGCGGTAAAGCTATGGGCATTAGGATGCTGCCAAGCACCCAATAAAGCACATTCCATTCACTGCTGGGTGCACACTTTTCCACATCTTGTAATTTCATTGTAATTTTTAAGTTTGCAATTAAAAGAACTTTGCACCTCTTTGGATGATAATAAAAAACAAACTCAACAAATGAGCAAATGCCATTCACAATTATCTTTGTAACAAGCACTTTGCATGTCGGCGTCTCAATGTGAATGCCAGAATGCACAGCTGATAATTGTTACGTTGTTTGCTTGCTCCTAATAAATGTTATTTTTCTTGACTAAAATGTGTTAAAATGCACTGTTTGGTGAGACAAACGTCTCGACTAAGCTGTTGGCTGCCAGCCGCAGCAAAAATTCACACGACTTCCGTACAGCGCACTTTTTGGGAGCGTGAAAAAAAATCCGGCTACAAAACCAAACTGCCGGAACCGTCGAAAAAGCAGCTCATCATCGATGGACTTCGTGATCTGAAAGAAGAGATAAAGCTGTGGCGCCAAGAGGTCAAGGAGCAGTTGGAAAGTGATCCAATTTTGGTATTTCGACCCGGTGAAACGGACATTGTCTTCGATTTTAAAGCACCCGATGTTCTTGACAAGTGGACGGTGACAACGGATGCAGACCACGGTGAGGGTAAAAGCACTGCGTCGCTTGAGTTGAGCGCTGCGGGTGCAGGACTCTTTCATGGCGATGTTAGCTCCCAGCACACCAAAGATGGTATCATTAAGCGCACCGGCTATGCAAATATACGCACCAAGCGTGTTCGAGTAAGTACACAAATTAAACAATAATAAATAAAATACTTAAAATATACATTTCTTGCATATAGAAATCATTTAAGCGTGAAACGACCTACGACTGGACGCAGTACAATATGCTTGTGATGAAGGTGCGCGGAGATGGACGCAGTTATCTGATTAATTTGCACACCGAAGGCTATTTCGATCTTATGTGGAATGATATCTATCATTATGTGCTGTATACACGCGGCGGTCCACACTGGCAGATAGCCAAAATACCCTTCTCCAAGTTCTTTCTGTCCTCAAAGGGTCGCGTTCAGGATCGCCAAAATGCCATCGCATTAAATTGTGTAACGCATTTCGGGTTCTCAGTGGCTGCCAAAAAGGGCATGGATGGCCCCTTTGGCCTGGAGATCGATTATGTTGGTTTGGAATACGATCCCAGTCATCGCGAAGAATTCGCTTACGAAATGTACAAAACGCCTAAATATATTGTAGCTACGTAACATCAAACGTTATTTAATTTTAGTGTTATATGTATGAGTTGAAATAAATGCGTTGCACATTATTCACTTTAAATCTATCTTTAGGAGTGCTCTCTGAAATCAGCTGTTGAAATGCAGAGAGAACAAAATATTTAGTTTTTCTTACCTCTATCTATTAAAAATAACAAACTGCAACTTACCTTACTTTTAACAGTTGCTATTTGCTATATTTTAGCCCAATTAGCCCTGTGGCTCTTGCTGTCTAGCGGCGTTCTCAATGTAACATTTTTGATATATAGTGTAATATGTATGTATGTATTATTAATAATTGCATTGCAAATTTTGCTTTAAATTTCTCTCTCTTCAATCAGTGGTTCAGATCAGAAAGATCAAAAATCAAGTAAGGAATTTGTAGTTCTCTGTTAAAAATAACTGTAAAACAATTTGCCTTACGCTTGCTTTCAACAGTTGCCATTTGCTTGATTGCACCGCAATTGGCTCTCTCTCGCACATCAGCTGTTCAAATGTTTACAGTTGCTGACATCTCAGGTTCACATGTGTGAGTCGTTGGCTATTAAATACAACTGATACTGCACTTCTCAAAATGCCTTGTTTGTTTATATTTTCAGTTCGGTTAGAAAGTTCTTCGATACTTTTTAACAGTTTTTGTTTCACTCCACAGACAATTAGCGCCTGCTGTTGTTCGCAGGCATTCGCTATATGTTTTTACTCTCTTGCGCTTAGTCTACGTTTCGCTGTGGTTCCTCAAAGTTAAGTTGATATCTGCACAGGAAAAACTTCCGTCTCAGCATTGTGTTGATGCCGCTGTTTCTTTTATCATTTAGTAATTAATAGACAAACAAAAATATGGTGAGTATAATTAGCCGTAATGAAGAAAATTAAAAAATCAAAAATTAGCCAACAACGTGACCATGTGGCATTTGAGTCAACAGCCCCCATTGGATGCGACCTTGACTTGGTCGCAAATATAATCCAGCTCGTAGCAAACAACAAACAAAACAAATGATAATCGATAAAAAAAAAACTGGAATGTGGATAGCTAGGCGGCATTTACGCATTTTACCGGTTTGAGCTGACGTTGAAAAATTTATATGTGCAAAATACATTTTACCAAAGACAACAAGTTGGGTGCGCTCTGGTGGAGTATGCAAGACTGGCAGATGCCCTGTTGGCCGCTTAGTTATGTTTGTTAAAAGATTAATAAGTATTGTTAAAGTAGGTTGACCGACTAAATATACCCTATCATACAATTTATACATAATTCCTAATTGTCACCTCCATTTGCCCGTTGCAAACGAGCACATAATACCATTAATTCCATTAATACAGGGTATAGAAAAACCTGTCCAGTATTGAAAGTGACAGCATAGCATGAAACCAGTTGTCTATTCCCGTTCCTGCCAGTAGTTTGTTGTCTGTCTTCGCTTACCTGTTGTTATCTGAGTTCGGTTACATTTGTGCTTCAATCAGCGTCGCTTGCTGACGTTGGCCCTTTTCTTTCCGTTTTTTTTTTGGTGTGCATTCAAAATGGTGCAATATACGGTATATATTTGTGGCGCAACTAATTGAACGTTATAAACTAATTAATAACCCTTTCTCTACTCAATTTCAGCAAGAGACATATCTATATGATCCGAATGTGCTGCTGAAACTAGATTTTCACCGTAGCCCCGCCAAATTCCAGCCATTCATTTCCGCTGCTAATCCGGGGGAGTCCTGGCTGAAGGTGCGTCCTCTCAAGGATACGGACTATGATCGGGGATTCCTGCAGCTGCTCTCCCAGCTCACCGAAGTTGGCAATGTATCACGCACACAATTTCTGAGTATGTTTATTAGGTTTTGATATAATTCCAGGTTGTTAAACAAATTAATCTTCCTATTTGCAGCACGTTTCTCGCAGATGAAGGCCAGCGGCGATTACTTTGTCACCGTCATCGAGGATACGCGCAAGGGCGAAATCATTGGCGCCGCCTCGCTCATCATTGAGCGCAAATTTATACACAATTGCTCAGTGGTAGGTGGAGCAATAAAATCGAAGATAACAAGAAATATTAGTTATTGATTTAAAGAATATATATTTGATGGTTTCGGACAACATAATAATAACCTTACCCTCAATAGCAAACCACGATCTCATACAGCATTTTCTTTGCAGCGCGGTCGTCTGGAGGATGTGGTAGTCAATGACACCTATCGTGGCAAGCAGCTGGGCAAACTGTAAGTGTAACTCTTTCATAAGAATGTAAGCTAAATAAAACTGAACACTGCCTTCCCTTGCAGCATTGTGGTAACTGTATCGCTTTTGGCCGAGCAACTGGGCTGCTACAAAATGTCGCTGGACTGCAAGGACAAGCTAATCAAGTTTTATGAGACTTTGGGCTATGTGCTTATACCCGGCAACTCCAACTCAATGACTATACGCTACGATGAAGATCAGGCTGCGTTAAAGCGCAATGTGACTGCAATCGTTGGCGCCTCCTCGGGCGATGCTTGTCAAACTGTGAGCCTCGAATTTGACTCTTGACAATTAGCCGCCAACGCTGCTCCAAAATCCAAGCTTTAGGATAATCCTCAACCTAAAGCTACACAAACTGCGCGAGGCGCAATGTAAACAACACAATCAAATGTACTCCAAAAACATTTGGTTGTCAATTTCATTCAATTCAATTCATTGCGCTTGGCGCATGGATTTTTGGACAGCGCTGGCAGGCGGTGGTGTCTTTGTGGTTCCAATGGATCGCAAAGTACATACTAATTAGTAATATTTGGCTATGACCCACATTGGTTGTGCTCTACTCTGTTTTTTTAATTTTTACAGAACTCACAATTTTATAAATTTTTCTCTCCTTTCTGCTACTGAATGCGAACACCTCAAAATTAAAGGTGATTGTCATATTGCCCTTCAAGAGCACGTTCATCAAGTAGCCCTAATCTTCTACTACAAAATAAAACATATATATAACTCTGTATACTATGTATTGTAATTACTAATTAACAAGTTTTATTTTAATGGTTGTTATGGAATAGCATTTGATAGAAATCGCATAATTATTTTGGCATCACATTTGCTTCTCCCTTAAGAAGTATTCTCCGCGTGTCACGAAAATGCGCAGAGATGTCCACACTTGGGGCATTTCGAGTGCTTGGCAAAGTATTGCTGCAGATGCTCAATGTGCCCTCCATGGGAGCAGCCCTGGCACCAGGCGTACACGCCACGCACAATCAGACCGCAGACACAACACTTGGCCGACTGCATCGATTTACATTTACCACAATACCAGCCCACATTCCCGCCTATCGGTCGACCACATTCACCGCAATTAGTGTGCATGACGGTGGATTGTTGGTTTAACTGACGCACGGAACGCACCCAGGCGCGATTAATAACCTCGCAGGCCTCGTTCCAGAGCTCATAGCGATGCAGTTGATCAACATAGGTATGAAACCAGTGCTCCTACAAGAAAGAGAAACGCATGAGATTCGATAAGAGTGGCATGATACCCTATCCCATTAGTATAGGTTACAAGGTGTTAAAAAAAAAATAATATTTACCACCACGGCATCCTCAATGGGCAGCAACTTACGTGCCTCGCCTAAAACAATGAGAACAATCAAAGCGGTTTGCACATCGCCCACATCGTTCTGCAGCATCAAGGCATCCGCCACAAACTGATGTGGCTCCCACATGGGTATCGGTGGCACATGGCTGACCTTTAATATGCTCGGCACATGTGGTGGCTAAAAAAAAGCAAACATTTAATTAAACAGCGGCTTGCTTTAAGCATTGCTTTACTCACCGGTGACTTTTCATGATCAGAGGCCTTTAGGTCAGGCTGTGGACGAGCTGCTTGCACATCATGATGCAGTGCGGTGTCTGGAAATGCTAGTGCTTTAGTCACATCCGCTGGGCCAACGTAAATGAATCCGTTGCGCAGTAGCTCAAAGTTATCAAAAGTTATATCGCTAATGATTTGCGTTTCGGAGAGTATAACTGAGCTGGTTGGAGGCGGATGCTGTTTACCACCGCCACCCAGCTCATCGCCATCCTCACTCGCATCGATCACCTCCTGTTGTGTCTCTTGGCTGTTGCCATTCAGCTCCTGACCCTGCTCATGGGGCGCCCAATCGCTGGCCACTTGTGTGGGGCGGCGCGAACTCATCGGATTCTTTTGATTAGAGAATGAGGATCGATGCTCAACCGGTGGCTCAAAGTGACTGGTGCCATAGAACAGCTTAATGAAGTTCCACAGAGTGGTGGCCTAATTGGAAAACTTTGGTTAATACAAGGAACGCTCAAGCGACTAATTGTTACATTATGTTTTCCATATTTGCGGGAGATATTTGCGTTGTGTTCACAAAGCTCGGCCAGCTTTTTACCGCTAAGCAGCAGCTCCTTAGCGCAACCAATGAAACACTCATGCACCCGCAGTTCCGTGGTAACATCATGCGCCGGATAATCTGAGCCCGAAGCCACGTTCTGTGGGATATAAACTTAGAAATATCTAAACTTTCTATTCGACTGCTTTACTTACCGAATTTTTAAGCATAAACATGTACATCTTGGAATGGTCCAGGTGGAACTGCATGTTTCCCGGTAAATTGGACTTGCGGCGACTTCTAAAATATACAAATAATAAATAAGCAAAGGGTAACTAAAAAAAGGGAAAAATTTTCTGGCTCACATAAAGTTTGTTGTTTTGGTATTGGTAATGCCGCTCGATTTGTTTGTGTATTCCTTGATCTTATTAGCGAAGGATATATCACCGTGTCGCCCAAAACTGGCACCCTGTGCATTGGCACTCAGTGCTGGACGTGTGGCATCCTTAAACGCATGCTTATAAATGCTGCAATCTTTGCTCGTGGAGAGCAAACAATGTGAATCGTTGCCCTGCCAAGCTATATCTGTGGTCACATTGGTGTGCTCATTAAACGAGGCAAACGGTATATAGGGACGACGAATATCCCAGACATGGATACTGTAATCAACCACCAGAGCACAGCTGGCTATGTGGAAACTAAAGATAACTCAACATTAAAATGAGAAACTTAATTATTTAAATTATTTTACATACGTGCGTTCGGGACGCCACTTAACGCGACCCACAACAGCGATGGTATGTATGGTGTACTCGAGACTGGCGCGTCCATCCATGTTCCACACCTTGATCTGTTTATCACGACTGCCCGTCGCCAGCCAATTGCGTGTGGGATGCCAGTCGCAGGTGTAGATGGGTCCACTGTGCGCCGTAAATTGCACCATGCACTTATCCCACTTTCGCATATCCCACAGTTGAACGGTGCCATTCTCCGACACTGCCGAAAATATATTCTGAGAATGCGGGGAAAACTTGACATCCCGCACCGATTCCGAGTTACTGAAATACGTATTGACCGAAGTATCGGAACGGATATCAAAGCACTTGATGGTGCCATCCTGTGAACCGGATATTAGGATATTTGGCTCAGTGCTGTGAAAGGTGACTGTGTGCGCGGTGCGTTCGTGTTCGTTGTAGACTAACAGTTGCTTTTGTCGTCCAAATTTGGATAGATCCCAGACAGAAACGACGCCATTTGTTGCGGCCGTCGCTAAAATATTGCTATCCAGTGTGCTCCATGCGACATCATTGGAGGAGAAGCTGAGATTTTGATTTTTGCCACCACGCATATTGCATACTTCGTTGAAGCCATCGCTATCGATTGAATACACCTTGAGCACTGGGAGGAACTTATTTAAGAATTTTAATCCCAAGATTGAAATGTTTTACTTACAACTGCGCCCGGCAACGGCAATTTGATTGTGTTCCTTGTTCAGAGCCAACGCATTGGCATGCCCCTCCAAACAAATACGTACCGATTCTGTGGAAGGATCTGCATCCTCCAACGAATCGGGCATTTTAATAAAAATCAAATTCGCTTACAAAACCGCAGATCTTCGCTTTTGTCACAAAAACAATAACATTGAAATACCATAAGCATTTACCTAACATTACTGTTGTTACCAGGCCAATGTTAAATCTAAAACAGCCGTTTTTCAATTTGGAAAAGTGCGCAAGTAATATAAAAGCATTCTTCTAAATTATATCTCACTCGATTAAATTTAACATATGGTAAATATAAAAATAAAAATATAGATAATAATAATTAAAGTATATTGAACAGCCACAATATATTAAAAACCTTGCAGATTTGCTCCTCACTTAACGAAGAACTGCTCATGAGTATCAAATAACAGAATAATAACAAAATTAACAGAATCAGTGGCAACTCCGTGTTATCACCAATCGGCAAAACCAGATGGCTGCTGGTATTGACGAGGATCTTTGCCATATGACGGATTAAAGTGAACGCAGACGAAATGCCCGATATTAAAATAACGCCGTTGGGTGCCGGTCAGGATGTCGGCCGCAGCTGCTTGTTGCTATCGATGGGCGGCAAAAACATAATGCTCGACTGTGGCATGCATATGGGCTACAACGACGAAAGACGCTTTCCGGATTTCTCGTACATTGTGCCCGAAGGACCCATCACCAGTCACATCGATTGCGTGATCATATCCCATTTTCATTTAGGTGAGTTGAAAACACAAGTGTCGCAATGAATCTATAATAATTCCATATACACAGATCACTGTGGCGCTCTGCCGTATATGTCGGAGATAGTTGGCTATGCGGGGCCCATTTACATGACTCATCCGACTAAGGCGATTGCTCCCATTCTGCTCGAGGACATGCGCAAAGTAGCCGTGGAGCGCAAAGGTGAATCAAATTTTTTCACCACGCAAATGATCAAGGATTGCATGAAGAAAGTAATTCCCGTCACCTTGCATCAGAGCATGATGGTCGACACAGATCTCGAAATTAAGGCATACTATGCTGGTCATGTACTCGGCGCCGCCATGTTCTGGATCAAGGTTGGCTCACAGAGTGTGGTTTATACCGGCGATTACAATATGACGCCAGATCGACATTTGGGTGCTGCATGGATTGATAAATGCCGACCGGATTTGCTAATCTCGGAGAGCACATATGCAACCACAATACGAGACTCGAAGCGCTGCCGGGAGAGGGATTTCCTCAAGAAGGTGCACGAGTGTGTCTCCAAGGGTGGGAAAGTGTTGATCCCAGTTTTTGCTTTGGGCCGTGCACAGGAATTGTGCATCCTGCTAGAGACGTATTGGGAGCGCATGAACCTTAAATATCCCATCTACTTTGCACTTGGTCTTACAGAGAAGGCAAATACATACTACAAGATGTTCATCACGTGGACAAATCAGAAGATTCGCAAGACTTTTGTTCATCGCAACATGTTCGATTTTAAGCACATAAAACCCTTCGATAAGGCCTACATTGATAATCCAGGTGCGATGGTAGTGTTCGCCACGCCTGGAATGCTGCACGCTGGCCTCTCGCTGCAAATCTTTAAGAAGTGGGCACCCAACGAGAACAACATGGTAATCATGCCCGGCTATTGTGTCCAGGGCACTGTTGGCAACAAGATTCTTGGAGGTGCCAAAAAAGTCGAATTTGAAAATCGTCAAGTTGTCGAGGTCAAAATGGCAGTGGAGTACATGAGCTTCTCGGCACATGCCGATGCCAAGGGTAAGTGAAATGATGGCTTTTCCCGACTAGCATATGCCCCACAATCGAACACGTATGAGTGGTAGCAACTGAGTAGGAAGATTGCTTCCAGATTTAAATGCTTTTTGACACAAACTGCAGAGCTTTTGTCCCCGGCTAAATTGGCCATTGCTAGTGGACTCCAAAAAGATTCCTCTATTTATGCAGAAGCTGTAATTAAGAGGAAGAAGATGAATCTCTGGAAGACTTGCACCTGCCGAAGGTTAGAAGCATTAGGAGCAACTAAGATGGCGAGATAAATAAATGCTACTGGCTGGACTTCTTTTTTTTTGTAATCATCCTAATCTCCTTCTGCCTGTTGCTTACACCCTCATTACTTGGCCGGTTTGATACGACAACTATAAAACTAATTATAAATTTTAGGTATTATGCAGCTCATCCAGAACTGTGAGCCTAAGAACGTGATGCTCGTGCACGGCGAGGCGGAGAAGATGAAATTCCTGCGGGCCAAGATACGCGATGAATTCAATCTGGAGACGTATATGCCGGCGAATGGGGAAACATGTGTTATTTCGACGCCCGTTAAAATTCCCGTGGACGCTTCGATATCGCTGCTCAAGGCTGAAGCACGTGCCTACAATGCCCTACCACCGGATCCGAAGCGCAGACGTCTCATCCATGGCATTCTTGTGATGAAGGACAATCGAATTATGTTGCAAAACCTGACAGATGCACTTAAGGAGATCGGCATCAATCGGCATGTGATGCGCTTTACGTCCAAGGTGAAAATGGATGATCCGGGACCAAAGATGCGCACCAGCGAGAAACTCAAATCGCTGCTCGATGAGAAGCTAACAGGTTGGACTGTGGTGCTGCAAGAAAGTGGAACTATAAGCGTCGAAAGCGTTGAGATCAATGTGGAGGAGGACGAAAAGGATAACAAGCAAAAGACATTACTGATCACTTGGACCAACCAGGATGAAGATATAGGCGCCTATATACTGAATGTGCTACAAAATATGTGTTAGTCTATATAAAACGGGAAGAGCCTCTTTGCCGGGTTTATCACACTTCTCCTCAGGTCCTAACGTCTACGTCACGATTCCATAGTTGTTAAGCAAAAAAAATGAGGAATGTTTTGAAATTTTTTCTAAAATTATACGCGAAATACGTTGAACTATTTTTAATCCAATAAATTTCATTATCTTTGCGAACTCCATTTTAAATTCTCAAATATTAAAGTTTAAATAACTTTGTTAAGTATATTTTGATGGGAACTATTTGTATTTAACTAAAAATTCCAATGATTCGTTTCGATATTTATTCTTTGTTTTTATCTCAGATATTTAGATGTTTATTAATCATTTCAATACGCAGCTCTGTCGTCTTCGAATCGTACTAATTTTTATTGAATTTAGAATTGTTGGATGTGAAGCTGCGGCTCGAAGTGGAGTGTTGTGGTGTTCCACATCTTATGTGAGGGCAGCGGCACCGGAGATGATCTCAATCAGCTCACGGGTGATGACAGCCTGTCTGGTTCGGTTGAATGTGAGCGTCAATTTCTCAATCATTTCACCGGCATTCTTCGAGGCATTGTCCATGGCAGTCATGCGAGACGATTGCTCCGAGCAGGCGCCCTCCTTCATCGTGTAGAAGATGAGCGAGGCGAGCGAGAACTCCAAATAGCTCTTAATCACATCGCTATCAAGCGAATCGTAAACGGCCAGTTTCTCCGACTTCTCGACAGTGGGTCCACTGTAGATGGGCAGTGCGGTGCACTGGTACGACACCACAGACTTGAATCTATTATAATAGATCTTACCCTCGGTATAATCGTAGCCGGTAGATAGCACTTCATGTGCAATCTTTGAGGCATCCACGAAAGTGGGTGGCAATCGTCCGATTTCGTTGGCCACCATCAGGATGTTCTTGCCATAAAGACGTGCAAGAATGGAGCGTGACTTGTCGCCCACACAGAACACCTTGGTGTTTGTATCGTCCTTGGCCAATTCACCACGGATCTGACGAGCAACACCGGTATGAACGGCACCGCACAGGCCACGATCAGAAGTCACAGCGATCAAGAGCTTCTTTGGCTCGGCCGCACCATCGGCTTGGATTTCGGTCTTCTCAAAGAATTGTTGAGCACCCAGGCCGTAGGGACGGGCTGCCTTCAAATCACGCTCCGCACGAGAGTATTTTGCAGCGGACACCATCTTCATTGATTGCGTAATTTTCTGGATGTTCTTTACCGATTTCAGGCGAATGGAGATGGCCTTCAGTGTGGCCATGCCACGCTGCTGCTGAGCCACAAGAGTGGCTTCAATAGCCAGGGGCATCAAGAGCGCAGTACGTTGCATCATCATCCTGTGTTGCTGTAAAGTTCCTGCAC